>JAWQUS010000013.1:3833750-5105000 GCA_036365455.1 Macrosoma leucophasiata | reverse complement strand
TCTGGCTTGCCTTCATTGGAAGGTCAGAGTGGGGCGCTAGAGGTATGGCATTTGCAGAAATTTAGATAATAGGCTGTTGTCTAAATTTCTGCAAGAGCCATACACTCGGGGGTGGAAGTGTCTAAAGGCATAATAGCGGGGAAGCCCGCTCCGAGCTCGAGATTACTCGCTCGTGATGGTGAAACCGGGGCCACACCTCTCGACACCCCCAGCCTCTCTCAACAGTGTTGCCCCCCGTCCACCATCGGGTTGGCTGTTTGGGGGGCCCACCAAGGAGAGGCAAGTCACCACCTGCCTAAAGTAGGATTCGATAATGTGAGATGTTGAATATGGGCAGGTGCCGGATCTCACGCCATAGGCCCAGCCAGCTAGTACCCCCAGTTCACCCACATAGCTTAAAGTTTGGCGAATCATTTATCATTACAATAGTCCCATTATATTCTGCGGGGTCTGTCTGTGTCTGTATTAACTATTGATGCAGCCAGAGAGAGGTCCCGCCGAATATAACCCATTACAAAGTAGATCAAAATTCTCGAAAGGGCCTCTACGTGTTGGACCCCCCATGTCCCCGCGCAAGCCCGACAAAGGTCCGGGGTTCAAATTGGACCCCGTGCTGACGAGAGAAATTATAATAATGGCAACACATTACACGTGCCACTGCTGGGCACGAGTCTCTCCCCGTTATTTGAGAGGAGGCCTGGAGCCAAGCTGCTCCAATGCGGATTGGTGGAGGTGGATGGGTTAGTGGCCAACCCGTTGTCGAATGTTTTCAAACTGCCGCATAAGGCCTCCGACAAGGTTTTAACGACTGCTATCTATCGATAGTAACCGGGACCGACGGCTTAACGTGGCCTCCGAAGCACGGAAACGTGCGTTTTAATTTGCCACTAGCGGTCACCCGTCACACTACCCGACCGCGCCCGTAGTGCTTAACCGAGTAGATCGCTTACGATCTACACCAGCCACGGGGCCATGCGCGCTTCGTTAAATTTCGATTACACAGCGATTATTTTATAGAATATAAACTCAATTATCTTACCTTAAATAATATATTTTGTCCCACATTAATGGTCTAACGTGGTCCCTCTAAGAAACTACACAGGTGCGAGTCACGGAACACCATAATTGTTAAAGACAGACAATTTTCTGAGCAAGATGGACGACTCTTGTGCTTTGTAACTTTGATGGCGATAGTTAATTATACTCAGTGAAGTTTAATCAAAAACATTTATCGTATGGATAAGTTCGGATTACGCTGCAATGTTTGTTTTTACTTGGTATCTTGCTTAATTATAATATACGGCGAAAATGTAATTGAAAAAGACCCAAAAACAGTTTTTTTTTACATTAATAAACAAACACGTTTGGCTACCATCTTTCCTGTTCGAAAGTGAAGATGTGGCTGACACAGAGCAACACCGGAGGGGAGTAGCTATAGGCAGGCTTTCCCCTCTGTCAAAGTACAAGCCCAAATGGGCCTATACCTGTCGCCTAGATGTTTTAATGTGTGCGTGAAATTGTTTCTGTATTTTGTTTAAGTCAAGGTGTGAGTTTCATAGTAATAGACGATTTTTGTAGTGTGCGTGTGAGTCGCGCGCATTTACCCCCGCTAAAAATTACAGACTGTTTTGAATCGGTAATAAACGCTATGGCTACTCCCCTCCAGTCCACCACGGCCGGTGACCCGTGTTGCTCTATGTTGGTATCTTTATTATCTTGCTAAATCATAATGTAACGCAAAATTGTAATTTAACGTAATTGACTCAAAATTTATCAATTATCAATGAAATAAAAGAAAACAATTTTAACCTATTGCATACCTTCTATCGCGGGCCTTGCGCGCGAGGACCGAATTCAGAAATTCCGTAACGAAAAAACCGGACGCTCCGGATTACAAATTTTAAACTCATTTAAACAAAGTCATGTATAATTTCGCCGTCCGACCTCGTGGGTAGCGTGGGTAGCGTGGCCGAGCGGTCTAGGCGCTGGTTTAAGACACCAGCCTCTTCGGAGGCGTGGGTTTGAATCCCACCGCTGCCAAGATTGTTTTTGTTCATTTTTGTTATTGTTTGTTCTTCCATTCAATATTTAAAAAGTGGTAAATATTAATAGAAAATTGTTGTTTCATTTTTCTATTTTTTTTTCTTTTATTTGCATTTTATTTTGCTTTGCATAATTTAAGATAATTATGTAAATGTAAGTATATTAGGTAATGCGGTGGTGCCTACGTCCACGAGTGTCACTGGAGCTCTACCACCAGTAAAAAAAAACCTTCTTTATTTCAGACCTCGTCAATCCAATTTAATTCGACTTTTATCACCAGCTGTTGTTTACGCTTCATTTTCACCCGCACCTAATCTGTCTTTACTGAGTTATAACAATTTAAATCATCTGGCTAGTTTTAATGGCTTTTCCGAAAGTACTTTGTATACAAATAAATGAACAATGACGCTGTAAACGATAAAGACTGACGCTCATTTAGTATAAATATGAGTAGGTATGTGGTGGTCGTGTTTGTTGGTGTTGGTGGTGCTCCGAGTGCTCGTGCTGGTAGTGGTAGTGTTGGTGATGGTGATGATTTAAAAATGAATAAAATAAAGTACGCTTACATTCACATCTCCACATTAGGTTTTATATACACCTGTGTCGTGGATGACGTTGTACTACACATCTGTAGGCCATACAAATATTTGTTCCGGCGCGGGGATTGAACCCACGACCCTTCGAATCAAACGGTGGTTTCGCACCGCTGGACTTGGTACAACATTAATATTAAAGCTGATCAAAAAGAAGACCAAAGAAAAGCATTACCTAACGCCGTAATTTCAGGCACAGAGGCACAGATACTTAAGCTATGGAAACACATCTACAAAAATCGAAATCTATGGTTCTTATATAGATGTTTATAGGGTACAGTATTAACTTACCATCAATGTTGACTGCATATTTGTTTGCCACTTCATGATATAAGAAATATGATTTATTCAATTGATGTTTATCTTCGTTTAATTTTACATCTGATCTCATATCATTATCAAAATTATGATGTAGATTGAACACGATATCTGATACTTCCTAGGAAATCTCTCAGTGTCGAACTACTGAGTACAATAGACCAAATACATTGAATGATACAAGAACAAACAAAAGAGAACTATAAAACGTAAGGAATACAAGTGAAAATTGAATTCACGATACTCAATTATTGGATAACGTTGTTCATGGCATATATATTTCCTACGATGGTAGATAAGAGATAAAGAAATGATGTATAGATAATTTGAGATGTAATAATACATCTTGTAATATTTGATGTTTTTATGTATCTACGTTAAGTTTTGAAGACTGAATTAAAAAAGAGTGTGTGTACTTATCTACGCACGTAAGAAATAGGTAACACTTTAGCTTTTTTCTGTCGATGTGCGCTGCGCGCGAAAAACAACAGTCTGAAGTTAGTTAACAGATAAAAACAACAATTGAGGTTAGTTGCTAAGCAGATAAAAGTAACAGTGTGATGTTATTTAGTAAGCAGATAAAAACAACAATCTGAAGGTAGTTTCTAAGCAGAGGAAAGTAACAGTGTGGTGTTAGTTGCTATGCAGATGAAAGCAACCGTCTGAAGTTAATTGACTTACTTGACTTAAGATCCTTTGTCCCCTAGCTGGGGCAGAGGGCGTCCACAGTGCGTCGCCATCCCTGTCGGTCTTGAGCTTCGCGCTTCATTTCACTCCAGGTCCTTCCTATGTTCCCCGCCTCTGTGATGATAGACCTCCGCCAGGTCTGTTTGGGACGGCCACGCTTGCGCTTGCGCTTTCCTTGGGGATTCCAGTCTAGGGCTTGCCTCGGTATGTGGTCAGGGTCCCTTCGGAGCGTGTGGCCAATCCAGTTCCATTTTCGGCGTTTGATCTGCTGGGCGATCGGGTCTTCATTGCAGCGCTCCCACAGGTTTTCATACTTCTTACGTGCGTACATTTTCTGCTTTCATCTGCTTAGCAACTAACATCACACTGTTACTTTTATCTGCTTAGCAACTAACTTCAGATTGTTGTTTTTATCTGTTAACTAACTTGAGACTGTTGCTTTTTTTTTGTAGGTGTGCGCTGCGCGCGAAAAGCAACAGTCTGAAGTTAGAATTCACTCTCCTCATTTTTTCCAATCACGCCAAAAAAAGGATAACTTAAAAATATATATATTATGAATTATGTGTACCGGTAAACTAATGAAAGCGTTTTAGCAGGTACGAACTAAGAAAACAAACATCTGAAACTATATTGATTGGTTAACTTAAAACTATGCACAAAGTGTTTACACACTAACTACGTAGTTACACACTTGAAATGATTGAGTATTGCGAACTATGCCATTAGCCCCTATTAAAATTTAGCGTCCTGCACAATACGTGAGAGCTTTATATTCACTTACAACATTTACAAGCCGTACCACCAAAAAGAGTCGATAACCATAATAATATCACTTATCGATAACTCCCTAAGTAATAACAATATTGGATTTGTACCATTCATAAAGTTTATGCGGCCTAGTTTCCACCCAGCCCTTACTAAGGCCACAATAGGCCACCTAAGTGCCTTATGGGTAGCGATAAATATTTATTTTTGCACAAACAGCGAAATGGGTAAATTTACGATATGAATTATTAGTTTGCCTTCAATATGGTATGTTTGTGTACCAAGATTGATATTGTTCAAAGAGACAAAAGGTAAACATATTTACCAATGTAACATCACGTCTGCATTTTTCAAAAGGGTAGGCAGAGGTAAATGCAAGCATTCAAGCATACATGCAAACACTCTTGATTCGCCGGTAATGTTTTATCCTATGTAACAGGTGGCGACTCAGATCCCTATTAAAACCAGCGTGTGACTCTGGAAAATCCTCGACTCGGGGATTAACCCGGGCTGACGTGACGACGTCACCGTCCTCTGGCGGAAGAGTGATCTTCTAGTGAATTTTTTTTTATGTAATTGAAGTGGCAAACAAGCATGCAGCTCACATTGCTGCATCCTATAATCAAAATGCAGATGCGTTGCCACCCCTGAGACCTTAGTTATTGTGTCTCTGTGATAGCTCGTTATTATTACTATTAGTTTTAATTAACTGCCTCGGTAGCCTAGTGATAGCAGGCCACTACTATTATGCTGAGGTCCTGGGTTCGATTCCCGGGTACCCCTACCCGATCTATCAGAGATAATGGTGTAAAGTCCTTAATATCTGGTTCTATTAGGTTTTTCGATTTTTTTTTAATTTGCCCAGTACCTCGAAGTTTGGTAATGTACGCGAAGATGTAGCAGGCTCGCCACCTATTACATGGACCAAAAAACGGCGAATCGTGGGTGTTCGCATGTATGCTTGAATGCATGCATTTTCCTTTGCCTACCCTTTCGGGGATTACAGGCGTGAAGTTTCGTTTTAGTTATTAGCATACTTTATCATCTAACTGGAACACGATAAATCTGAACAATACCATTTGATTTAGCGGCGGATAGATAAGGTAATGCGGTGGTGCCTACACCCTCGAGCACCTACACTGGACACTGGAACTCTACCACTAATAGATTATGGTATATCCCTCTCTAATAGTCTTTGGTCCAGCAGTAAACGTCTATTGGCTGAGATGATACTTCTTCTAGAAAGGGTGCAAAGTCTTGAAGCGATTTCAACTCGTTTACCATTATTCGCCGATATAAGATTGCCTTTTCGGAACCTTGCTTATCCTAAGCGATATTCAATTTGCTCACAAATGGAAAGCCTTGCTTATGAATAATTTGTATAAAGATATTTATCTACACTTGGGGACTTTTATTATTATGTTGATGGCTTAAGTAAACTTGTAACAACCTTAGGGTTAGCAATTACGTAACTTTACGCCTATATTCCTTGAAGAGAAGTGAAATGTCCCAGTTTACAATATTCGCTCGTTTAATGACTTACTTGACTTATCGTCCTATGTCCCCTAGATGGGGCAGAGGGCGTCCACAGTGGTTCTCCATCTCGATCGGTCTTGAGCCTCGCGCTTGACTTCACTCCAACACTTCCCGATCTTCTTCACTTCGTCAGTAACTGTTCGTCGCCAAGTCTGCTTCGGACGACCACGCTTTCGCTTTCCTTGGGGGTTCCAGTCCAATGCCTGTTTTGGTACGTGACCAGGACCCCGTCGGAGTGTGTGGCCAATCCAGTTCCACTTACGGCGCCTAACTTGTTCCTCGATTGAAGTTTCGTGGCAGCGTTCAAGTAGGTTCACATTTGAGATTTTCTCGGGCCAGAATATCCCGAGAATTTTATGAAGACAACGATTAACAAAAACCTGGAGTTGGTATGAAATGGCCTTCCATGTTTCGCAGCCATACAATAGCACGGTCTTCACATTGGACTTGAAAATTCTGAGCTTAACTCTACGAGTCAGTTTACTTGACCACCAAATGGGCCGCAGCTGCGCGAAAGTCACTCCGGCTTTAGCGATACGTGAAGTGACGTCATCTTCCGTACCTCCCATGTCTGATACGACGCTACCCAGATACGTAAACTTATGAACGCGCTCTACTATGTCGCTGCCTATCATCAACGGTGTCGTATTCGTCACTCCACTACGCATCTCTTGGGTCTTCCTGGTGTTAATCTTTAGGCCAGTATTTAATGCGGTAGACCTTAGGTCGTCGAGCTTAGCTTGCATGTCAGCGAATGTATGACTCAGAAGGCATAAGTCATCGGCATAGTCCAAGTCTTCTAAGATATTGGAAATACCCCACTCTATCCCGCGGCGCCCATACTGATACAAGCAATGCATAATTCCGTCTAAGGCAACTAAGAAAAGGAGTTTAGTTCGCTCGTTCATTATTCCCTGGTAATGGTAATGTGCCCGGAGATGTCAACAGGCTCGCCATCTGTTACATGGGCCAAAACCGGCGAATCGTGGGTGTTTGCATGTATGCTTGAATGTATGCATTTACCTCTGCCTACCCCTTCGGGGATTACAGGCGTGAATTTAAGTTTTTTTTTATGTAATATTCCCTTATTAGAACATGTGCACTAACGTTTTACTTCTAGAAGGGGTGTGATTTAAAATGTCCCATCTATTAGGTACACTCGTTCACCGTTGTTCGCTTTTCGGAACCTTATTTATCTTATGTGATATACAATTTGTTCACAAATTAAAAGTTAAAAGCATTGTTTACTATAAACATTGCAACACGTGTGTTCTAAGTAGCCTATTACCGCACGGCGTGAAGTTAGCTCCCGACATAGAGCGACTCGGCCCACCGGCCGCGGCGGACCGGAGGGGAGAAGCCATAGCGTTTGTTACCGATGCAAAACAGTCTGTCATTTTTTGCGGGGGGGAACTACGTGTGATACACACTCACACTATAAAAATCGTTTATTATTACGAAACTCGCACGTTGACCTTAACAAAATACATAAACAATTTCACGCACACATTTAAATATCTGGGCGTCAGGCACAGGACCATTTGGTCTTGTACCTTGACAGATAGGAAAGCCTGCATATGCCTACTCCCCTCCGTGTTGCTCTATGGCACCCGAACGCAGCAAGGGTGCTTATTTAATTTAATGCTTAGTTCACTGTGTATTTTTTCCCAACTTTAGTGATATTTCTTTCAGTTGTTATGCATGAGTGAAGTCAGTCGATTACTTACCGCATCGTGTATAATTAAGCTTACTCGCTACTTTTGTCACGGAAAAGCGTGAGTAAAATGCGGGCTTAGGTCACATTGTACTATAAATAATATTTGGTTACTGGGGGTATAATATTAAATATATTAAGATAAACACCAATGTACATGAGAATCAGAATCAGAAACTCATTTATTCATTTAGGGTGACAGGCACCTCTTATCGCACGTCAAAAACAAACAAAATAAATTAAAGTGAATAACAATTGAAATACATGTCAAACAAGATAAAAAACATGTGTATAGACAAGAATATCACTAAGATAAAACTAAGTATTATATACTAATGTAAAAATTATATCAGTAGAATGTCTCATTTCCTCTTTACAAACTGATAACAAAGAGTAAAAAGAAAAGAAAAGAAATAAGTGCACTTACGTACTTCTACCAAAGGGGGTGCAAAGTTTTATATCGATTTCAACTCGTTCACCGTTTGATCAGCTATTTAAGATTTCCTTTTCAGAACCTTTCTTAGATATCCAATTTGCTTACAAATTGACATAACGTCGGCACAGAGGCATGACACCTTAAGTCTCAGGAATGGCAACGCATCTATATTGAAAATTAAGTAGATTTCTAGTATGAGGGTAATTAATTAACATGTTCGTTTTCTTTAGATTTTGGTATTAGTTTAACATATACATTACGTATACATTCATGCCACAAAAAACTATATACATATTAAGATAAGATAAGATTTAGATAAGATTTTATTTATTTTCTCCACAATGTTTTCTTATAGTAAATACATCATATGAAACTTATTTTATTTTTAAAATTATACTAAATTATTTTATTAAACATTTTTCTCAGGGTATTGTGGAGACAGGAGCGCTCAAACTAGGTTAACCTTGTGCTATGAGTCTCCTGGTCTTCGCCTCAGGATTTTGTCCACTTAATTACTAGTACAATATTAGTAATAGCTCATGAGAGCAATAAAGAGAACTAAGCACTATAAGGGAACGCTTTGCCAGTCCAAAAACAAATTTGCATATTATTCATCAGCAATGATTCATGATTCATCATTCATACTTTATTGTAGCAACAAAATAGATACTTGAATGTTCACAAAAAGATACCAATAAGTGCATACTTAATACATACGAAAGTACATTTTTATTGACTCAGCGTGCACTCAGATATCCTAAAGAAAGGACAGACGACACGCTCGCAAGCCATTCCGTCCCTTGTCCAAATTTACATAATTGTTACTGTCACCCTGTTTACATATTTTTTGCGAACCCCTTTGCTGGTTCGTTTTTATAATCAAACTCCTTTGTAGCCTCATAAACTGGAGTAATTTACACATTAATTGGGTCATCGTTAAATTTTCTGATGCTACGTAATGGATACTCTTTTTTGGTTTAAAACGATTTGAAAGTATGTAATTAATAATACGCTGTTTTTATTTTATTTCAATATTGTGTTTTAACTTTTCAAAATACATTGTAAGAAACAACGAAACACACATAGAGAACTCCGGGAGCCGGTTGCGTTTTTAAATTGATTTGACCATAGAGCAACACTTGCCACCGGCCGCCTCGGGGGACTGGAGTGGAGTGGCCATATGCAGGCTTTCCCCTCTGTAGTACAAGCCCAAATGGTCCTACGCATTACGCCCAGATGTTTAAATGTGTGCGAGAAATTGTTATGTATTCTGTTAAAGTCAAGGTGTGAGTTTCGTACCAATAGACGATTTTTGTAGTGTGTGTGTGCATCACACGTATTTATGCAAAAATTACAGACTTTGTTGCATCGGTAATAAACGCTATGGCTACTCCCCTCCGGTCCGCCGCGGTGGCCGGTGGCTCGTGTTGCTCTATGGATTTGATCGATATTTCTGTCAGAAATGTTCACGTCATCTGTAATGTTACTATGTGGAAGTGTGGTAAATTTAATGCAAGAAAGTGGAACCAATCTACCGAGGAGAGTGTCCTGTCTTGTACTTTAGTAGGTACGTATAAGTCAAGGGCAATAAAACGATTTTTATGTACTCGTATTTATCTCGCGTGTATGTGACTAAGCTTCTATTAAACAGAATAAAAAAAAAACAAAAAAAAAGATTCTTAGAAACTTAATAAGTGTTTCTGTGCTTTTGTGACCTGTATTTGTATTTAGGAGCTTGAGGGCGTAGGCCTGCAAAAGAATTCGGTTATAATAGAAACGAACTAGCAAAGGGGTTCGCAAAAAATATGTAAACACAGACAGTAACAATTATGTAAATTTGGAAAAGGGACGAAATGGCTTGCGAACGTGTCGTCTGTCCTTTTTTAGGACCATCTGGGTGCACGCTGAGTCCATAAAAAAATACTTTCGTATGTATTAAGTATGTACTTATTGGTATCTTTTTGTGAACATACACGTACCTATTTTGTTGCTACAATAAAGTATGAATGATGAATCATGAATCGTTGCGTATGAATAATGTGTATATAGTTTTTTGTGTCATGAATGTATACGTAATGTATATGTAATACTTATGCTATAAACATCTACTAATTTTCAATGTAGATGCGTTGCCATTCCTGAGACCTAAGGTGACATGCCTCTGCGCCGACGTTACGTCAATTTGTAAGCAAATTGGATATGTAAGAAAGGTTCTGAATAGGGAATCTAAAATAGCCGATGAAACGGTGAACGAGTTGAAATCGATAGAAAACTTTGCACCTCTTCTGGTAGAAGTATGTAAGTGCACATTGGTGTTTATTTTAATATATTAAATATTTATGTTGTGTATGTAGTGTATGTGTTGTACGTTGTAGATATATACTTTATTGAGTTCACCAATTATTACAATAGTGATAGGTACACGATGTAGCAGACAGGAATAGATTATGATGCAATACAGACATATTTGACATTTTTTATATTGACATATATGAATAATACTAAATAACTCCAGTAGGGGCGCTGGCGAACTATTCGTTCCGAAAGACATAACTATTAGACCTAACAATTTATTTATTAATTTAGGGAGAAAAAACAGCTTTTACAATCTTAATAGCATATAATGAATTTGAAAACAGAGAGCCATTGTACCTACAGTAACCATTTATTCTTTATAGCACAATGTGACCTGGACCCGCATTTTACTCACGCTTTTCCGTGACATAAGATGCTTATTTCAGCACGGTGCGGAAAGTAATCGATTGACTTCACTCATGCATTCGCAATGCAATTATGAAACTATGCAATCGAATCGCCACAAAAATAAACTTAAAACTGTGTACTCAAGGACCAAGTTATATCATGATAATGTTTTCTGTATGGGACCTAGAATCTATAATAACCTGCCAAATAATGTAAAATGTTAGTACTAGTTATGACTTTTAAAATTTACTTAACAAATACCTAGAGGATAGTAAGTAAATGTGAGCTAGTGCTTTAATATGGGCTACAAACAATTCTCGAAAACCTACAGTCGAAAGACGCCAAAAACGACGATCGTCCATCGCATTAATTCGCTCTAACATCTCACTCACTCACTCTCGTCAATTGCGCGCGAGCTGTCACCAGTGTCGGCCATTCTTGTGTTGCTGCTGTCGAAAAGTTTTCTGAGGTACGTATCAATGCGTTGTTTGATTAAACAGAATTGGTTCTAAACATTGTAACTATATGTTTTATTGCTGAATACGAGTTTAATTTTATAATTTTTGCTCAATTTATTGCTTGCTATATATAATTTGTAAAGTACACGATCAAATTTATTTTAGTTAAGAATTTCGAATATGGGCTATTACTATATAATATACATATTGAGGTATTATCTGTATATATATATAGTATTTAAGTGGTTGGTTATGTCGTTCTAAAGGTACTAACTTATATTTTTTCAGAATGGCGCCTAGCAATTAAAAGCACCAAAGAAAACTATAAATAAAGTAAATAACAAATGATTAAAGTAGGTAAATTAAGTGGTATTTGTAAGTAAATTATGTGATTTCTTCCATCTACTAAAGTATTTTGATCTCTTTTAAGATACAAATTTATAATTGTTACTAGCGGCCCGCCCCAGCTTCGCCCGCGCTGCTCTGCTCCTGTTAGTCATAGCGTAATGTAAGCTATCCTATCTCTCAAGTTGGATCGAACTGCACATGGTGTGCGAATTTTATTATAATCGGTTAAATGGTTTAGGAGTCCATTGAGGACAAACATTGTGACACGAGATTTATATATATTAAGATTTTTGTAGTAGATATTATAAGTTTCTATTAGTGGTTATATTTGAGTACCTGTTCCATATTTAGCATCTATTTTGATATTTTGTTTAATGCTCAATATAATAATATATTATCATATTAAGAACATCATAATTGTTACTTAGCTCTTTAAAAACCTATGTGTGATTATTTTGGTAACAAAAAATGGTTAATTTTTTAATAGTTTTTTTATTTTTGAGCCAAAAACAAAATGGTAGCCCATATTTGCTTACTTTCCTCTACTTATTAGACAAAGCTTATTATTCTGTGACTGATTTGAGTGAAATGAGAAAATTATAATTATCAATTTACGTATTTATTTTATATGTATAATTTAAACTTTAATTATAATGACATTAAAAATATAAAAATTTAATAATAATGTTGACGGATAATTTAATTTCTAACACTTTAACTATTGTAAAATCTTTGCTAACCCTTTATTATGTAAATTATCGAATTCTCATGTTATGGCTGAAATCAATGATTATATTATAACTAACTTATGAAATTTAAATGAGGATTATTTAAATATTTAGCGAAATTTATTGAAATAAATAACTATTAATTTTGTAACAACAATTCTTTATACCCATGTTTATGCAAATAAATTGAATTTAATTGAATTGAATGTATAAAAACTGAAAGAAATGTCACTTAAAGTTTGGGAATACAGAGCGAACTTAGCATTAAATTAAATTAGCCCCTTTTACTGTGCTCGGACGCTTCGTTCACGCCGTGCGGTAATAGAGCTCCCCAATATAGGTATATTACTTTTTAAAAAATGCGTCCAAAAAAACAAACGCAACCTTGTGAACGCCAACCTGATTTTTTTTTAATTAAACTCTGTTAACGTGTTTTCCATGTTGTATACAAAACTACTTCCCCGAAAACTCATAAACCGAGTTCCGGTTGGAAAATGTACGAATTTAAATAAGATGAGGTGCAAAGAACATTTTTGTTATTGTTGGACGAACGGACGAAGACACCGTTTGAAATTTAAATAGGGAACAGTTTATTTCTGTTTCTTGCAAGTGATCATGAGCTTATTTATCCACACAAGGTTTTTTCTTATTGTGGAAGAGTCTACAAATAAAAGTAATCTTCAAGGAGTACCTAATTCTGAAAGTTTCCAATTTTTCTTTTAATTCTTCCGTAGCCGCTTACAATTTCACGTTCCTTGAAATGATAGCGAGATAATTATTGTTAAACGTCACTATTATTGCTAATTATATCCCATCTCATCGACAGTTCAGGGCTTCAGAACGTGGTGACACTTTTAGGATTGCGCACCTCAAAAGAAAAAACCATTATCACTCGTACATTTGTCTGTCTCTCTATCTGACACCGCCGACTTTCTCTGAAAGTACTGCTCCAATTGAGTATAAATTTGGTACACCCGTGTAAATCAACCCGAATATACTATAAGTACTTATAGCAAAAATAAATTAACTTAGATATAAAACCAAAATGGAAAGAAATATTTGACTTCGAACAGGGCTTGAACCTGCAATATGTGAATTACATAGATCACTTTTGGGTGATAAATTGTAGTATGAAAAAAACTACGTTACGCAATGTTGTAAAGAAGAACTTATTGTGAGGATTTCAAAGACTTTTCTTTTATAATTATAACGCCTTGAAGTTCTTAAAGATTCATGACTAAAATGCCGCTAAAAATGGATGAAAATTGACCACTCACCCTCTTGATCTCGTAAACTACTAAGACTTCTAAGCTCATTTTTCTTTTTCTTTTCCCTTTTATCAAAATCTGTATAAAATTTAATGGCACAGATAAATTATCACGATTCCTATTTTGGTGATTTCATACGGACCCTTAGATTTATGTCACTAAATGCCAGTTTATGATAAATGGATACGTCGGGTCGACGAGCTTGAGAATTATAGAGTGGAAACGATTAATGGGTCCATTTTGTGTTAAGATTTAAGGAATAATGGCAAGAAAAAAAAAACGAGGCGAATCCGACACACGCAAGGTTTCCGCGAAATAAAAGGACTGGCATCGCTCTAATGCATAGAGCAACACCGGAGGGGAGTAGCCTTAAGCAGGCTTTCCCCTCTGTCAAAGTACAAGCCCAAATTGGTGTGCTATATTTGTATGAATTAAAATAAACTTTCTTCTGTAAAGTTTAAATAGGTGTCTGTCTAAGATATTTGAAGTTAGTAGATACAATGACAGGTGGTTCTGGATAGCATAAAAAAATCGACCCGCACTTGGCCGATTTTTTATGCTATCCAATTGTGAAAATTTCAGCTTTTTAGCTATCACGGTTTATGAGATACAACCTGATGACAGACAGAAATCTGTTCTTCAGCATCACTTGACTCAGTGTACGGAACACTTTCTGCGCGAGTCCGACTCGCACTTGGCCGATTTTTTTGCCGAAATGCCTGAAATCGATTCGGTTATCGATTCTGAACAAACTAGTCTCGGGTTGTACATTTAATCCTGTTACACGTTGTATACGATGATTCTTTCTGTCGGTCTGATATTTTAAGATATTATTTATCTTTCATTGATATAAAGCAGATAATCAATGACACACCATGGAAATAATCTATAAAGTACAGGATGGAGATTCAGTATCATAACTCACAGATTATATTATTTGAGGCAAGCACGAAGCTGTCACAGTGATGTCATTTATATAAATGATCTTTTTCATGCAAAACGTAATTGAGCAAATAACACATACTGTATTGATGAATTACTTATTTTTAATGTTCCTTACTTCAAAAGAAATAAACAGTATGTGTATATGCACGCACTAATCAATCAAACTCAAAATCAAAATCAAACTCAAATATTTATTTAGTCAATTGGAATTAATAGAATTTGCTTGTGATAGGTCAAATTACAAATATAACATTTAAGCGAATAACAACTGATACGTTGATTAATATGTGATAGTAAACAAAACTAAAATAAATAATGTATGCATCTTCACGCCAGGTCCCTATCGGGGTAGGTAGAGAGTGTAGAGCGCCAGATATCCCGGTCCAGACATACCTCACGTGCCTCTCCTCAAAATAAATAATGGTCCAAAAATTTGTCGCTTTTATCTGTTATGCAACTCACTTCAGACTGTCGCTTTTATCTGTCGGTGTTCGCGCGCATCGTCAAAACTCACTCTCATCATTTATTTCAATCGCGCCTAACTTCAAAAACAACGGACTCTTATAAGATCACTAGTGTGTCAGTCTGTAGTAATTATTGTACGATATATTATATCATAGATGTCATTAAATAGCGGCCCGCCACAGCTTTGCGCGGATGCAATGTTACCTACCCTCTTCCAATAATCTTAACGTGATGTTACATGGCTTAAGCCTCTCTTGATAAATGGACTATCTAACAATGAAATGATTTTCAAATCGGACCAGTAGTTTCTGAGATTAGCATGCTCAAGCAAACAAACTTTATAATATTAGATAATCGATTTAATTCAGGTAAGCAGAATGTCATTGATATTCGAAAACCTTTACTTTTCCTACCTACTTTGAATAACGATCATAAAGTTATCCAACATAATTAAACAGATTTCCTCCAACCGACAATTTAATTAAGTTTACCTAAGCCATAATTCAATAACGTATGACAACATTATAAATGTACCTACATATGACGTCATCACCAATTAACTTGCGCCATTTTATTCTCCTCGTATCTGAGTGGCTGTAAACTTCAATAAAGACTTGAAAGTGCAATAAATTTTCTAATGACTTACCTAATGTTCCAACAAAGTTCTGAAAATTTGACGTCGACTGCACTTCAATATGTTATTAGGATGGTTCGCATCATCTTACTTCATAGAGCAACACCGGAGGGGAGTAGCCATATGCAGGCTTTTCCCTCTGTCGAAGTACAAGCCCAAATGGGCCTATACCTGTCGCGTAGATGTTTAAATGTGTGCGTGAAATTGTTTCATAATTATTACCTATATTAAAAATGCCTGAAATCGATTCGGTTATCGATTCTGAACAAACTAGTTTCGGGTTGTACATTCAATCCTATTACACGTTGTGTACGATGATTCTTTCTTTCAGTCTGATATTTTAAGATATGATTTATCTTTCATTGATATAAAGCAGATAATCAATGACACACCATGGAAATAATCTATAAAGTTACAGGATGGAGATTCAGTATCATAACTCACAGATTATATTATTTGAGGCAAGCACGAAGCTGTGACGGTGCTGAAGCCCAAATGGGCCTATACAGGTCGCGTAGATGTTTAAATGTGTGCGTGAAATTGTCTCTGTATTTTGTTAAAGTCAAGGTGTGAGTTTCGTAGTAATAGACGATTTTTGTAGTGTGCGTGTGTGTCGCACGCATCCCCCCCCTCCCTCCAAAAAATGACAGACTGGTTTGCATCGGTAATAAGCGCTATGGCTACTCCCCTCCAGTCCGCCGCGGCCGGTGGCCCGTGTTGCTCTATGTTCAAAAACGTTTGACAACATTTTAATCCTTCAAGGATCGTACGGCCACCGGGGGCGAGACACAATTGAATTTCAATTGTCATATTTTTCTCGTGTCTGGAGAGATTAAATATACCTACATATGACGTCATCACCAATTAACTTGCGCCATTTTATTCCCCTAGTAACTGAGTGGCTGTAAACTTCAATAAAGACTTGAAAGTGCAATAAATTTTCTAATGACTTAGTTCTTAGAATTTGACGTCAACTGCACTTGAATTAGGATGGTTCGCATCATTTTACATAAACAAATTTGTTAAATTGCCTGTTAAGTAAACAAATAAGTTGCATCGTTTGAAAATTGTCAAAGAGATTATAACCTCAAAATGATCTGTCAGATGATAAGGGAATCTGTCAATCTTTTTTTTATAGAATGGCATCGCTGTTGCGCATATTGCCAGTGTCAAGTAAAACGATATGTCGTATTCATCATAAGCAGCGTAAAAGTAAGAGACAGTCGGTTAAATATCAGTCAGTCACACAGATACAAGTCGTCAGTCAGTCAAAGTCACAGTCAGTAATTCGAGTAAAGCGATGGCTACTTTACCAGAACATTTATGATGAAGTTTTGGGGGCAACCTGAAAAGCCGTGTTTTCGCACTGTTATTCTATTTCACTATACACGGGCACAGTAATAAAACTATATCAAACAAAATGCCAATGAGAGCACTACACGCCTCTTTCAAGGTTCCCGCCAAAACCCTGATAACTTTCACTGTACCAAAAAATTGGCGGGTATAACGCATTTAAGCCAGACTTTTTTTACTGGTGGTAGAGCTCCAGTGACGGAGCTCGCGGGCGTAGGCACCACCGCATTACCTTATATACTTGCCGCTAAATGGTAGAGTTCAGCACTATCGTGTTCCGGTCAGGTGGTAATGTACGGCCCTGTAATTTTCGGCACAGAGGCATAACACCTTAGGCCTCAGGAGTGCTAACGCATCTGCATTTTGGCCTTGGTCTTTGTGTGGGTGTCTATAGGCTGCAGTCATCACTTAAGATCAATGTGAACTGCATGCTTGTTTATTACTACCATTACATAAAAAAAAAGAAAAAAAGATAGCACTAGGCCCCTTAATAATCTACCACAGAGACATAAGAACTAATAGGCTAGGATCTCACTGCAGAATAATTTCGTTCATCCAAATATGCTGCAAACCTGATTTTAACGCATATTTATAATAGGGGTATTTATATTGGTTACCTATAAAAAAATGGTTGCCTATCAAAAAAGTATTTTTTGTACTCTTTTTTTTTAAAGTTTTTTTTTCTTGTTTTTCAATAAAATATGGTCCGTTTCACGACAATATGTGTAAAGATTCTGAAAAATTACGGCTGCAGTTGCGCACTACATATTTTCGTTGGCCGCCCCTACATATTTTCGTTGGCGTAGACACCAGGTGTCTACGCCAACGGAATACGGATCTATATTTTCGACATCTGGTTTTTGTACAAATGTCTATAGGCCGCAGTCGTCACTTAACAGCCATGTGAACTGCATGCTTGTTAGCCACCATCATCACATTAGAAACGGGATAACATAAGAAAACATGTGTCACAACCGAACACTTCGATCGTGCTTCTCTATTGCTTTTTCCGCACTTCGGCTTGCACGTTCGGATGAGGCGCAACGTGACACTTTTACGTACGTGCAGCCGGCTTAAACTATATTGGCCACCCAGAAATGTGTATCTTTAAATAAATAGTAGGTACTAGCTGTATTACAATGTTTTGGCTATCCCACGCTTAGTCTGGGCAACTGTTAGTAACCAGTTTATTTTCGTTTCTAAGATTATGATCGGCTATTACAATAAAATGTTTATGATGTCTCATACAAGACTGACATTTAATATCAAACCGTGGTATAAAGACAGTTTGTGAGTGAGATTTGAAATATATTTTTCTTTTTTATATTTTTCTTTGAAATATATTTTCGAACATGAGAAATTGATACCCTTATCATATTTCGAAATGAAAAATCTGTCCACCATCTTGGATCTGAAAACAGGTGTCTGTTTTCAGATCCAAGATGGTGGACAGATTTTTCATTTCGATCAATTTCTAGGTTTCTTGGAGTGCTCATTATGAAACTGACATCATTTTTCAGATCAAAGATGGCGAACATAATTATTTTCCAAATTTTGATATGGCTATCAATTCCTAGGTTTCTTGGGTGCTGATTACGAAAATGGGATCATTTTTCAGATTTAAGATGGCGGACATAATTATCTTTCACATTTTGCTATGGGTGTTAATAAGGTTTCTTGGGGCGCTGATTACAAAAATGGCATCATTTTGCAGATCCAAGATGGCGGACATAATTATTTTTCCAAATTGTGATATGAGTGCCAATTTCGAGGTTTCTTGTGGTGATGATTAATAAAATGATCTGAAAAATATGTCATTTTATATAATCAACACCCCAAGAAACCTCAAAATTGACACACATATCAAATTATGAAAAAAAATCTGTCAGCCATCTTGGATCTGCAAATGGATGCCATTTTCGCAATCAGCACCCCAAGAAACCTCGAAATTGACACCCATATCACAATTTGGAAAATAATTATGTTCGCCATCTTTGATCTGAAAAATTATGTCATTTTCATAATGAGCACTCCAAGAAACGTAGAAATTGATACCCTTCTCATATATCGAAATGAAAAATCTGTCCACCATCTTGGATCTGAAAACAGGTGTCATGTTCGAAATCAGCACTCCAAGAAATCATGAATTTCAACAACTATTTTTATTTTCCATTTCCCTAGTTTTATTTCGACTAATTCTTATTTTACTATGGTCTAGCAGAATTTGTTTCGCCGAACAATACCGCTTACCGATACAATACTTCTGTACCAACTCCCGCATCCCGCTCCTCAAGTCGGTAGCGAATATTTTCAAGGCTAACATATATATATATCTACTAGCTAGTTCGTCTGCGTGGACTTCAGGTATAAATACAGGTTCTCTTGAAACACCTTTAGTCCCATTAGTTTAATTCATTAGTTAGATTGTTAGACTGGTGAGAATTTTTTTTTCTCATCGTTCTACCGTCAGCAAAAAATCCTCCTCTACCTCTGAACACATCTGTAAACTATATATACTCTACCTGTGAACAAAATTTCATCGAAATCCGTTCAGCCGCTATAGCATGACTGACCAACAACAAACAAACATCCGTACTTTCACATTAATAATAGTAAGATTGAAAAATATCTGTACAAAACTAACTTAATTATATCTTACACAAAAATAGGTACTTACTTACTTAGTCATATATAAATTACACGTAGGTATAGCAAGTATAAAGAGTAATCAACTATATATATAAACTCCTTCAGTTAATTTGTGTTTCTTTTTCTACGTCAATGATCCGTGTGTCAATGTCAATATTGCCAATGTATTTATATTCTTTGACAACAACATAAGATCAACTCGCGCAAAAACATAGCAGATGACCACTATTTAGTATAATATTAAGTCCGTAAACACTCGTGTTGTATAAAAATACATATTTTTTGTTAGGTTTTACTCATAACATTGCAGAAACATCCCAAAATACGCAAGTTTATATTCCGGCAGCACGCTGTACGTCCTCCCGTCACGAGGGGCCGTAGCGTATATATACTAGTCTATGGCCGTAGCCGACTAGCCAACAGATGTTGACTTGAGATTACAGTATGGCGGGACGAAAAAGCTCGCGCTCATGCACGGAAATTTCGACATTTTATTAATTTTCAGTAATAAAAAACACAAAAAAAAAAAACTCTTAAGTCAAACTGTAAGTAGTTTAAAGCCCTTTCTTTTGCAATAAAAACGAAGCAAAAAGATTGTGCCGTTTTGGAGAACATTTGCATTTTATAACAAAAATGGGTGCATTTTGAAATAGTCTTTTCTAAAAGGGGGTTAACAAATATAACATTCTGTTCAAGTCAAAAAATTTATTGAATCCTTGCCTGTCGACGTGTATTTTTATATTGCGGATTCAATTAACAGTTTTTTCTAGAATTTGACTTAAATCATGTACGAATTTAGACATTTCATCTATCTTAAGGCCTTAATGAACGTGGAGGGGGTAGCATTTGACAGAAATATTAACAAAAAATTAATAAATTATGCCAGAATATACGACTTTGTATATATTTAAACGTTTTAGTGTATGATCACGTCATTTTTATAGTAGTAAGCTCTGTTTGTGTGTACAGCGTTATTCTTTTAAATAAAATTATTGCAGGCGGGGACAAAGTAATATACCTAACTCAAATAAATTTTAGTGATAGTAGATTACTTAGGTTTCTACAAAAGGGTTTTGTTATTGTTAGAAAAATGGTAGATACAGTGTTTAGTAGAAATTGAAATAAAACTATTTTTACGGATTTATCTCGAGTATATTAAACTAAAATGATTTTTAAAATCAACCCGACGTTTCGGTCGCTTTTCAGCTTCCGTGGTCCCGGGCAGACTGAGGTGACATTTGTCTGACAAAAGTTTGAAAAAATTATATGTAGCTACCTCCATCGATTTCGTAAACGCCTTGCGTAGCGTTCAGGATTAACACAATAATTACTTATGGTATCTTGAGGTCTTGCAGACTGCTGCGGCTGGGATTTAATCTTGTTAAGTATGGGATCCCATGATGTTGATAATCGCCATCCATCTTCTCTATTGAAATTTGGATGTTTTTTAATTTCAATAGCCTCGCGTACCATTCGTGGAATGGGTTTGTGTTCTCTAGCGAGTATTTGAATTTTATCAAACCGGATGTAATGGTTCGGCTTATCCGCTATGTGTTCACAGACTGCAGACCTCCCTGTTCTTCGGTTTTTGACATCAGCAATGTGCTCTTTAACGCGGGTGGATACAGCTCTCTTCGTTTGACCAATATATGAGAGTCCACACTTTTGTCAGACAAATGTCACCTCAGTCTGCCCGGGACCACGGAAGCTGAAAAGCGACCGAAACGTCGGGTTGATTTTAAAAATCATTTTAGTTTAATATACGCGAGATAAATCCGTAAAAATAGTTTTATTTCAATGAGTGTAGCTCGCGAAAACCTAAGAACATATCATGTTTAGTAGAAATGTTTGTCCCCGCTCGCAATAATTTTATTTAAAAGAATAAATTATAATATTAATATATTAAAATATATCTGTTGTTTTGTAAGTATCGAATAAAATATAATCACGGTGCATTGTACACTCTTCTAACTAAATCAGGCATAGAATGGCGCTTGTTTTTCCGATTTTAGTTAATGGATTAATCTCTTCCAGTCGGGTTTTTTGTTTTTTTTTATTATTATTATTTTGCAAGCAAGTGCTCGAAGATGTCAACAGGCTCGCCACCTGTTACATAGCCAAAATGTAACCGGCGAATCGAGAGTATCTGCATGTATGCTTGAATGCATGCATTTACCTCTGCCTACCCGTTCGGGGATTACAGGCGTGAATTTAAGTAAAATTACACGACATCAAAAAAATCCCTTGCGGCAAAACAGCACCGCGTCATGCCACGACGCGTTATATGTTACATATAAAAAACCCAGCGGCCTCTTTATTTACATTTTCTCTGATACTGAACTCCGTGTCGGCGTTACTCGCCTGCTAACTGACATTTATGGACAATAAAAAAAGAAAACATTTGCAAGCCACATGTAAAACAAGTATCTCAATTGAATTAAATATAATTCGATTTGTTTTGAGTTGTTCAATTCTATTGCGGGTTTGGGAATATTGCAATGAAGAACGTCGAAATGGCTTTGTTTTACGTTTTTGACTAAACTTCTTGCACTTTTTGTGTAAATGAAATAAATACAAACAATCCAATACAGTACACAACAAAAAATAATTTTATTTGTATGTGTCCAAGATGAATCCGTAAAAATAGTTTTATTTCTTTTGAAAGAAATAAACGTACTTCTTCGGAAATTTTGTACTCAAAATAATATTTGTAATCTGACGTAGGAACACGCTGTACTTTCACCCTTTTACTTTTCCACAGAGGGTTTGGACTCAAAGAATCACATGTCATGAAATCGATTAGTGAAATAAATAACCATTTTTACTAATCGACTTCTGTGAACACGTAAGATAAGAGTGACATTGCTGGCCGGGTTTCGAGCCTCGCGTCGTTTTTGTCACAGCAGTCCAAACTAGAAGTAGGTGAATAAAAGCATTTTTAATACAACAATATTGGCGTGGTATCATAATTTTAACCGGATCACACGTTTTTTTTTTTTTTTTTTTTAAAAAAGATAACTTTACGCCTGTAATCCACGAAGGGGTAGGCAGAGGTAAATGCATTCAGGCATATATCCAAACATCCACGATTCGCCGGTTACGTTTTGGCCCATGTAACAAGTGGCGAGCCTGTTGACATCTCCGGGCACATTACCAAGCTTCGAGGTACCTACTGGAAAATTTCCAGAAAATAGAAATGAAAATGAAATAAAAATCCCAATAGAACCAGAGATGAAGGACTTTAGACCATTATCTCTGATAACTCCCGACCCAGGAATCGAACCCAGGACATCAGCGTAGTAGTAGTGGCCACTAGGCTACTGAGGCAGTTTTGTTCAAAATATTTTTAGAGTCCTAATATCCAATATGTCACGGGAACAGTTTCGTATTACTTCCATGACTTCGTCTTTATTACTACCTGGTCTCTGGAGAATCAACAATATTTACTTATTATTAAGATATTTCCTCTAATTAAGAAGATTCTCAGTGCAACTCTCGGGAGTTTGAAATGAGCACAACATAAATAGGCTTCTCTTATGGGTTTCGTGTCTCATTTAGGAATATGAGAAAGAAATTGCTATTCCACTGATGCGCAGAACGTACCCCAAAAAACAAAGAGCAACACGGGCCACCGGCCGCGGCGGACCGGAGTGGAGTAGCCATATGCAGGCTTTCCCCTCTGTCGAAGTACAAGCCCAAAGTACAACCCCAGTTTAATTGTGTGCGTGAAATTGTTTATGTATTTTGTTAAAGTCAAGGTGTGAGTTTCGTAGTAATAGACGATTTTTGTTGTGTGAGTGTGTGTGCTACACCAAATAACGCCCGCAAAAAATGACAGACTGTTTTGCATGGGTGATTAACGCTACGGCTACTCACTTCTGGTCGGCCGGTGTTGCTCTATGCCCAAAAAATGATACAATTCTATGTAGTAGGTAACATAGTATATCTACACCTGCATTGGAGTAGCGTGGTGGAGTTAGCTCCAGGCTTCCCCAAAAAGGGGGAGAGACTCGTGTCCAGCAGTGGGAGATAAACAAAAGTTGTTCCCAACATAGTATAGGCACACCGTAGACACTCCGCTGAAATTCCATACAAACGCGTAATTTGGTCTATTACACAGACATCAATCAGTGACGTGTATTTACACGCGCACCTGTGTGCGTAGCACGTAGAGAATACGTCATATCATCACGTACAGAATACGCCAAACGTCACCCATAAGAGGGGAGGAGGTTGGGTGAGGCGGGGAAATCGGGCGGGACGTCGAAGTGTCCATTCTATACGAAGTATAATTACATATTCACTGGTATACGTTACATGGTTCAGTTAATCGCGTTCAAATGCAAGTGAACTCAGTTAAGCTTTAGCTATGGTTTGATTAAACTCAGTTCACAGAGCAAACGGTGATTATCCGCTCAAAATGAACCGGTAAACCAGATTTAACAAGCTTCATCTACCCTTATTTACCTTTGATGTTTCAATGGCCTACAGACATTTGTTTTTAGTCTCGGTTTTTAACCGACTTCGAAAAAAGGAGGAGGTTTTCAATTCGTCCGGATCTTTTTTTGTTTCTATATTGCTTATGTACAACGGCACCCACGACACAGCTTTAGATATATCTAATGTTAGGCTGTGAGTGTAGAGGTCTGTGAATGCATACGTAATTTCGTAGTTTCTTCGGGAGCTGGTTACGGGAATTACATCTTTTTAATAAAAAAAAGTTATAAGAATATTTGAGAACAGTGTGTTATTAAAAATATACTTTCTCCTACTATAGGTATCTGCTACGAATTGTATTCTTAGTAATGTTTATAAAACGCTCTTGAGTTGTATACTCTTCACGCGTTTTAACGATCATGTAATAAAACGCGCCAAGTGCCTAAACTTTTTATAGTAAAAGAAAAAGTAAACTTTTCCGTCAATATGTAGATGCGATGGTACCCCTGAGACCTAAGATCTAAATTGTTAACCTATTACTTGGATATGCATTACCATTTGACCGGAAAACCATAGTACTGAACACTACTATTTGGCAATAAATAAATAAGGTAATCCGGTAGTGGTGGATAGTACTACTTTACCACCTGTAAAAACGTTTACTTACGTTCACTTTTTGAAAACATTGATAACGGACGACAATTTTTTATGATAATTTCATAAAAAAACATCCATCACAAACTGAACGCTTAGGCCAATCGCGCCTCTCTATCGCTTATTCCACGCTCTCACTTACACACTCGGCTCAGGAGTAACAAGACATATTTTCACGCGCGCAGCCGACCTTCATCTATTTACAAGATGGTATCATGTAAAAAATAAAAAAGCATCATAATTTAAATTAAGGTTAGAACTTGACTGCACACTGCCGAGCACTAATTTGACACGACACAGATTGTTATAATGTTTCCCTTTGTTTTAAAATCTATTCTGTTGTTAACAGGTGATTTATTACACAGTTACTTTTACATAAAACAATGATGGCGTAATTAATGGTAACGCCATAAAATATTCTATATTTCTCATATAATGCTTCCAGTTCTCTTCGATCATGATACACATAATTGCATGTATAAGTTGCTGCTGGTTAAGTTTTGGCTCATGGAACAAAAGTTGGCGAGCCTGCTGACATCAGAATCAGAATCAGACACCACAGCCGTACACATTATCAAACTCCGGCGTTCTGCGAAAAATCCAGAAAATTGGTTACTAAACTTTTACTGGTGGTAGAGCTCCAGTGACGGAGCTCGCAGGCGTAGGCACCACCGCATTACCTAACATACTTGCCGCTTTGTTCAGCACTATCGTGTTCCGGTCAGGTGGTAATGTACGGCCCTGTAATTTCCGGCACAGAGGCATAACACCGTAGGCCTCAGGAATGTTAACGCATCTGCATGTTGACCTTGGTCTTCGTGTAAGTGTCTATAGGCTGCAGTCATCACTTAACATCAATGTGAACTGCATGCTTGCTTGGCACTTCCATTACGTAAAAGAAAACAATATAACTGAAGGAATTTACACCGTAATGTCTGATATCCCCCAACCTGAAAATCAAACCCAGGACCACAGTAGTAGTGGCCTGCTACTGCTCTGCTTGCCCCATAAATAACCTGGCGGGAAGATAGATACGTACATCCCAAACGTATAAAATCTGAGATCTCTCCCTTATTCAAAAGCCGAAGCCGTGAAACTGTTTAATATTGAAAAGATAAAATCCCTTTACTTTTTATAATCCCCATTCTGTTGACACTTCGTTATAACGAGCCTGTCACTCGCTGGAGCTCAGTTTAATACAGGGTGGATTTTCAATATGGAAACTCTGTTTGTTTGGCATGATTTTAAGGCTTTACACAGGCTTTTTATAAATTAAAAGTCTCAGTGAAAAGTTAACATTATAATGTTGTAATAACACACAGAGTCAAAAGAATAAAGTTTCAGTGGTGGCAATGCATCTACATTTTTAGACATCTAGAATTGACCTCCAGTTTTCGTGTAAACTAGCGGCCCGCCCCGGGTTTTCAATGTTACCTATCCTCTCCTATGCACCTTAGCGTGATATTATATAGCCTAAAGCCTTCGTCACTCATTGGAGCTCAGTTTAATACTCAGTGGATTTCCAATATGGAATCTCTGTATGCTTAACGTTATTTTAAGACCTTTCACAGGCTTTTTATAAATGAGAAAAGTCTGGCAAGTATTGGAATACGGTTCGAACCTATTCCGCAACCTCTTTGAGTTGGAATTTACTACCGTGCATGGTAACTTAATTATCTGAATAGTTCCATTGTTTAAGTATTTTTATGAAAGTGGCAGTAAACAAGCTTACAATACACATTGATGGTAAACAAACACCGTGGCGAAAAGGGGTTTGAGGGTGGTGTTGGCAATCTTGAGATTTTAAGCTGTTATGTTATAATATCTTTCTGCCAGTAAAACAAATATTTGAAAAAAGATTATTGATTTCCATCTTTCGTTACAAAATGCGTAGGGAACCGACAACAAAACGCCAGCAAATATCCTATAATATATTCCATTGAAAAATGTAATATGTAAAATTCTCATGTCACAGTGTTTCTAACAATACACCCCACACTCGGCTGTACCGATCATTATGAAATTTTGTGTGTATTTGGTAGGTATGAGAATCGGTTGATATATATTTTTGTATCCCTTAATGGTTAGGGTGATTCTCCACAAATATTGAATAAAAAATTTTTGGCATTTCATTTTTTTTTCGAATTTCAGAATCAGAATCAGAAACTCATTCATTTAGGGTGACAGGCACCTCTTATGACACGTCAAAAACAAATAAATAAATTAAAGTGAATAACAATTGATATTTTATTACACATGTCAAACAAGCTAATTAAATCAAATAAAAATCAACAGCTGGAGACAACTAGGTTGATGTGCCTCACGCTTGTATTTTACGTGGAATATATTACCTAAATCAAAGACTGGTGCTGATTTTAAATTACATTGCTGTCACTGAAAGTTGAAAGCGCGAAGCACTCAACAATGGCAACAGCCCTTTGTACCGTCTGTAAATTGATTTTATCACTACCACAACCGCATTTCCTCACGCAAGCCTTAAACACAAATCCAAACCATGAAGCGGGAGCAGGACACATATTTTTGGATATTTTAGAACAAATTTTATTAACTACCTCAGTAGGCTAGTGGTAGCTACTACTTCTACGTTTCCCAGTACCTTGGAGTTTGCTAATGTGCCCGGAGATGGCAACAGGCTCGCCACCTGTTACATGGACAAAAAAAACAAAAACCCGACTGCACAAAATTAAACCATTAACCAAAAACGGCAAAACAAGCTGTGTGCCTAATTTAGTTTGAAGAGTATACATCATCATCGTAATTATATTTTATTACTTACAAAACAACAGAAAGGTATATTTTAATATTTTACCATTTTTTTGGTCTCACACCTACATCATGCCGTTAGTCGTGTTAAGTTGTCTTCCCTGTTTTTATTATTATGTTTTTTTGTTTTTTTTTTAAATATTTTATTATTTTTGTGTATTTAGTGATGTATTGTGTGTGTCAAAAAATAAACTATTTCTATTTCTATTATTTATTTTAAAAATTTAATTTATTCTTTTGAATAAAATTATTGCAGGCGGGGAAAATACACTTGCACGTAAAATACAGGCGTGAGGCACATCAACCTAGTTGTCTCCAGCTGTTGATTTTTCTTGAAGCTTGTTAAGAAATTCTTCTTTTTATTTTGTATCAGCTCTGTTCTGATTCGATTTGTATTTTCTTTTTAAAAAAATATTTCTACAGATCTTTTCTTCGGAGTTTCTTTAATACAAACGAATGCATGAGTTTGATACCTGGATAAGAGATTATAATAATACCTATACATTAATACTGAATAACAAATAGTTTTATTGTATTTACACTAAATTAATTTTCATATCTTTGTAAGTTACTTTATTATTTACTTGTTCAAATAGTTGTAGTTGATTTCTTTCGTTACAGTATAAGATAGATTCCATTGTAGACAGAAGTGGTAGCTACGGCCTACAATGGAATCTAGTCAATTTCTTTGCTGATCGTACTTACTAGGTACGCGGCTTACTGCAATAGTAGTGAGTTTGTAAATTTTACCTAAATTTATAAGCGCGAAGCGCGCATGACCCCGCGGCTGGTGTAGATTGCAAACGATCTACTCGGTTAAGCGATACGGGCTCGGTCGGGTGTGTGATGGGTAACCGCTAGAGGCAAATTAAAATGCGCGTTACCGTCCTTCGTAAGGCACGTTAAGCCGTCGGTCTAGGTTGCTATCGATAGATAGATAGATGGCAGTCGTTAAACCTTGCCGGTGGCCTTATAGGTGTTTTGAAAAACATCCTACAGCGGGTTGGCCACTAACCCGTATTTCCACCAACCCGCATTGGAGCAGCGTGGTGGAGTAAGCTCCAGGCCTTCCCCCAAAATGGGGAGAGACTCGTGCTCAGCAGTGGGACGTATTATTATTAAGGGTTGCAATTATTATTATTCAAAAAATTCAAAAAAATATTTATTTGGAACATAAGACAAAATCACAGAAATAAAATGGTAACGATGACACTCGCAAAAGTAAGTAATATACTGTGTCACGAGATTCAACGCCCTCCTCCGAACCGACACAGGCAGGTTCCAGTAATCTTACAAAGAACGTAGGTTAACTAATAACTTAACTACCTAATAATAAAAGAATACATTAAGATTATGTAACTATTTAAAACAAAATGAAAAAATAAGATGTGTGTATGTGTGTGTGTGTGTGTGTGCGTGTGTACACGCGTGTGCATGTGAGAATGTGTATATCTGAAAATAAGTGTAACTGTTTTTTTTTACAACTTTTAGCAAGTCTTCAGTTTCTTCATAACTCAGTGAAAGTAACCATTTAAAGCATTTATTTTTACATTTGTACCAAGGTAGAGGATAGATGTTCAATTTTCTGTTGACACTGTTGTAAATTTTGGAGCTAATGAATTTATAGTTTTTGCTTGCAATGTTTGTACGAAGGCGCTTGGTGGAACAAACCAGGTCTTTACGTCGTTTGGTATTATACAGAATCGGATCAAAACCAAGTTTTTTTATAAGAATTTGCAGTTTAAAAAGTTTTCGAACCGATAGAACCTTACACAGTAAATAAAGATCGGCTGTCGGAAAGCGACGAGGTTTCCCGATAATTACTTTTAAGACAGATCGCTGAGCTCTTTCCAGTCGTAGCATATGGGACTTAGCGCAGCCACCCCATGAAGTTATGCAGTAACCTAGAATTGATTGGACAAGGGCGTAATACACGTTAATTAAATACCTTAGGTCAACGACACTTTGAGGGATTTGAAGGCAAAAATGAGTTTGCGGACTCTGGAGACAGTATAATCAATGTGTTGCGTCCAACTCATGTTACTTCCGATCCAAACACCCAAGTACTTTACCGAAGAAGAATGTTGAAGTGAGATACAGTTGCAGGGGGTGAGGGATGGAGAGCAAAGATGAGCACGGATGTTGAACATTGTAGGTTGTAAACCAGTAGTAGGAGCGAATGTTAATGCAACGGTCTTAGACAGATTTAGGGTCAGTAGATTGGAATTCAGCCAGCTAATAACGGAGCGTAAAGCATTTTCAGTAAGAACCTGGGTTTCGTTTCAATTTTGTCCATGCACAAGAAGAACTGTATCGTCTGCATACGAGATTATTTTGCAGTTTGGAAGGGAAAGTTTGCAAAGATCGTTGATATAAAGTAAAAATAAGGTTGGGCCAAGCACGCTGCCCTGAGGAACACCAAAAGAGAGACATTCTTCACTGCTCTTGAAGCCTTGTATTACGACAAGTTGTGAGCGGTGGCTAAGGTAGCTTTTAAATAAATCCAGAGCAATCCCTCTAATACCAACTGATTCCAGCCTAGACAAAAGTATAGGTATAGACACAGTATCGAATGCTTTTGATAGATCAAGAAATATGCCAACTGTATTGAGACGAGTTTCAAAATTTTCTATAATGTGATTTGTAAGTTCGGGAACAGCGTGTTCCGTTAATTTTTGTTTCCTGAAGCCATATTAATTAATTGCCAAAACATTATTTGCGTTCAAAAATTTTAATAATTTTGAATTTAGGATCTTGTCGAAAATTTTGGACAAAGCTGTTAACACCGAAATGGGTCTATAGTTTGTGACACTGCGTCTGTCACCACTTTTAAATATAGGATGAACAATTGCTGTTTTAAAGGAACGAGGAAAAATACCTAAATTAACGCATAAATTGAGAATGTGTTTAAGAATTGGGATCAGAGTATATCGTGATGCTTTAATAATCTCTGTAGAAATACCATCCCAGCCAACCGTACACTTGTCCTTCAGCTGCAACATAATTCGCTCAATTTCCGTATTATCAATATTAAGCAAAACCATAGAGTTAACATTGGGATTAGAGTTAAAAGAACAATTAGTTTGGGGAGGTATATTAGAGGCTAAAGATTTGCCGACGCCAGCAAAAAACTCATTCACTTTATTAACAGGTGGTAGAGCTCCAGTGACGGAGCTCGCGGGCGTAGGCACCACCGCATTACCTAATATACTTGCCGCTAAATGGTAGTGTTCAGCACTATCGTGTTCCGGTCAGGTGGTAATGTACGGCCCTGTAATTTCCGGCACAGAGGCATAACACCCTTAGGCCTCAGGAGTGGTAACGCATCTGCATTTTGACCTTGGTCTTTGTGTGGGTGTCTATAGGCTGCAGTCATCACTTAACATCAATGTGAACTGCATGCTTGTTTGCCACTTCCATTACATAAAAAAAAAAAAAAAAAAAAAAAAAACAGACATGTTAGGATCATCTGATAATTCTAATAGATCACTGGCAGAGTTTTCTGTTTTAGTAAGGTTTGCAAATTTGTAAAAGACATTCCAAGCTGATTTTGGGTTGTTCTTCACTTTTTGAAATTCGCGCTATTCATATTCACGCTTAACTTTTTTGAGGAGGTTATTACAAAAGTTCCGGTAACGTGAGAATATTACTTTCTAACTAAATTGTCGGGATTTTTTCGAGAGTTTTTGTGCAGTTTGTCATGGTGTCGAATACACCTAAGAAGACCAGGAGTTATCCAGGGTTTTATGATACGTTTTCTACTGGGTATGCTAACAGTACAGGTATTATCTTTTATGATAGTAGACAGAAGGTGAATCAATTTATCGGTGGCTTCGTTAGGATCGTTACTACCAAGAACTGAAGAGAAATCTGTGTTTGATATAGTAGCAACAATCTCAGGAATATCAAAACGCTGGTATACCTGGTTAAGTTTATAGTTTGTAATATTCGTAGTAAAACAACTGAAAATAACTGGGATGTGGTCAAATAATGGAAAATACTATCTAAAATAATGGTTTTACAATTTAGTGGCGAACGAGCAATAACGTGACCAAGACAGTTATTAGTTATTGCCTCTAGTAGGGTGAAGATGTGCTGGAAGTAAAGCGTGTGATGCAAGCACATTTAGATAATCATTCACAGTGGTATCGTTTGAGGCTATATTTATGTTTATGTCACCTATTACAGCTACAGTTTTAAAGGATTTTAGTGAGTGGATTACTTTATCTAAACTATCTAAAAAACCAGCTAAATTTAGATAAGATGGAGATCTATAAAAAGCAATAATAGATATTTTATCATGAAATTTTAAAACTAAACAATTTGCATCTTTAAAGTCTGGTTTGACAATTGGTCATTTTTGATATATGCTATAGGTGCATCATTTTGATTTTTGTGTTCTGAACTATGGCAATCAAAACCTTGTAATAAAGGCAGATTAGGACATTTGCTCAACCAGCATTCACTAAGGATAAAAGCATCAAACTGGCAGTGCAATCTCAAGTGCAAAATTGTCAAGATTTCTGCTTTGGAAAGTTGAAGACTGCTGTTGGTGTAGTTTTGTATGTAAAAAGTATGTGAGTGAATACAAGAATAAGTGTAAGTGCAATTGTGTAAGTGTGTAAGACCTATCAGATATATAATACTAATAAGTTGAGAAAAATTACTAGCGGAGACATTCAATCCCACAACAGATAAAACTAGTTATTTCGTAGCTGGTAGGTTTGTAAGATCCTGTTCACTCGAGACGCGTATCAATGGACCGTTTTCTCTCTTCCGTATGAAAATCTTGCCATGCGAGACCCAACAAAACTTGTAATCGTTGACCTTCGCATAATCTCTAGTCAAAAAATTCAGCCTTTTCACTTTAGCAGTTAAATTTTCCGATATGAAAATAGGCTTAGAGGGTCCAGATATCTTTAAATGTTCTGTACTTAATCTAGACGGCGTTTTATTGAAATTTCGATACGTTTTTATAATTTTCTCTTTCATCAACGTAGACAGGTCTACGTAGATAGATCTACAATAATCGTCCTATTTTCTGAATCTTTGGACCGTAATCGAAAAATGTCCTTAATTTCAGACGGTTGAATGGGAACATTCAAAACTTTCCCTATGTTGAGGACAGTTTCCGCTAAACTTGTCTTTGTTTCATGTTGTGGGGCAGGAAGATTTCTAATTTCTAGGCAAGTTGCTCTTGAACTACGCTCTAAGTTCTCAATTTTATCCTCAAGCTGTTTGATGTGCTGGCAATCAGTAGAACGGGCAGCCTCTAAAGTGGCAACCTCTTCTTGCAATGAGTCCAAGGATTTCGTCATAAAGTCCAAAGACTTCTTAATGTCATCAATTGCGCCACATAATTTATCAGCCCTCTTATTCTGGTCATCCTTTAATTGCGCAAACATCTGTCGCATTTCGACCATAAAGTTGTTTAATTTTTCGTCGCCGAATACTGAACGTTTTCTTTTCCGAAGCGTAATGTTCAAACTAGGTTCCGATGTGGAGTGGTGCAGTTGTGTAGCCGGCACTGCCAATTCTCCTACTGCTGCAATTGCAGCGGACCCAGGGTGACGAACGCTCGCAGATACCGAAGTAGGTAATGGGGCAGAGGCAGTAATTTCAGGGGTAGAGGGAGGAGTACGTTTAAGCGGTATTATTATGGTTTTGGTGCCAGATTATAGAAAACGTGTAAAAATGTAAAGACAGATGTAATTTAATTAAGTCCCCTTGCACGAAATATCACTGTGTCTGTGTTAACGACGACGTAGAATCTGCGTAGCGCATAGAATGTCGTAGCAGGCTTGTAGACGCCCGTAGACAGGTATTCGTAGTCCTGGTCCTGGAATGATACACGCATCAAGCTTGTGGTTCCTAATTTTGTCTGTGTTGTACAGCCGTATGATGGCTCAGTGGTCAGATCACAGGTTCGGGACACAGCACACACCGAGTTCGAGTCTCAGTAACCGATTATCACTCGATTTTATATTTATTATTTATTTAAATTTAATTTGATAAATTTGCAATAAACAATGAGCACGTCCACACTTGTCCGCGGTCCGGGGGGAAGGGGCTATATAATTACTAGAGGTTGCCCGCGACTTCATCTCTATTTGGTTGGGGACTAAATAGTAGACAGCCTTTGTGCTTTCTTAGGGTTCAAACTACCTCCATTTTAATTTCCATCAAAATCAGCTAGACAGTTTGCCTCTGACATAAAGTCCAACACACACACATTTTGGTTGCAATAAAACTAGCCAACTGAAATAAAATGTTTTAAAAAGGGACAACTTAGAACAAGTCAGAACAAGGTCAACACGGAACAGGTCAAATCTAGTCAATCTCTCAGATCATTGTAGACACTCGGCTCGCGCTGAGAGAGCGTTTGACCTACTTTAGTGATGATGCCAGCGCCTGTTAATGGTTTCATATCACTCAAGTGCATAACTTCATAATAGTTTTAAAATTAAAAAACTTATCTGGAACGCATGTGGTTTATTATCGGATGATAACGGAGGTTTCAATATAGAAAATAAGACATCAAGTAATAGTAATAGTAATATGATAGTAATATGACATAAAGTAATCAAAGTAATATGACATAAAGTTTAATTTTCTGATTTACCACTGAAAGTGGCCCCCTTGTTTAAAATTTATTATTTTACTTGACGTGTTCATCTTTGGGTCACCAATTACTGGTGGTAGAGCTCCAGTGACGGAGCTCGCGGGCGTAGGCACCACCGCATTACCTAATATACTTGCCGCTAAATGGTAGTGTTCAACACTATCGTGTTCCGGTCAGGTGGTAATGTACGGCCCTGTAATTTCCGGCACAGAGGCATAAGACCTTAGGCCTCGGGAGTGGTGGCGCATCTGCATTTTGACCTTGGTCTTTGTGTGGGTGTCTATAGGCTGCAGTCATCACTTAACATCAATGTGAACTGCATGCTTGTTTACCACTTCCATTAAATAAAAAAAAAAAAATATATATATATATTCATCAAATTTCAACTCAATCGGTCGAGTAGTTTCGGAGCAAATTGGCTGTGACAGACGGACAGACAGACAGACAGACAGACGCACGAGTGATCCTATAAAGGTTCCTTTTTTTCTTTTAGGTACGGAACCCTAAAAAGCACGGGAGGTGTGTCAGGACCGGGACATCTGGCGTTTGTTTACTTGAACACGCTAATCTCAGGAACTACTGGGCTATTTAACACTGAAATTCTTCAGTGTTAAATAGCCCATTTATCAAGGAAGGCTTTAGGCTGTATAACATCACGCTAAGATGAACAGGAGAGGGTAGGTAACAATACAACCGCGCAAAGCCGGGGCGTGCCGCTAGTAATACATAAAGTGAACTGTGTACTTGTCATGTGTATGCATGTTTTCATTACAAAAAACCATGCAATTTAATTTCGGAAGCGCGCATGGCCCAGCGGCTGGTGTAGATCGTAAGCGATCTGCTCGGTTAAGCACTACGGGCGCGGTCGGGTAGTGTGATGGGTGACCGCTAGTGGCAAATTAAATGCGCGTTTCCGTGCTTCGGAGGGCACGTTAAGCCGTCGGTCCCGGTTGCTATCGATGGATAGCAGTCGTTAAACCTTGTCGGAGGCCTTATGGGCGGTTTGAAAACATCCGACAGTGGGTTGGCTACTAACCCACCCACCTCCACCAATCCGCATTGGAGCAGCGTGGTGGAGTAAGCTCCAGGCCTCCCCCCAAAAAAAGGGAGAGACTCGTGCCCAGCAGTGGGACGTATAATGGGTTGCCATTGTTATTATTATATGCAATTTAATTTCAGTGAATCCGACGAACATATTGTAAACAACAGTACGCCAGAGATAAGATTATATTCCATTAGATTCCGATAGACAAATGAAGTGGTAGGATCTTATTAGTAGCTTCAATTCAACGCCAGCTGCCTTTAATCAAGGCATCGGCCTAAGTCTATACTTAATACACTTATAAAAACATGAAGTGATAAATCTATCAAAAGACATGTATACCTTTAAAGGAGTAAGAATGTTAAAGCTTAGGCATATACTTTTACCCCCTTATTCATAAACGTATTTTAGCTAAAGTGTTTCTAATCTCTCCTTTGTCTTTTTCTATCCTGCACATTTGACAATTCAACTGACAAAGACAAAGCATTCTATAGCTAAAACGTATTTAATGTACGTTTATGAATAAGGGGATTAGTTTTTTAGATTCTTCCACTAGTACAGTCGGTCAACCGAACAATGACGGTCAAATTAGGCGGTAGTAAATACGAGTAAAACTACCACCATTGTGATCGCCAATCCGCATGACAAGCATCGCGATGAAAGCTTATTCTCCTGAAATGACATGACAAATGAATGTGAGTGAGTGGCAAGTGAGTGAGAACCTGAATTGGTAAAAAGTAAACCTTTCAGTATCACTGATATGCATAACTGTCTGTCCGTCTGTCACAATCAATTTGCCCTCCATCTACTGGGCTGATTAAGTTGGAATTTAGATCATAATAATATAATCTGAATAATGAATCAAACATACATGAATGAACTTTAAACTCTTGGCACGTAATTGAAATTTTTGGAAAAAATTCACAGCTTTTTGTATGGCACATCAAATAAAAGACTTGTATAGAAGATGTATGATCTCAAACACATTTTTAAAAATAATTTTAAGAAAAAAAGTTTTTAAGTAATTATGCAAATAGATGAAAATTTACCATAGCGTAAGGTGGCGATCTTTGATCACAGAAATTATGAGGCCATAATGTTGGACAAGATACATGCAATATTTTTTAGCCCCTAAATAACAGAAAAAGTTATTTGGTAAAAAAGCTTAGCTTAGTCAAAAAAAAAATTCGTCTCAGTAGGGAACCTTGTAAACACGAATCTTACTTGACCGGTTTTGAATCTAAATGAACTGGTTACAAAGTTATATGACTTGATGATGTATGTTTAACCCTATCACAAAGTGTTTAAGTTTAACATCTATGCATATAAAGTAGGGTATCTTATTAAATAAGCAAGATATTGTCGTAGCTGCAGTGTAAGGGTTAAATGGATTTTCTTGTTTTAAGGTTCATTGCAGTTGACTTTAAAGAAACTTAAAACATAAAAGATGTGTTTAAGATTTCGTGGCTTCACGCTTCTATTCTCCAATGGGGTAATCGGAGGTAAATGCATGTATTAAAGCATACATACATGCAGCATCCACGATTCGCCGGTTACATTTTGTCCCATGTTACACGTGCGGAGCCTATTGAAATCTGTGGGCATATTTCTACACTCCGAAGGTGACACTTGGAAACTAAGTAACGGAATAATCTTTATAGCACGAGAAATAAAGGATAATTCACCTGCATCTATGAGAGTCCCTGACCTAGAAATCGAGAGGCAAACAACTTCAGAGGTGGCAACGCTTAAATGCAATTTGATCTGTGGTGTGTGTGACCATTAGGCACAAGAAACGGATTAGCGGCGATTTTATCCCGTAAAAATCTTATTCGAGGAAAGAGTGACCATATCTCATTAGGGTAACCCTAACATTATGATAGAATAAGGCGCTTTACACATGGAGCAACTTAAGTTGAGGCAACTTTCAACATTCTAAAAGTTTCCTGTAAAAAGTTGAAGGTTGCTATAACGTTTAGGGTTGCAGCTATTTTATGGCAACCTGTGAGCTACTTCGATTTTGATTTATTTATTCATTTATTCTTTTTATGCACAGCGATAGTATATAAAGGCGAACTTAATGCCACTAGGCATTTCCTTGGATTTCTCCTTTATTTCCGGGCACAGCTAGAAAGAGGGAGAGTACGAAATCGCCCGACGCATTGCGATTGACAGTTCGGACACCGGCAACTATAAAAACTGGTATTATATTTAACGGTTGCTCTAACTGCGCTAATTAGGAACTAAACTAGTCATCAATTACAGCAACTGAAAACTTTTGTCGATCAACGGAACTCGAGACGCTATATATGCGCAGTCCAATTGAAATAATGGTAAACAGCTAGTTGGCAGACAGTTGCCAGTTGCCAGTTGTCATTTGCTCCATGTGCAAAGCGCCTAAGCGTTTACTTTATACTTTGCACTTGCGATATTTACATTGTTATGTTAACTAAGTAGGTATATTGCTTCTTTACTGAATGTCATATTAAAATATGCATCCATCAATTGACGGACGCGCGCGCGAAGCGCGCGGCGCGGAATCAGCACCGCGGCTGGCCCCCTCTGCTGCGGCTTCTTCTGGCCTGCCATAAAGGTCGGCGTTGGGTGCCCTTGGATTTAAGGGCATTTGAATCTCATATGGTTTATGACATTAAAAACGTCAGTGGACTACACATTAAAAAAGTATATGTTTATAAGCTATAGTACATATTTATAGCATTCCTTTCCAGAATATATTCAAACCCTCGTTTATGCATTTTTATTACATTTTTATTATGAACGCAATACTAAGCATAGAAGATTTTCCTTAAAAACCCCATGTTGATCCCATTCATATTACTCTCGCCTTCATTCCTGCATACTCATTCCTCATTTCACCGTAAAAGCAATGGAATAAGTACACAATTGTGTATGATTTATGTGGTTCACGAGTATACGCTATGCACTATAGGCTGGGGAACGTCAAATCGATCACAGAGTGAGCTGGAATGTAATATTCTGAACTGTCATGTGACAAGGTGCTATATATTATTTTGTTAGGATTATTTTTTAGGGTTCCATAGTAAAGAAGGAACCCTTACAGTTTCGCCATGTCCGTCTGTCTGTCTGTCCATCCGGGGTTTAGCGCAAATACTATTAGTACTAGAGACTTGAAATTTGGCACAAGTATACACCTTAATTATGGCGACAAAGTGATGGAATAAATCCATGAAAAATAAAATTAGGGTAGATACCCCAAAATAATATTATTTTTCAGGAGATCCTCTAGATAGAATGCGCGGGTATTTTTTTTATTTTTCGTTTCCTATATCGTGTGGGATATCGTTGGTTAGGTCTTTCAAAAATGTTAGGGGTGTGGTAAAATCAGTTCGGTTTAGTTAACTGTTTACCGTGACTTATTAAGCTTTAAAAAGACAATTTTCGTTAGAGTCAAAAGTGCCCCCATTTACCAACCAAACGGTTGTTGTTAGAAATTCTAACGTTACGGCAATAGAAGCTACATATACAAAAAATTAAAAGGAAAACTATCACATTTAAGTTGGCTTTACTAGTTTGCGAGTAATAGTCGACCAAACGACATTTTTGAACAACTCCATAGAAAATACTATTTTTTTGAAATAAAACTATTTTTACGGATTTATCTCGCGTATATTAAACTAAAATGATTTTTAAAATCAACCCGACGTTTCGGTCGCTTTTCAGCTTTCGTGGTCCCGGGCAGACTGAGGTGACATTTGTCTGACAGAAGTTTGAAAAAATTATATGTAGCTACCTCCATCGATTTCGTAAACGCCTTGCGTAGCGTTCAGGATTAACACAATAATCATTTATGGTATCTTGAGGTCTTGCAGACTGCTGCGGCTGGGATTTAATCTTGCTAAGTATGGGATCCCATGATGTTGATAATCGCCATCCATCTTCTCTATTGAAATTTGGGTGTTTTTTAATTTCAATAGCCTCACGTACCATTCGTGGAATGGGTTTGTGTTCTCTAGCGAGTATTTGAATTTTATCAAACCGGATGTAATGGTTCGGCTTATCCGCTATGTGTTCACAGACTGCAGACCTTCCTGTTCTTCGGTTTTTGACATCAGCAATGTGCTCTTTAACGCGGGTGGATACAGCTCTCTTCGTTTGACCAATATATGAGAGTCCACAATCACAATCTAATTTATAAATGCCAGAATTTTGTAATGGAATATTACTTTTAATGGGTCTTAAATACTGATGAATCTTTTTATATGGTTTGAAAACTGTTTTAATGGAATTCTTTTTTAAAATGTTGCTGATTTTATCTGTGACACCCTTAACGTAAGGTAGTATAGCTGGTTGTCGTTCTACTGTAGGTGGTTTCACGCGTTTTAGTTTAATATACGCGAGATGAAAGCATGCAGCTCACATTGATGTTAAGTGATGACTGCAGCCTATAGACACCCACACAATGACCAGAAGTCAAAATGCAGATGCGTTGCCACTCCTGAGGCCTAAGGTGTTATGCCTCTGTGCCGGAAATTTCAGGGCCGTACATTACCACCTGAACGGAACACGATAGTGCTGAACACTACCATTTAGCGGCAAGTATATTAGGTGATGCGGTGTGGCCTACGCCCGCGAGCTCCGTCACTGAAGCTCTACCACCAGTCTAAAATGACTACCTACATACTTTTCTGTTTTATACGCAATTTACTATTTATTTTTATATAGATATAAATAAAAACTCGCAGGATATATCTAGTATAATATTTTCTATGGACATAAAATCCATGCGAATGTGGATGGTTGCAGAGGCCCAGGAAGACCAAGGCTGACCTACCATGACCAAATAGGTCGAGTTCTGTCTGATGGTGGGGTCAAAAGTCTTAGGAATCGGCGTGCATGTATGAAGAGAATGATGAAGGTAGACGAGGCACGAGAGTTTTGTCAGAACCGGGATGTCTGGCGCTCTACACTCTCTGCCTACCCCGTTAGGGACCTGGCGTGAAGATACATACATACATAAAATCCATGATACAAAAGTATAACCCTTATTCAATGAGTCATAATAACTTTATTGCATGCGGTGCAATATTATTATTTTATGGTCGTCATTAAGTTTTTCGCTTCATTAGCTTGCCCGGATATAAGAAGCCATATATATTAGATTCTCCTTGAGCTGACGTTTGCTATACAACATGTAGAGATCTATTATAATCCCTATTTAAAGGACTTATTACACGGCACGGTATTCAGGGTACGATAGCAAGGGTCAGGGTAGTGTAATAAAATTTAGAGACCAGAGCGGCCCGTGTATTTGTACTGTGATTGAGTTAGGGCGCTGTCGACCGGATAGTGTAATAAGCGGCAACCCGGCACAAGGCCACGCCCACTCTTTCTGCCGGACCCTGAATACCGTGTCGTGCCTTTTAAGACTGAGCTTCAATAAATCGGGTACTGCATATCCAGATATTTTCGTTGTACCTATTATGAAGAAATTATTTTTTATCTAGCAATTTTTTTTTTATTTGACTTCTTTTAGGCTCACTTTGTACCATCTTAGAATGAAATAATTAGTCACAATTTGACTGGTACAAATTGCTTATTTGGAAAAAAAATGTTTTCACTATTTGCCGTAAGATTTTCTCACATTTTTCAGCATTTGACAGTCCGGTATTGGTCAAAATTTGATGAAAATGGTCGACAAACGTCAAATAAGTACGGTGCAAAAGAGATAACGCTCTACAGACCCGAAATAAGCCGAAGTCTCCTTCCTAGGCTCGATGTGAAATATTGATTGTTGAGCACTGTAAGAACATGTTCGCAGTCTCCATTATCACCTAATACAGTCTAAAGAAAACGAACGTGTTAGTGATTCTATTCACACGAACTGTTGGACATACACACGAATAACCTCTTTGCCTCGATCGCCTTACTGAATCGCTTTACTCATCGTTTACGTTGATTTTTATGAGAGCAATGCGATAAAAACGTCTATCGTTGTGTTACTTAAGAAGTAAATAAAGCAATAGCTGGTAATGAAATTCAACAAAAATTGATTTGTCTGATAACAATTAGGTAACTAATTACCTTAATAATAAGGCTTTGCGACGTGCAACTCCCACCTCCCTGAGACAAATGAAAAAACCCGTTCAAGTGCATGTCGGGTCACGCGCAGTGTAGGAATCCGTAGTTTTTAGGTTTGATTAATGTAATGAAAAAAATAATAAATATTGTTCAAAAATTTCGAGTATAATACATTTGGTCGACTATTACTCGCAAACATGTAAAGTCAACTTAAGTGTGAAAGTTTTCCTTTTAATTTCGTTATATGTAGCTACTATTGCCGTACCGTTTGAATTTCTAACAATAAACGTTTAATTGGTAGAGGGGGGGACACTTGACTCTAACGAAAATTGGCACTTTAAAGCTTAATAAGTCTCGAACAGTTAACTAAATTGAAAAATGATATTAGCAGACCCATAATATTTTTGAAAGACCCATCCAATTATATCCCACAGTATGTAGAAAACAAAAAATATAAAATTTGCGCGTTACATGAAGGGAAGGTACCCTAATTAAAAAAAAATCTCATGTTTTTATTCTACCACTTTGTCGGCGTGATTAAAGTGTATACTTGTGCTAAATTTCAAGTCTATAGTATTAATAGTTTTTGCGCTAAACCGCGGACGGACAGACAGACAGACAGACAGACGGACATGGCGAAACTAAAAGGGATCCTTGTTTACTACGGAACCCTTAAAAAATCATCCGCTGGTGCAATCAGTCAACCGAACAATGGCGGTGAAAGCAGTCCAATAGCGGAGTAGTAAATGCGTTAACGCGGGTCGAGCAGCAGCGTCCGATAAAACTACTGCTACTACATTCACCAATCCGCATGACAAGCGTAGCGATTTTAGCAAATATCCCTATGTTTGATGGGGGATTTTATCTCAATAGGGGCCATGTATGCCCAAAAGGTTTACACACAACACAAGCACAAACCGGAAACAAATATCTATTATGTAATCATCACACACCGCTGGACTAACAGGGTCGAAGTTATAAGTTTATTTTAACTGGGCTTAATTAATTAATTAACCTTTACTGGGCGGGTTTCACGCATTAAGTAATTTGACCTCCCACAGATGATAAATAATGAAACTTCATAAAGGACGATAGAAAATTAACACAGATTAATGACGCTCATTAAAACCGTTAGCTATTCCTGAATTGTTTAATTAAATGCATCCGTTTTGCTATTGAAAATACGTAACTGTTTGTCTACTTCGCTTTACGACTGAACTGTTAGAAGAATTATAGGTTATTTGTCGTTTTACTGGTGGTAGAGCTCCAGTGGCGGAGTTGGCAGGTGTTCACACCACCGCATTTCCTAATCTACTAGCCGCTAAATTGTTATGTTCAGGTCAGATGGTAATGTGCGGCGCTATAGTTTCCGGCAAAAAGGCATTACGTTGAAAAAAAAAATTAACCTACGCGCCAAATAAAATGTACTGCTTATAGGTAAGTACACAAAACAAGAAAAAAACAAGATTAAATAAATTTTATTTTTAAAGAAGAATGGAAAGAAAAATTTGACTTCAGGCGAGACTCGAACTCGCGACCTACTGGGAATCTAGTCCAGCCGCTCTTTCAATTGAGCTACTGAAGCCCTGCCTGATTTGTCAAATCTTTCCTTCACATCTATTGCATTGCTTTATGGTAGCAGCAGCGCCATCTATTACCAACTATGCTAGTTAGGCAACCGATATAATAGACTTTTCAGTTTATTGAATATCGTAAAGAAGTCGCTTTTACCCTTAATAATTGTTTTATATTATTTCGCATTAACACATGCTTGTGAAATATATTTTAGTTGTAAAGAAGAATGGAAAAAAAAAATTGAGTTGCAAAAATTTCAAATTTTTCTTTCCATTCTTCTTTAAAAATAAAATATATTTCACAAGCATGTGTTAATGCGAAATAATATAAAACAAAGATTAAATAAAATCTACAAGCACTTCACAACATAAATATCATGCACTAGCGGCCCTCCTCGGCTTCGCGCGGTTTCAATATTACCTACCCTCCCCTATTCATCTTAGCGTACGTCGTACGTCATAGCCATCCTCGATAAACGGGCTATCTAACACTGAAAAAAGAAAAATGCTTCTTCCAAACGAGCTTCAAAAACGCATAATTACAACCATAACCAGCAATCCCAGACAATACAAGTAACGTAGGCAAAACCAACAATGGGCAGAATGAGCGAGCACCCAGGTTTCACTAAAATTGCCCGCAGCCAATCCCAGCGCTCATTTTGTTCACGACAATCATTTTTTGCTCGGCCGCCGACCATTGAATGCTACACTGTAGAGTCTGTAACACAATGGGCTCTAGTCTTTTAATTTTAACCTTTTCAAGATTCTAGATGACGGAATGGATTTTCTTTTTGTTGCTATTACGCATAATATCTGCATTATTTTTCTAGTAAACTTAACTGGCGAATCGTGGGTGTTTGGATGTATGCTTGAATGCATGCATTTACCTCTGCCTACCCCTTCGGGGATTACAGGCGTGAAGTAACGTATTTTTCTAGTATATAAAATAATACATAATGCTGTTTTTACTCCAACGCTTTTATATGGAAGCGAGAGCTGGATATGCAGGAAAGAGCATGAAAGTAAGTTGAACGCGGTCGAGATGAGATCATTGCGCAAGATCTGCGGTGTATCACTCACCGATCGCGTTCGTAATGAAGATGTAAGAAAGAGGCTTTGTGTGAATGATAGTATCGGTGTAAAAATGAAAAACGGCATGCTCCGATGGTTCGGGCATATAGAAAGAATGTCGAATGGGCGAATGACTAAACAGATATACAATGCGAATGTGGATGGTTGCAGAGGCCCAGGAAGACCAAGGCTGACCTAACATGACCAAATAGGTCGAGTTCCGTCTGATGGTGGGATCTAAAGTCTTAGGAATCGGCGTGCATGTATGAAGAGAATGATGAAAGTAGACGAGGCACGAGAGGTTTGTCAGAACCGGGATATCTGGCGCTCTACACTCTCTGCCTACCCCGTTAGGGACCTGGCGTGAAGATACATACATATATAAAATAATAGTCGTCCACCGTGACTTAAATATAAGCAACATACAAATAGAGAATGAAAAATATCTACTAACCATAATTTGGGAAAGACTTGAATCTGCAATATCAGAAATACTCCAGCTTTTTTAGCTGTCGACTTTTTTTATGTAATGGAAGTGCCAAACAAGCATGCAGTTCATATTGAGTTTAAGTGACACCTACAGGCAGCCTATAGGTAGACACCCACACAAAGACCAAGGTCAAAATGCAGATGCGTTACCACTTCCGAGGCCTAAGGTGCTATGCCTCTGTGCCGAAAAATACAGGGATGTACATTACCATTTGATCAGAACACGATAGTGCTAAACACTACCTTTTAGCGGCAAATATATTAGGTAATGTGGTGGTACCTATGCCCGCGAGCTCAGTCAATGGAGCTCTACCACCAGACATTTAGGAATACGAATTTCTATTTTTTTTTATAGCAACTTTTGTAATCATATATTATGTTTATCATGTCAAAATGGTTACTTCATCCACACGCCGTTGTTATAACTGTCGCAGGTTACGCTATATCACAATGCGACAGTGTGCGTGTGAGTAGGTTTGTGCGGCCGTATGTAGAGGAAGGGTAAGTATGCATAGGGTGTACATACTGATCTTACAAATTGAGGACCACTTATTTCTTAAATAAAAAATATTAAACATGTAATTGCAGTTCATGTATTATGATCATAACTTTTATATTGAATATCTACTTAGTGTTTTCTCCACAAGAACTCCAAATACTCAAATTTAGTGCTCAACGGTGAGGTTTTCACGTTCGTTCCTGCCCAGAACGTGTAAATTGTAACACGAACTTCCCTCTGAGGTGTTCCCTAGGTGCAACAATATGGGATTCCTCAAAAATGGCGTCAAAAGAGTGCTTCAGGGCTGGCAACGCGTGGGCAACTCCCCTGTTGTTGCAAATGTTCATAGGCGACGGTGACCACCTTCCATCAGGTTTGCTTGTCTGTCAACTTTCAGACATAAAAAAAAATACTCGTTCGCATTGTTGCTGAGAAGATTGTGTGAACACAGTCATGATCGCATAAACAGAACAATTGAAATCTATTGATTCAATTGTTAGATATCGGACAAATTACAGAGATAAGCAATATTGTAACATGTTTGTATCTATGATAGGCGTATAGATAACTATCTGGAGCTCTCATAGAGTACATGTGACTGATCTAGTATTTTTATGAAACTATTGAAAGAGGAATTTCTATGTTCGACTGTATGGACGTTTTCAGAGTTCCCTAGCCTAAAAAGAAGCTTTATGGTTTCAACATGTCTGTCTGTCTGTTCCGTCCGTCTGTACGTCTGTCCGTCTGTCCGTCCGTCTGTCCGTCTGTCCGTCTGTCCGTCTGTCCGTCTGTCCGTCTGTCCGTCTGTCCGTCTGTCCGTCTGTCCGTCTGTCCGTCTGTCCGTCTGTCCGTCTGTCCGTCTGTCCGTCTGTCCGTCTGTCCGTCTGTCCGTCTGTCCGTCTGTCCGTCTGTCCGTCTGTCCGTCTGTCCGTCCGTCCGTCTATCCGTCTGTCCGTCTGTCCGTCCGTCCGTCTGCCCGTGTGTCCGTCTACCCGTTTGTCCGCAGCAATGCTCAGAGACTCTTAGTACTAGATAGCTGTAATTTATACGAATACACATTTAAGCTATTCGGAGAAATTCGTGAAATAAAATAAAAAAAAAAACATTTCTTTAATGTGCTTCTCCTACACGTACCTGAAGTACGGATATATTTTATTTCCACGAGAATCCCAATATGTGAATCGCGTTGCATAGGTATTCAAGAAATAATTACGGGACTTAGAAGTCTGTTTTCCGTTTAAAAGAATCCTTATGTAAAATGTTCAGCTTTACAGTGAAAATTTTAGTTAGGCTAAACGGTGATATTTGGATGTGTGAAAAAAATGGTCGTTTCCAATTTTTTTGTAGCCCAATGAAGAGAATTGACATTTGTATCATGCCGCCATAGAGTAAAACTCACTCTTTGGTACTCATTTTTTATTGAAATGCTAAAGAATTCATAAACTTTGACTAGGCAGTTGAGAATGGTTAAGAATTTTAGTTCCTTCCTTAACAACTGGTATAATATGTATAACCCTATCCAAGCTCCATTTTAATTCACACCGTTTCCTTCACATTGCATCAGCAGACATCCAGGATATTGAACAATAGGTTCAGTTCAAAGTGAAACAGAGCACAAACCAAATATCTCGGAGCGAAGTCAATATGGGCTCCATGCGAAACGACTGGTACATTTTACTTGACACAATTCTCACGAAGGGCCGGTGCCCAATGACGGCACGGTACGGCACTTCGTGACAAAGGTTGTTTTTATGGATGAATGATTTTCGACCTTATTTGAATTGATTTAGTAACAGCATCACATTGTTTTATTAGAAGTAGGTTATATCATCTCACGGGATGACGCGACGTTCCTCAGGGTGCCACGGCACGCAACAGCAGCATGACGCGGACGGACAATTTATGTTTAAGGAAAGTGAGTGATAATTTTGTGAAAATAAGGTTGAATGTATTTCGTGTTGGCAACGATATCATCGGTTAACGCAAGCGCCCGAACAAAGGAACGTGTCGTATGTCGTATCACGTTTGTTTACCTTCGTACCATAAAATGGCCCTGTACTTTCCGGCACAGAGGCTAATGCCTTAGGCCTCAGAAGTGGTAACGCATCTGCATTTTGACCTCTGGTCTTTGTGTAGGTGTCTATAGGCTGCAGTCATCACTTAACATCAAAGTGAACTGCATGCTTGTTTGCCACTTTCATTACATAAAAAAGCGTGCCATCATAGGACGCTGGCCCTAACGAAAAGTGAAAAGCTGTTTTGCTTCCACAAAATACAATTAATCTCTATTTTGGCGATCTTCATCGGAAAACTGCAAGAACACTCAGTTTTTAATGACTATTCAATATCACGCTGACATCGTGGTAAGTAATGAAGTTGCCCTTCCAGGAAATGGAATTCAAGTCAGTTTTAGTCATTTTTAGGGTTCCGTACCTCATAAGAAAAATCCGAAATTTTTTTAAGACCAATTATTGGGCGTTTGTCACTCTGTCCGTCTGTAACAACAATTTTTTTATCGGAGTACTGTACTTATTGAGTTAAAATTCCGTACACAAATGAGTACCAAATAAATATTTTTTTTATGAAATATAACCTCAATAACTTTCAACCCAAAACTGAAAAATCCCTGACCCTGTCAGTGTGTTTTAAAACAAGAAAAAGACACTCCTCTTTCACACAATAGAATCAAAGTCTTATTTCATTAGATATATTCGTTCTCTTTTCAAATCGTGACACTGACTAAATTCAGAGCAAAATCAAAAGAAATCAATATGGGTTCAATAAGGCGAAACGGCTAGTTCATTTAGGTACTTGACACAATTCTCCGTAATATAAGGAAAAGCGGAAAGCCGTTTCGTGTCCATGAAATACAATGAAAGTCAATTTCAGTGGTTTTCACCATCCTCTTTTCTCTCTCTTTCGGTCCGAAAACTCACAAAATAACTCCGAAAATAAAACGATTTTGAGTAATTGTTTTATATTATTTCGCATTAACACATGCTTGTGAAATATATTTTATATTAAAGAAGACTTCTTTACGATATTCAATAAACTGAAAAGTCTATTATATCGGTTGCCTAACTAGCATAGTGGGTAATAGATGGCGCTGCTGCTACCATAAAGCAATGCAATAGATGTGAAGGAAAGATTTGACAAATCGGGCAGGGCTTCAGTAGCTCAATTGGAAGAGCGGCTGGACTAGATTCCCAGTAGGTCGCGAGTTCGAGCCTCGCCTGAAGTCAAATTTATCTTTCCATTTTTCTTTAAAAATAAAAGATTTTGAGTAATGTTGCCGTTTCAAGGCAGTTATAATTCACAGTTTAAAGAAAAAATGTAACTATTATAAATACATTCAGGTTCTCGTGATGTCAATCAGTAAATTCGGTGCTCTTTCTGTTACACAAGTTTCTGAGATAAACCCTCGGAGTTTGGTAAATTGTATTTTTTTTTCTATGTAATATAAGTGGCAAGCATGCAGTTCACATTGATGACTGCAGCCTATAGACACCCACACAATGACCAGAGGTCAAAATGCAGATGCGCTGCCACTCCTGAGGCATTAGGTGTTATGCCTCTGTGCCGGAAATTACAGGGACATTACCACCTGACCGGAACACGATAGTGCTGAACACTACCATTCAGCGGCAAGTATATTAGGTAATGCGGTGGTACCTATGCCCGCGAGCTCCATCAGTGAAGCTCTACCACCAGTAAAAGTTGTATGAAACATAACAATAGGTTTGCCTCAGGCTGGAGCGCCTTCTGCGCTCGTCGATTGCCCAGTGGACTAGAGCCGTCTCGAGACGTGCCGCCTACATAAACCCGTCCTAAGTTATAAAACTGACGAGTCGTGGTTGTTTAATGTCATTTATATACTAATAAGCTAACATAAAATTATACATTAGGTTTTTGAAAATGCGAAAAAGAGCATACTTATCGTTACGTAAACAAGCTTACCTGCTAGCTCCAATTTAAAAAAACAAACTAGTGAGCCCGGTCATTTGACGACCCGGTTAGTCCAGCGGTGTGAGATGACCGTTTGATTCGAAGGGTCGCGGGTTTGATTCGAAGGGTCGCGGGTTCGATCCCCGCACCGGGACAAAATAAAAAATATTTGTATGCCCTACAGATATTTGTTTTGGGTCTGGGTGTTTGTGTATGTGTTGTATGTACAACAGCACCCACGACACAGGTTTATACCTACTGTGGGGCTGTGAGTGTTTTTTTTTTAATTGCAGCACCTGGTAAAATTGTGACATAGGAGCTTTAAACCCACGGAAATGCACGTGACAAATTTCATCTAAATCAGTCAATCCATTTTTAGTTTTTACGAGACTAACGCACGGCAATTGAAAACAGTCTAAAATGAAGGTCGCAGTTTTTATTATTCAGACGACGATATTATGAAACTTTAACAGGTACCTAAAGTTTCATTTTTTTTTGGGACTTTGAGTCGTGCGACGTTGCCAGCCCCGTGATTGCTAATTATAATAAATAAAAATGGCAACCCATTATACGTCCCACTGCTAGGCACGAGTCTCTCCCCATTTGGGAGGGAGGCCTGGAGCTTACTCCACCACGCTGCTCCAATGCGGATTGGTGGAGGTGTTGGGGTTAGTGGCCAACCCGCTGTCGGATGTTTTCAAACCGCCCATAAGGCCTCCGACAAGGTTTTACGACTGCTATATATCGATAGCAACCGGCACCGACGGCTTAACGTGCCCTCCGAAGCACGGAAACGCGCATTTAATTTGCCACTAGCGGTCACCCAGCTCACTACCCGACCGCACCCGTAGTGCTTAACCGAGTAGATCGCACATGATCCACACCAGCCGCCGGGCCATGCGCGCTTCATTGCTAATTAATGCCGCCTAAACAAGAATTTATAATATTACATATAGAATTGCAAAGCATTTTACTAATATCACTCAAAGGGTAAGCTATAGTTTCATGCGAGATAAACTGAAAATATCAAAAACTGCCTCGCAGGATACCGATCCGTGTAAATTCTCACCCCTTCTCGCGTTATCCAATCACTGATAATGGTGAAAAGCAATTTTGTTCGCGCATCAAATGGATTCCTTCACTCTGATAACGATTTGCGGTGGGAGTGAAGATTCTTGATAGCTTCTCACTCCATTTGTTGTTCTTGTCGCGACGTATTTGAGAGTTTAGTCATTATTAAAATTACTTTGGAATTTGAGTGCATTTGTGAACAAAGGACTCTCATTTGGTTTTAATGAATTGTGAATTATTTATAATTACACCACAAAATACGAGAAGTGGTTCTGTTTTGTTTTGTAAGGATGTATTTTTAATGCAGATATCGAAACTCTGGTAATTTATATTAAAAAATATATATTATTCATAATAGGTATATTATATCTAATGAAAAAGTATAGACACGCGGCAGCGTGTCAAGCCTAGTTCAAGCTAACAGAAGTGGCAAGTAGCACCGTGTGTAATATTACACGAACCTTTTAGAGCCACTTTTGATCCCATTATAACTCGGACACTATTTCACATAATATAAAGCAGCCAAGTTAGACCTCAGGCTTCAATATTTTATCCTAAGTAATGAGAATAAGGGATATATTGACGACCCGGTTAGTGCAGGGGTCTGAGACGACCGTTTGATTCGAAAGGTTGCGGGTTCGATCCCCACACCGGGACAAATATTTTTATGGCCTACAGATATTTGTTTCGGGTTTGGCTTTTTGTGTATTGTTGTGTTTGTACAACGGCACCCGCGACACGGTTTATACCTAGAGTGGGGCTGTGAGTGTAAGCGTATTTTATTTATTTTATTATTCAAGTTTCAGGACTGACCATTGAACTTGGCACCCATTTAAATCTGACGCCTTTTGTCGTTGAGGTCGAAAACTAAGGCATAGGTATTATAAGATATATAATAATATGATATTTTATAATATTGAACTTGGCCCTCATTTCTCATTTATGTTTTTGATTTGATATAATTCCATATAATACCCTTTACTACGATTCCATTGGCGATGTCCATTTTATTATCAATTTGCAATCGCATTCGTTTCATCAAGTTAAAAAACAAGACGATTAGAATCAAATAAAGCGATGCATTTTAATTAACTTACGAAGATCTGGACGCGAAGTAGATATTATACGCAGTTTTTCTGTACGCAACAAGGTCAACAACGAATAGTATTTTTACTCTGAATTGACAAACTATTTCTGTTTTTCTCACCGTCGACTTCTAAGCGGGTATCCTGTTGCTCTTTGGAGTTTGAAATTTAACGCATAGAAATAAGATTTCTTTTTGAACAGCTACAAAAAAGTTGCGGAACGTCGTAAATTAGCATTACAGTCAGTTTTACGTGTATGCGAAAAAAAGCAAAACGTGGTTTTTCTCAAGTCGCGGTTTCCTTGATAACATTGGCTTTTAGTTTACTTTTATTATTATAATCTATACAAATGAATAAAATTGTCTGTTTGTAATATCAAAATAACCGCTTTTTACTAAATGCATAATAATATGTATGTAAACACGGTACATATACCAAAACAACATTTTTTACTATTTTTGGCTGTCTGTCTGTCTGTATGGCGGGGCTAATCTTGGGAACGGCTGGACCGATTTTGACGGGACTTTCACTGGCAGATAGTTGATGTAATAAGGAGTAACATAGTCTACTTTTATACTAGCGCCTACGACTTCGTCCGGGTAGATACTGAACAATGATAAATTCTGACGCGGGCGAAGTCGCGGGCACAGCTAGTTATAAAATATGCGTAGCAACACACAAATGTCGAAGACCAGTAATTACAAAAAAACGAATCCATCACGAGAAAAATATGTCAGTTGATTTCAATTGTTCGTAAGCCGCCGGCGGTTTAAATCCTCTTATTTCTTAATTTCTTCTTATAGCGTTCCTTGTTGCGCTATCTTAATCATCAACATCAAGTATAGTGCCCTCGACCCTATCAGGAGTGGGTGTAACATGGACATTTGACGTGATCTTTGTCTTGCCCGTGTTAATTTCAATGTCCACTCGTTGGGCGGCTCTACTAAGGTCATTGCGCATTGTGCCAAGGTCTTCCAGGGTCTCAGCCATGACTACGATATCTGTAAAATCGGAGGTGGGAGACGTACTCGCCGTTAATATGGATTCCATAGGTTATATTTATTTGTTATGCATAATCATGATATATCAAATCGATTTGTAGGAAACCACCGCTTAACTCGTATGATCTGCACCCTGTATGTTTTCCCAGTTGATTGCTTTGCTATTGAACTCGGAATCCCAGGGATAATTATTTGACGTCTAAATGCTGGAGTTTCTTATCGATGTGAGTAAAGATAATTGCTTATTATTAAGCTCCCCAAAGATATTAGATAAGCTCCCTAATAATATGCGAGGTTTTGCAGACGCAAAGACTAGAAGCATATTTGTTACGTCTTATTGATTTTTTTATGTAGGTAATGAAGTTGGCAAACAAGATGTTAAGTGATGACTGTGTTTTATAAAAACCGGAGGTTTTATATCTTACCGGAACACGGTAGTGCTGAACACTACCATTTGGCGGCAGATAAATTAGGTAATGCGGTGGTGCTTACACCCTCGAGTCCCTACATAGCCCACCAACCTTCCCATTCAAAAACGAAGCGTGGGTAGGCCTTCCATTAGGTGGACCAACGATTTGGTAAAGTTCGCTAGCAACGGGCAATCGCTGGATGAGGGTGGCCTAGAACCGTTGGCTGTGACAATCTTTGGGGCAGTTCTTTGTCCAGCAGTGGTCATTAGGCTGAAATGATGATGACGATGATTGATTCTACTACTAATTTCATTCTCTTGTGTTTAGTACGTCACAAAGAAAAAGCTGTACCCTAAAATAATCACTCGTGTGTGTATCTTTCTGTCTGTCCTTCTGTCCGTCTGTCACAGAAGATTTGGTTTAAAGCTACTGCGTCAGTTGATTTGATATTTGGTATACATATGTAAATAAGTGACGCAACCATGAACGTATAACTGAAACCACTGAATTTTAAGCACGGAGGCCACTCTGGTGAACGATTTGGAAAAAAACCTACCTCTATTCTATTTTAAAACCAATCAAATGCCTCTCCAGATTGGGAATTTATGTCCTAAAAGGAAACCGATGGTCAAAATGTTACCTATGCATTGCCAACTCTGAGGCCTGATTTGTTTTGCCTCTAAAGTAGATATTACGACACTATATCTACTAGCTTTTTTATTTCAACCCTTTCGGATCCTAGTGCGTCCCGAAGAGGCATATTTTTTTCGCTAATGTATACGGGCAACTTTGTTGTTTTTTGGTTTAGTTGCGCGTGTTCCTTTTTTTCAAATTTATGTCTGGTTAAACTGTTTTAGTGCACTTATATCTGCTAGCTGTCTGTCCAAAATACGTGACTGTGAGAACTAAACTAAATTCCACTTGGTGGCAGATAGATTAGATAATAATGCGGTAGTGCCTACACGCTAGAGCTCTGATACTGGAACTCTAACGCCAGTGAAAATGAGAATTCTACGAATAAATTATTTATGAATGCTTCAAGCCGCAATGGACCCGATTGGGTCCGAGAACAATCAGAAATCAATTGTCATATTTTTCTCGTGGCCTGGGGGATTATAAGTTACACAAGAATTTTGACACTAAAAAGTGCAAAATATGTATATGAAATTGTTCAGCATCATAATATCCCTGAAGCAACAGATGGACCCTATAGGGTTCAAGAACAATAAAAAATCAATTGTCATATTTTTCTGATAGCTTGAGGGATCGATCTACTTTAATTGACAGATCTAATCCGCGGTACCAGTTAAAAACTGGTAGCGTAATAGAAAGTAGTACTTCTTGCCAATTATTTATTAAAACGGCTCAATTTAGACACTTATTAAATGTGGTTAAAATTAAATTGTTAAATTAATAACCCCCTAAGCGCCCGAACGCACTAGCGGTTAGCCGCGTGCGCGGCTAGCCGCTTTTACATTTTAATATGCAACCGCCTGTGATTGAACGCACTTAACCGCCATACAATCACAGGTGGTTGCATATCAAACTGTAAATGCGCGGCTACCCGCTCTCGCGGCTAACCGCTAGCAGAGAATATGTAATAATACTACGTATAGAATGGACACTTCGGCGTCTCGCCCAATTTCCCTGCCTCACCCAGCCTCCTACCCTCTTATGGGCGACGTTTGGTATTCTCTACGTGCTACGCACACAGTTGCACGTGTAAATACACGTCACTGATTGATGTCTGTGTATAGCGACCAAATTACACGTTTGTATGGAATTTTGGCGGAGTGTTCGCGGTGTGCCGGTAGTGCGTTAGGGCATTAAGGGATCACCTAGCGTGAAAAGACATACAAAACTAAATAGATATGAATTAAAAAAAAAAAATTGTATAAATTTCTGAAATTATTATGCAAATAATGTTTCATTAAATAAATACCAGGTGCATTTTATTGTACATACCTACTTAGGTATAGTGGGTCTCATTTATGGAAAACAGAAAAGCTTAATATTTCTTAAATAAATATTTCGACATTCAAGAGGCATAGTCTTGATCGATAGAACGTACAAAAATACTCGTCAGCAATTATTATGAAAATTTTCAAAGAAATTTTATCTCGGTTCATTACGCAAATGCAATACGTAAATTAATACAAAATCACATCATAAACAACAATATTAAATGCTTGTAACAGGAAATATGTGCTGAATTCCATCAGGGTTAATTTTCTGAATACAATTTTAGCTCCACATCAAATGTCTTCCACGTCGCTACCTTCAAGGCTTTGAATATGTTAAATACTTGTAGAGGAATCTCCCAATTTGCGTTCATAACTCTGAATTTCTAGAAATCACGTCTTAACATTGACTGACAATCATATTTAATTGTTAATTCCATCCTTTACAAAATATCAAATATTCTACGAATTTGAATTTCTGACTTGGTTGCTTTTTAAACTTAATTTCGGAGACAATTACTTCTGATCTCTGGAATAATCTTGATCGATATAATGTTGGTTCAAAAATACTCGTCAGCAATGATTACGAAATCAATATAGTCAGGTGGGTCGGTGCAGCGCTCAGGTTCGACGGAGTGCTCGCGCTCGCCATTATATTACCTACTTACCTACATGATTGTAATACGCATGCCTAGTCTAAATTAATTTGATTTTGTAGGTAGATAATTAATGTTATTAATAATATGTTGATGACACTGACGCGCGGTACAACTCGAACGAGTTTATGTTGCGTCTTACTGTTATTGTATTCACCTAATTATTGTATGTTTTTAAATAAATAAATAATTAAAAAAATATATGTATCAAAATCAATTGCTGTTCGTTAGTCTCGCTAAAAATCTAGAACGGCTGGACCGATTGGGCTAATTTTGGTTTTGAATTATTATTAGAAGTCCAGGGAAGGTTTAAAAACTAAGAAAATATGAAGAAATTGAAGGGAAATAAAAACTACAATTTCATTTTCCCATACAAATAGCCCGTATCTACTCGTATCAAACCTTTGACACATTATTTCATTGTGAGGCAATACGAAGTTTGCCAGGTCAGCTGTTATTAATAGAAATTTTATTTCATATCTAAATAATATGAAATTACATCATATTCAACAATAACAAATGCTTGTAACAGGAAATATGTGCTGAATGCCATCAGGGGTAATTTTCTGAATACAATTTTAGCTCCACATCAAATGTCTTCCGCGTCGCTAACTTCGAGGCTTTGAATATGTTAAATACTTGTAAAGGAATCTACCAATTCGCGTTCATAGCTCTGCATTATCATGCATGATTGTAAATTTCAACCCAAACGAATATCAAATATACAAAGTCTTTTAATCTACTGTTGCCCAAGTTGGATATTTGTGATATGGAAATATTTTATTAAATACCAGGTGCATTTTATTGTACATTTATGGCATCTATCTCACATTTAGCATGCATTCACACATACATGCAAACACTCACAATGTACTATATTTCTTGCAAATAAAAATCATGAATTCATTCACAATGCGCGCGTTCGTTTTGTCCCATGTAGTTGGGGAACATTTCCGGACACATTGCCAAACTCCGAGGGTTGAAGTTAACTTAACTGGAATACGTAAAAATCCCAAAAGCACTCCTCGACCCAGGGATCGAAACCAGAACCTCAGAACCAGCTACTAGATTCTAAGTACTCAAAGAGGTCGTAAGTATAAACATGTATCTAAAATTCGCGTGGTCCGCAAGCACTTGCTAGGTTTTTTATCTTTAAGAAATTAGTATAAAATCGTTTCTCATCTGTACCATAGATCAAACCGCAGCACAAAAAGTCACTATAAAAGCATCCTAGTAATTTATCATTAGTATAGTTAGAAGAAAAATACAACGTCTCTGACGTTGAACGTTCAGATGTAAGGAAAACTCCTTCAATTTGTTTAAGAGATGCAATTGATAAACGGAAAATGTTTACTAGCGCGTCCCGTAGCATCTCAAATAAGCTTCAAACGGTGTTCTTGGTTAGCATCTTCAATATTTATGAACGTTTCATTTTAAGTTATTCTTTTCAATTCAACTACCTCCAAAGTATTGTGGTATTTTATGAACCGATTTTTATATGCTAGGCAGCAAAACATCACTGCATGTTATGCAGGGTTCTAAGTACTAACCAAATTACTGCAGCCTACCAATATTTATACGCTTAGGGTCGGCGGTGGCGTCCAGTGACGGCATGGCAGAGCATGGCGCAGGACGGCTTCAGTACACCCAAGCGTCCTGTGGCATGCTGTGGGATGTCCCGGGACGCCGCGGTATGCCGTTGTTGTATGCCGTTGTCATCCCAAGGGTTGATTAGACTTAGGTATTCGAAATAATGTAATGTTAAGGTGTACCGCTAAAGTCATTCAAATGAGGTCGAAAATTAGATCTTGTGCCACGAAGGTGTGAGTGTTTCGAGACGATCTGAACTCGACGATCTCGCGCTTGCAAGTAGTATTCGGCAAGATATCAATATTAATTATAAGGGTGTAAAAATATCTGAAGAGTTCGAAACTACATTTTTAGGAATCACCTTAGATAAGCATCTTAACTGGAAAGCACACATTGACAAAGTATGCAACAAAATTAATAAATATGTATACGTACTTCACAAGCTAAGAAAAACTTCAGACCAGAAGACTGTTCTGACAGCATACCATGGATGTGTATCCTCTGTCTTAAGCTACGGACTCATATTATGGGGCAATTCCACAAATATCCAAAGAGTGTTTTTAGCCCAAAAAAAGTGTATACGAGCTATTGGTGGCATACCGCCATGGGAATCCAGTAAGCCACTATTTAAAAGTTAAGAATTCTGACATTATCCTGTATGTACATACTCGAAGCAGTAAAATTTGTGAAACTACATCCAAATTTATTCAAAAAAGCTAAAGAAATGTTTCCTAGAAATACAAGAGATCCGGACAGAATAGTTTTATCCAAAGTGCCTCGGACTGCTATGTATTTAAAAAGTAGTTATGTAATGTGTGGTGTGATCTATAACGCTATTCCAAGTGACATGAAAGCTTTACCTTTTAGAATATTTGTTAGAAGAGTAAAATTATGGTTAATTGAAAAGTGCTTCTATTCTGTATCAGAATGTATTGACTTGAAAAAAAAATCTTGACTGTATGTAATGCATCACATTTTTCTGACATTTTGTATTCGTAATTTTGATTATTTTAAATTTGACCATACAATTAGAATATCAATTATTATGTCACTATTTGGGTATTTTATTATTCATATTTTATAGTTAACTATTTAATTGATGAATTGCCTTTTTATTGTAATTAATTTCGTTTATTAACATTGACATTGTTTATTAGATATTATTTTAATAATATTTGCACGTCGCATTGTGACAAAATGTACTAGGTTACCAGTATAATCAATTCCATCCAACAATTGTTACTACATTTTATGCAAATAAATACTTACTTACTTACTTACTTACTTGCCGCCTAGATTGTCAGCCGAAGGATCTAGATTCAACCTTATTATCACACACTTAGCACTTATTATCCATATCACAGAACAGTAATCTGAGCGCCTCAAATCTGTGCGGCACACCGTGGCGTCTTGTGGTAGGTATGTTGGGACATGCCGCAGGATCCTGGACGATTTGGCCCATGGAATTATTTGGCCTATTGGCAATCAAGTAATATAAATTTATTAAAAACTTTTTTTTAATAAATTTATATTACTTTAAATTTATTAAACTAAATAGAATTACCTAAGCTCGAAACTCATTTTTAATAAAATAAATCCTTTACCGCGCCATCACCATGCCGTGCCGTGCTATCAATGGGCGCTGGCTTTAGAAGTTTTCATAAATCCGCCATCGTTAAATATACCTACCTACCTAAATAATAGATTTATTCGCGACAGTAAAATCTCGTCACGAAATAAATTATTAATATTCTACCGTCCGCACCAAATCATTGAGTGATATCTGAAATAGGCTTTTATCAACCGACAGTTACTTGACTTCGGAGATAATCCGATCCGTTACATCGTCACGTCGTTTAAAGGTAATCTTATTTCTAATATTAAAAGCGCCCTTCAAAAAGTATTTTTTTTATTTCCATGAATATTAAATTGGACGGGACAGGCTCAATGGACCACCCTGAAACCTTTGAATAAATGATTAAACTTGAACAATTTAACTTCCAGGGGATGGAATGAAATGATTCTTCAATAAAGAATTCTTAGGTCTCTTATAATGTCACAAATTAGGTATTAGCTTACTTTAATAGGATTAGATCTGGATTATTTTAAATATTGTTGGACATTATATAATATATAGGTACACAAAGAGGATTTGACTAATATTCTTTATTGTGATTTCAAAACATACTGACTTGTTAACATCCTCGTCGCTGTCTGCACCGTCTTCAGGCCATGGTTTCCTGAATTCCATTTTTGTTCGAATCGTAACTTTGCACTTGTATTCTTCGCAAAGATATGCAGTAATAAATGCAAACATTGCATCAGAAAATGACAGCACCCAGATTCTCAGATTACGCGTCCCATGTGTGTGTGTGTGTGGGTGTGTGTGTGTGTGGGTGTGTGTGTGTGTGTGTGTGTATGTGTGTGTGTGTGTGTGTGTGTGTGTGTGTGTGTGGTGTGTTGTGGAAAGCCGATTGACATCTCCAGGCACATTATCAAACTCTGAGAGAGACACTGAAAAACATCCGACAAATCAAAAAAATCTATAACACTTACACCCATCACAAAGATCGAACCCAGGCCCTCGGCGTTGCGCTAGTGGCCTGTTACCATTAGACTACTGGCAATTACTCTTTCTATGTTAAGTAAAATATTAATCATAATAATCAAATTTTTTAATCCATTTTTTTCTTTTTGTTTCAGAGGGTGGACTCCACTATGAACTTGACCTTCAATGCCTCCGCAAAATGGCTAATCGAAGCATCCAGAGGCGTCCAAAACCCGAACACACTTCTCCAGAAGTTCTCGCTGAACAGGAAAGTCGATGACCCCACTAGAGCGCTGCTCCTCACCTTCTATGGCATCCTAGTAGTCATTGGCGCTGTAGGAAATGCTCTTGTTGTTATTTCTGTAAGTATTTAATGGAATATACCCTTTAATTATTTTAATTAACCCATTCATGAGCTCTTTTGTGGAGCTTTTATAGATGGTCAGTTACAAAATTTTGACCATTTGATAGAAATACTCAACAGGGTACAAGGTATCCCCCATAATCTGAGACGTTCAAGTAAATGCAAAACTGCCCTCTTGGGCAGCCCTACTACCTATAAGGATATTATTCCAATTTCTTTCGCCCGCAACAAAGAGCGCCCTCAGTAGTATCAAAGTTATGAATGAATGAATGAATACACTTTATTGTACACCAGAAAATATACAACAGATATTATACAAAATAGCAATTAGTACAAAAGGCGGCCTTATCGCAAAGCTGCGATTTCTTCCAGGCAACCTTCGGGTAAGGAATAACAAAAAAAAAAGAAAATTTAACGTCGGTAGGGTATACTAATCACACAAATATTTATAAATATTAAAAACTTAACCAAAGTGGTAATGACCATTTGACAGAAGGTTAAAAAAGAAAAAAGTTGGGGTTCAGAGAAATTAAGAAAAAAGGGATAGCAAGTGAGGAGTTAGAGAGATAAGTAGTATTGTTAAGTTATCTTATTGTCATTCCTTTAAAAAGTTACATTGTTATGAAAACGATGTAGAATATTTCATATTATTATAATGAAGGTGGCAAACAAGCATGCAGTTCACATTGATGTAAAGTGCAGCCTATACACACCCACACAAAGACCACAGTTCGAAATGCAGATTCGTTGCCACCCCTGAGACTTAACTTGTTATAAGTCTCTGTGGTAGTTATTACGGGGCCATACATTACCGTCTAACCGGAACACGATAGTGCTGATATGTTCTTAGGTTTTCGCGAGCTACACTCATTGAAATAAAACTATTTTTACGGATTTATCTCGCGTACATTAAACTAAAATGATAAAATGATACCATAAGTAATTATTGTGTTAATCCTGAACGCTACGCAAGGCGTTTACGAAATCGATGGAGGTAGCTACATATAATTTTTTTTCAAACTTCAGACAAATGTCACCTCAGTCTGCCCGGGACCACGGAAGCTGAAAAGCGACCGAAACGTCGGGTTGATTTTAAAAATCATTTTAGTTTAATATACGCGTGATAAATCCGTAAAAATAGTTTTATTTCAACGATAGTGCTGAACACTACCATTTGGCAGCAGATAAATTAGGTAATGCGGTGGTGCCTAAGCCCCCGATCTTCTACACTGGAACTCTTCCACCTAAATAACTCGTCCTCCGTCTGCACAGTCAGTCAACCGAACAGTGACGGTCAAACCATGACCGCCATTGTATGGCCCCATAACAACTTTTTTTTTTTTTTTAATGTAATGGAAGTGGTAAACAAGCTTGCAGTTCACGTTGATGTTAAGTGATGACTGCAGCCTATAGACACCCACACAAAGACTAAGGTCAAAAAGCAGATGGTTACCACTCCTGAGGCCTAAGGTGTTACGCCTCTGTGCCGGAAATTACAGGGCCGTACATTACCATCTGACCGGAACACGATGGTGCTGAACACTACCATTTAGCGGCAAGTATATTAGGTAATGCGGTGGTGCCTACGCCCGCGAGCTCCGTCACTGGAGCTCTACCACCAGTAAAAACTATCACAGAGATATAATGATTAAGGTCTCAGGGCTGCCAACGTATCTGCATTTTGATCTCTGGTCTTTGTGTGGGTATCTATAGACTGCAGTCATCACTTAACATCAATTTAACTGCATGGTTGTTTGCTACCTTCATTACTATAAAAAATCTTCCGCTAGTGGGCGATGAGGTCGTCACGCCGTCACGTTCCGACGCCAGCTTAATTTGAAGCCGAGTGCATAATTAATGTTAGGAAGTTCATTAATTAACATCTGTCCCAGATGCTGCAACGTCCGCATGGAAGGGCAAGTTTGACACTATATCGCTCATTTTAATTAATATTGAGTACACTTTACACTTTATTAAAAGTGTGCATCATATGAGTTGATTTTCCGTAATAATACATACTCGTATTTGCTGTAATATAAGAGGAGGCGGCAGAGTTCTCGAGTGGCGACCACGCACCGGAAGATGAAGCGTAGGCATGCCCCCTATGAGGTGGACCGACGACCTGGTGAAGATTGCGGGCAATTGCTGGATAAGGGCGGTCTAGGACCGTTGCCGTGGAAATCTTTGGAGAAAGTTTTTGTCCAGCAGTGGACGTCTTTTGGCTGAAATGATGCAGTACACTTTGAGAGTGTTCCTTAATGAGAAGGAAAGAACGCAGGAATGGGGAATGGGTCCCTCATGTTTGTCCGTGGCATTTTGATTTTGATACAAAAAAATCCCTATGCCCTTCATTATAGTCTAAACTATCTCCTTGAAGACTCGTAGCAATTTCCAAACAATACTTGGGCGAAAAAAAAAACGAACAAGTATAAACAGCCCCATCGCCCACTAATGAAACAAAGAATTTTCTTCTACTCAAAGGGAATGAAGGTTGCGTCCCTGCTACCCCTCAAAGTGTACTTCGCTTACTTACTTACTTACTGTACTTTTTACTGGTGGTAGAGCTCCAGTGACGAAGCTCGCGGGCGAAGGCCCCACCGTATTACCTAATATACTTGCCGCACAGAGGCATAACACCTAATACCTCAGGAGCGGCAGCGCATCTACATTTTGACCTCTGGTCATTGTGTAAGTGTCTATAGGCTGCAGTCATCACTTAACATTAATGTGAACTGCATGCTTGTTTGCCACTTTTATTACATAAATAAAATCATTTCAGCCAAAAGACGTCCACTGCTGGACAAAGACCTTCCCCAAAGATTGCCACAACGAACGGTCCCAGACCTCTAGTGCAGTTAAACAATGGAGATCGCACCGTTCCATTAGGGAGATAAATACTAAAACGCGGGATGGATAAAAAGAGATGATTATCGCTTCCGGCGATAAATCTACTGCCACCGAGATCACCACTCCGTCTCCCAAATGTGGCGATTATGGTATGGTATATTCTCCCCTAATAATGCACACCAATGTGGGTGTCTTTGGGGAAAGTTTTGACCAGTAGTGGACGTCTTTCGGTGGGAGTGATGGTGATGATGATAATGATGATGGTGATCATTATGATGATAAAAAATACACTTACACTCACAGCTCCACATTAGGTATTAAACAAACCTGTGTCGTAGATGCCGTTGTACACATACAACACATACACAAACACCCAGACTGGTGGTAGAGCTCCAGTGACGGAGCTCGCGGGCGTAGGCACCACCGCATTACCTAATATACTTGCCGCTAAATGGTAGTGTTCATCACTATCGTGTTCCGGTCAGGTGGTAATGTACGGCCCTGTAATTTCTGGCACAGAGGCATAACACCTAATGTCTCAAGAGTGGCAGCGCATCTGCATTTTGACCTCTGGTCATTGTGGTTGTCTATAGGCTGCAGTCATCACTTAACATCAATGTGAACTGCATGCTTGTTTACCACTTTTATTACATAAAAAAAAAAAAAACCCAGACCCGAAACAAATATCTGTAGGCCATACAAATAATTGTTCCGGTGCGGTGATGATGACTATGATCATTTCCAAAGCTCCCCAAATTAGATCTCAAACGTATTAATTAACCACCAGTTCTCTTATTTCCAGGTAGTTAGGAAACCAGTGATGCGAACAGCCCGGAACATGTTCATTGTCAATCTGGCTGTGTCAGATGCCCTGGTCTGCTGTGTGGGCACTCCACTGACGCTGATGGAATTGCTGACAAAGCACTGGCCTCTACCCGACTGGCCCAGCTTGTGCAAGGCCTGTGGGGCCATCCAAGCCATATCTATATTTGTTTCTACTATTTCTATTACCGCCATTGCTTTGGATAGATATCAAGTAAGTTGAGGATAGTTTTATGTAATATGAGATATGCAATTTGCAAGGTTATTCTCAATTAGAAAGAAACCCTAAATTTGTTAAGAGTGTCTTCTTTTCATACATGATCATATAAATAAGTCGCTCAACGATGAAGTTCTATTTGGAGAATGCGATTTTTATATGTCGGGAAACAAGCATACAGTAACCATTAATAGGAGTGAAAACTGTAGTTTAAAAACATCTACATAAAAATCTGAGATATCAATGTAGCCAATGCGCTTCCACTGCCACTCCTGAGACTAAGAGATCTAAGTTCATATTACGGAACCGTTCATTTTCAACTAAGCGCAACACGAAAGCGCTGAACCATTAGCAGCATGGTTTCGGTTTTCTTGTTTTGGTGTAGATTCTAAAAACACCAATGTGAACCACTCAACCGAACAATGGAGGGTAAGCCATTCTAATAGGGCGGTAAAAAATAACATAGCGGGATGGGCAGCAGCGTCCCGCGATAAAACTACCGCCAACGCCATCGCCAATCCGCCTGCCAAGCGTGGCGATTATGGCATAATCTCCCCTAATGACGCACAACACTGCTCTGGGCATCTTTGGGGACGGTTTTGTCTAGTGGTGAACGTCTTTCGGCTGCAGAGATGATGATGATAAATGTGAAGATTAAAAAAAAAACGGTCAAGTGCGTGTCGAGCCAAGCACAGTGTAGGGTTCCGTAGTTTTTAGGTTTGATTAATGTGATGAAAAAAATATATAAATATTTTCTATGCAGTTGTTCAAAAAGAATCATGGCAAGTTTCATACATTGATTTGTACAAAAAAAGTTAGAAAAAGGTACAAGGTAAAACGGGTTAGATATATTATCTAGGGAATCTAAAGAACCTTTTCTGGTATGTAAATTATTTTTAAATCACCGGAATAAAAATCGTCCTTCCTAACAACAGTAGAAGCACTCCATACTAAAGTTCAATTTCAAACTTTTTATTCCGGAGAGTTAAAAATATTTTAAGTTTGTACGTAGGTCCTGTAATACTTCGAAACATATCATAATTTCTTTGTTCTAAATTTAGATATCGTATAATTTTCTGCCAGATTAAATCACTCTGGACTAACGAATCTCTTAATATAGTTACAAATAAAGTTAAATGTAAAAAGGATTTCCTTGAATCTATTAAAACGCTTCAAATTAAATCTTCAGATTTTGTTCCTCGATCCTTTTATTTTATAATTCACACCTCTATAATCTAGCCCAACATTATGAAGCTTGAAGAGTTTGAATTCAAACTAGTTTATCTCCCGTATATTAAATTAAACTGATTATTTAAAATCAACCCGACGTTTCAGTCGCTTTTCAGCTTCCGAAATGTCGGGACATATTATAATAATTTTAGTTTCGGATGTGAGATAAGCTCGTGGCAGGTTTTTGAAAAACTATAATAGCTGTCTTAAAGACGCGGCCCGATACAGAGCTCATATTTGGTAGAGATATTCAATAGGGTGCATGGTATCACCCGTACCTTAATCTGACTTTGTCGAGAAAATACAAAAATACGTGAACACAGAGATATAAAATTAAGTAATAAGACAAAAGAAGTACTCTGAGGTCGGAACTTTTTTTTATGTCATTAAGTTGACAGACAAGCAGACGGGCCACCTGATGGAAAGTGGTCACCGTCGCCTATGAACATTTGCAACACCAGGGGAGTTACCAAAACCACACCGTTGGGTACTGCCAGGTGTCCAGTCGGTGAGGGTGGAACTTCTCGCTTCGGCGGGTAGTACGGTGTAGGAAGAGAGACGGTGGCACCATGTCGAACAGTTCGACAGAGCACTCACCATTGTAGAGTCGGTATAACACGCACAGACTTCCAAAGTCTCTGCGCAGGCTCAGATATTCAGATTTCAGATGACCTTGTCACCACTCTTACGACATAATTATCAAAGAGGGATATGAACGCAATAAAATAACATTGAACATATTATTATTAAGCCAGGAACATATTATTCTTATTAATCGAAAAATAATTTCAAGCAACATTAAAGAACATGGTACATAAAACATGGTATATTAAACTAGAAATACATGGTATATTAAACTAGAAATAATTTCAAGCAACCCATGGTTGAATAATGGGAAATATCAAAATAATGAAGGCAAAGACCAGTAATAAACGAAATTATTTCCGCAAAAATGTATACCAATATTCCAGGAAGCTCTTTCAATTTATCATCAATTCAAGCGTCTGTTTGTATCCCAGAGTTAGAGCTCCCAATAACAATTTTATTTGTCCCTGTTATATAAATAAATAAACGTAAATTTCAGATATTTGTTGTGTTCTTTTTCTATGTTAATTTGCTGTTTGAGCTTCATCTTGAAAGTGTCCCAAAGGGTTCATATACTTATAAAGGCTCATCTGCATGTTTTAACTATAATTAGAAGGTATTAACTTTAATACCTTCTAATTTCCTTCTAAATTTAGTTCAAATAGCTGTGGCCGCTACTTCGCCCGCGGGAGAATTTATGATTGTTCAGTATCTACCCGGACGAAGTCGTGCAACTAGTATAAAAGTAGCCTAAGTTACTCCTTATTACATCAGCTATCTGCCAGTGAAAGTCTCGTCAAAATCGGTCCAGCCATTCCCAAGATTAAAAGGGTATTTGAATGGAAGTACCATCCAGCGTCGAGTACCTACACTACGGTCTAAACATTTTTTTTATTTAACGAAGGTGGCAAACTACTACTTTCGTACTATTTTACTGGTGGTAGAGCTCCAGTGACGGAGCTCGCGGGCGTAGACACCACCGCATTACCTAATATACTTGCCGCTAAATGGTAGCATATAGCAGCGTGTTCCGGTCAGGTGATAACGTGCGGCCCTGTAATTTCACATCTTAGGCCTCAGGAGTGGTAACGCATCTGCATTTTGACCTTGGTCTTTGTGTAAGTGTCTATACTCTGCAGTCATCACTTAACATCAATGTGAACTGCATGTCTGTTTGCCACTTCCGTTAAATAAAAAAGCACTGTTTATAAAATCAGGTAAAAAAAATAATTATGATAGGTTTATTTGTAAGACACGTTTCATATTAAAAATAAAATAATTTGTAGTCTCAAAACGCAATTAAGTAGAACAGCTTGGGCCCGCAACATGTTACAACGAAAAATGTGCGCTAAAATTTAATATTTCTAGGTCAAGTTTTCACAGAAATATTGGTGTTACAAGCTAATTTATTAATGAAATGTTGACTTTTCTTGTAAGGATTTAAGATTGTGAAACTTTACAACTTCTTTTCTTTTCTTCTTAAAATATTATTTATTATTGTTATTATCCTTTTATTTCAGATTTCTCCATATTACACATTAAAAAGTAATTATATGGTATAAAATTATTTACACATAATAAAAATACAATCTACGACATGCCTACGATTATAAAATTAAAAAAAAAATCATCACCAAAAATTATCACAAGAAGCAAAAAAAAAATAAGTCAAAAGGAAATAATAAATTATCTAATGTCAAGTCTTTTAAGAATAATGAGATAGTTAAAATATGTATGTACTTACTATAAAGAAATTAAATGTCAAGTATGTCGGGGAGTGTGTGAACCACATTCAATGTAATATATTATCATTTTATACATACCTATCCAGTATCTCCAGATAGGGGACTCAAGCTTGCTGGCTATTACTCTTAGCATACTGTTCTCTGTCTTGTAAAAGCTATCGTTTTTTAATTTTCCTGGTGATTTTGAAAGGCAAGAATGATGTATTGTTATAATATCTAACCTATTTAAAAAATTCTCGTGTGACAGTATTTGTCACAATACTCCTCCGCAGCGGCTAGACCGATCATTATGAAATTTTGTGTGTATGATAATCGATTGTAGTCTTTTCTTATATCCCTAAATGGTAAGGATGATTCTCACCATTTATTTTTTTCGATTTTTGGACAGTTAATTTGTTTATTTATACCTCTAAGGCGATACGAAGTTCGTCGAGGCATCTATTTATTATCCTGCTTACCCGAGTGGGTGACGGCAAGAGAAACTCGCCCGGTCTCGACAACTCGTTGCTGTATTAACCAACACCATAAGATTATCTACATAGACTAGATATTATTATTTGTAAACTGTTTTACCGCGGTGTGACGTCATAACGTGCTGTAATGTTATATAAGAATAAAAAAATAAAATACGACACTCACAGTCCCACAGTAGGTAGGTATAATATAAAACTGTGTCGTGGGTGCCGTTGTACACATACAGCACACACACAAACACCCAGACCCGAAACAAATATCTGTAGGCCATACAAATATGTTCCGGCGCGGGGATTGAACCCGCGACCCTTCGAATCAAACGGTGGTTTCGCACCGCTGGACTAACAGGGTCGTTTAGGCCGTTTTGAGTCATTTCACTATTCGCAACATTTTGAATCGTTATATCTTAACAACTTTTAAGTACTTATTGACTATATGTTTCAAAGACAAATAGTATGTATTTATCCAATACTATTACAGGGTAACCATTAAAAAAAATAGTCAACATCCCAACACGATTGACTAAACGTCAGTAAATGCTAAAATAATAACACCATTATTAAAAAAAATTGGTGACATCCCTGTTGCTTGAATGGAGTGTAGGTAAATATTTTATAAAATGGGCTTAGTTTCCATACTGTTTGTATCTATACTGTGACTCTACGAAGCTCGCACGAATCGAGACGAGCTGCTCCGAAATCGGACGAAAACATAAGCAGCTGTTTATATGTATTGTAAAATAAAATAAAAATCGAACAATATTAACTTTTTATTTATTTAATAAAATATTTTTTTTAAAAATCTTATTGGTCACCACGCTCAAAAAGTGTAACTTGAATTAATATCAAAGAAAAAAAGAAATACTGCATAAATAAAAATAATAAATAATTATAATTGCATAAGTTGATACAAAATGCTATGCAATAGCTTTACCGCGGCAGTCCCCGAGTGCCCCACATCTTTTTTTTTAATGTAAAATGTGGAGGTACTCAACCGGGTGCAAGGTATCTCCCATATCTAAATAGGACGCACTCGAGTAACTGCAAAAATCTCCCCTTGAGCTCCCCTACTTATATAAAAAACCGGTCAAGTGCGTGTCGGGCCACGCGCAGTGTAGGGTTCCGTAGTTTTTAGGTTTGAATATTGTTCTATGTAGCTATTCAACATTTTCGCGTAAAATATATTTGGTCGACTATTACTCGCAAACTTGTAAAGTCAACTTAAGTGTGATAGTTTTCGTTTCTATTTTGTTATATGAAGCTACTATTGCCATAACGTTTGAATTTCTAACAACAAAAATTGACACTTTAAAGCTTATTAAGTGACGTACAGTTAACTAAATCGAAAATTGATATTTGCATATCTTTAACATTTTTGAAAGACCTCTCCAACAATATCCCACGCTACATAGAAAACGAAAAATAAAAAATATCCACGCGTTATATATAGGGAAGGTACCCTAATTGTATTGTTTTCACGTTTTTATTCAATCACTTTGACGGCGTGATTAAGATGTATACTTGTCCCAAATTTCAAGTTACCAATAGTTTTAGCGCTAAACCGCGGACGGACAGACATACAGACAGACGGACATGGCGAAACTATACGGGTTCCTTGTTTAATACGGAATCCTAAAAAGTAGGTAATTTTTTACCTCACACACAAAAAGCTAACCTAATTCAAACTCTGACGTCAAGGCAACGAACAGACATTACTCTATTTGCAGAGATATTATGTTGTTAGTGTAAACCGTTTAGTGAATATTTGGACTGAAGAGTAACGAGTTCTCAGTAGATATATAGTGATGTGTTTAGTACCTCCTATATTTAGGTGATCGAGTCGCTCGTAAGCAGTTTGATTGAAGTTCTACTTTGCTAATTATTTTGTAATCTCAGTATTTATTTTTCTTACTCAGAACAGATTAGATTTTTCTTTTTCTTCTATAAAGGAATTGAAAGATTTGAAGATTTTTTGGGTAAATTTTATTAATAAACTGCTTATTAATGCGTATTTAATAATAATTATTATTATAAGTGAATAGCTATGCTATAGGCAGCTTGTAAAGATTCCTTGTAAACTTATCTATATATATACAAATCAATTGCTGTTCGATAGTCTCGCTAAAACTCGAGAGCGGCTTTACAGATTTGGCTAATTTTGGTTTTGAATGATTTTTGGAAGTCCAGGGAATGTTTAAAAGGTAAGAAAACATGAATAAATTGAAGGGAAATAGTAAAAACCACAATTTTATTTTCCCATACAAATAGTCCGTATCTATCAAACCTTTGCCACATTATTTCATTCCGAGAGAAAACTAAGTTTGTCGGGTCAGCTAATTTATATCTATACATATAATAAAACTGTGGAAGCGTGATTTCGGTACATTAAAAATATTAAAAAAATATACCAGGGGATGTTACTAGATCCATACCGAACACAATATGTGATTTGAAAAATTTTTGTCTGTCTGTCTGTTTGTTCAAGCATCACACAAAATCTACCGGTCCGATTACGATGAAACTTAAATTATACTATAACCTTTGGCGCGCAACACTGGGTACTTTTTATCCCCGAAAAATGTCTGTTTGTCTGTGTGTTTGTGCACGCTGATTTCAGAAATGGCTTATCATATTTGCAGTTTCACTAATATATTGCGGTAAGTTTTACTAAACATTTAGTGTTTGTTTCGTGTCAATCGGTTCAGAAATAAAAAAGTTATGACAATTTAAAGAATCATATCGAATATTTTTAACTATTCTGTATCTATCTTCTATCTTTTAGGGGGTTTCGTACCTAAAAGGTAAAAACGGACCCTATGGATTACTAATTCTCCGCTGTCTGTCTGTCTGTCTGTCCGTCCATCCGTCTATCTGTCACCAGGCTGTACCTATCTCATTATCAGTGATAGCTAGAAAGCTAACATTTTCACTAATTATATATTTCTGTTACGGCTATAAAGACAAAATTAATTACTAAAAATAAGAAAATGAAAATGTTAAGGGGTCCAAGGGGGCATACAGTAAACGTATTTTTTGCACGAGTTCGACTCGCACTTGGTCGGTTTTTTCTCTGTTAGTAACGTTAAGCATACCGCGTCGCAGCGTCCCGGCATAAAACAATTGCCGCTATGATCACCATTCAGCATGCCAAGCGTGGCAATTATGGCATATTCTTTCCTTATGACGCACAACACTTTTAGGAGCATCTTCGGGAAAGGCTTTGTTCAGCGGAGAGGGATGGACGTCTTTCGGATGTAATTATGATGATGGTGATGGTGGTGGTGGTGGTGTAGGTGGCATTAGTGGGTAATGCATGAACAACGTTAATATTCAATTTTGCTCTTTTGCCGGCTCTTACCGAGTGCCTATATTATGCATAGATCTATATTTTATCTTTCATTCTCTATTAAAAGCACTAATTGACTGAAACTTTATACTAATTATTATTATACAAAACTTTATAATAATTTTCTATAAAAAAAATAGGCATGGAAGTTTATAATGCCCTTTTCCAAAAAACAGTTAAGCATAGGATGGATGCGCGTTTAAACACTTAATTAGACATTTTTCGCAATCCTAGCAGCCTGTGTGTATCCCCGATGGCCATACGTCTAATACCGTGTACAGAGAAGCATTACTGCAAAGTAGATTTTTTTAGCTACCCAAAAGTGTTTATGATCCAAAACTACCGAAAATGTGTATCGCCACTCGTATAAGCCACTATTCCACGTTGGGCGTCCCGATGCCCAGCGTCCCGACGTCGAGCGTCTCGACGCCCAGCGTCCCGACGCCCAGCGTCCCGACGCCCAGCGTCCCGACGCCCAGCGTCCCGACGCCCAGCGTCCCGACGCCCAGCGTCCCGACGCCCAGCGTCACGACGCCCAGCGTCCCGACGTCGAGCGTCCGGACGACCAGCGTCCCGACGCCCGGCGTCCCGGTGCCCAGCGTCCCGACGCCCGGCGTCCCGGTGCCCAGCGTCCCGACGCCCAGCGTCTCGATGCCCAGGGTCCCGACGTCGAGCGTCCCGACGCCCAGCGTCGTCGGGACGCTTGGTGTCGAGACGCTGGGCGTCGGGACTCTGAGCGTCCCGACGCGCAGCGTCCCGACGTCGAGCGTCCGGACGACCAGCGTCCCGGCGCCCACCGACCCGACGCCCAACGACCCGACGCCCAGCGTCCCGACGCCCAGCGTCCCGACGTCCAGCGCCCCGACGCCCAGAGTCCCGACGCCCAGCGTCTCGACACCAAGCGTCCCGACGTCGAGCGTCCCGACGCCCAGCGTCCCGACGCCCAGCGTCCCGTCGTCGAGCGTCTCGACGCCCAGCGTCCCGACGCCCAGCGTCCCGACGCCAAGCGTCCCGACGCCATGCGTCCCGACGCTCAGCGTCCCGACGCCAAGCGTCCCGACGCCAAGCGTCCCGACGCCAAGCGTCCCGACGCCCGGCGTGCCGACGCCCGGCGTGCCGACGCCCGGCGTGCCGACGCCCGGCGTCCCGACGCCCAGCGTCTCGACACCAAGCGTCCCGACGCCCGACGTCCCGACGCCCGACCTCCCGACGCCCAGCTAGTTTGAAATAAAATATTTGTAGAGTTTGAATAATTTTCAAGTTTTTCTCAACACGTCAAGATTGGGTGTAAATATTTTGTTGAAAGTAAATATTTCCTTGAAACTTGTAATAATTCCTTATAATTGTATTTATTCCTTATTTCGTAACCAATATTTTCTTTCCCCAAGACACATTTATCTTCAAGGTTTAGCACATTTCAAATTCTTCAGCATCTTGTAAAACATAATATTTATTCGAATTTCACTATATATCGCTTTATCAATATAGTAGTTTTATCAATTTTCTAGTGGCTCTGTATTTGGTTCATTACGCGAACCTCTTGAATGATAAACTAAGTGTTGTTCACACAAAATCAATATGATAAACCATTAACATTTTACATGAATGACTTTTGAATTGCATTGTTTTTATTGATGAAGTGTGTTCCAATAAGCGTTTGCTATAAAATAATGACATCGGGAATGACGCCCCCACCGCTCACTTGCGGTAGAATTTTCTGCCACTGGATGAGAATTCTTCCACTATTCCCGTCAGTCAACCGAACAATGGCTGTGAGTGTTAGCGCTCCTACCTACCTATACCTAAACCATTACAATAGGTAAGCCGGTAGTAAATATAATAACGCGAGATGGCAGCGTCCCGCGGTTAAACTACCCCCACTGCGATCGCCAATCCGCCTGCCAAGCGTGGCGATAATTATATTAAAAAAGGTTAAAGGTCGCGTCAAGACACGTGACCCTGATCGAAAATTCGTAAGACACGTGACCGGAATTGGATCCGCCTACTTTTTGGGGAACAAATGACAGAATCATCAATGTCTATTCAACAGTTGGTCTAAGTGGATAGATGTGTAGATGAGTGAGTAAGAAGGTGAGTGGGTGAGTGGGAAGAAAGTGAGTGAGTGGGTGAGTGGTTGATTGGATGAGTGGGTGAGTAAACAGTAAGTGGTAACAAACAAGCATAAAGTTCACGTTTAGGGTAAGAGCATACTGTAGCATATAAATACTAGTATCTACTGTATATATATATATATATATATATATATAGTATCGTTATTAGTAGTAGAGTTCATTGTAGGGAGTCGAATGCGTAGGCACCACCGCATTACCTAATCTATCTGCCCCCAAATGCTAGTATTCAGCACTATCGTGCTCCGGTTAGATGGTAATGTAAGCCCAGGTGCTTAAGCCCTGGTAAGCAGGTGTTATGTAAAAAAAAACACGTCGTAATGCACCTTGCACTCCGTCTCGGGAGCTCTACTACCAGTCAAATTCGTTAATGATGATCATAATTTCAATACAAACATTAATCATGGAGCGAAATCACGCATTGGGAGCGAGCGCGATCATGATTGATTGAATTTTGGTCACAAACAAATTAAGTCATCTGTAATCACGGCCGGTGCAATCAACGTTCTAACTAGTTCTTACATGCAGTGGTGGATTTACCAGCAGGCTGAGTAGGCTGGAGCCTAAGGCGGCAAATTTTAAGGGGCGGCAGAATTCGTTCATATTTTTTTTATTTTTATTTACAGAATTACTGTTAAAATTATCAAGGCTCAGATCGTAGTTCCCAATGATTCTAACCATAGAAAAAAAGTTGCTTACATAAACTTCAGGATTATGAAGCATAAAACATACAGTTGAAATTTTATTGCTAGAAAATATATCTAATTGATATGATTGTAAACTACGATATCAAAATATAGGGGCGGCAAAAATAATAGCCTACCGGCGGCAAATTTGTAAATCCGCGACTGCTTACATGATTTTTGATACCTATGAAATAGTTTATAACTACATATTTATCACCATTTTGTATGTATGTTCAATTGTTTTCCGTCCAGTAAAATGGTCGATTCCTTAACACAGGGCAAATGCCAGTAATTATAAAACTACTAGTTGACCCGGCAAACTTCGTATTGCCTCACAATGAATTAATTGTGTCAAAGGTTTGATAGATACGTACTATTTGTGTGGGAAAATAAAATTATGGTTTTTACTATTTCCTTTCAATTTCTTAATTTTTTATTACATTTTAAACCTTCCCTGGACTTCCAAAAATCATTCAAAACCAAAATTAGCCAAATCCAGCCATTTAAAGTCTTAGCGCGACTAACGAACAGCAATTGATTTTTATATAGGGTTAAATATAATCTAACGCGTAAATCGTCAAAGGTGAGTTAGGTACGTTAAGACTAACAACTTTTGTTCTATGACTTTTGCCAAAACACAGTACATCACGTGATAAGAAATAAATTCGTTTCAAATGGGACTTCTATCAAGTGTTAGCGCTACGTTTCACAGGTATATTTTTACATAGGTACAGACGTCAGCAGTTTACGTAACGGGAGCCGGAGCGGGAAGTTAAAAAAAAATATTGAATTAGAAAAAGTTGTATAGCAAAAGTGTAAGTCTTGATGAGCTAAAGCCAGGGAGGCTATGGCTCATCAAGACTTACACTTTTTAGAATTATGCGCTAGTTACAAGTAACCCTGTATATTATATATAAGATAGATAAAAAAAACATCATAATTTTCCATCAAAAATTCTCACGTCAATAAATATTTTTAAAGTGATTATAATTGTCGTTCAAAAAGTGGTTAATAACAAAATTTTTGTTTAATTAATGTATGAAAGGGATTAATAAAAAAAAAAGATTATGAAAAACATTTTTCTTATTTACGTTTTGTCAGATATCTAACGTAACATTACGTCAAAGGTATGCCCCAAAGAGGTGGACAAAGGTACGAAAAAAAAAACGACAAACGGACAGACAGACAGACGCGCGAGTGATCTTGTTTTTTCTCTTGAGTGAATCCGGTTGCGAACCGGATCAAATAATTAAAACAAATAACATGATTACTAATTGCATAAAAATTGATTGCAAAGTCTATTTTTGCTTAAAAGCTGTAGTTTAATACTTATTAGTTACACAAACCTAAAGTGGTCAAACACAACCCTGAAAGAAAAATAATAGAGTAGGTACATACATATGAACTTGACGGATTCCTTTTATTAATAATCTAGTTCAAAGGTACTTGGAGAAAAATATGAATCGCCAAGATCCATTCTATCCCTATTTTCGTCATTGCCAACAAAAACCTTTCACCCCACATAATCCTTACACGGATGAATGGTTTCATAGAATTCTATCCTTTTAATATTGCTATTTTTATGACATATTAGGTTGGGGAAAAAGTTTCTTCGCATTTTTTAAGATAATTCAAAACATTTTTTATATAGTTTATTTAAATTTAACTAAAGTATGTATGTACCATTTTGTTCGATAACCTTTTGCCATCTTGTAGGTATAACATTGCATAAAGAATTCTGAAGAGACCAAAACAGGTGGAAATCTGAAGGTGCAAGGTCAAGACTATACGGCGGATGCATTAACACCTCCCAGCCAAACTCTCTTAATTTTTGCTGAGTGGCTCTAGATGTGTGAGGTCTAGCGTTATCATGATGAAACACCACACGCCTTCTGTTGATCAATTCCGGCCGCTTTCTCTCAACTTCTTGCTTTAATCTCATCAGTTGTTCGCAGTAGAGTTCAGAATCGATAGTCCTGCCTGGTGGTAATAGCTCATAATTAATAATGCCCTTCCCATCCCGACACACACACAACATCACCTTATTGCGAGTTAACCCGGGTTTCGCCACAGTCTGTGAAGCCTGACCGGCCTTTGACCACGACCTTTTTCGCACGTTCTTGTCGTACGTGATCCACTTTTCATCGCCAGTTATCAGCTTCTTCAAAAATGATTCGGTTTCATTACGTCGTAATAAAGAATCACAAATGAGTACACGGTTCATTAGGTTTCTTTCAGTGAGCTCGTGAGGTACCCAAATATCGAGCTTTTTTTTGTACCCAGCTTTCTTCAAATGCGCCAAAACTGTTTTGTGATCAATGCTCAGTTCTTCAACTACGTCGTAACTACTAATATGTCGATCTTGCTCCACTTTTTCAAAAATGGCATGCAATTTATCCGTAATAGGGCGACCAGAGCGAGGTGCATTTTTGACATCAAAATTTCCGGATTGAAAACGCATAAACCAAATTTGTGCTACTCTCACAGACACTGCACTAGGTCCATAAACATCGCAAATTTTTTTCGCGGCTTGCGTTGCATTTTTACCTTTTTTGTAGTAAAATTTTAAAATGTTTCGAATTTCTTCATTAGATTCACTCATCTTGACAGTACGAAAAACAAATGAAAATCACACATTTGCCTAATTAGAATTTGGAATTATGTTCTTTAAAATTTTAACTTTCAATGATACCAAAACCAGCCAGATACAAATACTACAGACAAAGGGATTTTATTACAAGTTCATACATACTATAATGCGAAAAGACTTTTTCCCCAACCTATTATATCGCAAACTTAATATTATATTAACCGAGTTCAAAAAGGAGAAGGTTCTCAAGTCGGCCGGTATATTTTTTTAAATTCTATTCTGAAGAAATTTCTTATAGAACCTTTCGAATTATAATTGACGGTCAAAAAGTGGTAAATAATAATATTTGGGTTTTAAGAGGGATTTTATTTAAAAAAATTGGATTATGAAAAACATTTCGCCTTTAAATTTGACGTAACTTTACGTCAAAAGTATGCCCCAAAAAGGAAGGCAAAGGTACAAATATCCAAGATCACTTCATTATCCACACTTCCTACTTAAACCTTTGTAGGAAGCCTATCAATGGCAGACGTTATAGGTGGTACTGGCATCTTCCTAAAAATTTACTTACTCTTTCATCGCAGTGGATTTGCCCCCCCGGTTGTTGCCGACCACCGCGTGTTGTTGTATTTACTACCCTGTAGGCGATTTATACACGAGACCGTCCGCCGCCTCGGATTGCGGTGGAGTTAAAAGTAAACTAGTCTGAGCGGTCAGGCGGTGTAGTGTGAATGGTATCAACGTATTTACCATAGAGGCCAAGCGACAAGAATTTCGCTTCACCGGCTACCGCGGTAGCTCGCGGCCAAGTGTGTGATTCGCCTAATGGTTTGACCGCATGATTAGGTGTATTAGTGGAAGATTTTTCTACTATAAGTAGGCGGAGGTGTGAGGCAGAATGGTCAGACCATTTAATTACTAAACAATTGAATATGTTATATATACTATTTAAAAAATAATCGAATACTCTAGAATTTATATAAATATCGAAATCCAGATTTTAATGTTATTTCTTTCGATAAACTATAACTTTGTATAATAATATGCGAAACCATGTTATTCTTACCGAACCAATTATTATTCAAGGTAAATATATCTAAGCTTCAGGCTATTTATTACTTAGAATATACAAATGATGAACTAAAACAACACACTATGAGCTCAAAATCAATTCGCAATTTGTCAAATAAAATAACATATAGTAGTAAACAATTCATCACCTTAATCGTTTAGTGAATGACTAGCTGTGTCCGCGATTTCATCCGCGAGAGAATCTATGATTGCTCAGTATATACCCAGACGAAGTTGTGGGCGCAGCTAGTATAAAAGTAGCCTAAGTTACTCCTTATTACTTCAGCTATCTGCCAGTGAAAGTCTCGTCAAAGTCCAAGATTAGCCCCGCCAAACAGACAGACAGACAGACAAAAATGGTAAAAAATGTTGTTTTGGTATATGTACCGTGTATAGATACATATGCATTTAGTAAAAAGCTGTTTTTTTATATTACAAACAGACGTTCCAATTTTATTCATTTGTATAAATTATATAAATGTATAGATTAGATTAGAAATCAGAAGAACTGCCAGTACGACATCTTTTTCACTTTACTCTGTTTTTCTTTTTGAAGGAAATTGCTAAGGATATTGCCATCCTTAGCATCCTTGTGATTTTAAAGATGGACGATAAAACGACAGTAAAAATAGATGGACACATAAATTCATAATTATTTATCGTGGGAGAAAATTAAACAGGAAGTGTTATGCAGTACCTCTTATGAATTTTCAAAGATTTCACATATAGCACATGTGGATTGCATGCATGTTTTTTTTTTTATTTTCGTTATCAGAAAAGCATATGAAATTACACCAAACCGATGGTTTATTATCTGACCCGGAACAGCCCAAACGATTCAGGACTCTATCTCCAAATCTCGCACTTGTAACAAAATATCTCACATATATTTTTTGTTCACAGCTTATAGTCTACCCTACTCGACCTGGTCTCCAGACGATGGGAGCTCTGGTCACCATGTTCTTCATATGGGTCACAGCGTTCACCCTCGCCTCCCCACTCTACATCTTCAGAAGTTTGAAGACGCACAAGGTCGGCCTCATCGGCATGGACTCTTTGAGTTTCTGCATAGAAGACTGGCCAATCAAGAATGGAAGGGCCATCTACTCTCTATTTAGTCTTATCTTTCAATATCTCTTACCAGTTCTAGTAGTAGTTATCGCCCATGTTCAAATCCACAGAAGATTACGTGGCAGAAGAAGGACTACTAGAAAAACACCAGCTATACTTATAGCTATAATTGTTACGTACGTGATAAGTTGGCTTCCCTTAAACGTGTTTAATTTGGTAGCAGATTTCAGCACAGAAGCAATTTTGGACGAGAAATCCATGACAATAACTTATGCTATTTGTCACATGTTTGGGATGTCCAGCGCTGTATCCAATCCTTTACTGTACGGTTGGCTAAATGACAATTTTAGAAAGGAGTTTGAGGAGATCCTTTGCTGCTGTCGGAAGAGGGGTCAGATGAACAAAAACATGAGGATCAAGAATAGAAAGATGGATACAGAGTTGACTGCGTTGGCTCAACTCGAGCACACAGTTACAACAAACACGAAGACCTCTCACTGCTCTCAGATTTTCTGACTAAAGGCTTGCTTTAAATAGCAGGAGTCCAGTGTTGAAATGCACAATATATGAACTCTGAGTGACTGTTTTGTACAAATAAGATTTTTTTTTAGTTAATGTTAATTGTTAAACTTTGTATAGTTAACGTTCAATTCTCTATGTAAATAGATCTATTTAGGCTTAACTGTTGTATTTTACGTTTTATTGAGCCCAAAACGTGAAATACAAATTTTGAATCGGCTAAGAGTAGGTATAAGAATGTTTTTTCTAATAAAAATGATTTTCGAGGGAGCGCTTTTTATTTCAATTATGTGTAAATGGTTGTGTAATTTAGGATTTTATTGTTCTGAATTCTCTCAGCGTCCGTATTTTGGGCGGCATTCTTTTAGGGTATTAGTCGAAATCATTCCGGCTGTCGTAATAAATGAAATAATTATTGGTTGATGAACGAAAAATGCCGCATTTTTCATTTCATGTTTTCTATTTTTATTCATATCTTCTATACGTAATATTAGAAGAGTTTGTTTGTTTGTTTGCTTGAACGCGCTTATCTCAGGAACTACTGGACCGATTTGAAAAAATATTTCAGTGTTGGATAGCCCAGTTATCGAAGAAGGCTATGTAACACATATATATCACGCTAAGATGAATAAGAGAGGGTAGGTAAAGCCGGGGAGGACCGCTAGTTTTTTCATAATTAGTCTGTTTTTTTCTCTTAGAGAGGGAGGCAGATGTTAAGACGTAAATTAGATCAAATATTGGTATTATTCCTATCATCGTCATTATTATTACTCAAGCCGAAACATCTCCACTGCTGGACAAAACCTTTCCCAAAGACGTCGACAGCAGTTTTTTATGTAATAGTAGTGGTAAACAAGCATGCAGTCAACATTGATGTTAAGTGATAACTGCAGCCTATAGACACCAACACAAAGACCCAAGGTCAAAATGCAGATGCGTTACCACTCCTGAGGCCTAAATTGTTGAAAACATTACCACCTGAGCGTAACACGATATTGCTGAACACTACCATTTAGTGGCAAGTATATTAGGTAATGCGGTGGAACCTACGCCCACGTGCTCCCTGGAGCTCTACCACCAGTAAAAATATTTGTGGCGATTATAGCCCGCCACGCGTGCCACGCTTGGCGGGCGAATTGGCGACCGCAGTGGCAGATTTGTCCCGGGACAGTGTTGTCCATCCCGCGTTAATGTACGGCCCTACTGGAACGGTTTGACCACCATTATTCAGTTGACTGACTGTACTACCGGATCAATTCTCTTCCAACAGGGGCGATGGGGTCGTAACGGCCCGAAGCCTTTATTCCTATAACACGAACATATTGACCACTACTACTACGCTGAGGTCCTGGGTTCGATGCCCGGGTAGGGAGTTATCAGAGATAATGGTGTAAAGTCCTTTATTTCTGGTTTAATTGATTGACTGGATTTTGGTAATTTCCCAGTACCTCGAAGTTTGGTAATGTGCCTGGAGATGTCAACAGGTTCGCCAGCTGTAACATGAGCCAAAAACGTAACCGGCTAATCGTGGGTGTTTGCATGTATTACCTCTGCCTACCCCTTCGGGGATTACAGGCGTGAAGTTACGTACGTTTACGTTTACGGACATATTGACAATCATCGGACTTTTTTATGTTATGATTAAGACCGAAAAAAAGTGCTGAACACTACCATTTTGCAAGTAAATTGGGCAATTCGGCGGTGTCTACACCCGCAAGTTCCGTCACTGGAGTTCCGTCTCTGTGGAAACTCAGATGATCTGGCCTATCTGCAAGTCCTGGGTCGACAACTATTCAAATAGCTCGTCTTATCATGGAATCGTGTTTCTAGTTTGAGCCTATCGCAACGGATAACCACCGACATTGTATGAACACAAGATTAGACGCGAAAAAAACCCGCAAAGGCGCCGCCCGCTGCCAGTTTTTTTAATGTAAAAAAAAAGCCACATTACGGTATTTACCCGCAAGCAGATAACCGTAAAACCACTCGAAATTACAATCAGCGAGAAAAACCGAAAGAATGTAGGTATGAGTTTAAATTCTCTACGAAGCATAGAGAAACACGGGCCACCGGCCGCGGCGGACCGGACCGGATGCTGCGAAGTCTAGATCGAAATTTTCTTATTTAAACAATTACTCGAAAACCGATTGAATAATAGCTTGCATTAAAACCAACGCAATAAAATTAATAATTTTATCGTTTCATCACACATTTTGTAAATTAATTAAGAAGCACATAACATTTTACTGCGCTGAAATAAATGTTTGTAATCCACTGTGGGTGCAGTTGCAAAAAAATATATACGTTTAAAACTATAGAAGAAAATTGGTATCAATGCTCTTTTTTAAAATTCAAAGTCAGAAATGTGTTAATTTATGTAAAATTTTGAGTATTTTACTATGTAAGTATTCGCTCTGTCTCTTTCTTATTAGTTAAACACAGTGCAGTTTTTATTGCCGCCAAAATTATAAACTCACTCCAGTGGGAGTTCCACACAACATCTATATTGAAATCTCTGGTTTCATGCATTTACATGAAATAGGCAAAAATACCTATTACTTCACATTACAGCAAACTGTATGCTTTATATAAAAAATATATGAAAAATAAACGGTCAAAAACATGTTGGGCCACGCGCAGTGTTGGGTTCTAAATTATTTAAGGTTAAATTAATGAAATTAAAAAAATAAATAAATATTTTCTTTTTTTATGAGTTCTTCAAAATTTTCGAGTAAAATACATTTGATCGACTATTACTCACAAACTAGTAAAACCAACTTAAGTGTTACAGATTTCCTTTTAATTTTGTTATATGAAGCTAATATTGCCATAGCGTTTGAATTTCTAACAACAACCGTTTAGTTGGTAAAGGGGGTGGACACTTAACTCTAACGAAAATTGGCACTTTAAAGCTTAATAAGTCACGAACAGTTAACTAAATCGATAAATGCTATTAGCACAACCCTAAAATTTTTTAAAGACCTATCCAACAATATCCCACATTATATAGAAAACGAAAAATAAAAAAATAATCCGAGCGTTACATGTAGCAGGGGTACCCTAAATAATTATTTTTTTCATGTTCTTATTCTACCATTTTGTCGGCGTGATTAAGTTGTATACTTGTGCCAAAATTTCAACACTCTAGTAAAAATAGTTTACCGCTAAACCGCGGATAGACAGACAGACGGACATGACGAAACTATAAGGGTTCCTTGTTTACTACGGAACCTTAAAAACGGAATGACGCGTAATGCTTCTACAGTTCGCTGCGATCACATTATGGTAGTTCGTTCCAAAAATAATACAGATTTACTACCACACCTCATGCTTAAAACAATTTGTTTCTGGATTCCAAATTACGGAGGCGTATATTACCATCCAACCAAGAATATGTACTCGTACAGTGGTCCAAAATGCATTTAGTGGCTGACAGATTATAATGTATTTCGGTACACAAGTGCTTTGATGACAAAGATTTTCCGCACGCCATTAATTATGGATACTTCCATTATTAAGGAGTTGTTAAGTAATACCTTCCCACTCAACATGTTGAATATTTCCAAACTAAACCCTTTTCTAGCTGGCGTGGGAGCAAATTCATTTTATATTGATAGTAACATAAGATGATTACTGTGAAATAATTCAGTAAAGCTGAGATTTTCTTAAACGCTAAGGACATGTAATGGAAAGGGATATTAATTATAAAAGTTTCTCAAATTACTTGAAAATAAAATGTAGCTTAACGCCTGGAATCAGGGATTCCATGCGTGCGTGAGTGCATGCGTTCAAGCATACATGCAAACACCCTCGATTCGCCGGTTCCCTTATTTTACCATGTAACAGCTAGCGAGTTTGTTAACATCTCCGGACACTTTACCAAACTTAGAGGTACTGGGAAACATCGAAAAAATGGATAAATCCCATTGGAACTATAGATAAACTATTTTACACCTTTATCTCTGGTAGCCCGGAAATCAAACCAAATCCCAGAGGCACAGTACCTTGTGTCAGGTATGAAATGATGCCCCCCCCCCCCTTCCTCCGTTTCCGCCTTGTCGTGGCGAGCCCCCTCGATCAGTACCCGGCGGAGGGAGGGTTCAGTACCCGGCGGTGTGTGCGTAAGTGTTCCCGTCACGCCGCCACTGATAGCGGACGACTCGGAACGCCGCGTGAATTTAGTGAGTACGAGTCACACACTACCCGCCGTCTTTTCCCTAGACGACGGCGGCCCTCCAGGGTATCCCCGCGTAAAAAAGGTATGAATGATTTGTCACTAAAATTAACAACTTCCTCCTCACCATTTATTGCAGGTACCATAAGTACAGTAGCTCAAGATTACGATCTTGATGATATTACTGTCCAACCACGGCCAATCCCTGCAGACTTGATGGAATGCAATAAGACTGATGAAGAGTTGATGATGGAAGATTGCATGATTGAATACCATCAATGTATTTCTTTTAACAGGTAAGATGCGAAGGTGAGGAACTGTGGCTGGTAGAAAAGGTGGCTGATTATGTTCTACCGTTTCCTTCTAATCCATCATTATGGTAGCAAACAAGCATTTCTTTCACATAAATGGTAAGTGTGTTTTATAGTTTACAGACATCTACAACAAAAACAGAAATCAACATGCAGATGCTTTGCCGCCCCTAAGACCTGAGTTGTTTCGCTTCTGGAAATCATCATAAACAGTGATTTTTTGACAAAAGGCTGACAGATTAGCAGACGGATCACCTGACGGAAAGTGGTCACCGTCGCCCATGAACATAATAATATGTCACAATAGAGAGAGGAGTTACCGACGTGCCAGCCCCCTTTAAAAAAAAACTTGTCGCAAAATTTTGCAGAACCCCGTATTGTAGCGGCGCGGTAAATCTCATAGGAAACTCCGTTCCACAAAAACCTTTGATTACATTGATGTTGTGAGAAATAGGAAAAAAAATTATATGTTCTCCTTGATTTTTTTTAAACCTTTGGTTTTCATTTTGATATTAATTCCAAGTTTCCAAGAACAGATGATTATCAGAATCTACGGAATTGGAAAATGTACCTAACTGGCCTTCATTAAATACCTTAAATCTTCTATTCCGCGAACTGCAAAGTACAAAATTAATTTTATAATGAACCTCGCTTGATCATACGCTAATTACAAGTTCTTGAATACATTAATTGGCACGAATTCGAATCAAATTCTATTTGGAATTCCATCCCATTGGGACTAAAGGATCCAGTTTGTTAAGGGACATTATTTGATGAGGACTTTCGGCGATCTTCTCAATCGTAATAAGTATTGACATAGCATAAAACTTATTGATATTCTTAATTGCATTAGCATTTTACTGGTGGTAGAGCTCCAGTGACGGAGCTCGCGGGCATAGTCTACCGCATTACCTAATTTACTTGCCGCTGAATGGTAGTGTTCAGCACTATCGTGTTCCGGTCAGGTGGTAATAGAAATAGAAATAGAAAATATTTTTATTTCGAATAGATCTTTACAGATACTTTCAAAACGTCAAGAAATATATAAAATACCTAGAGTGAATAACCATTACATAAAGTAAAAGCAAAATCATATATTAATAGTAAATTAAAAATTAGAATTTAAACTATTTTATTTAAAGAAAAATGGAAAGAAAAACTTGACTTCAGGCGAGACTCGAACTCGCGGCCTACTGGGAATCTAGTCCAGCCGCTCTTCCAATTGAGCTACTGAAGTCCTGCCCAATTTGTCAAATCTTTCCTTCACATTTATTGCATTGCTTTGTGGTAGCAGCAGCGCCATCTATTGCCAACCTATGCTAGTAAGGCAACCGATTTAATAGACATTGCAGTTTATTGAATATCGTAAAGAAGTCGCTTTTACCTTTAATAATTGTTTTTTATTATTGCGCATTAACACATGCTTGTGAAATATATTTTTATTTAAAGAAAAATGAAAAGAAAAATTTGACTTCAGGCGAGACTCGAACTCGCGGCCTACTGGAAATCTAGTCCAGCCGCTCTTCCAATTGAGCTACTGAAGTCCTGCCCGATTTGTCAAATCTTTCCTTCACATTTATTGCATTGCTTTGTGGTAGCAGCAGCGCCATCTATTGCCAACCTATGCTAGTAAGGCAACCGATATAATAGACTTTGCAGAAAAACTTAGAACACATCATTAAAGACACACGATTACCTATTGGATAATTCCTGTACAAAGATTATAAGGAGTGGTAACGCATTTGCATTTTGACCTTGGTCTTTGTGTGGGTGTCTATAGGCTGCAGTCATCACTTAACATCAATGTGAATTGCATGCTTGTTTGCCACTTCAATTATTTAAAAAAAAAAAAAAAAAATGTTACAAGTTGCTCTTGTTACATGAGACATTATTCTAAACGTGGTACATGTTTCTGTACAGAACCCTTGCGAAGAACTTTCTTACTCTTTTGTTTGTCCATTTAGGTACTCTTAGCAAAGCTTAGACGAACAAGGGCAAAGGGCATATAGGAATCGTTTATTCGTCTTACATCATCCTTATACCTTTAGAAATAGTCTTCCTTTCCTTTTCCTTTTTATCTTTGTTTTACCAACATGCCAAAGAGCCTTAGAGTGTACTTCCATAATCCACTTAATGATACAAACAATATCGGCATGATAAATGAAGGGATATTTATTATAACTTAACTGCCTCGGTAGCCTAGTGATAGCAGGCCACTACTACTACGCTGAGGTCCTGGGTTCGATTCCCGGGTAGGGGGTTATCAGAGAAGATGGTGTAAAGTCCATTATCTCTGGTTCTATTGGGATTTTTCCATTTTCTGGAAATTGCCCAGTACCTTGAAGTTTGGTAATGTGCCCGGAGATGTCAACAGACTCGCCACCTGTTACATGGGCCAAAAACGTAACGGCAAATCGTGGGTGTTTGCATGTATGCTTGAATGCATGCATTTACCTTTGCCTACCCCTTCGGGGATAACAGGCGTGAATCTACGTTTTTACGTTTTTTTATGTTTATTATATTACGTAACGGAACTTCATGTCTGCAATCCCCGAAGGGGTAGGCAGAGGTAAATGAAGTTGAATGAAGAGATCAAGCTAAATAACACTTCATCTGTTGAAATGACTTCGAATTTACGCAGAATAAACTTCTTAGAGGCAAACTTATTGCAGCTCGCCGGAAAAGTTTTATACAGCGTAGACTGAATTAAAAAAAAAAAAGAAAATGCTCGTACCTTCAGTTTAAACGTTTCTCAGGATAACACCTCTACCTACTCCTTTAAATACGGATGTGTAATAATGTTACAGTTTACGATACTTTCTAGGTGAAGACATCAAGAGATGTTGAAGAACCCGTCATTTACTGAAATGACTTCGACTTTGGAACAATAAACTTCTTACAGGAAAACTTTTTACAGCTCGTCTCGAGTAGACTGAATTTAAGAAAACATAAAAGTACTTAAGGGTCGAGTAACATGACTTGTGTGGTACGAATAAGGAATGGGAGTTAGGGAAAATAAATGAAGTTAGTAAGCGTGCGTCGTCAGCTCTTACGAATTGTTTTATAGATTCCTCCAGTATATCGTTTGGATGGTATCTTTGAGAGCTTTTGTGCTAACTTTTCACCAAGCCAAGCAGTGAAGCAAGCAAGCAGAAAAGAATTGAACTGCAGAACATTTTTTATGGAAATTCATGCTTCATGCATTTATTTTCAATACTTGAGGGATAAATATGACGCTGAAGAATGAGATTGAAGTGATAGCAGACGCACAAATCAACATTATATATTTTTTAATGTAATGGAAATGGCAAACAAGCTTGCAGTTCACAATGTTAAGTGATGACTGCAGTCTATAGACATCCACACAAAGACCAAGGTCATGATACAGATCCGTTACCACTCCTGAGGCCTAAGGTTTTATGCCTCCGTGCAGGAAATTACAGGCCCGTACATTACCACCTGACCAGAACTCGATAGTACTGAACATTACCATTTAGCGGCAAGTATATTAGGTAATGCGGTGGTGCCTATGCCCGCGAACTCCGTCACTGGAGCTCTATCACCAGTAAAATTATCCGTCCGCACCTTGTAGACTTATATCAAAAGATAGAGAAAAATACGTAGAACCATAAAAAATACTCAAAAAATAATTCCAATCGTTTTCTTTTTATCGGAAATATTTATTTTACTCGAGTCGTATGTAATTTTTGTATGACAACAATATGTCACCATATTATAGCAATATGACATTCTTGTTTTTGAAATATAATTACGACAATTAATTTAAAGTATTAAAAACGATTTGAATAGCTGCGTAATAATTTAGTATTTTGAGATTCTTCTCTCAATAACTGCGTCGCGCAATTTTGGGATTAAACAAGCATAGTACTGTAATTGTCTGTCCTTTCGGTAGGTAATCAATAAAAATTATTCCTTCGCTATTCCAGAACACAGAGGCCATAACCGAGTTGAAATTTCTTCATGGGCGGTGAGGATGGTCGTTTCCAAGACATGCTTTGTTTTTTTTGTTTCAGAGTCGAAATGGTGAACCCATGTTTCATCCATAGTGATGACACGACGGCAAAATTGGTCCGGATCTGACTAACATTTCGAGATAAAGTCTTGAAATTTCCAACTGACGATTTTTGTTTTCGTCGGTTACCATTCTTGGAACCCTTGCTGACACTTTTTTTGAAACCTAGTGAATCGGTTAAAATGGATTGTATGCTGCCAAATGATATCTTTAGAATCTCGGCTATACGTATTCAGTAATTCTTCTGTCTTCTAAAACTATATTTTCAACTTTTTTGACATTTTCTTCCGTGATTGAGGTTGAAGGCCGCCCGGAACGAGGGTCATTTTCACAGCTCGATCTACCTCTTTTAAATTCAGCAACCCAGTACGCAACGGTGGAATAGGAGTTTTGGCGGGAACCTTGAAAGAGGCGTATGGTGCTCTTATTTTATTTCATTTTCTTGGTGTATTTTTAAGTTATATTGAATAAAGTTGGTGGCATTTTGTTTGATATAAGTTTATTACAGTGCCCGTGTATAGTGAAATAGAATAACAGTGCGAAAACACGACCTTTCAGGTTGCCTCCAAAACTTCATTGTAAATGTTCTGGTAAAGTAGCTATCGCTTTACTCGAATTACTTGATTGTAACTCACTTGACTGACATATTATACTTGATAACTTATATACTTAATACTTACATATTATACTAGATTACTATATTATACTAACTTTTACGCTGCTTAATTAAATACGAAATTTCGTTTTACTTGACACTGGCAATATGCGAAATAGCGACGCCATAACAAAAAAAAAAAAAAACAAAAAACGGTGGAATAAGGTATAGCAGTATCCCCCTTATGTCTGCTGGATATCAAAAAATATTTCTTTAGTGGACATTTTTTTCAAGCACGGGTACTTTATCACGGCGCGTAACTCGCTTTTCTCCATTTTTAAGGATTTTTTGCAACACTAGGTACTAAATAATTTATAATTTGCGAATGGTACGACCAAATCGAAAGTTACTGCGTAGGAATATTGTGTGATTGACACTCTTCAAACTAAATATTAAACTACCCACAAAAATATGATATTAACCTGCACTTCTTAAGACTTTTTCTACCCTCATATATTCAAAAGTAATTCAACTTATAATTTAATACTTCTACTGCCTCGAACGTGTTATTTGTTTTATTTTACATTTATTTCACGGTTGACTTAATGCGACACATTCAGGGCTATATTTCATCGGGACACCATGTCGGCGCGACCAGTACCATTCTGTGCCGACGAGCGAGGTGGTCGCGCCGCCAAATTAGTTGCGCAACCAAACGATCACCAGGTGAGTAACTATCTATAGAGCTGTATACATTTTGTTAGTAGCGGCAACTGGTTGCGCCGCCATCGTGACCCGATAAAATATAGCCCTAAGGAATAGTACTCTACATATTTAGCCGAGAGATAAAAGAAACCATAACGACGCACATAACCGTCATTAAAAAGAGATTGAAAGATGATATAAAGGTTGCCGAGTAACTTTTTTATTTAATGCAATAGTTTGTGCTCTGCTAAAGACGTAAAAAGTTTATCAGCCTCTAACTTTTTATGTATAGGACTGGTGATTATATGAATAATTAAGATAATAGAACTATAATTCTACAGTGTGTTTTGTGGTTTTGGAGTTATGTTGGGTAGTAGAATGCCAGTGTAGGAGTTCAGGGGCGTAGACACGACCGCATTACCTAATCTACTATTGTAGTGTTCAGCATGTCGTGACCCGGTTTGATAGTAATATATGACATTGTAATGATTGATGATTGATTGGACGCCTTTTAGTAGATAATTGTAAAGCCTACTGAGTTGTAATCAGCTCTGCATGTACGGCCTTGTAATTTCCGGCAAAGAAGCACAATACCTTAGGCCTCAGAAGTGGTAACGCATCTGCAATTTGACCTCTGGTCTTAGTGTGGGTGTTTATAGGCTGCAGTCATCGCTTAACATCAATGTGAACTGCATGCTTGTTTGTCATTTTTATTACATAAAAAAAAAGTTTCTGAGTGAGAAACCACAGTGTTAAACTGTTGCGTACCCTGGCACACACTTGGCCTGATGGTCTGTTTACCTTTTACGTTCTTGAATGAGAAGGCATAGAAATAAAAAGGCTAATAAAATAAATTATTTGCCCCAGGAAAACCCCACTCTGCGCCATTGATGACAAAGGTGATAAAAGAAATTTCCGATGCTTTTGTGACATGGACTACGAGAGTTGCAGAAGTGGACGTAAATATTTCTTTATTTGTTCCACAACTCTGTCTTCTCAATTTCTCTCTATCTCTATCTCTCTCTATCTGTCTCTCTTATTTCCTCACGCCGAGTTTTTTTTTGCGTAAGTAGGTACCTGGATGCGGCCGCCGCAGCCGTTCTTGACTCTTACAGCCATATTCTAAGTCGTAATCTCGATCATAACTCAACCTCAGTCAATGGAATTGGTAGTCTTAGTTGTAACTAATAATATCAACTCAAGATTCTGCCTCCGTTTGAGGTAAGAAAGCATTTGTCAAACTTGAGGAGTATTTACATTTACTCCATATTCTTGCGTTCAATAAGTTTTTCGTGTCGGAACTGTCTGGAAATATAATTAAATGGCATATTTTTCTATAACAATGGATTTTAAAGACTTTGTGAATTATCTATATGATAATCCATACACATGAGTTACTGTCAAAATACAACTAAGAATATGGATTTCGAGGCGTCCTCATAAAGTGTCCTCAGTTGAGTGTGAGTCAAGGAATGTTTCGAGTAACGTCTTAGAATATGAGTGTTACTCTCAGGGAAGGACCTATTTCCCTGATATGTTCTAAGGTTATCGCGAGCTATACTCTTTGAAATAAAACTATTTAAAGATTTATATCGTGTATACCTATTCCGCGCAGACACAGTATGTATGCCCAATGTACGGCCCTGTAATTTCCGGCACAGAGGCATAACACCTTAGGCCTCAGGAGTGATAACGCATCTGCATTTTGACCTTGATCTTTGTGTGGGTGTCTATAGGCTGCAGTCATCACTTAAAATCAATGTGAACTGCATGCTTGTTTGCCACTTCCATAACATAAATATAAAAAAAACAGTCTGCCCGGGACCACGGAATTTGGAAAGCGATTAAAACGTAGGATTGATTTTACTTTAATATACGCGAGGTAAATCCGTAAAAATAGTTGAATTTCAATAGGTCCTTTCCTGTTTCTTTCAATTAGAATAGTTCATATGTATATACATATTATATACCTACATACAATTCGCAAAATTTTTGTTGAAATTTCGGCCTTTTATATGAAGTTAAATGCTATAGTAGGCACCTCCCAACTTTTTTTCAGATACTTGGCATTATCTCCATGACGATGATTGTGTAAAATAATTGAATACACCAGCTTTGTTACTACATTATGTATAAGGCGATTTACACACAGGACCGCGCGCCGCCACGGAGGGCGGTGTATTTTTTGTGACAGAGACAAAACAACTTAAAGGAGATGTTGCAAATATGTATGGATCTCCGGCTATGTATTGTACACAATATCATTAACTGGCAAAATCAATATAAAAACGTTTTTTACTGCATATTTTCACTTACTTTTAGTTTTATTTGCAGTTACAAAACATTATTTGCAGTAAGAATTGCAACTCAAAACCAAAATGGCGATGTCATTTTGACAAATTCCTTGCGATTTGCAATGAGGTTATGTACCTACGTTGAATTGAATAGTAAGTAACTTAGTTTAAAATGTATTGATAGTCTAGTTAGTATAGGTCGGCCAAACGTAGGAATAGGTATGTGATGTACTAGTAAGATACAGATGGTATTAGTTTTGTTTTATCTACATACTTACTATCCCAAGCGTAGGGTATATCGCCGCCATGTTGAACATAGCTGAAAATGATAAAATCGTTTGAATAAAATGCGGTTGTAACTCTAAAATATATTCTTGAATAAATTATTTGTACTTCTTTCGGATTCTTCGTGATGACTGCAGCCCATAGACACCCACACAAAGACCAAGGTCAAAATGCAGATGCGTTACCACTCCTGAGGCCTAAGGTCTTATGCCTCTGTGCCGGAAATTATAGGGCCGTACATTACCACCTGACCGGAACACGATAGTGCTGAACACTATCATTTAGCGGCAAGTATATTAGGTAATGCGGTGGTGCCTACGCCCGCGAGCTCCGTCACTGGAGCTCTACTTACTTACTCTTAACCAAGTTAACACTTAATAAGTAAAACCATTTCCCCTTCATAAAACAATAAACGATTAAGAGACCAAGTTTAAAGATACGAATTAAGTGTAACAGAGCGACTCCATTGTAATATGTTTAATGACGGGCCGTTATGGAAATTTTCATTATTTAGAAAACGGGCATCCGGATAAGGTTTTATTATTTAGGGAGTTTTATGGAAAATTAGCCGGAAGCGTTAACTTTAATGCCCGGTCAACTGCGGGCTTTTACGGGTGATTATGAAACGTCAAAATTCAGTGAGCATAAACAGTTGATTATCATTATAGTTGGGGAGCCGAACTCAGGTCGACCTTCACCCATCTGTTTACCGAATGAAATGTTGTTTTTACAAAAATTCATTCAGTAACAAACACGTCTTGATTGTATTGCCTGTCAAAATTTGTTCATAGCTATCATTAATTAAAAATTACCACAATTAGCCCCGCCCTACCCTATTTACGTTCATGGCTACCTGGCACGGAGGTGTGAACAGGTAAGTGAATATAGGTAAACCAATAAACCATTGGTAAATCGGTGCAGTTACCTATATTATCAAAGATCAATTTAAATGATTAAAACTTTTACTTAACTGCCTCGGTAGCAGGCCACTACTACTACGCTGAGGTCCTGGGTTCCATTCCCGGGTAGGAAGTCATCAGAGATAATGGTGTAAAGTCCTTAATCTCTGGTTCTATTGGGATTTTTCCATTTTCTGGAAATTTCCCAGTACCTCGAAGTTTGGTAATATGCCCGGAGATGTCAACAGGCTCGACACCTGTTACATGGGCCAAAACGTAACCGGCGAATCGTGGGTGTTTGCATGTATGCTTGAATGTATCCATTTATCTTTGTGTATCCATTTAACTTCACGCCTGTAATCCCCGAAGGGGTAGGCCCTTCGGGGATTACAGGCGTGAAGTTACGTAAAACTTTTAGTTTCAACCACATTTGGTTGGTTAACAATATCAAAATAAAAAATTGCTTATTTTTTTTTATTCTATGAACATATTTTGATATAAAATACATGCAAGACGTGTTTGTTTATGTATGAAATTCGATAAAAACAATGTTTCATTCGGTAGACAGATGGGTGATATTCGACCTACGTTCGGATCTTAGACCATAACTTCTAGCCTGAATTTCTGTTCTCTTTTATTGCTTGAAAATGTAAAGAAGTTTACGGTTAATGATAAGTGAATGCTGCCTATACCCCTAACGTCACAACTGTTTTAACATAACACCGTAAATTACCGAGCTGTTTATTACTCGAAACAAGGTGAGGCGGTGTTAATAAACAATTTTATTTTAATAAGGGTAGCTGATGATTACCTACCTAGAAAGAAGTGTATACTTTTACCTGTCTTTAAGTTGCATTAACTTATTATTTACTGGTGGTAGAGCTCCAGTGACGGAGCTCGCGGGCGTAGGCACCACCGCATTACCTGATATACTTGCCGCTAAATGGTAGTGTTCAGCACAATCGTGTTCCGGTCAGGTGGTAATGTACGGCCCTGTAATTCCCGGCACAGAGGCATAACACCTTAGTCCTCAGGAGTGGTAACGCATCTGCATTTTGACCTTGGTCTTTGTGTGGGTGTGTATAGGTTGCAGTCATCACTTAACATCAATGTGAACTGCATGATTGTTTGCCACTTCCATTACATAAAAAAAAACTGTACGGTGGTAATAAAAGCTAAAATCATCGATCGAACAGCTTGACGAATCAGCTTCGATTCGTCAAGCTGTTTAGACTGCAAAGTGTGCCAAAAGTACAGTGCTCATCAAAAAATATTGCATATCGAGCCTATGAAAGAGACGATCGGCTCGTTTCGACTTCGTAGAGCATTATCTCTGCTGCACACTGAGTGCGAGATTCACAGACCGCACTACGACTTTACTTTGAGCAAAGTATGCTTAGAACTGTCAGAAATGTATGGGTTTTGACAGTTCGAAGCGTACCTACTTTGCTCGAAAGTAAAGTCTGTGAATCTCACCATGAGAGTCCGGTATTGGTCAAAACTGTTTTTTTAATTTAATGGCATCGCTTGTTATGCATATTGCCATTGTCAAACAAAACTATATTTCGTATTCGATATAAGCCACATAAAAGTCACAGTCAGTCAGTCAATTTATCAGTCCGTCAGTCAGAGTCACAGTAATTCGAGTAAAGCGATGGCTACTTTACCTTATCATTTGCAATGATGTTTTGGAGGCAACCCGAAAGAACGTTTTTCCGCACTGTTATTCTATTTCCCTATACACGAGCACTGTAATAAGCCTATATCAAACAAAATGCCACCAACTTTATTTAAATAACTCAAAATACACCAAGAAAATGAAATAAAATAAGAGCACAACACGCATCTTTCGAGATTCCCGCCAAAATTCTGGTCTCAACTTGATCAAAATGGTAGACAAATGTCAATTAGTTATGGTGCAAAAGAGATAACGCTTTACAGACCCGAAATATGCCGAAGTTTCCTTCCTAAGCTCCACGTGCAATAGTTCTTGTTGGATACTGTACATGTTATATATAGGTACTTTTACACACTCTTCTTTGTGCAGTCGGTTAAAAAATATATCCAACTCTGTGCTTTTCGCGTATATAAATGAATGCAAATTATTCATTCGTATTAATTAATTTATTGGTACAGTAATACCCCGGACATACGCGATAGGTACATACTAAGCGATCGTAGTGTAAGTCGAATTCGCTTAAAAAGGCTATTAGGTACACCACACGGTAGTGCTTATTTTCGTTAGAGTCAAGTGTCCCCCCCCCTCTAGCAACTAAACGGTTGTTGTTAGATATTCAAACGTTGCGACAATAGTACATATAACGAAATTAAATAGGAAAATTATCACACCTAAGTTGGCTTTACAAGTTTGCGAGTAATAGTCGGCCAAATAAAAAACTCGAAATTTTTGAACAACTCCATAGATAATATTTATATATTTTTTCATTACATTAATATCAAACCTAAAAATTACGGAACCCAACACTGCGCGTGGCCCAACACGCACTTGACCGGGTTTTCTTTGTCAATATGTTTAAGTGGTTGATTGTTTTTATAAAGAACATAATACAAATTTAAATAAAACTAAGTATTTAAGTTAACTTTTGCACTCGAATGTACTCCATGTATAAATTTAGTAACAATATTTTATGACCGGTGCGTTGAGACGTAGACGATTTTTGATTACGGCCGAATGGACTACGGTCCATTTTTTTTGGTCCGTTCAGACTAAGTACCCGGCTGACCGGGTCGCTCCGGTCGCCTTAATTAGAGCCCTAACTCTCTAAATGTTATTACACTACCCTGACCCTTGCTATCGTACCCTGAATACCGTAACGTGTAATAAGTCCATTCGTCGGGCTTCACCTTAGCATATAAATACTAGGTTCAAATTACTAATTTTTTGATCGATTGGATGACATAATTATAGGTAAATCAATAATGTATAGGTACTCGAACTTCTCGTAAACCGAACACTGACCGAGCGGAGTGAGGAAGCCGATGCGTGCGGTCGGATAAGTCGTAGTCGGGTATCGTAAGTCGGGATTTTTTTACTGTATACGGTATATTTTTTACGGTTTATTACTGTATTTACCTTTTTTTTGTATTGACATAGTTTATTCATAGTACAAATATAAAAAAAATATAAAAACCTTTTATAAGAACCTTAAGCAAACTATCTTAAAATTAATAAATAAATAAAGCAGTCATGTATATACATCAAAAAAATCCACATCGCCATCATACTGCGGCAAAGTTCCCAGAAGGCTGGCAGCATTGCCACTTTGAATGGCAATGCTTATTCTCTAACCGAAATATTGGCCAGCCCTCTGGTGACGGGAAGTGTCGACCAATCGCTTCGCAATGTCTCCAAATAGGAGACGAGCACTGGGACCCCATGGACCTAGCGACCTATTTACCCTCATAACAATGTGCCTAATACTTCGTATAAGGTACTGAAAATAAAGAGGAACAAATTACTTTGAAATGGCAAAGATATTTCCAGGCTCATGTTTTCAACCCAGTCGGTAATGAATATTTATTAGCACAGCCGATTGTAACTTTGTCCTTACAACGATGTTTTATCTATGCAAACATCCCAACACTCTATTCCCATACATCTACATACTTAAATCTATATCTGAAGCACTTGTAATATCAACAAACTCAAGTGAGGAATTCGAGAGCCTCGGAAACGGTTGTATTACAAGTTGGCAAACATACATTGAAAATGTTTGAGATTTACATTTTAGGTGAAATGTTAACGGAAAACGTTTTATCCCGTCGAAAACATAAATGTGGAAATGGAAGCCAAGTCTCATAAGAGTAGGCGTGGTTTATCGACCAAAGAATTGAGATCGCAATGAATGCAAAATTTGCAAACGATCCTGAAATATGAGATAATTTCGAAATGGCACAGACATTTCCACCCTTTTAAGTTTTCAACCCAGTCAGTAATGAAGAGTTATTAGCACAGCCGATTGAAAATTTGTCTGATCAACAATATTTTATCAAAGCAAACATCCATACAAGCAATTATCATACATATAAATACTTCTATATCTGAAGGACTTGTAATATATGTAAGGAATTTTCGAGAGCCTCGGAGACAGTTGGCAAACAAACATTAACAATGTTTAAGATTAAATTTCTAGGTGAAATGTTAACGGGAAACGTTTTATTCCGTCGAAAACATAAATGTGGAAATGGAAGCTAAATTTAATACATACGTATACGAGTGGTTGATACACAATGAATTGAGGTTAAAATTGTGACAGTTAAGTCCGTCACCAGAGCTCTACCACCAGTAAAAAAGGCTTGTAAAAATGTAATGAAGTTTAAGCAAGTATCCAGTGTATATGGTTGGTAAATGATTACTGCAGCGGTAACCATAGACCATCTAGCAACACGAGCCACCGGCCGCGGCGGACTGGAGGGGAGTAGTCATATGCAGGCTTTCCCCTCTGTCAAAGTACAAAACCAAATGGTCCTATGCCTGTCGCCCAGATATTCAAATGTGTGCGTGATATTGTTTATGTATTTTGTCAAAGTCAAAGTATGAGTTTCGTAGTAATAGACGATTTTTGTAGGTGACTGTGTGTTACACGTATTTTCCCCTGCAAAATTGACAGACTGTTTCGCATCGATATTAAACGCTATGGCTACTCCCCTCCGGCAGAGAATGTGTAATAATACAACGTATAGAATGGACACTTCGACTACCATGCCTCACCCAACCTCCTCCCCTCTTATGGGTGACAGTTGGTATTTTCTACGTGCTACGCACACAGGTGCACGAGTAAATACATGTCACTGATTGATGTCTGTGTAATAGAGACCAAAAATAGAGATCAAATCAAGCGTTTGTATGGAATTTTGACGGAATGTCCTGGTCCGCCGTGACCAGTGGGCCGAGTTGCTCTATGCAAGAGACACGCAATAAATACAATAATAGAGGTTCAAATACTGACGCGTTTAATGAGCAAATAGAATCATTATTTTTGTGTTATTTCTGATAAATATTTCATAGAACACATAATACAATACGCATGTGCTTCAATATTACAGCGCCTGATTATAATGCATAAGCAATCAGCATCTATCGCGCTTAATCATACTCCACTCTGAAAATAGACAATATTTAATTATATTCATACACTGGTGGTGGCAAAAAAGCATGATGTTCACATGTATAGTAAGTGATGAATGTAGACTATACACATCTACACAAAAACCAGAGGTCAAATTGCAGATGCGTTGGCACCCCTGAGACTAGACATTACCATCTAACCAGGACACGATAGTTCAGTTTATTCATTTATCACACTATAATCTTAGTTTAGATGTTTGTCCGTCAATCACGCCGAAACTGCTGAACGGATTTTGATGAAATTTGTTATACAGATAGGGCAGTGCCGGATTAGCCATATAGCAGGAGGCAGCAACTGCTACGGGCCCCGCGTCTTGGAGGGCCCCGCTCCTGTACTCGAAAAAAATCACATATATGTACAACCCCCCCCCCCCTCCTCCCGCACCGGCTTTATCCGGCACTGAGATAGGGTATCAGCTGACTTAGATTTATGGATTTCATGAGTTTCCACAGGTTACGCGAATATCGACCTACACGCGGACGGAGCCGCGAGCAACCGCTAGTTTCGTATAACTAGGCTCCTAGAGAGCACTTTTACATGGTAGTTTTTTTAACTATCAAGAATGAATAATAATAATCAAAAACATAATAAATTAAATAGAAACGAAACAATGATGTAGGATATGAAAAGAATCAATTTTTTACATATGCCTCCATTTCCCCATACCAAATAAAAAACTGAGAAAATGAATGAATTTGGTCGTCAAAATAAAGATTATTCACTTGGCAGAGTTCCTAGTTAAACAGTAATGTAGAACACAGTTACACAATTTAGCGGCAGATAAACTTAGTAATGCGCTATTACAGGCGGCCGCCGGCGGGGTTGCGGATGTGTGCTAAAGCGTTCCCGCGACCCCGCCACTGATGGCGGACAAGTCGGAACACCCAGGGGTTTTTAGTGGGTAGACGGACGTTTTTCTCTTTGTCCTGAGTCTTACATAACCCACCTCTCTCCCCAATGGTGGGTATGCGTAACGTATTTCCCCTCGATAAAAAAAATCTAGTAATGCGCTATTGCCTACGCCTGCGAGTTCCGTCTCTGGAGCTCTACCAAAAATATTATACACCATTATCTCTGATTGCTCCCGACCCGAGAAACAAACCCAGGACAGGACCTAATGACGTCTCGTAACGAGATAAAGATACTTATTACGTCTTATTATGTCTTTGACGACCCGGTTAGTCCAGCGGTTTGAGATGACCGTTTGATTCGTAGGGTCGCGGGTTCGATCCCCGCACCGGGACAAATATTTGTATGTATGTATCTTCACGCCAGGTCCCTAACGGGGTAGGCAGAGAGTGTAGAGCGCCAGACATCCCGGTTCTGACAAACCTCTCGTGCCTCGTCTACCTTCATCATTCTCTTCATACATGCACGCCGATTCCTAAGACTTTTGACCCCACCATCAGACAAATATTTGTATGACCTACAGATATTTGTTTCGGGTCTGGGTGTTTGTTTGTCACGACACAGGTTTATACCTACTGTGGGGCTGTCAGTGGAAGCGTAAAAAAAAAATTACATTTGACTACCTACTCTACTTGGTAGAATTCCAAGTAAAGGAGCTCGAGGGCGTAGTACCGCACCACCACCAGGCCCTGTAATTTCCGGCACAGAGGCATAACACCTTAGGCCTCAGGAGTGGTAATGCATCTGCATTTTGACCTTGGTCTTTGTGTGGGTGTCTAGGCTGTAGTCATCACTTAACATCAATGTGAACTGCATGCTTGTTTGCCACTAACATTACTTTAAAGAAAAAAACCACCGACACCACCGCTTTACCTAAACTGTCTGCCGCTAAATGGTAGTGTTCGGCACTATCGTGTTAAGGTTAGATGGTAATGTATGCCCCCATAATAGCTATCACAGAGACATGACACCTTGGGTCTCAGGGGTGGCAACGCACCTGCATTTTGACCTCTGATTTTTATGTATACCTAGATTTACACTTAACATCAATATAGTTGAGCTGCAAGCTTGTATGCCACCCTCCTTACATATAAAAAAATCGCAGCTCCCTAAAATACGAAGCTCAAAGCGACAAAGATAACGAACGTGTGGTCGGGTATTGGACAAACTTTGAAAATAGAAGACACAAACGGACGGCCCCTACGGGTCCTGTGTGGGTTTTTCTTTTTCTTGTTTGCGTGGTGCACTATCGTTTGCACTTGAACACATTTTGCAGAGTAAAAGTCAAAGACTGTTGTTTATAATCTGGGTTTACATTTTTGTCTACTGAACAACAGAGTATTAAAACTGGTCCAGTTCGTTCAGCCCGTACAGCACTATTGTGTTCCGATCAGACCTTATGTCTCAGGAGTCGCACTATATTGAAATGTCTGGTTTCTTGTAAATGTCAATAGGCTACATTACATACCATCAATGTAATCTGTACTGTTTTTTTACCACTTCATGACCCAAAAAGCTACTTTAGCTATATCTAGTGCTACTGGAATCCTTCCATTTGTTGGGGCTTTTGTAGTGTCGTCCCAGGAGAAGTGGGATTAACGTACTACTGGGGGTACGCCATTAGGTGATACAAGTTGTTTTATCACTGTAACAATAACGGGACCATACAGTACCTATTATATCAAATTGCTTTACTTTAGATACACCCATTCGGTAGGTACACATCTTATACTCGAAACTTGTGAGTCACGCGTGATTGCGTAAGCAGTGTTTGAAAGAAAATCTAAGTCTAGACACAGCTTACTGAAATGAGTGAAACAAACAGTGAAGTAAGAAAGAGAAAATAAAGGTAAAGCGAAATGTACTGAAACTGTTGTCCTAGGATCGTACGATTTTAGTATTGTTTGCGAGTTTTATTTATTTAGGTCTTATACGCTTTTTTTCTGGTGTGAAAATGTCTGCGGTAATGGAATTATTGTAACCGAGTTATAATGTCTGGATATAAAATCGTGAAATATTTGTTATGTATATTATATTTTGAAAGAAAAGAAGAAGAATAAAATATGTTTTGATTTAAAACGTAAGGCCCATAGCACACGGCGTATTTTATACGCGCAGACTACGCGCAGGTGACGCGCGTCTACGCGCTTCGTTCGTACGAGATATGAATGCAACTTTGTAACCTAGGCACAGGGGCGATCGGGAAACGCGCATCTACTGCGCATATACGTGCTGTAGTCGTTTGTAGCCTTTGCGTTTTGATCAGAGACTCCTCCAGCCTCCAGTTGTACAATGACTTCGGATGAGTCTTTTGTAGGTACGCGCTTTTGAATCGCTTCAAACGCGCTTCATGCGCGATTTTTTATGTAATGATGTGGCAAACATGCATGCAGTTCACGTAAATGTTAAGTGGTGACTGCAGCCTATAGACACCCACACAAAGACCAAGGTCAAAATGCAGATGCATTACCACTCCTGAGGCTTAAGTTGTTATGCCTCTGTGCCGGAAATTACACGGCCGTACATTACCACCTGACCGGAACACGATAGTGCTGAACACTACCATTTAGCGGCATGTATATAAGGTAATGCGGTAGTGCCTACGCCCGCAAGCTCCGTCACTGGAATTCTACCACCAGGCTAAAAGTAATGTTTGTAAAAAAAATACCTACCGTTTTTAAAACACTCGTAACAAACTAATAGAAGCCGCAGACATCTACAAGACCTATGACTTTTGTAACTACCCTAAAAATTTAATAATGAGTAAATCCGTAAATGTTTAATTAAAGGAGATGTTGCAAGAATGTATGAACCTCCGGCCATGTATTGTACACAATATCATTAAACAGGCATAATCAATATAAAAACGTTTTTTACTGCATATTTTCACTTATTTAGCTTTGTTTGCAGTTACAAAACATTATTTGCAGTTAGAATTGCTACTCAAAACCAACATGGCGAATATGGCGGGCAATGTCATTTTGACATTTTCATTTTTTGAATTGTTTTTTGATTATAATACTTGGAGAAAAAAGTGATATTTTCTAAATACGAAACAGATTGATCCTAAGCATCGGCTGTATCGCCGCCATGTTGAACATAGTTGAAAATGATAAAATCGTTTGAATTGAATGTGGTTGTAACTCTAAAATATATTCGTATGTATCTTCACGCCAGGTCCCTAACGGGGTAGGCAGAGAGTGTAGAGCGCCAGACATCCCGGTTCTGACAAACCTCTCGTGCCTCGTCTACCTTCATCATTCTCTTCATACATGCACGCCGATTCCTAAGACTTTTGACCCCACCATCAGACAGAACTCGACCTATTTGGTCATGGTAGGTCAGCCTTGGTCTTCCTGGGCCCCTGCAACCATCCACATTCGCATTGTATATCTGTTTAGTCATTCGCTCATTCGACATTCTTTCTATATGCCCGAACCATCGGAGCATGCCTTTTTTCATTTTTACACCGATACTATCATTCACACAAAGTCTCTTTCTTACATCTTCATTACGAACGCGATCGGTGAGTGATACACCGCAGATCTTGCGCAAAGATCTCATCTCGACCGCGTTCAACTTACTTTCATGCTCTTTCCTGCATACCCAGCTCTCGCTTCCATATAAAAGCGTTGGAGTAAGTACAGCATTATGTACGGCTAGTCGAGCCCGCTGGCTGAGATGTTTCGATTCTAGCAGCTTACCCAACGCTCCATTCACGCAATTCCCAGCAAGCACTCTTCTTTCTATGTCAGTGGTGTACCTACCATCCTTGCTAAAAGCACATCCAAGATATACAATTTCATCAACCTGTTCTAACACTGCATCATCTACTACTACCCTTGCATTTGTTCTCTGTTCATCTCTTTCAAATACTAATACTTTAGTTTTATCCACATTCAATTGTAAGCCTTTCTCCATACAATCCTCTTTCATGACTGTGACTAGTGCTTGTAGCCCAGATGGTGTAGAGCTAACAATTACCGCATCATCTGCGTAAAGCAGACAGTTCACCACTAAGTCACCCATACGCACTCCCACATCCATCAACTTCACCCTCTGGAGGCATTTGTCCAGATATATAATAAACAGCCTAGACGAAAGCACGCAACCCTGTTTGACACCGATGTTAACATCAAACCAGGGTGACATGTTACCATCTACCCGCACACATGCTTGACAGCCCACATACGTGGACTGTATTGCACGGAGCAGACTGCCATCAATACCATACTCTGGCAAAATGTCCCACAGCTCCTTTCGTAATACCCTATCAAACGCCTTCTCCAAATCCACAAAACCGCAGAAAACCTTCTGGCTCACAGCAAGATGCTTCTCTACGATGTTGCGAAGGGAGAAAACTTGATCCATACATCCTCTTCCAGTTCTGAAACCACCCTGTGCATCCCACAACAACCCGTCGGACTTCTCTTTCATTCTTCTTTCTAAGACTTTCCCATACACTTTAGCTGCCAAACTGATCAAACTGATCGCTCGATAGCTGGTGCAGTCCATACGTGAACCCTTGCCTTTATACAAAGGCACGATGACCGCACACCGCCAATCCTTTGGGATTCTTCCGGATCTCCAGCAAAGGTTGCACAACACCCAGAAAGAATCCCAAAGGGCAGCACCACCATATTTGATCATTTCGGCAGAAACCTGATCAATACCCGCAGCCTTACCACATTTCAAACTTCGTATCGCCCTTACAATCTCATCTATTGTTATATCCTCACAAGCCGGCACCGTCAAGTCAGCAACTCCGGCGTCAGGAGTAATATATTCGTGAATAAATTAATTGTATTTTTTTCGGATTCTTCTTTAATTTGCCCATTTTTTGAGGACGTGTACGAACCAGAGCCGAGCTCGCAACATCTCCTTTGACTAAATTTTAATTTGAATAACAGAAGGAGTCTAACGGTGCATTCAGCACGTATTTCTATACACCTCTATTTATACCTCCGGGAGTAAACAGACGTGAATTTATATTTTAACTTTTAATTAAAATAAATACTCACTTCTCCAACTATTACCATTCTCATATTCCAGTTCACAATAGTTGTTGAAAGTTTTGTAGTACCCATCATAGTGGCGGGCGCATACTTGTTCTCGCCTTGAAAGAGCAGTAAATCTTATATTATATGAGACATATTATTAATTAGTAAACTGCCTCAGTAGCCTAGTGGTAGCAAGCCACTACTACTACGCTATGGTCCTGGGTTCGATTCCCGGATATTAGAGATAACGGTGTAAAATCCTTTATCTCTGATTCTATTGGAATTTATCCATTTTCTGGAAGTTGTCCAGGACCTCGGAGTTTGATAATATGCCCGGCGATTTAAATAGGTTCGCCACCTGTTACATGGGCCAAAACATCACCAGTGTTTACATGTATGATTGAATGCATGCATTTCTACCTCTGCCTACCCCTTCGGGGATTTCAGGCGTGAAGTTACGTTTTTTTATATAATAAGTAGAGCAGTAGGAAACAGCATGTATTCGGTACTGAGTAACGGGTGCACCATCAAGTATGGAGTAACAAAACGTCGACTCGTATTTCCGTATTTCATTTTTTTGTAATGAAGGTGGCAAACAAGCATGCAGTTCACATTGATGTTAAGTGATGACTGCAACCTAAAGACACCCACACAAACATCAAAGATCAAAATGCAGATGCGTCGCCACCCCTGAGACCTAAGTTGTTATGTCTCTGTGATGGATATTACCATACATTACCATCTAACCAGAACACGATAGTGCTTAGTGCTGAACACTACTATTTGTCGGCAGATAGATTACGTAATGTGGCAGTGCCTACGCCGTCGAGCGTCCTACACTGGAACTCTACCATCAGTAAAATGGGCAGCAGCGTCCGGCGATAAAACTACCGCCACTACGATCGCCAATCCGCCTGCCAAGCGTGGCGATTATGGCATATTCTCCCTTAATGACGCACAACACTGTTGTGAGAAGGGGAACTGTGTGTCTTTAGGGAAGGCTTTGTCCAGCAGTGGACGTTTTTTGGCTCCGGTAATGATCGTAACTTTCAAATTTATATTTATACTAGCTGACCCGGCAAACTTCGTATTGCCTCAGAATGAAATAATGTGTCAAAGGTTTGATAGATACGGACTATTAGTATGGGAAAATGAAATTGTGGTTTTTACTATTTCCCTTCAACTTCTTCATATTTTCTTACCTTTTAAACCTTTCCTGGACTTCGAAATATCATTCAAAACCGAAATTTGCCAAATCGGTCCAGCCGTTCTCCAGTTTTAGCGAGACTAACGAACAGCAATTGATTTTTATATATATAGATAGAAGATATTAGATTTGTCTCATTGAAAAGCTGATTCTTTACGTTTTGTGCTTCTTAATAATGGCAACCCTTGATACAATGACTAGGACAAAATGCTTTTTAGCATTAAGTCCGCCGAAGGTACGTTATTGCGCAAGAAAAAAAAATTAGTTATCAGTCTCACTGCTGGGCACGAGTCTCTCCTCTTCTCGGGAGGAGGCCTGGAGGTTACTCCAATGCAAATTAGTGGAGATGCGGGTTAGTGGCCAACCCACTGCGATTTTTTGCTCACTTACTATTATAAGAACTTTAGCACCCTTTATAAACTACTACGCGAAAACTAACTGTACAAAAGCTCCAAGTCACTCAGCGGTCAATGGAAAGGGCTATGCTCGGCGTTTCCCTACTGGATCGAATCAGAAATGAGGAGATCCGTAGGCGAACGAAAATCGCTGACATAAACAAGCAGATTGCCAAGCTGAAGTGGCAATGGGCAGGGCACATAGCTCGGAGAACCGATAGCCGCTGGGGCAGAAAGGTTCTCGAGTGGAGACCACGTATTGGCAAACGCAGCGTAGGACGTCCACCTGCAAGATAGACCGACGACCTGATCAAGGCTGCAGGTACCCGCTGAATGCACGTCGCTTCCGATCGGTCGGCATGGAGGTCTGGAAGGCCTATGTTCAGCAGTGGACGTCCTATGACTGATATGATGATGATGAAAAACTACAAAATACTCACTTTGTTTTTTTTTTATTATATTTTTTTAAAGGGGTTTTCTTCCACGACATGTCAACCCCATCGTACCCAATACAAACTTAAACCATTACTGATAATAATATAAGGAAATATAAAGAAAAATGTTACTGGCGAGGAATTAACTTACATAATTCTTTTGCGATTTCTGCATTTGGATTAGCTAAAATTTCCTGAAGAAGGCCAACGTTCATGAAATTTAAATTCAGTTCCTGCACCAGCAACATTCTCTCATTTCTGTTCCGTACACACTCCATCAGCAAATGCTGCACGTCTTCAATTTTGTTGCACACTTCACAATTTTGTGATTCTTTCTTTTTCATCAAGAATGCAAATTTTGCTGATGGATAGTGACCGGAACGTAATCTTAAAACTAACTTAACATAATTCCTATCGATTATATCACTCAAATACTCACTTATAAGCCGCAGGGCAGTCTTTGATGAACACAACACAACCATGATCAATGAGATCTGATTTTCTGAACACAGAGTTCTTTGGGTAAAATCGAACTTTCCCAGGCCTCGTCATGGATATGTTCACGTAGTTAGCTATTGTTATTGGTAATACTGCAAACATTAATGGGCTTAATATTAACCTGATGAAAAGTGTATCTATACAGAAAGAAGAAAGAAAGAAACATTTATTTTGACACACAGCGAGACACATATAACAGACCCCAAGAATACCTAACAACTTAATTACTAGTAAAAATAAATAATTATAATCATGAAACTTACATATAAACGCAACAAAATACGCAAGAAACATTGTTCATTCTAGAAATACATCGAATTAATAACGTTGGTCATAAAGTCAATACTAATTTTATTGCTTTAGATAAAGCTAACCAATTTTGAATAGATTCCAAGTAGAAATTAATCGAAAGGATTCATTTTTATTCAGTGTTCAAGAAAAAAAAACTTAGAGACTTGTTGTAGCTGTTCTAGTGTAGGGACTCGAGGGCATAGGGACTACTCAGCCACAGTACAAATATGAACAGTGTGGAAATTAGGTACAAAACGTTGACGTCACACTCACACAAACATGCGCATCGACGAGGCCTCTAAGCGGTTCTCGCTTTGCTGCAGTACTAAGTCACTCGCTACATCGCTCCACACTGAGTCACTCGTTTTAGTTTCCATACTGTTCATATTTGTACTGTGACCCAGCTGTATTGTATCGTCGATGGGACTACCGCATCATCTAATCTATCTGCCGCCAAATGGTAGTGTTCCGGTTTTTCCCCTGCAAAAAATGACAGACTGTTTTGCATCGGTAATAAACGCTATGGCTACTCCCCACCGGCCGGCCGGTGGCCCGTGTTGCTCTATGGTCATGTACGTGTATGAATGCATTATTTTACTTCTGCCTATCCCCTGTGCAAAGGCAATCAAATTTGTTCCAAACCGAAATAAAATCCATTTTTCACGACGGCTACCCCTTTGCCGTTGCTATTTATGTTTATAAAAGTTATAAAAATGCAAATTTTGCTATTTTCCCTTCCTTTCATCTAACACGAGTAAAGAGAAATTTGCAAAAAAATGTCTTACTTTGAATCTATAATTATTTTTTTATATTAAAAGAAATTAATAGGACATGCTCTGACAGGACACTCTCCTTGTTATTAGATGAATTTACTAATAATCATCATCCCTCCCTACACGCGTGAAACGTAACAGAGGAAGGGGATGGTTCGGGGATCAAGGTGCAACCCCGGGCCTATATGCTCCCAAAGCGTCAGGGGCGTGGTCGAATTGGGGGTTGAAGCACGCAGGGCAACTCGCTTTAGCCCTTGTTTAATGTTTTTTTTTTTGTGTTTTTTTTTTACTTCACATTTTTTTTTAATTGGTATCTTTTTTTCACCCTCTCAGTTATTTCCCCGCGTGCCGCTTACAATTGGTTGAATATATTTATATTTTCTATAGTCTGTGCCACCTTGGCCTAAGCACGGCCGCTGTCCCGGATGACAACTCCGGTCATCGGCCGGGGCATGATCCCAGTCGGTGGTTGAGGCTCGAACCCTTCCAGTAGATCGCCGTTGCACGATGCGCACAACCGCGGTACGGGCCTACGAAGAAGCCCTCCGGCACAAGCATAATCTGAGTGCTTAGTGCGAGATTTTATGCGAATTCGAGCGTCATCTATTCACCAATAGATGACGCTCCTTCAATTCCATACAAATCTGCGTTTACTCTTACGCGATCGAATTCGCATAATATCTCGCACTAAGCACTCTGTTCTCGTATCAACGTGCGCGTGAGTTAAGAGTTCGGTTGATCGTTGTGTACCTACACGCAAAAACTCAGGGGCGTTTTTGTCATTTATTTTATTTTCAATATTTTTTTATTTCATTTTGTGGGCTATTTTATCTTTTCCCCTTCTTAGCACGGTTCCAGTTTCCAGAAGTCAATTTACCACACTTTCATACAGAACATGACATAAACATCTGTCAAATCAATTTGAAAACGGAACCGGCTGTTTGTTTTAAATTTTTCGCTTTAATATTTACCTCGTTGCCTTCAATACATTTATTTTTTCCAGACGTTTGACGCCTGTCATGTGTTACTATTATGTAAGATTCTAACCTCAAATGGGCTAGATTCGAGGGAAGAATCAAACTACGTGTTGTATAGGCTGATATATTATAAAAAACTTATGTATCTTCACGCCAGGTCGCTAACGGGGTAGGTAGAGAGTGTAGAGCGCGATAAATCTTGGTTCTGACATACCTCTCGTGCCACATCTACCTTCATCATTCTCTTCATACATTCACGCCGATTCCTAAGACTTTTGACCGCACCATCAGACAGAACTCGACCTATTTGGTCATGGTAGGTCAGTCTTGGTCTTCCTGGGCCTCTGCAACCATCCGCATTCGCATTGTATATCTGTTTAATCATTCGCTCATTCGACATTCTTTCTATGGTCCCGATACATCGTAGCATGCCATTTTTAATTTTTACACGGGAACTATCATTTACACAAAGCCTGTTTCTTACATCTTCATTACGAACGCAATCGGTGAGCGATACACAGTAGATCTAGCAAAGATCTCATCTAGACCGCGTTTAATTTACTTTCATGCTCTTTCCTGCATATTATAAAATAATTTGGTTTTAACAAAAAAAAGGTTAGTTTTATAAATAAACAATACTTTAATAGAGGCATAATTTGGCAGTCATGGTTTACAGTCAAGTCTTATCTCAGTTAACATAAGGTTCATTTTCCTTTGTAAATAGTAGCAGCTTCCCCCACCACTTGCACTGCTGGACCCGCTTTGATGATCCCGTCTCGGATGTGTTGTCCAACTCTTTCCTGAAAACAGAAGCGACAAAAATATTTAATACGTATTTCGTGGCCCAATAGTAAATGCTACATTTGAGGTCCCTAGTTCGATCCTTAAATTATTATACAGAGAGTTCCGTTCTAGACATGCCAGTAGAGATAGTTTTTCCTCAAAATAGATAAATAAAAAAACCGGTCAAATGCGTGTTGACGCGTAGTGTAGAGTTCCGTAGTAACTAGGTTTGATTTATGCGATTAAAAAAATATATATAAATTTTTTATGGAGTTGTTCAAAAATTTCGAGTAAATACATTTGGTTGACTATTACTCGCAAACTAGTAAAGCCAACTTAAGTGTGATAGTTGCTGACTATACTATACACTGCGTGATAGTTAGTGACTCTAACGAATATTGGCACTTTAAAGCTTAATAAGTCACGAACAGTTAACTAAATAGAAAAATGATTTTAGCAAACCCCTAACATTTTTGAAAGACCTATCCATTGATATCCCATACTACATAGAAAACGAAAAAAAGAAATATTCGTGCGTTACAAGTATATCTATCTGCCTATCCTTTCCAGAAACTACTGAAAATTATGCTACATCATATAATATAGTATAGCTTTTGTCAACTTTTTTTTTCAATTCAAACTAGCGTTGAATATGCACACGTCATAAAACAATAATCATTATCATTGTTTATTTTCATTTCTTCATTTTTCTTATTTTTTTAGTAAAATGATAGATACAATAAGTTTAAAGGTAAATAATAAAACAAAACAAATACCAGTTTCTTAAAAGGCTTCCATCTCGGCGCAGGAGAAGCACCAACGGTGACCAACACCAGAAAAATTGAGAACACGACAAAGAAGATTTTAGTAAAATCCATTTTCTTTAATTATTAAATCACAATCGAATGCTTAGAATCGAATGATGCTCAGCTACTCGATACATCGCCTTTTATACTTCGTTTGAGACAATGACTAACTTATGTTTGCTGTTCTAAAATTATCTCACTGTAAATATGAACCCTATTCCGTGTACATTAGATTCATAAAGAATAATCCAACTTATTTGTTCTGTGGTTTTCCAGGTGCGAGGGATCTCCCAGACAAGTGATTCCCCTTTAAAGAAAGTTAATCGACGAATTAGAATACCCGTTAAAATATACTTTGAGGAAAAATTAGGAGATAATTAATACTTTCTTTCAGTTGAAATGAATAAGGAAATTAATTTGAGCCGTCAATATAGAACCTTTATAGCACCTTAACCGGTGAGAGAGCTCCAGTGACGGAGCTCGCGGGCGTAGGCACCACCGCATTACCTATAAACATAAAAATCAAAAATGCAATGTAGCCACCCCTTAGGTCTAAATCAGAGGTTCCCAAACTATTTTTTCTTGTAGACCCTTTACAATTTTTTCTGGTTTCTGTGGACCCCCGTCCTTGCTACATTTATATCACATTCCCATATTTCCACATTCCCATTTTTATTCACGCCTACGTAGATCCCCATCGAGTCTCCCTTGGACCACTTTGGGAATCACTGGTATGATGTAAGTAAATTGGTACTATCAGTGTATGTGTTGAGAATCATTATCGTGGACCCCCATTGTCATTTAATGGATCCCTTTATTTTTTTTTCGCTGACGTCGACCCCTTTCAGTTTGCCATAGACCCCCAGGGGTTGATATAGACCACTTTGGGAATCACTGGTCTAAATTGGTATGTATCTCGAAAATGGAAGTAAAATTTTGTCATCAGGCGGTAATCGAACCTGTGACCGGATAACTGGCCCAGCCTTACCATTAAGCTTCTGAAGTCTCGCGGTTTAATTGCCTCATATACTCGTAATAAAAAAAAGAAATTGAAGGCATTCACAGATTAAAAAATTAGATCAAGTTTGAAATAGAGATAAAATCAGTCTTATTTTATCTTTGTAGACACTCGACACAATTAAGTGTGAAGAAGAAAAAAGGCTAAGCAAATATTTGCCATCACCTAGTCAAGATAATTGTGAGCACACACTTCATTGGCAGCCGTTTTGGCGTATAGGACGTACCATGACGTCTTATTGCGATGTAGTTTAGGTGTTGCCAAATCTTGCTTCATTTATCTTACCTATATATTTTTTTGGAATGGACTTGACAGCCTTGTTGACGTACTGGCCCGTACTATGACGTCTCATTGCGATGTAGTTTAAGCGTTGCTAAAACCTTGCTTCATATATCTTATGTCTTTTTTTGTGGAATGGACTTGACAGCCTTGTTGACGTACTGGGCCCGTACCATGACGTCTTATTGCGATGTAGTTTAGGCGTTTCCAAAATCTTGCTACATGTATCTTATGTTTTTTTTGTGGAATGGACTTGACAGCCTTGTTGGCGTACTAGGCCTGTACCATGACGTCATAAAGCGAATCAGTTTAGGAGTTGCCAAAATCCTGCTTCATTTGTGTTATTTTTTTTTGTGTAATGGACATAATACATAGGCGGGACGTCTCGAGATGACACTAGTCTACTTCATTGGGCGATCGGCGCGCGCTAAGGCCTCTCAGCCTAAATACATTTAGAAAAACTGCCTATGGGAGACCATTGCTGGTCCGATTCTCAGCTTAAGGCATTACGGAGGGACACATAAAATATAGAGTTGGTACAGTTACAGTACAGGATCTCGAGGGCGTAGGCTACCTGCGCCAAATGGTAGTGTTAAACTCTATCGTTTTCCGGTTAGATGGTAATGTATTGCCCAGTAATAACTATCACAAGGACACAAGAACTTAGGTCTCAGGGGTGGCAATGGCAACGCATTTGCATCTTGACCTCTGGTTTTGGTGTAGATGTCTATAGATCCCTGTCATCACTTAAAATCAATGTGAGCTGCATGTTGGTTTGCCACTATCTTTACATTTAAAAAAAGTATGCAATTAGGAGCGGTGTAACATTTGCTCTCGTTTTCATTCTCGTTTCAGTCATCGGTTGGTGACAACCGGAAACGACCACGCGGGTCGTAGGTCCTAAGGTCGGGATAGGGGACGGACCCGGGCGTCTTGGGACACCTGGTGTTGTGAGTGGTCTGAGCAGGGACCTCCGGGCTTCGGACTTGGGGATGTCTGTCGCCCGTATGAAGGAAGGTTCCGAGGTGGCTGGCGTGCTCGTGTTCCGCGTTTTAGTTACTATTGTTGGTTAAAGCCAAAACACTCAAACATTCAAGGGCTCGGAAACGAGCAGCCGCCGGCGGAGTCGTGGACGTGTGCATAAGCGTTACCGTGACCCCGCCACAGACAGCGGATGAGTCGGAACACCGCGGGGTTTTAGTGAGTACGAGTATCATACTTCTTCTATTCCCCTTCCACTCGGCTTCTGTTCCCCTAAACGGCGGTTAGTGCCCATGAGGGTTTGCCCGTGTAAAAAAGGGGGCTGGGGGATGTGATGCGTTGGGGCTAACTGGTAGGAGAAAGTATTCTACTACGTACACCTGAAATCTACGACACTGGAACCCTTCCAGAATTAAGTAATGCGATGGTGTCTACGAGAGAACAAAATATTAAACTTCGATAGTGAAACTACCAGAATTAGGTGATGAGTTGGTGCCAACAAAAAGAGTAGGTTTTTTTACTGGTGGTAGAGTTTCAGTGTAGGGACTCAAGGGCATAAGCACCTAAGACATTACCTAATCTATCTGAAGCCAAACGGTAATGCTCAGCACTATCGTGTTCCGGTTAGCTGGTAATTTATAGCCCTGTAATAACTGACACAGACACATAACGACTAAGATATCATAAGTGGCAACGTATATATCTGAATTTTGATCTCTAATTTTTTTGTGTAGATGTCTATAGGCACTTAACATCAATATAAGCTGCACGGTTGTTTGCCACCTTCCTTACGAAAACAAGCATGCAGATGAAGGAACAATCTGCATTGGGTACTGGTGGACTTCGGTAGCTAAGTTAGGAGAACGACTGGATAATACTTAAAAAATGCTCCTTAACTGCATCTCCCATTAGATTCAAACCTGTTTTGGACGTTGCAAGTTGCAATTTCAACGTAAGCCTCATGTACACGCTAAAAAAAAGACCGGTATACCTATGTAAGAATTCGTGTAGTTTCTACAAACGAACTGTGTACCTTAGAGGAATAACGCTGATAACGAAAAAAATCTTGTCTGCGCTAGTCTTGTCCTGCGCTAGTCTTGTCTGTCCATCAACTGGGGCCGCAATTAACACGGACCGCGGTCCCAGTCGCCGGTTTAAGTTAAATTAAAAATATTTCTTCCTGTGACCACCACAAATTAGCAAGAATAATTTAAAAGTCTAACAAAAATGGAAAATATCTTATGAAATAATAATTTGGCACCAAAATCAACTATACTAAGAAAATGAGATCTTTATCATAGGGAACCTTAATTTTGCACTTCTTTTTCTAATTTCTAATAATTAGAATCAACAAAAAATGTAACCAAACAAGACCTGGATCCTGATTGAGACCTTGATGTTGATTGAGACCTGGATGCTTGCGAACTAGTTGGTGATTGTGACCTTAAAGGGACTGATTCCGCAAACTATTTTGTTCGTCATCACCCTCAATTTCAGACTCGGATTCACATTCTTCAATCTGCACTTGACCAACGTATACACCAGGTTCGACGTTGCTGCAATCCTCACCAGAAATGTCTTCTTCATACGTGATCTCTTGCTGAAGCCATCTTTAGATATATTCATTCTTTTTATTCATTTTCATACGAAAACAGTAAAAATAAATTAATACCAAAAAGTCACACAACCACCTACGTGAGGTCACGGAGACCGCTCATTGAATATTTTTACTTACCCTGGCCAAACGGCTGCACGTACGCTAACGCCAAGCGCAAGGGCGATGCTGATAGGTTTAAAGGAAAAGTACACGGACGCACTGTAAAACACGCCAAATACGTGGAAATATTTGAACTTGAAAAATCGTTGCGGTCTCTGAGACCGGTGGTAGGTGGTTAAGGGTTAACTTTGGTCTTAGTGTGGGTGTCTTTAGGGCTGCAGTCATCACTTAACATCAATGTGAACTGCATGCTTGTTTGCCACTTCCAGTACATAAAAAAGTCACGGTCAATTTTTTTTGAGTGTACAAGCGGACTTAGTCCTTGTTTAAGCGATTAATGGTTTCATTTTAGGTTAATAAAACAAAAGGGTTAAAAATAAATAATACTATAATAATGTCATAATTTGGCAGTCATATTTCACAGTGATTCGAGTCTTGATATTATACAGTTAGTGTTCATTTTCCTTTGTATATGGTCGCAGCTTCCCCCACCACTTGCACTGCTGGACCCGCTTTGATGATGCCGTCGCGGATGTTTTGACCGACTCTTTCCTGAAAAGAGAAACAAAATGTTTACATTTTTATTATTTCTTCTACTGCTATGCTGGAATCCGAGGCTCGATTCGGGGGGCTACCAGATAATGGAAAACTGCCAGAAAGTTGAAAAATCCCAATAGACCCAAAGATAAAGGATCTTACACCAGGATTTTCTGGCAGTTTCCAGGTAACTCGGAGTTTGGTAATGTGTCCGGCGAAATCGATACCCTCGCCACCTGCCACCTGTAACATAGGCCAAAACGTAACCGGCGGCGAGTCATAGGTGTTTGCATGTAGGTATGCTTGCATTTACCTCTGCCTACTCCATTCGGTTGATTCAGGCTTAAAGTTAGTAAGGTTGGGTTGCATCAGCTAACTTTATCTTTAAAAAATTATTAAAGTTCAGGTCAAGTATAAAAATTCGTTGCACCATTTGAATACTTGTAATATTTGTATTTTTCGCAATAACACATGCGAGTGAACTTTAGAAATTGAATTTGAATATTGTAAAATGACGTCACAAATTAAATATTAACCGTAACTGGCCGAGTTGCTCCGCTTGAAGTTAAAGTTATCCTCAAAATTATCTGTAAGGGAATCTATCAACCCCGGTAACTTTTACAATGTCAAAAACGCGCTGGAGCAACGCATTTTGCAATAACAGTTAAAGTCAATGTAGTAACTGTTATTGTACCATTTAACAATTACCTGTAAGTTGAACAAAAACAAATTGTATGTAAAGAAGGTGGCAAACAACTATGCACATCGATGTTAAGTGATGACTTCAGTCTATAGACAACTACACAAAAACCAGTGGTCAAAATGCGGTTGCGTTGCCAGCCCTGAGACTTAAGTTGTCATGTCTCTGTGATAGCTATTTCGGGGCCATACAATACCTACCATCTAACCGGAACACGATAGTGCTGAACACCATTTAGGGGCAGATAAATTAGAGTTTTTTTATATTTTTATTATAACTACTTTTTTTTACAAATTCACAAATTGTTTTTAAAATCATTTGATATTATACTAAATTTAATATTAAAATAACAAAAACATTCACTAAAAATATAAATAATAATCGTCATTAATTTTCAAGAATATTATTTTTTAAATGTTAAATAGTAATACGGTGGTGCCCGTGGTGCCTACGCCCTGGAGCTCTTGCACAAGACTCTATCATAAGTGACAAAAGAAGAATATTTGAAAAAAACTTACAAGTTTCTTGAAAGGATTCCATCTAGGCGCGGGAGAAGCACCCACACTGACCATGGCTAAGAAAAGCGCGAAAACCACGAAGAAAATCTTTGAGAAATCCATTTTCTTTCTATTCACAATGTATCGATTGACGTTAGTATTCGAATGATGCTAACTATCTATTCACATCGTCTTTTATACCCGTCTCTCATGTTTGCTGATTTAATTTTATGTTAATGCGAAAATAAGTCTTATGCCGTCTGCGTATGGTTCTTATAGGTGTAGCATTGAGTTCTATTTTACTTAGAGCGAGGGATCCCCGGGTTAGGTGGTTCCCCTTCGAGAAAGTTGGTCGATGTAAGTATATTAATTGGTCGTATACCATTTCTTTTAGTCTACCAACAAGCGATTATTTTTAGGCGACCTTAAAAACGGAAAGTAATTATTAGAACCGTTGATACCTTATTTTTAATTAATTTAATTCGAAAAATTTGTTTTGGGTATGAGCTTTGAAATAAAACTATTTTTTAGGCTTTAAGTTGCGTAAATCAAACTAAAATGATTTTCAAAATCAACGCGACGGTTCAACAGCTTCCGTGGTCCCGGGTATACATAAAAAACAAATCTTAACACAACATTTTTTATGGTATGAAAGTGGCGAACAATCATGCAGTTCACATTGATGTTAAGTGATAACTGCAGCCTATAGACACCCACACAAAGACCACAGGTCAAAATGCAGATGCAGACCCCTGAGATCGTAGTTGTTATGTCTCTGTGATAGTTCTTACGAGGCTATAAAAGTGAGATATTTTTAAAGAAAAATGGAATAAAAAATTGACATCAGGCGGGAAATTTGGTTACAGGGACAACAAAGTGGTCCTATAAGGGTTAGGTACGTTTTTCCTATCGAGGTACCGAACCCTAAAATCAACAGAAAATACTTTATGATTTGTTACAGTAAAACCATAATGAATTTTTACTGGTGGTAGAGCTTCAGTGACGGAGCTCGCGGGCGTAGGCACCACCGCATTACCTAATATACTTGCCGCTAAATGGTAGTGTTCAGCACTATCGTGTTCCGGTCAGGTGGTAATGTACGGCCCTGTAATTTCCGGCACAGAAGCATAACATCTTAGGCCTCAGGAGTGGTAACGCATCTGCATTTTGACCTTGGTCTTCATGTGGGTGTCTATAGGCTGCAGTCATCACTTAACATCAATGTGAACTGCATGCTTGTTTGCCACGCCCATTACATAAAAAAAAAATGAATACCTATCTACATAAATAAAAATATCGTAACGAGGCAACATTCAGATAAAGTTTTATTTTATCGGCTTTGTCTACACAATCACAAGAAAAAAGTAGTTCAAGTAATTAAATGTTCGAACAAGGTAAATTTTATTGCAAGTACTTTATTATTCGCTTTTATTTATCAATACCTACTATAATATAAGTTATGAAACTAACTGCCTCAGTAGCGTAGTGGTAGCAGGCCACTACTATTACGCTGGAGGTCCTGGGTTCGATTCCCGGGTCGGGGGATATTAGAGATAACGGTTTAAAATCCCTTATCTCTGCTTCTATTGCGATTTTTCCATTTTCTGGAAGTTTCCCAGTACCCCGGAGTTTGGTAATGTGCCCGGAGATGGCAACAGGTTCGCCACCTGTTACATGGGCCAAAACGTAACCGGCGAGTCGTGGGTGTTTGCATGTATGATTTAATGCATGCATTTACCTCTGCCTACCCCTTCGGGGATTACAGGCGTGAAGTTACGTAATATAAGTTATGAAACTAATATTATAAAGAGAAAAAAATAATATTGTTTTGTGTGTTTGAATTGGTTTGATTGATTTTATCAATTCTTTCACCAATGTAATGCTACGTTATTACCGCTGAATATAGGCTATGATGAATAGGCTCCGATTATAAAGACTCAAATTACACACATTATCCTTTTTTTTCCGTGTAAACCGTATAAGTACAGCTCAACATGACGACCCGGTTAGTCCAGCGGTGTGAGTTGACCGTTTGATTCGAAGGGTCGCGGGTTCGATCCCCGCACCGGAACAAATATTTGTATGGCCTACAGATATTTGTTTCGGGTCTGGGTGTTTGTGTATGTGTTGTATGTGTACAACGGCACCCACGACACAGGTTTATACCTATTGTGGGGCTGTGAGTGTAAGCGTAAAAAAAAATAAATAAATAATAATAATACCACACGGAATAGAATAAAATTAAATAAAGAATTCCAATAGGTACAACTAAAATACTAAACAACTAAAATATGCTCAACAGTTCAACAAATTGACCTACACAAACGCCGCCACACCGCTACCTATCAATCGTACCTACTGTCCGAAAATATTCTAAGTATACTAGTACCTAAATTATACCCGGACGAAGCCGGGGCGAGCCGCTATATTTGTATAAAATTATACTGTAACCCCTTTATTCATAAACGTACATTAGATACGTTTTAGCTATAGAATGCTTTGTCCTTGTCAGTTGCATTGTCAAATGTGAAGGATAGAAAAAGACAAAGGAGAAATTAGCAACACTTTAGCTAAAATACGTTTATGAATAAGGGGTAAATCTTTCAAGGTTCCAATAGATTTTTTAAATCTATAGGTAAATTGATCGTTGAGCACTTCCACATGTCCAGCCTAGAGCGGGTTGAACCTCTAAATCAGAGGTTCCCAAACTATTTTTTCTTGTAGATCCTTTACATTTTTTTCTGGTTTCTGTGGTCCTTGCTACATTTATATCACATTCCCATATTTCCAATTTGTATTCACGCCTACGTAGACCCCCATCGAGTCTCCCATGGACCACTTTGGGAATCACTGGTATGATGTAAGTTAATTGGTACTATCGGTGTATGTGTTGAGATCCATTATCGTGGACCCCCATTTTCATTTCATGGACCCCCAAATTTTATTTTCGCTGACGCCGACCCTTTTCTGTTTGTCATTGACCCCCAGGGGTCGATATAGACCACTTTGGGCATCACTGCTCTAAATTGAAGGAAAATAACAAATTTAATGACGTCTATAATAATCCATTTGGTTGATATTTGTTATGATTTTATAAGCGGTCATCTTAGCGCAAACTAAAATTAACTGTTATCAATGAATGTTTATTTAATTGCGTCATGACATTCATTATCACTCCGTTATAATGCAAAATGTTTTACGTTGGAGACGTAATACTCGTACTTACTTCACGCCTGTTATCCCCGAAGGGGTAGGCAGAGGTAAATGCATGCATTCAATCATACATGCAAACACCCACGATTCGCCGGTTACGTTTTAGGCCCATGTAACAGGTGGCGAGCCTGTTGCCATCTCCGGGCACATCACCAAACTCCGACGTAATGGGAAACTTCCAGAAAATGGAAACATCCCAATAGAACCAGAGATAAAGGATTTTAAACCGTTATCTCTGATAGCCCCCGACCCGGTAATCGAACCCAAGACCTCCAGCGTAGTAGTAGTGGCCTGCTACCACTAAGCTACTGAGGCAGTAAAGATTTTTTTACCACATTTCCTAAATCTATCTCTTCAGCCAAGGTTGTTCGTTATGGGTTTGGGACCTGGGTGGCCGCTCCTTCGATGCTTTTGAAGGAGCGGCTTTCTGTGCATTGGTCCCACATAACCTGACCTTTTTCCAAAGGGTGGGTACAGGTTACACATTTACTCCAGGCTTAAAATGGGGTTGTTGGTTGTGGGTGCTGAGTGGCCGCTCCTTCAAGACTCATTTATATGAATAAGGGAGGGTTCAATGTAAAAAAACTTTTTTTTAATTTTTTCGTACTAATCTCACTACGATACTTTTTAAATCGGTAGTTCGTGAAATGTCGTAAATCTATTTTGAATTGGTCGAAGGTTTTTTCAGTATTATGGAGTGAGTTGCATCCCATATGGGTAGTCAGAGGTATAAATGTATACATTCAGATTCAAGCATACGAACACCAACGATTCGCCGGATTACATCAAAACGTAGGAGCTTAGGAGCTACGTTTTGCCAAAGCCCATGTAACAGACTGTTGATATCTCCAGGCACATTATCAAATAGAAGCAGATATAAAGGATTTTATACCGTTAGCGTTATTTATATCTATACTAACTATTATTATTATTATAAAGCTGAAGAGTTTGTTTGTTTGTTTGAACGCGCTAATCTCAGGAACTACTGGTCAGATTTGAAAAATTATTTCAATGTTAAATAGCCCATTTATCGAGGAATTTATATAACATTACGCTAAGACGAATAGCGAAGCCGGGGCGGTCAGCTCGTCACAGATAAAGGTACCTAAATTAAAAAAAAAAAAGTAGAAACATTCCCATTAGCATTCTCAGAATTGGTTAATTTGCTCAATCTTTAGTTAATTTTTGTTTATTTAATCCTCTCAATATAGACTTGCGATGACAACTCAAAAAGGGGATTGCCCATGTGAATATATGCAACTTAGTATGGCTATCAAATATTTTGTATCCTATTGTAATTTAGCCTAACATTTTAACAGATTTTTTTAATGTAATGAAAGTGGCAAACAAGCATGCTGTTCACATTGATGTTAAGTGATGACTCCAACCTTCTATAGGTTGGAGTACACTTACACAAAGACCAGAGGTCAAAATGCAGATGCGTTACCACTTCCGAAGCCTCTGTGCTGGAAATTACAGAGACGTACATTACCACCTGACGGGAACATGATAGTGCTGAACACTACCATTTAGCGGCAAGTATACTAGGTAATGCAGTGGTGCCTACGCCCGCGAGCTCCGTCACTGGAGTTCTACCACCAGTAAATTTCCTGTCTACCCCTTCGGGGAATACCAGCACAAGTTTATGCCTTAGGAAAAGAACAATTCGTCGGACATTATTAAGTCCCGTCATCAAAGCAATTAAAACTGGGATTCATTATTATCTCTCAGACGGGAGTTCCCTCATAACCGTATGACCCGTTATCTCCTGCTTCTACTAAGTTACGCATAAACTGCTTTATTTTCCTTATGTCAATTGCATATGGTTCAAATTAGATTACATTCTGTTTCTGCAGTAACAAAAATAATTTGGTATTTGTTCTTTATAAAACGGAAATGTGCTCTCGGTAGAGCATCATTCGACATTCCGAATTTGACAGTTCGTTCTCGATTGTAGTTGAATAATCGATTATCAAAAATGAACTTCTCGAGAATATTGTTCGTTGTGTTCGCTTTCATCATGGCGTTGAGTGCAGTGACCGCTGCGCCGAGTCCAAAATGGAAGTTCTTCAAAAAAATCGTGAGTATTATTTATTTTCTTTTCATAATAACTTCACGCCTAAATTTTTTAAAGAGGTAGCACATGTTTTTTTTTAAATAGATGTAGCTGGAAACCTTCTTTATTGAACACATCCTAAGAAATATAACTTAATTTATAAATTTACTCATGGTAGAGTTGCAGTGTTGTCGGAGCTTGAAAGCGTAGGCAGCACCGTAAGCATACCCACTAAGTAATGCCTACGGTAATTGAGGTCTAACCCCCATATTTTTAGTCGTAATCTCGACCTTGAGGTTTCGAGGAGTACTTACATTTACGCCATATTCTTGCGCTCAATAAGTTTTTCGTGTCGGAACACAACTATATGGAAATATAATTAAACACCATATTTTTCTATAAAAATGGATTTTCAAGACTGCGAATTCAAAAAAAAATCTAACATCCCAACTCTTGTACCAGGGGATAAAACCCATCACTTCAAGCCTTTCAATAACACCGCCACTGAACAACCGAATCAGTCAAAATTTTAATAATTTTCATTTTCTTATTTCAGGAGAAAGTCGGTAGAAATGTTCGCGATGGTATCATCAAAGCAGGCCCTGCTGTCCAAGTGGTGGGTCAAGCAGCCACGATTTACAAGGGAAAATAAATAATTACTCCTCAATAGTCGTACAATCAGTATTTATATTTTACAAAATGATTCCAAGATCAAACTATAGACAGTGTACGTAATCAACATACAGTATCCAGTGTCCAATAAAAAATATTGCATAAGATAGGTTTGCAGCATATCGAACGAAATTAATCTGCGCCCGGATCCTAACCTATATATTTTTTTTATATAGTAAAAGTGGAAAATAAGCTTGCAGTTCACTTTGATGTTAAGTGATGACTGCAGCCTATAGACACCCACACAAAGACATGCGCGAAAGAAAATGCAGATGCTTTACCACTTCTGAGGCCTAAAGTGTTATGCCTCTGTGCCGGAAATTACAGGGCCGCACATACAAATGATACTCAAATATGATTTATAACATAATGTCTTCCACCACTAGTCTACCACGTGCAAATAAGTTCATTACTATATATTTTTAATGTGAAGAATTCATGAAAGCAATGGTTCGCAATATTAAAATTGCTCAAATATTTCAGTCCGTCACAACAAAATATTTTAGACATTTATTGTGTTATTCAAAATTTGATAGGCAAAGGATGGAATGTTTCAGTAATTTGTGAGCATTTCAACAAAATGAAGATATTCCAAGAATTTATATCAACCGTCTATTTCATATTCGGAAAATGTTTGTATTTTTTAAAGAATGTTCCATTATATTTGACTCCTTGTACAAATTACAGTTAAGTTAGCAATAGAATATATTCTAAGTCTACCAATAAATTATTTTCTACCATAATTCGTTTTGTTGCTTTTTATTTATAATGACAATCCATTATACGTCCCACTGCGGGGCACGAGTCTCTTCCCTTTTTGAGGGGAGACCTGGAGCTTACTCCACCACGCTGCTCCAATGCGGGTGGGGGAGATACGGGTTAGTGGCCAACCCGCTGTCGGATGTTTTCAAACCGGCCTTATCAAGGTTTAACGACTGCTATCTGTCGATAGCAACCGAGGACCGACGGCTTAACGTGCCGTCCGAAGCACGGAAACGCGCATTTTAATTTGCCACTAGCGGTCACCTATCACACACCGATCTACAGCAGCCGCTGGGCCATGCGCGCTTCCGCCCATGTGTATAATTCTAGAAAAATATTACTATTTTTATACATTGAACCAGTTAGATACATAGAGCAACACGGGCCACCGGCCGCGGCGGACTGGAGGGGAGTAGCCATAGCGTTCATTACCGATGCAAAACAGTCTGTCATTTTTTGCGGGGGGAAATGCGTGCGACTCACTCGCACACAAAAAAAACCGTCTATTAAAACGAAACTCACACCTTGACTTTAACAAAATACAGAAACAATTTCACGCCCACATTTAAACATCTAGGCGACAGGTATAGGCCCATTTGGGCTTGTACTTGGGCAGATGGGAAAGCCTGCATATGGCTACACCCCTCCGGTGTTGCTCTATGAGTAAGATAGGACTAAAATATCTACTACAGTTCATAAATACGTACAGTATATAAAATCACAGGTTTAGTACACGAGTAAACCCATAAAGAACATCGTAAAATATACATCAGAGTGAGTTTTCGTGTAGCAAAATTTGAAATTGTATTGTCTTTCTTTGGTTACAACGTGCACGTTTTACATATGAAGTTAGTATTAAAAATGTTTATTGAAAAATTATAATTTCGTCTTTTAAAACTTTATTGCATGTCTTCAAGCCCTGAAGGGTCAGGCAGAAGCATAGAGCAACGCAGCCCACCGGTCGCGGCGGACCAGAGCGGGGTAGCCATTGCGCGTATTGCCAATGCAAAATTGTTTCTGTATTTTGTTAAAGTAAAGGTGTGAGTTTCATAGTAATAGACGATTTTTATAGTATGCGTGTATGTCGCACGCATTTCCCCCCGCAAAAAATGTAATTTTTAACAAAATACAGAAACAATTTCACGCACACATTTAATCATCTAGGCGACAGGTATAGGCCCATTTGGCCTTGTACTTTGTCAGAGGGGAGAGCCTGCTTATGGCTACTCCCCTCCGGTGTTGCTCTATGGCTATGGGCAGAAGTAAATACAATTGTTACGGCTCCTAAGGCCTAAGGTGTTATGCCTCTGTGCCGGAATTTACAGAGTCGTACATTACCATCTGACCGGAATACCATAGTGCATAATACTATCATTTAGCGGCAAGTATATTAGGTGATGCGGCCACTAACCCTTATCTCCACCAACCCGCATCGGAGCAGCGTAGTGGAGTAAACTCCAGACCTCCCCCAAAAAAGGGGAGAGGCTCGTGCCCAGCAGTGGGACGTATAATACCATTAGATATATGTCATCGCGGACGTTTTTGTAGATATACCAAAGAGAAATTATTTTTGAGCAAATCTGTCATGATTAATCTCTCTACTATTTTGCTCTATCCAATACATCATATTTGGAAATGACGTGCAAACCGCCACCTTTCCAATTTCACATAGGTAAATGCATATTTTTCCCCACGAATAAGTAATTCTATAGAAGAGTAACTCTTCTACAAAGCACGATAAAAAAACACCACGGCTCGTTGCTATGGGCTTAACATTTTTTTTTTTTTTACGTCGGGCTTTGTGTAGGCGGCCTGTCTCGAGACGGCACTAGTCTACTTCACCGGGCAATCGGCGAGCGCAGAAGGCGCTCCAGCCTAGAGACTTAACATTGATGGTTACTACTAATAGATACTAACAATCTTAACTTTATGAACAATAAAGTCCTTAGCAACGAAATATTAACAACTTTTGACAAATAATTTTATTTTCAGGTATGTTAATTGTCGAACTTGTGGTGCGCCACTTTTTGTGTTTGATTACACTTCTATTGAATTACTTATTCGTATTATTTATCGTATTTTTATATTATCGTTATTATATATCGTACTTATAAAACTCAGTAGCCTAGTGGTAGCAGGCCACTACTTCTACGCTGGAGGTCCTGGTTCGATACCCGGGTTTGGGGCTATCAGAGATAACGGTTTAAAATCCTTGATCTCTGGTTCTATTGGGATTTTTCCATTTTCTGGAAGTTTCCCAGTACCTCAGAGTTTGGTAATGTGCCCGGAGATGTCAACAGGCTCGCCACTCGCCACTCGCCATTTTCAGGTACCTATGTTCATTGTCAAACTTGTGGTGCCACAATTGTGCTTGATTACACTTCAATAGAATTACTTATTCGTAGATTTTTTCCCTTTTATTTAATGTGTGGCAACCCTAATCGTTAGCGATAACAGGTCAACGGAGTGCATAATATGAACTCTTATTATCTTGTGGGAGTCTGGGAAGTACCCGTGGGCAAAGTAACAGATAATTCGCAATTAATAAAAAGGTGATGAACCATCATATTTGTTTATATTTAAAGCTGCTATAATGTTTTTTATTATTAATTTGATTGTTAATAGAATACTCGTATAATATAGGTACGTAATCACTTCTGTACTTCCCCGATAGGGAATAGTTAATTAATTATGTTGCTTTGTTTGAACGTTCCAATATCCGAAACTAGGAGGCCTATAATTGACAACATTTCATATTATCAACCTACATGTTTTATTACATTATTCAAAAGTTAATCCAAAACTAAGGGGTGTTTAACCATTTTTCGAAATTTTGTACTTTTCATTCATAATTTCTACTTTGAAAAGTTATTGTATTCTATAAAGACGTAAGCGCCATATGACGTCACACATACGGTGGAATGGCGATAGAAACATTGCCTTGTGCCGTGACCCTTTAAAAAAAATTGTAGATGTCACTATTTTGTCGTTGTCAGCTTGTCAAACTCGATGTAGGGTTGTGATTTTTTTATTTTAATAATATCAGAACCAGTGTTCGATATATCGAAAAAAATTATCGATATATCAATATAATTTAAAAAAAATATTTGACCCTGCGTTTCGTCGATTAATCTCTTCCTTGATCCAACTACAAATAACAAATATCAATATTAACAGCATAACGGCTAAGTCGTTGTATAGGACTTTAAAACTTGTTTTTTTTTAATAAATAAGTTCGTAGCAGCTTTTCATAGACTTCGTAGTAGGGAAGGCGATTCTTTCTGATAAATCAATGTTCGAATCGAAGTGTCCAAAATCCATCCACGATTAAATCGACATTAAAAAAATCGATCTTCGATTATCGTGCTATTTTTGATTTGGGCTATGTAATACGGAAAACAGACGACCAAAAAAAAGCAATTAAACAGTGTTCAATGCTGGTACAATGCTTCCTATACTCACGTTTAAACGCTAAATCTTATAATCTGTATGTTTCCTATGTCCCTATGTGAATTAACCAAAAAGATCCATCTTCGATTTTCCAGGGTATAGTATCGATTCACTAGATCAATCCAGTACTGTGGATCGATTTAAATCAATTATTATAATTATTTAAATAAGAATCGAGTTTTTGGGTCCTAAAGATCGCTTTTCCGATTAATCGATCTCAGGTCTCGGATCACCATCCCTACTTCCTAGTTTTATATTTTGATATTGACGTATCCGTATCAATTTGATACATCTTGTCACAGAGTATGTAACAAAAATATTTTCTTAAAGAGATAAGCAATGGTAATTACTTCATTCCACCATATAAGTGACGTCATCACATGTTTTTCCGTTTTATTTGTTTTTCACCGAAATTAAGAAATAAAAAAGTACAAAAAATATATATTTGAACTCAGAAAAGAAAAATAATGAAACGGTATTTTTCTTTTAGGGTCGTGTCAAATTTGAAATGTTGTCAATTGATATCTCCGCATTAAAAAAAGGTTCATACACAACTACTTACATTTTTTTTTAACCTGTGGTATTCTGCGTGGCTCTCTCTTTGATGGTAAGGCCTCAAGGTCGAGGCACTTCGCCCACGTTTATCTACGCCACTGTACAATAGCTACATCTATTAGCAATTCGTGATATGCATATGCATTCATGCATGTTCAGCTGTATGGCATTGCAGAATAAAGACATACCTACATAACTCATGTTTTTCAGGTAATCGTGAACACGATCAAAAACAATTGCTACGTGCTCTCTTTCTATGCTTTACATATTTAAAACGCGAGAAAAACACTTTACGAATGACTCCACGTTACCTAATGTAGGTATATCAAACCAAAAACGAAAATGTGAAAATGGGAGTCAAGGTTAAATATTAACCTTGACTCCCATTTTCACATTTTCGTATGGGTATAGTTGTAAGCTCCACCGACAATAATATTTAGGCCATTCAGGCCTAAATATTATTGTCGGTGCAACATTCTTTACATAATCCTGAAATTAATCTAAACTACTCGTAATATTATAAAGCTGAAAAGTATGTTTGTTTGTTTGAACGCGCTAATCTCAGAAACTACTGGTCCGATTTGATAAATTCTTTCAGTGTTAGATAGTCCATTTATCGAGAAAGGCTTAATGCTATATTACATCACGCTAAGATGAATAAGAGAGGGTAGGTAACATTGCAACCGCGCGAGGCCGGGGCGGGCCGTTATTCTTCTTAAATGAATGTTTGTCTGTATGTTCTTTGTAGAATCGTAAACTAACTTTCTACATTTGGTCATGCGATGATCTTTTGCAAAGTTGTTGTGCATGAGCCCACGAAGGTTTCTGAGTTGGCAAATTCGACAGATGGCGCCACTGTCATTTTGAGTTAGTGGCGCGCAGGATACAGCTAGTTAAATTATAAAAACCTTTTACATCCTTACCTAACTGAATTTGAATAATAGTTTCCAGTTTAGTGACGAGCTAGTTAGTGGCGACCGTTTGAAGCGAGGCTCACGGATTCGATTCCGTATCGGGATGAATATTTGTATGGCCTACAGATATTTCTTCCGGTACTCACGTCACAGGTTAAAGGTGCCTTGTGGAGCTGTGCGTCTAAGTGTATTACATTTTTTCTTATTTATTTATACAACGCAAGGTAAAAAAAAACGAAACGTTATAATGATGATAAATAATCTATTTAAATAAACAATTCATAATAAAATACATTTTTTTAACTATGAATATCCACTCATTACCTTACGATGTCACATCCAGTAGTACGATCTCCCTAGATCCGTGTTTTGCGCACAATTGTTGTGTCGCTCCATAGTTTTTATAGGCTTTTGTTTTGTGAATACTTACTTGGTTTAGTAACTCTGTACGCTAAATGCAAAACTTATACTTTAGATATAATTTAATGTTTTTCTGTAAGTGAATTAGATGTAGATAATTCTTTTGAGAAATAAATACTTTTTTAAACTTATTTTTTATTCTGCTACTACAGTTTGCTGATCTTATAAATATATTTGTTTAACGTGAATAATTTTGACGTTATTCAAGATAATTGACGAAAATTGACAGTCTCCGTTCATTATACATTTCTGAAACTACTAGACTTAAAATTTTGAAATATCAGAAAATATAATTTTACCTACAGATTACAGGAAAAACCACATGAAGTCTGTGCTATTTATGATAATACGGGAAATTCATGAAATATCCGAAACTCTACGAACGCGACTCCGATTCGCACTAAGTCGCTTTTTATATCAAAACAAATGTTTTTTTTTTTTAATATTTCACATTATACACGAATATAAGAATTAACTTGACCCAGACCGCTTTAAAATAGCATCCCTATTCCCGCCTTTTTACTACTATAGACATACTTGCATTTGATGAAATAACCTCCAAATGAATTATCAAAACTTGATAATTTATTTCTAAAATCTATAGTATTATTAGTAAGTGCCTCAATGCTGGATCACTTTGCATCGGATTTTTGTAAAAAAAAACACAATTAAATTAATTTTAATTTCCATTTGTTAACGAATGAGAAATAGCTCGACCCAGAACTTGCACCGCTATTCCCGTGTTTACGATCTGCGATCCCGTTTCTTATTCTTTTGACCCACTCTTTCCTGAAACAAAACAATGAATTATCGCGGGCACGGTCCCAGGGGCGTTTCTGTGATGCGTTGACATTTTATTTTCGCAGCCAACAGATGAGTTAGATATGACTTATGCTTAGGGGTTGTAACTTATGAGATGTATTCCGCGTTTTATTGTTTTGGTCTATGAAACAACGTTATTCCTTTTTTATTCTCTGAATAGGTAAGAGAGATATATCAATACACTGTCTTAAGAATTATCGCGGATACAATGTCAGGGGCGCTTTCGTGATGCGTTGACATGTTATTTTCGCAGCTTACAAATGAGTTTGGTATAACTAATGTTTAGGGATTAAAATTTATTTGTGGCTTATATTTCGAGTTTTATTCTTTAGGTTTATAATGTATCTACTTACGTTTTCTACGATATGGTACCACCGACACGGAGGAAAACGGAGGATTTTTAGATCAGAAACAGTGCTAATGTTATTTTGCTTCATTATCAGAAAAATGATAATGCCTGAATTTAATGACAAAATGGTCGAGGAGAACAATGGGTGCCACATGCGTCATACTCGTGAACGGGTGCTGATTGTGGGCACTGGTCTGTTGTGATTTGCGGTGTTATTTTCTATCACGATATTAAGCTGTTGATGGGTATTTGCGTACGTATGTTGCGAATACAAATAGTTATGTGCCATAGACGTTCACATAATCTTTACTTAAATTTTAATTGTATTTTATAAAATATGAATGGAATCTTCAAATATTATAATTATGGTATTGTAGGTGGCTAAGTGCCTCAATGCTAAACCATTTTGCCCTCGATTTTTGAGCAACATTACATAAATAAATTATATATTTTTTTTAATTTTCTTACTTGTCTATGAATAAGAAATAGCTCGAGCCAGAACTTGCACCGCTATTCCCGTGTTTACGATCTGCCATCCCGTTTCTTATTCGTTTGACCCACTCTTTCCTGAAACAAAACAATGAGTTATCGCGGGCACGGTCCCAGGGGCGTTTCTGTGATGCGTTGACATTTTATTTTTGCATCCAACAGATGAGTTAGATATGACTTATGCTTAGGGGTTGTAACTTATGAGATGTATTTCGCGTTTTATTGATTTGGTTTATATTTTTTGATTCTTAGGATAGCTAGTAAGCGAAGGATATCAATATACTGGATTGCACCAAGACATTTGTTATAGAACGTTATTGTATTATTTCACATCCTTCTCTAACGTTAACACATTTCTTAAAGTTAGAGAATGATGTGAAATGTTACAATAACTTAAACATATCTTGGTGCAACCCAGACTTACCTACTGTAGAATCTGTAAGTAAATGTCAAACAAAACGTTCAGAGGGAGTAGGTCATTACGAATTGAAATCTTCGTCGGTTTATAAACGTTTTAATGACTGTAAGAAAAATCACATATATCCGACTCGCACTTCGCACTTTTTCCTTTTCAGGTACGGAAATCATAACAACAAACATCTTAATAATTGCACTAACTTGCTACATTTCACAAGGTAACTTCTTCAAAACTACGGGGATTCCCCAAGACCCAATTTATTCGTGATATCGATTATGCGTTCGCATTAAATTAGCTTACAAGAAAGAAAAAGGTTATTCACCGTCCATTAGCATGACTAATGTACGGTGAATAACCTTTTTCTTTCGCACAGGAAAATATGGATTTATTTATGTTCCGTGTTAATTGAATAACTTATAATAATATTGTTTATTCTTATTTACTGCATCATTGGTCAAGTAGTAGCCGACTAGATCTTTTTTTATGTAATCAAAGTTATTGTTTTTAACTAATGCCGCCACGGGCCATTGTCAATAGCCTGTACTGCCCGACCCGGGAATTGAACCTAGAATCCAAGCGTAACAGTATCTATTTCTATTTTACTGGTGGTAGATCTCCAGTGACGGAGCTCGCGGGCGTAGGCACCACCGCATTACCTAATTTACTTGCCGCTAAATTGTAGTGTTCAGCACTATCGTGTTCTGGTCAGGTGGTGATGTACGACCCTGTAATTTCCGGCACAGAGGCATAACACCTTAGGCCTCAGAAGTGGTAACGCATCTGCATCTTGACCTTGGTCTTTCTGTGGGTGTCTATAGGCTGCAGTCATCACTTAACATGAATGTGAACGGCATGTTTGTTTGCTACTTGTATATTAGATAAAAAAATAAAAATCAGAGGCCCGGGGCAGCATTAGGAGGCCCCAAGGCCTCGGCCCACTGCCGGCGTTACAACCATTGACACCCCTTGCAACAATAAGTACTGTGACGCCCTTTTTTTGACATAGGTATAGGTAGAACTTAGTTCGTTACTGGCTTGGCTTGGCCCCACTTTTTTACCGCTAAATGGTAGTCTTCAGCGCTATCGTGTTCCTATTAAGTGTTAATACGGCCCTGCTATTTTCAGCAAAGAGGCATAACAGCTTAGGTCTCAGGAGTGGTGACGCATTTGCATAAAAATCTGTGGTTTTTGTGTAGATTTTTATACGGTACAGTTTACCTACCATCAATGTGAACTGTATGCTAGTTTGCCACTCCATGACATAAAAAATAACGAAGTATTAAGAAAGATAAATACGAAGAAAGAGTTTTTACTGCTGGTAGAGCTCCAGTGACGGAGCTCGCGGGGGTAGGCACCACCGCATTACCTAATTTACTTGCCGCTAAATGGTAGTGTTCAGCACTATCGTGTTCTGGTCAGGTAGTAATGTACGGCCCTGTAATTTCCGGCACAGAGGCATAACACCGTAGGCCTCAGGAGTGGTAACGCATCTACATTTTGACCTTGGTCTCCGTGTAAGTGCCTAATGTGTTTATAGGCTACAGTCATAACTTAACATCAATATGAACTGCATGCTTGTTTGCCACTTCCATTCCATTAATAAAAAATAAAAAAAAAGTGATGAATATAGAAGAGGCACACTTCACGTTCTCTGCTTACCCCGTGGGGGAGGGACTTCAAGATACATAACGGCGAGAAGATACATACTAAGATTTAAAATTCAATTGAACAACATAATAAAAATATCAGAATAACAAGTTAGTAAGATATTGTTAAAAAAGATTCAGAATACGTGGTTTAAGATTTGGGTACAAAAGCCCAAAACTAATTCTATTGCGATCCTTAAGTTATAAAGAACAATCGAGTCGTGGGCAAAATTGTACAATATTCTTAAAGTCTGGGTACACAACATTATTTACAAAAGTCCGTATTCGAGAATAAATTCAGAACTGAAACTTCTGGTCACGGACCGAAACAAAAAGTTATTCATTTAATGTTAGACGTAATTTATCTCTGCGTATTCGTACCCATAACCTTGCGTTTGTATTATGTTTTTACACAGTTTTGTGATTGATAAACAAACCATTGAAATGAAGAAAGACTAAAGTAATATATTCATATAAGAAACTAAATCCCTACTATAATATTATAAATGCGGATGAAATTCTGTCTGTCTGTCTTTCTGTCTGTCTGTTACCTTTTCACGTCCAAACGACAGAACCGATTTTAGTGAAATTTGGTACAGAGATAGAGATGACTTTGAGAAAGAACATAGGCGATTTTTCGACATCCACTAGTATGATAATAAAATAACCAAATAAGTAAATAAAATTGCTCTAACCTATTAATTTCGTACTCAGAAACCCAGTACAAGAGAATATGTAAATGATACTACGTATAGAATGGACACTTCGACGTCCCGCCCGATTTCCCCGCATCACGAGAGACGCATAAGAGGGGAAGGGGCTGCCCTTCCCCTCTTATGGGCGACGGTTGGTATTTTCTACGCACACAGGTGCACGTGTAAATACACGCCACTGTTTGATGTCCGTGTAATAGAGACCAAATTAAGCGTTTGTATGGAATTTTGGCGGAGTGTCCGCGGTGTGCCAGTACCTCTGCTTTGTTAATTTCATCTTAAAATCTTCGGTTAATAAAAAGAGACCAATAGCTGTAAAAAAGCCACTATACTACAAAGGCAGTTAGAACCAAAAAAAAAAAGTTAATAGGTACCTGTGCTGTTGTAAACCGAATCAGTTACAATACGAGATTTACGATTTGGGTACATAAGCCCAAAACTAATTTTAGTGAAACCCCAAAGTTATAAAGAACAATCGAGTTGTGGGTTATACACAGTTTTCTTAAGTTTGTAGTTACTCAACATTATTTATCAAAATTTCTCTCGTATTCGAAAACAAATCGGTATAGGACCTTCTGGTTACGGTCCAAAACAAAAAGTTATTCATTGAATGTTAGCCAAAGTTTATCTCTGTGGATTTGTATCTACAGACTTTTCGTTTATGCAGTAGGTTACTAATTTTTGTGATTGATGGAATTTATCCAATTAAAGACTCGCCCCCTTATTCATAAACGTACCTATATTAAAAACGTTTTAACTATAGAATGCTTTGTCTTTGTCAGTTGCATTGTCAAATGTGCAGGATAGAAAGAGATAAAGGGGAGATTAGCAACACTTTAGATAAACTACGTTTATGAATAAAAGTATTTTTAACTACTGATTACATAGATCAATGAAATATTAGAGTAGTATGTATTTAGGTTCCTAATATGCAATATCGTTTCTCCGTCGACATTTTCCACGTGTAAAGGTGCGTTCCCATTTTCTCATCACGATAGGATTTTTTTTTAATAGTGGTAAACAAGCACGCAGTTTAAGTGATGACTGCAGCCTATAGACACTTACACAATGACCAGAGATCAAAACGCAGATGCGTTGCCTCTCCTGAGGCCTACGGTGTTATGCCTCTGTGCCGGAAATTACAAAGCCGTACATTACCACCTGATCGAAACACGATAGTGCTGAATACTACCTTTTAGCGGCAAGTATATTAGGTAATGCGGTAGTGTCTACGCCTGCGAGTTCCGTCACTGGAGCTCTACCACCAGTAAAATAGAGATAATCGTGTAGTTTTAAGACTTTTAAGTGACTTATGTTTAAAGTGAATATGTTTAAATGGAGATATTCAGATTTATAACGAACGATTTACTATCGTCAACCACATTTTTTGCAGTGGCGACAGATTGCCATGCCAGTGGGAACGGCTATCTTCATCTTCCTTCTTTTCAAAAAGTAATACATTATTAAAATTTTGTCTTCGTCAATTGGAATCGTCTATTTATCTCCAAGATAACATTGAGGCGACTGTAAATTTGTGGTGATGTGTAAACGACAAAGCGACTGACGTGAAACAATAAAATGTCGTCGCGATTCAATGGAAACAGGTCGATACGATAGTATCTAAACGAAATTTTTTTTGACGACAAACAATCGTTATAATGGGAATAGCTAGAGATGACAGTCGTTCAGCAACATAATAATCGTAACGACATTGTGGAAACGCGCCCTAACACCCACGATTCGCTTCGAGACCAATGTGTAAGAGAAACACGTAGTAAAAAAAAAAAAAGTCCCTACCTAATATTGAATATCATTTCATCGCCAATTCCACGTGTAAATTATAGAACGAGGTACTTAAAATGATTGGGAACATAAACGCAAAATATTGTATCGTTGTAAAACCGCTCAATTTAACCCTTTACATAAAACGTGATTCATTCGTTCTTTGTTATTGCTATAATAAGGCTTTCAGGCGATTATTTTACATTCCTAATGGTTAATGCTGTAAAATGCGAGTTAGTATTTTAATGCGTGAATAGAAGCTACTTTATTTCGGATAAATTATTTCCCACCTAATTTTTACGTGTTTTTGTAATGTGGCTACTTAGTTTTAAACAATATAATTTTATTTTAATCTTTATTTATACACTAAGGCAGGGGATTTAACACACGTCTTCGGTGAAATTTATCTGTGTATTGTTTTGTTTTAAATACGTGTGATTTTGACTCAAATAACGAACGAACTCAAATCGTATTAATAACGAACTCAAATCGTATTAATAACGAACGCAAATCGTATTAATAACGAACTCAAATCGAATTAAACAGACAAATAGTTTCAATGTTAACTTAACTAATATTTACATAACTATGCAATAAAATAAAATACATAGTAACTTTACTTCAAATCAGATCAAAATAAGTGTTAATTGAAATAAAATTATATTAACGGATTAATCTCGCGTATATTATACTAAAATGATTTAAAAATGAACCCGACGTTTCGGTCGCTTTTTAATAATTGTTGGTTACATAGATCGATAAAATGTTAAAGAATCATGTAGGTATCAAATATGGCGTACGTCATCCGTCATCTATGTTTCCATGTACAAACGAGAATTGCGCAAAATATTGCATCGTTATAAAACCGCTCAATTTAACCCCTTACATAAAACGTGTTATATTCGTTCTTTGTTATTGCCATAATAATGCTTTCAGGCGCTTATTTTACAGTATTAATGGTTAATAATTTTATTTTTTTTTTCATTGTGCTATAAATCTATACGAGTTATTATTCTCATGCGTGAGCAAAACTTATTCATTATTTCTTACTCCATTTTTTTTTACTTCTGCTATAAGGTCGATTTGTCATTCGTTTATCTGCTAGGCTAGGGACTGTTATCTAGCAAATCATCCGTTACACAGCTTAATGTATTCCTGTAAGAAGTTAAATATAACATTTATTGTTTTTTTTTTAACTGGACAATTTAAGCATTTGTCACAACACAAAAAACAACACTTTATCTATATTAAATAGTTATTATAGGTACTGTGAATAACGCTAACTATTACAACACATCTAGTAGAAGCAGGAAAGATCTTATAAATAAATTAAATCCGAATACCTATACGTATAGTAAGTTTATTACTGGAGGTAAAGCTCCAGTGACGGAGCTCGCGGGCGTAGGCACCACCGCATTACCTAATATACTTGCCGCTAAATGGTAGTGTTCAGCACTATCGTGTTCCGGTCAGGTGGTAGTGTACGGCTCTGTAATTTCCGGCACAGAGGCATAAGACCTAATGCCTCAGGAGTGGCAGCGCATCTGCATTTTGAGCTCTGGTCATTGTGTAAGTGTCTATAAGCTGCAAACATCACTTAACATCAATGTGAACTGCACGCTTGTTTGCCACTTTTATTACATAAAAAAAACAAAAAAGTTGTCCACAATTTTTTCAAATAATGTTTCAAAAGTTATCAATTTTTCAATTCTTCTTTTCTAAAAAATATATGCATTCCTGTAAAAGTAATCGAACACTACAAGTTATATTCAGTCATCCACTTAGCAGGATTACAAGTGCATTCATCTCAAAAATAAATGCAGAGTGGTTCTTTTGAAAGAAAATCTCTGCCCATCCCAGTTAAATGTTACAAAAACAAACCATTTGTTACGGAAAATCATACGTCAAAGAAGAAATCCGACATACCTACATAAAGCAACGAGAAAAGTCCCAATCACAATACCTGTTATTTTTAGGGTTCCGTAGTAAACACAGAATGGCGCAAGGTTTTAGCCCAAATCTAATATTACTAGAGACTTGAAATTTGGGACAAGTATACACCTTAATCACGCCGACAAAGTGGTAGAATAAAACTATGAAAAATAAAATTATTTAGGGTACCTCTCTACACGTAACGCACGGATATTTTTTTAAATTTTTGTTTTCAGTATTGTTGGATAGGTCTTTCAAAAATGATAGGGGTAGAAATTCAAACGTTACGGCAATCGTAGCTATATATAATGAAATTAAAAGGAAAACCATCACCTAAGTTAGCTGTACAAGTTTGCGAGTAAAAGTCGACCAAATGTAATACTCGATATATAGATATTTTTGAATTTCTCCATAGAAAACATGTATTTACTTTTTGTAACTGCCTTAATCAAACCTAAGAACTAAGGAACCCTACACTGCACGTGGCCCGACACTCACTTGACCGGATTTTTCCTATAACGAATAGTTATATATTTCCCATTAATAACAAAATTTAATAAACGTCAGTGCTCCTAAATGGATAACACGGTGGCCAGCCATATTGTAGCCGCCATACTTTTTTTCCACATTTTTATTCACATCACACGCTTTTATATCATGCTGTGAGCTGCGTTCACATTGGGATACTAATAAATAATACATTTTACGGAAAAGAGCAGAATACACGTTTTTCTTTCAACTCCATTTTTAAATCAGCTGAGTGGTGTCCAATTCTTGTCATTACTTGTATGGTTTTGTCTCCTCCTTCTTGCGCCGTTTTCCCCACTACTGAGGGTCGTGACCCCCTTCACGGATCACTTTTTGTCGGACGATAGTGCGCCATCGGGTACGGTTTTCGGCAATGTGTATGGCATCGTGCACCTTTCTGTCGAGTGTGGTGCGGATTTGATCCGTCCAGTGTGGATTTTGTGTGGTTGTGGTTAAGTGCCTGTAATTTTTAGCGTTGAGATAAAACATGTTATGAAAATCGAATGTGATGAAAGGTTATATTTAATTATATATACATATTAATTATTAATTTATACATACCATTATAATTTATTTATTATGTCTGATGATGATAATGATTCATTTTATTCTGCTTGCGCCTTTAACACATCTACTGATGATTCCTTTGAAGATCTTTTAACTTTGGGTAATTCATTAAACTATGAACTGGATAATATTTCACATTCATTAAACATATGTCACCTCAATGCACAAAGCGTTCCCTCACACTACAATGATTTGCTTGAAACCTTTTCTTCATGTTCAAAATTAGACGCTATTTTAATTTCAGAAAGCTGGTTCAAGCCTTCTCTGCCAAACACTTCTTTCAGTCTCCCGGGGTATGTTTTACTGAGGAATGACAGAATTGGGAAGGGTGGTGGGGGAGTAGCCGTATATCTTCGAAGTAGTATTCCACATACTGTTATCTCTTCTTCACCTTCTATTTATTCTGCTTCTGCAGAATATCTGTTTCTAGAAATAGTAGTCAATCATGTCAAGCTACTTCTAGGCGTGGTGTACTGTCCTCCTGGAACAGATTTTTTCTCCGATCTCGAACTGGTACTGGATGCCCACTGTATCGATTACACACATCACATCATCATGGGTGATTTCAACACAAATCTTCTTAAGGTTACGCCTCTCTCTTCCAAACTTCAAAACATATTCAAGTCAGTCAATCTTTCCATTTTACCTCTAGGTCCCACCCATCACAATATCAACACCTATGACACTTGGATTGATTTAATAGTTACGTCTACACTAAGTCGCGTGATTAAGCATGGTCAAGTACCAGCCCCTGGTTTTTCTTTACATGACCTCATATATTTGGCCTATAAGCTCAAACTTCCGAAACCCAAGCCTAACATAGTCTGGCTACGGAATTTTAGTAGCATTAACTTTGACATTCTAGAATCTGACGCTGCTGGTCTTGATTTCTCATCGGTATATGCTGCGCCGTCGGTTGATGAAAAACTTTCTCACCTTAACGTACAAATTCTGAAATTGTACGACGCGCATGCACCGATGAGAGCAGTCAAACTGAAGCGGCCGCCTGCACCCTGGTTGACAGTGGGTGTTCGAATGGCGATGTCACGACGTGATAAAGCTTTCCGAATCTTTAAGCGTGATAGGTGTGACGAGAACTGGAGTCTGTATAAGGTCGCTCGGAACCAATGTAATCAGATGGTAAGGGCAGCCAAACGTCGCTATTTTTTTGATAAAATCTGTGATTCTTCACCGACTGACATTTGGAAATTTCTCCATTCTCTTGGTTTTGGTAAAACTGCTAAAGCTTCAGATAGTAATCTTTTTAGTCCTAATGATTTTATTACTTATTTTTCCCATATCTCCCCTCTTAACTCTACTGTGAAAAAAACCACGTTGTCGGAAATTTCACTCATGTCTCACCCCTCCACTGACAGCTTTTCATTCAGTGAAATAAATGAACAGGAAACGCTAAAAGTTATCAACTCCATCAAATCAAACGCAGTTGGCAGTGACGAAATAAGTCGAATGATGATTATGCCTATACTCCAGTTCATTATTCCCACTTTAACGCATATCATTAATTTTTCTTTATCATCGGGGGTATTTCCTTTGATTTGGCAAAAAGCATTCGTGATCCCACTTCCAAAAGTTAATAACCCCTGTGAATTAAAGGAGTATAGGCCTATTTCAATATTACCGTTTCTCTCCAAAACTCTTGAAGCAGTAGTACATAAACGGGTTTCTTCTTTCTTACACGATAATAATATTGTATCTCAATTCCAATCCGGTTTTCGCGCTGGCCACAGCACCGTCACTGCTTTACTTAAGGTAACGGAGGATATTAGGAGTGGCATGGAGGATAGGATGGTCACTATTTTGGTCCTTATTGATTTTTCAAACGCATTTAACATGGTTGACCATGATATCCTCCTTGCTGTCTTAAAACATTTAAATTTTTCCTCTAAAGCTGTTGACTGGTTTTCTTCGTACCTCAAGAATAGGCAGCAGGCGGTTAAGGGCAATGGAGTTATTTCTAACTGGTGTCATCTTAGTGCAGGTGTCCCTCAAGGGGGCATTCTTTCTCCCCTACTGTTCTCAGTTTTCATAAACGTTCTTTCAGATATGTTGGACTGCTCTTACCATTTTTATGCAGATGACTTACAATTGTATAGCCAATCAGACGTAGGTAATATCAATAGTGCTATTGACAGGATTAACTTTAACCTCGATAAAATTAGTTCTTGGTCTCACAAATATGGCATCCAAGTTAATCCGAATAAGTGCCAAGCTATCATACTTGGTAGTTCACGACAGTTATGTAAATTAAATTATAGTGCTATTACTCCAGTCAAGTATGAAAGTCAAATAATAACTTTTTCTTCAGCCGTCAAGGATCTGGGCTTATACATTGATGCAACTCTAAGCTGGAGAGTCCATATCAGTGAGGTGAGCCGAGCTGTGTATGGTGCTCTTCATTCCCTCAACCGACTTAGAAATTTCCTGCCAATTGAAACTAAGATTCGTCTTGTTCAGGCTCTCATTTTTCCTATCATTGATTATGCTGATGTGTGTTATTCGGATCTAAATGAGATTTTATTGGACAAACTTGATCGATTAATTAATAACTCAATCCGCTTTATTTTTTGTCTTCGCAAGTTTGACCATGTTTCTTCGTTTCGAACAAAACTTCATTGGCTTCCTGTTCGACAGCGAAGACAAGCACGGCTTCTTAACCAACTTTTTTCTATTCTTACCGATCCTACATCTCCTTCTTATTTAAAATGCAAATTTCAATATCTTTCGTCTTCTCATTCACTTCAATTGCGCTCTAATAATTCTAATATTCTTTCTATACCACTTCACAGTTCCAGCTTTGTATCCAGTTCATTTCTTGTCCAAGTAGTACGTTTGTGGAATGCTCTTCCAGAGGATATACGTAAGCTCACTTCAAAAATAACGTTCAAAAAAAGGGTTAAGGAATATTTTCGAACGTAATTTTTCGTAAAATCATCATCCATATTTAAATATATATTTATTGTATTTTATATATTTAATTATGTAGATTATTTTGTAGGTTTATGTATTATTTTATGTATGTACGTATATTCTTATATCTATGTGTGTAAGAAAGTATTATTAGTGTTAACATTTTTGTTTCATTATAAGCATTTCTAATTATTTTATTTTTTTTTACTAATGCCGCTCACCATTTTCTTTTCTATACTACCAATGGTTGACTGGTAGAGAATGCTTTTAGCATTAAGTCCGCCATTTGTTCCGATATTTATATTGTGGCAATAAAGAATAAATAAATAAATAAATAAAAATCATGTTTTATAGCCTCTTGTTGGAATATGGATTACTAGCTGTTGCCCGCAGAATCGCCCGCGTAGATGTCGTTTAAGAAGTAGCCTGTGTTCTTCCTCAAAGTCAACTGTATCTCTGTACCAAATTTCTTACTGACAGACAGAGTTACTTTCGCATTTATAATATTAATAATAAGTAGGGATAGGGAAGTAGGGATTTCGTGCTATTAAAATACGGCAAAATTAAAAAAACTTCAGTCCACATTGGTGATTGGTAAATACTGGATCTTATAGATACCAACACAAAACCTAAACTCTAAACACAGATCACATTTGAGGTCTAGGATCTCAAATCTATATGCAGAAATGGCAGTCATACATAACTATCTAACCGGAATACGATAGATGTGTCTGATAAATTTTAGACTAAGCCCTTTGCGGTCGCTGAATGGGTGGTAAAGTAGACTACAGCCGTTTTGAGATGAGCCGTCTATATACGTCCAATTAGAAACACAGGTAAATTATGTAAGTGGATTTTTTGATTTGAAGTAGCTACATAGGTCGCCACCTAGTGGAACACGGAGGTAACACAAGTGCTTATCTAGAACGATAGATGGCGTATGACCGCACTGACTCGCACATATGAAGTATTCACATGAGTTTCAACTGCTAACATTAATCGTTGTGCTGCGGTCCGTTAGACGCTATCACCTAGCCTGGTCGGAGAATACTCCCTGAAAGGAACAATGATACCAGTTTCTCCACAAATGCTTAAAACTGTTAATAGGAAAGCTCGAGTGGTCAGTGTGAGTCTTCAGCCTAAAAAGCTTCAGCGAACCTAGTTTGACCTAGAACTTATTTTAGATTTTTTCTGCTATGAATGTACCCTTTCACAATAAGCGACATCTGAATATTTTCTGCCTTCTATGAATCATTTTAAGCTTAAGCATAGTAATAAATTGTGTCCGATGATTCATGCTAACCCTAAATCCTATAAGTTTCTCTGATCAAAAACTCGGTGTTCATTCCTTATCCTAATATTAAACGGTTATAATAATTTTTCATCTAAATATTCTGAAATGATTCATAGAAGGCAGAAAATATTCAGGAGTCGCCCATTGTGAAAGGGTGGGTACATTCATAGAAGAAAAAATCTAAAATAAGTTCTAGGTCAAACTGGGTTCGCTGAAGTTTTTCCATATTTTCTTTCTTCTTTGCTATTGAACAGCTAATGGAAAAGACTAAAAAAGCCTTTAAATAAATGAATAAACAGATAAACAATGCAAATGTAGATATTTGCAGAGGCTCAAGAAGACCACGGAAAACTTACATTGACCAGAGAATATGTAATGAAACTTCTATCACCAATAATTTTAGAGCCATAAATAATTGTTATCGCATGTACAAAAGAAAATTTCGCAGGAAGTTACATAATGCTTGCTATTCCGACAATCGAATTCAGCTGTAAAAAATAATGTAATCAAATCACGCTCTTACAAGTACAATAAATATACTCATAACTGCGAATTTAGCATTAAAAACATAAAAACATTAATATTTTTTAATTTAAGAACCCCTAAATTATGGGTTATGGAGAAATTAAATGGAACACATGATCGCGTGCGTATTATGGTGGCAAAAGTGGCTTAAGCTAAATAACGTAATTTGATTTTTATCGTTAACTAGCTGTTGCCCGCGGCTCCGCTCGCGTGTAGGTCGCTTTTCACAAAACCTGTAAAAACTCATCAAATCATCCCATGGCATCCCACAGGAACATTTTTTCGGGATAAAAAGTATCTTATAATCTAAGTCAGCTAATACCCTATTTGCATAACATTTCATCAAAATCCGTTCAGTAGTTTCGGCGTGATTGACGGACAAACATCCAAACAAAGAAACTTTCACATCTATACATCTTTACAAATAAATAAAATTGGACTATATGTGTACCTAATATAAAAATAACCGGTTTTTACTAAATGACTATGTATGTATACACGGTACATATACCAAAAATTTTTTTTTACAGTTTTTTTCTGTCTGTCCCGCTAATCTCGGGAACGGCTATACCGATTTTGACGGGACATTCACTGGCAGGTAGCTGATGTAATAAGGAGTAACTTAGGCTACTTTTTTTTAGCTGCGCCCATGACTTCGTCCGGGTAGATACTGAAAAATCATAAATTCTCACGCGAGCGAAGTCGCGGGCACAGCTAGTATGTAATATGTCTTGGCCATCTGTCAGTTATTAGTGTTGGACCACTTTTCGTATTGGCGTAGATCTGTATATACTATTTATTTATTTAAACTTTAATGCACATTTAGGTACATTAGGCGGACTTAATGCCATAAGGCATTCTCTACCAGTCGACCTAGTGGTAGTGGATCCATATTGTGGGGTGCAATATAAAAAAAAAAAAAAACCATAGAGAAACAGAAATAAAATAAAAAATAATAAACAAATTACTTAATGGAAGCTTACAGACAAATTACATAAAGATATGCACACACACATATATATATAGTGAGGTCAAAAGTCTTAGAAATCGGCGTGCATATATGAAGAGAATGATGAAGGTAGACGAGGCACGAGAGGTTTGTCAGAACCGGGATGTCTGGCGCTCTACACTCTCTGCCTACCCCGTTAGGGACCTGGCGTAAAGATACATACATACATTTATAGAATTATAACAATTACATAAGGAACTATTTTCTTTATGGTGTAACTTTATCGAACTAAAATGTTTATCAACTCAACTCATTTTTCAAAGACCTATTCAACGATACCGTGCACAATGGACGCACGAGAAACAAATGACATCCCTGTCTAAAACATAGGGGACGTAACCCTAAAAATGTTATCCTGAATTTTATTTTACCAATTGTTTTATATTATTTCGCATTAACACATGCTTGTGAAATATATTTTATTTTTAAAGAAAAATGGAAAGAAAAATTTGACTTCAGGCGAGACTCGAACTCGCGGCCTACTGGGAATCTAGTCCAGCCGCTCTTCCAATTGAGCTACTGAAGCCCTGCCCGATTTGCCAAATCTTTCCTTCACATCTATTGCATTGCTTTATGGTAGCAGCAGCGCCATCTATTGCCAACTATCACTATAACTATTTATTTTACCACTTTCTACGTACGATAAATAAATATGTACCATTATTCGTGCCACATTAAAGCTTTCTCGTAGTAATCATCTCTGAACTAAGCTGCGGACAGACGGACAGACAGACGGCCGATGGATATGGCGAAGGCTTACTTACAGACTGCGGTATCTTAAAAACATTAGTGACTGTATCACTGGTAACATTCGTTTCCAATGTCCGATACAATAGGTATCACAATTCATTAAACATGTCACAGTTTTTACTGGTGGTAGAGCTCCAGTGACGGGGCTCGCGGGCGTAGGCACCACCGCATTACCTGATTTACTTGCCGCTAAATGGTAGTGTTCAGCACTATCGTGTTCCGGTCAGGTGGTAATGTACGGCCCGGTAATTTCCGGCACTTAGGTATAACACCTTAGGCCTCAAGAGTGGTAACGCATTTGCATTTTGACCTTGGTCTTTGTGTGGGTGTCTATAGGCTGCAGTAATCGCTTAACATCAATGTGAACTGCATGCTTGTTTGCCACTTCAATTACATAAAAAAAAAAAAAAAAGTTTCCAATGTCCGATATAATAGGTATCACAATTCCTTAAACATGTCACAGTTTTTACTGGTGGTAGAGCTCCAGTGACGGGGCTCGCGGGCGTAGGCACCACCGCATTACCTAATATACTTGCCGCTAAATGGTAGTGTTCAGCACTATCGTGTTTCGGTCAGGTGGTAACGTATGGCCCGGTAATTTCCGGCACAGAGGCATAACACCTTCAGCCTCAGGAGTGGTAACGTATCTGCATTTTGACCTTGGTCTTTGTGTGGGTGTCTATAGGCTGCAGTCACAGTTTGTAACTATACTGTGCTGCAGTCATCACTTAACATCAATGTGAACTGCATGCTTGTTTGCCACATCCATTAAATAAAATGAAAAAGTTGAAACTTTTGTTCCGTGAGTAATATTATTTATACCATGAGTAATATAATTAAAATACAAATTCGTTTAAAAAATTAAAACCTACTTCAAGAGTTATCGTGTGCAATCACGATTTGAAAAACTATCTGACTTGTAAGTATTTACATACTAGTAAATAATCATGGACCTTGAAATAAGTTTAAATAAAATATGGCCGACACGGAGATATATTATTACAATATTTTTTTAATTTTCAGAATAAAGCAATTTAATTTTTATATTATTAATTAGTGTTATCATTAATCGAGGTATCAATTATAAGTATATACCTACCTTTTTTTTTTTTAATGTAATTGAAGTGGTAAACAAGCATGCAGTTCACATTGATGTTAAGTGATGACTGCAGCCTATAGACACCCACACAAAGACCAAAGTCAAAATGCAGATGCGTTGCCACTCCTGAGGCCTAAGGTGTTATGCCACTGTGCCGGAAATTACAGGGCCGTACATTACCACCTGACCGGAACACGATAGTGCTGAACACTACCATTTAGCGGCAAGTATATTAGGTAATGCGGTGGTGCCTACGCCCGCGAGCTCCGTCACTGGAGCTCTACCACCAGTAATTTACAATATAAGTAAGAACATAATTAATGATGGCATACAAATACAGCCTTAGAGGAAAGCGTTAAAATTCTATGAATAAAGACATATAAATGGATGTACTCACTTGTTTCGGACGAAAATTCATAAATGCTTTTCACTGGTCAGAGTACTAGTATAGGAGTTGAGTGAAAAAAAAAGAAAAGATCACCAAAATCATAGTAGCATAATATTTTATTAGATCTAAACTTACTGGCGGTTCGCCCCGACTTCGCCCCTGAATGTAATTTGGTCTATGTCTCGCAGTGAAGATGCAGGTGATAGAATTTTTGAAATCGGTCCAATAGCTTTTGTGTGAAAACGTGCAATACAAACATGATTGTTTTTATATTATTTCGCATTAACACATGCTTGTGAAATATATTTTTCTTTAAAAATAAAAAATACAAACATGCATACAAAATACTAAGATGTTTTTTGTTTTTATTTTTCAAGGAAAGCAAATAGTGTATGTATGTATGTATGTATCTTCACGCCAGGTCCCTAACGGGGTAGGCAGTGAGTGTAGAGCGCCAGACATCCCGGTTCTGACAAACCTCTCGTGCCTCGTCTACCTTCATCATTCTCTTCATACATGCACGCCGATTCCTAAGACTTTTGACCCCACCATCAGACAGAACTCGACCTATTTGGTCATGGTAGGTCAGCCTTGGTCTTCCTGGGCCTCTGCAACCATCCACATTCGCATTGTATATCTGTTTAGTCATTCGCTCATTCGACATTCTTTCTATATGCCCGAACCATCGGAGCATGCCTTTTTTCATTTTTACACCGATACTATCATTCACACAAAGTCTCTTTCTTACATCTTCATTACGAACGCGATCGGTGAGTGATACACCGCAGATCTTGCGCAAAGATCTCATCTCGACCGCGTTCAACTTACTTTCATGCTCTTTCCTGCATACCCAGCTCTCGCTTCCATATAAAAGCGTTGGAGTAAGTACAGCATTATGTACGGCTAGTCGAGCCCGCTGGCTGAGATGTTTAGATTCTAGCAGCTTAGCAAATAGTGGCTATGTCTTAAAGGCTTACCCCCTTATTCATAAACGTATTTTAGCTAAAGTGTTGCTAATCTCTCCTTTGTCTTTTTCTATCCTGAACATTTGACCATGCAACTGACAGAGACAAAGCATTCTATAGCTAAAACGTATCTAATGTACGTTTATGAATAACGGGGTTAATTCAAAACAAATCACCAACGCCGACGATATTTAATACAACCTTCCTCGAACTAAAACTAATGTTGAAAAAAAACCAAATCCCTCAGCTGGGCTGACTATGATCCCGTACAGATCTCAAAAAGAAAAAAAAAACAGAATACTTACAGCAATGATTCTCAAAGTGGTCCATATAGACCCCCTGGGGTCCATGGGAATCGATGGGGGTCTACGTAGGCGTGAATAAAATTTGGAAATATGGGAATGTGATATAAATGTAGCAAGGAGGAACCACGGAAACCAGAAAAAAATTGAAAGGGGTCTGCAAGAAAAAATAGTTTGTGAACCTTTGACTTACAGGATCACTTTCTTTGCAAAGGTAAAAATGCAACGCAAGCCGCGAAAAAAATTTGCGATGTTTATGGACCTAGTGCAGTGTCTGTGAGAGTAGCACAAATTTGGTTTAAGCGTTTTCAATCCGGAAATTTTGATGTCAAAGATGCACCTCGCTCTGGTCGCCCTATTACGGATAAAATGGATGCCATTTTTGAAAAAGTTAAGCAAGATCGACTTATCAGTAGTTACGACGTAGCTGAAGAACTGAGAATTGATCACAAAACAGTTTTAGCGCATTTGAAAAAAGCTGGGTACAAAAAAAAGCTTGATATTTGGGTACCTCACGAGCTCACTGAAAGAAACCTATTGAACCGTGTACTCATTTCTGATTCTTTATTACGACGTAATGAAACCGAATCATTTTTGAAGAAGCTGATAACTGGTGATGAAAAGTGGATCACGTACGACAAGAACGTGCGAAAAAGGTCGTAGTCAAAGGCCGGTCAGGCTTCACAAACTGTGGCGAAACCCGGGTTAACTCGCAATAAGGTGATGTTGTGGTGTGTGTGGTGGGATTGGAAGGGCATTATTCATTATGAGCTATTACCACCAGGCAGGACTATCGATTCTGAACTCTACTGCGAACAACTGATGAGATTAAAGCAAGACGTTGAGAGAAAGCGGCCGGAATTGATCAACAGAAGGGGTGTGGTGTTTCATCATGATAACGCTAGACCTCACACATCTATAGCCACTCAGCAAAAATTAAGAGAGTTTGGCTGGGAGGTGTTAATGCATCCGCCGTATAGTCCTGACCTTGCACCTTCAGATTTCCACCTGTTTCGGTCTCTTCAGAATTCTATATGCAATGTTAGGTTAACATCACGAGAGGACTGCCAAATCCACTTGTCGCGGTATTTTGATGAGAAGTCCCAAAATTTTTTTAGCAATGGGATCATGTCCCTACCTACAAGATGGCAAAAGGTTATCGAACAAAATGGTACATACATATTTTAGTTAAATTTAAATAAACTATATTGAAAAATGTTTTGAATTATCTTAAAAAATGCGAAGAAACTTTTTCCCCAACCTAATATATAGAAGATTATATTTATGCTAACCTTGCTTAAATAAGTATAGAAAGCTGACCCGTACCACATACACGAATCAAACGCTACAATAATAAATTACAGTGGCTGATTCGACGTGCCGTGAAATAGTTTGTTTTGCTATCGGGGACATTGGAGCAGATAATAGGTACCTACATAGAGAAATACCTACGTAAAACGAGCAAAATACCTATCACCATAGAGCAACACGGGCTACCGGCCGCGGCGGACTCGAGGGGAGTAGCCATAGCGTTTATTACCGATGCAAAATAGTCTGTCATTTTTTGCGGGGGGAAATGCGTGCAACACACACGCACACTACAAAAATCGTCTGTTACTACGAAACTCACACCTTGACTTTAGCAAAATACAGAAACAATTACACGCACACATTTAAACATCTAGGCGACAGGTATAGGCCCATTTGGGCTTGTACTTTGACAGAGGGGAAAACCTGCATATGGCTACTACCCTCCAGTGTTGCTCTATGCCTATCACGCTTATGCCCGCCCGATTAACGTCTGATGAAGTCAAAGCCACAGCATACTATATGCTGCGTGTAGAGTAGAGTATTTTCTAATATGGATGCTTAACCCTAGATTATTTTTTTATGTAATGGAAATGGCAAACAAGCAGTTCACATTGATGTTAAGTGATGAATGCAGCCTATAGACACTTACACAATGACCAGAGGTCAAAATGCAGATGCGTTACCACTCCTGAGGCCTTAGGTGTTATGCCTCTGTGCCGGAAATTACAGTGCCGTACCGTTACCACCTGACCGGAAACACGATAGTGCTGAACACTACCATTTAGCGGCAAGTATATTATGTAATGCGGTGGTGACTACGCCCGCGTGCTCCGTCACTGGAGCTCTACCACCAGTAGAACCTAGAAGTAGTAACCTAGATTGTTAAATACATATAAATTTCGAGTAGGTATAAATCTATGACCAGGGAACTCTTCTTATCCATTATCTATTAGGTACATTTAATAAGGTAGTAAGAATCGAGTGTCTGTCCATTAAATATTTATCCAAAAAACTGAACTTTTTTGATTTTTTTTTGTCTGTCTGTTTGTCTGGTACGTTATAACTTTGAAACTACTCGTAACTTAACGTAACTTCACGCCTGTTATCTCCGAAGGGATAGGCAGAGGTAAATTCATGCATTTAAGCATACATGCAACCCACGACTCGCCGGTTACATTTTGGCCCACGTAACAGGTGGCGAACCTGTTGCCATCTCCGGGCACATTACCAAACTCCGAGGTACTGGGAAACTACCAGAAAATGGAAAAATCCGTTATCTCTGACAGTCCCCGACCCGGGAAACGAACCCAGGACCCCCAGCGTACTAGTAGTGGCCTGCTACCACTACGCTACTGAGCCAGTTTAAAGCAGTGGAACTACTCAACGGATTTATACGCGGTTTCTCAGGTAAATTACATATTATTATAATTAGGAGCATTGTCTGCACACAAGCACAGACTAGCTGCGCCCGCGACTTTATCCGCGTAGAATTTAACAAAATTCTTCGGCATCTATGCGGACGAAGTCGTAGGCACAGCTAGTTCTTAATTTACAAGAGTTTTTATACAAATATACCCAGGAAATCTTATTTATTCATAAACGTTTTCTGACTTGCTCCTGTCATCTCACACAGTCATAAATCTGCTTATGACTGTACTTATTCCAAAACGAACCTCCTATCTTTATGTTTCGCCGTTTTTGCCGCCATTTTCCTTCGCAAATGCGTACGCGAAGTCCTTCGGAGTGATGAACATAGATTAAAAATATTGCGAAATTATATCAGGCAATAAAAAAAATGGCGGAAAAGTTTAAATGGCCACAAACTTTTTTCGATTCGGGAATTGTAGGTATTAATCAACGGTAAAATATATTGCGAAATCTGTGTTATTGTAAAAAAAAATGTAGGTATTTCACCCGAAGTATTTACTGGTGGTAGCACTCCAGTGACGCAGCTCGCGGGCGTAGGCACCACCGCATTACGAACACTACCATTCAGCGGCAAGTATATTAGGTAATGCCGTGGTGCCTACGCCCGCGAGCTCTTTCACTGGAGCTCTACTACCAATAAAAATAAGCGCTTCCTTTATTCGCGTTTTCACTATTCGCGGATTGAAAAAATGCGACTCAAGTCCTAATTTCGCGCCTTACGATTACTTTATTCGCGGATTGAATCGGTAAATCGGTAGATATAGTAAAAGCAAAATCATATATTAATAGTAAATTAAAAATTAGAATTTAAACTACTTGGTTTAAACATAATAATCACAAAATTTTTAAATTCCTTCAAGAAAAAGAAAAACTTATTCGTCAAGACCAAAGTTATAACTCTGGTGATAGGTGATAACCATGCATACTTAAGATTTATAACAAACCGTTTTTTATATTATTTCGCATTAACACATGCTTCTGAAATATATTTTATTTTTAAAGAAAAATGGAAAGAAAAATTTGACTTCAGGCGAGACTCGAACTCGCGACCTACTGGGAATCTAGTCCAGCCGCTCTTCCAATTGAGCTACTGAAGCCCTGCCCGATTTGTCAAATCTTTCCTTCACATCTATTGCATAGTTATTAACTAGCATAGTCGAACTCGCGACCTACTGGGAATCTATTCCCAGTAGGTCGCGAGTTCGAGTCTCGCCTGAAGTAAAATTTTTCTTTCCATTTTTCTTTAAAAATAAAATTTATAACAAACCGTTTTAGAAATACACTAAATTATTCGAATACACTTAATGCTGCCATTAACACTGAAATTCACGATCAAAAGGGTTAAGTATCAAACACAAAAATGCCTAGTACCCTACTAAATTTTTTATAGTTGCATAGGCAGGGCCATGAAAATGAGATTATGCAAGACGCCTAAAAGCGAATTTATAATACCTACTTAGTATTTATTTTAAGGCCCATCTCATGCTAGACCTCCAAAAATAATTGGTCTTCGTAACTGTTTTATTCGACAGCTGTAAGAAAGGTTTAGGCGTTAGGCTGTAACAGGAACCACTTTGAAAAAAAATACTATTAACGTGTTAACATTTTACGTGTTTTTTTTTCAGTTTAGACCCGGTAAGTCCAGCGGTGTAAGATGACCGTTTGATTAGAAGAGCCGCGGGTTCGATCCCCGCACCGAGGGAAATATTGGTATGGCCTACAGATATTTGTTTCGGGTCTGGGTGTGTACAGCGGCAACCACGACATAGGTTTATACCTAGTGTAGGGCTGTGAGTGTAAGCGTATTCATTTTTTTACCTCTGCCTACCCATTTGGGAATACATGCGTGAAGATTAAACTTCTGCCTTCTATTTCAGAGCAGTACACGCGTAAGATTATAAGTCTGATTTACCACAGATTAACTCGACAGTTATGATACCTGCCACGAATTTGATGAATTATTGCGTAGCGTTATAAACTCTTTGGAAACACGCGACAAAATAATTAACTTCATCATGTTGTTCACAAATCAATGTATGGAACTTGCGATATTTCTTCTCATAACAATTAACGTTACTTCGGAACTTCACATCTGTAATCCCCAAAGGGGTAAGCAGAAGTAAATGCATGCATTCAAGCATACATGCAAACACCCATGATCTGCCAGTTACGTTTTGGCCCATGTAACAGGTGACGAGCCTGTTAACATCCGGGGACATCACCAAACTCCGATGTACTGAGAAACTTCCAGAAAATGGAAATTACAACACTGTTATTTCTGAGAGCCTTTGACCCGGGAATCGAACCCATGACCAGCGTAGTATTAGTAACAATAACAAATCTTCCCACTATCTATCACACCGCGGACACTCCGCCAAAATTCCATACAAACGCTTAATTTGGTCTCTATTACACAGACATCAACCAGTGACGTGTATTTACACGTGCACCTGTGTGCGTAGCACGTACAAAATACCAACCGTCGCCCATAAGAGGGGAGGAGGTTGGGTGATGCGGAGAAATCGGGCGGGACGTCGAAGTGTCCATTCTATGCGTAGTATTATTACATATTCTCTGACACTACCTCAATTTATTTCAACGGTTCTAACCCCAATTCTACCAATTTTTAAGTCAGTATGTTCCTGATATAAATAGGGTCATAAATGTCAGTGTGAAGCTTTCAAAGAAATATACCGACACCATTTTTCATGCGTATCAATATTGATCTGAATCTTGTTATGCTAGGAAAAGATTTTATATTTATCGTGAGTGCAGCTAGATACAATTATTAGGGTTCCGTACTTAAAACAGATGGAACCCTTATAGGCATGTCTAGCTGTTTGTCTGTCTGTCCGATTGTCACAGTAAATTTGCCTCGAAACTTTTTTTTTATGTAATAAAAGTGGCAAACAAGCACGTAGTTCACATTGATGTTAAATGATGACTGCAGCCTATTGACACTTACACAATGACCAGAGGTCAAAATGCAGATGCGTTGCCACTTCTGAGGCCTAAGGTGTTATGCCTCTGTGCCGGATATTACAGGGCCGTACATTACCACCTTACCGGAACACGATAGTGCTGAACACTACAATTTAGCGGCAAGTATATAAGGTAATGCGGTGGTGCCTACGCTCGCGACCTCCGTCACTGGAGCTCTATTTACTGCGCCGATTGAGTTGAAATATTGTAAAAACAAAAAAACTGAAAAACCAGAGGTCAATATATGTAAATACGTTACCACCCCTGAGACCTAAGTGTTATGTCTCTGTAATAGTTATTGCGGGGACATACCTACATTATAGGTCGCGCCACGTAAAAAGAACGCTGGAAGAAAGTAGAAGGGATGTGTTCGCGCATCGGTACACTCGCGCACGAGAGTACTAGCCCTATTGGTTTATTTTTGATCTAGCTTTCGCTTTCGGTTTCGTGTATTGGTAGGCAGATTGAAAACTATATTATATAGAATAACATAAAATGAAATGAAAACACATGACGCGCAGCTTGACCGCCAGCGTTCTTTTTACCTGGCGCGACCTATACCATCTAACCGCTCACGTTGTAAACCTACTATTTGGTCGCAAATAGGTTAGGTTTCCTATGGCGCCTACGCCCTCGAGCACGCAGACAAGAAATCTATCATCAGTCAAATATATTTTGTTATCCGAAAAAAATCCTTAAAAATTAGAGCAATTTTGAACATATCTAATTTATTATTTCTACAATAAGGAGTTTGGAAGTTTTTCGAGAACTAAAATTGACCCTTTTCTCCCCTTTATCTTTGTCTGATCCAGAAAAAAAAACGAAATGTAGCCCTTAATTTACTATATATGTATCTTCACGCCAGGTCCCTAACGGGGTAGGCAGAGAGTGTAGAGCGCCAGATATCCCGGTTCAGACAAACCTCTCATAATTTACTAATCACAGGAAAATCGCAAAGCGACTCCAAAAAGAAAGTACGAAATTATAACGCCATATAATAATGCCCAACAAGCAAACAAAATTTGAGTAAGATCATAAATTCTTGATTACTTGACCAAAAGAAATGCTTATTGGCACGACATTTTGTTACAAGAAAGTCACCTTGTTCGAACTGACTACGTAATTTACTCGTAAACATTTTTTTTTCCTTTTATAGTACATACTAGCTGTGCCCGCGACTTCACCCGCGTGAAAATTTATGATTGTTCAGTATCTACCCGGACGGAGTCGTTGGCGCAGCTAGTATAAAAGTAGCCTAAGTTACTCCTTATTACATCAGCTATCTGCCAGTGAAAGTCCCGTCTAAATCGGTCCAGCCGTTCCCAAGATTAGCCCCGCCAAACAGACAGACAGACAGAAATTGTAAAAAATGTTGTACACATACATATGCTTTTGGTAAAAACGCGGTTATTTTTATATTACAAACAGACACTCCAATTTTATTTATTTGTATAGATGAACAAAAGATTTCACCTACATTACCTATATCACTTAATGCTAGCATTAGAAAACCATTAAGGTTTGTAAGTATGCTAACCTAATTTACGTCTATAGGCAGGTAAAAATTTGTACATACAATAACGAAGACCTTTAACAACAATAACTGATAGTATCTAATGGAACACAACGATATTTAGAAAAATTGGTTAAGCACATAATTTTATCATCCCGTGTCGGGCGAGATATAAAGTCCTTTGAATAGGGTTCAGTAGATAATAATAGATGTTGTTCGAAATAAAGTATAAGACATAGTGTGAGATTCACAGACCGCACTACGACTTTACTTTGAGCAAAGTATGCTTAGAACTGTCAGTACAGTATGGGATTTGACAGTTCGAAGCGTACTTTGCTTGAAAGTAAAGTCGTAGTGCGGTCTGTGAATCTCACGTGTCTTATACTTCACTAACTGGCTCACGAAGTCCTGCCATACGATAAATGATGTAAAAGCCATAATCCTAAATTTAAGAAAAAACAAGCGCGTTCCATCGTCGGTTTGCATGTACATATGCTTAAATGCATGCTTTTATTTACTTCTGTCTACGCCTTCAGGGAATTCAGGCCTGCAGTTAGGTATTTTATGGCAAAAAAACCAATAATCTAGTTCTGTTCCAACGATACCCTAAAAACAATGGGAAGTGAAATTTGGAAATTTGCCATAATTTCATGTTATTTGGACGTATTCATCATCACTCATTACGTACTTTTCTAGTGAATATCAAAATAATTTGATACAAAAAATATAGTTGTCAACGTATCTGAGTGATGTTACTGTTGAGTATATTTTTATCGATATAAATAAATGGCATCTTTTTCTCGGATTTATTTGTAGGGTTCCATGTTTATGGCCCTGTAATAATTTATAAACTGCCTCAGTAGCGTAGTGGTAGCAGGCCACTACTATTACGCTGGAGGTCCTGGGTTCGATTCCCGGGTCGGGGACTTTCAGAGATAACGGTTTAAAATCCTTTATCTCTTTTCCATTTTCTGGAAGTTTCCCAGTACCCCGGAGTTTGGTTATGTTCCCGGAGATGGCAACAGATTTGCCATCTGTTACATGGGCCAAAACGTAACCGGCGAGTCGTGGGTGTTTGCATGCATTGAATGCATGAATTTACCTCTGCCTACCCCTTCGGGGATTACAGGCGTGAAGTTACGTTTTTTTAATAACTTATCACAGAGACATATCAACTAAGGTCTCAGAGGTGGCAACGCATCTGCATTTTGAATTCTGGTTTTAGTGTAGGTGTCTATAGACTGCAGTCATCACTTAACATCAATGTGAACTGCATGCTTGTTTGCCACCTTCATAACATAAAAAATACCTGAAGGGTAAAAACAGGACCCATTTACTAAGACTCTGCTGTCCGTCTGGCCGTCCGTAGATCTGTTACCAGGCTGTATCTCCCGAACCGTAATAGCTAGAGTGTTAAAATTTACACAGATAATGTACTTTTGCTACCATTATTACAACAAATACAAATATTTGTGTCTCCTACACATTTTTATTTCGGGCTTGAGTATTTTCAAATATTTATTAATTATTATTGTATCTAAATAAGCAATAGAATACATAACATATTAAGCATTTTTTTTAATTTTACTCGTAATATACAAGTTTGTCGATGATTTAGATAAGGCGTCAATATAAAAAGAAATATATTTTTAGTTGGCTTTGATTGAATATCCGATTACGTCAACTTGGTATGATTTCAAAGATCAGTGTAGAAAATAGTCAAAAACACATCAAATTATTTAAATCGTCAAGCAAGATACAATCGATTGCAAGTTACATAATATAATTTTTGATTAATTTCCAAGTTATCGACAAAATAATAATGGAATATGGGTACATCACTGCTTCCGTACGCGGTCCAAGTAATGATTAGTATGGCATATACCGTAATTTTAGCTGGAAATGCGACAGACCATATCGACATAGAAATATCCATTGTTAAATCTGATTTGGTGAAATAAAGTGACTGATGTGTTATTGTAAAACAATATTGTGTATTTTGTGTTGGTGATATTCCGGGATTTTATTCGGTGAGTGATTGCTTATTATTATTGTCTCTCGTTAGGACGCGGTCCCATTTGAGCCTCGGATCTATGTTAAACTAGCGCAGGAACATGGCTCCAACATGTAGGGCTCGTACTACGTTTTGTATGAAAACAAATGACCGCCCGTGCCCCATACGACAAACGCACCGCTTTGGCACTGTAGCGGTCCAACGCGAACCGTCTAAATTGAAAGAGAAAGAGAGTATAAAAGGAGATGTTGCGAGCTCGGCTCTAGTTCGTACACGTCCTCAAAAAATGGGTAAATTAAAGAAGAATCCGAAAAAAATACAACTAAATTATTCAAGAATATATTTTAGAGTTACTATCACATTTAATTCAAACGATTTTATCATTTTTAACCATATTTAACATGGCGGCGATACAGCCGACCCTTCTTTAAATAGGAAATCGATTAGTTTAAGTTCTTAGTATTAACACATGAAATCGATTTCGATAGTACTTAGAAAATATTACTTTTTGCTCCAAGTACTATATAATCAAAAAACAATAAAAAAATGAAAATGTCAAAATGACATCCCCCGCCATATTCGCCCATATTCGCCATGTTGGTTTGAGTTGCAATTCTTAACTGCAAATAATATTTTGTAACTGCAAACAAAGCTAAATAAGTGAAACTATGCAGTAAAAAACGTTTTTATATTGATTTCGCCTATTAATGATATTGTGTACAATACATGGCCGGAGGTCCATACATTTTTGCAACATCTCCTTTACTGTAAAAATATAGCCACAAAAACAATAGGTATTATGAGTTGGCTACTCACTACACTAACATATTTGTGGTTCCAATGTTTACAACATGATTGATTTACAACATTAATCATAACTTGAATGAGTAAAGAACGACGTAACTCGGGACAGATCAGGGTAGGAAGTGGAAGCGGAAGCGTATGTTGTCAAACTTTCTCTTATCAAATAATTTCCTTGTCATAATGAAATAATGATAAAAGTTTAAGGGCATTTGTGTTTTTATTGCAAAATACACGATTGGACATTTTTTTGAAAAAGTTGATTATGATGTACTATACTAAATACTGTTTGTATATTTTTAAAGACTACTCAGATTGGAGGAATGAGGTATATTTCATCAAAAAATTTAAGCTTATCTATTCTGTTGATAAATCTCTTATGATGGGGCTGAATGACATCGGCACGTTGCTTAATCTATCTCTAATTTAATGGATTTCATTTATTATTGTATTTTTTTTACCCCAAAAATTATTAACTTTGTGACTGTATGTACCTAAGTATTTTTTTTATTTTAGAACAAATTTTGCCACTACTTTTGGAAACTCTTAACTAAACACGACTAAGAATTCATACCACACAAAATATATTACGAAAAGCAACACTGACATATTAAAGCCGTTCCAACGTTTACAACATGTTCGACTTACAACATATATCATAACTTAGATAAGTAATGCCCAAGTAACTCGGAAGAGGACATGGTAGAAAGCGAAAGCGGAAGCGTATGTCGTGAAAGTTTCGCTTATCATTTCCTTGTTATTTTTTTTTTTTTTTTTTTTTTTATTAATTCACAAAATCCACAGATCTTAAAGGTACTTACATTTAACTTGTATATATATATCTTACATCCAATTACGGATTTACTTTATATATGTAAAAATAATAAAATAACAGTCACTAAAGAGCAGCACAGTGTTGATTGTATACATTACTATAGGTAGGGTACATTAAATTGTGAAAAGATAATGGTAGGTACACATTCATATAGCAAACAAATAATGTATTGTACATAATGATGAGTCACATAGGTATTATATATGTACGATAAACAAAATTAACTATTCGGCTAATTCCAATAATGAATTTGAAAATGATCAATTATGTTATATCAGGGAACTGGCCGCTTGATCACGTAGGAACCTTTCTTAGTAGGTAGTAGCATGACGTTAAAAACCTTCGCTTTTCGTCCTTAAAATTATAAGATATTTTACTGTGTGTGAGTGTGTGTGTGTGTGTGTGTGTGTGTGTGTGTGTGTGTGTGTGTGTGTGTGTGTGTGAGTGTGTGTGTGCTGTGTGTGTGTGAGTGTGTGTGTGTGAGTGTGTGTGTGTGTGTGTGTGTGTGTGTGTGTGTGTGTGTGTGTGTGTGTGTGTGTGTGTGTGTGTGTGTTTTTATGCAAGATTTATGAAAATAATTAATATACTCAATTCTCTTATGTTTCTAATTCCTGTATTATTTCGATTATAGATTTCTTAAAATTTTGTTTTTTACTATTAAATAAGTCAACCGAGCAAAATTTTTTATTAAAGATTTTTTTCGTTCGATTGATTACTGAATTTTCGAAGTAATTAGTACGGGTACGAGGGAGATGGAACAGTGGGGTATCTCTACGTCGGTAAGTAGGAGTTCGCAATTGAAGGAATAACTCGGTAAGATGGGGACTGTCGATTGTTCCGTGGCAAACATTATGGAGAAATAGCATGTCAAGAAGAGATCTCCTGTCTTTGAGAGATAAAACATTGTGAAACTTACAGGTTTGCTTATAATCAGTGCATTTGTGCTGCGAGCGGTAATTTAGGTGTTTTAAAAATTTTGATTGTATTTTTTCTAAATCCTGAATATATGATATATATTGTGGACTCCAGATATTACTACAATACTCGAGAACACTTCTGACATGAGCAAAATATAATAGTTTGAGACAGTCAGAGTTTGAGAAATATTTACTGACACGCAAAATAAAACCTAGATTTTTATATGATCTACTAATAATATCAGTAATATGTTCGTTAAATGTTAATTTTTGATCTAGTAAAACTCCCAAATCCCTGACAAGGTGTGTTTTTTTAATAGGTATGTCATTAAACATATATTTAGAGTCTATTGTTTTTTTCTTTCTGGAAAATGACATAAACATGCATTTATCGACATTTACAGTTATCCCATTATCCGAATAGTATTTGTTTAAATTGTTCAAGTCCTGTTGAAGTTTGTCGCAGTCTAGCTGATTATTAATATTTAGGTAAATTTTTGTGTCATCGGCGTACATAAAGTAGTCGGCGCCGTGTTGAAAGCATTTACCTACGTCATATAAATAGACTGCATACAGCAAAGGAGCCAATATTGATCCTTGGGGCACGCCAGAAGGAATATCTATGAAATTAGAACGATGCCCACCGACGACAACAGCCTGACAGCGATTGCGGAGATAAGATTCCATCCACCGTAAAAGATCGCCACAAATTCCTAGTTCTTGTAGTTTGCGAAGAAGGATAGTATGAACAACGCGGTCGAATGCTTTTTCGAAATCCGTATAAATTACATCCACTTGCGAACCACCATCCATACCTTGCAAAACAGAGTTTGTGAAGATTGCTAAGTTAGTGTTAGAGGAACGCCCCTTTATAAAGCCATGTTGCTGATGTGGTATGTTAGGGTAGATAAAAGGGTATAGATGATAATGTACTGTCTTTTCCATTAACTTAGATAATGTATTCAGAATAGAGATAGGGCGGTAGTTCGCAATCGAGGTTTTTGTTCCTTTTTTATGTATCGGAATAATGAGAGCAGTTTTCCAAATCTCAGGCACATAACCTTCATGAAAACAGCGATTGAAAATATATGTGATGGGCCCAGCTAACGCATCTGCGCAATTAGCATAGAAAATTGGAGGTATCCCATCACTACCAGCACCTTTAGCGGAGTCAAGGGTTTGTAGTAATTTTTCGACAAAGCTAATTGTTACATTGATACTGTGAAGCGTATCGTTACTATTCGATTGTATAGGGGCTGATGTATTACTGGTCGTAGGAAAAGAAAAATTTTTATAGAAGAACTCGTTGAAAGCCAAACAAATCTCTACTTCGCTTGTTAACCTTTTATTTGTATAGAACATATATTTCGGGTAACCGGTAGTTTTTCTTCTTTTAGAATTCGTGAAAGACCAGAGTAGTTTAGGATTTGACTTAATTTTATTTTCCATTGATTTGATATAGAATTGATAACATTTTGTATCAAGGTTTTTTACTTTAGCTCGTAATTCTGAAAATATTTGATATTCTTGTTTATTTTTATATAATTTCCAATATTGATGTGCTTTGGCTTTCTCTTTTATCAAACAAATCAGTTCCTTGTTATACCACACTGGGTATGAGCGAGTATTGGATATAGTTACTTGAGGCACATATAGTTGTATTCCCTTGTTAAGAGTAGCATATAAATTATTTACTGCTTGTGATATGTCACACGATGAAAGAAGATCCTGCCAGTCTATATTATTAAAAAAGTTATTTAGAGAAAAATAATCAGCCCTCCGAAATAGAAGCTTCTTTACTGGTGCCGGTTTTAAAGGTGGTATAACAATGTCAGTAGCATCAATGATAAGTGACGGGTGGTAAATATCTTCCTTGACTAGAGGGTTGTCTGATTTTTGTAATCCAACGCAGAAGTTAGCAAAGACTAAATCAAGAGTATTTGAGTGTGAGTTAGTAAAGGTATTATATTGATTAAATCCCATAAACGACATCTGATTTATTAACAAAGCCGCAGAACTTTGTATTTCGACAGAACCCTTTTTTAACAGAGTATGATTGTCCGACGACCATTGAATACATGGTAAATTGAAATCGCCCGCTAAAATGATACTATCTGTAGGATGCGTATCGACAATATAAGATAAAATGTCAAGTAAAGTGTTTATACGTGTAGGAATCATTCTATCGGGTGGCAGGTATAGCACACCGATATGGAGCTCGCCGTGCGATTGGTCAGCGCTCGAATTGGTATCAGAAGAGGAGCCCGATGATTTACCACAAATCGTGTTTTTAGGTATAGTGACCCAGACGCATTCGAGATCGCCTCGTTGCCACTCGGGGCGCGCCCGGGCACCGAGCCGCGTCGTGCTCATTATCATTACGCCACCGCCGAGCGAACCCCGGTCACGGCGGAATACCTCATATAGGTTGTTACTAAGCTCACTATCCTGTATTCCATCACAAAGCCATGTTTCCGTGATAAGAATAATATCTGCCTCACATAGTTGTGCATTATTGTAAAAATCATTCGTCTTAGTTCGAAGCCCGCGTACATTTTGATAGAAAAAATTTAAATTACTATATGTATTAGATAGTTCGGTAAAGAGTGTGGTAGTATATCATATAGGTATATCTATTATAAGTACGGTGACAGTATATAAAGAAATCTAAAAGGTATATTGGTATGGTAAAATACGTGAAATGAACAATAATTGTCGATAATGATTTATTATATATTTGGATATGAAAAGTACAACGGTATATTTTGCGAGTTTTAGTACGAATAAGACTTATTACAGATAGGGTTATGAAGTTTTTATAAGAGTGCATGATTATTAAATGTGTGTTGTGTAAAAAGGTATGTGTCGTATAAATTGTGTTATATACGTTAAGTGGTCTAGTAGAAGGGAGTGTTATTGTGTTATTATGTGTGTGTTCTGTTGAATTTATGGTGTGTGGTGAATATGGTTGTATTTCCTGTGATTCTGGTGAGTGTTTACTTATGTTATAATGAAGGATGCGACGAAGGTTTTTAGCAGTAAGGAAGCTAAGATAGAATATAATTACTTTATTTTTTCCAAGTCCAATGCACTTATTATCGGTATGGGAGGTGAAGTCTCGGTTTTTCTGATATAAATTCGACAGTTTTTTGTCCATACATATTTATAATTGAATTCAGATGCTTTTGTTTTACAAGATTTTAGTAATTGTTTGTTTTCTTTAGTCAAATGTTCATTAACATAGATTTTTTTAATTTCACCCCCAATACCGAGATCCTCAGATGTCATACGACGGTGTTTTCGTGTGGCGGCTACAACAGCATCTTTTGTGGAGCGCTGTCGAAAGCGGGCCACGATAGCTCGACCAATGACACCACCAACACCTCCGGCGAGGCGCCGCGGCTGCACCCGATGTGCAAACTCGATGTCACTGCTTTGCACAACAACACCTGCCTGGGCAGCGATTTTCACTATGACATCCGCGGTGGATTCGTCTTTCATTTCAGGCACACCGATGACTTCGATGTTTTGTGTTCTGGACCACTGGTCTTGACGCGCCTGTCCCGCTTCGAGTGTCTTCACAAGGGTCTTCATTGCATCTAGTTCTTCACGTAGTTGGTTGTTTTGATCGCTTAGATGAGATATATCCGCCTTTGTGGTCGAGTAAAACTTGAAAATATCGTCGTATTGGCCGCTGAGGTATGCAACTGACTTTTCGAGACCCGTGATCCGATCACCTAAAACTTTGAACTGAGTCGTTATCGCGTCTGACACAGCTTTAGTAACTTCTTTCTTCAGAGTATCGGTAAACGTATCTTGGTCGGGCGTAATTACCTTCGCTTGCAGTGATGGAATATCTGAGCCATCGCGCGGTGAGGTTGGGGTTGGTGTTCCTCTTCGGACTGTGACATTAGCGCGCCCGGCTTCGTCCGCTGGCATCGTTAATTGCAACTTCACTGGAGTGTCGGAGTTACCGGTCTTAGGCTGTTTACTGGTACAAAGCGGACATATCCAGGCACGAAGTTTATTCAAAGTGTCCGTAGTTAGATTGACACACGCGACGTGGTAATGTTGTGTGCACGAGGAACGAGAACAAATGACCTTTTCGGAAGCCTTAACAGACTTATTACACGCACTACAGTTGGTCATATTTGTTAAATACAGTTATTTCAAGCAAAATAGGTATAAATCACTGGTATTAGACACGAAATCAACGACTTTATATCAGGTTATGGAAGGATTGTATGTACGGTACCTTCAAAATATAATGTTATTTGACGTTTCTGCGCTCTGCGTACGTATTGGCGCAACGTCCACTCTTTACGACTGTTAACGACGTATGATTCGATAATGATTAAAGTTTGCGGGTACATTCCACGAACAAAGTTTGTTGTGTTGGAAAATATATTGTTAACGTATTGAAAGTATTATAAAAGTTTTTGTATAGATGTCTATAGTCAATACTTAACATCGATGTGAGCTGCATACTTGTTTGCTACCTTCCTTACAATAAAAAGAATCTAGTAAATGTCAAGATCATTTTCAAAACAAAAACCTCGATTCGCTATCGCCTATGTTTTATACCATATCTCATTCGTAGTTTCCTATCCAAAGATCTAAACAACAATATTGTAACGTCTCATTTTTCCAATACTTTTACCAAGTTTGGAGGGAAGTTTTGGCAAGACGCTTGAAATTTTCCATGATATGGACAAATGCGATAGGTCAGTTTTTACTCTCTAAAATAGGGCACAAACAACGTAGGTATGCCAACTTTATACTGACACTTTATATGGATTGTAAAGCACGGTCCTCTCTCAATTTGTCTGTACATACCACAGTACATACGAACGACGAAATCGGTAACAATTTAATCATCACAAAACAATCACCATTTAGTTATCATTGAAAATACTCTTAAAACTGTTAAGTAGCACTAATCGACGACAGTAGGAACTTGGAGAAGGTGGAGGCGTCTTAACATCCTCGCGGCGACATAATCATAAACATCATTCGGCCGAAAGATGTCCACAACTGGACAAAACACTCATGCAGCGTTTGCCCGCTGCTACCTTCGGCAACTCGTGCCCCCCACGAGTTTGACCGACGACCTGTTGCAAGTTGCTACCTACGCTTCGTCTTCCAGTATGCAATCTCTATTCGTGAATTCTTCTACCCCAACGGCCGTTCTTCGAACTATGTGCCCTGCCCACTGCCACTTGAGTTGCGCACGTGACGAAATATAATTATCTTATCTCAAAAAACTATTAAGAATACGTTCAAACTAAATCTCGGTGAAAGTTTTCATTAACAACTATATTATTATGAACGTAGATATTACCACTATTTATAAAATGACCGTAATTTATAAATCGTTTCATATCTTTGTTCAGAAATTACTTCACAGTCAAAAACACGTACAAATAAGACGATCAAGATACATGAAAGCAAGGGACCAAAGAAATAATGTCACGAATTTGTTAAAAGATTTCGAACCTAACGATGGTATTTCATTTGACCTTTGTTTGACAACTCAAATCTCATCACTCTTATCTTTAGGAACAAATAAATAAAGAAATTCATGTTATTTCCTAGCATCCTAACTATTCGTTTGTTTATCAAAGAGGAAATGAGACAGACGATTCATTATTCTACGCGAAATTGTAGCTCCATTTTAAAATAGATCATTTACAAAACATGGCGTTCATGATAAAGATGTAAGAAAGAGGCCATATAAAAAATTTTAATTTAAAAAAAAATAGAAAAGCGAATGCTTCGATGGTACGAATTATTGCATATTCTCTGGTACGAGTATGTAGAAAGAAATGAGCGAATAGAAAGAAGTCGAATGAGCGAATGAATAAATATGTACAATAATTCATTTCATACTCTTGTCTCCATAGGCGTGCCAGCCATATTGGAACCCAATGGCTTGGCTCGTGACGATAGTAACCAGATGGCATGTCGCTTATACCTTGGAAGATGGGTAGGTCCTTGGGCCTCTTCTTTTCCCGTTCATGGGTGAATCGTTCTGTCGGCGGACAATCCAATGGCAAATCGATCGTAGGAGAACGACTTCCGACCGAAGAATTCAATTTCGTTATGGTTAAAAAAATTGTTCAGAGAATTAGCGTTGCCATTCAACGTGGTAATGTGGCCAGTCTTCTGTGTACGATACCACACTAAAAGAGCGATGTGGAGTGAAAAAGCAATCTGGAGTAAATTAATAGCTAGATGTTTATGTTATGTATGTATGTATCATCACGCCAGGTCCCTAACGGGGTAGGCAGAAAGTGTACCAGATATCCCGGTCCTGACAAACCTCTCGTGCCTCGTCTACCTTCATCGTTCTCTTCATACATGCACGCTGATTCTTAAGACTATGTTATCAATTTATAAATGCATTTCATTTTTCGCTTTAATCCAGAAATGGTTTCGTCTCTTGAATTTTCCGTTCAATTCGTAATAAGCAAAGTTGAACATGATGATTTTTATTAAATAATTCACTGTTACAGTTATTCAAAGGGGACAATATTATCCATGGAACACAGAACTGTCAAAAGTCTTGTCAATTACATTACCCTGAAGTTGGTAATTGCCACTCACCCAAAGAAGAAGAAGAATTGTTTACCTATCTTTATTTTCTCGAATCCAATATAAACTTCAAGATTCTGTCGTAAAGTAAAATCAATATTACTCAAGTTGAGTCGTTTGCCAAATCATGCTCAATAATTACTTATTGTGACAAAGTTTGTTTCGTCTTCAATAAATTAGATAACTTTTCATTTAAAACAAAGTGAACACGGGAAATCATTTATTTCCCTTTTTGTAGCTTGTTTAGAGGTTTAAGAACCTGCATTTGCTGTTATAAAAGGGTTCTGTACGGTCCTGTTCTGCGGCTGTATCATGACCTTTTAGGGTGAGATACACGTACCGCACTTTACTTTGAGTACAGTACACTTAGGGCGAGATTCACAGACTGCACTACGACTTTACTTTCAAGCAAAGTACGCTTCGAACTGTCAAATCCCATACTGTACTGACAGTTCTAAGCATACTTTGCTCAAAGTAAAGTCGTAGTGCGGTCTGTGAATCTCACCATTAGAACTGTCGAAACCCATACTGCACTGACAGTTCGTAGCATACTTTGCTGAAAGTAAAGTCGTAGTGCGGTTTGGGAATCTCATCCTTATTGCAAACCTAAACTCAAACGCTATTAGCTTTGTCTCGTTTCTACATGGATGGTGTCACATAAAACAAATGAAATAAAATTTGGCAACGCCTAAACTGAATTGCAATAAGACGGCCATGGTACGCGCCCTCGTAAGATGATTGTTTTTTTTTATATCATGAAGTGGCCGACAAGCATACAGTTCACATTGATGGTACAAGTGAATGTTACCCTAACATAATACAAAATTAAATATAAATAATAATACAAGACTTCTTTCTTACAGAGCTCCAGTGACGGAGCTCGCGGGCGTAGGCACCACCGCATTACCTAATATACTTGCCACTAAATGGTAGTGTTCAGCACTACCGTGTTCCGGTCAGGTGGTAATACGACCCTGTAATTTCCGGCACAGAGGCATAACACCTTAGGCCTCAGGAGTGGTAAAGCATCTGCATTTTGACCTTGGTCTTTGTGTGAGTGTCTATAGTCATCACTTAACATCAATGTGAACTGCATGCTTGTTTGCCACTACCATTACATAAAAAAATACTTCATTGTTGATTCGTTGCCACTACTGAAGCCTAAGCTAATATGAACACTACATATTCCTAGTAGGCTACAAAACCAAAATGAAAACCACTTAATTCATAAAGGATGTTAGAAGTCTTTGAAATTGCACAAGTTCGATTGACGATGCCTCTGTGAGAGATGCAGGTTGATTCAAAATTGTGAATTCAGTGGCAATCACGCTAGGATATGAGCTGTTAAATGAAAATGGGTGCTTAAGGCCGTCATGCTGCAGATAGGTTAGGTCGGGGAAGTATATTTTACTACCCTCGGAATTTGGTAAATTGTCCGAAGGCACTAATTGACTCGCTACTTACAACATGGAACAAAAGGTGATTCAGCAATAAAACTGTGGAATATATAGCTATCCCTTTAACATACGGCAATCTGCCAACAAGCTTATATTCAAGCAAAGAACTGAATATTTATTATTATGTTAATGAACAAAAAAAAAAACAAATTTCTTATTACAAAAGCTATAAACTTGACGAATTTTGACTTCTTGAAACTGGTTCAATAGACTTCTTTCGCTTTTGTATATACAATGTGTCCCAGGGATAAGTGACCGCCCGGCGTTTTTCCAATATTTGGACAAAATTAATCATAATTACTCATATACAACATGTAACGGGAATAATGCACACTATCTAAGGCTGGTTTTAGTCTTACGCCGACGCCACGCGCACCGTCAGCGCTGATGGCCGAGATATCGCACCTTGAAGAAGCGTTTTCGAATGACGCGTAGCTATCAGCGCGCACGGTGGTCAGCGCTGATAGCTACACGGATACACGCGTCGCGCGTCGGCCCCGCGTAGTTGTCGGCGCTGACGGTCGCACGAGCGCCTCTGCTTTCAATGAGCGTTCTAGTGTCGAGCGGAGCGCACGTCGTCAGCGCGGACAGTCATGGCGACTCGCGAAGTGGATACAGTAAGGCGGTTAGTACGATACTAAAACGAGCCACGTTAAGCTTCAGCGCTGACAAACTACGCGCTGAGCTATGAGCGCTGACGGTGCGCGTGCCGTCGGCGTAAGACTAAAACCAGCCTAACACCTCGATTATAACATAATACATGAATTGAAATTACATGTTTATGTATTTAATATTTTTTATTTAGGAAATAAGTTGTCTTCAATTTGTACGAGCAGTATGCACACCCTATGCATACTTACCCTACCTCTACCTACGGCCACGCATAAAACACGAACCGAAAAAAAGTGATGTAGCGTAATTTGCGTACCCTTATTTAACACACGCTATTAATAAGATTAATTTTTATTTTCCTTTATTTTATTTTTTAAATAATCATTTATAATAAAAAGCACGTCTCAACGAGTTCTAATAAAGTTGTTGAAACTTGCAATTTATTTTGGATAGAAGTTACTCTCATTTTCGTTTGTATTGACTGTTCACCAAATGGGTGACGATAATTTCCTTAATTGTAATTAATTTTGGGACAAAATATTACCTACATTAAAAATGCCTATAATCGATCAGGTTATCGATTCTGAGTAACCTAGTTTCGGGTTGTACATTCAATCTTGTTACACGTTGTATATATGGGACTTACCGGTTTTGGTTTTTTTAATGATTTTGAATTTTGTAGTAAATACGCGTGACGTGCTGCAGTTTTCTATAAATAAAAAGAAAACATAAAGTAACCCTGAAATGTCAGTGAACTGGGACAAATGAACCAGACATCACAACAATGATCCATCTTCCTCACGCTCAGTCAAATAAACATACCATCTAGTATAATGCAAATATATTGAGCTGGATACTCACTGAGAGCACAGTTATCAGTGCGTTTACAAGAAACATAACTTTCGATTGACTCCTTTGATCTTGCCGTTTTCTGGTGGTAGACTTCCAGTGTAGGACCTCAAGAGAGTAGGCACCACCGCATTACCTAAATTATCTGCCGCCAAATGGTAGTGTACAGCACTCTCGTGTTTCGGTTGGATGGTAATGTATGGCCCCGTAATAACTATCACAGAGACGTAACAACTTAGGTCTCAGCATCTCTCAACGCATCTGCATTTTGACCTCTGGCTGCAGTCCTCACTAAACATCAATGTGAGCTGCAAGCTTGTTTGCCATCTCCATTACATAAATAAACATAAGTTTCGCTTAACTCCTTTGATCTTTACGTAGGTGCGTCAAGCGGGACCACGTCATATTCCCTGAAAAAATTGCCCGAGATAGGGTAGAGGACGTTATCAACGACATGCATCTCATACTGCAATGTTTCGGCTCGGTTGCACGAGCTGTGGTCACGGGTAGCTACTGTATCAGTAAGATGTTATTTGCATAATTATTAGTGAACCCGGCACACAACACTCACGGTATCCGACGATAAGTCGGATGTTAGACCGTACAGTGCTCATCAAGAACTATTGCACATCGAGCCTATGAAAATGCCAATCAACTAGTTTCGACTTCGTAGAGCGTTATCTCTGCTGCACACTGTCTACATAAGTATCCGGTATTGGTCAAAACTTGATATTGGAATGGTCGATAAACGTCAGAGGTAAGGTGTGCAAGGGATAACGCTTTATAGACCCGAAATAATTCGACTTATCTCCTTCCTAAGGTCTAGGAGCAATATTTCTTGTTGTATACTATAAGTTACTTATGATTGAAGTCCATGTGTTGTGTCCATACAACGTCGAAATAACAACTTCGAAAAGAGTATCGCGTAACGAACCGGTCCCAAATGTGTGTGATGAATGTGAAACGCGAGTGTTTTAAAAATTAAATTAGTTATCACTCAAAATATGCTCTCAGTGAGTATCTGCCTTTATACAAGCAATATTTGTCCTCTTCGCTGCCTACGTGAGAAGAATATATTTTATTGCCAAATATGCATCAGGATTCTCAAGTGTGTGATTATTTTTGAATATGTATTTACGTCTCGTCGAAAGCGGACCCACTCCAGTCATTTTCCAAATCACAAGAATGAATTTGTTGTTTTTTTTAATATAATTGCATCGCTGTTACGTATACTTCCAGTACCAAATACTTAAAACGATATTTCGACTTAGGTGACAACTCATTCGCTAATGTATGTTATCCGCGGATGAAATGTTACTCTTTACAAATAGTAGGCGTCGACTCATCCGAAGTGGTGTTTTTATTCGGAGGAGTCACCACCTAGGTAAAATTACTAGTTTCGTATTCGTAATAAGCATTGACGTGCTGCTTCCAGGTCGCTCTATATTCAGCTTGTCTGAGAGCCACAGTCACCGGAAATCCAGTGATTTCCAGTGATTCTTTTCCGTCTACTTTATCCACCACAACCAGTTTGTGAAAGTTATCTCGTTGTCGCCAAACTATGTGGCAACATATGTATCACAAGCATGTGTTATTGCGAAAAATAATATAAAAACAATAAAGTCTGCTTTAAAAACGAAAGATAACTTTTCATTAAGTACGGATAACTTGATCTTGGAAATATTGTATACACAAAGATTTAACAGAGATAAGAGAGAGATAGGAGGAAAACTGCGTGACTGGCGTGTGGTCGGTGCGGGCCACAAGAAGCGAGCAGCGACGACTTGTAGCTAGGGTTGCCACTTCTCCCGGAATTCCGGGAGTCTCCCGGATTTTAGCTCTGAAAATTAGAATCTCCCGTCTCCCGGAAAGAATTTAAAATATAATAAATTCTCCCGGAATAACAAGTTGTTCAAAAGTAATGACACGCGTTGTCGAAATGGGTAAGAGCGGCGTAAATTCTCGGCAGCATTCTTGAAGCCTTCTCGACACTATCTCGCCACTGATGCCACTACTCGCCTGTGGGTAGTTAGCTAGTTTCGTATAAACTGATTGCCGTGCGTGTAGGTACCTACTTTATTTTATTGTCTCTTTCTGAGCCACGTGCGTGAGAGATTGCGTCGTCTTTGTCTCACTCATTATCTTTCCTCATTTGTTTGTTATAAGTTTCATTCGTTCGCTTATTAGTCTGTATCTAACAGCAATCCATGCACTTGTGTCGTATTTGATTCAACACAATTATTTCTATGTTGTTATTAATTCAAAATTAAATAAAAAGTGATTATACTCAATGTTTTTTTTTTCTCCCGGATTTAGACAGCTAAGAGGTGGTAACCCTACTTGTAGCATGTGGCAGCCACCGGCATTAATCGTGTGCATAGAGCAACACAGGCCACCGGCTGCCGCGGCGAACCGGAGGGGAGTAGCCATTGCGCTCATTACCGATGCAAAACAGTCTGTCATTTTCTTTGGAATGAACTATATGTGATACACACAACACTACAAAAATCTTCTATTACTACGAAACTCACACCTTGACCTTAACAAAATACATAAACAATTTCACGCACACATTTAAACATCTGGCGACAGGCATAGGACCATTCGGTCTTATACTTTGACAGACGCGAAAGCCTGCACAATTATGCCTACTCCCCTCCGGTCCAACGCGGCCAGTGGCCCGTGTTGCTCTATGACTGCGTGCGATTCAATAAAAAAATATATGAAAACTACAGAAAAAATGTCTGTGGCAGCGTTTTGTAGGTGTTACCAGTGGCCCGTGTGCGACTACCCTAAATGTCTTTCAGGTCAAAAACGGCATGCCATGCGGGAGAAACTGCGGACAACTGCTAGTCACAAAAAAAATGAGGGTAATTCCAAAAGCTATCACTGTATTTGAAGGTACTATTTGTTTTTCGCAATAACACATGCGAGTGAACTTTAGAAATTAAAGAAAAAACGGAATGAAATATTTAACTTCGGGCAGGAATCGAACCAGCGACTTCGGTAGCTTAATGGTAAAGCGGCTGGACTGGGTTAGCTACTTCGGTAGCTTAGTGGGTAAGCGGACTGGTTATCCTGAGGTCGCAGGTTCAATTCCTGCCCGATGTCAAATTTTTCTTTCCATTTTTTCTTTATTTTCTGTCGCTGTATGTTTGTGACAATTCCATACCATGTAGCCAACCATCGAACCAATGAACCTCTGACTTAGTTAATCAATAAAACAACTGATAAAGACAAAAAGTCGGAGTCGGTTCAGTATTTTTCGGATATCCGACAATCACGGATACAGTTACATACAAACAACGGTATTTCATAGAACTAGGGTTGCCACCTTGGAGTTTGTCCCGATTTGCCCTAGTTTACAGGGGCATGACGGTTTTTCCCCTTTGAATATATTTAAATATTGGGTAAATTACTTTCGGCCTATCTTATTAATAGGCACAAAATAATAATTTAACTTTTATATTATTTGTTATAAGGTGGCTAAAGAGGTACTTACCCCCCCATTTCTGAATAGAAAAAAAAAGTGCCTTTGGGTAAATTGGATTCTGTTAGGGTGTTCCGTTATTCTGGTTATGGTCATACACCGCCGCGCTAAACATTGTGTTATTCAGGGGAAAATAAAGATAAGAAAAATAGTTAATCAAATATAGGTGTTTCATAATGCCTCTACTTGATTCTTTGTAAGATATATTTTTTTATGAAAGTAAGACAAACATTGATTTATTACAAACTGTTAAACTTACTTTTAATGAAATATTTACTTTTTGTTTTTATTGGTGATTGAATTATTTTTTTTTAATTTTCATATTTTTAAACGTCATTTTACGAAAACATTTTGTTTAGGCTAAGCATCTAAGTGTGAGATTTATACACCACACTTAACTTTGAGCAAAGTACGCATAGAACTGTCAAAATTCATACTTTACTGACAGTTTGGAGCATATCTTGCAGAAAGTAAAGTCTTAGTATGGTCTGTCAATCTCTCACTCAAGTCAAGTTCAAGTATCTAATTTACGTTTATGAATCAGGGGGTAAGATTTTAAAATAAACTAAAGAAATATATTTTTTTAATGTTATGGAAGTGGCAAGCAGGTCTGCAATTCACATTGATGTTAAGTGATGACTGCAGCCTATAGAATAGAATAGAATAGAATAGAATAGAATAGAATAGAATAGAATAGAATAGAATAGAATAGAATAGAATAGAATAGAATAGAAAATATTTTTATTTCGAATAGATCTTTACAGATACTTTCAAAACGTCAATAAATCATATACTACCTAGAGCGAATAACCATTACATATAGTAAAAGCAAAATCATATATTAATAGTAAATTAAAAATTAAAATTTAAACTATTTGGTTAAAACATAATAATCATAAAATTTTTCAATTCCTTCAATGATAATATGAAGAAAAAGAAAAACTTATTCGTCAAGATCAATGTTATTCACTTAGCAGAGTTCCAAGTGCAGTCACTACTGAGAAGAACTCCGCTACCCAACAAACTCAGTAAGAGCTTTTTTAAATGAGAGCTTAAATCTAGTACAGATTATCGTGAAAAATCAAATAATGTCAACGTCCATAGCATAGATGCAAATAAACTGCTATCTACTAAATGTGATGTAGCCCCTGCAAACCAGAACAGACCAGTCCCCACCAACAGCACCCGTTCACGAGTATGACGCATGTGACAGCCATTGCCCTCCTCGACCATTTTAGAGGGAAGTGAGCAACCCGCCACACGACGCCGCCAAAGGCAAAGACATTTAAGCGTGCATGACTGTTCCGGATATACATACGGCAAAATAAAAGATGGAATTCATTTTCAGCCAGGGTATTCACATTATTCAACCCTTAACAATAGTAGATACTAATTACTGAATACACGAAATCACAGGATCATGAAATAGCCTGGCAGCGATCGCTATAATCCCAAGACGTATTATCATTAAGATAATCACTGGTCTTATAGTAATTACATTTATATAAACGTTCTTTCATTACTTTCTTAAATTTATTGATCGATAGACTTTGAACGTTTTTGGGGATTTGATTAAAGAACCGTATACATTGACTTCTAAAAGAATTACTGACCCTATTCAGCCGCGTTGCATGCATGGACAACTTGTATTTGTTCCTAGTATTTATACTGTGATTGTTACCTATTGTAGGAAACTCATTAATGTTTTTACGGACATATAATACATTTTCATAAATGTATTGCGAAGCTACAGTCAGAATATTTATTTCTTTAAATTTATCTCTAAGAGATACCCTCGGACTCAACCCGTAGATAGCCCGGACAGCTCTCTTTTGCAGTACAAAAATAGTGTTGACGTCGGCGGAATTTCCCCATAGCAAAATGCCATAGGACATTATACTGTGAAAATAACTAAAATAAACAAGGCGAGCCGTCTCGACGTCTGTTAATAGTCTAATCTTTTTCACAGCAAATGCTGCCGAGCTAAGTCTACTAGCTAATTTGGAAATATGGGGATATATAATATAGACACTAACACAAAGACCATGGTCAAAATGCAGATGTGTTACCACTCCTGAGGCCTAAGATGCCTTTTTCGGCGGAAATTACAGGGCCATACATTACCATCTGACCGGAACACGATAGTACCGAACACTACCTGCCTACGCCCGCGAGGTCCGTCACTGGAGCTCTACCACCAGTGAAAAATAATTTCTTACTTCTGTTTTTGAATCTACGATCTCTAAATGATGATTACATTACAGCCTCTTTACCTTATGCTACCGAAACCCCTGGGAATAAAATCTAACATTTGCCCGCTTTTTGTCCTTGACAGCGATGTCAACCCTACATAAAAGTGACGACATTGGCCTCGATCCAAATAGAAATATCTTATTTACGTTTTCTTCCGCCTTTCTTACGGATAATCATCTGTAATTTGGAGTAATATATCACCAATTATTGGATTGGAGATGTTTGCACTATTAGCCACGTGTAATGTACAGTCGTGCCCAATTATGGCTTTAAATTATATTGATTTTTTAAATTAATATTTAATATTTAGTTATCAAATGTGGTTTCTACCTTCGATAAATTATATATTTAATGTTTTAATTGTGAAGTTACTGTTTTCATACTCCACAGCTCCTAGCATACCAGACAAATCATAGTGATTTTTAAGTTGCTTTTATTGTACCTTCATATTTTGTAATAAAAAAGTATGGTAAGAATTTTATTCATTTTAATATGCATTAATACATACTTCCAAGAAATCATTTTTCCTAAACGTATAGTAAGGTATAAAATAATTAGATACGCCTCTTAGGCAAGGTTAATATGATGTGTCTTACTTACAGTACTCAACAATTAATATTGCACATCGAGCCTACGAAAGAGACGATCGGCTCGTTTCAACTTCGTAGAGCGTTATTTCTGCTGCACACTGCCTACGTAAGCACTGACAGTCCGGTACTGGTCAAAACATGATCAAAATGGTCGACAAACGTCAAATAGGTGCGAAAGAGATAACGCTCTACAGACCCAAAATAAGCCGAAGTCTCCTTCCTAAGCTTGATGTGCAATATTTTTTTGTTGAGCACTGTACTTTAACTTTTAAAAAAACAACTGGCTTTTACTTCTGACGGAGTAAAAACTTGAATTGAAAAAGAAAGAATTGAAAAGAAAAAGAAGTGTTTTTTTTGTTTCGTTGCACCACGTTATTAGGTAGCACCACCCTACACCACCAACACCACCAATGTTTAAGTATGTTTCTTCACGCCAGGTCCCTAACGGGGTAGGCAGAGAGTGTAGAGCGCCAGACATCCCGGTTCTGACAAACCTCTCGTGCCTCGTCTACCTTCATCATTCTCTTCATACATGCACGCCGATTCCTAAAACTTTTGACCCCACCATCAGACAGAACTCGACCTATTTGGTCATGGTAGGTCAGCCTTGGTCTTCCTGGGCCTCTGCAACCATCCACATTCGCATTGTATATCTGTTTAGTCATTCGCTCATTCGACATTCTTTCTATATGCCCGAACCAATGTTTGTTTGATATAATTCCTACAATATATTGCAAATGTACGTAATAAATGTCAACATGCATGTTGGCATTTTTTTGAGAGTTTTCTGTCGGCACTCCCGAAATCTGAATTTTTTTTTTTTTTTATATAGCTTTTTGCAAAAAGATTAGCGACTGTACAAAGGCCAAATACAGGAAAAATGAATGGTTAGGTTAATATCAAACGTAATTACTTTTTGATTGGCAAAGTAATTGCAAGTTAATTAGCAATAGACAGATACATCTTTTTTTTATGTAACGGAGGTGGCAAACAGCCATGCACCTCACATGGATGTTAAGTGATACCTTAGACATCTACACAAAAAACCAGTTATTCAAATGTGTTTGTGGCGATTATGGCATATTCTTACTGGTGGTAGAGCGCCACGCGCTCGCGGGCGTGGCACCACCGCATTACCTAATATACTTGCCGCTAAGTGATAGTGCTTTGCACTATCGTGTTACGGTCAGGTGGTAATGTACGGCCCTGTAATTTTCAGCACAGAGGCATAACACCTTAGGCCTCAGGAGTGGTAACGCATCTGCAAGTGTGTCTATAAGTGTCTATAAGCTGCAGTCATCACTTAACATCAATTTGAACTGCACGCCATTACCATTACATTAAAAAAAAATCTCCTCTAATGACTCACAACATTGTTTTGGGCGTCTTTGGGGAAGGTTTTGTCCAGCAGTGAACGTCTTTCGGCTGGAGTTTTTTTTTATTTTACAAAGGCGGCAAGGAAGCATGCTGTCCACATTGATGTTAAGTGATACCTTAGATACACCCCTGAGACCTTAGATGTTGTGTCTCTGTGATAGCTATTACGGGGCCATACGTGGAGTGATGATGATGACTAAAGAGCCATTGAGATGGATAGAGTTTCTCGTTCGTTTGGTTCGAGAAAATCGTACGCTACGTCACGAGCAATAATCGCCATAACATAATCGTGTCAAAATGTTTACACACAGGCAAGAACTAAAATCTCGCGTACGATTATGTCATACGAGATTAGCCAGGATATATCGCCAAGCGATAATTGCCTATGTTTGTTTACACGACGAAATTATCGTAAGCAGATTTTTGCTTAAGAGAATCTCGGCTTGTCTACACACGATTTCGTATGAAATATTTTCAAGTTCATACGAGTATCCTACAAATCAGTTTGAACCGATTTCAGTGCGAGATATGTCATCTTTAAAATTCTGTTTACACGGACACAATAATATTCCGTTGCGAGGCGATTATCGCCCATGGCAACAAGCGAGAAGAGCGAGTGTTTAGACGAAGAAGAATATTTTATATTCCTTCGATAATCGTATCTTCGAAACAAGAAACTATCTCCGTCTAAATGGCTCTTAAGTATATTTCATTTAATTTTTCAACGGAAATTAAATTATATTTTGCTAGCTACACGTTACCTTTGATGTTACTATGCAAAAATATGCTTCTGACTGTAGCTACGTCGTTATTGCTAAAGTTAAAATATTATCTCTCTCCTTGAACTCTAATTAGCGGCAGATAGATGAAGGCAATTTAAACCGAGACTGATTTGAAAATCATCCGTCTTAGATATTATTCTTAACCGACTACAAAAAGGAGGAGGTTCTCAATTCGCCTGTATGTTTTTTTGTCTGTACGTTATGTTACGTTTTTTCCGGCGTTTGTAAGCGGATTTACAATTATTTTTTTTTTATTTATTTAATAGTAAACTGCGACAATTCATTGTAAATTATATATATTTTGTAGTAAATTTAGAAATTAAAGAAACAATCGAAATAAAATTTTGACTTCTGAATTTGATTTCTGCTCGAGATAAATGTTTTTTTTTTCAATTTTTTCTTTATTTTCTAAATTGTTTGCTAGATTGCTTTGTTATTTTCAGAATCTCTTATATTCATCCGAATAAGGTGAAAGCGAATCGTTAATTTAATCACAAATTGTTAAAAAAAAATCGATCAGTTATAGGAAACCAGTTTCAATGTCTAAACACTAGAACTCCCGTAGAAATGAAATGGTTGGAGACGTGAGAGGTAAAAATGTAACAATTATATCGTAATTTTTTCTTTATATTCCACTCAGCGCATAAATCCACATTTTAAAACAATAATTTTGGCGTACCTCAGGGCAGTGTTCTAGGACCAGTATTATTTTTGTTATATATTAATGACCTCCTGTATCTTATATGCTGATGACATTTCTTTAATTATGACATGTAAAAATAAATTTGACTGTACTATATGCACTTCTGACATTAACAATCCCATCCAATCTGTAATCAAATGGTTGAATGATAATAATCTGCAGGTTAACTTATCTAAAACGAACTTTATGCAATTTTGTAGCTATCGTAGTATATATAAAGATATGAATTTAAATTATAAGGACACTAAAATATCTGAGGTTAATGAAACTAAAAAAAATACTTAATTTTAGGAATCACCTTAGACATTAGAATCTCATTGATAACGTATGCAATAAAATCAACAAATTTGTGTATTTACTTTACAAGTAACGAAAATGTTGGATATATATAGTTTTAAATAAATAAGTGAAATAATAATAACAGAGTTTTTTTATCAAAACTCTCAGGCGGCTTGATTTATTTTCCGACCCTTCCAAGATTTATCGTCGTATTGCAAACAATGAACACAAAACTTTAACAAATTATATACACAAACCTTTCTCAAGAATAACTCTATCTATTGGTGAAAACTGTATAAAAATCCATGCAGTAGCCTTTGAGTTTATCGCGAATAGACAGACAAACGGACGCGACGAGGAACTTTATTTTATAATATGTATAGATAGATAGATGTATAGGCACAAGCTCGTTACTCATCGTAGGATTTATCCTCAAAACCAGAAACCTAAACGGCTATAACTTCCCAAAGTTTAATGGCGATCGGACTTACTGTGTAGTGATACATAAAAGCAAAAAAAACCTTTATAAACTTCTTTCTACCTTAAAAATCCCCGTTTATACATCTGCTCAAAGTAAAACGCTTCGTAGCTGATCTGTCAGCAAACTATTGTGAAAAGTTTTCAATCCCTTTTAGATTTAAACTTATTGTTTCATGATGAGTTTTGAAAAGCAACTTGGTTATGGCTTTTTAACCCATAAGATTGATGGCCTGTATAAATATATTATGCTGTTTACCCATTGTTTACCTTTAAAGATGATTTCCATCAATGTGTTGTTTAGTTGCCGGCCAATAATGCCATATTTTAATATTTTACTTAATTTCGTTACACGGACTTATTTGGGTCACTAATTGTAACATGTGTGTACCGAATTTCAACTTGGTCTAAGCAATTTTTAAGAAAATCGTTTGTGAGAGACGGACAGACAGACAGACAGATGTACGAGTGTTCTAACAAGGGTTCCGTTTTATCCTGTTGATAAGTCAGGGAATACGTCGCTTATCCAAAATCAATCAAATATAGCTTATATTACCACTGCATAAGGTTCCCATGCGGTCAAGCTCCGTGACAGTACGAAACCGTAAACTCCGTAAAGTATAAAGAACTGCTTCGAGAAAAGTTTTTAGCTTTTACAAGGCACCACCGCATTACCTAATGTACTTGCCGCTAAATGGTAGTTGTTCAGCACTATCGTGTCCCGGTCAGGTGGTAATATACGGCCCTGTAATTGTTGGCAAAGAGGCATAACACCTTAGGCCTCAGGAGTGGTAACGCATCTGTATTTTATCAATGTGAACTGCATGCTTGCTTGCCACTTCCATTACATAAAAAAAAAGATAGCTCTAGTGCTCCTTTTGGCTCGTCTTGGCGGGTCGTGCACCCGAGCCAAAAAGAGCACTAGAGCTATCTTTTTTGCCGCGGATGCATGCATGCGGATAGTACCGCTACTACATTATACACAAAGAATGAAGACATTAACTTATTGGAAAGCAAAAACGTACTCCGTTATACCTAATTTAAAGATCATCCAAAAGTAAATATTCGTGACTATGTAAAAAGTGAAGCCCGCTTTTACAAGAACTATAATTTCTTTCAAGCATTAGCGTACCGACATAGCCCACCGAATAGCGAAACACAAGTGGCAGTGGGCAGGGCACATAGCTCGCAGAACTGACGGCCGTTGGGTCAGAAGAGTTCTGGAGTGGCGACCGCGTACCGGAAGATGAAGCGTAGGCAGGCCCCCCACGAGGTGGACCGACGACCTGGTGAAGGTCGCGGGCAATCGCTGGATGAGGGCGGCCCAGGACCGTTCGTTGTGGCATTCTTTGGGGGAGGCCTTTGTTCAGCAGTGGACGTCTTTTGGCTGAAATGATGATGCTGATGATTAGCGTACTTACGCAAGCAATAGCGTATTTGATAATTTGTGATTTTTTTTAAATGACATACTCCGAAAGTAACATGGAAGTGAAAAAAAAACTTAAATCGGTGCATTTTTGTAGAAGAATTACCTATAGGGAACGGTAGCCGTGATTTTTCAGAGTCTTGATACATATTGCCGTGAAGTGGACAATATTTTATTGAAATAAAAATCAGAGAAAAAAAAATTAGGTAAGAAAAAAGTCCTTGCGGCCAAATTTTGATAGGCAACCTAGTGAATACTTATTTTCTAGATTATAAATATGCGTTAAAAACTAGGTTTGCAGCATATCTGAATGAACGAAATGATCCTAACCTATCATTGTACGAGTATCAAGCATAAATTAATTTAATATTCATTTACGTGAGGCATTTCACTTTCTAAATAGCATTCGGTTATAACAGTTGAATAAACAATGCGTTAACTATTAAATTTTAACCTTACTACTTGCTTACATAGTTTACTTTCAATTGCACATGATCCAATGCTATAGTCCAGGAAAATACGTGATCTGATTAGTATATCAAGTGATAGAATGAAAGTGAGTTTGTTTGTAAATTTGAATAGGTGTTTCGTGATGTATCGTTCCTATAATTATTGTATAGAATCCGATAATAAATATTGCACATCGACCTTAGTCATAGTCATAGTCATAGTCATTTATTTGCTAACTAAGTAGATACATAAAGTTCTTAAAATAGGTTGAAGTAATACTTAGTTGCCATTTTCTGGCACTGCAAAATTTCATAAAATTTTTAAATAATACATACACATTACGTATTTACACATTGTCATATTTAAATGTCAGAATTTTATACATAGCATAATGATTTTAATTTACAAATTAATATAATTTATTAAATGTCTTATTTTATACATAACATAATTATTTTAATTTACAATTTCTATATAATTAGATATTAAAGAAAAAACGGAAAGAAAAATTTGACTTCGGTCAGGAATCTATACAATTTTTACACAATGTACAGACCGTCATATTGATAAAAACTTATTTGATTATATCTAGCGATTTTTAAGTGTATATTTTATTAGTTTTTTAATTAATTAGAATAATGATTAATTTTAAATTACCTTATTGGAACATACTTTTTTAAATAATGTATTGTGAAATTTGAATCGAATTTAACTTCGGCTTATTTCGTGCGTGTAGAGCGTTATCTCTTTTGCACCTTACCTATGCGATGTTTGTTGACCATTTTGATCAAGTTTTACCAAAACCAGACTATCAGTGCGAAAGTTAGAGGCATTAGATTGAATACGCACCGGCCGCTGAGTTCGTTTAGACTCGCGGACGGTCAGGGGACCGTTCCCGCTCACGCGTCAAGAATCATCCATTCATTGTGCACTCGCCCGCCAAGCGCAAACTTAGTGAGGTAAAACCGTTTAAAATGCCAAATTGTTCAGTGTTTTGGTGTTAAAACCGTAATAGTCCAGGAGGAATCGGCGGATGAGTACCGAAAACTATTCCACCTTAATTTTTTTATGCGACCCTCTTTAAATTGTCCTACTGATGATATAAATGCATGTTGCCATGGGGCAACCCCGTGCCATATTGTTGAAACTGAAATTGTTTAAACAATTGCAAAGAATTGTTATTTTTCAACCGGACAATTTTTTTAAATATTTTTTATTAAAATACGAATAAAAAAAGTCCTATGACTTTTCACGATAAAGTTAATAATTTTAGAGATATAGATTGCACTCGCACCGACTGTACAAGGTAGTGCACAACAGGACAAGTTCCGCGTTCGTTTCTCCCCAAAACATTCAAATTGTTGACATGATGAGCGAACTTCCCTTTGATGTGTTCCTATAAAGGGTACTTCAGAATTGGCGTCAAGAGTCACCAACCGAATGGAGTAGAGCGAAAGTTGCACCGCCCATAATCGCATATGTCTCATATGTCCCTCCGCAACGTCCTAAGCCGAGGCACGGACCCGCATGGGTCACCCTTAGGCAGTTGCGCTAACTTTTTTGCTTAGGCTAAAAATCCAGAGACCTAATTGCAGATGCATTACCACCCCTGAGACCTTAGTTGTTATGTATCTGGGATAGTTATTATGAGCCCATATTATTACCATCTACTACACTCTAACCTGCCTGCCTCGGTAGCCTAGTGATAGCAGGCCACTACTACTACACTGAAGTCCTGGGTTCGATTCCCGGGTAGGGGGTTATCAGAGATAATGGTGTAAAGTCCTTTATCTATGGTTCTATTGGGATTTTTCCATTTTCTGGAAATTTCCCAGTACCTCGAAGTTTGGTAATATGCCCGGAGATGTCAACAGGCTCGCCACCTGTTACATGGACCAAAACGCAACCGGCGAATCGTGGGTATTTGCATGTATGCTTGAATGCATGCATTTACCTCTGCCTACCCCTTCGGGGATTACAGGCGTTAAGTAAGGTTTTTTTTTTCAATGTTTGTTACAATGATCCGATGCAACAACATATTTTGTATTTTGCCCAACATTCGTTCCATTATTCCTTTTTTATTATCTGCGCACATACGTTTGGAGAAAGTACTCATTCGCTTAAGTCTGAAAAACTTTCCTTCACGAAACTTGAGTTTGGATACATACCATACAGGGACCTGTAATTACAGGTAATCATTCATAACATTCCAAGTCTCAGAAATATTTATTTGATTAATAAAAGAAAACCTTTACAATTTTAGTAATGCATGCAGTTCACATGGTAAATTTATACTACAGCCTATAAGAGGATCGGAGATCAAAGAACGCGTTGCTACCTCTGAGAACCATTTTTTTTGCCTTTGTGATGATTTTTACAGGGCCATACAGTACGAAAGCTGATTAGTCTGTGCCATACATTATTGTCGGATTGATCGGATAACTAACTGACTGAGTCGTTAAAAGATACAAATTGGCAGGGTTTCTTGGCGAGTGTAGGGCTGTTCCCATTTCCAAAAATTTCTACGTTAATGGAAATTATGAGCACACGAAGTCGGGGATAAAAAAAGTATTATATATATATATATATATATATATATATATATATATATATATATATATCACTGTTTAAATGTATGACTAATATCAATTCCGATTCGATTTCGGTGGGAATATTTTATAATTTTAATATTTGGATCGCATTTTTATACGGAAGCGAAAGCGGTCTGCCAAGCCTATTCCGTAGTCAAGACCAGTAACAAATCAGCGTGACGCCATTTGTTTAATAGCAATAAAACATTTATTGCTTTAATATTAAAATAGCTAAGTACTGTATATAGTTGATATGTACTTATATATTTCAATAAATAATAGATACTGCAGTTTATAGACATGTATATTATTCAAAAACCACAGGTCTAAATGCGCACTATCCTCTCCTCTCATATTGAAGACGCGTGTCTGAGGCAAGTTTTTTTGCCTATGTCATAGTTGTAACAAGGCCATACGTTACTGACTGAGTTATTGAGTAACTAAATACTAATGGTGTATGCGAACACTAACAGATAGTTTCCCAAAATTCCTACGGGTACGGGAATTACGAACTCACGAAGAAGTGGCCATAAGCTAGTTTTTTATATGAATCACTTTAAAATAATTTTAAACTCCCATGATTTCGACAGCAATATTACAATTAATATTCGTATCACATTTTTCATACAGCGAAAGTATGTATGTATCTTCACGCCAGGTCCCTAACGGGGTAGGCAGAGAGTGTAGAGCGCCAGACATCCCGGTTCTGACAAACCTCTCGTGCCTCGTCTACCTTCATCATTCTCTTCATACATGCACGCCGATTCCTAAGACTTTTGACCCCACCATCAGACAGAACTCGACCTATTTGGTCATGGTAGGTCAGCCTTGGTCTTCCTGGGCCTCTGCAACCATCCACATTCGCAAAAGTGGTCTGTCAAAACGAGTAATAAATTAGCACGTCACCATTTTTTTTCAAATAAAGTGTTTATTGATATGTTTTTCATATATACCAGTAATAATAATATTTGATATGTGTCTGTTTCTGTAAATACCTGTTAAGTTTTTCAATTTTACAAATTAGATAGATTTGAAGCAACTTTAATGTATTATGTTTATAGATATTTAATGCATATTCATTTATTTATTCTGTTGCGCTTATTCATTATAATTCGACATGATCATGAAGCCGTTTAAAGGGAACTTCATGCGTAATTTTATAGCTGTTATGAGTTTATTTCCGCATATAATTAAATGAATTGTTTGTGTTGCGTAGGTATTATTTGATTTTGATTTATGATACTCGTTTTGGATACATCAGGCCGGGGCTGAAAGTTTCGATTTTCAAATAATATGGAACAAGAAACATGGAATTAAGTTTAAAACGAAAATGATAAAGTTCATGTCTGATATTTGAATATATTATAGAATCTTAATCGGTCTCTGTAATAGCATAATAATTTGTGCCGGCATCTAAATAGTTTTTGACGTGACATCGTCTTAAATTAGGTTGCGGCTCGGAGTCACTCATGAAAAAGTGTAACGACCGGTAACGTAACGATGAGTCACCGAACGAGAGAGAGGCCTGCCGGACCGGCGAATGCCTTTCTACCGAGATAAAGACGTTGTCACGTAAAATCTTTGCCCGTAAAACCGACTTTACAGGCAACCAGTTTTTTTTTTTACAGGTAATTTTTTGCAAAATTTCGGCAGGGAACATTCAACTACGTTTGGGGCGAGTTGTTCCTTATGTGGGGCAAATTGTTCCGCTTGGATAATAGAAGTAATATAGTTCTTTTTAAAATAAAATAGTCAGTTTCAGTCACATTTATTGTAGTACATGTAATGCTATGAACTACAAATTAAACAACAACAAAACGGGAACTTTCAGCCCCGGCCTCCCCTACGTCAGTGTCGTGATGTGACTAACCCACTAGCGGGAGAATTCTCTTCCACTATAACTCAACCCATCCGAAGTCAGTCAACCGGACAATGGCGGTGAAACCATTCTCATTCTAATGGGCCGGCAGTAAGTACAGTAACGCAAGCAGCGTCCTGCGATAAAACTACCATCAATCCGCATGCCAAGCATGGCGATTATGGCACACCCCCCTTATGGGGAGTCTTGGGTCCAGCTGTGGACATCTTTCGACTAAAATGACGATGATGATGATGATAGATCACTAATAAACATGAGTGTACTAAATTTCTATATAATCGGTCTGATCACTTTCGGTGAAAATCGGCTCTGATAGGCGGACAGACAGACATACTAGTGATCTACAGGTTCCGTTTTTTCTTTCTGAGCTACGAAACCCTAAAAAAGAAACGGAACGCGAAACCCGCGGTGTACCCAGAATTGAGTTCAGATCATTTTATATGTTATATATTGTGGCAACAAAATATGCAGCTTTTACATTGCGAAGTCGATATTAAAAATTAAAGTCGACCAGTGGGACCGCTTTCTCTGGGCGACGGCTAAAGGCACTAAAGGTCCAATTCGTAAGGAGACCTGACCTTCACTCGAGACCTTATTTCTTTACGTGGAAACGCCTTGTCATCAAACGGAATTGAGTGGGTAAAAGCCATTTAAAATAATTGCGTATTGATGCGGAGCAAATCCATTTTTATTACTACGTTAATTGACCTTTAAGTACTAAAGTACCTACTAGACAGGACATTCCCCTTGGTAGCATGGTTCCAGTTATTTTGCCTACAATTAACTACACTTTCACATAGTAACATGACACCTGACGTGATAACGTCATACCTACTAAATATCTGTAAAATCAATTTAAAAACGGGACCTGCTTTGTTCCTCTTATGTACTCTATATAATATTGACCTCATTGACTATGTTGCGATGAAATGTGAAAAAATATTTCAAATCGAAATAATTAACGTCACGTCTACGTTTTTCCAATTTTTCTTCATTATGTTTGCGCCATGAAATCCAAAACGTTTCCTAAAGTTTTATATGTACAACATGTAACGGGAATTACGCACACTACCTGACACCTCGATTAATAAATCGAGTTATAATCATAATACATGAACTGAAATTACAAGTTTACGTATTTAATATAATTATTTAAGAAACAAGTTGTCCTCAAATTGTACGAATAGTATGCACACCCTATGCATACTTACCCTACCTCTACCTACGGCCACACATAAAGCACGAACCGATAAAATTAAGTGATGTACGATGTAGCGTAACTTGCGTACCCTTATTTAACATTCGCTAGTAATAAGATTAATTTTTATTTTCCACTATAATCTTTTTTATATTATAATTTAAATAATAAAAAGCACGTCTCAATGAGTTCTAATAAACTTGTTATGACTAGCATTCTATATTGGATAGACGTTAGTCTCTTTTTCGTTTGTATTGACGGTTCGCCAAATGGGTGGTTAATTTTGGATCATACAAAAACAACACGATGGGTGCTGGGCGTCGGGACGCTGGGCGTCGGGACGCTGGGCGTCGGGACGCTGGACGTCGGAACGGTGGGCGTCGGGATGCTGGGCGTCGGGACGCAGGGCGTCGGGACGCTGGGCGTCGGGACGCTGGGCGTCGGGACGCTGGGCGTCGGGACGCTGGGCGTCGGGACGCTGGGCGTCGGGACGCTCGAAATCGGGACGCTCGGCGTCGGGACGCTCGGCGTCGGGACGCTGGGCGTCGGGTCGCTGGGCTTCGGGACGCTCGGCGTCGGGACGCTGGGCGTCGGGACGCTGGGCGTCTGGACGCTAGGCGTCGGGACACTAGGCGTCGAGTCGCTCGGCGTCGGGACGCTCGGCGTCGGGACGCTCGGCGTCGGGACGCTCGGCGTCGGAACGCTGGGCGTCGGGACGCTGGGCGTCGGGACGCTGGGCGTCGTGTTGCTGGGCGTCGGGAAGCTGGGAGTCGTGACGCTCGACGTCGGGACGCTGGGCGTCGGGACGCTCGGCGTCGGGACGCTCGGCGTCGGGACGCTCGGCGTCGGGACGCTCGGCGTCGGGACGCTCGGTGTCCGGACGCTCGGCGTCGGGACGCCCGGCGTCGGGACGCCCGGCGTCGGGACGCTCGGCGTCGGGACGCTCGGCGTCGGGACGCTCGGCGTCGGGACGCTCGGCGTCGGGACGCTCGGCGTCGGGACGCTCGGCGTCGGGACGCTCGGCGTCGGGACGCTCGGCGTCGGGACCCTGAGCGTCGGGACGCTCGACGTCGGGACGCTCGGCGTCGGGACGTTCGGCGTCGGGACGCTGGGCGTCGGGACGCTAGGCGTCGGGACGCTCGGCGTCGGGACGCTAGGCGTCGGGACGCTTGGCGTCGGGACGCTCGGCGTCGGGACGCTCGGCGTCGGGAGCTCGGCGTCGGGACGCTCGGCGTCGGAACGCTGGGCGTCGGGATGCTGGGCGTCGGGACGCTGGGCGTCGGGACGCTCGGCGTCGGGACACTGAGCGTCGGGTCTTTGGCGTCGGGACGCTGGGCGTCGAGACGCTGATTGTCGGGACGCTCGGCGTCGGGACGCTGGGCGTCGGGACGCTAGGCGTCGGGACGCTGGGCGTCGGGTCGCTGGGCGTCGGGACGCTGGGCGTCGTGACGCTCGACGTCGGGACGCTGGGCGTCGGGACGCTCGGCGTCGGGACGCTGGGCGTCGGGACGCTCGGCGTCGGGACGCTCGGCGTCGGTACGCTCGGCGTCGGGACGCTCGGCGTCGGGACGCTCGGCGTCGGGACGCTCGGCGTCGGGACGCTCGGCGTCGGGACGCTCGGCGTCGGGACGCTCGGCGTCGGGACGCTGGGCGTCGGGACGCTGGGCGTCGGGACGCTAGGCGTCGGGACACTAGGCGTCGAGACGCTCGGCGTCGGGACGCTCGGCGTCGGGACGCTCGGCGTCGGGACGCTCGGCGTCGGGACGCTCGGCGTCGGGACGCTCGGCGTCGGGACGCTCGGCGTCGGGACGCTCGGCGTCGGGACGCTCGGCGTCGGGACGCTCGGCGTCAAGACGCTGGGCGTCGGGACGCTGTGCGTCGGGTCGCTGGGCGTCGGGACGCTGGGCGTCGTGACGCTCGACGTCGTGACGCTGGGCGTCGGGACGCTCGGCGTCGGGACGCTCGGCGTCGGGACGCTCGGCGTCGGGACGCTCTGCGTCGGGACGCTCGGCGTCGGGACGCTCGGCGTCGGGACGAGGGGCGTCGGGACGCTCGGCGTCGGGACACTGAGCGTCGGGTCATTGGCGTCGGGACGCTCGGCGTCGGGACGCTCGGCGTCGGGACGCTTGGCGTCGGGACGCTCGACGTCGGGACACTGAGCGTCGGGTCATTGGTCGTCGGGTCATTAGGCGTCGGGTCATTGGGCGTCGGGACGCTGGGCGTCGGGACGCTGGGCGTCGGGACGCTGGGCGTCGGGACGCTGGGCGTCGGGACGCTGGGCGTCGGGACGCTCGGCGTCGGGACGCTGGGCGTCGAGACGCTCGACTTCGGCACGATATTAGACGTATGGCCATCGGAGATACACACAGGCTGCTAGGATTGCGTAAAATGTCTCATTATGTGTTTAAACGCGCATCCATCATGCTCAACCGTATTTTCTAAAAGGCCATCTTAAACTTCTATGCATAATATTTTTTTATAGAAAATTGTTTGTATAATAATAATTAGTATAAAGTTTCAGTTAATTAGTGATTTTAATAGAGAATGAAAGATAAAAGATAGATCTATGCATAATATAGCCACTCCGTAAGCCGGCAAAAAAGAAAAAAATAATATTAACGTTGTGCATTTTTACCCACCAATGCCACCTACACCACCACCACCATCACCATCATCATAATTATATCCGAAAGATGTCCATCCCTCTCCGCTGGACAAAGCCTTTCCCGAAGATGCTCCTAAAAGTGTCGCCTGTCATAAGGAAAGAATATGCCATAATTGCCACGCTTGGCATGCTGAATGGTGATCATAGCGGCGATTGTGTTGTGTTTTATGCCGGGACGCTGCTATGCGGTATGCTTAACGTTACTAACAAAGAAAAAACCGACCAAGTACGAGTCGAACTCGTGCAAAAAAATACGTTTCCCCTTGGTCCCCTTAATATTTTCATTTTCTTATTTTTAGTAATTAATTAGTAACAGAAATAATAATATATAATTTGTAAGAATGTTAGCTTTCTAGCTATCACTATTTATGAGATAGGTACAGCCTGGTGACAGACAGACGGACACACAGACAAACAGACATTTTTCCGGGATAAAAAGTACCCAGTGTTGTGCGCCAAAGGTTAAAGTATAATTACATCAAGTTTCATCGTAATCGGACCCGTAGATTTTGTGTGATGCTTGAACAAACAGACAGATAGACAGACAGACACAAATTTTTCTTATCACATATTTGTGTTCGGTATCGATCTAGTAACATCCCCTGGTATTTTTTTTTTATATTTTTAATGTACAGAATTAACACTTCCACAGTTTTATTATAAGTATAGATAATATATCTATATATATAAAAATCAGTTGCTGTTCGTTAGTCTCGCTAAAACTCAAGAACGGCGGGACCGATTTGGCTTATTTTGGTTTTGAATGATTTTTGGAAGTCCAGGGAATGTTTAAAAGGTAAGAAAATATGACGAAATTGAAGGGAAATAGTGAAAACCACAATTATATTTTCCCATGTATTTGTATGTCCGTATCTATCAAACCTTTGACACATTATTTAGTTGTGAGGCAATACGAAGTTTGCCGGATCAGCTAGTCGTTAATATAAACTGCATGCTTTTTTGCTACCATCGATAATTAAAAAGGTAAAATTCAGCTTGTTATCATAGTTATAAAAAGGTACCTACACCACGTGTAAGTATACTTAATCCAGGAAAAATCCAAAGCATATTTCAGTAGGGTTTCAAGTGGTATCATATTCGACAGAGATTCTCGTAATTGGCCATAAGGGCATTTATACAGGATAATAGGATCCTTATCTTCCTTAGAATGTATCTGTCACTACTTAGTTATGTTAATGAATAAGTTTCGCTTTTTGGCTACCCTTCCTTATTTTTTTTTTTTAATTCTTTGTCAAAACTTTTTATTTTGTTTGTCAGACTTTGCTCATCAAGAGCATTGTGTTACAGATGTTATATGCGAAAGCTCGTAAATGTTGTATAGCTTTAACTGTTATATTTGTATGCAGGTATATTTTCACTGTCTGCTTTCCAAAAATAATAAAATAAAAAATTATAACAGTGTCCGGTTCCAAAATTAATTCATACATAACTAGCTATGCTCTATGGTTATATCTAGCCTTTTAAGTAACATCGCTGCAATACCCGAATGTTAAACAAGATATAAACATAGAGCAACACGGGCCACCGGCCGCGGCGGACCGGAGGTAAGTAGCCATATGCAGGCTTTCCTCTCTGTCAAAGTGCAATACCAAATGGTCCTATGCCTGTCGCCCAGATATTTAAATGTGTGTGTGTGAAACTTTTTATGTATTTTGTTAAAGTCAAGGTGTGAGTTTCGTAGTCACACGTATTTCCCCCCGCAAAAAATGACAGACTGTTTTGCATCGGTAATAAACGCTATGGCTACTCCTCTCCGGTCCGCCGTGACCGGTGGGCCGAGTTGCTCTATGTACATAAATATGAATAGGTATATGTAAACTGATTTGACAGATATATATGCGCCGGCGGTTTGCTCTCCCTCCGTCTTACGAATTGTCGATCATGTCACATGTCCTGACGCGAGTTCAAGTCACGTGTCTTTGACGCGTGTTTAACATGTTTAAGCCGTTACAAAAAGTACACAGCGTCGCTAAAAATATTTCTTCAAAAACTCGGATACTTCTATAGAAATAAATAAAATTGGAGTATCTGTTTGTAATATTATAATAACCGCTTTTTACTAAACGCATAATGTATGTATATACACGGTACATATACCAAAACAACATTTTTTACAATTTTTGTCTGTCTGTCTGTCTATTTGGTGAGGCTAATCTTGGGAACGGCTGGACCGACTTTGACGGGACTTTCACTAGCTGATGTAATAAGGAGTAACTTAAGCTTTTTTTATACTTGCTGCGCCTATGACTTCTCTTCCTAGGATGATGTCCGGGTAGATACTGAACAATCATAAATTCTCACGCGGGCGAAGTCGCGGGCTCAGCTAGTTGAAAATAAATTTACTAAATAGTTCCATAAATTATTCCGATTACTGACATTCCCTGGGGCTAAGATCCACTTTGTCATCATATTCATAAATAAACCAAGCATATGTGTACCTCAAAGAAAGATCTCTATAGGTTTTTGAGTGGCATCATATTCGGCAGTTTCTCCTAATTGGCCTCAGGGGAATTTATGCAGGATAATTGGATCCTCATTATATTTCTCCGGTTCTTAGGTATTCATCTCGTGTAAAATTAATTCATACTTTACTCTCCATGCTCGTTTCTATTGGTTTTTTTTATGTAATGAAAGTGGTAAACAAGCATGAAGTTCACATCGACGTTAAGTGACGACTGTAGCCTATAGAACCTATACCCTATACCCTACAAAGACCAAAAGTCAAAATGCAGATGCGTTACCACTTCTGACGGGTTGCTCACTTCCCTTCAAAATGGTCGGGGAGAGCAATGGCTGCCACATGCGTCATACTCGTGAACAGATGCTGATTGTGGGGACTGGTCTGTTGTGATTTGCGGGTGTTATTTTCTATCACGATATTAAGCTGTTGATGGGTATTTGCGTATATGTTAAAATATGCAAATATTTCAATGCAATGGACGTTCACATTATCTTTATTTTATTTAATAATATTTGTATTAAATATAAGGTTTTGACAAAAGAGCAACACGCTGAGTTTGTTGGGTAGCGGAGTTCTTCTCAGTAGTGCCTGCACTTGGAACTCTGCTAAGTGAATGACTATGATTATGACGAACAGATTTTTCTTTTCCTTCTCTGAAGGAATTGAAAAATTTGATGATTCACGTATCGGTTAAATATTATTATTAAATTGGTATTTATTAATACCTATTGAATTATTATTATAAGTCATTCTCTCTAGGTAGCTTATAACCCGACAATGCAAAAGTGTCCTTGTAGACCAATTTGAAATAAATGATTTTAATTTTTTTTTTATAGTGCTGGACACTACCGTCAGGAGCCAGGCGATGATTTCGCAATTAGCATGTTATGATTCACTCCAACAAGAAAAATTTACAGCCTTACAGGGCCAACGTTATTCGAAGGGTCCAGTATCTCTCCTACTGCTACACAAAACTATGTTCTCATCAAGAAAAAAGAAAAAAACATCTTTCATTAACCGTGTCTCAACTATTTGCATGTTGAATACATTTGTGTAACGCGTCATTTTGAACCTGTGTCTGTTGGAATGACGGATTAATTCAGTGGGATCCGTCATTCTGGCACACTTTTACCTACAAACGTGTATAATGAGTTCTGTTTGTGAAGCTTTACCGATTCGTAGCTTTGGTATCGGCTGTGCTAGCTATATTTTTGTGTAGATTTTCTAAATTGTGAGAGTATATTTTATTTCATTATTACAGACATGAATTTACGTCCTACTGGTGGTAGAGCTTCAGAGACGGAGCTCGCGGGCGTAGGCACCACCGCATTGCCTAAGACACTTGCCGCTTAATGGTAGTGTTCAGCACTATCGTGTTCCGGTCAGGTGGTAATGTACGGCCCTGTAATTTCCGGCACAAAGTTGCATTACACCTTAGGCCTCAGGAGTGGTAACGCATCTGCATTTTGACCTTGGTCTTGGTGGGTGTCTTTAAGTTGCAGTCATCACTTAACATCAATGTGAACTGCAGCCCTGTAATTTCCGGCACAAAGTTGCATTACACCTTAGGGCTCAGGAGTGGTAACGCATCTGCATTTTGACCTTGGTCTTGGTGGGTGTCTTTAAGTTGCAGTCATCACTTAACATCAATGTGAACTGCACGCTTGTTTGCCACTTCCATTACATAAAAAAAAGATGGTAATGTATTGCGCCGAAATAACTATCACAAAGACATAACAACTAAGGTCTCAGGGGTGGCAACGCATTTGCATTTTGACTGCATCTTATATATACCATATACGGATTAACATCTATGTGCTATCTACTGGTGGTAGAGTTCCAGTGACGGAGGTCGGGGGCGTAGGCACCACCGCATTACCTAATATACTTGCCGCTAAATGGTAGTGTTCAGCACTATCGTGTTCCGGTCAGGTGGTAATGTACGGCCCTGTAATTTCAGGCACAGAGGCATATCACCTAATGCCTCAGGAGTGGCAGCGCATCTGCATTTTGACCTCTGGTCATTGTGTGGGTGTCTATAGGCTACAGTCATCACTTAACATCAATGTGAACTGCATGCTTGTTTGCCACTTTTATTACATAAAAAAAAAAAACTGTATGTTTGTTTGCAACCTTCATTTAAAAAAAAATGAAGATGTCATAAAATATTAAACGTATCTTTTTCTTTGTTTACAAATACCAAATAATATAAATAGATGTCCACGTTCCGTACAAGTATGAAATAGTCTTGTGTCCAATAGTGTTTTAGCCTCCGGGGATGATACAAAAAATATAATTTGTTTTCATTATTTGTACAATAGACCAAAATGTCATGAATTGCTTATATTAGTAAAAACAATTGGTTGAATTGCTATTACACATATTATCCTTTTCAAATATTGACATTGTTTTTTAGGGTTCCGTAATTCAAAGGAACCTCTTTTAAGATCGCTCTTGCGTCTGCCTGTATATCTTTCACAACCGATTTTTGAAAGTTCTAGAGTACCATTTGATTTGAAAGGAGATGTTGCGAGCTCGGCTCTAGTTCGTACACGTCCTCAAAAAATGGGTAAATTGAAGAAGAATCCGAAAAAAATACAATTAATTTATTCAAGAATATATTTTAGAGTAACTACCACATTTAATTCAAACGATTTTATCATTTTTAACCATATTCAACATGGCGGCGATACAGCCGACGCTTCTTTAAATTGGAATTCGATTAGTTTAAGTTCTTAGTATTAACACATGCAATCGATTTCGATAGTATTTAGAAAATATTACTTTTTTCTCCAAGTACAAAAAACAATTAAAAAAATGAAAATGTCAAAATGACATCGCCCGCCATATTCGCCATGTTGGTTTGAGTTGCAATTCTAACTGCAAATAATATTTTGTAACTGCAAATAAAGCTAAATAAGTGAATGTATGCAGTATTAAAACGTTTTAATATTGATTTTACCTGTTAATGATATTGTGTACAATACATGACCAGAGGTCCATACATTTTTGCAACATCTCCTTTGGTGCACTGTTAATCAGTACCTAACAATAACACCTAAAATACGTACTCTGCATTCTTTTTATTTTCCAATTTTGTATTTAATGTAATATGAGGGCCACTGTGGCGGGACACAGTGGACCCCATATTACATTTATATACATTATACGTCTGTGTTTGGCTCACTGGTTTATATCTTTAATAAGTTTTCCAAAATGAATGTAAGGCTCCGCACTCTGCCAACCCCGTAAGGGGCTTGCTGATACATATATATACATATACAAACAAAATTTGTACTTAATCAGCGTATTTTTGAAGGAAAAGCTGTGGCAGATGGACAGTTTATTTTTGAATAGTCATAATAATATGTTGACAGTTTGTCTCGAGACGACAATAATCGAAGACAAGACAAGATTCGAAGGGTCGCGGGTTCGATCAACTATATGTATCGGGACAAATATATGTATGGCCTGCAGATATTGGTTTCGGGTCTGGGTGTTTGTGTATGTGTTGAATGTATACAACGGCACTCACGACTCAGGTTTATACCTACTGTGGGGCTGTGAGTGTAAGCGTATTAAAAAAAAACTATATTATTCTTCGGGTAATCAGTTTAAGTACGCAACCTTAAAGATATATGCGATTAAAAAATAAAAGCTTGTATTACAAAAAAAAGGAAAAACAAAGTGACTGGAGTAATTTAAATGAGAGACTCATTTATATTCAATCTAAAATCCATTTTTATTTTTCTTTCAAGAATATTAGAATAACAATATTGCGTTTAAAAACAAATCCCTAAAGCTTTCAATTAATTTGTTAATTGACTGATGCCAGAGATTTCAATTAAATCGTAACTTTCCAACAAAAAAAATCAGTCGTCAGGCAAAATAATTGAAATATAAGAAATTGGTAGAAAACTCAAATTATCACTTTTATTTTCATCGCTCTTCTAATTAATTTCATTTGTTAACAAATTAAATGAAAATGAAATATGTATGATTAAAACAAATCAGTTGATGGGAACTTTCAAATAAACCGTATCATATATTTTTGACGCACACAAAATGTACCTACAGTACTTTTTTTTTTACATTTAATGGCATCGCTTGTTATGCATATTGCCAGTGTCAAACGATATTTCGTATTCGTAATAAGCAACGTAAAAGTAAGAGCCAGTCAGTCAATTTATCAGTCAGTCAGTCAGAGTCACAGTAATTCGAGTAAAGCGATGGCTACTTTACCAGAACATTTACAATGAAGTTTTGGAGGCAACCCGAAAGAACGTGTTTTCGCACTGTTATTCTATTTCATTATACACGAGCACTGTAATAAGCCTATGTCAAACAAAATGCCACCAACTTTATTTAATATAACTCAAAATAACACCAAGAAAATGAAATAAAATAAGAGCACCACACGCATTTTTCAAGCTTCCCGCCAAAAAACCCTACAGTACTTAACAATTATTATTGCACATCGAGCCTGCGAAAGAGACGATCGGCTCGTTTCGTCTTCGTAGAGCGTTATCACACTGCCTACGTAAGCACTGACAGACACAGTATTGGTCAAAATTTGATCAAAATGGTCGACAAACGTCAAATAGGTTCGGTATGAAAGAGATAATGCTCTACAGACCCGAAATTAGCCGAAGTGTCCTTCCTAGGTTCGATGTGCAATATTTGTCGTTGAGCACTGTAATTTATTATGATGACTGAGACTGAAGTAAAGGCAGAGAATATGTAATAATACTACGTATAGAATGGACACTTCGACGTCCCGCCCGATTTCCCCGCCTCACCCAGCCTCCTCCCCTCTTATGGCTGACGTTTGGTATACTCTACGTGCTACGCACACAGGTGCATGTGTAAATACACGTCACAGATTGATGTCTGTGTAATAGAGACCAAATTAAGCGTTTGTATGGAATTTTGACGGAGTGTCCGCGGTGTGGTAAAAGTTAAATATAATTTAACAATAAATCCCTGTATTTTTTAATAAAAAATACTTGTTTGTCCATCTTTTATTGGCGTCAGGACGTAACGACTCTACCGCCCTACTAGCGGAATAATTTTCCTCTACTGGTAGAGATTTTTTTAAAATTAGTTGCTTCCTTTCAAAATATTTCTTGAAATGCTGATTATTAGGGTTCCGTACCACAAAAGAAAAAAGAACACTTAATTCTTTACCCTTCTTACTCGGGCATCTGTAGGTATATCTGTCTCTCCTACCCCCATCTCCGAAACGATGAAATTTATTTTTGGAAAAAATACTGAGTATCGTAGGTACCTAACCTACAGATTACAGGAAAACCTTTAAAAAGAATTAAGGTAGGTATGATACGAGTAACATGAGAAATTAATTAGTTCTACGGAACCTGGTGATCGACAGTAGGACTCGCACTTTTTTTATATCCTCACAGTATAAAATGAAACAACCCGTTATTTTTGTTAAGGAAAATACTATCACCGTTAAATAACAGACAGTTTCACGGACGAAACTTACAATAATAGACAAACCTAAAAAATACCATCAACAAAGAACTTTCACTTCAGCAAGAATATTTTGGAATCTATTCTTGAATATAATCATTTTCGCCAACGAAAAAGTTCGTCAGTCCTTTTTCTTTTTGCGGCCAGTTGACTGTAAAAATGTAACGAGGCGTATGATGCCGGGACTTCAACAGTTCGTGAAGTTGAGTTGCCAAATGACTGGCATTCGAATTCCGAATGTAAATAGATACATTTATAAACGATAAACATGTGATACACGCAAGTGGCAAACAAGCATACAGTTCACATTGATGTTAACACAGTTCACAGTGATGACTGCAGCATATAGACACCTACACAAAGGCCGAGGTCAAAATGCAGATGCGTTACCACTCCTGAGGTCTAAGGTGTTATGCCTCTGTGCCGGAAATTACAGGGCCGTACATTACCACCTGACCGGAACACGATAGTGCTGAACACTAACAACGGCAAGTATGCTTGCTTGCTTGCCACCACTACATTCTATGATATCATTAAATGATTGCAAATTTAAGTCGTGCGCTGTTATATACATGCCCTAATGTTTACTAATAAAAGGCCTTTACAGATGCTCAACAAGTAGTATAAAACTTCACAGACTGATTAAATTATATTTAAAACCAAATGACCAATAACCACTAACTTCTACATAATGTGCACTCTCCAATCTCCAATGGTTAGCTCGGTACAAGCGAGTAATCGGTCAAGTGCATTCACCTGTTTCAAACTCGAGTACCAATGGAACTCGCAATATTCTCACTCGACACATCTGTTTGCCCTCGGGACGTGACGACCCATCACCCTCTAGAATTCCGCAAGTGCATTTAGTCATCCGAACAATGGCGGTCAAACCATTCCAATACGATAAAATATTAGTATAGTAGTAGTAAATAAAATATTAAAAAAAAAAATTGAAAACTGTTAGCTTCGGTTGCACCACAACTTTTGCTAAAGTTGTGGTGCAACCGAATTAAATGCAAACCGAAAGAAGGATGTGAAATGTATTGTTACATTTCACATCCTTCTTTAACTTATAGAAATCTGTTAAAGTTAGAAAATATTACAATAACTTTAACTTGAACTAATAACGTGGTGTAACCCAGGCTTAAATTTATAAAATTGTTAATTTTAAAAAGTCTGTTGATAAGATTGATGTGGAGAGGCTGCCCGAAAGCGGTGATGTGCTCATTTCAATTAACTCTATATATTTATGTACGTTAAAAAAATACATAATATATTACATAGAAGAATAAACTGGATTATAAAATATTTTATTACATACACAACTCCTTCTATAAAAGAATACAGTCATAAAGCCAAGCTTTAGTTTATGGTACATAAATCATCCAAAAACATTTCTGTTGCTTTTTAATGAACTGTGGATGAACGTGAACGAATGAATTAGATTTGAATCTGCCTTACAAAAGATTATGGAGGCCTATACATCAAATTCAAATCATCAATCAAAGTCAATTTGATATTCAACATGAATGCACATATACAGTAGACCGTTCCATAATTATTTATGAATAGATGTAATTGGTTATAAAATCTGAAATTTATTTTTTACCATCGGAAAAAAAGTAGAAGTAGTATAAGTAGGGATATGTAACGTAGAAATACATGAAGGTTCTTATTGTTGCACAAATGCCCACGATAAAAAAAAACAAATACATAATTTGAGAAAAAAAAGGTACTAACGATAAAATATATTAAAATATTGAATACCTTTCAAACACACACACACACACTATTACAATGTTAGATTTAGAACATAGATAACTGTTTTTGTTTGATTATTTTATAAGAAACATTGCTTCTGCTCGACACTCGGAGGTGGCGTTCATGACTGCGACACAGTCTATGATTAATGCAGTTGTCATCATACTGTCTGTTTATAAGTATGTTTCTTACTATGTTTCAAATAAATTAATTTTATTTCATTTCAATTATAAAACTGCCTCGGTAGCCTAGTGGTAGCAGGCCACTACTACTACGCTGAGGTCCTGGGTTCGATTCCCGGGTAGGGGGTTATCAGAGATAATGGTGAAAAAGCCTTTATCTCTGGTTCTATTGGGATATTTCCATTTTCTGGAAATTTCCCAGTACCTCAAAGTTTGGTAATGTGCCCGGAGATGTCAACAGGCTCGCCACCTGTTACATGGGCCAAAAAAACGTAACCGGCGAATCGTGGGTGTTTGCATGTATGCTTGAATGCATGCATTTACCTCTGCCTACCCCTTCGGGGATTAAAGGCGTAAAGTTACAAACAAAATTACAAAGCTGAAAAAAAAATAACAACGGACGACAACAACAAATGGTAATGTAATTAATTTAGGAACATCCAACAGGATTAAAACTTTGTTTCATTTATTGAAATAAAACTATTTTTACGGATTTATCTCGCGTATATTAAACTAAAATGATTTTTAAAATCAACCCGACGTTTCGGTTGCTTTTCAGCTTCCGTGGTCCCGGGCAGGTTTGATTTTAAAAATCATTTTAGTTTAATATACGCGAGATAAATCCGTAAAAATAGTTTTATTTGTTTCATTTGTTCATACGGTGGTGCTGCGCATGTGAAAACGAATCAAAGCAATCAAGATCCAGTTTTGGGTCGTAACTATGAAGCATATGAGGTGCCTAATGATATAATCGTAGATGTGTAACATAAAAATATAGTTATTTACTAGTATAAGTTTTGTAACTTTTTAAATATATTTTGGAAGTTCTTGCTAATGGAACACATTTGTTTGAATGAAAGGGCTGTGACGAATCTTAATGCTACTACATGGCATTGTTGATAATACCATGTAGTAGCATTAAGAATGAATTGAATGAACATTTTTTACAATTTTTGTCTGTCTGTCTGTCTGTTTAGCGGGGCTAATCTTGGGAATGGTTGGACCGATTTTGACGGGACTTTCACTGGCAGATAGCTGATGTAAGAATGAGTAACTTAGGCTATTTTTATAGTAGCTGCGCCCACGACTTCGTCTGGGTAGATACTGAACAATCATACATTCTCACGCGAACGAAGTCGCGGCCACATCCGGACCAATCCACCTTATGTACCTTTTGTGTGCATTAAATTTAAATAAAAAAATAAGCTTATCGTTTGGATTACTCACCGTCTAACCTTGATAACGTACTTCATAAATAAAGGATTCATATTATTTAAAAAAATAAAAATAATATATTCGAAGAAACGAACATGGAAAGTGATATATGTACCATAAATAATGACGTTTACGTATAACTTATGGAAAATTCGGTCAATTTTTCCACTTTCACCGTGACAACGATATAGGTATGTGATTACCTATTTGGAGAAAGTTTGTCACAGAAGAATAAATGTTAATATCATTATTATGGTGAAACTTGTATAGTTTCACCATAATAATGATATTAAACGTAATGCAATATCGTGAGTTGCATCATTATTAAATCCAACTAGAGCACAACACAATAACTGGTGGTAGAACTCCAGGGACGGAGCGCGCGGGCGTAGGCGCGACCGCATTACCTAATATACTTGTCACTAAATGGTAGTGTTCAGCACTATCGTGTAGCGATCAGGTCGGCCCTGTAATTTCCGGCACAGAGGCTTAACACCTTAGGCCTGAGGTGTGGCAACGCGTCTGCTTTTTGAACTCCGGTCATTGTGTGGGTGTCTATAAGCTGCAGTCATCACTTAACATCAATGTGAACTGCATGCTTGTTTGCCACTTTTATTACATAAAAAACACATAGAATTCAAATATGATAATAAGTGATTAATAGCCTTGTGAACTGTTATTTACACTATATTATTTATTATTTAAAGCAGTTATTAGATTATCACCTTTAAATTTTTATAATAAAACAGTATAACAAAAAAGGATTATGTCTAGATTTGTACAAGAAAGAAAGGAACAATGTGTAACAACTTTGAAACTTTATTTAGAATAGTTAATGTGTAAAAAAACATTTTATAATATTAAAAATATTTTCACTTCTCCGGAACATCGCAAATAAGTAATATCACAAACAATAAGTTTAGTATGGAGGGCTTTTCCCAGTCTGATAGGAAAGACTATTTTTATTCGTCGAAGTACAAATATTAAAAAAAAAAAACAGGATATGTTCTCCAAGTTCTTTAGAGAGATAATATTTCAAAGCTATTTTTACCTTGTATCTTGTTTATTTTTTCTCTACAAATCAATGCGTGGATCTTGCCGTTATTCTTTTGTATATGTATGTGTGTATCTTGACGCAAGTGTGGAGCGCCAGATATCCCGAAGCTTACAGACCTTTCGTGTTTCTTTGGTCTGTATATGTAAAAATCAATTGCTGTTCGTTAGTCTCGCTAAAATTCGAGAACGGCTGGACGATTTGGCTAATTTTGGTTTTCAATGATTTTTGGAAGTCCAGGGAAGTTTTAAAATCTAAAAAAATATGAAGAAATTGAAGGGAAACATTAAAAACCACTATTTTATTTTCCCATACAAATAGTCCGTATCTATCAAACCTTTAACACATTATTTCATTCTGAGGCAATATGAAGTTTGCCGGGTCAGCTAGTATTAGGTATATTTTTTTTATTCCTCGTAGGTACACTTGATAGGTTGACAGTAAAAAAGATGTTAAATAAAATCCCTGACAAAGTTTAAAACACGATCTCGATTTAAGTAAGCGAGTCTCCATTGCTATCGAGTTACCAATGGTACCAGTGCGCACACGCAACACGCGAAAGGGACAAAACACAAACTAAATTAATTTCCTACATTACCCAAAAGTACGTTTCATTCATACAAATGAGTATGCTTAATAAACTTATATTAAATCATTAGCAAAACATCATACAAGCGACGCACAACAATTTCGTTGGTAAAAGTGGTTTGGTGGGAGAGGTTTGTGTTAACGCGGCCGTGACAGTGGCATAGAAGCGGTTGTGGCAGAATCTTGTTTCCATTGCCATTAAAAAAGAAAAAAGTTCAGTGTCGAGCAGTGTTCTTGAGAATTTATTCGTTGTGTGTGATAGTGTGTGACATTAATCGATTACAAAATCGATTTCCATTACTCCAATCGGATATTTTCGGGGAGAGTGCAAATGGATAGATTGAGTTTTTTGCTGTGAGTATACATTTGTAATTAAACGTTTCGTGATCGTGAAATTTCTCTCTAATGTTGTGGAATTAAGTTTTGATATCTTAATCGTAAGTACTTACGAGGAAATCATGTTTTTTATTATTATAATGGGCAATGGAAATCTTAAAAAGAGTTCTTATTATTGGTGTTACTTTGTGAAATGAAAATTCTCGATTTAAATGTTTTTATCTATCAACATTTTAATAACAATCACACATAGAACATGTACCTATTGTTTTTTTACGACAAAATTTGCGAAGACAGTGTCAATAACCGACAAGACCAATGACAAGCTTGCGCTAGGGATATGGGTAATAAAAAGGGGTAAATTATGCAAGTCGGTATACTTCTTTTCAATCCCTTTAAGGAAATAAGCCATACTTATGTCCTCTGCAAAGGTTAATAATCTTATTATTAAAGAAAGTAAATAAAACTGTAAAAATAACGTTAATTCTGCAGTTACGTTGTGTTTAACCATAAACTAGTCCATATTTAAATAAAGTTTATACTTATTCTACTTTAAGGAAAATTAGTACTTAAACTTAATTCGTGCAATCTTAATTTTAATCAAAAAACGGTTTTCAGTTCATAAGAATTAAAATAATTAACAATAGGTGACTTAAACTGATAGCACTATGAGTGTGCTCTAATTGGATACTCATTACTTATTAGTGCAATTAATTAGAAAACAATTTTCATAAGATTTTTTAAAAAATATTTTTGTATAAAATATATTTTTATATATACATAATATGCTACCTACCTACTTTGCCGCTAAATGGTAGTGTGCAGCACTGTCGTGTTCCGGTCAGGTGGTAATGTATGGCCTTGTAATGTCCGACACAGAGGCATAACACCTTAGGCCTTAGGAGGTAACGCATCTGCATTTTCACCTTGGTCTTTGTGTGGGTGTCTATAGGCTGCAGTCATCACTTAACATCAATGTAAACTGGTGAAAAAATACTTACCCCCTTATTCATAAACGTATTTTAGCTAAAGTGTTGCTAATCTCTTCTTTGTCTTTTCCTATCCTGCACATTTGACAGTGCAACTGACAAATATAAAACATTCTATAGCTAAAACGTATCTAATGTATGTTTATGAATAAGGGGGTTAGGATTCAGAGATGGTAATGGCAACACTTTGACCACTATTTTGAATGTAGATGTCTGAAGACTGCAGTATTTACTTACCACGCGGAATGCACCCTTGCTTACCGTCATCATAACGTGTAAAACTAAATAGCTACTGGTGCTAAAAGCAACATGGAATACATTGAGGGTAGAGGCACATCCTCATTCCCGACATTTGCAGTTAATTATCTATAGGTAATGACCGCTACAACCTGATTAAATGATAATGATCCGACAACTCCGTCGACAAGGCATAACAAGTTTTAAAATAGCGTAGTACCGGCATTGACGCCCGTGGAACTTATTTTATTAATTAAAATAACTTTACGAACTTGTTTTTAAGCAAATTTTGAAAATTTTTGGAAAATTTTGTTGTGATGGCAAAAAATTAAAATACATAAAAATCGGAGCTTAGAATGCAGATGGGGTAACCTCTGAGGCCTTAGCAGTTTTGCCTCTGCGACAGTTCTTACGACATACACTACCATCAACCGAAATTCATTAGCCCACCATTTGGCAGCAAATAAATCAGGATATTATAACTAAACATTACGAAAGAGGCATAATCTAGTATGAATCTATACATTAACTTTTAGTATATACCATTATCATCGGGAATCTCGTTCACATACCAATAAATAAAATATAAATAAATTAAAGATTATAATGCAAAAAAAAAATTGACGAATTGATAACCTCCTCCTTTTTTCGATGTCAGTCAAAAAGCAAGTTCCGTAACAGGCCTTCAAAAATTGACTTCAACGCTATTTTTAATGCTATTAATGATAATTGGTAAATACAACCAAAATCAATCAGAATAATGATAATAGAAATAACATGGACGGATGCGACTGTTCGTGTTTTTTTTTTTCTATTTTCTAAAAATACTTTCGGCCAAATACTGAAATGTCATTCAAATCTAAGTTGGACTTAAAAGTCTTTTGTCTCTGTAAAACGACGATAGTTCGAGTAGCTCGTCTACTATATTCAATCATAATTATTATAGTTTAATAAAAGAGACTTTGTGTGAATGATAGTATCGGTGTAAAAATGAAAAAAGGCATGCTCCGATGGTTCGGGCATATAGAAAGAATGTCGAATGAGCGAATGACTAAACAGATATACAATGCGAAAGTGGATGGTTGCAGAGGCCCAGGAAGACCAAGGCTGACCTACCATGACCAAATAGGTCGAGTTCTGTCTGATGGTGGGGTCAAAAGTCTTAGGAATCGGCGTGCATGTATGAAGAGAATGATGAAGGTAGACGAGGCACGAGAGGTTTGTCTGAACCGGGATATCTGGCGCTCTACACTCTCTGCCTACCCCGTTAGGGACCTGGCGTGAAGATACATATATATATATAATAAAAGTTGTAGTTAGTATTTGCCATAGATGTATTGTATAGTGGATACTTGGTTGCAATTCCTCTTCGCCATGACGTGCGATTACTAGAATGTTCTTCTTGAGGAACAGGTTACACAAGCCTTACCATCTTGAAAGGACGTTCAACCCAATTTATTTCAATGGATTCTTACTCCAACAATAATCACCGAGCACTCAAATGAAAAGTTTACAACACCTGTAATATAAATGTTACAAATTGTATTGTGCATGACAAAGCAGAGTGTTCTATTGAACCTCAGTCTACATCTTCCATCACTACAGACGTGGAGTATTCTCCAGCACAGCGAAGAAATACACACTGTATGGCTTCGCTGTCTAGTGGTGGTGATGGAGGACTCTGGACTATTATAATTTAAACTAGATTTTAAGACAAAAGAAGTTACCAATAACAAGTATTCAAATAAATCGGTATCTTCTGGCACTCCCATGTTAAACAGAAGTAGTAATTTGGTATTATTTCACCAAAACATTCAAGGGTTCCCTTCTAAGATATTGCAATTAGAATTAGTATTAGAGAAACTTCAATTTGATATTATTTGTTTATTTGAGCATTGGTTGAAAAAAACCAAGTGTTGATTAATTATAAAAATTACTCTATTGTAAGTTGTTATACCCGAAAAACTATGCATCATGGAGGTACTCTTATTATGATGAAGAATTCTATTTCAAGGGAAAGTAGGGACATAGTTGACTTATCAGTGGAACATTTTGCGGAAATATCTTGTGTTGAGCTGGAGAAGCATATAATAGTGTGCGTTTACAGACCACCAAATTACCAAAATATTAACGTATTTGACTCCACTATGGAGGATGTATTGAAAAAAACTTGTTCTAGTAAAAAATCTGTTATTGTATGTGGAGATTTCAACATTAATATTTTGGAAAATAGCTATAATAGTTGTAGACTATTGAACCTTTTTATGTCGTTCAATCTAAGTAATGTTATTTTGGAACCCACCCGAGTGAGTCCAACCTCAGCAACTTGTATTGATAATATATTTTGTGATCTTAAATATTTAAATAAAAATATTATTAACTGCATGCCTTCGAATCATAGCGGGCTAATAATGACTTGCCACTGTTAATAGTAAAAATATAACACAAAAAACATACAGACAAATAACTTCTTCTAAATTAAACCATTTTAATGACATGTTAATTAAAGAGTTACATTCCCAAAAGTTTGATTCAAATAGTGCAAATAATTGTTATGAGTAAATTTGTAAGGTACTTGATACACAATTTAATAAGACATTTAAAATTAAAACTAAATCTACCAATTATAAATTTAGTTTCTGTCATTGGGCTACAACTGGCATTCGTAGAAGTAGGGAGAGATTATTCGAATTATATGGCCTTAAGAATTGTATGCAAAATTAAAAATATATTGCTACATATTCAAAAATTTTCAAAAATGTGTGTCAAAAGGCAAAGTCTATCTATATATTTGAGTAGGAAAATAATAAATGCAGACGATAAGATGAAGGCTACGTGGAAAGTAATAAACAGTGAAGCAGGCAAAAATAAACGTAGTGATGTTCGCGTGATTTTGGAGACATCTCAGGGTACTGTGAGTTCGAATTGCTCAGCACTTTGTAGAATACTTTGCTAATATTCCCTTTGAAATTACAAAACCCTTAAACTCATCCTCTTTATTATCCATTGATATTCTGAAAACTAACGTAGAAGCTTGTACTATTCAATTTAGGTTTAAGCATGTTAGCCCACAGTCTGTAAGATCAGCTTTTCATCAAGATAAAATAAAAGCTACCGAAGATATTTATGGCATGTCTGTTATGGTGTGTAAGTCGATTATAGATACCTTAGCTCCTTACTTAGCATCAATTTTTAACTTATGTATTGATCAGGGAGTCTTTCCAGATTTATTAAAGTTTAGTAAAGTTATACCGTTATTTAAATCAGGTGACAATAAAAACCCTAATAATTATAGATCGGTATCTATTCTGCCCGTTCTCAGTAAAGTGTTCGAAAAACTGATGCTTACTGAATTGCTGCAACATTTCAATACAAATAACTAAGGGTTTACTGTCAATAATCTTGAACTGAATAGTAAAAAAACCAAATGTATCCGTTTTACCCTCCCTAAGGTAAAAAGTAAAGAAGGAGACATTTTTATAAACAATGACAAAATTCAATTTGTTGATGTCGCTACCTTCTTGGGAATAACGCTTGACTCGAAGTTACAATGGGGACCACACATTAGGCAGTTAGCGAAACGTCTGAGTGCTGCAGCTTATGCTGTTCGAAAAATTAGGCAATTAACTGATATAGACACTGCAAGACTTGTTTATTTTAGCTATTTTCACAGTGTCATGTCCTATGGTATTTTATTGTGGGGTCGAGCGGCTGATGTACAATCAATTTTCGTATTACAGAAGAGGGCCATTAGAGCGATGTATAACTTACGTAGTCTTGATTCTTTGAAAGAACTATTTAAAGAAAAAAATTTAATGACAGTTCCTTGCCATTACATCTATGAAAATATACTTTTCGCGAGGAAAAATTTACATCTGTTTGATAAAATCTCCGATAGGCATAGTTATAATACGAGGAATAAGAACAAGTTGTCTCTGCCAAGTTTTCGACTGACGAAAACTAATACATCTTTCCTAAAATATAGTGTAGAATTTTATAACAAGATCCCATCCGGGATTGCTGAACTCACCGATAGTAAATTCAAAGCATTAATTAAACGCACTCTATGTAGAAAGGCTTACTATAAACTCGAGGACTATCTCAAGGATAGAAATGTTTGGCTTAATGCTGATCTAGCTCCACAAGGGTGTTAAATGTAATAATCAAAGTGTAATGCTGATATTACATTGTTAATTTTAAGTTTGTTTAAATTATGGAAAATTGTAAAAATATGCCTAAGAGATATTTTTAAAAGAGCCGACTGAGTTTTTTCCCGGCAAATACAAGCATACCAAATAATAATTTAATCTTTTTTCAGTTTCTCTTTAGCTTACAAAACCATCAAAACTGTTTTGATTGTTTATTTTTTCAACATTTTATATACTTTCCTCATTTTAAAATGAGTTGAACATCTTGATCTTTATTTAATTTGAATTCTACATAAACTTTTTGTAAGAAGCCCTTTTCCTTACATTTTTTTAACGCATTCGGATGTAAAGTATAACATTTTGCAAAATGACCTAATCTCGGGCGCTTTTATATAACTTTCATACTCTTTGCGTGCCTAAGTCTTGCTGCATTTAAAAGTTAGCAAAGCTATTTAGGTTCGTAAATACAGAGTGTGGAATGCCATTCTCTTTGCCTTCCCAGTAAGGAAATTGGCGTGATAATAAAAAAAAAACTTTCACTTTGGCTATATTTGGTTTTATAATCTTTGTGTGTCTTTTGATAATCACCAATAGATTAAACATTACCGTAAAAACTAAATTGTCAGTACAGTAGAGAGATCTTTATTATGTTTTAGTAATGAAAGAGCTCCAGTGACAGAGCTCAAGAGTATCAGCACCACCGTATTACCTAATCTATCTGCTGCCAATTGGTAGTACACAATAGTGTTCTGCACTATTGTGTACCGGTAACAGGTAATATATGAGTGACAATTTTTTTTCACACGGGTAAAACAACATAAGCCCAGTTGTGACAACGCATCTGCGTTTTGACCTCTGGTTTTTGTGTAGATTTTCTTTGCGGCAGTTGTCACTTGCATTATCCATGTTAATTGTATGCTTGTTTAATACCATCCTTACACAAAAATAACCATGAAAATGAAATTACAGGGCCTACCTACTCATAGGCTTGAAGTTTTGAAGTCGGTGCCAAGCCAATAGTGCGGCCCATGCGTTAGGACTAATGTTGTGCTGTTGTAGTACCTACTATGTCAATCTACCAAATGCGGTTGAAACGCAGTGAAATAGGTTCAAATTTTTTTTATTTGGCTTGCCACCGACTTCAAACTTATGAGTAGGTAAGTACGTAGCCCATATAAAAGTAATTGTCTTATTAGGTATTATTAATAGGTTACGTGTTTTTTCCCTTAAAATGAAATCATGTAATTGAGTTTATTTTTCGCTTTTTAATGTTTTTTTGTTTTTTCAGTTTTTTTTTTTGAAGGCCGTTTTTTTTAATTTTATATTTTAATGCCACAGGAGTGAGACGCCAATAAATGAAATGATCAGTAATCTTTAATTTAAAAACATTTACGCATCGACATTTAATAAGTCATTATTATAAAAAAAAAATATACCATCCGAATTGAGAACCTTCTCGTTTTTTGAACTCGGTTAAAAAGCAGTTATTAATACCTAAATAAAGTAACTATGCTTAATTATTTATATTTTATGAATGTTACGCGAAACGAGGACATAAAGTATGTTTAATGATTTATTTTTAATGCATGTAAAAACATTTATGCATGAACATTAGGATATGCTTATAGATCATTATTATAAAAGCAGTTATGAAAACCTAAATAAAGTATGCTTGATGATTTATTTTTTAATTAACGTTATGCGAAACGAAGAGTATGCCAAAATACGGTATGCGCATTTAAAATACGCCTCTTGAATTAATGCCACCCAAAATGGAACATTTTCCACAAGTGAACCTTTGCGAATTGAGGACAGCAACGAAGTAGGTGCATTTTAGTTTAATATACGCGTGATAGCGAAACAAATCCGTAAAATCGAGACTTACCTTTTAACCCAGTAAAATCATTTGATCCGCCATACTCGTTGTTTAAATGAAATCCGTTTCACAGTTCATTGCCTTATCTGTTCCATTGATTCTTCGAGTTTGCGGAATGTAAACAATTTGCTCGACGTAGTGGGATTCAATTTAAGTTTATTGGACGTCAACTATATAGAAATACCGGTCAAATCCGAGAGTTCGAGTGTGCTCAGAGTTCTGTAGATATTTTTTTTGCAACGAAGGTGTCAATGTGTGCAGTTATGCACATTACAGTACAATTTCATTTTTTTTTTATGTAATTGAAGTGGCAAACAAGCATGCAGTTCACATTGATGTTAAGTGATGACTGCAGCCTATAGACACCCACACAAAGACCAAGGTCAAAATGCAAATGCGTTACCACTCCTGAGGCCTAAGGTGTTATGCCTCTGTGCCGGAAATTACAGGGCCGTACATTACCACCTGACCGGAACACGATAGTGCTGAACACTACCATTTAGCGGCAAGTAAATCAGGAAATGCGGTGGTGCCTACGCCCGCGAGCTCCGTCACTGGAGCTCTACCACCAGTATACAGTTATTTATGTCTCTGTAATAGATATTACTGGGCAAAACATTACCATCTAACCGGAACACGATAGAACACTACCATTCGGCGACAGATAGATTAGGTAATACCTAATCTATCTGTCACATTAGGCATGCACGCCGATTCCTAAGACTTTTGACCCCACCATCAGACAGAACTCGACCTATTTGGTCATGGTAGGTCAGCCTTGGTCTTCCTGGGCCTCTGCATCGGCGTGCATGTATGAAGAGAATGATGAATGTAGACGAGGCACGAGAGGTTTGTCTGAACCGGGATATCTGGCGCTCTACACTCTCTGCCTACCCCGTTAGGGACCTGGCGTGAAGATACATACATACATACATTAGGCAGAGTAGGGACTCTGGAATTCTACCACTAGTGAATTGATAGACCATGACATTGCGCTATGCGTCACTAAAGAATAAATTACAATTATATTTAAAAATACTCTTGTAGACTAAAACGATTAAGCAATGACACGAAAAGAAATGTTAATAAAAAAAAACGTCTCAGAATAAAATTAGAATGGATATCTAAAAAGCTAGTGACCTCTTGTGAATACGTAATGCAAATTACCATACCATTCAACTTTCTTTCAGAAAATAGAAAACCTAAAGCCTCCAATACTTATTGTGTTTTCATCATTTATCAAAATTAAACGTGACAGTTAATTATCGCATCTCTGAATAGGTAAGTAATTTATGAAGTTAATAGATATAATAGGCAATATTCCAATGGCCCAGCATATCAACACATACCTACATAATAGTTTTTTTTTTTTAACTGCCTCGGTAGCCTAGTGGTAGCAGGTCACTACTAATACGCTGAGGTCCTGGGTTCGATTCCCGGCTAGAGGGTTATCAGAGCTAATGGTGTAAACTCCTTTATCTCTGGTTCTATTGGGATTTGTTCATTTTCCGGAAATTTCCCAGTACCTCGAAGTTTGCTAATGTGCCCGGAGATGTCAACAGGCTCGCCACCTGTTACATGGGCCAAAAACGTAACCGGCGAATCGTGGGTATTTGCATGTATGCTTGAATGCATGCATTCATCTCTGCCTACCCCTTCGGGGATTACAGGCGTGAAGTTACATACGTTTTGTTTTTTTTCAATTGATCACAGTGCTCATCAAAAATATTGCACATCGAGCCTATGAGACAATCGGCTAGTTTCGACTTCGTAGAGCTTTATCTCTGCTGCACACTGTCTACGTAAGCACTGACAGTCCGGTATTGGTCAAAACTTGATCAAAATGGTGGACAAACGTCATATTGGTCAGGTGCGAAAAAGATAACGCTCTACAGACCCGAAATAAGCCGAAGTCTCTTTCTTAAGATCGATGTGCATTATTTCTTGTTGGATACTGTAATAATAGTTCCTTATCTTACATAAGACGTGTGTGGAACTGTAAAAGACGTACACCATCTCCTTGTTGAATGTGTTAAAAGTGATAATCAACGAAAATCCATTATAAATAGATTATGCTGGCAGCGCGTTGGCAACTCCCCTGGTGTTGCAAATGTCCATAGGCGACGGTGACCACTTACCATCAGGTGGCCCGTCTGCTTGTCTGTCAACTTAATGACATAAAAAAAAAAAAAAAAAAAATTAAAGCTGAATAAGTCGAATGTAGGTATGTTCGTAGATATTTTAGCATCGCTAGCATCTGACGCTGCTAAAATTATCTATGGCCTATTCAAATAACTGTAGTTGAGGCTTATTAGGTTAGGGTAAGATGGGACTGGCATACCTTTATGGGAAAAGCCTCTAAAAATGTCAGAAATAAGAAAAGTATATTTTACATAAGCCCGCCAAGGCCCGGTTCAAGTACAAGGATATTTACGATAACAAGTGATTCCACATCATAATCGATAAAATGAGAAACAAAATGTTTACTCTCATAATTTAAGGAGTTGAAGCCTACCTTCTAGACCAGCGCTGCTTGTTCTTCAACCAGCACATACTGAGTTAAGACCAATTTGTAACTATTTATAGTACAATACATGATGTCACCTGGAATAATTATCATTCGTGTAACATTGTTACAAATAAATATTCTTTTTTTCTCTTTTAATTTAAAAAGAAATCTAAATTTTATCTATATATCATCAATTGCTGGTCGTTAGTCTCACTAAAACTCGAGAACGGCTGGACCGATTTGGCAAATTTTAGTTTCAAATGATTTTTGGAAGGCCAGGAAAGGTTTAAAAGGTAAGAAAATATGAAGAAATTGAAGGGAAATTGTAAAAACCAACAATTTTATTTTCCCATACAAATAGTCCGTATCTATCAAACCTTTGACTTAATATTTCATTCTGAGGCAACACGAAGTTTGCCGGGTCAGCTAGTCAACTATAAAAAAGCGAACGATCATTTATCGCAATATTCGTGAAAGTAAACGCCAATAAAGCCCAATGCTCATTCAAAACAATGGAACAAAATAAACAAAATATCAAAGACTCGATATGCCGCGTAAACTTTCTTCCGAAGGCTTCTACGCGGTCATTCGATGTGTGTTAGTATGTCGCTTGCACATGTATGAGATCATGCGCAGGTTTATCTACATTTTACGAGACCTGTCTGGATTTATTATAATCTATGGATCAGGTTTCGAATATTAAAAAGGGATTTATGGACTTGATTAGAAATCAAGTTTGCATTTCAAAGTTGAGGAAGATGATCGTCTAGTTTAATAATAATAATGGCAACCCATTATACGTCCCACTGCTGGGCACGAGTCTCTCCCTTTTTTTTGGGGGGAGGCCTGGAGCTTACTCCACCACGCTGCTCCAATGCGGATTGGTGGAGGTGGGTGGGTTAGTGGCCAACCCGCTGTTTTCAAATCGCCCATTAGGCCTCCGACAAGGTTTAACGACTGCTATCCACCGATAGCAACCGGGACCGACGGCTTAACGTGCCCTCCGAAGCACGGAAACGCGCATTTAATTTGCCACTAGCGGTCACCCATCATACTACCCGACCGCGCCCGTAGTGCTTGACCGAGTAGATCGTATACGATCTACACCAGCCGCTGGGCCATGCGCGCTTAGTTTGTAAAGCTTTTACTTAATAATAATAAAGGAAAATGATACTGTTCCATACATTTCTGGGCCCAGGTACAACAAACAAGAACTCTGTACTCTCTCTTTTATGTTATTTGTTTTTATAACTTTTCTCGCTTTCTGTATTTTTACTTCAGTAACGTAACTTATGGTTAACCAATAAAGATTCTTTATTGGTGGATTTTTACTGGTGGTAGAGCTCCAGTGACGGAGCTCGCGGGCGTAGGCACCACCGTATTACCTTATATACTTGCCGCTAAATGGTAGTGTTCAGCACTATCGTGTTCCGGTCAGGTGGTAATGTAAGTGATGACTGCAGCCTATAGACACCCACACAAAACCAAGGTCAAAATGCAGATGCGTTACCACTCCTGAGGCCTAAGGTGTTATGCCTCTGGGCCGGAAACTACAGGGCCGTACATTACCACCTGACCGGAACACGATAGTGTTGAACACTATCATTTAGCGATAAGTATATCAGGTAATGCGGTGGTGCCTACGCCCGCGAGCTCTGTCCCTGGACTACCACCAGTAAAAAGGTTTTTAACTTTCAGCTTTAATACGTGTTCATTATTTTTTTTGTATATTCACGCCCAAGTCCCTTACGAGGTAAGCGGGTAGTGTGAAGCGCCAGATATCCCGGTCCTGACACACCTCCTGTGCTTCTTCTACATTAATTATTCTCTTCATACATGCACGCCGATTCCTAAGACTCTTGATCCCACCTTCAGATAGTACTCGATAGACCTATTTTTTTTTTTTATTTATCACCACAATAACCCTAATAACTACACAGTTTAACATATTGTATTAATTAAAGATAAAAACGGAAAGAAAAATTTGACTTCGGGCAGGAATAGAACCTGTGACCTCAGGATAACCAGTCCAGTCGCTTTACCACTAAGCTACCGAAGTCCCACAAAAAAATAAAAATGTCTGTCCGTTTTTTTCTTTAATTTCTAAAGTTCACTCGCATGTGTTATTGCGAAAAATAAAAAGTACAAATATTGTATTAACATCTGGTAACACACATTAACAACATATTTGGTCATGCTATATACATATTTCACTGGTGGTAGAGCTCCAGTGACGGAGCTCGCGGGCGTAGGCACCATCGCATTACCTAATTAACTTGCCCCTAAATGGTAGTGTTCAGCACTATCATGTTCCGATCAGGTGGTAATGGCCCTGTAATTTCCGGCACAGAGGCATAACATCTTAGGGCTCAGGAGTGGTAACGCATCTGCATTTTGACCTTTGGTTTTTCTGTTAGTGTCTATATTCAACAAGTTCATTCATTTCTAAAAATACGTCTTCATCGTCTCAAGTTCAATAAGTTACAACAATATACGCAACAGATAACGTCGTGCAGTTGTATTGTAGTACGTAATTTCCCTGTTAACGACGCATTGTCTAGATTTTCTCTGTTTCACTCGCTCTCACGCCTCATTGGGTTAAAATTGCAACTAGGAACGCGCCCGGGTTGAAACAAGTGTATATTTATAGAGATTATAAGTCAAGGCCCTGTAATTTCCGGCACAGAGGCATAACATCTTAGGCACAAGTGGCAACGCATCTGCATTTTGACCCCTGATCTTTGTGTGGGTGTCTATAGGCTACAATAATCACTTAACATCAATGTGAACTGCAGGCTAGTTTGCCACTTTCATTACAGAAAAAAAAATGAAAACCTGTTTTTCTGAATTTTTAAAAATTTGGTAAAAGAAACTTGATTAACTAATTTGATTCTATCGATTTTATCTTTAAAATGGAAACGCTGAAGCTAATCTTAATAAGTGGCACAATTAATTAGTTTATGACAAATTATAACGTGATATCTCACGTCTCAGATCCTTTGATATGAACCTGGCCATATTCTTATGGATTCTTTTTATAATAAGCTTAAAGATTGACAGCCAAGCAAATGGGCCACCTGATGGAATGTGGTCACTGTCGCCTATGAACATTTGCAGCACCAGGGGAGTTGCCAACGCGCTGCCGGCCCTGAAGGACTCTTTTGACGCCATTCTGCTAATAACCCCAGACATTTATTAATATAGATATACATAATAATAATTGTGCTGATAGTCGTCACGGTCAACGAATTGATAGGAAAGAGCCTCGAACAACGTCTCAAGAGGCTCAAGTTAGGAAGTTGGATCAAGGGTCGGATACAGAAGGCGGCACTCCTCGGTACGTATAGTGAGGAGGTTCCTGTCTCTGTGACCCTTACCACCGACGGCTTGGACCCTGTGCCCGCTGCCGGTGGCGCACTATTTTTTATTTTTTTATATAACTACTTGTGTATGTAAAAAAATACTAAATAAGAAAAAGAATAAATGAGTAATAAAAATATGAAAACCTGATCTTTATAAGTGAATATGATACAAGAAATTGTTCAGCCACGTGCAGCCTTAATGTTAAGCGATTAAGGTTAAGTACACACATGTGCGGTTGCCATTCTGATGGACATAATCTATTACTTTTAATTAGAGGTAACATCAAGATTTTATTTAAGGGTTTGAAATTGCGAGACAATAACTTCTGAGTTAAGATTTGTTTTGTTTATCTGCAAGTGGAATTTGCAATACAAAGTCAATCCATACCTATCCATACAGACTGGAATACGTGGAAGCGGTAGAAGTGCGGTTTGAGAGTTTATTTATTTATTTAAAGCAACTCAGGGTCACTTGTAAGTACTACAAAATGCTTAAAACTATGTTAGTAAGTAAGAAGTGAAGCGCGCATGGCCCAGCGGCTGGTGTAGATCGTAAGCGATCTGCTCGGTTAAGCACTACGGGCGCGGTCGGGTAGTGTGATGGGTGACCGGTAGTGGCAAATTAAATGCGCGTTTCCGTGCTTCGGAGGGCACGTTAAGCCGTCGGTCCCGGTTGCTATCGATGGATAGCAGTCGTTAAACCTTGTCGGAGGCCTCATGGGCGGTTTGAAAACATCCGACAGCGGGTTGGCCACTAACCCGTATCTCCACCAACCCGCATGAGAGCAGCGTGGTGGAGTAAGCTGCAGGCCTTCCCCCAAAAAGGGGAGAGACTCGTGCCCAGCAGTGGGACGTATAATGGGTTGCCATTATTATTATTATAAGTAAGTTTGTGCCCAGAATGTGCAATTTATGGAACGCATTTCGTTCTGAGGTGCTTCCCATAGCGCTACAAAATAGAATTCTTCAAAACGGATAACAGATGATTCTTTCAGTTGGCAGATTTCTTAATCTTGCAAATAAATTACGATGACCACTTTCCATCAGAAAGTCAACCTCTTGACAAAATAAATCCTTTTTCAGATTATGCCATCACGAACTTTGAATATTTTTTTTTTCAACCGCCTGTGATTCTACGCACTCATAGAGCAACACGGGCCACCGGCCGAACAGAGGGGTAAGCCTGCATATGGCCACTCTTTTCCGGTGTTGCTCTATGTACGCACTTAACCGCCATACAATCACAGGCCGTTGCATTTAAAACTGTAACCGCTCGGCTACCCGCTCCCGCGGCTAACCGCTAGTGCGTTCGGGCACCAACTTTAACAAATATATTGGTGTAACCCAGGCTTAAAGTAGTGGTCAATTTTGTCAGAGAATTTTTAAACTAATTATTCTGGTGCTGATACTCTACCGCTAGTGAAATAAAAAAATATTGCCGCTTGGGAATAAATCTTTATCTTTCTACAAGAAAGTAACTGTAATTTACATAGTGTTTTATTGTACAAAAATATCTCTCATTAAGAACGAAAGTTTACACGATTTTATCATTCAACTACATGATAATCTGCTACATTTACATACATAAATACAAAAAATATAATACTTATTGCACCTTTTAACCAGTTCATCTTTAATGCGGAAGCTCCGGTTTCCGGGAATTTAGTCTAAACGAATATCACCTGAGTTTCCAATGTCAGGACCTGAGGGTGATAAACATCACCGCACTATTTAATCTATCTGCCGTCAATGGTAGCCGCAAGTGGTGATTTTCGCAGAGGCAAAGTAATTAAGGTCGCTACGCATCTGCGTATCTGATTTTTATGTTGATGACATGTTTTTTTTTTATGTAATGGAAGTGGCAAACAAGCATGCAGTTCACATTGATGTTAAGTGATGACTGCAGCCTATAGACACCCACACAAAGACCAAGGTCAAAAAGCAGATGCGTTAGCACTCCTGAGGCCTAAGGCGTTATGCCTCTGTGCCGGAAATTACAGGGCCGTACATTACCACCTGACCGGTACACGATAGTGCTGAACACTACCATTTAGCAGAGAGCAAATTAGGTAATGCGGTGGTGCCTACGCCCGCGAGCTCTTCTTACAAACTTCAAATCTAAGTCCTACGTAGTAAGTACGTAAGTATTAATATAATACCTATAGGCACCTCCGACGACAGATCCTGGGCATCTTCTGGCCAGAAAAGATCTCCAATAAAGACCTATGGAATCTTTGTCGCGAAAGCCCGATCGGTCTGCAAATCAGACGCCGCAAATGGACATGGATTGGCCACTCTCAGAAGACCTCCCGATTACATCCCTAGACAAGCTCTAGAATGGGGAGTCCATTCTAGAGCTTGTCTAGGGATGTAAGAGTACAGGGGAAGAGGAAACGTGGCCGTCCCAAATACACTTGGAGACGTTCAGTAGCGGCAGAAATTAAGACTATCGGTCTGTCATGGTCCTAGGTGAAGTGCGCAGCCCAAGACAGATCGCGATGGCGGAGTATAGAAAAAAGAAAGAAAAGAAAAAGAAACCACCTAGGGTTGTACATTAAGTCAAGTAAGTCAAGTATAGGCAGGCACCTACTTTTTTGAAACAACCTATTTCGTGATCCAATTAAACACATAACCTCAAGCTGGCATGTCACCAACGACAACAATCAGATACTAATAAATGCATCCGATGGTGACCTAGTTGGCACGAGCTTGGTTTAAGGGAGCTTTACCACTGAATAAGCTGTGATGAAGCGAAGATATTAGAAACATATATTTTTTTAATGTAATGGAAGTGGCAAACAAGCATGCTGTTCACATTGATGTTAAGTGATGACTGCATGTGATAACATCTTAGGCCTTAAGAGTGGTAACGCATGTGCATTTGCACCTTGGTCTTTGTGTGAGTGTCTAGGCTGCAGTCAACACTTAACATCAATGTCAACTGCATGCTTGTTTGTCACTTCTATTACATAAACAAAAATTACTGTACTTTAAAAATTTGGTTATTGTTTGAAAGGGCTAGTAGTAAATCAATAATTTCATGTAAATGCTAAAATCCTTTCTGTAGGACCCGTAATTTCTGATGACAATGGCAACCTTAAATTCTGACACAAGGCAAATCTTTGTGTCAGAAATTAAGGGTCCAACAGAGGGGTAAAGAATCATACATAGAATTATGTATTTACCTCTAGCGACCATTAAAACAAACAAATAATGACAAGCCATGTAATTATTTCATTACCTCTCGACAGATCAGTCATTACTCATAACTTAGAGTCTCCTAGCATTTTGTATTTCGAACTACCTGGCCGAATTTTGTTCAAACATTTGACAGGTAGATGTAAGCAGCTTCATCGGAAAATTTAAATTACTCTCATAACTATTTTTATCTAATTTTTCCATATCTAACCTTTTAAATTTTTCTTAACGTAGTTATATTTATTTAATTCTTTTTTTTTTTATGTAATTGAAGTGGCAAACAAGCATGCAGTTCACATTGATGTTAAATGATGACTGCAGCCTATAGACACCCACACAAAGACCAAGGTCAAAATGCAAATGCGTTACCACTCCTGAGGCCTAAGGTGTTATGCCTCTGTGCCGGAAATTACACGGCCGTACATTACCACCTGACCGGAACACGATAGTGCTGAACACTACCATTTAGCGGCAAGTAAATCAGGTAATGCGGTGGTGCCTACGCCCGCGAGCTCCGTCACTGGAGCTCTACCACCAGTAACAAGGTACAATTCTTTTTAGTTTATTGCTGCATTGCCAATTAGATTAATGTTCACGTCTGTTAAATTTGTAAAATCTGACTCTTTTAGCTTCGTGACAATTAGATACCTTATTTAAATTGTTTAGGTGCGTCGAAATATTTTTTTTTTGTGAAGCTGTGATTATCTGTGTACTGATCATTCACTACATACACCTTATTGAGATTATCTCAGACCCATATAAGACCGCACCTTTTTTATCACCAACTAGCTTCGTCCGCGTAGAATTTGATTGTTCAATACCCGGACGAAGCCGTGTGCGCAGTTAGTGTCAATATAATTCATAAATTAAAGTTACCTACTCCTTATTACTTAAGCTATCTGTCAGTGAAAGTCCCGTCAAAATCGGTAAATCCGTTCCCAAGATTAGCCCGGACAAACAGACAGACCGACAGAGAAAATTTGAAAAAAATGTTGTCTTGGTATATCTACCGTGTACACATATGCATTTTTTTTTATGTAATAGAAGTGGTAAACAAGCATGCAGTTCACATTGATGTTAAGTGATGACTGCAGCCTATAGACACCCACACAAAGACCAAGTCAAAATGCAGATGCGTTACCACTCCTAAGGCCTAAGGTCTTATGCCTCTGTGCCGGAAATTACAGGGCCGTACATTACCACCTGACCGGAACACGATAGTGTGGAACACTACCATTTAGCGGCAAGTATATTAGGTAATGCAGTGGTGCCTACGCCCGCGAGCTCCGTCACTGGAGCTCTACCACCAGTAAAGAGCATTTAGTAAAAAGCGGTTATTTTTATATTATAAAACAGACACTCCAATTTTATTTATTCGTATAGATAGATGTAACAGAATAAAGAATTACGTCTGTTTGTTTCGGGTCCGAACCCTCACATTTGATGGCGATCACTTCCTAAGCGATCATCGCAGCCTCGTTCTCCACGACGAAGGAAATTGAAAATTGTCCTATGACCCTCGTAATCGTGAGTTAGGAATGTAAGATTCGAATTCGTTTGTATATAATGTCGTAACGTCGTAACTGCCTCAGTAGCCTAGTGGTAGCAGGCCACTACTACTTCGCTGGAGGTCCTGGATTCGATTCGATTCTCGACTCTGATAGCCCAGAGATAACGGTTTAAAATCCTTTATCTCTGGTTCTATTGGGATTTTTCCATTCTCTGGAAGTTTTCCAGTACCTCGGAGTTTGGTTATGTGCCCGAAGATGTTAATAGGCTCGCCACCTGTTACATGGGTCAAAAACGTAACCGGCGAATCGTGAGTGTTTGCTTGTATAATTGAATGCATGCATTTACCTCTGCGGGGTAGGCAGATTTGGGGATTACAGGCGTGAAGTTACGTTTTATAATGTCGTCATCAGAATCATATCACCCGAAAGATGTCCACTGCTGGACCCAAGCCCCCCAATAAGGGGGATATGCCATAATCACCACGCTTGACATGTGGATTGGCGATCGCAGTGACAGTAGTTTTATCGCAGGACGCTGCTGCCCATCTTGCGTTAAACCATCCAGACACGAGAAAAATATGACAATTGAAATTCAGTTGTGTCTGGGCGCCGGTGGCCTTACGTTCCTTGACAGGTTAATGCACTGACTACCGCCCAATTGGAATAGTTTGACACCACCAAGTTTCAAGATTTTGACATTTTTGTTTACCAGTATGACAGGAATTTTCATTTATTTTCTTACCAATGCCACACCGCGGAATCTCCACCAAAATTCCATACAAACGCTTAATTACACAGACATCTCTCAGTGACGTGTATTTACAAGTACACGTGCACCTGTGTGCGTAGCACGTAGAAAATACCAACCGTCGCCCATAAGAGGGGAGGAGGTTGGGTGATGCGGGGAAATCGGGCGGGACGTCGAAGTGTCCATTCTATACGTAGTATTATTACATATTCTCTGCCAATGCTGTCAAACGACATGGAATTTCCGATTTACAAGGAATGGGGGGTAGGTGTGAAAATAGGCGGGGCTGAATGAAATCGATGGATTCCAGGGAATGAGCAATTTTACATGTTCACGTGGAATTTTGGAACACATTCAATACTGTATCATACAAGATCCCATATTAAAAGTTACCACAGCTGACAACTTTGGTGCATGAGAAATTCGAATGGCACCATGAACCCCAGCCACCGTCACGCAAAAATCTGTGATAAGTCCAATTCCCACCGACCTCCGTCGCAAATTTTAAGTTTTGGTTACTTTCTAGCCACTCCTACTGGTATATTAAATAGGTGTCCGTGATTTTTCGAGGGATCGCTCAAATGTAGTTGGGAATACCCGTGAAGTGACGAGAAAAATATGACAATTGATTTCAACAATTGTGTCTCCGCCAATATTGGTCTCCTGATCCGTGAGAGATTAGGCTCCAATAGCGATTAATCAAAAATTTGCATTGGCATCAGTTTCTTAGTGTCTTTACCACCTTGTATAGAACCGAAACAGGTCACGTACCACTATGCTTTCTACTGCGTGGTCGACAGCGTATCGCTCGCTTATATTACTATTTATTTCGATGCTAATCGCGTATTAATAATAACTTTCACTGATATTAACGATGATATTTTATAACTCATAAAGAATATTCTTATAATTGAGAAAGAAATAAAAATGCTGTTCGGTAAAAATTCACCTACATTTTGAATTTAATCAAATAGCTAATCAGATTTTTAATTTCGAAGTTTTTCTTTTTATTTGAACATTTTGATGAATAATTGTTTCATGTTTTATTCTAAAAATTATTTCGCGTTGCCGTACAATAATGGATAATTCAATGTTATGTGAGTTACTTTAATTACTTTTGTAAGGAAATGTAGATCTATACACGCGTTAGCGTGTCAAAGCCAAGTTCAAGCAATGAAACTGGCTGGCCACCGCCGAGTGTAATATTATACGAACCACTTTTGACTTCTCCATAATTCAAACCCTCTTTAAAGTAAAATCTGAAACTATATGTCTTAATTTATGTCCATAAGAATTACCATAATTTCATGGCAAGTTATCTTAAACGCTTATAAAGTTATGACGGCCCAACAGTTATCAATTTTCCACTGATTGACTGACCTAAAGATCCAAAACCTAACCCACTTTCAGATGACCTAGAAATATGAAATTTGGAATCCAGCTCGGTAATATGTATGCCCCTACACTTAAATGGAAAAATAAAACACATATATTTTTATTTCACAACTAATGGCATTAAAACGATAACTCTAATAATCACCGATGTACGAATATAAACATATTTTTTTAATCCTTACCAAGAAATTTCATTAATAATTTACTCTTATACCTAATTTGTAATGCTTTTTAAAATTTAAATTTATAGCTCATTCAACAGATTTTATCTAGATTAAAATCGGGTTAGCTGTTATTATATCCGTGAAAATAAATAAAAACGGAAATGAAAGTTTCAAGGTAATTAAACACTTTCTCTGTTTGCATCTCTCTAAAAGCAATTAAAGGATTATCTAATTAAACTAAAAGCATGTTATTCTGTAATAAAATATTCGACTACTAATTATAGACTGGATAATTAGCCCCTTATTCATAAACTTACATTAGATACGTTCTAGCTATATAATGCTTTGTCCTTGTCAGTTGCATTGTCAAATGTGAAGGATAAAAAAAGACAAAGGAGAGATTAGCAACACTTTAGCTAAAATATGTTTATTAATAAGGGGGTTAGACAATACACAAACTCAACCTTTCCCTAAATATTCAAGAAAAAGAACTGTGCTGTTGTATTTTTATAACCAAATATATATATATTTTTTGTTTTTAAAAATTATAAACAAATGTGATTCTGAAAATAAGATCTTTTACTTGACACGTAACACAATATACCTAGTAAATCTTTTTTAAAAATATAGCAGGTTTAGGTATCCCCCAAATGTGGTCCCCATTCTGATATATAATTTATATTCGTAATCCTTTTTTTTTGCAACAGAACATGCGAATAAATTTTATAAATTAAAAAAACGAACGTAACTTCACGCCTGTAATCCCCGAAGGGGTAGGCAGAGGTAAATGCATGCATTCAATCATACATGCAAACACCCACGACTCGCCGGTTACGTTTTGGCCCATGTAACAGGTGGCGAACCTGTTGCCATCTCCGGGCACATTACCAAACTCCGGGGTACTGGGAAACTTCCAGAAAATGGAAAAATCCCAATAGAAGCAGATATAAAGGATTTTAAACCGTTATCTCTGATAGTCCCCGACCCGGGAATCGAACCCAGGACCTCCAGCGTAATAGTAGTGGCCTGCTACCACTACGCTACTGAGGCAGTTCGAAATTTAAAAAAATGCAAAGGATATCTTGATTTCGGGCAGCAATCGAACCTGCGATAACCAGTCCAGCTGCTTTCATTTATTTTCACTTCCCGTCCTTGTTTCGAGTAACTTATTCACTTTTTTCAATTTTTGACGACTCGGTTAGTCCAGCGGTGTGAGATGACCGTTTGATTCGAAGGGTCGCGGATTCGATCCCCGCACTGGGACAAACATTTGTATGGCCTACAGAGATTTGTTTCGGGTCTGGGTATTTATGTTGTATGTGTACAACGGCATCCACGACACAGGTTTATAACAACGGTGGAGCTGTGAGTGTAAGCGGCTTTTATTTCTATTTTCAATCTGCTCAGTACTTTCAGAGCATACAGACAGACAGACGTGTGATCTGATGTGATCTTATGAGGGTTCCGTTTTTTCCTTTCGAGGTACGGAACCATAAAAAAAACTAAACTTTCGCGGTGACTAAGTATCGCAGAAACCGAATGTCCGTGCGACAGGACCGTGTCAATACTAAACCTTACAAGGAAAACCCAAGACATATAACACGCAATAAAAGCTACAACCAATTAGAACGAAGTCCCGTGTCCATTTTACGCTATAACATTGGAAGTCAGCAGTTTATTTGATCCAAAATGGCCGACCAAAGTCAAATATGAACGAGTGAACAGTCCACTCGACTTGCCTTACCACCGTTCGACAGTCGTGTAATTCGCTACGTAAACTACGACTTATTTAGACAGTCAAAATGTTTACTTAATTCATATAGCGTAAGGTACAAGGATGCAGATAAGTACCTATAACTTCCCTTGTATGAACAGAGGGACTCAAAACGATTCCAAGGGATAATATTTATACACTGCAAAACTAAAATCAAAACGATACAGCCAAATTCCATACAAACGCTTAATTTGGTCTCTATTACACAGACATCAATCAGTGACGTGTACACGTGCACCTGTGTGCGTAGCACGTAGAAAATACCAACCGTCGCCCATATGAGGGGAGGAGGTTAGGTGATGCGGGGAAATCGAGCGGGACGTCGAAGTGTCCATTCTATACGTAGTATTATTAGATATTCTCTGATACAGTTCTGATACAGTTCTCTGATACTGAACACTAACATTTGGCGGCAGATAGATTAGATAATGCGGTGGTGAACACGCTCAAGCTCCGTCAATATTGCTCTACCACCAGTAAAATCTACAGCAGGATCCCGTTTAGTAACGTATGTGAAGGTTTCTTTAGAAGCAGACGAACTTACTTAAGGTCTTCCCACATTACATCGATTCAACGCCGACTCAACTCCAACTCAACTCACAGTATCGCATTGAAATGTAAGCTTTATGTAATGGTACTGAAGAGTGAATTTGTCAACTAGTAAGTCAAAGTTATACGACGCGTGGTGCACGCGTTGTTTTAGTTACTGCCACCGACCCGTTTGCCCCTGGTTGTCGACGAATTGGGCACGACTCGACAAAGTGCTTGCGGCCAGCAGGCGAAGCGTTGCCAACTCGTTGGCAAACAACACGAAATTCGAGTATCGACTGATTCCCACTCGGTGTCGACGCACTGTTTGCTCATTGACGCCAAGTTGTCCACTGACCGATGCGTTGCTCGCCTAGTTGACGACTCAATGTTACCAAATCTATAGTTCTAGTTGGAAGGGTATTGGATTGGCGTTGAGTCGGTGTAATGTCCGAAGACGTTTACGGTATGGCCGCGCAAGTACTAAACTGGCGCGGTTATAGCAAAATACCGATGTCCGTACGAGGAATTTTCTTAAAGAAAATCCTTCGTCCTTTCGCGCATACGAATAATAGTATTCAGATATGGTAAAGATATCTCAGAAGTCTGCAGGAGCTACCAACGCATTTTTAAATGAACTTATCGTTGGTCTACAGTATTTGATAACCACAAACATGAACAGCTTATGATCTTTGCTGTATTCATAACATAAAAAAACATAAATCACTATCGAGGATGACAAAGATATTTTTTATTGCTCCTACGCAACAAAAAGTTACACGCGGAAAATAATAAAAAAAAACTTTTTACTGCCATTGCAATCGTAAAAGGATTATTAAAATAAATATTAAAAGAAATGATGGCATGATGAATGAATGTTTTTATTATGATGACCTATCTGATGAGGATATTTTCTACCGGAGACGAAAATCAACTCCCTAAATTACAACACAAACATATGTTTATGTGGTATAATAATAGGTATCCCTACTTAAATTATACCACCAACCGATGATGAAATTTGCACCTTTGCCATTGCTTTGTTTCGCAGTTACCGCTAATCGCATATGTCTTATGTGTACACAATACAAGTTGTTTAGTTGACTTAAGTGTTGACGATAAAAGATATAGGCTAGTGCCGTAGCGTAGAAACCCATTAGAAGTAACAAAATATAATAAAATTGAAAAGGGAGAAATAATTTTAACTGTTGAAAAAGGCGTTGAGAATTACGAGTCATTCACCGACAATTTTTGTAATCGGTTACTGGTGCATTCAGAAGCTAATGCGAAAGGCTTCAAACTTTCGTATCCCTACTCCTAACTAACTCATAAGTTCTTAATTTTATAAATACGAAAGTATGTGAGTATATCATAATTGTTGTTCAGGTTTTCCTTCCAAACAGCTGACACGATATTAATGATTCAGCACACAGATTGTTTTAGTCTTGAGACAGGTCGTTGTGTACGTTTTGTTCCAAAAACAAAGAGCACGCGGACAACGTCACGCAAAACAGACATAAAAACGGAACATACGTAGAAACAAACAAATCTACACACAATTCACAAAGATTGTTACTAGTTACTAGTGAAGGAATAAAACTCAACTTCTACCCCATTACATGTAACACAGCCACTCGTTGCTAAATAGCGGTTTTATACGTCAATAAAGGGGGCCCTAACACGTCATTTGCTCACGCCTGCCCCATTCGAGAAAGTAACGGACAAAGTCGATAATAAAACTATGTATTGCAACTTCTACTCTATTAAATGTAATGTCAACCACTCGCTGCTAAATAGAGGTATTATACGTGATTAAAGGGGACTCTAACACGTCATTTGCTCACGCCTGCCCCATTATTTTGAATTGCGGAAATACTTCCTTCCTACAGCTATCTACTTCCGACAATGGTTCACAATTGTAGACCGAATGTTAATTGGAAACAGAAAAGTTTGTATGAAACAAAACCCTCAAGACATACCAAAAAAGACCTAAAGGAACAGTTATTGGCTCTCACTTCAAAATATAATATTATAGACAAGACACGATAAACAACTTCAAAATGCAAACGCTAAGTTGAGTTGATCGTCCATGGTGTATAACGGTTTGTATGTAAATTTTTCAAAACAAAACAGCCGAGCCGATTTCAATTAATTTTGGCATGTGTGCTTTTGTGTGCTTTAAATCTTGAGAAAGGACACTTTTGTTTCATAAATAAAAAGTACGAGGAGAGTTGCGGGAAATAGCGAGTAGGACCTTGCATAACAATATTAAAACCTTTTCGTACTATACTATATTCACTAATAGACAATACACATCCGAAACAATTGATTGTAGAAATCAAAAATTTGGTATGATCCTAAAGTAAATAAAGGAGCACAAAGAAAAAGTATATCCCAAAATTCGAGAAAGTCTCGGACAAAGTAGTTAATAAAACTATGTATTGCAACTTCTACTCTATTAAATGTAATGTCAACCACTCGCTGCTAAATAGCGGTTTTATACGTCAGTAAAGGGGACCCTAACACGTCATTTGCTCACGCCTGCCCCATTATTTTGAATTGCGGAAGTACTTCCAGCTATCTACTTCCGACAATGGTTCACAATTGTAGACCGAATGTTAATTGGAAACAGAAAAGTTTGTATGAAACAAAACCCTCAAGACATACCAAAAAAGACCTAAAGGAACAGTTATTGGCTCTCACTCCAAAATATAATATTATAGACAAGACACGATAAACAACTTCAAAATGCAAACGCTAAGTCGAGTTGATCGTCCATGGTGTATAATGGTTTGTATGTAATTTTTTCAAAGCAAAACAGCCGAGCCGATTTAAATTAATTTTGGCATGGGTGCTTTTGTGTGCTTTAAATCTTGAGAAAGGACACTTTTGTTTCATAAATAAAAAGTACGAGGAGAGTTGCGGGAAATAGCGAGTAGGACCTTGCATAACAATATTAAAACCTTTTCGTACTATACTATATTCACTAATAGACAACACACATCCGAAACAATTGATTGTAGAAATCAAAAATTTGGTATGATCCTAAAGTAAATAAAGGAGCACAAAGAAAAAGTATATCCCAAAATTCGAGAAAGTCTCGGACAAAGTCGATAATAAAACTATGTATTGCAACTTCTACTCTATTAAATGTAATGTCAACCACTCGCTGCTAAATAGCGGTTTTATACGTCAGTAAAGGGGACCCTAACACGTCATTTGCTCACGCCTGCCCCATTATTTTGAATTGCGGAAGTACTTCCAGCTATCTACTTCCGATAATGGTCCACAATTGTAGGGCTGACTGAATGTTAGATGGAAAACGTTGGAAATTGAAATGATTATATGAAACAAGACATTCTTATAGGGTCCTTTAGTGTATTCGATAGTTGTTTATCGAAGTTATGCTAATTTAGAAATGCGAACATATTATAAAGTCAATTTGATTATCTTTGGGCAAAAATGATTTTAGTATTATTATTATGGTTATTTAACTGGTGGTAGAGCTATAGTGTCGAACGAAACTCGACCGCGTAGGCAGCATCGAATTGCATTACACGCATTTTATTTTTGTTTCTATCGTCAGCACGGGGTCCAATTTGAACCCCGGACCTTTGTCAGGCTTGCGCGGGGACATGGGGGGTCCAAAACGTAGAGGCCCTTTCGAGAATTTTGATCTACTTTGTAATGGGTTATACTCGACGGGACCTCTCTCTGACTGCATCAATAGTCAATACAGACACAGACAGACCCCGCAGAATATAATGGGACTATTGTAATGAAAAGCGATTTGCCAAACTTTGGGCTATGTGGGTGAACTGGGGGGACTAGCTGGCTGGGCCTATGGAGTGAGATCCGGCACCTGCCTATATTCAACATCTCACATTATCGAATCCTACTTTAGGCAGGTGGTGACTCGCCTCTCCTTGGTGGGCCCCCCAAACAGCCAACCCGATCGTCGACAGGGGGCAACACTGTTGAGAGAGGCTGGGGGTGTCGAGAGTTGTGGCCCCGATTTCACCATCACGAGCGAGTAATCTCGAGCTCGGAGCGGGCTTCCCCGCCATTATGCCTTTAGACACTTCCATCCCCGAGTGTATGGCTCTTTCAGAAATTTAGACAAGAGCCTATTATCTAAATTTCTGCAAATGCCATACCATTATTTTTTTTATTATTATAGTTGAAATTATCTCAAAAAATTACCTTTAAACACATTTTGTCTATTTTTATTTTATTAACTTTTTTATTTAACTTTCCAGACTTCAGCCAGCCACATCTACACAAAAACCATAGCTCAAAAAACAGATACGTTACCATCCGTAAGTCTTAAGATCGCACTTTAGCTACATCTACTGCTGGACAAAAGCCTTCCCCAAAGATGTCTACAACAGATTTGTGCGCAATTTTGGGGAGAATATGCTATAATCGCCACACTTGCCATTGGGTGAGGTACGGACCACTTGGCGATGGCAATGATGGTATTATTATTACATTTACTACCACCCTGTTTGAATGGTTTGACCGCCATTGTTCCGTTGAATGACTGCACTAGCGGAAGAATACGGCTCTGTAATTTCCGGCACAGAGGCATAACACCTAACACGGAAGACCGCCCTCGTGCACCCGATACCCAAAAAAGGGGATCGTAGTGACACGGCCAATTATAGGCCCATAGCAATAACCTACTCTGCAAAGTCATGGAGCGCGTGATCAATACTCAACTGCTGCAGTATCTAGAGGATCATCAGCTGATCAGTGACCGCCAATATGGATTTCGTCATCGCAGATCTGCTGGTGATCTTCTAGAATATCTCACGCACCATTGGTCCCACGCCTTGGACAAGAGTGCTGGACATTGCTAAGGCCTTTGACCGGGTCTGGCACAGGGCATTCCTCGCAAAACTTCCTTCCTACGGTCTTCCCGAGAGGCTATGCAACTGGACAGCCAGCTTTCTGTCTGAGCGTTATATATAAGTCTTAGTTGACGGTCAGCGCTCAGACAGACTTCCTATCAACGCTGGTGTGCCGCAAGGCTCTGTGCTATCTCCCACGCTTTTTCTTCTGCATGTCAATGAAATATTGGAGCAAAATTCCAATTTTCATTGCTATGCTGATGATAGTACGGGAGATGCACACTACACTAGCCGTGCAAATGCCTCTCGGACACTTATCGACGAAAGAAGGACTAGACTTGTGTCTGAAATCGAGCACTCTCTGGAGCGGGTCTCGGATTGGGGTCGACTTAATTTAGTACAGTTTAACCCCTCAAAGACACAAGTCTGCGCGTTCACCGCTAAAAACCCCATTAATTGTAGCACCACAGTTCCAGGGCATTCCGCTCGCCGTTGATAAGAGTATCGGTATCCTGGGCATTGACATATCGAACGAAGTGCAATTCGGGAGTCACATTGAGTGTAAGACCAAGTTGGCATACAAAAAATTGGGGGTGCTTAACAAAGCGAGGCAGTATTTCACATCGGGGCAGCTATTACAGCTTTATAAGGCTCAAGTGCGGCCCCCAAATACCAGCTTGTTCCACTTGACTCCCTACAAAAACGCGCCGTTCGTATTGTTAACGATCCAGGACTTACCGACAGGCTCGAACATCAGCCTGCGCAGAGACATTGGGAGTTTGTGCGTGTTGTACCGTCTCTACAATGGTGAGTGCTCTGCTGAACTGTTTGACATGGTACCACCGTCTCTTTTTCTACACCGTACTACCCGCCGAAGAGAGAAGTTCCACCCGCACCGACTGGACACCTGGCAGTGCTCAACGGTGCGGTTTTCACGTTTGTTTCTGCCCAGAACGTGTAAATTGTGGAACGAACTTCCTTCTGAGGTGTTCCCTAGGTGCTACAATATGGGGTTCTTCAAAAATGACGTCAAAAAAGTCCTTCAGGACTGGCAGCGCGTTGACAACTCCCTTGGTGTTGCAAATGTTCATAGGCGACGGTGACCACTTTCCATCAGGTGGCCCGTTTGCTTATCTGTCAACCTACAGAAATAAAAAAAAAAAAAAAACACCTTAGGCCTTAGGTGTAGTAATGGATCTATCTATAGGCTGCAGTCATCACAACATCAATGTGAACTGCATGCTTGTTTGCCACTCCCATTACATTAATAAAAAAAAAAGAATTCGCCTACAATAGTGGGCGGTGGAATTCTTAAAAATCGACGTCTTAACCTAATCTTATTTGCTACTTGCCGCTAAATACTAAGCCTGGGTTGCACTACGACTTTTTTTAAAGTTATTGTAACATTTCACATCTTGCTCTAACTTTAACATATTTATTTAAGTAAGAAAAGGATGTGAAATGTTACAATGACTTTAACTTCAACAAAAGTCCTGGTGCAACACAAGTTAAATGGTAGTAAGTAGGTATATTTGATGACTGGTTTACTTTCATTCTAGAAAAATAACTATAATATAGCAATAAATAATAAAAAAACTTTCTTACGAAGATATAATTTTGTTCAATATTAGCATTTTTAAAAATACTAGACTTATGGAATTCTTTACTTTATATGCTAATTGGATATTAAGCGACAGAAAAACAAGTTTAGTTGATGTAGCGGGTAAAAATGCAAAGCCGAAATGACCGCGAAATGAAATCAGGGTATAATAAGATAAAGGATAAATAAAAAAACAGGGATAAATAACAATAATATAGCCACATTTAATTATTGATTGCAAAGTGTAATAAAATTTTTAGAAAATGTTAAGAGCGGAAATAATAGGTTGGGGAAAAAGTCTTTTCGCATTATAGTATGTATGAACTTGTAATAAAATCTCTTTGGCTGTAGTATTTGTATCTGGCTGGTTTTGGTGTCATTGAAAGTTAAAATTTTAAAGAACATAATTCCAAATCCAAATTAGGCAAATGTGTGATTTTCATTTGTTTTTCGTACTGTCAAGATGAGTGAATCTAATGAAGAAATTCGATACATTTTAAAATTTTACTACAAAAAAAGTAAAAATGCAACGCAAGCAGCGAAAAAAATTTGCGATGTTTATGGACCTAGTGCAGTGTCTGTGAGAGTAGCACAAATTTGGTTTAAGTGTTTTCAATCCGGAAATTTTGATGTCAAAGATGCACCTCGCTCTGGTCGCCCAATTACGGATAAAATGGATGCCATTTTTGAAAAAGTGGAGCAAGATCGACATATCAGTAGTTACAACGTAGCTGAAGAACTGAGAATTGATCACAAAACAGTTTTGGCGCATTTGAAAAAAGCTGGGTACAAAAAAAAGCTCGATATTTGGGTACCTCACAAGCTCACTGAAAGAAACCTAATGAACCGTGTACTCCTTTGTGATTCTTTATTACGACGTAATGAAACCGAATCATTTTTGAAGAAGCTGATAACTGGTGATGAAAAGTGAATCACGTACGACAAGAACGTGCGAAAAAGGTCGTGGTCAAAGGCCGGTCAGGCTTCACAGACTGTGGCGAAACCCGGGTTAACTCGCAATAAGGTGATGTTGTGTGTGTGTGGTGGGATTAGAAGGGCATTATTCATTATGAGCTATTACCACCAGGCAGGACTATCGATTCTGAACTCTACTGCGAACAACTGATGAGATTAAAGCAAGAAGTTGAGAGAAAGCGGCCGGAATTGATCAACAGAAAGGGTGTGGTGTTTCATCATGATAACGCTAGACCTCACACATCTATAGCCACTCAGCAAAAATTAAGAGAGTTTGGCTGGGAGGTGTTAATGCATCCGCCGCATAGTCCTGACCTTGCACCTTCAGATTTCCGCCTGTTTCGGTCTCTTCAGAATTCTTTATGCAATGTTAGGTTAACATCACGAGAGGCCTGCCAAATCCACTTGTCGCGGTATTTTGATGAGAAGTCCCAAAATGTTTATAGAAATGGGATCATATCCCTACCTACAAGATGGCAAAAGGTTATCGAACAAAATGGTACATACATACTTTAGTTAAATTTAAATAAACTATATTAAAAAACTATTTTGAATTATCTTAAAAAATGCGAAGAAACTTTTTCCCCAACCTCTATCCATTATCTAGTGGCATTCTCTACCGGTCATCTGAGAAGATGGACTTTGAATAGAAGTTATGGCAGATTTTAAGAATTTAATCACAAAGATTTCAGCCGACTAGTTCCATAAAAAGCGAAGTGAAAAACAATTTGATATCTGAACTTAACTTTCATTTTGTAGATGAAATAGTACCAGTAATAGGAACTTGGGGAAATAGGTATCGCTGATTAGGTATTTCATCTATTTATACATACAGAAACCTATCAGTTGTTTCAACTTTCAAACGAAGTATAAAAATCTGAATTTACAATTATTTTGAAGAAACAACGTCATTCATATAATAATAATGGCAACCCATTATACGTCCCACTGGACACGAGTCTCTCCCCTTTTTGGGGGTAGGCCTGGAGCTTACTCCACCATGCTGCTCCAATGCGGATTGGTGGAGGTGGGTGGGTTAGCAGCCAACCCGCCGTCGGATGTTTTCAAACCGCCCATAAGGTCTCCGACAAGGTTTAACGACTGCTATCTGTCGATAGCAACCGGGACGCACGATAGCAACGAAGCACGGAAACGCGCATTTAATTTGCCACTAGCGGTCACCCATCACACTACCCGACCGCGCCCGTAGTGCTTAACCGAGAAGATCGCTTATGATCTACACCAGCTGCGGGGCTATGCGCGCTTCACGTCATTCATACCTGCCTATTATTCCATTTCCCTATCGTATCACACCTGATTTGACAAACCCGACATGTGTGGGTACGATCGGATTTACAGAATAAAGTGTTTCAGCTGAGATTTATGCCCAATCTCACGGGTTTTGGCATTGTTAAATAAATTGGATGAGACAGGAAAAGAGAATATGTAACAGATTGAATATGAATATGATATCTTAAGTGATTTGGGAAGATTTATTGTGATATATAATTCTACTGGTGCCGACAGTTTTTTAACACCTACGGTAACAAACGCAGAAATTGCACTTTATTTTGCGAGTAAAGTGTCAGTAAAAGTGATCTATACAAATAAATAAAATTGGAGTGTCTGTTTGTAATATTAAAATAACCGCTTTTTACTTAACATACATATGTTTACACGGTACATATACCAAAACAGCATTTTATACAATTTTTGTCTGTCTGTTTAGCGGGGCTAATCTTGGGGACGGCTGGGCCGACTTTGACGGGACTTTCACTGGCAGATAGCTGACGTAATAAGGAGTAACTTAGGCTACTTTTATACTAGCTTTGCCCACGACTTCGTAGCGTTATAATTCAATGCCGGGTAGATACTGAACAATCATAAATTATCACGCGGACGAAGTCGCGAGGACAGCTAGTATTGAAATAAGACGATTAGAAATAATATGGTTTTCGGATTCATCTCGCGTATGTTAAACTAAAATTATTATTTAAAATCATCATTTATTTCAAAAGTACTATTATTTTATACAAATAGTGTTAGATTTAAGATATTGATTTCGTGCCTCGATATGTATTAATTGATTATTATGATCGTCGTTGGTTCTAGTTTCGATTTTAAAGACATTATAGCTTCTTTTAGATTTTCCATCAGTTACTTCAGTTTAATATAAAAAACAACGTACCAGTAGGTATTCATCCTGAAAGGAGATGTTGCAAAAATGTATGGACCTCCGGCCATGTATTGTACACAATATCATTAACAGGCAAAATCAATATAAAAACCTTTTTTTACTGCATATTTTCACTTACTTAACTTTGTTTTCAGTTATAATTGCAACTCAAAACCAACATGGCGAATATGGCGGGCGATGTCATTTTGACAAATTCCACAAAAAATCAGATACAGAGAGCATTAGTTTTGTTTTATCTACATAGGTACTATCCCAAGCGTCAGCTGTATCGCCGCCATGTTGAACATGGTTGAAAATGATAAAATCGTTTGAATTAAATGTGGTTGTAAGGTTGTAACTCTAAAATATATTCTTGAATAAATTAATTGTATTTTTTTTGGCTTCTTCTTTAATTTACCCATTTTTTTGAGGTAGTATACGAACCAGAGCCGGGCTCGCAACATCTCCTTTGCAATAAATAATGTTGTTTCTAGTTGATTTTTATTCAGAATCCTTCAGATCATGTCCTAAAATCATGTCTATAATAATAATATGTCCATATCTGTAGAATTGTTGTGATATAGGAAATCAACAAATTGTATTGGGATTTGTTGTTTTTCTATAGTTTATTTTTTATATCAAAAGGATATCAAATAGTCCATCTGTTAAAAAGTGGTCACCGTCGCCTAGAAGAAGACGTCAGCCTGGGTTGCAACAAGATATTTGTTAAAGTTTAAGTTATTGTAACATTTCACATCCTTCTCTAACATAACGAAATATGTTAAAGTTAGAGAAGGATGCGAAATGTTCTCTCTCTGTGGTCGGTCCCTTGTAACGTTGTATTTTTCTGGTCTGGTCTTAAAAATGGTCACAACGCCATCTAGTTCATTACAGCCGTACTAGGACAACATTATCAATGTATTCCATACGACGCATAATTGTATTACATAATTTATTTAAAAAAAAATAATTTGTATAAAAACAAAATTTCACGGGTAGTCAAGTCATTCCAAAAGACGGTAGTAAAAATAACAGCGCGGGATGGGCAGCAGCGTCCCGCGATAAATCTACCGCCACTTCGATCCCCAATACGCCTGCTAAGCGAGGAGAAGGCTTTGTCCAGCAGTGGACGTCTTTCGGCTGGAGTGATGATGATGTCTTTTTTATATGCTTGTTTGGGAATTTAATGCCAACAATGTAAATTGGGCCTTAGGGGCGGTTTGAAAACATCCGACAGTGGGTTGGCCACTAACCGGTATCTCCGCCAACCCGCATTGGAACAGCGTGGTGGAGTAAGCTCCTGGCCTCCTCCCCAAAAAGGGGAGAGACTTGTGCAGTGGGACGTATTAAGGGTTGCCATTATTATTATTATAATGAAAAGTGAAAGTTGTTAACAATATGTAGGCAACAACGGTAAAATACTTACTCTGCATCAAAGACACTAAGGATCAATCAGAAAAAATATTTTTTCTGATTGGTCCTTAGTGAGAGTCACGTGAAAGTAGTCAAAAAGTGATTTTTTTCAGTGACAACCGTACTCATTAAAAGGGACGAAATATACATACTCATTTATCTGTTTCACGTTTACTCATATTAAAATGCCTAAGTATTATGTTTAAGATATAGAATAATAATATATAACTATGTTAATTGCTACGCCCGACGGGTATCATGTCGATACAAATTACCTAAAATAACACCTAAAAATGTACATGAAAGCAACAAGACTTTGAACTTTGATTACTAACTAGATAAAGATTACTATAAACAAAGTTCATTTAAAATGTAATCGGATTAGGTACCTCGAATTCCACTAATTAACTATTTCATTTCTTATTTAACCTTGTTTAATATTACTAAGCTTATAATGATTAATTATTCAAATTCAACAAGTTAGCAAGATGTTAAAATAAAGGCGAAGACTTTTCAACTTCTACCCTCTAAAGTGCAATTCATCAAACCGCGGATCTTTACCCTTCTATAAATTAATTAGAGATTTAAGAGATATAATTCTTATTGCCAAAGTTTCAGATTTAATATCAGTTAAAACAATGTCCGTTAAAATAATAAAATGCTTGCACAATATAGATCACAATAAGGTAGTCAACCAAATCTGGAATCACGATTTTACATTGCCTCATCACAAAAGGAAGTCAAATGGGATTTTGGCGTATATGAATTGAAATGAAAAAAACTTCAGATAGGTATATTGGGCAAGAATGATTTTTATGTCCATAGGCAATGGTGACCACTTTCCATCAAGTGGTAAGTTGGCTTGTCTGTTAATATTTTACATAGAAATATGCACGTCTACAATGCATTGAAATCCGTGAGTCAACAAATAGGTTCCATATTATTTCGCATTAACACATGCTTGTGAAATATATTTTATTTTTAAAGAAAAATGGAAAGAAAAATTTTTGTGTCAAATCTTTCCTTCACATCTATTGCATTGCTTTATGGTAGCAGTAGCGCCATCTATTACCAACTATGCTAGTTAGGCAACCGATATAATAGACTTTTCAGTTTATTGAATATCGTAAAGAAGTCGCTTTTACCCTTAATAATTGTTTTATATTATTTCGCATTAACACATGCTTGTGAAATATATTTTATTTTTAAAGAAAAATGGAAAGAAAAATTTGTTACCATAAAGCAATGCAATAGATGTGAAGGAAAGATTTGACAAATCGGGCAGGGCTTCAGTAGCTCAATTGGAAGAGCGGCTGGACTAGATTCCTAGTAGGTCGCGAGTTCGAGCCTCGCCTGAAGTCAAATTTTTCTTTCCATTTTTCTTTAAAAATAAAATAAATAGGTTCCAGTTGAAAATCAGCGTCAGGTTCAACCTGACACATCGCTGAACTGGAATCTATTTGGTGCAGCCGTGAGACACTGGGTATTATCGTAGAAGATACTTACCAATACATATTAATTTTTAATTTTACTTTTGTTATTTTTTTTCCCTTTTACTCATTTTTTTATATTAATACGCTATCTTTTTGTGGTAAGTACCTATGTTACATTTTTTTATTACTGTGTACTTTTTGATTTGTTTTTTCTAAGTTTTATGTTTTTATTTTTCTATGTACACCTGTTGTCTTGGGACTGTACCAATAAAGATATTTTCATTTCATTTCAAATCTATACATAGTTATCTATACATACCTAATAAAACAGTAAAAGCCGTGTATCGGTACATTGAATATATTTACGAAAAACTAATTGGGGGCGATGTTAAAATAGTATTAGAACACTTATCAATGCTTTTTAATTTTTTTGTCTGTCTGTTTGTCCGTTTGTCCAGGTCAACTAAACGGTTGTTGATAGAAATTCAAACGAATACACATTTAAACATCTGGACGTAGGGTAGGGTAGGGCCACTTGGGCTTGTACTTTGACAGACGGGAAGGCCTGCATATGGCTACTCCCTCCAGTCCGCGGTCGGTAACCCGTGTTGATCTATGTGCAAAACATTGCTACGGTTATTTCGAGCCAACAGTATTGTTTTAACCCGGCGAGCATGACCCTGGGTATCTCATACCCGGGTACAATTAAAATAGTGTGTATTTTTGTAAATATTCGTCTGGCCACACTCGCGTGCTCAGTAGCTGCAGGTTGGGGTGTGCGGGAGGGGATAGTGGTGTGATCGCAGTGTTGCGCCGGACATCGGCTCGGTAATTCGTGTGCAAACCTGTCGTGGGTATGTAATACCCAACTACATTTTTGACGTAATTTTTTTATGTAATTATTTTTTTTCTATTAATGTGATTATTTATGCTTTTACTTTACACGTTTGTATTATTAAGATTTCTTATTTTAGTACTAAGTTCGTTTTTTATATTTATTTTAGTTTCTGGGGGATATGGATCGTGAAATGCATGAAGAATGGATACGTGCTATGTTAGAGGAGGATACAAGTGATTCTTCAGATGGTTCCAGTTCAGAAGAAGAAACTGACCACTGTAGTGAACACGCGGTGAATTCTGGCACGGAACAAGAGGGCGAAGACCCCGGTGATGTTTCATCTAACTTCATACAAGAAGACATGGTAATTAATCAACCAGAAAGTGACCCCGAGGATGAATTACCCTTGTATCTTCTCAGTGCAAGAGTTTCAGCTTCTCGGCATATTGGTGGACCTTTCTATACATCCAAAGATGGCACGAAGTGGTTCAAGAATTGCCAGCGTCCAAATGTAAGGATACGTTCGGAAAATATCATTACCGAGCATGCTAGAGTAAAAAATACTGCGAGGGATGCTTCTACAGAATATGAATGCTGGAATATTTTTTTTACTTCAAATATGCTCGATGAAATGCTGGTGCACACTAATTCAGAAATACGCCACAGACAGAATGCTGCCAATGCTAATGCTTCTTACATGCAGGAAACTACTTTAGGTGAGTTAAAAGCTTTCATTGGCCTACTGTACTTAGCTGGTCTTACCAAATCTAATCGGCAGAGTTTGAAAGATCTTTGGCGAACTGATGGAACTGGTGTTGACATATTTCGTACCACAATGTCACTACAGCGATTCCAATTTCTTCAAAGTAATATACGTTTTGATGATAAATCTACGAGAGAGGAGCGCAAAAAGACTGATAATATGGCAGCCTTCAGAAATATTTTTGAGCAATTTGTTCTATGCTGTAAGAATGCGTACTCTCCGAGTGAGTTTCTGACAATCGATGAAATGTTACTTTCATTTAGAGGTCGTTGCCTGTTTCGTGTTTATATTCCAAATAAACCGGCTAAGTATGGGTTAAAAATTATGGCACTAGTCGATGCCAAAAACTTTTATATTTTGAATTTGGAAGTGTATGCAGGCAAACAACCACCGGGGCCTTACGCAGTAAGTAATAAACCCTTTGAAGTAGTAGAGAGGCTTATACAACCAATTTCACGTTCACACCGCAATGTGACATTTGACAATTGGTTCACCGGTTATGAACTAATGCTGCATTTACTAAATGAGCATCGCCTTACTTCGGTTGGAACTGTAAGGAAGAACAAGAGGCAGCTTCCTGAATCTTTCATAAAAACTGGGCGTCAGCCTAACAGTTCAATGTTTGGATTTCAAAAAGAAATTACTCTTGTTTCCTATGCACCAAACAAGAACAAGGTGGTTATTGTTATGTCTACCTTGCACCATGACTATGCAATAGATGAAGCTACAGGGGAAAAACGTAAACCTGAAATGATCACCTTTTATAATTCAACTAAGGCCGGCGTTGACGTGGTAGATGAGTTAAGTGCCTCTTACAATGTTTCACGCAATAGTAAACGATGGCCCATGACTTTATTCTATGGTATATTGAACATGGCAGCTATAAATGCTTGCATTATTTTTAGAGCAAATACAAATAGTATAATAAAGAGAACAGAATTTATTCGTAATTTAGGTCTATCGATGATATACGAGCAACTTCGTACAAGAAAATCTAATAGAAATATTCCAAGCTACATTCACCAGCGAATCCTGAAACAGCTGGGTGAGTCGTCACCCAGACCTGTAAATGTACCTGGACGATATGTGAGATGCCAGGATTGTCCATCCAAGAAGGATAGGAAAACCAAACACTCTTGCAGTGCTTGCGGTAAGCCTATATGTATGGAACATGCAAAATTTACATGTGAAAATTGTGCTGATCTCAATGATAGTGCCTAAACTTATTTTTGTGATAAAAAAAATATTATTAATTGTTTTTAGAAGAGAATCTCATTATTTTTATGTTTTAAGTTGATTTATATTCCAAAGAGTATATTTTTTTGTAAAATTGTTAGTTTTAGTAAACCTCTAAACTTTTTTTACTATAATTACATAGTGTACGAAAAATACCAATAATAAAATGTTATTTCATGATTATAAACATTATTTTAATTTAATCCCGTTAATTAAATGACACTTAAAAAAATATTATTAGAAAATAAATATAAAAATTAAAATTGACTTTATTGTGCTATTTTAGATTTAGGGTATGTCGTACCCTGCCACATTCTTAACGTAACTTTTTTTCACCTCATGCTCGCCGGGTTAAACAAAATAAAAACGAGCGAGCTAAACTGGCTATTGTCGAAAAATAAGTATCAATAGGGTGGCACTCACTTCTATATTTAAGATTTTAAAACGTAATCACTTGCCCGAACCTCGGATCGGAAGCTTGAATTCTTGAGACCGAGTGAAAGTACTTGATATTCTAAAGATGAAAGTAAGAGTAAAAAAGAACCAGTAGGTTCAAGTTTAAATTATATTTCTGTGCATAAATGGATTTTTTTTTAAGTAATGAAGATGGCAAACCATCTTGCAGTCCACATGGATGTTAAGTGATGACTGCAGCCTAGACCGACACAAAACTAGAAGTCAAAATGCAGATAGTTGTGCAGATAGGTATTTCAATATACATGCCGCTAAATGGTAGTGTTCAGCACTATCGTGTTCCGGTCAGGTGGTAATGTACGGCCCTGTGATTTCCGGCACAGAGGCATAACACCATAGGCCTCAGGAGTGGTAACGCATCTGCATTTTGACCTTGGTCTTTGCGTGGGTGTCTATAGGCTGCAGTCATCACTTAACATCAATGTGAACTGATGCATGCTTGTTTACCACTTCCATTACATAAAAAAAGAAGTCAAAATGCAGATAGGTTTTTTTTTTTCCCCTTTATTATAGTATAAATTAACAAAGTTTTAACATCATATCACTTAATGCTAGCATTGAAAAAACCACTAAGGTTTGTTAGTATGCTAACCAGGCAGGTAAAAAACTGTACATACAATAATTTAGTTGAAAAGAATCTATAAACCTAAGATACATACCTAAAAAGGTACGTTACCACACCTAAGACCTATGCTGTTACGTCTCAGTAATAGTTATTGACGGACATTATCATTTTACCGGAACACGACGCTGAATATTACCATTTGGCTCCAGACAGACTAGGTAATGCGGTGGTGCCTACGCCCATGATCTCCTACACCGGAACTCTACCACCAGTAAAGTAAAAAATCTAAAACTGGTAAAGTAGTCAGGAACTTATTGAGTCAGCTAGTAAGCTGAACCGGCAAACTTCGTATTGCCTCACAATGAAATAATGTGGCAAGGGTTTGATATATACGGACTATTTGTACGGGAAAATAAAATTGTGGTTTTTACTGTTTCCCTTCAATTTCTTTATATTTTCTTGCCTTTTAAACCTTCCCTAGAACAAAAATCATTCAAAACTAAAATTAGCCAAATCGGTTATGCCGTTCTCAAGTTTTAGCGAGACTAACGAACCGCAATTGATTTTTATATAATATATAGATGGTTAATCTCCAATCTGCATGACGTCGACCGACGAAAGTTACACCCCCCTAATTGCATATATCTTACCCTCCTCATCAATGCCCTAAGACGAGGTTCTCACAGGAGCTTCCGTGCTAACAGGGATCTCCCTCAAGCAATTTTACACAGACCCCCTTCAGAGCACTTTCTTTGGACTGTAGGATTCTTCATGAGTCTTATTCAAATAATAATATTGTATATTGCCATCAGTAATAGGTGGTCTACACCCTTGAGGTGCATCACTGAAAACCACCAATAAAATATAAAATATAATACCCATGGTGGGTATTATGGGGGTGTTTTAAAAAAAAACACGGAAGTGCCTGCAGATTTAAAAACTTGAATATTAACGTTATGCATTTTTACCACCACCACCACCACCACCATCACCAGATATGAGGTATACTAATCGTCCAACTGAAAACACTTCAGATAAAAAAAATCCGTAATAATTGGGAAAAAGAAAACACAACCGGAAAACGAGCGTTGTTAAATAGAGAACACATTTTATTTTTGAACTTTAAAACCTAAACCACAGTGACGTCTGAAACTGCGTTTAAGACATTTCAAAGCGTATCTAATCTGTGGTTAAACGCCACAGTTCCATGGCATTGTAATGGAGTAACCGCAAAATAGGTGCGGTCGCAGAATGTCTTCGGTATATACGATAAGAAATTACGGTGCCTGGGAACAAGGCTGTTATTTATGTAAATGGCAAACAAGCATAGAGTTATTTTATTTTTAAAGAAAAATGTCTAACTAGCATAGTTGGTAATAGATGGCGCTGCTGCTACCATAAAGCAATGCAATAGATGTGAAGGAAAGATTTGACAAATCGGGCAGAGCTTCAGTAGCTCAATTGGAAGAGCGGCTGGACTAGATTCTCAGTAGGTCGCGAGTTCGAGTCTCGCCTGAAGTCAAATTTTTCTTTCCATTTTTCTTTAAAAATAAAATATATTTCACAAGCATGTGTTAATGCGAAATAATATAAAACAAGCATAGAGTTACTGATGGTAGAGTTCCAGCGTAGGAGTTTGAGGGAATGGACCGCATTACTTAATCTATCTGCCGCCAAATGATAGTGTTCAGCACTATCGTGTTCCGGTTGTATGTCCCCGTAATAACTATCACACAGACATCATAACCAAACCGCGGACACTCCGCCAAAATTCCATACAAACGCTTAATTTGGTTTCTATTACACACACATCAATCAGTGACGTGTATTTACACGCGCAACTGTGTGCGTAGCACGTAGAAAATACCAACCGTCGCCCATAAGAAGGGAAGGGGTTGAATGATGTGGGCAAATCGGGCGGGACGTCGAAGTGTCCATTCTTTACGTACTATTATTACATATTCTCTGCCTCTAGTAGGTATTTGTGTGAGTGTCTATTGGCTGCAGTCATCACTTAACATCAAAGTGAACTACATGCTTGTTTGCCACCTTTATGACATTAAAAAAATTGTTTATTTATTATTTAGTTGACGTACATTACCATTTGGTCAAAATACGATATCACAGAACACTACAATTTATCTCCTAAGTACTTAGATAGAGTAGGTAATGCGATAGTAGCTACGCCTGATCTCCACCATTTCATCCGAAAGATGTCCACTGTTGGACCAATAACATCAATGTGAGCTGCATGCTTGTTTGCCACTTCCATAACTTTAAAAATAAATGGTATCGTCACATCTCGACACCAGCCACTGCCACTGGAGCTCGAATTAAACAAATCCTTTCTGAAAAATAAAAATCGAATGCATTAATTCACTAAGATTAATGCCACTTAATGGCACCTCCGGCGTATCGACGCCTTATGAATGCCAAAAGACTCAACGAAAAAGGTGACTAAAATGGTTACTAATGTAAAAAAATAATATATTTAAGGATTCAAACCGTACTGACCAATGCAAATCATGCATTTAATTTGAATGTCTGTTGAAGTCTTTTAATCCCATTTTGGTGAACGGCGTGTTCCACCAGCACTGCTGCTGCAGCTTCGGAGACCCTGAAACAGCGCAAATATAATAAATACCCTTTCAGGGGACTATACATATATTTGTGCCTTCCGAGTCAACCTTTGGTCCATGGGGCCCCAGTACGCGGGTACTGTTCAAAGATATCTCGAAACGGCTGGTCGACACTTCCCGAGACCAAAAGGATGGCCTATTTTTATGTCAGAGAAACAGCATTGCCATTCAACGAAGCAATGATGCCAGCCTTCTAGATACCATAGCACAGGATGGCAGTGATGCGGATTTTTTAGATGCATGCTGTTTTTTGTAATTCTTAGAAGTTAAAAGATACCTACAGCTTAGTTTAGTTGTAACATTTAATTTGTAAATGAATATCGTAGCTCCTATTGTTATCATAATAATACAGTATGATGAACATTGACATGTCATCGGACACATTAGCAAACTCCAAGGGTACCATAAAGTACTACCTAGACGGCAAGGTTTTGTTAACAAATAAACAAAAATTGCAGCAGTATTTTGAATAATATTAACCGGTAGTGTAAGTTCATTCTAATCCTTTGAGCTCCGAAATTAAACTGCACCAAATTATACAAAGGAATCCTTGAGGGACCCGACTTCTAAACCTTAGACAGAGATTCTCAACCTGCGGCCCCTCAAGCCGCATGTGGCCTTGTGATTTTTATTATGGGGGCTGGCAAATTAACCAATTATAATAACTTGCGTGAATGAGGAAAAAGAAAAGCCGCTGCTTTTTTCACAGGGTAAGATTTCTGTAAAAAATATATAAAGAGGTCCAAGGTGAAACGAAACAGCTTGAAAATAGGTACTATCTTGAGACACAAAACGTTTTCCGAGGATTAAAATATTTTAACTTCACCGAAGATAATCGAATCGTCATCACCGTGACATAATATATATTTGTATTTTGTATGGCACACAATATCAATAATATTTATTTCGGGTTTGGGTGTTTTTGTGTGTACATAATATAGATCAATTTGGGCCACCGGCCGCCGCGGCGGACCGGAGGGGAGTAGCCATATGCAGGCTTGCCCCTCTGTCAAAGTACAAGCCCAAATAGTCCTACGCCGGTCGCCCAGATGTTTAAATGTGTGCGTGAAATTGTTTATGTATTTTGTTAAAGTGAAGGTGTGAGTTTCGTAGTAATAGACGGTTTTTGTGGTGTATGTGTGTGTATCACACGTACGAGTAGTTTCTCCCGCAAAAATGACAGACTGTTTTGCATCGGTAATAAACGCTATGGCTACTCCCCTCCGGTCCGACCGTGGCGGCCGGTGGCTCGTGTTGCTCTATGGTGTGTACAAAATAAGAATATAAAAAAAAATCACGTCAGGTCACGTGACCTGATTTAAGACGGAGGGAGAGTAGACCGCCGGCGCGGCGTAGAAGAGGAATGCCTGCGCCTGCTGTTTCGTTTAGGCGGCGCGGCGCAGGCGCAGGGAGCTTGCGCGAAAGTGCGTGTGTCTTTGTATTACAGCGTGCTGCTCCATTGAAACTAATTTGGCATTCCTTCGTTTTATTAGTGTATAATAATTATAATACTTCTGAAGTGATAAATTTTTAATGTAATATAAATTATCATGTATGTGGACGGTAACGCAATAAATGAATAGTTTACTATATTTTAAATACCTTATTATATTTTACCACGTACTCGTAAATCATAGTACTTTTACATTGAAATTAAAGCAATTCGTAGGTACAAAATTATCTCTTCTGGCGGCACTTCCAGAGTGCAACCCTTTGTTTCTTTTTTTACAACATATTTCATCCCTTACAACTCGTATAATACAAGCGTCGAGAGGGATCATCAATAGTTTCAAGTAAAGCAAATCTTTTTAGATATCAGTATTAGATTTCACCCTTTCAGTGTATACAAAGTATGCCAAAAAAGGTTCTCAACCCATATCAAACATTAACTTTGATGTCAAAAACGGAAGGGCTGATATGTGTGTCATACGGACACATATATAGCTGTTTATATGTATATTTTAGCATTTCAATGCGACAAATGCAATAAATTGTAGAAAATACTACCTACTAGCTGTTGCCCGCGGCTTCGCCCGCGTGGATGTCGTTTATAAGGTAGCTTATGTTCTTTCTCAAAGTGAACACTATCTCTGTACCAAATTTCATTAAAATCGGTTCAGTCGTTTGGACGTGAAAAGGTAACAAACAGACAGACAGACACTTCCGCATTTATAACATTAAAAAAAAATAAGTAGGGATTTTTGCAGTTGTAAAATATTATCTCTTTGCTTTCAAGGCTCAGTAATGAGACTATGTCTCTTTAAAGTAAAAGCAGACCCCTTTTCTTCCTGGCCAACCTCAAGTCATCACATATACGAAAGAAAGCAATTTCACTCTTATAACAAATGTCATTTTAATTTTCCTGTAATTTCCGGCACAGAGGCATAACACCTTAGGCCTCAGGAGTGGTAACGCATTTGCATTTTGACCTTGGTCTATGTGTAAGTGTCTATAGGCTGCAGTCATCACTTAACATCAATGTGAACTGCATGCTTGTTTGCCACTTCCATTACATAAAAAAAACTTACCAAGGAACAGTGAAAATATAATTGCTAGGTATAGCACAATTTTTTTAAATTACAAATTTAAGGAAACAGCAGGTTCCTCTATTCCCTTTTTTGTTTCCAAAACTATTGAGCCCAGAATTTAAAGAAAAATATACAGTTTTTAGCCTAAAGATAACAGGAAAATGCATACAGAATCTTTAGTATTACAATTATCAGAATAAATATAATTTGAACGGAACCCTGCCCACGTAAGTACGACTTGCATTCGGCCAATTGCTTATTATTGTCAATATATTTTAGGATTTCATAGTTACTAGGATAAATTGTAGAAAATTTTACCCACTTTTTAGAAAATGTGCCTTGTAGAATTTTCATCGTTTGTAAAGCTCAGTAATGAGACGATGTTTCTTCAGAGTAAAAGCAAACTCCTTTTCTTCCTGGACAACTACATTACGCAAGAAAGCAATTTTGCTCTACTAACCATGTCATTTCATTAATTCACAAGGAATAGCGAAAATTGTTGGAAAATATTTATTCTGCCCCGGTTCCATCGTTAGCGATATGTAATTGCACTAGGTACTATATATGTAGGTTTACTGGTGGTAGAGCTCCAGTGACGGAGCTCGCGGGCGTAGGCACCACCGCATCACCTAATGTACTTGCCGCTAAATGGTAAGTAGTGTTCAGCACTATTGTGTTCCGGTCAGGTGGTAATTTCCGGCACAGAGGCATAACACTCTAGGCCTCAGGAGTGGTATCGCATCTGCACTTTGACCTTGGTCTTTGTGTCAGTGTCTACAGGCTGCAGCCATCTCATCATACCTTTAAAACCTTCCCTGGACTTCCCAAAATCATTCGAAACCAAAATTAGCCAAATCGGTCCAGCCGTTCTCAAGTTTTAGCGAGACTAACGAACAGCAATTGAATTTTGTATATATAGACTAGCTGACCTGGCAAACTTCGTATTGCCTCAGAATGAAATAATATGTCAAAGGTTTGATAGAAACGGACTATTTGTATGGGAAAATGAAATTGTGGTTTTTTACTACGAGTATTTCCCTCCAATTTCTTCATATTTTCTTACCGTTTAAACCTTCCCTGGACTTCCAAAAATCATTCAAAACCAAAATTAGCCCAATCGGTCCAACCGTTCTCGAGTTTTAGCGAGACTAACGAACAGCAATTGATTTTTATATATATTTAGAGATAGATAGATTAAGTAAAGAAGTAAGATGTTTTAATGCGAAATAATATAAAACAATGATTAAGGGTAAAAGCGACTTCTTTACGATATTCAATAAACTGAAAAGTCTATTATATCGGTTGCCTAACTAGCATAGTTGGTAATAGATGGCGCTGCTGCTACCATAAAGCAATGCAATAGATGTGATGGAAAGATTTGACAAATCGGGCAGGGCTTCAGTAGCTCAGTTGGAAGTGCGGCTGGACTAGATTCCCAGTAGGTCGCGAGTTCGAGTCTCGCCTGAAGTCAAATTTTTCTTTCCATTTTTTCTTTAAAAATAAAAATATATTTCATAAGCATGTGTTAATGCGAAATAATATAAAACAATTAAGTAAGATAGTGCTCGGTGGCTTACATGCTCGGTTTAGGCGGAACGTTACATATTTTCGTGTGTGCAGCTAACGTTTATCCACTTATGACGATATCGCGTCAAAAGTATTACCGACAGAAAACAAATGCCCATGTGAAAGATGGGTAAAATTGTATTATTGATTGCTAGTCAACTGGTCAATTGCGTAGCTTTCGCGTTCGGGGCGGTGCTACGATACCATAATGAACATCGCGCCCAGTGCGAAGTTTCAGGTCCGGCTTGTTCATTCATCGTGTAGCATAACTTAACACTGTATAAATAAAAAAAATGCTGATTTACCTCGCCTATATCAAATATCATTTTTTTAAAATCAATCCGATGTATATTGTAAATATATCTTATGAAAATAACATTACATTTTTGTCGCTTTTATAATAGATGCCCATAGTCCTCATCTCAAATGAGCCCGTTGTCAATTCCTTTTGACAGTCAGGCAGGACAGTTTGCGTATGGAGAGTCGGTAGTAGTAAATGCATACATTGAAAAACATCTCTCTAGCTACGATTTGCCCCAAGTAATCAAATTTTGACCAATACCGCACTATCAGTGCTTACGTAGGCAGAGTGCAACAGAGATAACGCTCTACGAAGTCGAAACAAGCCGATCGTCTCTTTCGCATGCTCGATGTGCAATATTAATTGTTGAGTACTGCAGATTATTTAGATTATTATTATTACTCTTAAGGACATGAAAAATTGACAGCAATGTCAATGACGACAGCAATGTAGTATAGGCGGACGCACCCCTGGTCACCGGTGGAACAATGTCTCCAAGCTCGGCAATTTTTTTTTAAATATTTATAATGGCATCGCTATTACGCATATTGCCAGTGTCAAGTAAATAGTAAAATGATATTTCGTATTCGTATCAAAGCAGCGTTAAAGTGAGAATCAATCACTCAGTCAGTCAGTCAACCATATACTATGTCAGTCAAGTGAGTCACACAGTCAGTAATTCGAGTAAAGCGATGGCTACTTTACCAGAACATTTTACAATGAAGTTTTGGAGGCAACCTGAAATTCCGTGTTTCGCACTGTTATTCTATTTCACTATACACGGGCACTGTAATAAACCTATATGAAACAAAATGCCACCCACTTTATAAAATATTACTCAAAAATACACCAAGACAAACGAAATAAAATAAGACGCACCACACGCTTCTTTCAAGGTTCCCGACAAAACCTCGCTCGGCTAATTGTATGTGTGTATTGAATTATCTCCTAATCATCGCCTCGCTAATCCCATTCGTTGGGAAATGGCCTTAACTGGTTATTTGTCGTGAAACATAAATGCGTGAGAAATGGAATGCTTGAATGCGTGTAATGAAGTAATGGTGTGGTGACGGAGGTCAAGGTTAGGTGTAGTAGTTAATTAGGTTTTAACCTTAGCGAGGTTAAAACAACATTAAACTGGAAGTGTGTTTTTAGGTAATGGTAAATTGTTTTTAGGGTTCTGTATCGCAAAAGAAATAACGGAACTTTTGTAGGATGACTTTTGTATCAATCTGTGTATTCTGTCTGTCTGTTAAATAATTTGAAGAAATTGTAAGGGAAACAATAACCCCTAGTTTGCACTAAAAACATTATACATAACGATGTTTCGCAACTCGTCGCATAAAATATGTATTGCCATATGATGTCTTGTTGGTGCTTGCGTTCGGGTTACGTTCGCACTGCTGTCAAATCTATCATTTTAGTGAAATATCTCAAGATTTGTTGTTTTCTGTGTTTGCATTGACATAAAACATGTCTTCTAATCATGTTTGTCTGTAGATTTGTCTAAGTCAGTGATTCCCAAAGTGGTCCATATAGACTCCCTGGGGTCCATGGGACACAATGGGAGTCTACGTAGGCGTGAATAAAATTTGGAAATATGGCCATGTGATATAAATGCAGCAACGAGGGCGTCCACGGAAACCAAAAAAAAAAGGGACAGGGGCCTAAAAGAAAAAATAGTTTGGGAACCTCTGGTCTAAGTTGACGTTTGCATTGTCGCAATACAAATCACACACTTTGTCATATTTAGAGTTTTTTTTTAGTTTTCCGAACCATCTGGTTAACATAAAACATGTAGTGGACAAGATCCGATACCCTGAGTGTAAATCTAAAAACTTAATCGAACAACATGTTCCAAGACTTCTTATTGATAGAACTTGTTGCAATTCAAGTCTGTTGATTTGTCAGCGATATGTTTTGACTTTTACATGATTCATGACAGTGCAATGCACATTGTCAAGAAACAGGGATTTTAACATGTTTTTATGTGAATGTTTCATCAATGCAAACTCACGGGAACAACAATTTCATTTTCCCATAAAAATAGTCCGTACATATCAAACCTTTGACAGATTATTATTTAGGTAATCCTAAAGTGGTAAGAAGTTCGCCAGTTTGTCTTGTTTGAAATATCCATGAAGTAATACAAATACACGTGATTTTTTCGAGATTCTCTGAAATAACTGAAACCTTTTTTTCCCCTGCCACAAGAGATTCCATTCATTCCATTTCGTTCATTTAATGGAATTAATCAGATACACAACGCGTTGAAAAGCGAAACAGAAATGAGTATACGATATTCAACTTATGTATTTATAAAACATTGAGATATATATACTAATATTATAAAGGGGTTGTTTGATTGTTTTTTTGTTTGAACTGCCTCGGTAGCCTAGTGGTAGCAGGCCACTACTACTACGCTGAGGTCCTGGGTTCGATTCCCGGGTAGGGGGTTATCAGAGATAATGGTGAAAAAGCCTTTATCTCTGGTTCTATTGGGATTATTCCATTTTCTGGAAATTTCCCAGTACCTCAAAGTTTGGTAATGTGCCCGGAGATGTCAACAGGCTCGCCACCTGTTACATGGGCCAAAACGTAACCGGCGAATCGTGGGTGTTTGCATGTATGCTTGAATGCATGCATTTACCTCTGCCTACCCCTTCGGGGATTACAGGCGTGAAGTTACGTTTTTTTTTTGTTTGAAGGGGAAGTTTGAAGGGGCTAATAAATACTGAACCGATCATGAAAATTCTATCGCAATAAGGAAGCTAGTATTCAAGAGTGCTATATGTACCTAGACTATATTTTATTATGATAGTATTAATGTAGAGGTAACATTGACTCGTAGACACCACCGCATTACCTAATATATTTGTATGTATATATATATATTTTGACCTTGGTCCTTGTGTAGGAGTCTATCGGCTGCGGTCATCACTTAACTTTCTACTGGTGGTAGAGCTCCAGTGACGGAGCTCGCGGGCGTAGGCACCACCGCATTACCTAATATACTTGCCGTTAAATGGTAGTGTTCAGCACTATCGTGTTTCAGTCAGGTGGTAATGTACGGCTCTGTAATTTCCGGCACAGAGGCATGACACCTAATGCCTCAGGAGTGGCAGCGCATTTGCATTTTGACCTCTGGTCATTGTGTGGGCGTCTATAGGCTGCAGTCATCACTTAACATCAATATGAACTGCACGCTTGTTTGCCACTCTTATTACATAAAAAAAAAAAAAAACATCAATGTGAACTGCATGCTTGTTTGCCATTTCCATAACATAAAAAAACAATATATAAGAATCGTAAGTACATTGATGGTAGAGTAAGGGGTGGAATTGAAAGCACCAAGATATTTTAAATGAAAACATAATATACTTACAAATAAAGGAGATGTTGCGAGCTCGGCTATGGTTCGTACACGTCCTCAAAAAATGGGTAAATTAAAGAAGAATCCGTAAAAAATACAATTAATTTATCCAAGAATATATTTTAGAGTTACAACCACATTTAATTCTAACGATTTTATCGTTTTCAACTATGTTCAACATGGCGGCGATACAGCCGACGCTTGGGATCAATCGATTTGATAGTATTAAGAAAATATCACTTTTTTTCTTCAAGTACTATGTAATAAAAAACAATTTAAAAAATGAAAATGTCAAAAAGACATCGCCCGCCATATTCTCCATTTTGTTTTTGAGTTGCAATTCTAACTGCAAATAATGTTTTGTAACTGCAAACAAAGCTAAATAAGGGATAATATGCAGTAAAAATCGTTTTTATATTGATTTTTCCTATTTAATGATATTGTGTACAATACATGGCCGGAGGTCCATACATTTTTGCAACATCTCCTTTATTAATTTGTGCCTGTATTAACACAATTTAGGGATTCTTTTAAGCACGTAGGTACGTGTTACCATGGACGGGATTTTACGGGGAACGAAATTTGATCCCCCGGGGTGTATTTTTGGCATTGATAGTACCTATGGGTGAAACAGATACCTACAACATGGTAGGTTTAAAGGAAAAAGGTAAAATCCCAATAGAACCGTTAAATCGTTACCTCTGATTCCCCGGGAATCGAACCCAGCAGCCCAGCGTAGTAGTAGTGGCCTGCTATCACGAGGATACTGTACGCACAGAGGCATAACACCATAGTCCTCAGGAGTGGTAACGCATCTGCATTATGACCTTGGTCTTCGTGTGGGTGTCTATAGGCTGCAGTCATCAATGTGAACTGCATGCTTGTTTGCCACTTCCATTACACAAAAAAAACTGAAACTTTTTTGGAAATTACACACATTACGAATCATTTTCATATTTGGAAGCATCTTGGAAGCAACTGACCGCGTTTTGTGAAGGATGCCGGAATCACAACAGGTTTGTAAAAAGCTGCACTTTCCAATTCTGAGGCGTCCTTGATTCACTCGTCAGTTATTAACCGACTTCAATAAATGGCCAAGCGCGAGTCGGAGTAATTATTTCAATTATACAGTAACTAACGCCCGAAGGGGTAGGCAGAGGTAAAAGCATGCATTCAAGCATACATGCAAACAGCCTGCGCAACAGCATGCGAGCCTGTTGACATCTCCGGGCACATTACCAAACTTCGAGGTACTGAGAAATTTCCAGAAATTGGAAAATTCCCAATAGAACCAGAGATAAAGGACTTTACACGATTATCTCTGATAACGCCCGACCTGGGAATCGAACCCAGGACCTCAGCGTAGTAGTAGTGGCCTGCTACCACTAGGCTACCGAGGCAATTATACAATGTCCGTTTATATTACCTCTCTACATGAATCCCACTTCAATCCCAACAACATTTGTTCTACGATTTTTTTTAAATGTCCCTACTAATATTATAAATGCGAAGGTAACTCTGTCTGTCTGTCTGTTACCTTTTCACGTCCAAAGGACTGAACCGATTTTAATGAAATTTGGTACAGAGATAGAGCTGACTTTGAGAAAGAACATAGGCTACTTATAAAACGCCACCCACGCGGGCGAAGCCGCGGGCAAACGGCACCCACGACACAGGTTTATACCTACTGTGGGGCTGCGAATGTAAGCAGAGAATATGTAATAATGCTACGGTGTAAGCGTGGTTTCGTATTTTTTAACGAGTCGGTGTTGTATGAATGTGGTCTAAACTGTCTTCTTTAGAATAGAATCATGACCGTGTTAGTTGTGTGTATCGTCAGCCGTCACGGTGGACGAGCACCACACATGATAACTATACAGAAAGGCTCAATCACCGCGTCTCTTGACCTGGGAATCGAACCTAGTTCGCCAACAGAAAGTTGTTCAAAACACACAACATGTCATTACAATGTTTACTGTAATAATATCAACAATTATTGCTTTCCGTGACCGTTATGCGTGTTGAGAATATTAATGGGTTTGAAGTTAATAGCAAATATACATTTAAAGTAATGGTGGTGGTAGAGCTCCTGTGACGGAGCTCGCGGGCGTAGGCACCACCGCATTACCTGATTTACTTGCCGCTAAATGGTAGTGTTCAGCACTATCGTGTTCCGGTCAGGTGGTAATGTACGGCCCTGTAATATCCGGCACAGAGGCATAACACCTTAGGCCTCAGGAGTGGTAACGCATTTGCATTTTGACCTTGGTCTTTGTGTGGGTGTCTATAGGCTGCAGTCATCACTTAACATCAATGTGAACTGCATGCTTGTTTGCCACTTCAATTACATAAAAAAAAATAAAAAATGGACCGAATATATAGAAGAGAATGCACAGCCGCTAAGGTTTTCTTCGACCAACGAGCAGTCAAATGACCCTTTCTCTTCTGTCCACCCGAATGCCATGCAACCGCTAACCGCATGTATGAACAGAATAAAAATCCGGCCAATTGCGTGAAGAACTCGCGCACAAAGGGTTATGTAGGTATAAAATTGCTTAAAAATTGCGTTTGTGGTATGGGAGTTCGTTCCCCTTTAATATTTACTTTATTTTTATTTAATTATTTATTATGTAATAATATACCTACAACTCAATATTCTATTAAAATTTTAAGCGTCTTCCTGCTACCGTTATTAATATTGAGCAACAATACGAAAAAATACACGTTTATTGTATGGGGACGCCCTTTAATATTTTTATTTCGTGGTTCATAGTTGAAAATGATTTAGTATTTTATGTTTCTTCTCTCAATATAGCGTACAAGGTGCGGGCCCAAGCTAGATACATTTTGGTACGTCTCCTTAATATGATAGTTCTGCTTTTAATTTGGCAGACCATATAAAAAAATACGCTTACACTCACGGCCCACACTAATAATAAACCTGTGTCATGGGTGCCGTTGCTCATACACAATACATATACAGACACCCAGACTCGAAACAAATATCTGTAGGCCATACAAATATTTGTCGCGGTACGGGGATCAAACCCATGAACCTCGGTTCAAACAGTCGTTACATACCGCTGGACCAACTAGCTCGTTATGAAAGTTCTCCTTTTAATTAGGCAGACCATAAAACATTCCAATATTTAAAGATGTAAAGGTGAAACCAATTTCAAACAGGTTTGCGACTGAGAGTGAAAGTATAGCGGATTTGAAATGTTATAATTCCAGTGTTGATGAAATTACCGTAACAGTTTTTTTAGTCAGAATCAGAATCAGAATCAAAAACTCATTTATTCATTTAGGGTGACAGGCACCTCTTATGACACGTCAAAAACAAACAAAATAAATTAAAACGAATAACAATTGATATACATGTCAAACAAGATAAAAAATATATGTAAAGTCAAGAATATCACTAAGATAAAGCTAAATGTAATAAACTAATGTAAAAGGTTATCAGTAGAATGTCTCTTTTCCCCTTTACAAACTGATAACAAAGAGTAAAAAGAAAAGAAAAAGAGTCATTCTTTGTCATTCACCGGCAAAGTTCCAAAGGCCAATATGATCTGAGAAAAACTTGCCAGAAAAAACTCAGTCGGCTCTTTTAAAAATAGCTCTTAGGCATATTTTTACAATTTTCCATAATTTAAACAAGCTTAAAATTAACAATATAATATCAACATTACACTTTGATTATTACATTTAACACCTTTGTGGAGCTAGATCAGCATTTAGCCAAACATTTCTGTCCTTGAGATAGTCCTCGAGTTAGTAAGTAGTAGTATATATCAATCAATTTCCAATGACGGCTGTAACTGAATGACGTAATCGTATTAATAACACTAATGTTTATTTTCAAACACTGTAAAGAAATGCCGCATAGGTATAGTTGAATGTCTAAACACGACGAATTTATTTTGTAAACTAGATATAATAGGTGTAAAGTAGATAGAATATATAATATAACTGCCTCGGTAGCCTAGTGGTAGCAGGCCACTACTACTACGCTGAGGTCCTGGGTTCGATTCCCGGGTCGCGGGTTATCAGAGATAATGGTGTAAAGTCCTTTATCTCTGGTTCTATTGGGATTTTTCCATTTTCTGGAAATTTCCCAGTACCTCGAAGTTTGGTAATGTGCCCGGAGATGTCAACAGGCTCGCCACCTGTTACATGGGCCAAAACGTAACCGGCGAATCGTGGGTGTTTGCATGTATGCTTGAATGCATGCATTTACCTCTGCCTACCCCTTCGGGGATTACAGGCGTGAAGTTACGTTAGATAAAACTGCAATAATAAATACAATATTTTTCGTCGTCAAAAGAGTAATTCTGCCAGCAGGCAGCGCATTGGTAACTCCCTTGGTGTTTAGGCGACGGTGACCACTTTCCATCTGATAGACCGTTTGCTTGTCTGTCAATTTTTAAACATAAAAAAAATCGCTTCGGTAGAATAAAACATGCTTTTTCGATAGTTGATTGTTAATTATCCATGAGTACATACATCACATATTATGCTTACGTAGTTTTATTATACATTCTTGTATGTATACTCATAGGAATGAATAATCACGTTTCGCTAGACACATTTTAAAGTTTTGTTTTTAATTTTAATTAATCGGAGTGTTCCTAAAAATCTGTACATTATTAAAATGTATCTTAACTTAGACAAAACAAAGAAAATTAGAATAAAACTTTAAGTCAAACAGCATTTAGCGCAAGCATATACCATACCTAAAGCCTAAAACAAACATCTGCTATTCGAATAGGTACATATATACTTATATCCAAGAATTATCGAATCCGAGTCTAAGAGATTGTACACGATAACTGTCATTAAAATGTTAATAACAACAAAATTGCGTTTGCGCATTCCGATCACAAATCGTAGTCACGCGTGTAAAACTAAATTTACGACATTGGAAGAGAATGGAAGTGTTCTCAGAGAGACCCTTAACAAACGAAGCACGAAGTTATCCAGTTTCAGTGAAGTGAAAGTATATTAGTTACGTTGTATTTGTATGCATGACGCGAACGTCGTGTGCATCGATTCTAATAAATTTCTTGTCTGTTTTCTAATTAAATATGAACGATAGTCGAAACAGCAGGCGACACCATCTGGTGAGATGGCACGGACGAAAGCAGTTTCTGGCTTCCTTAATGGTGATCGACATCTTTTTAGTTTTGTGTCTGAGTCTGGTTAAAGAAATAGAAATTTATTGATCACTACCTGTCTACCGCAATTTCGTATTGCCTTACAATGAAATAATGTGTCAAAGGTTTAATAGATACGGACTATTTGTATGGGAAAATGAAATTGTGGTTTTTACCCCTTCAATTTCTTCATATTTTTTTTAATTTAAAACCTTTCCTGGGCTTCCAAAAATCATGCAAAACCAAAATTAGCTAAATCGGTCCACCCGTTCTCGAGTTTTAGCGAGACTAAGGAACAGCAATTGATTTTTATATATATAGTTATAGATATAGATAACAAGGACTTGATGTGTCATTGAACAGAAAATGCTATACTATGCTAAGTGAACGTACTAATCTTTAATACCTATGTTGGAGAGAAATACAATCTAATATGCTGATGATCAAAATAATCGAAACCAAAAAATTGCATTTGTTTTTTTATAACAATGCGTACATAATTAATTTTTGATATTCGTTCTTCGAGATACATATTTTAATATTGCTACTTTAGGAAGCCTGACATATAAGAAAAAAACGACTAAACGCTAATACCAACAAGCTCCGCAATACAACAATTGATTTGTTCGTGACTAGAAATTCTCTTGCGAACAAAAAAGATAAAATCTAAACTGAAACAATTTATCAACCTTTGTATAAACGGCAAAAGTTCCAAAAAAAAACCTATAACCAAACAATATAGAAAAACAAACTTGCGAAGTGATAAATAACAAACCTTTGGGACAGAACGCGAAGAATTTTGGGGCACCGCAAATGGAAATGAAAAGACGAACCTTATATCTCTTTTTTTTAATTCTTTCACATAAATAATTAGGTAACATAATAAATATAACTTTACAATGTTATATTATGTGAATTTAAAATGATTATGTGCTGTCGAAGGGGTTTCTGGTCATCCAAAACATTGTAAATTGGACTTTAAAATCATACAAATAAGTCACTTACGTGACGGACCGGATATTTCTTCGATAGAACTTATTCTATCACTGGTAGGTACCTATTGTAACAGTAAAAAATAAATCTAACGAAAGAATTGTAAATTAGAAGAACGGAGCCCTCTGGCACAGGCATTTTACAATGCTTAAAAAGGGACTTCAGCCTATTTGTGTCATAAAACATTTTGATATAGAAATAAAGATTATTTATTATTCCACTTATTTATTGATCCAACTTATTAAATAATTTTTTACATATATATGTATAAAAAAAACAACAAATATATATATAAAAAATTAAAAAATAGTGTGCCGCCGGCAGCGAGAGCAGGGTCCAAGCTGCCGGTGGTTAGGGACACAGAGACAGGAACCTCCTCACTATACGTGCCGTGCCGAGGAGTACTGCTTTCTGTATCAGACCCTTGATCCATCCACCTAGCGAGAGCCTCTTGAGATGTTGGTCGAGGCTCTTCGCTATCAGCCCGTTCACCGATACGACTATCGGCACAATGATGGCCGAATCCACATCCCACATGGCGACAACCTCGTGAGCCAGATCAAGATATTTTATTTCCTTGTCTTTTTCGGCTTTCACGAGATTCTCATCATGCGGGACGGTGATGTCGATCATCATTACGCGGCGCTCCGAGCGATCTATCACCACTATATCAGGCTTATTGGCAACAATAGTCCTGTCAGTGATGATAGATCGGTCCCAATACATCGTGACATGGTCATTTTCCAGAACTGGGTCGGGCACATACCTGTAGTACGGCACCTCCGCGGCTACAAGACCGTATTTCAAGGCAAGTTGCTGATGGATTATCCTGGCTACTTGGTTGTGTCTGTGCAAGTATTCGCCGTTGGCAAGACTCGAACAGCCGGAAACAATATGCCTGATTGATTCACCCGGTCGATGGCATGCCCGACATATGTCGACCGTTCCATCCTTCAGGATAAACTTCCGGTAGTTGTTGGTCATTACCACTTCGTCCATAATTGCACAAACAAAACCTTCGGTTTCCCCAAAGAGGTCACCGAATCGTAGCCAGGCCACAGACGCTAAGAAATCTACATCGGGCCCATGGAGGGCCCGGTAAAAACGCCCGTGTAGCTCCTTGCCTTGCCATACAATCCTGCGGTCGCTAGTCGTGAGCACCTCAGGTTTGCGCCAGTTCTTTTTAGCCAAAGAGAGTGGGGTGAGTCCGCTGTCGACCGCCACCACATCCCGATGCATCTCTCCGCCGGCGGTCAGAAAGTATTCTCGGAGATTACACACCTCACGGTTGTGTAGGGTCTTAGCGCTTAGAACGCCACGACCCCCACATCTCCGTGGGATGTATAATCTCATCACCGAAGACCGTGGGTGATGCATGCGGTGCGCTGTCAGTAAAGAGCGAACTCGCCTGTCAAGGGCATCCAGTTCAGTCTGAGTCCACTTGAGTATGCCGAAGGAGTACAGCAAGACCGGCATGACCCAACCGTTGAAGGCGCGCACCCTATTACCGCCCGACAAAAGACTTTTCAGTACTTTTGTCAGGCGAAGAAACGTTCCTTCAACGATTGTCTCATCTCGACCTCGCGTATACCTAAGGCCTCCGCCATACCCAAGTACTTATAGCTCTCGGTGGCAGAGAGGTTTCGGAACGGGATGGAACCCGGGAGATTCATTCCCTCGGATTCCATTATCTGCCCCTGTCGTACATGCATAACAGCGCATTTTTCGATTCCGAATTCCATCCTGATAGAGTTACTGAAGTTTTCAGTTACCTTCAGTAGCTCAGACAGGTTGGAATTACTGGAACCGAACAATTTCAGGTCATCCATGTATAGTAGGTGAGATATCGTCCGACCACCTCTTCGCAACCGATAGCCAAGCCCCGAAGCCTCTAGCAGCGTGCTGAGAGGATTCAGGGCCAGGCAAAACCATAAGGGGCTCAGACTATCGCCCTGGAAAATGCCCCTGGCAATTCTCACAGGTTCGCCAACCGCCAGGGGCTGCCGTGACCCTGGATAGCGAAGAACCGTACTCCACTGCAGCATACATGAGCCCAGAAAGGTCCGAAGAGTTGAGTGAATTTTATACAACTCCAGGACCCGCATGAGCCATGTATGCGGCACGGAATCGTAGGCCTTCTTATAATCTATCCAGCATGTCGACAGACTCTTTCGGTTGCGACGAACCTGCTGGCTAATTGCCATGTCTATGAGGAGTAGCTCCTTAGTACCGCGGGACCCACTCCTACATCCATTCTGAGAGAGAGACAAGATGGAGGAGTCTTCAATGTGTTTAGTTATTTTGACTCTCAGAATGGATGTAAGAACCTTATAAACCGTCGGTAGACAAGTTATTGGTCTATAATTTTTGGGTTCCGCGGTACTACCTGATTTATGGAGCAGGTGGGTCACACCAGTCGTTAGAAACTGTGGGAGAGAGCCTGATTCCAGAGATGACTGAAACTGGACTGCTAAACGAGCGTGCGAACTACGCAGCCACTTTAACCAAAAATTGTGCAGTCCGTCCGGTCCCGGCGATTTCCAGTTCGGCATCGGACGGACTGCATTGGCTACGTCTTCTTCTGTGATGTTTATGGAATTCATTTCCTGAATTGGTTCGCACGCTCTTTCAACACTCTGCATCCAGCCACCTTCAGAGTGACCGACCGGTTCCGACCAGATGCTTCGCCAAAATGAAAGCATAGCGTCATCATCCGGCCGACCCCGGTCAGCCACTCCTTGGTTAGGTCGCTCCCACAGTCTATAGACCCGCCTTTGATCACCCTGGAACATGCTATTCTGTTCGTACCGGTCCACGCGTTCTTTATAACGCCTAATCCGGTTTGCCCATGCATAAACTTTCTGCTTCAGGAAGTCAATGCGCTCTGTGAGGCGAGCTGGATAGTCCTGGGGGCTGACTCCAGTCCCTGAAAACGCCCGCCTCACAAAACGCACTACCCTTGGGCGTGTATTGCCCATCCTGAAGCAGATTAGCTTGCCAATGAGTGCTCTGGCTTCAGCGATACGCCGCTCGATCCGGCACTGCCAGACTGGTGTTGTAGGTTTCGGCCGCGTAGCTGTATCAGGACTTGGTAACTTGACACGAGCTACACGGCACACCGCGACAGCCGCGCAGTACAGGATCGAGTGAGTATCACCGAGATTTTCGCTGTTGTCAATGTATTCTGGCAACAGCGAATTCAGAGCACACACTAGCGCCACATTCCGTTTATGCATGGGCAACCGAGGCAAACGTGGCCTATCCGCGGGCAAAGTGGACCGATATTCACGAAGAGTATGCTCCAAGGCGCTCCTCAATTGATCAATGCATCGGGTACTTACAGTTGTTACCTGGTCTACCTCCTCCCCATCATCGGGTTCCGGCGCATTCGCGTTATTGTTTCGTTGCGTCGGTACCGTAGGTAGTGGTGGGGCGGGAGTTGAGCGGTAACCCTGCATCTCGGTGCGTAGCCGATCAAGTACGCTGTCATCCAGCATGCGTCCACGCTGAATGACACGCACCTGATCCGATAGACGTTGGCTCGACACGTTGACTGATGGTTCGAGGGTCTGAAACAGAGGCAGCATACGACTACGATACGCAGTAAGGTTGGTTCCCCCCTCTGTAGCCCCGAAATATGCGCGCATGACGTTTTCATTAATTTTCGGTGTCCATTTCATGCGCGGCACATTACCACCGACAGCGGGGACCCCACTCGGGACCGGTTGGTCCCGAAGTCCTAAGCAAGTCGGCGGCCGGGGTCTCCCTCGACGACGCGCAGGTGGTGGTGACGGCGCCGGGGAGAAGTACTCGTCGCTAGAGCTCGACGCAACTGCAGCGGCCGGTGACACAGCACTCGTAATGCGAGCGGCGTCCGGCGGCTGCGAGGCGGAGCTCAGCGACGAGTCCGGTGGTGGTGGGTGTGCTCGTGCTGCATCTCTGGCCCTCGCCCTTGTTATCATACCTTCATTTTATCTTTCACACATGTTTTTGTTGTGTCCGTATTGTAATATTTACATAGAGTATTTCAAAAAATTTTGATCATTTTTGTTTGTCATTATATGACACATTTGTTCAATGTCATCGTATTTTTTATTGAGCATTTTACATTTCATAAACAGTTTATATTGTTAAAAATCACCATTTATCACACTTGTCTTTTATATATAAATTTGCCGATCAGTGGTATTTTATTATAAGAAAACTCTTTACTGTAAAATAAAATATATAAATGCGGAAGACACTAGGATGATATTTTCTTTTAGAGGGTTGCCAGGTTATTTATTATTATTATTATATAAGCATCCTGCTTAGAATTATTATAATAGAATATAATAGTAAGAGTAGTAATATAATATAGGGAATATAATATAGAATATGTATGTGTACTACAGAAATATACCTCAATAAACAGAATGTTTTTCGTATCTTTATGTAAGTTTAAGATTTCTGAAAATGCGGCTCGCAAATGTTAGGAGTTACACCAGTTCATTCATCATTGAAAATTCACAACAAAATGTTGAATTTTCGGTTTACTGACTGATCCACTAAGTCCAGTTTATCTCACTGACTATTTGTCATCCAGTGGATCGATTGCCATCAAATGTAATCATTTACTGCTAAACCAGAGAATATGTTATAATATGGCTCAACTTGCAAGAGCCCACGTCGTAAACCCGCGGTTGCATATTAAACTTAAGGCTCCATTAATAAAATTATACGGTCTTCTAATAGTCGTACTAAATTCAAATTACAGTATGACGTGAGATTTGAAATCTTAGTCTCATGATACGGACATAAAAGGAAATGTTTCGACTGATATATCAACACTCGACCCAGCTAATGGTAGTTTGGGCAGTGTTGATTTTAATATTTAATAATATATATATTTCAAAAGATTTAATAATATATAGATATAATCACTATGCATGTGAAAGTTTCTTTGACTGGATGTTTGGATGTTTGTCCTTCAATCACGCCGAAACAACTGAACGGATTTTGATGAAATTTGTTATACAGATAGGCGGATCCGCGGGCCAACAGCTAGTTATATCATAAATTTAGGCTTGTATGTATTATCTCGAAGAGGTAGTCAGAAGTGCATGAGTCAATATAAAACAATAAATATAACTACGTTAAGAAAAACCGACTTCAAAACTGAAAAGTAAAAAATAATAAAGATTTAATTGTAATTATATACTAGCTTTTTTTTTATGTAATAAAAGTGGCAAACAAGCGTGCAGTTCACATTGATGTTAAGTGATGACTGCAACCTATAGACGCCCACACAATGACCAGAGGTCAAAATGCAAATGCGCTGCCACTCCTGAGGCATTAGGTGTTATGCCTCTGTGCCGGAAATTACAGAGCCGTACATTACCATCTGACCGAAACACGATAGTGCTGAACACTACCATTTAACGGCAAGTATATTAGGTAATGCGGTGGTACCTACGCCCGCGAGCTCCGTCACTGGAGCTCTACCACCAGTAAAATTATTTATATGTGCTATTTACTAATAGCTTTGAAGTCGGTGCCAAGCCTTAAACAAATAATTATATTTTAATCGCTTAAATATGAATACGAGCAAATTAATACACTGAACAAAACGTAACCGGCGAATCGTGGGTGTTTGCATGTATGCTTGAATTCATGCATTTGCCACCTCTGCCTACCCCTTCGGGGATTACAGGCGTGAAGTTACGTTTTAATACAATCAAATGCCTACTTTAGTGATTTTGGCTTGACACCGACTTCAAACCTATTAGTAAATAGCACATATAAATAATAGGTAGTATATAATTACAATTAAATGTTTATTATTTTTTACTTTTCAGTTTTGAAGTCGGTTTTTCTTAACGTAGTTATATTTATTTAATACTTTTTAGTTTATTGCTGCATTGTCAATTAGATTAATATCCACATCTGTTAAATTTGTTAAATCTGACTTTCTTTTAGCTTCGTGACAATTAGATACCTAATTTAAATTGTTTAGGTGTGTCGATACAAAATTATTACACGACTATACGAAATCAATGAAAAAAACGAAGGAGTAAATAAGCTATGTTGTGTCGTCGATGAGTAAATGTGTCATTGTCACTTGTTGTCATCTAATAAGATGACAACAAGTGACAAAACGTCCTAGATAGTCCTAATGCGCATGACAATAGTCATGCGCATTAGAATTATCTAGGACGTCAGTGGATTCAACGCACTGTATGACAACTCGCCGTCTATTCTTATTCCTTTAGTCTGAGGTGAAAGTAAGTAAAAAAATGCTCATAAAATAAAAACTGTTGGGCCTATCTAAATCAAATTTTTATAGGACCAATTCGAAACTATTCCGCATCAAACAAAAAAATAATTAAGTAAATCGGTCCTGAAATCTCGGCGAAATTCACGTACATACATAAAAATATATATATATATATATATATATTTATACCGGCCAAATTGAGAACCTTCTCGTTTTTTGAACTCGGTTAAAAACATTTTTTTTTTTACATCATCTACTTCAATCTTTACGCATCATTATTGTTAAAAAATAAATTATCTTTAGTAAGTAGGTAATTATTACATAGAGTAAACTAAAACACATCTTGAAAAAAAATTGCAATCAGAATAAACATTAACAGAAATAGATTTGATCGAGTCGAGATAGAGTAGGCACCGTTCATCATCATCATCATATCAGCCATAGGACGTCCACTGCTGAACATAGGCCTCCCCCAATGACCTCCATGCCGACCGATCGGAAGCGACGTGCATCCAGCGGGTACCTGCAGCCTTGACTAGGTCGTCGGTCCATCTTGCAGGTGGACGCCCTACGCTGCGCTTGCTACTAGGCACCGTTACACATTACATAATCTTCTTGTCGCTAATTGATAGTTTTTTTTATAATTGATATTCTATTATAATTAAAATTAAATAATAATAAACAAGTACCAAGACAGCAATACACTTATATGGAAATTTAATTTATACGAGTAATTCATGAGAACCTAGGAGTATAAATGCAACTCACTCTTGACAAGTTTTTCAATCTCTCAAAGAGTTCCCATATCTTTCATAACTTTCCGTGGAGGTAGGTAATAAACAGTGTAAGTAGCAAGCCAATTGTACGTAACATATATTTCTTAGTTGTTAGTGGAAGGAATGTTAGTACTATACCACGTCTGCACAGGATTAGTATTACACACAATACCTTTATAAATTGTAGCCTATGTGTTATTCTGATGTACTATTCGTATAGCTAGATTATTGTAAAGTTTCATTTTTTTTGTGTCATGTCTGCTGCAGATAAGACCTTTTCCTTTTGCCACGACAAGAATATTGTCTCATCCAGAGACGAAAACTTTTCGTGTCTACTACAGACAAGACAAATAGAACGTTTACACGCTAAGATTGTTTTCGGACAGTCGTGCGTAGGGTGTGAGAGACAACTCGGTGTCTGTCATAATAGGTATTTTACCTACAAATAAACGTACAAAAACTATATGACGGCTGACCACCGACCACTCTACCTTAACTTACTCCGCCCCCACCGCATCGCAGCAACGTTCACGCGTCGTGACTAGCGCATACAAGATTTTTTTCGTGCTCAGTGCCGAGTACACGGTTCGTTTTTAGAATCGACACGAATTCTTGCATAGGCCCGGTGACTTTTCGTTGTCGTGTACAAAAAGCCTTAGGCTGGTATCTCAACTCCAACGATCGCTCCCTGAAATTTGGCTGGGCCGTCGCCCCATCGTGCCCTCCTCCCCTCCCTAACGCCGCCTAAATAATCTTTACACACCCATTACTGTAACTCCACTTGATTACGAGAGGTTAAGGAAGTCTACAAAATCTTTTGGCACATTTTTAATGCCGAGAATGGAGAAAAGGTGTGTGAATGACTAACAAAGACCTGATTCATATTACGACGTCGGAACACATTGTTTCCGAAGAAAAGAAAGCTATATCGCTGATGTCATCGACGCGAATGTCTAGGTACGGTTTGTTCGTGTCCCTAAATTTCTCACTTCTTACTAGTTGTTTTACCTGCAGCATATAATAGGCTTCTAGGACCTTATCACGCTGGATATTTTCTAGCGATTTTGTTTTGCGCAATCCAAGTGTTATCAATCATGCAGACAGGAAAATGTGGACTGCAAGAAGTGGAGTTTTACATCTGGCACAAATTGGCTTATGCAGGCCAGTTTTCGTAGGCAAGACTGAGACTGAGTGTGCCCATTATGGTCCGACCGACGGTTAGGTGTGTACGTCAGATTTATCTATCGTCAGATGAAGTGAGGTAATGGACTTATGTCTCTGTATCACAATCACTATGCTTGTCATACGCGTTGGCGACGGCAGTAGCGGTATTATGACGGAATGCTGTCCACCTCGCGTCATTGCATTTACTACGTTCGGAATGGTTAAACCGCCATTTTTTGATTGAGGAAAGCTTTTTTACTAAAGCGGTTAGCTCTAATAGCCCTGGAAGTATTTTCCTCAACTAATGGGTGGTAGGGTCGACACGTCTCGACACTTCATAAGAAAAGTCAATAATAATTCATACGACCAATTCTTTTCAGGAAAACACCCTTTCTACCCTTTCTGAAAATACTTAAATCGATATAGCCAAACAATTTCAAGTGATCTTGATCCTGTCCAATGAATATTTTAATCCGCAACACAAAAACTCCCATCAATTATGCAAAAAAAGGTCCAAAAGCACATCCATTGTAAATGTCCAACAATGCTTAAGCCCTTCCCGATTCTTTATTCTTCATACAAAGAGGATTGTATTACGGCAACTTTTTTATCGAGGGTAAAGTTTTAAGTACCCACATAGAGAAAAATTGAGCTATAAACAGAAGGCTTTATTATATGTCATGAAAGTAACGATGAACCGAGGTAACTACCTGTGTCTATTATTTGGAAAAGTTCCGTTTTGATAGGCAACAAAAATAGTCATCTTACCTATTACACCCACTCATGAGGAAGGACTAACCTTCCTTTAAGATCTATACGTAACTTCTTCTTTTATGTCATGAAGTGGCAAGTGAGCATACAGTTCACATTGATGGTGGTGGAGCTCCAGTGACGGAGCTCGCGGGCGTAGGCACCACCGCATTATCTAATATACATCCCGCTAAATGGTAGTGTTCAGCACTATCGTGTTCCGGTCAGGTGGTAATGTAGGGCATTGTTTTTTTTTCGACACAGAGGCATAACACCTTAGGCCTCAGGAGTGGTAACGCATCTGCATTTTGACCTTGGTCTTTGTGTATGTGTTATAGACACTGCGTTGATGCGTTACCACTCCTGAGGCCTGAGGTGTTATGCCTCTGTGCCGGAAATTACAGAGCCGGACATTAACACCTGACCGGAACACGATAGTGATGAACACTACCATTTAGCGGCAAGTATATTAGGTAATGCGGGGGTGCCTACGCCCGCGAGCTCCGTCACTGGAGCTCTGCCACCAGTAAAAAAGGTTCTGACCTGGTGTGGGCGGGGCTCTGAGTCTAATGGCGAGATTCACAGACCGCACTACGACTTTACTTTCGAGCAAAGTACGCTTCGAACTGTCAAAACCCATACATTTCTGATAGTTTTAAGCGTACTCTGCTCAAATTAAAGTCGTAGTGCGGTCTGTGAATCTCGCCATAAGAGTATTTTTATTACAAACCTGCACGTTTGAAAATCACTTTAGGTTTGATTCCTACTTGTAGGTCATTACGAACCTGCGGAAGTACATTTAATACAATTTAATCTCACGCAATCTTGCGTGGAAAATAAACCTAAATATTTTCGTGCGTGCTTTTTATCGTCGAAGTTACGTGATATGATGTAACATATTATTGATGAATCCACTTGGCATTAATATTAAAAAAATATATTAAAAAATTATGATTCTGGCGTGTAGAAAGAATGTCGAATAACTAATCGTTCGTGTCGTAAACGAATCAAAAGAACCGGGTCTTCAAATCTGCGCAATCCATTGATCCGTTTCGTTGAATATGAGCTGTTCGTTCGATGATCCGGGTCGCAGCGATCCGAGTTATTGAAATAAACTGACGGCGAACCGGTGACATTTTATCGAATGAATGATCTGTATTGATCGGGCTCGCTGATTCACATGAACTGCTGAACTATTACAAGGAACAGGTCCATTTCATTGAACCAGATTTAGTGCAAATCGTAAACGTAACTTCACGCCTGCAATCTCCGAAGGGGTAGCCAGAGGTAAATGCATGCATTCAAACATACATGCAAACACCCACGATTCGCCGGTTACGTTTTGGCCCATGTAACAGGTGGCAAGCCTGTTGACATCTCCGGGCACATTACCAAACTTCGAGGTACTGGTAAATTTCCACAAAATGGAAAAATCCCAATAGAATAACAGATAAAGGACTTTACACCATTATCTCTGATAACCCCCTACCCGGGAATCGAACCCAGGACCTCTGCGTAGTAGCAGTAACCTGCTACCACTAGGCTACCGAGGCAGTTATACTATTAGACTACTGAGGCAATTAGCTATAGCAATACGTTATGTTTACTTTTTCTCGCGTGTTATCCGATTTTTTTGCGCGACATAATCGCGTGAGGAAGTTTAACTTTCAGCTTGCAAGCAATGTTCAATTTAATTAAATGCTCGAGTGTGCGGGAGAGTGTTACTATGTAAGAATAACGTTACGCGTGAATTGGTTTAACGGAATAACAGTTCTTTTTAACTACCTTGGTGATTTATTGGTAGTAGGCCAGCCTGTTTTTAGCGTTCCGTATATCAAAAGGATCAAACGGAACCCCGATCACTTGTGTCTGTCTGTCTGTTTGTCTGTCACAGCTGATTTTCTCTGGTACTAAATTGATTAAGTTGAAATTTGATACACACGTGTACATCTCCGACCAAAATATGAAAGTATAACAAAAATTTGTAATTTTAAAACATAACCACTTTTGGTGAATTTTGTGGATTAAAAAATAAAGTAGATGGCGTTGTCATTTGACACTAAGTTTGGTCTGTTATATAATTCATATTTCATCAGTAAGTAATGTGCGTAGTATTAAGTGTTGTACTTTTTACTGGTGGTAGAGCTTCAGTGACGGAGCTCGCGGGCGTAGGCACCACCGCATTACCTAATATAGTTGCCGCTAAATGGTAGTGTTCAGTATTATCGTGTTCCGGTCAGGTGGTAATGTACGGCCCTGTAATTTCCGGCACAGAGGCATAACAACTTAGGCCTCAGGAATGGTAACGCATCTGCATTTTGATCTCGGTCTTTGTGTGGGTGTCTATAGGCTGCAGTCATCACTTAACATCAATGTGAGCTGCATGCTTGTTTGCCACTTCCAAAATATTAAAAAAAAATAAATAAATATAATTCCAAAAAAACATGATGTACTAAAAAAACGCCGACCAAAGCCCTGTCATCCAGGTACTAAAAATAATATATGTCGCACAATGTTTGATTGAAATTAATTTTATAACATTACGCGTTTATTATGGGTCACTGATTCACATGTATTCCAAATTTGAACTCAATCAGGTGAGTACTGTCGAGTATACTTTTGAAACCAATTGACTGTGACAGACAGACGCACGTGTGATCCTATAAAAGAAAAGAAAAAATTGTTTGGCTCTGTGTGTACGGATATATAATTGGCTGAGTAAAAATAATTTCTATAATATAACATCGTTTCTGAAACACAAGATTAACGTAAATAATTTATGGTGTCTAATATAAATAATTTTGCCTTTAATATTTTTGCATTCTTAAAGGAGATGTTGCAAAAATGTATGGACCTCCGGCCATGTATTGTACACAATGTCATTAAACAGGCAAAATCAATATAAAAACGTTTTTTACTGCATATTTTCACTTATGTACCTTTGTTTGTAGTTACAAAACATTATTTGCAGTTAGAATTGCAACTCAAAACCAACATGGCGAATATAGCGGGCGACGTCATTTTGACATTTTCATTTTTAAAATTGTATTTTCATTTTATAGTACTTGGAGAAAAAAGTAATATTTTCTAAATACTATCGAAATCGATTGATCCCAAGTGTCGGCTGTATCGCCGCCATGCTTAACATAGTTGAAAATGATAAAATCGTTTGAATTAAATGTGGTTGTAACTCTAAAATATATTCTTGAATAAATTAATTGGCTTTTTCTCGGATTCTTCTTTAATTTACCCATTTTTGAGGACGTGTACGAACCAGAGCCGAGCTCGCAACATCTCCTTTAAGCAGAACATGATAATCTTATTATTATTGTATAAAACACCTGTATTTACCGTGATTAAAAAAAAAGAAACAAAGAAAAAAAAAGATAAATCAAGGTATAAATACCTAAAGATAAGAGTTATTAAGAGTTCCATTTATAGGGTCCCGGAGGAAAATGTGACTCCATTATTAAGACTTTACTGTCTGTCTATCTGTCCGTCTGGGGATAGCCCCAGAGTCCGTCTCCGTCTCTGTGATAGATTATTGAGCCATAAATAAAAAAAAATATTTCCGTGAATGATTCCCATAAAAAACGTGATTTTTTCCGTTTTTATATTGTATGGCCTCCTTATAACAATCATAGAGACAAAACAACCGAGGTCTCGGGGATGAAACGCATCTGCATTTTGACCTCTGAACATTGTGTGAGTGTCTATAGGATGCAGTCATCACTCAACATCAACGTGAACTGCATGCTTGTTTGCCTCATTCATTACATAAAAAACCAGCCAAGTGCATGTCGGACCACGCGCAGTGTAGGGTTCCGTAGTTTTTAAGTTTGATTAATGCAATGAAAAAAAATTTTTTTCTGAATAGTTGTTCAAAAATTTCGAGAATTAGATTTATTTGGTCGACTAGTAAAACCAAATTATGTGTGATAGTTTCCCTTTTAATTTCGTTATATATAGCTACTATTATCGTAACTTTTGAATTTCTTACAACAACCGTTTAGTTGGTAGAGGGGGGAACGCTTGACTCTAACGAAAATTGGCACTTTAAAGCCGAATAAGTCACGAAATAAGTAACTAAATCCAAAACTGATGTTAGCACACCCCTAACATTTTTGAAAAACCTATCTAACAATATCCCACACTATATAGAAAACGAAAAATAAAAAAAATATTCTCTCGTTACATGTAGGGGAGGTACCCTAAATAACTTTATTTTTCATGGTTTTATTCTACCACTTTGTCGGCGTGATTTAGGTTGTATATTTGGACCAAATTTCAAGTCTCTAGTACCAATAGATAGACAGACAGACGGACATGGCGAAACTATAAGGGTTCCTTGTTTACTACGGAACCCTAAAAAAGATGTAGAAGGAACCCATCATGCACGAGTCCGACTCGCACTTGGCCTGTTTTTAGAAGTACCTACCTAAAATTGATTTTCATTTTAGAAGTACCTACCTAAAATTGATTGCTATTTCTTCGGGTAATTTTATGCATGAAATTATGTTTCACAAACATATTAGTGTTTAAATTACGATACAATAAAACATCATCTGTTAACAAATTGTTACTTAACCGCTATAATAGTTAAATAGAGTAATTAAAGTTTGTTACTCGGTTAGATTTCTCTAACATTCTTGGTGTTAACTACATATGACTTGTGATCTTACTGGATGTGCCTTTCACATAATGTAAATGCAAACTTTATTGAGAATTAAATTAATAATTACAAAAGATGTGTACCTACTTACTAATAAGTAAATACACAAAGTGTACCCCCTAACTATTAAGATTAATCTACATTAATTTAAGATGCAATGTTTAGTGGTGAAAGAGCTCCAGTGACAAAGCACACGGACGTAGGCACCACCGCATTAAAATATCTACTTGCCGCTAAATGGTAGTGTTTAGAACTGTCGTGTTTCGGTCAGGTGCTAATGTACGGCCCTGTGATATCTGGGACAGAAGTATAATAGGCCTCAGGAGTGGCAACGCATCTACATTGAAATCTCTAGTTTAGAAATCAAAGAAAATAACGGAAAGAAAAATTTTACTTCGGGCAGGAATCGTGCGACCTCAGGATAACCAGTCCAGCCGCTTTACCACTAAGCTACCGAAGTCCCACACCGATGCGTCAAATTTTGCTTTCCCTTTTTGATTTTAAAACCATATAAATAATTTCTAAAGTTCACTCTCTTTACTGGTGGTAGAGCTCCAGTGACGGAGCTCGCGGGCGTAGGCACCACCGCATTACCTAATATACTTGCCGCTAAATGGTAGTGTTTAGCACTATCGTGTTCCGGTCAGGTGGTAATGTACGGCCCTGTAATTTCCGGCACAGAGGCATAACACCTTAGGCCTCAGGAGTGGTAACGCATCTGCATTTTGACCTCGGTCTTTGTGTGGGTGTCTAAAGGCTGCAGTCATCATTTAACATCAATGTGAACTGTATGCTTGTTTGCCACTTCCTTTACATAAAAAAAAAAACTCGCATATGTTATTGCGAAAACTAAATAGTACAATCTCTAGTTTCATGTAGATGTTTATAGGCTACAGTATTACCATTTTGCCACTCCATAACATAAAAAAAGTATGAAAATTACTCATTAGCATTTATGTTTTGCGCATATTGTACCCATTATTCGACAAGCCAGTTGGTCCAAATGGTGTGAATGATAGTATCGGTGTAAAAATGAAAAATGGCATGCTCCGATGGTTCGGGCATATAGAAAGAATGTCGAATGAGCGAATGACTAAACAGATATACAATGCGAATGTGGATGGTTGCAGAGGCCCAGGAAGATCAAGACTGACCTACCATGACCAAATAGGTCGAGTTCTGTCTGATGGTGGGATCAATAGTCTTAGGAATCGGCGTGCATGTATGAAGAGAATGATGAAAGTAGACGAGGCACGAGAGGTTTGTCAGAACCGGGATATCTGGCGCTCTACACTCTCTGCTGCTCCGTTAGGGACCTGGCGTGAAAATACATACATACAGTTGGTCCAGGCAGCGGTGTGTGACGACCGTTTTAACCGAGCTTATGGGTTCGATCTACGTACCAGGACAAATATTTGTATGGCTTACAAATTATTGTTTCGGGTCTGGGTGTTTGTGTTGTATGTATTGCACTCACAACACACGCTTATACTTAGTGTAAAGCTGTGAGTGTGAGCATATATTATTAGCAAATTCCACAGATAACTTCCAATAGATACCGCATTCAAGGGGGAGGGCAACCGACGCTCACAACACATTAGTGCATTTTGCTAGCATAGAACGCAATGCTCGAAATCGCAACGTTGCCTGACAGCCAATCACAGCGCTTTAGTTGCATCCCCCGCAACCCCCGCGTACCTCAAAGAACGGTGAGCACGGATCCGAACAAATATTTACTAATGCGGTATCTGTTGGTGGTGATCTGTAGCGAATTCCGAGGGAAAGTCCCTTCAAGTAGTTATACATCTGTGGCAAAAGCCATAAACAGTTGAAATGACTGAAGTTCTACATCACGATGTACAGAAGGAACGCTTAGCAACTGATCTGGGGAATGTTTTATAGCTCCCAAAGTACTGATGGGATATTGTTAATTATTTTAGTGCTTTCGGGCAATGGTACGTAACAAACTACCTTTTGATTCTAATCGATTGCCTGCATTTCTTCGTAGGATAGTAAAGATATATGATATGGATCATGTATTCATTCAACGCCGTAGATGCTCTACAACAACTTTTAAAGAACCGGTCATACATCCCCCTCCCCGCTACTGATTACAATATCATATGATAATTACTTCGTAATTTATGGGAGAGTCACAAGAAATCTTATACCATATGAGTAACAAATTCACAAATTACGCCATCAACTTACGAGAAAACTATTCGTTTATTCATTCGTCGCCGGCGGTTTTTCGTGTCTTGACGACTTAATATCTCTAATTTTAGTCGAACGGAGATTTATTTACAATCTTCAATGTTATGTAGTTAGGGTGCAAGTCGCTGCCGATCGGTCGGCATGGAGGTCATTGGGGAGGCCTATATTCAGCAGTGGACGTCCTATGGCTGATATGATGATGATGATCCTTAATACACAAGTCCATAACAACAAAATCATCTAGTGACTCTACATCTATGGTCAAACTCGTAAATGGTTCTAAATGACTGAAGTTGGTACTAGACGACGTGCGAAAGGAACACTTTGGGTTATAGAACTATCTGAGAAAAGTTTTGTAGTACCCAAAGTACTGCTGGGATTATTAATTATTTAAGTGCTTTCGGACAATGGCACGAAATCCTACTTGTATTACAAATGCGAGAGTTTGTATGTATGGATGGATGGATGTTTGTTAGTCTTTCACGTAAACACTACTGAATGGATTTTAATGAAACTCTACATTAATATAGCTTAGGTATACATCAGAATAACACATAGACTACAACTTATGAAATTATTGTGTGTAATACTAATCCTGCGCAGACGAAGTTAAGGGCACTAGCAAGTGTACATTACGAGTATAATGAAATAGTGATCCGACGTTTGTATTACTTCTGCGTTAATATTCCTGTTATAAGAATAGAATAAAATGTTATTTTATTTACTGGTGGTAGAGCTCCAGTGACGGAGCTCGCGGGCGTAGGCACCACAGCATTACCTAATATACTTGCCGCTAAATGGAATGTTCAGCACTATCGTGTTCCGGTCAGGTAGTAATGTACGGCCCTGTTATTTTCGGCACAGAGGCATAACACCTTAGGCCTCAGGAGTGGTAACGCATCTGTCATCATCACCATATTGACCGGAACACGATAGTGCAGAACACTAAGTACCAATAAGCGGCAAGTATATTAGGTAATGTGGTGGTGCCTACGCCCGCGAGCTCCGTCACTGGAGCTCTACCACGCTGCTGCCCACTCCACGTGGAGAAAATTTTGTTATTAGTAATTGCCCAAAGTATCTACCTACTGATGAGATACTGTTGAATATTTTAATAATTTTGAATAATACCTGCAAATAGTACCTACATAATTACAAATATACAGATTCTACAAGGATCTAACCTATTTAGGCCGCTCGCCAACGTCAGACAATAGGTGACCGAATTTTTGCCGATTTTTTGACAGCAATTGTGCAATGACCAGTACCTACGTCCTTTTTTTTCTACAAAAAATCGGTCACCGATTGTCTGACGTGGGCGAGAAGCCTTAAGCAAAGTCTATTTAACCAAGGATAAACCTATTATTATTCGAGATGATAGGCAGAGATGTAGGTATACTAACAGAAAAACTTCGTCAATTTTCATTAACATTTTAAACTTTTAAGCAATTTGCTTATAAAAATCATTATAAAAACTTTTGAGAAGTTGATTTGAAGTCAAGATCCCTTTTAAACTTTTTTTAGCTAGCATTCACCTTAAGATTCATAAAATCGAAGACTCACAAGAATACAAAAGACATTAAACATTAGATATTCATAGAGTTAATTTATTAAAACAGGATTTCCTTGTACGAGTTCTGGCTGCTTTCGCTAAGACGTGAACAGAGTATAGCCCATTATAAAGACGCACGCGTTCATAGAAAAAAAAACGTGATAGTGATTTTTTTTAAATAATGAAACCCAAAAAAAAAGTACATAATGTCTGTGTCACACAAACTTACGTTTTTACGTAGTTTCCATACTGTTCATATTTGTACTGTGGATCTGATCACCAATAAACCTCATAGACCTGTTAACAAATGGGTGAAACTTGTAATTTTTTTTCTAACTAATGATAACTATGAACATATTTTAATAGGCTATAATACATAGAAGACGTGTATGTTTATGTATGAAATTTTATGAAAACAATGTTTCATTCGATAAAAAGACAGGTGAAGGTCGACCTAGGTTCGGCTCCTCTACTATAAAATGAAAGAAAACAGATACAGTACAATTAGGTGGACTTAAGCAATTCATTTTAATAACCCGGCCTTTCTTTCAAGAATAAAAAATATGAGAAACAAAGTTGGTAGGGGGTGTACGTCCACATTTTATGGCTCAAATAATATTTTATAGGTAAAACTGAAAAGAGACAAGAAGGACAATATATAGCGAGATAACAAAAGATATACTTAATTACAGTACTCAACATTAATATTGCGCATCGAGCCTACGAAAGAGACGATCGGCTCGTTTCGAACGAAAAACTTGATCAAAATGGTCGACAAACGTCAAATAGGTACGGTGCGAAAGAGATAACGCTATACAGACCCGAAATAAGCCGAAGTCTCCTTCCTAGGCTCGATATGCAATATTTATTGTTGAGCACTGTACATAATCTTACGGAGAAACTAAAAACAACCCAGAATACAATGATTAGAGAATATACTTATAATAAGTTCCGAGGCGAATTTTAGTGGAAACAAAAAATAAAATACTCTTACATTTATAGTCCACATCAGGTACAAACCTGTGTCGTGGATGCCGTTGTACACACAACACATACACAAACACCCAGACCAAACAAATAACCAAACAAGTATTTTTTCCGGTGCCGGGATTGAACCCGCGACCCTTCGAATTAAACGGTCGTCTCACGTCGCTGGACTAACCGATGAGGACTAACGAGGTTAGATCAATCCAATGAGCAATGTACTCGTATATGCGGACGCAGTCGCGGGTCTCAGCTACACAAGACTAATCTGAAAGTGAAGATACCAACATACAAACATAAACATAAGCTAACCTAAATAAGAGCTAAGCTAAATAAATGATATCTAGAGAAATCGCAGTAAAACCGCGTTCTCTCAAAACTTGAACACTATTTGTAGAAAAGGCAAACATGACGGTGTAAATGAATGCAAATTATTTAGACGGACCTAAGCTTTCTTTGACCTCGCGAAAACGGAGACTGGTTTAGTGACACTTTGCAAGTTCAAAGTCAAAGTCTTTCATATTATCAAAGGTAATTTTATTGAGAAATACTATTATATAGACTGTTATCAAGAGCCAATACTTCCTTGTGAAATTGATTTCGAATTGAATAAATCGATGGAAAACTGATTACACGTTCTCAGTCTCACTTTCGTTTGATAATATATTTTTTGCATATCACAGTAGGTAAGTCATCGTTACCACGTTCATGGTAAGTAAATATTGTAGCCTACAAATATCCAACACCAAATCGCACCTTTAGAATTTAAGTGGCATATCTCAAAAAATTAAGAAAATCACTTTTATTCATCAAACGACTTAAAAACATGACATGTAATCTGTAAAATTACCGAATAATTTATAAATAATTTGATAGAATTACAATATTACATGTTAAACTATTAATAACTACTATTAAATTATTAATAATTTGATAGATTACATGTTTCTAAAGTCGTTTGATGTTTAAAAGTCATTTTCTGAATTTTTTGAGATACGCCACTTCAAACTTCAAAAAAGGTGCAAAATATTGCACATGGAGACTTCAGCTTATTTCGGGTCTGTAAAGCGTTATCTTTTTCGCATCTTACCTATGTGACGTTTGTCGACCATTTTGATTATGTTTTTACTCTACGAAGTCGAAACTAGCGGATTGACTCATTCGTAGGCTCGATGAGCAATATTTCTTGCTAAATACTGTATAAATGTACAGTACTCAATCAACAATTAATATTGCACATCGAGCCTACGAAAGAGACGATCGGCTCGTTTCGACTTCGTGAAGCGTTATCTCTGCTGCACACTGCCTACTTAAGCACTGACAGTCCGGTATTGGTCAAAACTTATTCGAATTGGTTGACAAACGTCAAATAGGTACAGTGCGAAAGAGATAACGCTTTACAAACCCAAAATAAGCCGAAGTCTCCTTCCTAAGCTCGATGTGTAATATTTATTGTTGAGCACTGTATATGCGTTACAACTCCCGTGGCTTTAGCGATTACATCACTATGTCACAAATTATGGATACGTACATTCAAGGGGGCCGCCAGGCGACGATACGGAGGGAGTCAGTTTGACTATAGGGGAGGGCAGGTTCGCTCTAGCGGGAGCATTTTGGTACCTGTACTTAAGGTACCTGAACATCTATACCTGTATATCTTTGCTGTATATTACGGCATTTTTTTGTCTCTAGAGTGGGGCAGCTGCCTTCCCCTGTCACCCCCTGGCGAGGCCAATGCGTCCATTGCTACCTAACTGGGACACGGTGAATATTACAATTTAGCGGCAGACCTATAAGGTAATGCGGTAGTGCATAAGCCCTCGAACCATCACCCTACAGAAAAAGTGACATGGCGCTCTTGAACACACACTAGGCAAAAAATACTTTAGCCCAATATTTCTAAAGATAACCTTAAGCACTAGGACTAGTCCAAAAGACACAAAAGTATGAACAAAAATGAGCTCAGCAATAAATATCAAATTTCAAGAGCCTACCAATTAAGTCCGCGTCGAAGCTAAATTGATCGTCCTATATGCAGCCTATCACATTTCTATTTATTATCACTTGAGATCGTTGAAAGTGGCTTGGCTAAGCTTTATTTTGGCTACGTTCTGGAAATATTTTTTATGTATGAAAGCCGTCGGTCCCGGTTGCTATCGATTGATAGCAGTCGTTTAACCTTGTCGGAGGCCTTAGTTTGAAAATATGGTGGAGTAAGCTCTAGGCCTCCTCCCGAGAAGTGTAGAGACTCTCGTGCCCATCAGTAGGACGTATCAAGGGTTGCCATTATTACATTTTTTATTTCATTATCAGGGCTAAGTTTATTGACAAAATATTCGACTGTCGTCTAGGCTACATACCAAAAGAATACTTATTTATTTATCGTCAAATATTATAGCCATCAAGCAATTAGATTTGTATGAAAAGAATTTTACCTCAAGAGAAAATAATGTGTCCACCTCCAAATCAATTTAAATACTTTAGTATCGTCCGTTGTCCACAAGATACTTAGCAAACATTCCAAATTTGAGGATTATCATAAGTTTAAATGAATGTAATGAGTTAGGGTCTGGTATTTTGATTACTCCGTCCACGTAATGGGAAAGGGTTCATAATTCAATTTAAAAAGGGTCAACATAATTTTTTTTTGCTCAGTAGAGTATGAATTCTAGTGACATATTTTAAGTCCTAAATATAACACACGACCGGATTCAATCCGCTGTCGTTACACCACACCGCGGACGATCTGCAAAAATTCCATACAAACGCTTAATTTGGTCTCTATTACACAGACACCAATAATTGACGTGTATTTACACGTGCACCTGTGTGCGTAGCACGTACAAAATACTAAACGTCGCCCATAAGAGGGGAGGAGGTTGGGCGATGCGGGGAAATCGGGCAGGACGTCGAAGTGTTCATTCTAGAAGTAGTATTATTACATATTCTCTGGCTACACACGGAAAGATTTGGTTTGGAACGTACCGAATCCGCTGTCCGCTCCGTATCAGAATCAGAATCAGAAACTCATTTATTCATTTAGGGTGACAGGCACCTCTTATGACACGTCAAAAACAAACAAAATAAATTAAAGCGAATAACAATTGATATACATGTCAAACAAGATAAAAAATATATGTAAAGTCAAGAATATCACTAAGATAAAACTAAATGTAATAAACTAATGTAAAAGTATATCAGTAGATTACCAAATCCAGACGTGTGTTAAGACTATTAGAATTAAGTCACATGAAAAAAATATCCTAATTTTCTATGACTTTTTATTATGTTACATTTTGTAGGTTAGGTATGTCAGACATCTGACATACAAAAAGTAACACAATATACCTACGTAAAGTTTTATGACTTCTTAAAATTACTTATCATCAAACACACTGCTCACTACAACATTATTTAGGCATTTTGGCAGAAGTTACATGATTCTGTACGTATTTATTTTATGTTATAAAAGTGGCAAACAAGCATTCATTTCACGTTGATGTTAAGTGATGACTGCAGCCTATAGACACCCACACAATGACCAGAGGTCAAAATGCAGATGCGTTGCCCCTCCTGAGGCCTAAGGTTTTATACCTCTGTGCCGGAACATTACCACCTGACCGGAACACGATAGTGCTGAACACTACCATTTAGCGGCAAGTATATTAGGTAATGCGGTGGTGCCTCCGCCCGCGAGCTCCGTCCCTGAAGCTCTACCACCAGTACATGAATGAAAAGTACAGAAGTATGATGTATACAGAAAACATCGACCACTAGGCAGTTATTATGTTATTTTATAATGTCTATTGCTACTAATTTCCTGAAATATGTATATTTTTACAGTTCAAAAATTACATGTTGCAGTTGCTCTCCAGTTACGTTTTAAGTTAATGCCATGCCGCCTTGATCTAAGTTTAACACGCACACTTCACATTTTATCATTTCATAATATCTGTTCCATTTTAAAACGACTACATAGAAGGTTGTAACGCCATGTTTCTAGGAGACTTCAAAAATGAGGATCTTTTGTATATTTCTTATGTACTGGATGGAGCTTGCGGGCGTAGGCACCACCGCATTACCTAATATACTTGCCGCTAAATGGTAGTGTTCAGCACTATCGTGTTCCGGTCAGGTGGTAATGTACGGTCCTGTAATTTCCGGCACAGAGGAATAGCACCTTAGGCCTCAGGAGTGGTAACGCATACGCATTTTGACATTTTGACCTTGGTCTTTGTGTGAGTGTCTATAGGCTGCAGTCATCACTTAACATCAATGTGAACTGCAAGCTTGTTTGCCACTTCCATTACATAAAAAAAAATCAATATAGATGTAAAGAATCAAAAACGCTTATTCTGTTCGTTGTTCTTTCATTAAAAAATACTATTAAAATTACTACTTTTACTAACTTTTATTGAACAAGAAATATTTGTTATAAGAGCATATTCAAATTTAATTTCCTTACTCCATAGTCAGTACCTAAGCAATGCCGATACTAAAATATGTTCTGGTCTGATAAACGTACGTATAAGCTATGTTATTTATTCTCATTGGAAACAGTATTTATTATTATTTACTACTATTCACTATTATTGTAAGAGGGCACAAAAAAAAAGAATCGCATAGGAAAATTTAAATTGTAGTCTAGATACTACCTATTTAGATTTCACTTACTAGTTCTATAATAATAATAATGATAGATAGTTATTTCATTTATACAAACAAATATCTGTGAAATCTACAAGTGACAGTATAGGAAAATTGCGTACAGTATCATAACAGCATTATTCCCAACGATTATTTCACAATCACAATTACTTTTCCACGGTCACACGGAAGAATCGTGAGAGTTTCATATCGATTTGATATCTTCCCGGTAATAAATCACGTTTTCTTGTTACAGATTTCCCTGGCAATGAGCGCTCGGTCCTATGAAGATAAAGCATTCGGTGATGAAGTTTGAAAGAAAAACAAAATGGAACCCAAAAGACTCCACAAGAACCACAACAGACGATCGGAATGGAGGTTTAATAACAGAAGTCTCTTAATCCTATTGTATATAGCTGTTTTTATCGTTAAATCCAATTGTGAAGCACTCGATACAAGTCATATTCAGAGCTCAACCAAAACTGTAAACAATTTAGATAGTAAAGTAGAATCTAATCATTGCCATAGCTGTCGTAGTAGTAGTGAAAATAATGATGACCAAAAAAATAGTTCAGAACCAGAAAATGTAATTGCAGACATTATTGAGGACTTAAGTATGTATGCAGTTAAGTACGTTTTTGTAAATAACACTGAAAAGCAATTAGAGAATGAATTGGAGAAAGTTCTTGATGAGGCACTACAAAAAGATAGATATGAAATTTTTGAGGGAATCGAAATTAAAGCTGATACAGAAGTAAGGCAAGAAACAAGTGTTAAAGAAGACGAAGGAAGAGCACTTTTTAGTACATATACGTATGAATACAGACTATTTCAAAAGATCAAGACTTTTATAGACACTCATATCCTATCGATAAATTTACCAAAAGCAGCAAGACTTATTGGCTTCAGATGTAAGTATATTCTATTTTAGCACAAATAAAAAAGCATACTGTTATGGTACCTTATTTATGAATTTAAGTAAAATTCAACCAAATTATGTTCCTATTGTAGCGTTACATCAATATAAATATTTATTTATTTATTATATTGCATGTCACAGGTCTGACAGATCTTTTAAAAAATACAAAAGTACAGGTGACGCCCTGTAAGGGCACGGCAAACATAAGGAGGCAACTAGCTGCCTTATTACAATAATTATTTAAAAAAAAAAAACAAAAAACAGTTTACAATTTAAATTACAGTTCTAGTTAACATTAACACATTATTATCATTTTTAATAAACACAAATACAATTTATTTTATTCATATTATAATTCAATTAAATATTTTCATATGTCAAGGAGGTTAGCAATTGTTAGTAGGATCATTGTCAGTGGAATCTATGTTAAGTTTGTTAGTATTTTACATTCATATTTAATACACCTATGTCAATTCTAATACTTATTAATATAATCACAATTTAATTTGAGTTGTCTTTAAAATATTCATATAAATTGTAATAACATTTACTTGCAAGGAATTTCTTTAGATATTAAATAGAGTGCTGTTTTTAATATCTTTTATAGTGTCAGGTGAATAGTTGTAAATTTTAATAAGCATATGATGGGGACTGGTAGAAACTACTCGTAATTTCATCGTTGTTGGCGGTCTACTTATTTGGTTTTTATTTCTATTGTTGCGTTTGTTATTTACCTTATAAGTATAAAGTTCAAGGTTATTTCTGACGAACTTACAGGACTCCAGAATGTAAATACATGTGAGGGTTAAAATTTGATGCTTGACAAAATAGGGTTTACAGGACGTTGTTTGATCAATATTTGTTAGTATTCTGATGCATTTTTTTTGTAGTTTGAATACTTCGTCTGCCTCACAACAGTTACCCCAAATCACGATTCCATAAGACAACCTAGAATGTGCATACGCGTAATAAGCCGTAATAGTAGTGTCAAAGTCCGTAGCGCGCTTTAATTGATAAAGAGCATAAATAAAAGAGGAGAGTTTATTTTTAAGTCTCTCAATGTGTGGTTTCCATGTCATATTTGTATCTAAGTCAATTCCTAATAGCGTTGCTGTATGTACTGATTCTAACGCTTTATTTTTATAGGTATACGATAATTGCAGAGGTACTTTTTGGGATGGTTTGAATTGTATTAATTTTGTTTTTGTCAAGTTTATTTCTAAATTGTGTTTTTTAAGTGCATCATATATTATGTCCAATGTAAAATTTAATTTGTCTATTAATTCATAACTGTTTGAGCATGATATTAAAATAGAGATATCATCAGCAAAAAGAACACATTTTTCCGTAATTTTATTGGGCAAATTATTTATATAAATGAGAAAGAGCACACAGCCAAGGACGCTACCTTGAGGGATAGAGCCATTTGTCACAACTCTATCAGATATTGCAAAATCGATTTTCCCCGTATCAAAATCGGTATTTTTAATTTCTACAAATTGTGGCCGATTTTCAAGGTACGATCCAAACCATCTATGTGCAGTTCCCCTTATTCCCGCGGCATAAAGTGTCTCTAGTAAAGTCGCGTGACAGACTCTATCGTATGCCTTACTAAGGTCGATAAGAAGCCCTACCGCGTACTTTTTGTCCTTTAGCATTTCGTAAACTTTTTGTACATATTTATAGATTGCGAGGGTGGAGGGTGGTAGATCGGTTTTTCCTAAAGCCAAATTGATTGTCATACAGGATTTTATATTTTTCCAAGAAATTGTTCAATTGATTAACCATAGCTGTCTCGAAAATTTTTGACGATGTCGGCAGCAGGGCTATAGAGCGGCGATAGTTATTAAAATCTGATGTAGACCCTTTTTTATGGATGGGTCTTTCCTGATGCCCTTAAAGTAGCTCTAATTAAAGAGCTACTTTAAGGGCATCAGGAAAGATTCCCTCTTTAAGCGACTGGTTAATTAAAATTGTATAAGGAATAGTGAGATTGTCAGTACACTTTTTAATTAATTTTGGCGGTAAATCATCTACACCAAAGGAGTCTTTACTTTTTAGGCTTTTTATTATACGGTTGATTTCCGTGGGATCAACAGGTGTTAAAAAGAACGTATTCAGTATCGTATTTGTGCTTACAGCTACATTACTTGGGTCAGTGGTTTTGTTAGACTTACCAAACGAGGCAAAAAAAATTGAATTCTTGCGCTACGTGTTTAGGGTTTTCAATGATACAATTATTTATTTTAAGTCGTATGTTGTTATTTTTCTCACTTTGTTTATTAGTCTCTCTATTAACAATGTTCCATAAACATTGCATTTTGTTTTCAGAGCATGTAAATTTACGTTTATTAAAGAGTTTTTTAGATTTACTCACGGCTTTCTTAAGCGTTTTGCAATATGTTTTATAATAAGTTCGGAGGGTTGTATTCCTCGTTTGTGAACCTAATATTTTTAAAAGTCTTTTATTGTAGCAAGATATTTTCAGCCCACGCGTTAAGTATGTTTTCTTTTGTTTGAAGCAATAATTTAAAGGAATTTTAGGTATACATTTATTAAGGATATTTTGTAGAATCTCATTAAACACATCGTAGTTGTAATTAATATTATTTTGATTATTATTTAATAAGATTTCCCAATTTAGGTTTGAAATCTCATTATTAAAAAGATTTATATTGCATTCATTATAGATTATTTTCATAATTGTCAAATGTTTTATGTTGGATGTCATTAGTGGTGTTTGAAAAATAACGGTGCTATCCGAGAAACCAAATTCTTCCACTCTAGCCTTAGATGTTTTAATGTTGAAGTTTGTAAGGACTAGGTCTAAACATTTTGTGCTCGTCTATGTGATTCTTGTAGGTTCCGTCACTTTTTGGTGAAAATTAGATGTTAACATTAAAGTAAATAATCTATGTTTTTCTTTTTCGTCAAGAAAGTTAACATTGAAGTCGCCTGTGATAACAATATTTTTATTGGTATATTTTTTTTGCATTAAGTTAAGTAGTTGTTCGACGGAAGAATAAAATACTTCAATTTCTCTAGAGCTGTTAGGCCAGTATAGACAAATAATTATTAAATTAATTTTTGATATTTCAATTGCACAAATTTCGAATATTATTTCTAATGACATTCATGAAATAGCCTTTAATATCCTATGTTCTATAGATTTTTTAACTAAAATAAGTACACCACCTCCGTCATGTTTTTGCCAACAAAAGCAAGCGCCTACGTCAGAGTTATTTATACAAAGCAATTTTAATTTTTCAGAATTTAACCAGGTTTCTGAAATACAGATTGTATCAAGGCTTGGATTTGCGTCTACGAATGAGTCAAGTAAATGGATTTTATTACACATACTTTGCATATACAATTTCTGGATTCAACCTTCTTTTTAGTCGTATTTAAGTTGGGGATTGTAATCGACTCAGCTCTATGAGACAGCGCACTTCTAACATTAGGTTGGACTTCCGAAGCTAACGATACATTTAATTCCTCATTAACCGTGGTTGGTACATGTTCTTTACCGTTAATTATTAATTTAGAATCCTTGAAGATGGCATGTTTTCCTGCTCTTCTTGCTTCAGATAAGATGCCTTTTAATTTGTTTCGTTCGCGTATTTGTTCTTCACTGATTAGTTCTGAGATTGCAAGACCTGTTCGTTGAAACATACGACAGCTTTGTAGCACGTAGCTAGTCATCCGCTTGCTTATTAATTCTATTACTAATGGTCTACGATCATTTCCTTTTTTGCCCAATCTTGTGAGGTCTTCAATATAACCTTCCAGATTAATATTCATTATTTCATAGAAAATATTTGTTACACGGTCACAGAGCTCTGGTTCGGATTCCCATTGAAGTTCGTCCAGGCCATAGAGAACTATTTTTTTATCGCAGTCTGAGTGAATAGGATATGTAGGTTTTAGTTTACAGGCGTCTCTCATGTTCATAATTTCGTTTTTCAGATAGATGTTGTCTTTATCAAGCTGGCTGATTTTCTTTTCCAGGTCATTAATTTTTGAGCGGAGTTGGTGTTCACTTTTTGAAATGCAGTCCAAGCGTTCATTAAACTCATGCGTTTCCTTTAACATTATGTGATGGATTTCTTCTAGAATCATAGTCCTTACTTCAGTTCTTATTTCAGTAATTAAAGTAAATAAAAAAAATAAAATACGCTTACACTCACAGCCCCACAGTAGGTATAAACCTGTGTCGTGGGTGCCGTTGTACACATACAACACATACACAAACACCCAGACCCGAAACAAATATCTGTAGGCCATACAAACATTTGTCCCGGTGCGGGGATCGAACCCGCGACCCTTCGAATCAAACGGTCATCTCACACCGCTGGACTAACCGGGCCGTCAAATAAATCAAATTATATCTAGCTTTTGCGTCTCGAGCTTTTGATCCAAGAGTTCACCGATTTGATCAAGTGTTATAGTTGATACAGGGGGAGGAGATGTCGGAGGGATTGATGATGATAATAGTGTGTCGCCAGAGAGGTTTTGGCATTCCCGTGTAGAGTCATCAATAGAAGAATTGGTTGTTTCAGTGATGGTCGTGTTATTGATTTTTTTCCTAAACGTGACATTTGCAGAAAGCTTCTTGTGCAATAAGGGTGAGTCTGTAGACTGTTTGACCGGCGTTTCATCGTTTCTTTGCGGTCGTCTTATTAGAATTTGACATTCTGGGCAGGTCCAAGTTATATCATAATTTTGTTGAAACTTTACTTTAACTTTGTTTTGTGAATACTGAATAATATGAAATTTATTTTCGTGTTTGCTAACGTTTTATTAAAACGCTTTCATCAATATGAAGAAATGTGTTGTTATGCTCAAAAGAAGTTACGTAAGTTAAGTAAGAATATGAATATTTAAAAGTTAAATTCACATTTATTTTTTTCAAATTGTTTGTCAAATTACGTAATAGTTTCAGTCCCGTTACTTTTGCTACACATATAAAAAGACGTAGGAGCGGCAATCATCTACATTCCGATAATCTTGTCTTTAAAAAATCAAAGATAACGTTTACTAACCATAATAATATAATTACAATTTTCCAGCATTTGGTCTCAAGAAGTTTTTCCTGCCCTTGCTGATTGGTGCGCAAGTTTTCAAGAGCATACTCTTGGCAATGTTCTTGCCAAGTATCTTGGGAAGTTTCGGCAAAATTCTCGGCAAAGGTGGGTGGAGCATTTCTATAATAAAGCCGCTACAAACTTGCGGTTATAGTGTCAAAGTTGGACACAGTTGTGCTAAACTTTTAATGGGTGCAATAAAATTGATAATGCTTTATATTTTCTTAGTCACAGTCCCTCTTGACTCACAACCGACATTTTACACGAAGAATATTTTACATGTCAAACCTTCAACAGGTTACCCTACTTAATTAATAAAGTATATATTTTTTAATATTCTTAATTATATCACCAGCAATGAAAAGCAATTTTGAGATGCATAGGTACCTATAGCATCCAATAGAACTTTAGATTTTTTAAAATAATAAACCGATTTTCCCAGGAATATCTCATCTATCAGCCGCATCAAGCCAAGCGAGCTATCCACCAGCTAACATGGATGATCAGACTGGGTACAATAATGATAATAAGGACATCATGGGCTATGAGTCTAACCTTGCTGGAACCTACGCTTATCCACAAGAAGGGTACGGCATGGATGCCGAAGATAATGATATGTCTAATATTGATATTACTAGGTTAGTATCTATTTCATAATAGCGCTTACACGTAGCCACATACCCTCGCGGATCCATGCCGGATCTCGTTTGGTGACGTATTTAATTCTATAAGCACAATCACAAAAGTATACTGATAGTTGAGTGGGTCTAGCAATAAACCGTTACTCACCAAATCCTGTGTGAGGGATTAGAGTAGTATAATAGATATAATAGTTGTAATAAACATTTTTTTTCTTTTTTTTTATGTCATGAAAGTGGCAAACAGGCTTGCAGTTCATATTGATGTTAAGTGATGACTGCAGCCTATAGACACCCACACAAAGACCAGATGTCAAAATGCAGATGCGTTACCACTCCTGAGGCCTAAGGTGTTATGCCTCTGTGCCGGAAATTACAGGGCCGTACATTACCACCTGACCGGAACACGATAGTGCTGAACACTACCATTTAGCGGCAAGTATATTAGATAATGCGGTGGTGCCAACGCCCGCGAGCTCCATCACTGGAGCTCTACCACCAGTAATGCTGCATAATTTAAGATCAAGCAAGCAACATACATATTCATTGTTAACTTTATTTTTTCTGAGTGAAAATGTCGAGTGTCTATTTTTTAACCGACTTCGAAAAAAGGAGAAGGTTATCAATTCGTTGGGATCTTTTTTTATTACTTTAAAGTCGGTCGCACTGTATGTGACTGACAAACGGCTTGTCGATGCAACCTCACTGTTCACATTTCATTGAATTAATGTAATTTCGCTTTCTACATACCTATTTACTTACAAGTATTCTAATAAAAGCCCCTTAATTCAATCAAGCCACGTATCCGAAGTAAATCACCGGAATTAAATAAGGATATACCAGTAAAATGTCGACCCAATTTACAGGCGAAAATAGGGGCCCACAAAATCAACGTCTGCCATCATTCAATTTGCGGTGTTTTATCAAATTAATTTCCATAACTTGGAGTTGACGTGATTCAGATGTATTGTCTGCTATTGTTTTGGGTGATTCGACTGTGTGATTGAATTTTTCTGGTCCTTCAATCAAAACGTAGGGTGAAATTTTCATACAAACCAACCTTTTTTTTTAGATCAATAGGTACTGATACTTTTTGGTCTTAATAATATTTGCGTTAATATTTTTTATTATTTTTTTCAATTTAAGACATAGATCTGTTTTTTCTAACTTTTTTACCTAGAAAAACTTATTCTCAACCGTGAGTTTGCATTGATGAAACGTTCACATAAAAACATGTTACAATCCCTGTCTCTTGACAATGTATCGTATCGCGTTTGCACTGTCATCAAACATGTAAAAGCAAAATACATATGGGTTTAAAGACATTTATTCTCAAAAAAGACATCAAAGACAAGATATCAATACATATCGCGGAAACAAATCAAAAGACTTGAATTGCAACAAGTTTTATCAATAAGAAGTCTTGGAACATGTTGTTTGATAAGGTTGTCAGATTTACACTCAGGGTATCAGATCTTGTCCACTACATGTTTCGTATTTACCAGATGGTTCGAAAAACTTAAAAAACTTTAATTTCGACATTTTGTGTGATTTGTATAGCGACAATGTAAATGTCAACTTAGACATGTCATAGACAAACATGAATACAAGACATGTTTTATGTCAATGTAAGCACAGATAACAACAAATCTTGAGATGTTTCACTAAAATGATAGGTTTGACAGCAGTGCGAACGCTAGCACCAACAAGACATATCGAAATACATATTTTATGCGACGAGTTGCGAAATAATTATTATCATGTTTAATGTTCTTAGTGCAAACTAGGGGTTAAGGAAACTGCTTAGCTTTTGATAACCCATAACTTTGTTATCAACTTCATTAATTTTTTATGACTGATGATGATACTTTCAAAGTGTATGAAATCTTAATATATATAAATCTCGTGTCACAATGTTTGTCCTCAATGGACTCCTAAACCACTTAACCGATTATAATAAAATTCGCACACCATGTGTAGTTCGATCCAACTTGAGAGATAGGATAGCTTACATTACGCTATGACTAATAGGAGCAGAGCAGCGCGGGCGAAGCCGGGGCGGGCCGCTAGTTGGTATTATAAATTAATGCAATGTCCAATAATCATTGCTATCATAATTTAAAAATGTATTAAATTATTTCGTATATTTTTTAGGGTTTCGTTGAAAATTTTATGTTGTGAAATGGTATATGAGTTACACGTAATTATTGTGTACGTTTCAGATTTGGTGGCCAGAAAGTATCTTATTTACCATCCAAAAACAGTTATTATAAAAATCAGATGTCGCCTGTAAACAATTATAAGGTAAGAATAATCCCTTTCAATCTTAAAAAGCCAAGTTCAGTGTCGCTGTAGATAAATATCATGAAGAAAGAAATACTTTTTTAAATAGGTATCCATTTACAGCAAGTGTTGAATTTCAATCTTATAAAAAAAAATATCATTAAGACTAATTAATTTAATAGATAATTGACTATATTCGCTACAACAGTCCGCCACGATCCAATCGAGATATTTATATATATTAAATAATAAAAAGAAATTGAATAAAATACAAAAGTTTATTCATAAAGCTCTTTAAAATACTTTTCAACACTCACAGAATAAAAATAGACACGTCTAACTAAATACATTTATTTTCCAGATCTTCCAGAAAATTCCAGCCTCGTCAATGATCCTAAGCAATTACGATCCATTCTATTCACCGCTGCTCTCTCGACTGGATGGAATCTTCGCAAGACTCGGTGAGATAATAATACCTTGAACCTTAATCTATTCAGAATAGAATTCAATTATCGTCGACATTCTGTTAAATCATTCAACCGATATGCTCTTAAGGGTTCACCAGGGTTATTCTTTGGGTTCTCGATTTCGAACCTTATATTTCGGGAATATGCAAGAGTTTTGTATGAAAAGAATACCAGTATTATAGGAGAACGATTTAAATAAAGATGTTTATGGATAATTTCATAATTTATTAGATAACGCATATTAAAATATATTTGTCAAAGGGATGCACCCGAGATTGTATAAAATTAGTCGGTTAATTTTGCAATTATTAATGATACTTATCAATTTATTTCACTTCATTAGTCAATTTTAAATTATAATAAAACTAGTTTTCGGATTTATCTCGCGTATACGAATCGCGGAACCCGACGTTTCGGTCGCTTTTCAATTTTATATTTTTCATCAATTTCAGATACCTATTGTTTTCAAATGCAAGTAATGTTAATTACACCGTAATTTTTACTTCGGTTACGTAAAAAAATAGAATTTTGTAATTGGCATCATCCTCAGAAACAAAAAAAAATTTCTTTATTTTCTAAAAACAAAGTAAAGAAAAATGAATCATCTGAGTAAATTATTTACTTAGTCAAGATGTTGTAGTGTTTATTAGGTCAACTAGATTTACTAACTAATATTCTTAACTCGATATAACTCGAGTTGCGCTAAGGTCGTGTTAAATCAAGTTGCAGTTTGTTTTTAGTTTAATCCATAGAGCAACTCGGTCCACCGGTCGCGGCGGACCGGAGGGAGTAGCCATAGCGTTTATTATCGATGCAAAACTGTCTGTCATTTTTTGCGGGGGGAAATACGTGTGACCCACACTCACACTACAAAAATCGTTTATTACTACGAAACTCACATCTTGACCTTAACTTTTGTTAAGGTCAAGTACATAAACAGTTTCACACACACATTTAAATATCTGGGCGACAGGCATAGGACCATTTGGTCTTGTAGTTTGACAGAGGGGAAAGCCCGCATATGGCTACTCCCCTCCGGTCCACCGCGGCCGCTGGCCCGTGTTGCTCTATGGTCTAATCATACAAATCTGCACTAAAGCGCATCAACCAAATTTCGTAAACTCATAGACATGACGTGCAGTTTTCCGATATAATATTTATATTCATCCTAATAACTTGACTTTTACCGGAGCCATGTGAATTTCAACTCGAATTATGTTATCATGTAATTCAAGCCGTGCTTTCTGAAGTTAGTTCAATAATATTTATCTGTAGCACGCAAGTTTGAAATACTGGCCATATCCCATATACATTTTACATATTTTTTTTTTCAAAATTTAAAAACGTAACGTAACTTTACGCCTGTAATCCCCGAAGGGGTAGGCAGAGGTAAATGCATGCATTCAATCATACATGCAAACACCCACGACTCGCCGGTTACGTTTTGGCCCATGTAACAGGTGGCGAACCTGTTGCCATCTCCGGGCACATTACCAAACTCCAGGGTACTGGGAAACTTCCAGAAAATGGAAAAATCCCAACAGAAGCAGAGATAAAGGATTTTAAACCGTTATCTCTGATAGTCCCCGACCCGGGAATCGAACCCAGGACCTCCAGCGTAATAGTAGTGGCCTGCTACCACTACGCTACTGAGGCAGTAAAATTTTTAGTGTAATATATTTTTATTTTGTTAATTGTAATTGACATCCGTGCGTCACCGAATGGGTTCCGATTGAAAATCAGCGCTAGGCTCACGCCTGGCATATTGCTGAATCGGCCACCTTTTTGGTGCTAAAAGGAAACACACATTCAGAGCAGATCTATGTACCTAGTATGTTGTGCTATTTTTTAAGTAATTTTATGTTCTCTTTTACTTTGTAACCAACCCGTGTTTGCTCTCTGCACCAAATAAAGTTTTACTTTCCTTCACTTTAACAATTACGTTAAATTAAAACAATACAAAACCTTCCGTTGGTGTTATTCGATAAAATCTGAACAGTCCAACTCCTAATTGATCGAAGTTTTCGTCAGCAGAAGTGACACGGGCTGTTTTTTACCAAAAGTTATTTTTCTTCACAATCTCATTAATGTGTGATTCTTCGAATCCTCAAAAAAACGATTCATCATAAAATTAAAAAGTTTTATTACTTTTTGCATTCTTCCCGTCACTGTATTGATTTGACGCCCAAGCAATGTTATTTTCATTGAAGGTATCTTCAATATTTTATTTTATAGAGTCACGCAACACAATATTAAGCTCACTGTCTGTATTTGTAATTTTTCTTCTTCTTATATATATTTTTTTCGATTTTTTAAAGGTTTCTTAATATTTCTATTCACCAGTATGACCGGTCTTGCATCGTATATCGTATAGTCTTGTTTATCTTCTTAAATAACTAATTCATAAATAGGAATGAAATATAAGCATAGCCCTGAAAATTGTGGCTAACATTTTCCTCATATAATGTTGAATGTTCTTATTCAAATGTTAATTATTTTGTACCTAAATTAGTTAGAAGTAAAAGTCTTGTTATCTTATTTATTTCACTAAACAACTTGTCTGACAATGCTACCTACTTATATGAGATGTTGCCGGCTTTCACAGTTGACGGAACATAAAACACGACATTTCGGTTTTTATTACCCACGGACGGATGAAATGAAAGAAACTGTCTTCTACCTTTTCTTGGATAAATAATGTTCATGTTAAGTAGTTAAATTTTCATGATTTTCTTTTTCAGTAAATATTGTTTTGAATTTACAATGAAATTATTCTCGTTTATTGCATCTAACATAGTTGACATCTGCAAGTAAATTAGGTACATCCTCAGCAATAGGAGTGCAAATGCATCTGAATAGTAATTGATCAGATACATTTATCGTTTTATTAAATTACTAGGAGTGCCCGCGACTTCGTCCGCGTGAGAATTTACTATCTACTACCCTTAAAATCGTACCAGGTACAGTCTATTCCACTCTCAGTTTATTCATTAAATTATATCGAACATCAAATACAAAGCTCTTTAATTTAAAATGAACGAAAAATGTCTCGTATCCCAAAAACGAATTTCTTTTTCGCAAACTCTCGTTTTAATAATGGCGGCTTGTGTGAGAATATACCAAGTTTCTTGTAGCAAAAGAAAGAAACGAAGGGAAACATCTGTGATTAAACTCTGAATTCGAGTCTCGTGTCTTTAATTTTAATGCTGTGGAATGTTTTTAATATGCAATATGTTTTGAGAACGTATTTTGTAACTCGATGGCTATTAATTTGAAAGAAAGTCATCATCATGTTATTAAATATAATCGTCATCCTCCGAATTTGCGATGCCTCTGCGGGGTGTCACAGGCAATATTATTTAAGTTATAGTTTAAGATAACTTGTAATATTCTTGTGGCAAGCAATAAATGGTTTGAATTGAATTGAATCATCATTGCTATTAGAATGGTTTGTCCGCTATTGTTCGGCTGACTGCACTAGTAAAGGAATTATCTGCTAATTGTGGGCGGTAGGATCGTCACGTCCTTACGCTCTGGATTATGGACTATGCATTACCAAGTTTCTTGTAGCAAAAGAAGGAAACGAAGGGAAACTGTGATTTAACTCAGAATCCCAAATCCCGTGACCTTAGTTCTTATTTTGTAGATTGGGATTTGGTTTATTATAGCCTCGGCCCGATTAGATAAAGAGACCGCGTTGATTATGCTAAAGCGTTTATTCACCTCCAATGACAATTTTATGCAACTATCATGTACGGATATTACTGCCACTTTCACGATATTCAAAAAAATATCACCCATCAAATTGTAATCCACGCCAGTCTGTGGGAATTCACCAAGTTTCTTGTAGCAAAAGAAATAAACATGGGGAAAACATCTGTGATTAAACTCGGAACTCGTAAACTGAGTCTCGTGTGTCCTTAATTTCAATTTTGTGGAATGTTTTTGGCATACTTTGTTGTAATTGGGATGTTGATGATTATAATACACGACCGGATTTGGTTGCACCGAATCTGCCGTACAAACTCGCGCGAGCGGACCGCATCGGACTTGATTAATAATAATTCTGTCCGCCGGGCTCCTCTACACACGGCCAGATTTGATTCGGAGCGTATCGAATCCGCTGTCCGCTCCGTACCAAATCCGGACGTAAAGTAAGTAAAGTAAAAAAAAACGTTTAATTTTCCTTCACAAATTTTAGGCTTATAGGTACTTATTGCTAATACAGTACTTGTGCACTTCGATCCTATTTTTGTGAGGGACTGGTGCCTGAAATAGGTTTCTAAATGAAATCTGTGCTACAGGTCGCCAGGCCCCTCCCGCAGACAGTTCTCAATTTACAGCAAGACAGTAAAAGAAAAAAAAAAGAAGAAAAAAAACACTGCCTAAATTATAGCCGCTACAAAAAATATACATATATAAAAAAAAAGAAAACGTGTGGACTTTTATGACAACATCTAATTAAGATTAAATTTTATTTTATTTTTAAGATTAAATTTAAGCGCAATGGAAAAGGCGAGTTACAGTTTGATTTCAATAATTATTTGGGTGTGTTTTGTTGTTCGCTAGAGAGCGTTTGTGGGTGAGTGAATGTGGAGTGTGCGTGTGTATGTGTGTCTGAGAGTCGGAGTGTGTGTGTATGTGCTTGTGTGTGTGTGTGTGTGTGTGTGTGTGTGTGTGTGTGTGTGTGTGATTGTGTGCATGTGTGTGACGGCTGCGCGGTGGAGCGGAATTTACGTGTCTAGAAAGGAGTATTGGTGAGTAATAGGTAAGTTTTGGTCATAGGTAAGTTTTGCGTTATTTTATCATTACGTTTATTTATTATAGATATGTATAATAAGTATTTAATTTATATGCATTTTAGATTATAATACCTATTATATATAATATTCCAAAGTTGTATACAATCTTATTTTAAAATAAGTATGATTTTTTCTGTAGTGTCATAATCCAGAGTTTTTAAATATTTTGTAACTAATCGTTTGCAATACGTTTTACGTTGGGGATATATGTTGAGAATAATATTCAGTTTATTATATAGAAAGGGCCCAAGAAAATGGTAGAAATTCTGTGAGAAGGAAGTATTGAGAGTTGGTAGGGTACAGACTGCTCTATTCCGGCGTTTGTCCTTTAAGAAGTCTGGATCGTAGAATAGCTCGGAGTGTTTTTTTAAAAAAAAACGTGCGTACGACTATGAAGAAATGTGGCGCGACATAGCTAATCACATTATTTATTATTTTATCTTTATTACTCCATGTATTAATTTTTCAAAATTTCGTACTCATGGAATATCACAATAGTATCACAATATTGTTTCATATTTTAGCCTCGGCCCGACTGGAAATAAAAACCGTGTAATAAAATTAATCTACAGTATTTATTCAGTGCCAATGACAAGTTTATTCAACTATCATACATCTCTATTACTTTCACGATATTTTGGAATATCCGTCCACGCCTGTTGTTGCTTAACCATGAAATCGTATTGAATATCAAAGGCAGTTGATTATTATTATGAATACGTATTATGAATTCTTTTTGTTAAATTCGCCTACAAGCAAACATTAATGTTTGTTTACATGTGGATTTAAAAATTTCTTGTGGCAAAAGAGAAAAGCAAACAACGGCAACATCTGTTATTAAACTCTGAATCCGAGTCTCGTATCTTTAATTTTCATTCCGTGGAATGTTTTTTGTATGTGTGTTCTGAACGCGGATGTTGGTGGTTATAAAAGAAATGTGGCGGTACAGAAGCCATTCACAACTCCTGTTATGTAAATTCACTGTTTAATTTTTCGGAGTTCCGTACCCAAAGGGTGCCAAAATAATATCACTTTGCGCAGTGTAAAATATTGCCACATTAGCTCGCCCGCTTTGAACGAATATGAGCATGTCGAGGTGATTTTAATTCCGTGTGTCATCGCTGGCAACACGCTGGTTAAAGACCTTAGTCTTGAGACACTGGGGTAAATTGGACGAGAAGGTGTAGAATGCGTAGCTTTCCGAATGCTGCCGTTAATTAGTCAGTGAGGTAGTGCCTTAGTTTCTCTCAGATCATATACATAATCGTCGACAACTTCCAGTGTAGTACCCTCAACCAAAAAACATGTTTTTTTATGTAATGGAAGTGGCAAACAAGCATGCAGTTCACATTGATGTTAAATGATGACTGTAGCCTATAGACACCTACACAAAGACCAAGGTCAAAATGCAGATGCGTTACCACTCCTGAGGCCTAAGGTGTTATGCATCTATGCCGGAAATCACTGTACTATTACCACTTGACCGGCACACGATAGTGCTGAACACTACATTAAGCAGCAAGTATATTAGGTAATTCGGTGGTGCCTACGCCCGTGAGCTCAATCACTGGAGCACTACCGCCAGTGAAAAATATCCCGATTTCAAATAAATAACTTTCATTTCCAGGTCTGGCTCCATCAGAGAACACTGTAGACGATGGGGTAGAAATAGGTGGTCAGAGTCTCAGTGATGTCAAGTTAGAGGCGTGCAGGGAACAGCTGATTTGCTTTATGTATTCCAGCCCGGCCAAGTATGCGCCGTACAGTAATTTGATCTCAGCACAGCTTAGCAGGTAAGACCTTGGCGACTATTCTTCTTGATTTTTCTTAAGTTCAATGAAATACATAAAGTATGATTGATATAAGAGTCAAATAAAAAACAGTCAGCAACATGTGAAAGCGTAACACACAGACTTTTGCAGCTATGATATTAGTATGGGTGGCATAGATTTCGCTTTTGATGGTACTGCAGCTGATATCTATGAGAAAACCAGAGGTCAAAATGCAAATGCGTTGCCACTTAAGTTGTTTTGCTACTGTAGAAATTATTACTGATTTTTACCATTGCCATCTCAGCGGAACACGGCAGTGCTATACAGTACCATTTAGTGGCAAATAGGTCAAGTAATGCGTTAGTGCTTATGCCCTCGAGCGTCGACAGTGAGATTCTACCGTCGAGTAATCATAATGCTACAAATTTTATTGCCATAATAATAATAGTATTCTCCAGACCGAATATCGGTCACGGCGGCAAATGTCAACGGAGACCAGCCAACTGCGCAGGAGATATTATAGTGCACAAGTGTTTGCGCAAACACAGGTGCACTCTCCATTCCTTCAATCTCATAATCCAATGGGACGGCAATCCGACACGACCGGAGAGAGATCGGGCGCAGAACCGACGACTTCACGTGCTCTCCGAGGCACCAGTCTCCGTGCAATTACTAGGAATCGCCTCACAGAAAAAACCCAACCACAGATTTTCCCGACCCGGGGATCGAACCAGGGCCTTCAGGCTTCACCATTGCGATTGCGACCACTGAGCCAACGAGGCAATGCATTGTGATATTAATGAGACTAATGCCTATCTTTTAGGGAATTGAACGAGCTTCGTCGACCAGTGTCAGATAACCCAGAGATTCTCCGTTTCTTCCGGTACATGCGCGCTGCGAGACGCGGGCAAGAAGGCACGGACTGTATGCGGGCTCATCCCGCGTGCGTTGGCAACACTGCACCTTCACATACCATGATCGCTGCATACCATGACATCAACAAGCTTGTGAGCGCTAGAAAATTAAAAAATTAGAGGTGAGTTTATACTCCAATTGGTTTATTCTCAGTAGTTCAATCGTCTAACTAGTAAAAATTTTTTTTATTATCTCTTCGACCGTCGAACTAGTAAGAATTGTAAAATTTTTACTGTCAGCAAAAAAAAAACTAACATCGAACGGTTTACGGCCGCACCGTAAACCGTTTAAGTTGGGAGCGCCCATGGTCCTAATCACGCCCCTTTATTAATTCGACAGTGGAACAAATGAGAAAAAAAAATCCCACTAGTACGACGGTCGAACAGATAAAAAAAAAATCTCACTAGTTCGACGATCGAACTAATGAATCGAACTTATGGGCATAAGCCCTCCTAATTTGGAAAAGTAAGAACAACTTACTGAAGGTAGAGTTCCAATTGTAGGAGCTCGGGGTACTACCAAGACAATGTCATTTAGCTGCAGAAAACAGGCAGTAAAATCAAGAATAATTTGATTTCGTTTAGGAATTGAACCTGCGACCAATTCAGTCCGTTCGCTTTACCACTTCAGTGGCTTCGTGGTTCGATGCCTGCCCGAAGCATATTGTTCGTATCCATTTTTTCTTTGATGACTGAATTAACTCGCATCGTGTATGTAATATATGTATATTCCCGCCAAGTTCCTTACGGGGTAGGGTGAGTGTGTTGAACGCCAGATATCGCAGTCCAGACATACTTCCCGTGCTTCTTTTACTTCATTCTCTTCATAAATGCCCGACAATTTCTAAGACTTATGACCCCACCATCAATAATCCGCATTTGTTATTGCGGCAAACAAGAACTATAACAATATTTTAACAACTATTAACATTTCAACAAAATTGAACAGCTAAATAATGGCACATACAGGAGTAATATTACAAGAACACGAATATTTAATACCGCAATATTTGCATAATATTCCGAAATTGAGCTTCACCTCAACCCAATTTGAGTCGAGGCGTAAAAATTAATATTAAATATGCGGATTAATATTGAATATTCACGTCACGTAGAATCACGCATCACTGAATATTACAAAATATTTTTGATATAATACTCGGGTTGTTAATAGCAAATTGCGAATTTATGTTGATTAAAATTGAAAAAAAATTGTCAGGTCTGTCGCTTGGTAATTTTAATATTACGGAGGGGATTGTGTTTTAATGATTTTTAATCAACACTGATCATGTTGTATTGTTGACGTTCGCAGAGATAAATAAACAGATAGAGGCCTCAATAGGTACAGGAATTCGGATTAGGGTCAGGTTGCATAAAATTTAAAGTCATAATATTATTTGACATAACATCTATAGGCATAATGACCAATAGACCTAAAACCCAAAAACCATAACCACAATAAACTAAATCATAAAGTCATAATGACAATAAGCCTAATTAAAAATAGGCATAACATTCCACAGTATAGTGATAAACATAAATATGAATAAACTGAATAATAATTATACGAGTACCATATTATTGTTTATAATAATAACTAGCTGTTGCCCTCGACTTCGCCCGCGTGGGTGTAGTTTTATAAATAATTAAGTAGCCTATGTTCTTTCTCAAAGTCAGCTCTATCTCTGTACCAAATTTCATTTCCTCCACATCTATTGCATTGCTTTATGGTAGCAGCAGCGCCATCTATTACCAACTATGCTAGTTAGGCAACCGATATAATAGACTTTTCAGTTTATTGAATATCGTAAAGAAGTCGCTTTTACCCTTAATAATTGTTTTATATTATTTCGCATTAACACATGCTTGTGAAATATATTTTATTTTTAAAGAAAAATGGAAAGAAAAATTTGACTTCACGAGTTCGAGTCTCGCCTGAAGTCAAATTTTTCTTTCCATTTTTCTTTAAAAATAAAATATATTTCACAAGCATGTGTTAATGCGAAATAATATAAAACAATTATGTAATTTAATTTTATAATGTATTTTGAAATTGTTTAATGTATTTTAATTGTGAATGTATTTTAATCTTTAAAATAATATATATTGCTTGTGTATCGCATTGGGTAGCCACCTGTAAGGATAGATTTAAGATTGTTAAATAAATAAATAAATATTTTGTCGATATTATTATTGAAAAAGGCCTCAGGTTATATTCAAATACGTTACAATTTGCATTAATATAACAATAATAAAATCAATCTTTTTTGTTTCAGGAAACGGCTTATCCTTAATCGTGGCTGGAATTCTACAGAATGCTTAGGAAAATCTAAAAACCTATTTATATTTAGACTTTGACTGAAGCTATGTAATATAATTCTTCATCGATTTCATACAAATTTTTCTATTAAGAACAGTTTGTTCCCAATTTTAGATGACAAGAATCCCGAAAAAAGTATGTTAATAGGTATCGGTACGGATCTTGAAATCTGATTTATTACTGTGTCTGTATGTCTCTTGTGTGGTATGAAAGAAGGCGCGGGGGCAGAGGATTCATAAAAATTATCGATTACAAATGGCCCATCGCGCGACGCGTCATAATCGCCAGTTGTGATTCGTTCTTTAATCTCGTTATACGTCCCTCAACCAATCAGCGAGCATTTTATTTTAACACAAATGAAAGTTTGTGGTCCATTGCTGAATATCCGTGCCGATACCTATTTACTTATGAATATGATTTTACATGTATGTATCTCTCATATATTATCTCTTACCAATATATATATAATACCTCTTAACAATACTCTTACAAACTTCACAAATATCAAAACAACATGAGTATGCGTGTTGTCTTCATTAACTAATTAATTATATTCTCAAAACAAAGACTTAAACACTGAACGTGCTGGTGATTAAACGCTTAACCGCCTAGAGCATATTATGGTCTATTTTATTGTTAAAACAATTGTGTGTTGTATATTTACTGTTATTGCCTTAACGGATCTTCTGCCATGATCCGATGAGGTAATAAACAGTAAAAGTCTTAAAAAGGAAAGCTTAAGAGCTGTCTTATAAAATATCTCTGTTTCTTATGTTAAAAAGTTGAAAAGACCAGAAGCATTTTTTTATTGGCAGAAGGACTTTCTTGTTGGAATGTGGTTATTTTAGCTGAACATTTGCAATATCAGCGGAGTTAGCAAGTGCCTTTTGTCAGTTTTAAAGTTATTGATAATAAATCGTTTTTACTGGTGGTAGAGCTCCAGTGACGGAGGTCGCGGGCACTACCGGATTACCTAATATTCTTGCCGCTAAAAGGTAGTGTCCAGCACTATCGTGTTTCAGTCAGGTGGTAATGTACGGCCTTGTAATTGCCGGCACAGAGGCATAACACCTTAGGCCTCAGGAGTGGTAACGCATCTGTATTTTGACCTTGGTCTTTGTGTAGGTGTCTATAGGTTGCAGTTATCACTTAACATCAATGTGAACTGCATGATTGTTTGCCACTTCCATTACATAAAAAAAAATATATGGAATCAGAACTTAACATGCAAGCAGATCTTTTATGCATTATTATGAGAAAGGTCATACATAAAAATTGTTGTCCCTTCCTCAGATCTTAGGGATTTTTGCTAATGATAGATAATTGAAATCACTTGATATATTAGTAATTTCTTATATTGTTAATAAGCTTAAATTATATAATACATGTTTGATAATAGCAAACGTGGCTTTATTGCCAGTAGATCGAACTCCGTGGTATGACGAAGGAAGCCGCTCATTTATCCTAAAACTGCTTAGTTAACAAATATGCAGTTGAGTCGTACAATAATTATGATCTGTCTGATAATATCTTACGAGAGATAAAATGCTTACTAAGCTAACATTGCCAAACTGTAAATAAGGCCTGTAAATTTAATTTGCCGTATTAAAATTTTTGTTAAGCAGATAAAAAAGGCTATACCTACAAATACCATTTTAATTACCAATAAAAAAAAATATTAGTGTTTTCAATTTAAAAAAAAATTGCTGTTTACGGAGATTCCATAAAAATAGTATTTATAATTAATTATTAATATTTTCATTAGCAACATTTTCGCTCAGCCTTCTAACCCAATGGCCGTACGCAAGCTGTCATGTATATTTACAATCAAGAGTTTATTTGGTGGAAAATTTAAGAGTGCTAAGTAATTAACTAACTAATTTATTGTTTGCGGGTGTAGATCATGCAAATAATTAGGCTGAGGTTGACGAAGAGGTAGTAAAGTTAAACACCTTTAATGTGGCAATGATAATTATGTAGGTTTTTTTTTTTATATGTAATGGAAGTGGCAAACAAGCATACAGTTCACATTGGTGTTAAGTGATGACTGCAGCCTATAGACACCTACACAAAGACCAAGGTCAAAATGCAGATGCGTTACCACTCCTGAGGCCTAAGGTGTTATGCCTCGGTGCCGGAAATTACAGGGCCGTACATTACCACCTGAACGGAACACGATAGTGCTGAATACTACCATTTAGCGGCAAGTATATTAGGTAATGCGGTGGTGCCTACGCCCGCGAGCTCCGTCATTGGAGCTCTACCACCAGTTAGAAACGTGAAGGAAAGGTGAAGGTACATTTGTTTTTTTATTATAATTAATTAGTCAGCGAGTCCCCAGCGATTACTTTTTTGCAGTATAACCCATTAAACATACGCTTGTGGCATAAATGAGACTTTGCTACAATGTTAGGTACTAAAAACTTATTTCAATATTTTTTGTAATAAAAAGTAGATAATAACTGATGTCATAATTAATCTCTAAGAATACTATGCGTAATTATTATCATTCAGTCTGGACGATTTTATTTATTTATATACTATATTTATGAGGTAATCTAGATAATTATTACCTATAGCGTTCGGTAGGTAGCGCTGGTGTCAAAGTTTAGAAAATATTACAAGGAAGGCCCTTCGCAGTGAGTAAAATATTAAGTCGTTGGGAATAAATACTTCATTACAAGCTTGTAAAAATTGTTTCGGTAAATAGGTAACAAAAGACAGTAAGTATAGATACTATCTTCATTATTAGCAATTAAGTACCACAGAAAAGAGCGGATTGTTTTAATACTGCAACTTATTAAGAGTTTCTATACCAAAACTATAATGCTTATCATATAAATCAGTGATTCCCAAAGTGGTCCAGGTGGACCCCCTGGGGTCCATGGGAGACTCGATCGGAGTCTATGTAGGCGTGAATAAAAATTGGCAATATGGGAATGTCATATAAATGTAGGTCCACCGAAACCAGAAAAAAATGGAACGGAGTCTACAAGAACAAATACTTTGGGAACCTCTGGTTTAAATGAATAGAAGCATTTTAGATTCTTTTTATTTGGATGATGATTTGAGTCATTGCTTTGCCTCTTTTAATAAACATCATTGTACAGACACTACTTATATCAATGTATAAAACCAAAAGGATGATATTATAAAAGATAATTAATTAAAAATCATGTTCCAATTGAGAAAAGTTTCTATCTGGTGATTATCTTAAAACAGAGATCAGTTTCAATTTATTCCGTAAACTCAAGTGTGTATATAAATAGGCGTTTTACTTGGTCTAGATTCGTCTTCGGAGTTTGGAGACTTAAAGTTAGTTTTAAAAAGTTATGACTGTAATTTATTGTACGATTGTGTGTGTGGTTGTTTTTATTTTTTTTTTTATTGTAAAGAAGCGGTACAGCGTGAGGTCCTGGGTTGAATGCCCGGGTTTTGGCGTAAGAGGATGTTTCTCAGTAACAAGCTTGGAGTTTAAATGTTTGACAAATGTAGTAGTGGAGTAGGCTTGCTGCCCTATTAAATGGGATACAAAAATCGTCTGGTGAGTCTACTCATGTCTATACAGGGTTAATTGAAATTAGCGCATCATCTTTTGCAAGCAGCCTCTCTACATCAATCCCAAAAATATTAAATGTATTCTACGACTTTTTAAAATTAATAGATTTACAAAAAAAAATACAAAAATGTTTTCAAAAGTTCAAAAGAGCATTGCCGCTGCTGCGTTACCCCGCAACCCCGTGCCTAGCTGCACGACGTGGCGATATTTTGCTTAGGCAAGGTGCATGGCATACCTATCTACGCTTAGAGTAAAAAAAGTTAGGAAGCAAAAAATAAATTATTGTATGGGCAAGCTTAAATTTTAAAAACATTTATTTTTAGAATTTTTTTTTTTAATTTTAGTAAATCCTAGAACAAATGTTGTTGGGATTAATGAAGAGAGGCTGCCTGCAAGAGGTGATGTACTCATTTCAAATAACCCTGTATACATGTCATGTTTTCTAATTGTATTGGATACCCACTTTAACCTCTTCGTTCAAACGTAAAAAAAGTGAAATTATGTTTAAATTGTTTAGAAATTAAGACGCATTTAAAAACACTACTTATAACGACAATAATAGGTTGGGGAAAAAGTCTTTTCGCATTATAGTATGTATGAACTTGTAATACAATCTCTTTGGCTGTAGTATTTGTATCTGGCTGGTTTTGGTATCACTCAAAGTTAAAATTTTAAAGAACATAATTCCAAATTCAAATTAGGCAAATGTGTGATTTTCATTGGTTTTTCGTACTGTCAAGATGAGTGAATCTAATGAAGAAATTCGATACGTTTTAAAATTTTACTACAAAAAAGCAAGAAGTTGAGAGAAAGCGGCCGGAATTGATCAACAGAAGGGGTGTGGTGTTTCATCATGATAACGCTAGACCTCACACATCTATAGCCACTCAGCAAAAATTAAGAGAGTTTGGCTGGGAGGTGTTAATGCATCCGCCGTATAGTCCTGACCTTGCACCTTCAGATTTCCACCTGTTTCGGTCTCTTCAGAATTCCTTATGCAATGTTAGGTTAACATCACGAGAGGACTGCCAAATCCACTTGTCGCGGTATTTTGATGAGAAGTCCCAAAATTTTTATAGCATTGGGATCATGTCCCTACTTACAAGATGGCAAAAAATAAACTGTATTAAGAAATGTTTTGAATTATCTTAAAAAATGCGAAGAAACTTTTTCCCCAACCTTATATGTCATTTTTTAAATGTATTCCGTCCTTGTTTAATTGTTATTTTATAAGTTTGTAAATATTTCAATTTAATTAATAAACTATTCGACTCCACGTTTATTGAATTAATATATTTTATTGTATCGGCAAGTAAAACTCATTATGTGCCCATATTTCATGTAACATATTTAAAATAAATTATAATTTGCTATTTATTGACCAACACTATTTATTTCTGTAGTTAATTATTTATTATTTAGTCATGGATTATAAGGAATAGAGGCAAATAAATCATATTGAAAATTACACTGCCTTTTAATAGTGTCGTAACATTACCCGATTTTTTTTCGGCACAGCTGTAAACTCAAGTTTATATTGGTGGTAGAGCTCCAGTAACGAAGCTCGAGGGCGTAGGACGCATTACATAATCTATCTGACGCTTAGGGTAGTAGGTTAGATGGTTAGATGGTAATCTAACCCGTGTTCCGGTTAGATTAGGGTCAGATCCCGGGTCTCCTAAATCACATGCAGGGTCAGATTTAGGAGTCTGGAGGACTTTGACCTCAAACTATTTTTCAAATAAACTGAAACTTGAAATGCAGATTTTCAATAGATTATCATTATTATTTATTATTTTATGACTAGCCGTTGCCCGCGGCTTTGCCCGCGTGGACGTTATTTTATAAATAATTTTAATTTTACGATCCCGTGGAAATGTCCTAATTAAGTTTCCCGTGGCGACATTTTTGGGGTGATTTTGACAAAATTTTGAAACACGTTTTTTTTATTCCTAAGAGAAAAACTGGACATAGAACTTAGAATTCATTAAAATCGGTTCAGCTGTTTGGACGTGAAAAGGTAACAGACAGACAGACAGATAGACAAACAGAGTTACTTTCGCACTTATAGTATTAGTAGGGAAGTAGGGATAAACCAAGTAGGTCGTTAAGTAACAAACAAAGGTCATTACTTTCGGAAGCCTTTTACCTCTTAAAAATTATCTGGAATATTTTTAAGAGGTAAAATGATCATGCTTACAAATTATATGTTGCGTTCTGTTTAGTAACTAACTTCAGAGTGTCGCTTATAAATGTTGAAGCACGCGCGCATCTAAAAAATTCACTCTCATAATTTTTTTAATCGCGCCAATATAGTAGGTATAACATCTTCAGTAAATCGCAGCAATAACACAGTACAAATATGAACAGTATTGAAATTACGTACACAACGTTCGAAACGGCACACTAACACAAACGCATCGACGCTCGATGTAGCGAGTGACTCAGTACTGCAGCACCGCGAGAACCGCTTAGAGGCCTCGTCGATGTCGAGGCGCATGTTTGTGTGAGTGTGACGTTTCAACGTTTTGCACGTAGTTTCCACACTGTTCATATTTGTACTGTGACAATAACGAAAGATTAATGATTTGTTTGCCACGCGGCCGCGATATATCTAATACTGCTGGTAGAGCTGCAATGATAGAGCTCCAGGGCGTAGGGTGAAAACTTTTTTTTTAATTTCATATTTCACCCAAAAGTGCTACTTATAAATTTATTTAGGTAAGTAGGTACGTTTTATTTTTGTTTCTCTAATTTACACATACCAATTTTCAACTCGAACGGTACACTATTTTCGGAGAAAATCGTCCGTGACAGATAGACGCTCAAGTGATCCTACAAAGGTTCCGTTTGGTATACGGAACCTAACAAAGGAACGTAAAACTTAGTTATAAGCAGCAGCAATAACGAAAGGGATCTAAATGATGGAACGAATCGTGTCGTCTCGCTCATTTGTTACTGCTATCTACAGTGACACACGTGCACGTACCGTGGGCAAAAAAACCTTAATAATTTTATGATTTTTTGTCATGCGGCTGCAATCTATATATATGAAATGAATTGCTGTTCGTTAGTCTCGCTAAAACTCGAGAACGGCTGGACCGATTTAGCTAATTATGGTTTTGAATGATTTTGGAATGTTTAAAAGGTAAAAAAATACGAAGAAATTGACGGGCAATAGTAAAAACGACAATTTCATTTTTCCATACAAATATTCCATATATCTATCAAACCTTTGACACATTATTTCATTGTGAGGCAATACGAAGTTTGCCTCACAGCTAGAATTTCATATTAACGATATTAACGTAAACTCAGTGCATAGGTATGTCATGATTCAAATCTATTCGGTGTCGGGACATGACAAACCCACCACTGGAAGAGAATTCTTCCACAAGTAGAAAGAAAAAAAGAAAACATATTTGGAGAGCACAGAGACACAAAAACGCGAAATTATTAGAAGATTACAAACAATTAATAGGGTACGAAAAAAAACAATAAAAGTTACCAAAAAAGAGATTAATGGCCGAATACTCAAACGTCACTCAATTTTAAGCAACCCTCAAAATGCGCGCTATCTCTATCGTTTGAACGTGTTTTATAAAGACAGAAGACTTTTAAGTCCCACTTAGATTTAAGTGACGTTTGAGTATTTGGCCGTGAGTCTCACGGTTGCTTCAAATGATGCCCAGATCAGCTTCGTGTCAGTTCGATAACATCAATCGAACTGACGCTGATTTTCATCTGGGACCCTGCGTTCCACGATCAAACAAATTGGACAAAAAAAGAAAAAGTAAATGACAATGCCAGATTGTGACCCAGCATTTACACGAAATGTAAATTAAAGAAAAACTGTGTTTTGAAAATAGAATTCTTAGTTAATTGATCTTTTTTCTGTATAACTTGAGGTTAATAATTACGATTAAAAAGTCTTGGTTATGGTTGTTCCTAATTAGAAACGCAATCAATTGCGTTACTCTAAATAACAATACAATACTTTAAAACGTTCTAACTCAAGTTTTAACCACCCAAAGTTAGTTTTAATCCAAATATATTATTTTCGTACATTTAATTAATATAAACATTATTTTAAAATTATTACAAACGCTGTTTTTACTATCGAAACGTTGACAATGAAGGTATCGGTCAACATTACTGTCACAGATTTTTGATCTACCCGAAAAACGATTGTACTTATATAACAGCAACAACAAACCTAGGTACTTATGTCAAAGAACGTTTCTTTAAATATTAAATAATTTTATTTTTACATAGCATACAGGTTTGAAGAAATCAGAATGATTTAATACTTGACCAGGCTGTATGGACCATGTCCTTATTGTGTGTACTGTACCAAATGTATATTACTACGGCCGTGCCATGCATGACATTTTTTAAGTTTACACATAAACTACAAGTTTAAAAGTCATTAAATGTGTGTGTAAATAATCAGTGATAAAATCCCAGCAAAAAGAGGTATTCGCCATGCTGGTAAATAACTGTTAGCAGGTGGGTCAAAGTTCTATGTAATTTCTGGCATTGTCATTTGTACATATGAACCGAGTATCCTGTTAGAGTACCTACACTTCATGACGTCATAGTGTAGACACCCAGACCCGAAACAAATATCTGTACGCCAATACTATATGTCCCGATGCGAGGATCGAACCCGCGACCCTTCGAATCAAACGGTCATCTGACACCGCTGGACTAACCGGGTCGTCAAACGCAGTGCGTCGGTAAAGCGATTACAGCAGGAGGCAGGAGTATGCAAGTCAATTAAGTCGGTCAATCAAGTGCAGTCAATTAACCACAAAATGGCGGTCAAACCATTCCATTATGGTGATAGTAGATAAATATTGATAACGATAGGGATAAAGCTTCCCACGATAAAACTGCCTCCACTACGATCGTAAAACCGCCTGCCAAGCGTGGTGATTATGTGCATATTCTCCCCTAACGACATACATTATTATGGACGTCTCTGGAGAAGGCTTTGTCCAGCAGTGGACGTCTTTCAGCTGGAGTGATGGTGATGATGTCAGTAACTGCTTTAGAGATCTTCTAGATCAAATTTCCGGATCGGGGATATTCAAATGCTTTTAGGATTTTTCAATTTTTTGGAAGTTACGCAGCGTCACCCTTAGTTTGATGATGTGTGGATAACACTTCTACCCAGTTACTTAACCGCAGGCCTTACCACATCTCATTTTGAGGGGTAGGTAAACCCAGCAATTTTTTTTATCGAGCCCACGAAAGAGACAATTGGCAAGTTTCGGCTTCGTAGAGCGTTATCTATTCTCTGCTGCACACTGTCTACGTAAGCACCGACAGTCCGGTATTGGTCAAAACTTGATCAAAATGGTTGATAAACGTCACATAGGTAAGGTAACTGGTGGTAGAGCTCCAGTGACGGAGCTCGCGGGCGTAGGCACCACCGCATTACCTAATATACTTGCCGCTAAATGGTAGTGTTCAGCACTATCGTGTTCCGGTCAGGTGGTAATGTACTGCCTTGTAATTTCCGGCACAGAGGCATAACACCTTAGGCCTCAGGAGTGGTAACGCATCTGCATTTTGACCTTGGTCTTTGTATAAGTGTCTATTACAGTAGCTGCAGTCATCACTTAACATCAATGTGAACTGCATGCTTGTTTGCCACTTCCATAACATAAAAAAAGGTGCGAAAGAAATAACTCTCTACTGACCCGAAATAAGCCGAAGTCTCCTTCCTAAGGTGTAATATTTCTTGTTGGATGCTGTAAGTGACATTCGTGTACGCAACTGTAACAAAGTGCACTTTGTCCTAATGCAAATGGACAGTGAAAGTTGAACCATTAAATATTAGGTATTGAAGTATTGAAATACGGAACAGTGCAGCATTTCCGACTCGCTTTAAATTTTACGCTAGGTTGGATTAGTTTTGATACTTGTCTTATCTTATCGATGTGGAACATCTATTGGTGCGGGTATAAACCGGATCGTTGGCGTGGCGACGCTTGCCGTGGCGACGGGTCGCCACGCTATACTGTGGTATAATGTCCTCCAGACCGAATTTCGGTCACCGCGGCCAATCTCAATGGAGACTAGCCAACTGCGCGGGAGATATTATAGTGCACAAGTGTATGCACTCTCTATTCCTTTACTCTCATAGCCTGATGGGACAGCAATCCGACACGACTGGAGAAGGATCGGGCGCAGGACCAACGGTTTTACGTGCTCTCCGAGCCACGACTAGACTCCGGGCTACTACTGGGAATTTCCTTACAGAAAACCCAATATCAGATTTGCCCGACCTGGGGATCGAACCCAGGACCTCAGGCTTCACCATCGCGATTGCGACCACTGTGCCAACGAGGCAGTCAAAATATATTATATAGTGTATGTGTGAGTATAGATGTGTTTTTTTTTCAGGTGCATTGTACGACTATGATGTTTCACATCTGTCAGGCGTTCCGTGTCGGCTCACCTTTTTTATAAATTATCTCAGTAGTCCAGTGGTAGCAGACCGCGACTGCTACGCCCCACGTACTGTACTGTACGCGTAGCATTCGTGACGGCACGTACTGAGTCCGTCCTGGGTTCAATCCCCGGGTCCGAATCCAATGGCAAATTCTTAAATGGGATTTTTAAATTTTTTATATGTTACGCAGTACCACTCTCGAGGGTTGGTAATATGCCCAGATATCTCAATAGGCCTGAGTGGCCTTAATCTGGGGCATCATAGCATTTATGCTTAAAGCATTTACCTCTGCTTTCCCATTCAAGGAATAAAAAGAAAAAAAGAAACATTCATTCAGAAACAACAGCACGTTGAATCATAAACAAAATAAATAAATAAAAAAAGAACATTATACACAAGACAAAAAAAAAAACAACAGTCACATAAATCACATTAACACAGGCAGGGTAGGCAGATCCCAGATCAGCTTCATGTCAAGCTTCATGATCTACTTGACGCTGGTTTTCATCTGGGAACCCCTGTGCTCCACGGATATGTCCCTGATACTACTTTATAAATACACGCAAGAACTTACGTTTCTTTGCATTCTTATTTTGCGATTTAGTACAACAAGTTGAGTTCCTTTTCGAATCATCTGAATGGATAGATAAAAGAATATAGGTAGGTACTTAATAACAGATGAAAACCAACATGAGTTTTGCGACAAGTAAGAATAGAATATCTATTTATTTAAACTTTTTTGCACATTAATGATATACATAAGATGGACTTAACACAAAGTGGTATTGTTTTCTAGTCAAGTATTCCAGTCAGTCTTTCTAACTACACAACGGATTTTAATGATTATCATAATAAGACAGAATGATTCAAGAGGAAGGTTTTAAATAAAAAGAACAAGTATCAAGATAACTCAAAGCATAAACCTAGATGAGATCCGGCTGTCCTACGCTCTTAGAAAGTTCGTAGCTGAAGATAGTTACAACTCAACTGAAAATTCAACTTTAACACAGACTCATAATGCTCAAATTGCAATAAGCCACGCACTAATTAAGCGGTGCATAGTATTAAGTAATATTGTTGGTCGGTCACCGCACACTGTTTAGAGTTTATGTTGAGTCATCGTTCCACTGACCGTCAAAATTTCGATCGATGTTGTTAAATATGTTAATCCGAACTTGTTTCCTTGGGTTTATCGTCCTTTTATTTGTAATTACTTCACCTGTTTCAAAAAATCACGATTCGATCTCGAAAGGTGACTTTCAAAATACATTGCTCTACTGAAAGGCACTGCTCCCATTTCAAAATTTTGTACAGTTTACTTATTCTTGTATCTTTAGGTACATAATTATAATACTCGTATTTCACTGATGCTCCAGTCCGAAGATCCACATCCACACGTAAGATATCCCGGACGTCAGTCTAGACGAGATTAGTAGGGCTCTCAAACAGCTCAAAACAACAGGGCGCCGGGTGATGACGGAATTACTGCTAAACTCCTGAAAGCAGGCGGCAGGCCAGTATTAGAAGCTTTTCAGATGATATTAAATACTATCGAATCAGAGGGTAAAACGCTACAGGCATGACACAGAAGTGTGGTGGAACTATTTTTTTAAGAAAGATGACAATACCCTTCTTAAGAACTACAGGCCCATCGCACTTCTGAGTCATTTATATAAGCAGTTTTCGAGAGCGATTACGAACCCAAGCAAAATAATCTTCTTTTCAAACTCACCGTGTTGTTACCCAAATCAAACATTAGAGTGTCATACACGTCAACTTATCATAATAAAGTCATTGAACAAACTTACAACACCCAATCTGATATTCCCCGGGGACTGTCGCAACCGTACCTCGGAACTGTTAGTTTCCATGAACCAAATTATGAAAATTCTACCAGGATACAATACGTGTTAGGTAAGTATGGAGAACGAATTTTTATTCAAAGTATATAAGACCGATAAAGAGTGAAAATTGATCAGTAAGCAATGGAAAATAATTATTATTGGATTTTGGGATAATGATAAGGAAATGATTGTTCCATGGTGATTTCAAGTGGTTCCATGCAAGATCCAGTGTTTAGTGGTTTATGAGTTCTAATAAACACATGAACGAGCATTCTGCTGCGGTTTCGCCGCAGCAGTTTGCTCGTTTCTAGTAGACAACCGTTTGTACTTGGAGAACCGAATGCTCGTGTGAAAGAAAGTAGGTAATACAAAAACCACTAAACTAAAGAGCGGTAAAGTGGCTGGATTGGTGATGCAGATATGGTCCCTTCCATTTTTTTGCTTTAATTTCTATATTAACTCACATGTGTTATTACGAATAATAAAAATATGACAATTTCATATTTAAGTCTTCTTCTATCTTTTTTCAACCATTTCTTAAAATTGTGAGTATTTGATGGTGAATACAAAAAAAAGAATAGGAAAGAAAAACAAGATGGTTCGAAGAGAAGTTAACAATTGCTGACGAGACAACTGCTGAATAAGTATAAAAGTGAATTTATTGAACACCTAAAATTATAGAATGAGTAACTGCAAGCTAAAACTTCTTAAAAAAGATCCAAATTTACAAAATTTTGGAAGGAAAGTAAACAATATATTTTGGTTTTAAAAAGCCTACTCCATACATGACAGCCTCACCACCAACCACTGGGATATCCCAAAGTTGCGCTAACTTCATTCAAAGACAATCGTTCTGCGAATCATGTGATATGTGAACCGAAAATCAACTTTAGCTCTTTGATTTTTCGTATCATTTTGTTTTAACTTTCTCATTTCGTTATAACCGAAAAGTTTTGGCTGAGCAAAATAGTTTGAGAGAAATTGTACTTTATGTGAAAAGTGTATAGAGTTCTTTTTTGTCAATTTAGTGCCACAATACGGATCCAAGAGTTTATGCAACTCTTATGTTGATATTATATAAGGTTGTTTGTGAGTTAGCAGGTCATTCTTAGTGGCACCGTTCGGTGCATTGAACGTAATCTAGTTTTTATAATTGTTTTTACATTTATTTTAGGTGAGTTATAATTTATTACTATGTATAACATTTTGTAGATAATTATAAGCTTAAAAAAATATATTATTATATTTTTCATTTATATTTAACATTATTCGGAATTTTATAAACATCTCTTAGATTAAGCGTATTGCTCTTTTTGAAATATTCTTATTTTTTAAACGAATTACTGTGGGAACCTTGAAATGAATAGTTTTAAGTAATAAAAGTAGTGAAAACATACCTGATTCGAATATTTTTATAAATAAAAACCTGGTTTCATGACTACCTTCACGAAAGTTACTAAGAGTAATAGAAGAAATGAACTCAATATTAATGAAAAACTAAAATTAACAATTGAAAAACTTCATAGCTCTTGTTCTTATTTAGTAGTCTATACGCAGTAATATACACATTAAAACAGAGGCCTAAACATATATGTATATGCGTTAGAACTCTACAGTGTTTTCTTCTGTGGAACACTTTGTTTGCAAAAATACTATCCATACCATACATTCTATATGTAAACGCAGGACTTACGAATTATTATTTATCCGTATAACCTTTTTTATCCAAAAAGTCTAGTGGTCACAGCAGTTGGAGTCTCGGGTTTGCTCACTGAGTCGGGGATGTAAATGCTATTCAAAAATTTTCTGGACCTATCCCAGTGCCACCTTCCGATTTTAGTAATTGCTCAACTATATTACATAGTAGCGTGAGAATTTATGATTGTTCAGTAGATACTATACCGGGTAGATACCCGGACGAAGTCTTGGGTGCAGCTAGTATAAAAGTACTCCTTATTACATAAGCTATCTGCCAGTGAAAGTCCCGTCAAAATCGGTAAAGCCGTCTCCGAGATTTTTTTTTTATATAATTGAAGTGGCAAACAAGCATGCAGTTCACATTGATGTTAAGTGATGACTGCAGCCTATAGACACCCATACAAAGACCAAGGTCAAAATGCAGATGCGTTACCACTCCTGAGGCCTAAGGGTGTTATGCCTCTGTGCCGGAAATTACAGGGCCGTACAACAGACAGAACAGACAGACAGACCGTGTATACACACATATGCATTTAGTAAGAAGCGGTTATTTTTATATTACGAACAGACACTCCAATTTTATTTATTTGTATAGCTGAGCCAAATCTTAACTGGTAGATCGTGGGTGTTGGCATGTATGCTTGAATGCATGCATACCTCTGCCTACCTTTCAGGGATTACAGGATTGTAGTTACGTTATTTTGTTACGCAATACTTAGCTTATGTCATGTGCTGTTGGTTCTCGCAATGTATACTTGCCGCTAAATGGTTGTGTTCAGCACTATCGTGTTCCGGTCAGGTGGTATTGTACGGCTCTGCAACTACCGGCACAGAGGCATAACATCTTAGGCCTCAGGAGTGGCAACGCATCTGCATTTAGACCTCTGGTCATTGTGTGGGTGCCTATAGGCTGCAGTCATCACTTTACATCAATGTGAACTGCATGCTTGTTTGCCAATTTTATTAATCTGTAGGGATTCTTACTTCTTCAATTTCTTCATGTAGGTATAGAATATAGATGTCTGCCATTATGACATAACACTGACTCAGCGTACGGTCAGTTATATAACAGCTTTTAATCCGTATTCATGTCGCTCCTTGACCTGGAAAGGTTCAGGACATAGAAAGTGGACCGAATGAGTCAAAGCTTGTGAAAATGACGCACAGAATTTATTTGTGTACTTTTTTGTGTGAAGAAAGTTTCAAATAAGTAATTGTTTTTATATTATTTCGCATTAACACATGCTTGTGAAATATATTTTATTTAAAGAAAAATGGAAAGAAAAATTTGACTTCAGGCGAGACTCGAACTCGCGGCCTACTGGGAATCTAGTCCAGCCGCTCTTCCAATTGAGCTACTGAAGTCCTGCCCGATTTGTCAAATCTTTCCTTCACATTTATTGCCTTGCTTATTTCGCATTAACACATGTTGTGTTAATGCGAAATAATATAAAAACAATTAATAAGGGTAAAAGCGACTTCTTTACGATATTCAATAAACTGAAAAGTCTATTATATCGGTTGCCTAACTAGCATAGTTGGTAATAGATGGCGCTACTGCTACCATAAAGCAAGGCAATAAATGTGAAGGAAAGATTTGACAAATCGGGCAGGACTTCAGTAGCTCAATTGGAAGAACGGCTGGACTAGATTCCCAGTAGGCCGCGAGTTCGAGTCTCGCCTGAAGTCAAATTTTTTTTTCCATTTTTCTTTAAATAAAATATTCAAATAAGTAGTTTATCTAAAAGATAAGTGAGCATTACTGATGCTTATGACTGGTTGTAGTATTATATGACTCATAGAGCAACACGGGCCACCGGCGAACTGGAGGGTAGTAGCCATAGCGTTTATTACCGATGCAAAACAGTCTGTCATTTTGTACGGCCCTGTAATTGCCGGCACAGAGGCATAACACCTCAGGCCTCAGGAGTGGCAACGCATCTGCATTTTGAACTTGGTCATTGTGTGGGTCACATTGATGTTAAGTGATGACTGCAGCCTATAGACAAGCTGCAGTCATCACTTAACATCAATGTAAACTGCATGCTTGTTTGCCACTTTTATTACACAAAAAAAATCGTTTTGCAAGACGTTCTGTCTGTCAGTCTGGAATTTCGTGTGACACACATACGCACACAAAAAATTCTATTACTACGAAACTCACACCTAGACTTTAACAAAATACATAAACAATTTGACACACACATTTAAACATCTCGGCCCAATTGGGCTTGTACTTTGACAGAGGGGAAAGCCTGCTTATGGCTACTCCCCTCCGGTCCGCCGCGGCCGGTGGCCCGTGTTACTCTATGGATATGACCTCTATATTAAGTAAGTCTACATATTCATATTACTATGCATATTTTTACCGGTGGTAGTAGAGTGGTGGTAGAGTTCCAGTGTAGGAGCTCGAGGGCGTAGGCACCATCGCATTACCTAATTTATCTGCCGCTTAATGGTAGTGTTCAGCAGTATCGTGTTCCGGTTAGATGGTAATGTATGACCCCGTTATAACTATCACAGAGACATAATAACTTAGGGCTCAGGGGCGGCATCGCATCTGCATTTTGACCTCTGGTCTTTGTGTTAGTGTCTATAGGCTGCAGCGATCACTTAACATCAATGTTAACTGCATGCTTGTTTGCCACCTTCACTAAATAAAAGAAAAATATTCAGATTTCTATGGTCATATTATTACCTACATAACGTAATAAATGGTACAATAATGCGTCTTTTGCGAATATCTCAAACACCTACATACTACAGTGTAGATGTATACGGGTGACAGACGGATGGGACGGCGTTGGCATATTAATGAGGCCCGTCGACCCTTAGAGGTATGGAACCGTAAAAATTTCTTAACGCATCTTATTCTAATTTGAAAAAGACAAGTATAAATGAGAAATGTAAATTAATAACTATTTTAACGTAACGTAACTTCATGCCTGTAATCCCTGAAAGGTAGGCAGAGGTAAATGCATGCATTCAAGCATACATGCAAACACCGGTTTTGGCCCATGTAACGAACGAGGTGGCGAACCTGTTGACACGCTCGGGCACATTACCAAACTCCGAGGTATCGGGAAACTTCCAGAAATTGGAAAAAATTTGGAAAAATTAAGCTAAAAAAATTTACACGGCTATGTCTGATATCCCCAACCCGGGAATCGAACCCAAGATCCCAGCGTAGTATTAGTGGCCTGTTACCACTAGGCTACTGAGACAGTTGAGGCACGGAGTAAATATTTTAAACTCGATTTAGGGTAAGGTTGCTCAAATCGTACCCCTTAAGGAAATACTGCTTACTATTATCTGAGTTTCAACCAACAATCATAAAATATAAAAAACGTTGACTTAAATAGGTTTTTAAGCTTTTTCGTAAACATACGTTCGGTACGATTAAGGCACCTGGTCGCTTAATTCGTACCACCTATAGCCTAATTCGTACTTAGAAAATATGCTACAAATATGACACAAACTTTATCGAAAAATACTCGATGAAATGATGGAAATTATAATTTGAGATCAATTAAAAAATTTTATTTAAATGCCTTTATTAAAAAGTAGACTAGTACTAAGTGTAGACACTTTTTAATAAACACTTCAACAACAACTTTTTTGTAGGGAGATGAAGTTAATTCCATTGTTGGATTGGTAGCTTTCGCGTAATTTTATTAATTATTGTTGTGATGTTAGGCAGAGGTGCTAAAATATTCAAGACAGACTTTATTCCTCGTTTATTAGCCATAATTTTATCATCTGTCAAAATATTGTCATCGACATCGTCTTGACTATGTCGAAATAATGTAGAAAGTCCAGGCTCAATGAAGAGTGGTGTCGACTCTCTAGGAAATGATGTGGTTGGTGAAAAGCGGTGTTGAGTCTCTAGGTACTAAGGGTGGCGTTGTTATTTTAAGTGGTTATGAAACTGTTGGTGGAGATCCAATTAATAATTGATTCATACTACCTTATTCGTACCAGTACGAGTAAGGCATAGGTACGATTTACGCAACAGAGTTTTAAAAGTTTTAAGTTAAAGCCACAGGAATAATCTAAAAAAAATCTTGGGGTTGGAATATGCTTAAACTATTGCCAGATAAGTACTAAAAATATATTTTATCAAAGAAAATACATAACGATCATATGGCTACCGTAATAAGCTTACAAATGACGTTAAAATATTACTGAAAACTGTGTAAAAAACTTACTTTTTGATTATTTTTGCTTCACGAAATCAGCCGGCGCTTCACTTTCCACCGTTTGCTCGTCCAACCGCATAGTACAGGTTAACGCCACTAGAAGGTGCACTTTGTAAATATTAGCCGAGATATTCCTGGGGTACGACTTAGGCACTGGTACGAATAAAGAAACCTTACCCTACCTTATTCAAAATTATCAGCTGAAAACTAATTATTCCTCTTGGTTGCCAGTATCGGAGCTCGCATATAATATCAGAAGATTTGACAGATCACTAGAATTGGTGTCGAATACTGTCGAAGCGCGCATGGCCCCGCGGCTGGTGTAGATCACAAGCGATCTACTCGGACAAGCACTACGGGCGCGGTCGGGTAGTGTGATGGGTAACCGCTAGTGGCAAATTAAATGCGCGTTTCCGTGCTTCGGAGGGCACGCTGAGCGGTCGGTGCCAGTTGCTATCGATAGATAGCAATCGTTAAACCTTGTCGGAGGCCTTATGGGCGGTTTGAAAACATCCGACAGCGGGTTGGCCACTAATCCACTACCACCACCAATCTGCATTGGAGCAGCGTGGTGGAGAAAGCTCCAGGCCTCCCCTCAAAAAGGGGAGAGACTCGTGCCCCGCAGTGGGACGTATAATGGGTTGCAATTATTACTGTCGAAGCGACACCAATTTGTAGCATGGGCCACCGGGCCGCGGCGGACCGGAGGGGAGTATCCATATGCTGGCTTTCCCCTCTGTCAAAGTACAAGCACAAGTGGGCCTATGCCTGCGTGAAAATGTTTATGTGTTTTGTATAATTAAAGGTGTGAGTTTCGTAGTAACAGACGATTTTTTTTGTGTGTGTGTGTGTCACTTTTTCCCACTTTCTCAAAGAATGATAGGCTGTTTTGCATCGGTAATAAACGCTATGGCTACTCCCCTCCGGTCCGCCGCGACCGGTGGGCCGAGTTGCTCTTTGATTTGTGGCGACAAATACACGCGATCACGGCATTTCTATTGTCCTGTTGTTTAGATTTCTGTGGGTTAGGTACATAGCCTATGCCTATCCAGTAAGAAAATTATCATAAAGGTACACATTATAATGTCGAATATAGTCTAACTCCCACACAATTTTGAACTAAACAAACTCCAAAACAAGTCCCTAACGACACTCGAATTTACAAAATATATGCAAATCACTTTGTTTTACCTGCGAACTTTCACGAATTTCCGATTCGCAATCACCCTTCAAATTTATTTTGAAACATTAGTAGATCTTACTTTACTGGTTTTTTTACTGGTAGAGCTCCAGTGACGGAGCTCGCGGGCGTAGTCACCACCGCAATACCTAATGTACCTACTTGCCGCTAAATTGAAGTGTTCAGCACTGTCGTGTTTCGGTAAAGTGGTATTGGATTATTATTATAAGTCATTCACTATAGGTAGCTTATAACTCGACAATGCAAAAGTGTCCTTGTAGAGCAATCTATATACCTATATAAAAATCAATTGCTGTTCGTCAGTCTCGCTAAAACTCAAGAACGGCTGGATTTGGCTAATTTTGGTTTTGAACGATTTTTGGAAATTCAGGGAAGGTTTAAAAGGTAATAAAATATGAAGAAATTGCAGGGAAACAGTAAAAACCTCAATTTAATTTTCCCGTACAAATAGTCCTTATTGATAGATATGGACTATTTGTACACAATGCCTATCACACACTATCAAGCCTTGGACACATTATTTCATTCTGAGGCAACACGAAGTTTGCCGGATCAGCTAGTTTGAAATAAATTATTTGAATTTTGTGAGCTGTATGCTTGTTTGCCACTTCATGACATAAAAATGAGTGCCAATGATGAAGCTCGAGGGCGAAGAGAGGAGGGGGACGCTTTATCTAATCAATCTGCCGCTAAGTGGTAGGTTAGGTAGTACCTAATGTAGGTAGTGTGTAATAGTATGTTGGCAAACAAGCATGTAGTCCACACTTTTTTATACAAAGTAGGTGGCGAAGAAGCATGCGTACATATTTGGCTATTCATGACAATGTTCATAATTATCACGTTATGATAAAGCAGAAATGTACTGCATAGTGCCCATCAAATCGATGTGAACCGAATTGCATATTAAGCCAACAGAACAATTAACATTTTATTTATTTATTTATTTTCTACACATAGTTCTATCTTAAGATACTTAGTTTAAGAGGTTTTCATAAGAAATTTGTTATTTTGCAAGTGTAAACAAAGCATAGAGACAGGAGTACTCAAACTAGGTAAACCATCTGCGGGTCTCTTCGTCTCCAAAATTAAAAAGTGTATAAAAATACAATTTGCACTGTCGTCCCAAAGACCTTCGTTGTAAGTTCAACAAACAGTCCCAAGAAAGACATTAAAACAATCGTACCTTTAATGTAATTGACTGCAAATACTCGTCCCCGTATAATTTTACTGGCAAATCTTCAGGGAACCTCGAGGTCGACTCTTCATTACTTAATCTACTTAAGGCCTTAAGCAGGGTGAATTGCCTAAATTCGTACATGATTTAAGTCAAATTCTAGAAAAAACTGTTAATTGAATCCGCAATATAGAAATACACAACGACAGACAAGGATTCAATGAATACTTTTAATTGAACAGAATGTTAAATTTGCTAACCCCCTTTTAGAAAAAACCATTTCAAAATGCCCCCTTTTTTGTCTTAAAATGCAAATGTTCTCCAAAACGGCACAGTCTTTTTGCTTCGTTTTTATTGCAAAAGAAAAGGCTTTAAATTACTCACAGTTTTAATTAAGAGTTTTATTTATTTTCGTGTCATTTATTAATGAAAATTAATAAAATGTCGAAATTTCCGTGCATGAGCGCGAGCCTCGTCGTCACGCCATACTGTAATCTCAATCATCGTCAGTTGGCTAGTTGGCTAGTCGGCTGCGGCCCTTTATGAGGGGAGGATGTACAGCGCGCTGCCGAAATATAAACTTACATAATAGGTTGGGGAAAAAGTCTTTTCGCATTATAGTATGTATGAACTTGTAATAAAATCTCTTTGGCTGTAGTTTTTGTATCTGGCTGGTTTTTATATCATTGAAAGTTAAAATTTTAAAGAACGTAATTCCAAATTCAAATTAGGCAAATGTGTGATTTTCATTTGTTTTTCGTACTGTCAAGATGAGTGAATCTAATGAAGAAATTCGATACATTTTAAAATTTTACTACAAAAAAGGTAAAAATGCAATGCAAGTCGCGAAAAAAATTTGCGATGTTTATGGACCTAGTGCAGTGTCTGTGAGAGTAGCACAAATTTGGTTTAAGCGTTTTCAATCCGGAAATTTTGATGTCGAAGATGCACCTCTCTCTGGTCGCCCTATTACGGATAAAATGGATGCCATTTTTGAAAAAGTGGAGCAAGATCGACATATCAGTAGTTACGACGTAGCTGAAGAACTGAGAATTGATCACAAAACAGTTTTGGCACATTTGAAAAAAGCTGGGTACAAAAAAAGCTCGATATTTGGGTACCTTACGAGCTCACTGAAAGAAACCTAATGAACCGTGTACTCATTTGTGATTCTTTATTACGACGTAATGAAACCGAATCATTTTTGAAAAAGCTGATAACTGGTGATGAAAAGTGGATCACGTACGACAAGAACGTACGAAAAAGGTCGTGGTCAAAGGCCGGTCAGGCTTCACAGACTGTAACGAAATCCGGGTTAACTCGCAATAAGGTGATGGTGTGTGTGTGGTGGGATTGGCAGGGCATTATTCATTATGAGCTATTACCACCAGGCAGGACTACCGATTCTGAACTCTACTGCGAATAACTGATGAGATTAAAGCAAGAAGTTGAGAGAAAGCGGCCGGAATTGATCAACAGAAGGGGTGTCGTGTTTCATCATGATAACGCTAGACCTCACACATCTATAGCCACTCAGCAAAAATTAAGAGAGTTTGGCTGGGAGGTGTTAATGCATCCGCCGTATAGTCCTGACCTTGCACCTTCAGATTTCCACCTGTTTCGGTCTCTTCAGAATTCTTTATGCAATGTTAGGTTAACATCACGAGAGGACTGTCAAATCCACTTGTCGCGATATTTTGATGAGAAGTCCCAAAATTTTTATAGCAATGGGATCATGTCCCTACCTACAAGATGGCAAAAGGTTATCGAACAAAATGGTACATACACACTTTAGTTAAATTTAAATAAACTATATTAAAATATGTTTTGAAATATCTTAAAAAATGCGAAAAAACTTTTTCCCCAACCTAATATTTTGGGATGTTACTGCGAAGTTATGAGTAAAACCTGTAAAAAAATATGTATTACTATAAAACACGAGTGTTTACGGACTTAAGATTTTACTAAATAGTGGCTTGTTGTTGTCAAAGAATATAAATACATTGACAATATTGACATTGCAACACGGATAGTTGACGTAGAAAAAGAAACACAAATGAACTGAAGGAGTATTTAGTTGATTACTCTTTAATACTTGTTATACCTGCGTGTTATTTACCTATATTGTTACTTACCAAAATTATATTAGTAAGTAAGTAGGTATATAAAGTGGTTTTATTTTGTGTAAGATATAGTAAAATTAATTTAGGTATCTACAGATTTTTTTCAATCTTACTATTATAAATGTGAAAGTATGGATGTTTGTTTGTTTGTTGGTCAAATCATGCTAAAGCGGCTGAACGAATTTTCTTGATAGGTAGAGTATAAATATAGTTTATAGGTGTGTTCACAGGTAGGGGACGATTTTTTTGGCGGTAGGACGAGTGAGAAAAAAATATTTTCACCAGTTCGACGGTCAACAGATGAGAAAAAAAAATTGTCAATTCGATGGTTGAACTAATGGGAATAAAGGTGTTTCAAGAGTACCTACGGGTATTTAAATCTGAAGTCCACGTTGACGAACTTGCGAGTAAAAGCTAGGATAAAAGCCTTGAAAATATTCGCTACCGACGTTGGGAGCGGTATTCGCTCCAGTATTTTGTATGAAGTTCTGCGACTAGAGCGGAACATAGTTGGTACAGCGGTATTGTATTGGTAAGCGGTATTGTTTCGCTTGTTCGGCGAAATAAGTACCGCCTGTCCGGCGAAACAAGTTCCGCCAGACCATAGTAAAATAAGATTTACTTGAAATAAAACCAGTAAAATAGTGTAATAAAAATAGTAGTTGAAATAAAATAATAATAGTAAGTAGTCGAAATAAATCCAAAATGGCGAACACATTTTTTTTTTCGAAAAAATGATATGGGTGTCCATTTCATTATTTCTTGGGATGTTGATTTCGAAAAAGTCATCCATTTGCAGATCCAAGATGGCTGACAGATTTTTTTTTAATAATTTGATATGGGTATCAATTTCTCAGTGTCTTGGGTGCTGATTACGAAAATGGCATCATTTTTCAGATCCAAGATGGCGGACATAATAATTTTTCCAAATTGTGTAATGGGTGTCAATTTCGAGGTTTCTTAGGGTGCTGATTGCAAAAATGTCATCCGTTTGCTGATCCAAGATGGCAGTTACATGTTCTTTTCGAAATATGATAGAGGTATCAATTTCTAGGTTTCTTGGGGTACTAATCACGAAAATGACATATTTTTCAGATCATTTTAGTAATCAGCATCACAAGAAACCTCGAAATTGACACCCGTATCACAATTTGGAATAATAGTTATGTCCGCCATCTTGGATCTGCAAATAGATGCCATTTTCGTAATCAGTACCCCAAGCAACCTCGAAATCGACACCCGTATCACAATTTGGAATAATAGTTATGTCCGCCAACTTGGATCTGAAAAATGATGCCGTTTTCGTAATCAGCACCCCAAGACACTGAGAATTGATACCCATATCAAATTATTAAAAAAAAAATCTGTCAGCCATCTTGGATCTGCAAAGGGATGACTTTTTCTAAATCAGCATCCCAAGAAATGATGAAATGGCCAGCCATATCATTTTTTCGAAAAAAAAAATGTGTTCGCCATTTTGGATTTGATTGGATTTGGAAAGAAATTGATACCCATGCCATATTTTGAAAAAAAAACTGTCAGTCATCTTGGATCTGCAAATGGATGCCATTTTCGTAATCAGCACCCCAAGAATCCTCTATATTGACACCCATGTCATATTTTGAAAATAAAAAGCTGTCAGCTATCTTGGATCTGCAAATAGATGCCATTTACGTAATCAGAACTCCCAAGAAACTGTAAAATTAAGACTCAAATTAAGATAATTATTTAAAAAATAAATAATCTGTCTAGCGGACATATTATTTATTTTTTCTATGGGTCTTATTTATTTTTTCTATTTTTTCTTGGATTTGAAAAATTTGTACCTCAAGAAACCGTGAAATTGAAATCTATATCATATTTTCGAAAAATAATTATCTCCGCACTCTTCGACTTTAAAGGAGACATCATTTTCGTAATTATCACCTCAAGGAACTGTGACATTGATACCCACATTGCTTACATACTATTATCGCTTACAGTAGGTACCATTTAGTGAAATGTAAATTGCGAAATGCGGTGGTGCTCGCTCGCCCTGGAGCTTGTCCACTGAAACTGTACCACTGTATACTACCACCTTACCAGAACATGATAACGGTGGACATGGAGTAATCATTTATTGGTAGGTAAAGTAGAATGATATGGAGGTGTTCACGCCTTCGAGCTCGTTCATTAAAGTTCTATCACCATACAGTCATACATACCACAACAGCCCACCATTCTTAAGTACATAAAATATTACATTTTTATATTATCCAAGATTAGACCGTTCGCAACGCAGAAATAACTAACGAGCAAAAATCAATCAAGTTTCGCTCGCTACCCGTACCAATAGCGAAAGCTGTATTCAAAACCGTTCTAGTAGTATAATCACTGTGATGCAATATTAATACGCACAGCAATGCTTGTCTCCTCTACAATTACTTAATCTTTGATCTTGTCGACCAAGTACAGCGAGTATCCGCTAGATCGCTCAAATTTTGACAAATATATGATGAGCTCCGTTTTGCCAAGGTCATTCAAGTTACTTAACCCCTTAAGTACACACAACACTGTTTTCATTGAACGAAAATTTACGGGTCTAGAATGATTGCAACAGACCCAAGTAGCTGAAGAAGGAAGCCTTCGAAAACAAAAATTAAAACGTGATTCAACTATTGTTGCTTTCAATGAAGTATTATTTAGATAATTAAATTACACAGTATAATTTAAAAAAAATAGAATAGAACATATCTGTGAAATTTGTAAGTTTAACTGCCTCGGTAGCCTAGTGGTAGCAAGCCACTACTACTACGCTGAGGTCCTGGGTTCGATTCCCGGGTTATCAGAGATAATGGTGTTAAGTCCTTTATCTCTGGTTCTATTGGGAGTTTTCAATATAATAAAATCGTCCATTATGAACTCGCATATAATACAATCTAGTTTTTTTAAGTTAATCTTGCAAAGTGTTAGCATTAAATATGATTATATTCTAAAACTCTACCCTTCACTAATAAATTCAACAATATTTGCAGATTTCTGCAAATTGCACAAAAAATAAAACCATATGACCTTAAAATCATATGACTTGAACTCGTAAGCAAATTTTAGTCTTCCAGAGTCTTTCATTCCATTTAATTTCAAAGTACTATTTGCTCAGCTTCATGCTAATTCTGAATATCTTCGCGACATTTGTACAGTTCAGTAAACAGACTATACTAATCCAGAAGCAACTTATTAAACCTAAAGTTTGGTTGATCATGCCTTTTATTTAAAAAGGAATGTAAAATATAAACTGTCTTGTATAATATATACTGCCTTAAGGACTTAATAGTACCTAGTGTTAGGCAAACAGTTTTGGTTCTAATGCGTTGAGATATTAGGTTTAATAACTCAATTAAATAATTGTGTATTGCAAGTTAATGAGCGAATTAGCAGATTGGTACTACATTGATGGATTTAAGAGTGAATGTGCTTACAGCAAGAAATATTTAGGCTTTTTTGGAGAACAGACATACTTGTCTGTCTATGCCTATGTCAATGTCTTTTCTGCGGCCTATTGACATTAACATAACGGCTGAGTACCTAAAACGTTTTGCCTCTGTTTGCCTGCCAGTAAAAATAAATTGTGCAATGCCATCCGCATAAATATGCCTTCGAGATCTGCTATTGAAGCTCTGTCACCAGCTCAAAGTAATTTATATTCACATGACGTGCAAATCAAAACGGTCTGGCGACCATCTTGGAACTTGCGTGTGCGCAGTCGACCAGTCAACGGCCTAGTCCATCTCTTTCACACTCACCAACTTTCTGAAGATTCTGTTCCGTTTACTTACACTGACTTATGATTTACTGGTTTTATTATGATAGCGCCTCTTGCGGATTACTATGGTATTAACTTAGTATGGAGTTCAATACTCTTCGGATGACTTGACTAAAAATAATATACGTTTTAATAATATTTTAACAGTTTTAGTTCTGGAAAATAAATATCATAGAGAATAAGGTGCAAAATTGAATGGTAGAGTTGTACGCTTAACTTAAGACATATTTATTTTAAGAGTAAGAACTGAAAATCGGTCACTCTTTGTCAAATAAAACGTGAACTGCATTGTTCGTGTGTGATTAAAACGACACAGACGAAAACTGCATGAATTTTCCAAATAAAACATTCTAATATGACCTGTAAAGTTAAGGCATACGGTTAAAATTAAAACGACGAATAAACCAGTCATTTCCTAACTTGTGTGGTTCACAGTACAAATGTACCGCGCGAAAGTGAAACAGAACCGAGTAAAAGTAGGAAACGACAGTTGAGACTATCTGTTTGTACACTGCACAACTATGATGTGTTGTCTTGAAAATGTAGTAAGTGTCGATATTATGCGCAGCTTATCTAATAAGACATCGTTACTGATGTAATTTTTGATAGACTAAATGTTAGTGTTGATTTTGTAATAAAATCGTGCATGGCAAGTGATAGTGTCATATAAATAAAGTTGATTTTTATAAGAGTCGTGATTGCAAGAATTTTATATGTTTTAGAACCAGTAAAGCTATTTATTTACTGTGCTACATTTTACAAGAATACTTTTCAGCTTCTATGTCTATCTAGTATATCTAGCATAGCTTTACGAACTAACTGTTTTGTTATTAATAATATTTGCGAACATTTCTAAATCTTTCAATGTACTATTTCAATTTGTACATTATATTTAAATATTGTAAAAAATGAACTCAAAACAAAATCTGTTTGTTTGTTTAACAATTGAATAAAACAAAATTAGCTTAAATATTTCTTTCAAAATGCCCTAAATGTAATTTTAAGTAATTATGATGTTAATTTCATATGAAATAGGTACCTATGTTTTATTGATAAAAACATGTTGGCTACTCGCAATAATTTGGATTTCTTTCGGGGAAACTAATCATTTTTGTATTTTATGTACCAGGTTACCATAATACGGTAGGATGTTGAATCAAGCGAAATGGCTGATGGTGGCAATTGCAGCGGTTTTGGCGCTGCAATCCAAATGCGACGGAGGCTTTCGATTACCTGATCAACCACCGAAAGAAGAAAATGAAGGAAGATCTTTGAACTTTGAGGATGATCATGGAAGATCGGTTAGTTGTTCAAATCTAAGCTACTAGTCTCTAAAGCGGTGTAAGGAAGATAATAAAAGATTTAATTTAAATTTATATAAGCGATTTTGCGTTAGGGCCTACAGAAGGGACCACTTCCGCTAGTAGGTGGGTACACAGTGAACCGAACAATGGTGTTTAAGCCATTTCAATGCGGCGATAGTGAAAACAAGTCGGCGTCTTACGATAATATTACCACGACTGCGATCGCCAACTCGTATCTTCATGTCATAATTTTCACGCGGGGGGAAACCCTCGCTCTTTGTGGCCTATGTCGAGCAGTGGACGTCTATTGGCTAAGGTGATGAAGAGGTTTTAAATTCTACCTTATTGTTTGATAAAAACCAATCACAGAAAACTAAATTAAAAAACAATTCATTGGGTTATCGTATAATTACGATATTTATCAAGTTTTAATATTGTAAGTTGGTCGAGCATCAAGCTCGCCATTTGTGCCAATATCATGTTTTGCGTGACAATAAATAGTTAATTAATAAGTAAATAGAGTCATTGCCGGCAAACATAACTTAGACCTCATGAGCCGCAACGCGTCTACCTACATGCAGATCTCTAGTTTTTCACAAAGCGCAAATTTAAAAATTTGCAGAATATTTTAGATACCGCATTTATTTTTTGAACTATTGCCTGAGTAGTAGCAGCCATGACTGGCTTTAATCCCTGGGCCCAGACGTGGGCTAAGTGCTATCGAGGTTTTTCCATTTTCTAAGTGTCCAAGTACCATCTTAGAAATGTGCCTAAAATGTCAATAGCCTCGATAGCAAATCGAGGGTATTTCCAAGTAAATTCACGCATGCACACTTGAATTAATAAATTTACCTCATCTTCTAATATTTTTAAAGTCTTCTTGTACCTACTGATTAATTTTATTTCAAGATAGATCATTAAAGGACTAAACTTATAAAAGAACCTGTCGTTCCCCAGCCTCAGGCTCAAGGTCGTGGTCTTCTCGACTGGATAGGCCTTGGAGAAGACCAGGATCCTTACATCCAGCAGGCCACTCAGCAGTGTATCAATGGGGACCTTGCAGACTGCTTCAAGGCGCAAGCGTTGAGGTCCTTCGATGATTTCTTTGACAAACCATCTTACCAGTAAGTACTTACAAAGATTTGATAATTGTTGAATTTTTTTCTATTGGTTGTCGATTTATACTTAAATCAAAAATATGTAGGTGTTTTCATAATTCATCTATAATAGTTTGTGGCAAAATAAACATTATCAATAGACAAAAGAAAATATGGGTTCGATCTCTGGATCGAAAAGTAAGAACTATTAGAATTTTCAATTTTTTTTATGTAAGGAAGGTGGCAATAGCTCACATTGATGTTAAGTGATGACTGCAGCATATAGGTAGACATGTATACAAAAACCAGAGGTCAAAATGCAGATGTGGTACCACCTTTGAGACTATAGGTGTCTCTGTGATTATTTAAAAAGCAAAGGTAAATTCAGATGCATTACCACCCCTAAGACCTACCTACTTTGTCTCTGTGATAGTTATTACGGGGCTATAAAGTCACATCCTCGGAGTTTGATTATGTGTTGTAAGTGAACATATTTTGAAAAGACTACTGAGTTTTGTTTTGGCAGGTTTTTTCTCAGTAATGTGGGCTTTGGAACTCTGCCATGTGAATGACAAAGAATGTCCCATATTCTTGTGTTTAGTCTTATCTTGCCGTTTGTAAAAGACAGTATGGAATATTCTGTTGATACCTATTTTCATTATTATGTACTTTGGAACATTATTTATTTTAGTTTTGTTTACTTTGACATATTAATCAACGTATCGGTTGTTATTCGCTTCAATTGTATATTTGTTATTTGACCTATCTCAAGCAAATTTTATAATTTCCAAATGATTAAATAAGTGTTTGAGTTTTAGTTTTGAGTTTGTGTGTTTGGAAATTTCAATAGGCGTCACTATCATCGAACTATTCAGATTTATTTTCAAGTTAGAAGTGTGATGTCAACATCACAACAGAATTCCAGATGAAATTGAATTCGCAACTAGTCCATTTCCAAGTTTTCCACAAAAAAGAAAACTCCAATAATAAGGTAATTGAGGAAGTGTCAATAGTATCGTGTAGGCGAGAGAAATCCGCAAACTTAATTTTCTACAACGCGTGACGCTCGCGAAATCCTGCGAAAACGTTATTTCAGAAAATTCTAACACATATGTGTAGAATATGTGATTCCCGGAAAAACATGACCAATATGAGTTTTCTAAGCACTGAGGGAAAGGAGGGAAGGAACTCAAAGTAGCTAAGACAAGGAGTATTCCATTGAATGATTGTGATTTTATAAGACTTTATATTTTTATCTGTCTCGGTAGCCTAGTGGCAGCAGGCCACTACTACTACGCTAAGGTCCTGGGTTCGATTCCTGGTTGGGGTTATCAGAGATAATGGTGTAAAGTCCTTTATCTCTGGTTCTTTTGAGATTTTTTCATTTTCTAGATGTTTCCCAATACCTCGAAGTTTGGTAATGTGCCCGAAGATGTCAACAGGCTCGCCACCTGTTACATGGGCCAAAACGTAACCGGCGAATCGTAGGTGTTTGCATGTATGCTTGAATGCATGCATTTACCTCTGGCTACCCCTTCGGAGATTACAGGCGTGAAGTTACGTTTACGATTTGCACTAAATCTGGTTCAATGAAATGGACCTGTTCCTTGTAATAGCTCAGCAGTTCATGTGAATCAGCGAGCCCGATCGATACAGATCATTCATTCGATAAAAAACATAAAAAATATAAAAAACGTATGAAGTTACGCTTTTTTATATTTTTTATGTAATACGAATGGCCAACAAGCATACAGTTGACATGGATGTTAACTGATGACTGCAGCCTATAGACATCTATACAAAAACCAGAGGGCAAAATGCAAATACGTTGCCACACCTGAGACCTTAGTTGTTACTTCTCTGACTTATTACGGGGCCAAATAGTTTAACAAAGAGTCCAAATTCTTTAACATAAATGTAAAAGGATTATTTCAAAAGAAAATATTGATTGATTACTGGGTAGTAACACATAGCCTTAAATCATTTTTCTTAAATCAGTTTTCGCTTGAATGGCCGCAATAAATTCGAAAAGCTTAATAATATTTTAACAAAAGAATAGCGGTCCCTCAAATGGGTTTCAACACAAAGCTTTTGCAGCTTCAATCAATTTAAATAACCTTTCAAACTCATTTTTCCGATTCCCGTCAATTTCCAAGCAACATTTAATTTTATTGTGCGTCAGTAGATATTAAATATATTTCGGATACATTCAAGTGCTACATTCAATTTTACGCTTATTTTAACCAGAAAATTTCGTGAAACAGTCAGTTAAATTTATTTAATAAACAGTAATTAGCGCGTTTCACCTCTTCAGTTCTTACATTTCAATAATTTTCAATTATCACATATTATAAGGTTAAAAATGTTCCATGTTCTACTGCTATATTTTTATAGGTTTTTGCGAGTTACACTCATGGAATTAAAACTGTTTTTGCGGACTCTCATACTCGTATATCACTATCTCTCGTAAATTATACTAAGCTAAACAAAGCGAAATACATTCGTAAAATTATTTTTGTATTCGTAATTTGTGGAATTACGATGCTTTAAAATGTATTGAAGGGTCCATTAATATGTATAACAGAAGTAAGCCAACTAAAAATTCAGGAATGGTAACGCATCTGCATTTTTATCTCCCGATTTACCTAGTGTAGATGCCTTTAGGTTGCAATATTCACTTACACCGTCAATGAGCCTTGCATGTTTGCCAACAGCAAAAAATTAAATATAGCCTACTGATTTTTGTCTCAACACGCATACTATCTTTTTAGTTGAAAATTCTTGGCTTTCAGTTTTCCAAAGGCACAGTACAGTTCTACAATGCTGTATACTTTTTGTTTATAACACAAACATCGTTCATTTGCAGACTGTCACAAAACGCAGTTCTAGTGAAGGTGGAGTCGCAGGCCAGGGCTCTAGTTCGAGAACCTCCAGAACTGAGTTCGCAGCCAAGAAGCGAAGACTCCGATTGGGATTCGCTCGTCAAATTTGGAATGAGGAAAATTGAAAGGTAAATGTTATATTTTATTATGAGAAGTTGTTGTCATTCCATCCGAAAGACAAAGCCTTCCCCAAAAAGCTCCTCTTTCCTCTTCTCCTTCTCCACAACAGTGTTGTGGAGAATCATAATCATAATCATTATTATAATCATTTATTTACGAGAATATTACATAGTTTTGTACAGATGGTGAGAGTACAGCTTAATCAGATAATAATATTCTACCATGACAATGGTGTGTAAAAACAAATTAGAAATAAAGACATTTTTTCTGTTGAATTTCAAATAGTAGATATTAGTTTCTTAATTATTATTATAGTTCATTATAGTACATTTAGGAAATTTACATTTATTAAAGTCAAATTATATTAAAGTAATTATGTCAAGTTGTGTGATTAAATATGTCAAAAAAAGAAAGTCAGAAATTCAGATTATTATGTCTCAAATTAATATTCGATTTACTAGGAAACAATTAGGTAATTACAGTTTTATTTTATTTGTCATATATTCATTAATGTCATAAAAACAGTGCTGTTGCAACCATTGTGTCAGCCTTTTTTTGAACACTGGTAATCGCAATTGTTTAAAAGTGTCCGGTAACTTATTATATACTCGAATGGCGTTAACAGATGCGTTTCTTTTAAACAATTCAATTCTGCATCTCGGAACGTGTAGTTTGAAACGATTTCTAACGCTACAATTTCTGCTAGTAGCATCCGATTGTAGTATAAAATTTTGTGGATGCTGCATTACAAAGACACAAAGTTCACGGATGTACATACAGGCTAAAGGTAGTATATGAGAAAATAGTTAATGTAACATTATTAGTTAATAATGTGTGTTGGTTTATATAAACGCATGGGTATTTATTTTATAATTCAAAGCATTATGATATTAAACTTTTGGTAGAGCTCCAGTGACGGTGCTCGCGGGCGTAGGCACCACCGCATTACCTAATATACTTGCCGCTAAATGGTAGTGTTCAGCACTATCGTGTTCCGGTCAGGTGGTAATGTACGGCCCTGTAATTTCCGGCACAGAGGCATAACACCTTAGGCCTCAGGAGTGGTAACGCATCTGCATTTTGACCTCGGTCTTTGTGTGGGTGTCTATAGGCTGCAGTCATCACTTAACATCAATATGAACTGCATGCTTGTTTGTCACTTCCATTACATAAAAAAAAGCTTTCTGCGGTGTTTTCACGATTTGTTGTGTTAACAAAATGTTAAATCTTTAATTATATGTAGCCAATAGGTACATGTTAAATAAACGTTATGTACCAATTTTTGACTTCGAGTAATCGGCCGATAAAATATGAAGTTTCTTAAAAAGGACAACTTCAATCGTTAAGAATAAGAATAATTTATTTGTTAAAAATGTAGGTTACAATGATGGTAAAAGGGACAGATGTGGTGATCCTATACATTTTGTCGCGAAACGACGTACAATTTTTTTTTCTTTACTATTTAAAGGAGATGTTGCGAGCTCGGCTCTGGTTTGTACACTACCTCAAAAAATGGGGAAATAAAAGAAGAATCCAAAAAAAATACAATTAATTTATTCAATAATATATTTTAGAGTTACAACCACGTTTAATTCAAACGATTTTATCATTTTCACCAATGTTCAACGTGGCGGCGATACAGCCTACGCTTGGGATAGTACCTATGTAGATAAAACAAAACTAATGCTATCTGTATCTTACTAGTGCATCACATATTAACAAAAAAAATGATGTATCGAATCGATCAAATTTAAAGAAGTTCCGATGAATTTCTTTAAATTGGAAATCGATTAGTATCAATTATTAGTGAAATTTGTCAAAATGAATTGCCCGCCATATTCGCCATGTTGGTTTTGAGTTGCAATTCTAACTGCAAATAATGTTTCGTAACTGCAAACAAAGCTAAATAAGTGAATATATGCGGTATCAAACTTTTTACATTGATTTTGCCTGTTAATGATATTGTGTACAATACATGGCCGGAGGTCCATACATTTTTGCAACATCACCTTTCAAAAACTCCTTTCTAAGTGGATAATATCCACTGGGTTTTACAAAGGACAAACCTTCCAAATTTTATATCTCTAGAGCCTTCACTTGTGGAATTAGATGCCTACCGCCTACTGCTAATTCCCAATAACTCCAATATGTTTGTCCGTGATGCATATTGGCATTGAAACCGGTTTCCATTGCCAATATTCAGTATACTGTCAAATTGTCATGTTAACTCGGTATCAACTAAGGTATCAAGCTACGCCGGAATCACGATATATACCTAGTGCCAATTGTATTCTCAGTTATCTTACCTAAAATTTGATACTAGCGGTATGCCCCAGCTTCGCACGGGTGTAATGTTACCTAACTGCTTTCATTATAAAATTAACAAGCACTTCTGAATAATGTAGCTTTCTGATTGTGAAAGAAATTTCATGATCGGTTCAGTTTTTCCGAAGATTAGACACTTTTTTTATGTAATGGAAGTGGTGAACAGGCATGCAGTTCACATTGATGTTAAGTGATGACTGCAGCCTATTGACACCCACACAAAGATCAAGGTCAAAATGCAGATGCGTTACCACTCCTGAGGCCTAAGGTGTTATGCCTCTGTGCCGGAAATTACATGGCCGTACATTACCACCGGACCGGAACACGATAGTGCGTGCTGAACATTACCATTTAGCGGCAAGTATATTAGGTAATGCGGTGGTGCCTACGCCCGCGAGCTCCGTCACTGGAGCTCTACCACCTGTAAAAAAACAAATAAACAATCAAAGTTACAAACGTTAAGTTTATCTTTCTCTTCTCTTTATAATATTAGTCGTGTCATAGTGTTTGTCCGCGATGGACTCCTAAACTATTTAACCGATTTTAATCAAACTTGCACACCGTGTGAAATTTTTTAATATAAATATAGTCAACTAGCTGTTGCACGCGGCTGCACCCGTTTGGATGTCATTTAAAAAGTAGTCTTTGTTCTTTCTCAAAGTCAACTCTATCTCTGTACCAAATTTCATTAAAATCGGTTCAGTCGTTTGGACGTGAAAAGGTAACAGACAGCCAGACAGACAAGAGTTGCTTTCGCATTTATAATATTAGCAGAGATAACGACAGTAAAAAAATAAATATTTTACTATCTACGTTAAGGTATACTTTTATACTTTTATCATATTTCCATTCACTTAACATAATATCAGTCCTTTATACTTTGTAATTCAACATTATATTTTAAAACAGCAAGTTACTGAAGATTATTCACGGATTCCACTCCACCATGTTAGATCTGTTCATTGAAATTTATTCAATCAAAATCAGAAAGCTTTCAGAGCGACAAAATAATTCTTTACATTATACTTTGAACAATATTTTATATTCGTACCTTATTTATTTCTTAATATTTGATGAATCTATATTACTGGTTTGCTTGGAAAGATCTTTTTTCTACGTGTAAAAGGTATACTAAAACATCTCTTGAGACGCGTTTTTCAGGATTTCATTAACCGATGATTGGATATTTTACATTTGAAACGTAAGTTAATCTGGCCGAATTAGTTTCATAAGAATTTCAAAGAAAACTGTTAAAAGAACATTGTATTATTATTAAAAAGAAATACTTTCTAATCTAAAGCTTTTAATTAAAAATATATTAATGAATGTAATAGAAACCGATGGACTTGTTTTTGTCTTTGTTTCTTAATGAATGTCGCAATTATTTTTCAAGAATAAAAATACATTTTCAAGTAAAATTCTGAATCTCTGTAACCGTCTATGATATTACATTCTTTTAATTTTTTCAATCTCTTGTCCAAGTTGAAGACTGGTAGACTTGTTTAATAGTTTTTAATCGCAACTTTATTTGCATAGACGCCTGTGAAACACTGCAATATAGCTACCTATTCCATATTATTATGTTAATCAAGCAAATAGACCGTCTTACTATAATAAAAATTAAGTTTGCAGGATATTTAATTTTGTAATGAGCCGCAGGTCATTAGATAATCATATTTTTGTAAAATGTTCTGCCAACTTAACTGCCACAGTAGCCTAGCCTAGTTCTGGGTTCGATTACCGGGTCGTAGACTGTCAAAGATAACGGTGTAAAATACTTTATCTCTAGTTCTATTGGGACTTTTCCATTTTCTGGAAGTTTCTCAGTAGGTACCTCGGAGTTTGGTAATATGACCCGGAGATGTCAACAGGCCTACCACCTGTTGCATGGGCCAAATCATAACCGGCGAATCGTAGTTGTATACATGTAGGTTAAATGCATTGTATAGATATGCTTGAATGCATGCATTTACCTCTGCCTATCCTTACGAGGATTACAGGCGTGAAGTTACGTTTCTGTTTTGCAATTTTTGCGTAATTAAAACATCATCATCAGGTCATAAAACATTCAACCATACAAACATCTTCCAGATTCTTGCGGTCAACTGCTTTGGAGATGGAGTTAGACAACGAAGTAACATCGAACGGAATTGTGGCGCCGCGTTTTATCGATGAGATAGCTGATGAAGTTGACATCATTGAAGATAAGAAAGCACCGCCCTTCCGTGAGTAGAAGAGTTCTTGTGTTAATAATGCACATAATATTTGCAATTTTGATTGAAAATTTTGTATTAACAACTTCATAACTTCTAACAAGGCTCGAGTAGCAGGAACACCTCTAGGTTTGTTAAAATCTTTGATTGAATACAGATTTTTTATAAGGTATTTTCTTACAACCGACATCTGGTGCTTGGTATTTTTAAAACAAACAAATATACAGGATGAAAATATCAGGATCGAATCTGTTAATATGGAGAAAGTAAAAAAAAGTTAATTTCGTATCTCCACCAACCATCTCCATGCATGTTTTGGATTACAATTTAGATCATTACTTTGATACAAATTCCTGAATGTAAAATGAAATTGTTATCTGTTAATAAATAAATAAATAAACCCCCATTGGAGCAGCGTAGTGGAGTAAGTCCTAAAATCCTCTGATATACTTAGGTACTAAAAGTTCTCACAAATCTGTTCCAACTTGCAGGTCGCCACAAGCTCAAAAAATTAATCATTCCCATGCTGCTGATATTGAAATTGTTCAAACTGAAACTGCTGCTCTTCTTGCCCCTGATATTGGGTCTAGCCAGCTTCAAGAAGTTCCTGGGATTCATGGCATTGATCATACCTGGTGAGTGTTTTAACCCACACGTTGTTATGATGTTCACCTTCATCATTCACTTTGAACAATGAAAAGAAGATCATTCGATTTGATTTCAAAATCGGAAAGACAGTCCAATTAAAAGTACGTCTTATCTTCATGGGATACGTAATGATAGCTGTTATGAGCTTAAATTTGAATTAAATACTTTTACTTATAGAACTAGGATTGGTGGTTTATTATATTACAGAGTACCTACTCACCAAATGCTTTTAAAAAGAAAAATTGATTGTTGGAGTTGAAAATGTTACATCGTCTCTTCAATTTACCCAATTTAATAGATCCTTTAGAGGAAACAGATAGATGTAATCGTATTATCTGATCTGAATTGATTTCAGTTCTATTAGAATGTCTTCAATCATGTATAAATACTTTAACACACAACACAACAATAACTATCGATATTTTTAAACCTCCACGAAAACCAATAACAAGGGCTTAATACTATTACCATAAATTACGGTCCGTTTTATTATTGAACAAGTTTTCTCCATCATTATTAAACATTATGTGTCCATCATTATTAAACATTGTGTTTCAATTTCAGGTGTGATCGGCTACTTCAAGTTCTGCAAGCCAAACATCAGCTCTCCCTTCTCCTCTAATCACTACAGTGGTCCGCAGTACTCGCCAGCTGGTATTGGAGTACCCTTTAGGGAAAACCATGGGCCTTCCTATGGCCACTACGAAACCTACCCTGTAAGTATTATTTTTATTAAAGGAGATGTTGCGAGCTCGGCCCTGGTTCGTACATGTCCTCAAAAAATGGGTAAATTATAGAAGAATCCGAAAAAAATACAATTCATTGATTCAAGAATATATTTTAGAGTTACCACTACATTTAATTCAAACGATTTCATCATTTTCAACCATGTTCAACATGGCGGCGATACAGCCGACTTGAGCCGGCGCTTGGGATTGATAGTACCTATGTAGAAAACTAATGCTATCTGTATGTGCTGTATGTGCATCACATATTATAAAAAAACAATGTATCGAATCGATCAATTTAAAGAAATTCCGAAGATTCTTTTTAAATTGTAAAACGATTAGTATAGTATTAACAAAAAGAATCAATTTCGATAGTATTCAGAAAATATTACTTTTTCTCCAAGTAATAAATCATCAAAAAAAAACAATTTAAAAAATGGAAATGTCAAAATGACATCGCCCGCCATATTCGTCATGTTGGTTTGAGTTGCAATTCTAACTGAAAATAATGTTTTGTAACTGCAAACAAAGCTAAATAAGTGAAAATATGCAGTAAAAAAACGTTTTTATATTGATTTTGCCTGTTAATGATATTGTGTACAATACATGGCCGAAGGTCCATACATTTTTGCAACATCTTCTTTAATATTTTGAATTTCGTGCATGATAAAGTGTAAAAATGTATTGGGAACTTGGACCTTTATTATTTGACTGTTCCATTTCCCGGTAAAAGTCTAAATTTATTTTTATTTAAATTATGCATCAAGGATCAGAATTGAATAAATTATACTAGAAATTCTGTCGTTGAGTAGAAACCAAAGCAATAGTCAAGGATGGGTAAACAAAATCGAGACGAAACGTGACGACATCCTCACTAGTGAGAATTCTTCCACTAGTGCTGTAATTCAACCAAACGATCACACCCTATCAATATATATGCAGCAGAGAATACAATAAAGCAGGATGAACAGCAGCGTCCCGCGACAAAAGTGCTGCTTCTGCGATCTCCCTGCTGCCAACTTTTTTTATGTAATGGAATTGGCAAACAAGCATGCAGTTCACATTGATGTTAAGTGATGACCGCAGCCTATAGACACTTACACAAAGACCAAGGTCAAAATGCAGATGCGTTACTACTCCTAAGGCTTAAGGTGTTATGCCTCTGTGCCAGAAATTATAGGGCCATACATTACCACCTGATCGGAACACGATAGTGTTATATACGTGTATGTTATATACTTGTATACGTGCCTGTAGGCCTGCATGCGCTACCAAAAACGAGCTTATACGCGCGTATAAAACGCTAGTCTGAAACCGCCCTTAATGTCACGCAAATAATGCTTCAAAATAAAGTATGTGACATGAATCCAGTCCAGTATTCCGCTTGTCTCGTAAATGCTCACCTAATTACAAAGGAACAGGTATTTCATTGTATTTCGGAAATAATGTTTCTCAACCATAATAATGCCTAACAATTTACCTTTAACAAGAATTAGCTTTCTTCTCTCCCCTGTTTGTGTCACTGGATTAGGGTAAACTAATTAAAGTCTTAATTAAACGAATGGATTGCAACACTAATTAACTCTTTGTTTGGGTTTTTTTTTTAATGCATTAAAATAAATCGAGATTTATTTGATATTACTATCTAGAGCCCATACCTAACGATTCTTCAGGAGGAGTACTATTAATAACCTAAGAACCGAAGTGCTATTAAAAGTTTAAAAGTAAATGAATACTAAAATAAGTGGCAATACTTTAGGTTTTTTTGTAATGAGGAACACAAGCACACAAGCACAGCAACAACACACAGCAGCGTCCCGCGACAAAAGTGCTGCTTCTGCGATCTCCCTGCTGCCAACTTTTTTTATGTAATGGAATTGGCAAACAAGCATGCAGTTCACATTGATGTTAAGTGATGACTGCAGCCTATAGACATCCACACAAAGACCTGAGGTCAAAATGTAGATGCGTTGCCACCCCTGAGACCTTAGCTGTTATGTCTCTGTGATAGTTATTACGGGGCCATACATTACCAGGAACACGATAGTGATGAACACTACCATTTGGCTGCAGATGACTAATCTTGCATATTTTTAAAAATATTTAACCAATTTTTAATTTCACAGGGTGGTCACAAATATGGTTCCAACGGTGTAGCATTCAGAGACCACGACGTAGGTCCACAGGACCTGGCATATCAAGGATGGGAATACAGAAACAAAAAAGGTGGCGAAGAAATTAAGGCTGAAGAGGCTTGAAGATGAAAGCAAATGACTGACTAAAGAATCACAATGAGGAAGCTCATATATCAGTATAAACACATAGATAATGTGTAAGTAAGAATTATTGTTGCGTAAGTGTAAATAGATAATATAAGACAAAATGCAAATCTCATTGAGCTCATCCTCAATAATATACCGAATTCTAAAAACCAATACCTTGATAACACGACTTTTATTGCATTTAGTTCAACAAAAAAGTCTTTTAAGGTGTTTTTTGTTAAAATTAGCTTGAAAAAGCTACTTACAGAAATCTAAGTCATTTAATACCTACAATTTATGTCGGTATTAGAAATGCTAAGTTGCACAATTGCATATAGATTATAATCTAAACCATCAGATTCTTTATAAGTATTCCGCTATGATCATCTCCTTCATATTTAAGAATAGTACCTAATTTTGTTAATATTATTATGTAGTTTAGTAGGATTAAATCACATTTATTAGTTGTGTCATTGTTCCATCACAAACGTTTTGATTGGCCTTAGTAATGACTTTATTTACACACTAGAAAGAATATTACTATTTAAACTGCTTTGTAATTAAAATTGATACTTTAATCTTAAATTTTTCAGATGTGACCTTGTTTTTCAAAAATATGTTCTGTAAAATATTTTTTCTTATTTTCGATCTTTCTATCTAATCGATCAATGATTACATTTTAAAATGTACATAGTAGATCATCATGTTAATACATATGTGCCTTATTAAATCAAACTTATAAGAAACAAGCTGTTGCCAGCGAATTGGCCCGCATGTATGTCATTTAAAAAGTAGCCTATGTTCTTTCTCAAAGTCAACTCCATCTCTGTACCAAATTTCATTAAAATCGGATCAGGCGTTTGGACGTGAAATGGTAACACACAGACAGACAGACAGAGTTACTTTCGAATTAATAATATTAACTCTCTAAAAATTAAATTCTATTTTCCGAAAAATAGTTCCATGATTATAAATAGATTTCGGAATGACTGTGTAAAAAGCATGTAAAAAGTTACTGGTTAGTAGGTCAAGGACGTACTAGATGACATACATAATAATGACCATCCCCTAAGAGTCGAGGATATATTATTCCCTCGATATCACACATACGATTTACATTACGATTCGTATTCATATACATTGTAATTTAGTGCCAGATGTTTCATACATTTTTTTATCGTTCGGAATGCTATGCATTCCTTTTGTAAAGTTTATAACTTATTGTAAACTAGCTGTGCCCGCGACTTCGTCTACGTGAGAAAAAATATGATTGTTCAGTATCTACACGGACGAAGTCGTGGGCGCAGCTAGTATAAAAGTAGCGTAAGTTACTCCTTATGACATCAGCTATCTGCCAGTGAAAGTCCCGTCAAAATCGGAGACACTCAAATTCTGTTTATTTGTGAAAACCGTAAATCGAATAAGCCGTTTCTGATATTAGCGTGCACAAACACACAGACAAACAGACATTTTTCCGGGATAAAAAGGGCCCAGTGGTGTGCGCCATAGATTAAAATATAATCATACCAAGTTTCATTGTAATCGGACCGGTAGTTTATATGTGATGCTTGAACAAACAGACAGACAGACAGACAGACAAAAAATTTTCTAATCACATATTTGTGTTCGGTATCGATCTAATAACATCCCCTGGTATTTATTTTTTCAATATTTTTAATGTACAGAATTTACACTTCTACAGATTTATTATAAGTATAAATATTTAATGTTAAAATAAGTTAAGAATTTTGTAAATTTGCAATTATTATAATGATCGTTGTTTCCTTTTATAACTTGACAATATTTATTGAGTAACTACCCATTGTGTCATTATTTATACTATAAGTAGTTTGTTAATAAAGTTTTATAACCGATAAGATGTCTTTTTATTTCAATTATTTTATTGTTATATTATATCGCGTTCGTAATGAAGATGTAAGAAAGAGGCTTTGTGTGAATGATAGTATCGGTGTAAAAATTAAAAAAGGCATGCTCCGATGGTTCGGGCATATAGAAAGAATGTCGAATGAGCGAATGACTAAACAGATATACAATGCGAATGTGGATGGTTGCAGAGGCCCAGGAAGACCAAGACTGACCTACCATGACCAAATAGGTCGAGTTCTGTCTGATGGTGGGATCAAAAGTCTTAGGAATCGGCGTGCATGTATGAAGAGAATGATGAAAGTAGACGAGGCACGAGAGGTTTGTCAGAACCGGGATATCTGGCGCTCTACACTCTCTGCCTACCCCATTAGGGACCTGGCGTGAAGATACATACATACATAATTGTTATATAAATAACAAAATCATGGTATAAATCCATAATTCTCTTTAAGATTATAATCATATCTATCTTTATCTCTTCGGATCTTGAAATAGCCAGAGTTTACAGAAGGGATTCCCTCCCTTTGCCTCTTTTTTGTTTGGGAGGCCTTTACCCTGACGTGGAACAGCATAGGCTAAATAAATAATGGGGGATGAGCAGCAGTGTCTTGCGATCAAACAACCGCCACTCTGCGTTCGCCCATTCAGCTGGAAAGCGTGGCGATTATGGCATTTTCTCTCCTAACCACGCACAACACTGTTGTAAGTGTCTTTGTAGAAGACTATCCAGCAGTGGACGGCTTTTGGCTGCAGTGATTATGATGAAATAAAACCCTGTAAGGCGAGGTTTTCATCTCCATGATGTCGTCATCAGATCCCTATTTAATAAGAAGAATAATAATAATGGCAACCCATTATGCATCCCACTGCTGGGCACGAGTCTCTACCCTTTTTTGGGAGAGGCCTGGAGCTTACTCCACCAGACTGCTCCAATGCGGGTTGGTGGAGATACGGGTTTATGGCCAACCCGCTGTCGGATGTTTTCAAACCTCCGACAAGGTTTAACGACTGCTATCTATCCATAGCAACCGGGACCGACGGCTTAACGTGCCCTCCGAAGCACGGAAACGCGCATTTTAATTTGCCACTAGCGGTCACCCATCGTGCACCCGACCGGGCCCGTATCGCTTATCCGAGTAGATCGCCTATGATCTATACCAGCAGTGGGTCCATGCGCGCTTCTCTATTTAATAAAAATAAGACCAATTTTTTTTTTATGTAATTAAAAAACAAAAACGATACCGGGTGTTTGCTTGTTAGCTTCTCTGCCTACCCCTTCGGGCATAACAGGCGTGGAGCTACGTTTACGTTAATTAATGGAGTAATCGGTGCACACACATACAGTCGAACATAGAACGTCCTCCTTTTTTGAAGTCGGTTAACATCCTGACGAATCATGGCTAATGTGTATTCAAGAATGCTTTTTTGAACTTCTATCTTAACCATTGGGGAAATATAGGCACGAATGCTTATTTATTTTACTTGTCTCATTGTTTATTTCTCTCATTGCTTTCGGTCCCGTAGCGCTGTCAAAATGAGGAGCCATGCTCCGATGATTCGTACGCTTAACGTCCCTTGAGTGAGGCCGAAAGTCTTTGAAATATATCATATGGAAATGAAAAATTCTCTTTATTTACGCCTAATAAAAGCTAACCTTGATTTGTCCTGTGTCACCGCGGTATTACGTTATTTTATGCCATTAAATTGTTCAGCACTGCTAGAGAGATTAGAAATAAGCATACCTGTATATATATTCGTGTTTCTACAGTAGTAAATTACAGATATTGGCACTAAAAATCTAGAAATAAAAACAATAAAAAAAAACTTCAAAAACCTATCACTAAAAAGTGAAAAATAATAGAAAAACATAATAATAATAATAATAAGGGTCAAGGGTCTGATACAGAAGGCGGCACTTCTCGGCACGGCACGTATAGTGAGGAGGTTCCTGTCTCTGTGACCCTAACCACTGATAGCTTGGACCCTGTTCCCGCTGCCGGCGGCGCACTATTTTTTATTTTTTTATATATATTTGTTCTTTTTTTTTTTCAACTTATATATGTAAAAAAATACTAAATAAGATAAAGAATAAATGAGTGAAATAATAATAATGGCAACCCATTGTATGTCCCACTGCTGGGCACGAGTCTCTCCCCTTTTTGGGGGGAGGCCTGGAGCTTACTCCATCACGCTGCTCCAATGCGGATTGGTGGAGGGAGGGATTAGTTAGGGATGGAGGGTTAGTGGCCAACCCACTGTCGGATGTTTTCAAACCGCCCATAAGGCCTCCGACAAGGTTTATCGACTGCTCTCCATCGATAGCAACCGGGACCGACGGCTTAACGTGCCCCCCGAAGCACGGTCACCCATCACACTACCCGACCGCGCCCGTAGTGCTTAACCGAGCAGATCGCTAACGATCTACACCAGCCGCTGGGCCATGCGCGCTAGAAAAACATATTATTATGAAATTCCAACGTACAACACACGTTACATTTTTGGAATATTAAGGGTCATAGCTCACTACAGTCACCCGACCAGCGCCCGACCGCAAGCCGTCAACGCGCGGGCGTGCCAACGGCGAGTGGACCACTCGGTAACCACTTCCTTGCCTTGCGTTGACTGTGCATTGCAAACGCGCTGTTCCCAAGTGGACCGTGCGCTGCAAGCGAACGGTTCACGTGTCGTTCACCCGTGGACAACCCGGTGATAACGAGTGGACGCCGTAAAACAAGGCGGTACTGGTCGGGTCCCGGGTGGCCTTAGTGAGCTATGACCCTAAAAAATCGCGTCTCCAAATACACCTAATTATTTATTTATTTATTATTTTTATGCACAGAGGTGATACATAAAGGCGGACTTAATGCCACTAGGCAATTTCTCCCAGTCAACCTTAAAGAATTAAAGTATTATACTAGCGGCCCGCCCCGACTTCGCGCGGTTGCAATACTACCCTCTCCAATTCATCTTAGCGTGATGTTAGCCTAAAGCCTTCCTCGATAAATGGACTATCTAACACTGAAAGATTTTTTTCAATCGGACCAGTAGTTCCTGATATTAGCGCGTTCAAGCAAACAAACAAACAAACTTCAGCTTTTTAATATTATTATAGATTATGTAAATAGTTTTAAGATTTAAATGCTTATGGATAAAGCCTATAGTCATACTGATAATACTGATACAAAGATAGATATTCTATATCTATATTATATAAAAATCAATTGCTGTTCGTTAGTCTCGCTAAAACTCGAGAACGGCTGGACCGATTTGGCTAATTTTGGTTTTGAATGATTTTTGAAAGTCCAGGGAAGTTTTAAGAGGTAAGTAAATATGAAGAAATTTAAGAGAAACAATAAAAACTACAATTTTATTTTCCCATACAAATAGTCCATATCTATCAAACCTTTGACACATTATTTCATTCTGAGGCAATACGAAGTTTTCCGGGTCAGCTAGTTTATTATAAAAAAAAGTGCCCCGCGTTCTACGTCACGTTTTTTCAACTTTAATAAATACAAAACAATTTTCAAAAGCTTTCTACTTTGTCTTTCAATTATACTTACGACATTTCACACAAATAAAAGATGTTGATACTTCTAGTAATAAAACAATATAAATTGAATTCACAAAGCTCAATTCTGTTGTACGTCTTACGTGACTGAAATGTATTTATGTTTGTCACAGCATTTTAACGATCTTTAATTTTTACAAGGGCAGAATTTTTATCACATTGCCAGAGACATATTCACATATTCTATGTGTGCGTTCCACTAAGCGTTCACAACGATCAAAACGCTCCTTTAGTCGTTCCACATGACGACCGCAGTCGTTGTGGTCGCGGCGTAAACGTCACTCATGACGTCATGAATTACGCTCACGCGAAGCTCACGACGACCCATCTAAAAAGGTGGGTCGAAGTGATCGTTGAGAAAATTAGCGGCATTTTCAAAAGTCAAAACATAAAAAAATGGCGACCGTAAAGCTTACGTTATTTCATGCCGAAAAAGATATATTAGTAGAAGTGAATGTTTCTGCAGCGGATGCTCAACGTGCCTCCACAGGTAAATATAATTATGTAAAACAAGTTTAGAAAAATTAATTGTAGTTTATAATCAATATACATGTATACCAAACATCCAAGTGCCGCCGCAAAAGACATTTTAATTACATTTGAACATAAATTAATTAAATACACCACTGTTATTAAATATCAAAAAATTAAATTATAAATTTTTTCAATATAAATCGATTTAAACGATAATTAATTAAGTTTATTTTCAAGGCTTACAGATTATAACCTAACCTCTTAAATCTTTTGCATTTTTTTTATTAACTCGCCATTTGTATTATTGACCTCTACGCTCAAAACGCTCTATAATCCATTCCACTTGAGTTTACGACAGTAACGCTCACAAGCAAGTGGAACGGGAAAAACTGCGGTCGTGAGCGTGATCGTTGTGAACGCTTAGTGGAACGCACCCCAGGTGTAATGAGGTTATAAGTTGTGGTCTGTGGCATATAATTTGATGTAAGACTGACTGGAGATTTTTGGCTGGAATGATGATGACAGATTGAGGTGTGATTTAATGGCGGATGATATTTGGATTATATGTTAGGAAAAACTTGTAGAAAGATAAACGAAAGGATATAGTTGAGAAATCGATATTAGTGAACTTTAAATGTCGTTTCTTTGTATTTTCCGAGAAACAATTTGTGGTTTATTTTGAAAATCCTCGATAATATATGTAATAATACTACACTGGTGAACCATCTACCATCGCCACCTACCACGGTCATCTACTATGGTGGTTTGGGTTAATTAACAATTGAAATGTCATGGTTTTATTTTTTCATTTTAATATTATCGACAACGTTTATCGATATTTAATTCCAACCTTGATGCAATCGGTCCACTAAATGGGGTAACTAGGTATTACCCCTCCACGCACCGGTGGGTGAAGCCAGTGGGTGCACGGGTAATCACCCAAAAAGGGGTTTCAGTGTAGGAACTCGAGGGTGTAGGCACATCCGCATTACTTAATCTATCTGCCACCAAATGGTAGTATTCAGCACTATCGAGGTCCGATTAGATAGTAATATAAGGCCTCGAAATAACTATCACAGAGACATAACAACTAAGGTTTCAAGAGTGGCAACGCATCTGCATTTTTACCAATTTTTGTGTAGATGTTTGCTGCAGTCATCAATTAACATCTATGTTAACTGCACGTTTGTCTGCCACCTTCGTTATATAAAAAAACATACCGGGCTTATGACTGATCTCTGAATCTTGTAATATCAATACCCTAAGGGCCATATTTCACCGGGACCCCGTGCACACCGCAGACACTCCGCCAAAATTCCATACAAACGCTTAATTTGGTTTCTATCCAGTGACGTGTATTTACACGCGCACCTGTGTGCGTAGCACGTACAAAACACCAACCGTCGCCCATAAGAGAGGAAGGGGTTTTGTATGTGTGCAAATCGGGCGCTACGTCGAAGTGTCCATTCTATACGTAGTATTATTATATATTCTCTGCCCCGTGGTGGCGCAACCAGTCGCTCCAACGTTGTATCTGAACTGGCGCATGGCAGCCGAGTGAAAAGGCTATTTATTACACGACACGGTATTCAGGGTACGATAGCAAGGGTCAGGGTAGTGTATAACATTTAGGGCCCTAATTAAGGCGACTGGAGCGGCCCGGTCAGCCTAACGCCCTAACTACACACAGTACAAATATGAACAGTATGGAAACTACGTACAAAACGGTCAAAACGGCACACTCACAAGTAAGGCGTGTAATAAGTCCATGAGTAAGACACAATACAGCGCTTTAGTAATTACCTAGTGGTGGCGCAACCAGCGTGGCGGCGCGACCATTGTGTGCCGGCGTCCGAGCTAGTCGCGCAACGAAACTCAACCAAACGGACTCTATAAAGCTGTATAAATTTTGTTAGTGGCGGCGACTTGCTGCGCCGCCATGGCGTCTCGGTGAAATGTAGCCCTAAAAGAATACAGCAATATTTTGTTTGGATTAAGAAAATTGGATATTCAAAATAGATAGCAGGTGTTGTATTACATTACAAAAATCTTAATAAGAATTCAAATTATATCACGTATAAAATGTCACTTTTCGATCATTACATTTTGTTACTGAAGCATGAAACCGATGACTGAATAGTAATACCAGATAATAAGGCGAAAGTTTTAGAGCAAAAATAAAGAGTCGTGTATTTATATTCAGGCTTGTGAGATCAGGGGCAATCCACCCTTTCTTATGGCAGACTTATTTCGATCTAACTTTGTCTAAAGCTTACTTTTCGTTGACGTTCGTCATACGTAATATTCAAGCAAACATCCACGATTCGTCTTTTACGTTTTGGCCCATGCAACAAGTGGCAAGCCTGTTGACATCTCAGGCCACATTACCAAACTTCGAGGTACTGTGAAACTTCCAGAAAATGGAATCAATAGAACTAAAGATTTACCCCCTATTCATAAACGTATTGTAGCTGAAGTGTTGCTAATCTCTCCTTTGTCTTTTTCTATCCTACACATTTGACAATGCAACTGACAAAGACAAAGCATTCTATAGCTAAAACGTCTCTAAAGTACGTTTATGAATGAGGGGGTAAGGATTTTACACCATTATCTCTGATAGCCCTCGACCCAGGAATCGAACTCAGTGAAGTAGTAGTAGGTAGTGGCCTGCTACCATTAGGCTATTGAGACAGTTAAATATAAATAAAAATTAACTCAAACAAACCGAAGAAATCTCTCTGGGACTGCCTTGCTATTAGGAGGCAGGTGTTGCGACACGTCTTGAATGAAATAACATATATTTATATAATATGAAATTCAACACAATAATTTATTAAATGTTATATCTACCAATATTTTTTTACGTGCGTTTTAACAATATTCATATCTTTCTCTTGGCTCAGAAACTCAATCTCATCTAAATCTTCCAGTATGAATAGATCTCTGTCCGTCTGCCGTTTGTATCTATGTCCTTCTTTCCTCTGCAACTTCTGGAACGGCATCTGGTGTCTCACATACTTCGAATACTTCTTCCCTTTCTTCTTCTGCGTCACTTCTGTGGTTATGTCCTCACTTCTTTGAGGATACGTGTCTCCATCAACAAAAGAAGTTAACGTAGGTAACTTTGTTGCTAAATTCATAAACATCTTCTTGTTCTTTCCTCGATTCTTTTTTATTATCTTTTGAACTGTTCTTTTTGGGATCTTCTTTGGTTTCTTCTTTTTCCGATCGTCGTAGTAATTGGGTATTCGTAGCAAGTTTTCGGCTTTGTCGATGTATGTTGTATTGTAATTCATCTGAAACACACAAAAAACATATGGTATTATGCGTAATACTTACATTGTGATAATACCCCAAAACGAAATGTAGAACTTAATACCCCAAAACGAAATGTAGAAATGTAGAACTTAACGCTTTCCCAGTTGCTTCCACTACTTCGCCGTTCACGCCTGTAATCCCCGAAGGGGTAGGCAGAGGTAAATGCGTGCATATGCATTCAGGCATACATGCAAACACCCACAATTCGCCGGTTACGTTTTGGCCCATGTTACAGGTGGCGAGCCTGTTGACATCTCCGGGGACATCACCAAACTTCGAGGTACTGGGAAATTTCCAGAAAATGGAAAAATCCTAATAGAACCACAGATAAAGGCCTTTACACCATTATCTCTGATAACCCCCTACCCGAGAATCGAACCCAGGACCTCAGCGTAGTAGAAGTGGAAAAATGGACCTACCTAAGTCTGTCCGATATAAGCGACCGAAATGTCGAGTCGAATTTAAATGATCATTCAGCTTACAAAGTCCTAAGGATACACTATACCTCCATGTTAAATTTCAACATTGGCATAGCAAGCATAATAGGTAGAAGAACAGAGTTGTTACTTGCATATTAGTATAGATTATTAAATTCCAATAAAACGTGTAAGATCACTGTAAGATTTAAAGAGGATCATCTCTCCCCCTTGGATCGCGCCCGCAACCATTCAACCTAATAGTAAATGATATCCTATGATAGCTTAATCAATATCAGAACATTGAATAAGCATGCCTTCGATGAGTCTAATTAATTTTATCGGTGTAACTCGATCAGGGCTGCTACCTGAGTTTTGGTGTCTTTTTGAATAATCCCTGTTAGAAACGATTTCATATAAATCATCAAAAAATTGGTCAAGATACGTCAGTCTTTCTGAGCTAAATTATAAGGCTCAGGGGTACTGACCCTAAATATTTTTTTAAAATTGTAGGTTTTGTCATTCGATGTTCTTTCGAGATGTTCGAACTATTTTTGTTTGTTTCATTTCAAGGGTCTTCGGAATCTGCGTATATGTATGAAGAGTTTGATGGATGTAAAAGAGGCCCGGTAAGTCATCCAATGCCGGGTTCTCTTTTATAATCCAAAATCTATCAATAATTTTTTAAAACCTGAACAGGGGGTATTATTTTTGTTCGCCAAAATAATTGATTATTTAAGCATAAATAATAATATCATGTATAAGATAATTTCTTGTAATCACCTTGAATGGGGTTATCCATAGATAAACTGAATATATGTTAAGCCGAATGGCAGAGAAATATTGTATAAGTTAGTTTTTAAGTTTCTCGCTATAAGTAAACTATGTAAAGTTCTTGTTGAGAAAATAAACGTCTTAAACCCTTAATATAAACATTAAACATTAACTCCCTTATTCATAAACGTACATTAGATACGCTTTAGCTATAGAATGCTTTGTCTTTGTCAGTTGCATTGTCAAATGTGCAGGATAGAAAAAGACAAAGGAGAGATTAGCAACACTTTAGCTAAGGTGACAGATAATTTATTATAAGGGGGTTAAAATATATAATTTATTTTTAAAAGTACAAGTACAGTTGGCAATTAGATCAATAAGAGGATCATTCAAATACATACCATAATTTAAAGCAAAAATAAACTGTTTCCAAGAGCGAAACATACCGAATTATTTTATAAGTTCCCACGTTTGTCGAGCAGAATACTAAAAAGATACTAAAACCGTGTGTCCCTCGAAGTTTTAATGTGTTCCCGAACCCAGTCGGCTAGCTGGGACGATAAAACTAAGTTAGCAGCTCTGTCTGACCTAGATAGATGAAATTTATTTAACCTCATCCAACGCATCACTTTTGTATTTACCCAAAAGTGTAGGCAAAGGTAAATACTAGCATTCATTAGTATGGATGACGTCCGTTATAATTATGTGAGGATCTGCAGAATCATTTCGTTCATCCAGATATGCTGCAAATCTATTTATAACCTAGATAATATATAATATATCCACTAGGTTACCAATCAAAATTTGGCCGCAAGTATTTTTTTATATTTAAAAAAAAATATAAAAAAAAATATATATATATATATATAGATAAAAAAAATCTTACCAAATGGTAAGATTTTTTTTTTATTTGCTTTTTCAAAAAAAATATCGTGCACCCCTGGCAATATGTATAAAGACTCTGAAAAATCACGCCTGCCCATGCGGACTTGGCCGCCTCCACCTATTTTCGTTCCGCCCCGATAACTTTTTACGTCCATTACGTACATGTATTATTTATATATCAAATTAAAGCTATTTTTTTCTCGTTATTATGATAAACGGGATCCAAATTAAATCGGCCGCAAATAAGAGTTGCTGACTGTTAAAGATAAAAAAAAATATTAAAATTACTTGCGGCCAAATTTTTGATTAGCAACCTGGTGGATATAGGATATTCTCTAGATTATAAATGTGCATAAAAATTAGGTTTGCAGCATATCTGGATGAACGAAATGATTCTATGGTTGGGATCCTAACCTATTAAACCAAAGTTTCTTAAGAATATAATGGCGTCGCATTTACGCATACTGCCAGTGTCAATTAAAACGATAATAATATTTCGTATAGGTATAGCGTCAAAGTCAGAATCAGTCAGTCAATTATTTATTATGTTAGACAAATGAGTACCAGTCAGTAATTTGAGTAAAGCGATAGCTACTTTACCGGAACATTAACAATGAAGTTTTGGAGGCATTTTAATTAAGATAAGATAAGATAAGAATTTATTTATTTTCTCCACAATGTTTTCTTATGGTAAATACATCATATGAAACTTATTTTATTTTTAAAAATTATACTGAATTATTTTTTTTTAAACATTTTTCTCAGGGTATTGTGGAGACAGGAGCGCTCAAACTAGGTAAACCCTGTGCTATGAGTCTCCTGGTCTCCGCCTCAGGATTACACGGGCACTGTCAAAACCTATATTAAACAAAATGCCACCAAATTTACTCAGCCTGAGTTGCACCTAACGTTAAAGTTAGAAAAGGAGGTAAAATGTTGCAATAACTTTAACTTTAACAAATATCGTGATGAAACCCAGGCTAAATATAACACAAAAATGCACCAAGAAAATGAAATAAACTTCTTAGTTTACACGCCTCTTTCAAGGTTCCCACCAAAACCCCGTAAAAGGTTACACACAATATATTTCCTGTGACAACCATGCTCAGTATTTGATTACAAACCAATTGAAACAGAGATTAACGGCACAATGGTCTAATTTTCGTCTACGGCTTCGGAAGCCTGCCATGGAAGTTAATCTCGGTGCTCGTGTAATTGGACGTGTATATATAAATTCTGGTATATACCGACGTATTTCAAAGCTTATATCAAAAACGTGTGTGAAACAAAAGGGATGTTTTACAACGAAGTTGATAGGTACATAAAGTTTAGGCAAGTTAGTTCAGAGGTGTGACTTTTACGACCGTTTAATTCGTCGGGTTCGATCCGCTCACCGGAACAAATATTTGTATAGCCTACAGATATTTGTTCGTGTCTGGGTGTTTGTGTGTGTGTTGTGTGTGTAGAACGGCAACCAGAGAGGGGCTGAGAGTATAAGCGTATTGTATTACATAATACTTAACTTTTAAACCACTCGTGTCTTACACTCATCTCGCACATCATGACACCGGGTCGTTTAGCGATACTCATTTTCGATGAAAAAAACCATTATGTACCTACCTTTTTTCCGCTGTTCTCATGATATGAAAAATACATCAATACAATAACAGAATAATGAGTAATTGTTTTTATATTATTTCGCATTAACACATGCTTGTGAAATATATTTTATTTTTTAAAGAAAAATGGAAAGAAAAATTTGACTTCAGGCGAGACTCGAACTCGCGACCTAATGGGAATCTAGTCCAGCCGCTCTTCCAATTGAGCTACTGAAGCCCTGCCCGATTTGTCAAATCTTTCCTTCACATCCATTGCATTGCTTTATGGTAGCAGCAGCGCCATCTTTTACCAACTATGCTAGTTAGGCAACCGATATAATAGACTTTTCAGTTTATTGAATATCGTAAAGAAGTCGCTTTTACCCTTAATAATTGTTTCTATATTATTTCGCATTAACACATGCTTGTGTAATATATATATATATATATATATATATATATATATATATATATTTTTTTAAAGAAAATGGAATCCATTTTTCCATTTTATTTAAAAAATAAAAGAATAATGAGTAAGTAGTAAGTCTTACCGGATTTCCTAGGGAGATACGACCGACTGGTGCCGCCAAGACATTTTTGCTTTCTTGACCATGGTGAAGAACGGATGTATCCTGAGTACAAAATACATCATCAATAAGACCTATTTATTAAAAGAAAGGTCTTTGCTATTATATATAAATATATATAAAAAATCTCTGGTTTCTGCAATCGGATTTTTCAATTCAATTAGGTTCATGGAACCCTATACGCGCGTGTCTGACTCCCACTTGGCCAGATTCACTGACATTTACAACTTTTTATATGTAATGAAGGTGACAAACAAGCATGCAGTTTACATTGATGTTAAGTGACGATTGCAGCGTATAGACACACAAAAACTAGAGTTCAAAATACAGATGCGTTGCCACCCTTGAGACCTTAGTTGTTATGTCTCTGTGAGTTATTACGGGGCCATACCTACATTGCTATCTAACCGGAACGCAATAGTGCAAAATACACATTTGGTGGCAGATAAATCAGGTAATGTGCCTACGCCCTCGAGCTCCTACACTGGAACTCTACCACCAGCAGAGAATATGGAATAATACTACGTATAGAATGAACACTTCGACGTCCCGCCCGATTTCCCCGCATCACCCACCTCATCCCCTCTTATGGGCGACGGTTGGTATTCTCTACGTGCTACGCACACAGGTGCACGTGTAAATACACGTCACTGATTGATGTCTGTGTAATAGAGACCAAATTAATTGTTTTTATGGAATTTTGGCGGAGTGTCCGCGGTGTGATTCTGGTCTATGAAATGTCTAGAAAATGCAGATGCGTTGCCTCCCCTGAGACCTTAGTAGTTATGTCTCTGTGATAGTTATTACGGGGCCATACATTAGCATCTAACCGGAACACGATAGTGCTGAATACACCATTTGGCGGCAGATAGATTATGTAATGTACGCACTACGCACTCCAGCTCCTACACTTTTTTTTTTTTTTTTTTTTTTTTTTATGTAATAAAAGTGGCAAACAAGCATGCAGTTCACATTGATGTTAAGTGATGACTGCAGCCTATAGACACCCACACAATGACCAGAGGTCAAAATGCAGATGCGCTGCCACTCCTGAGGCCCAAGGTGTTATGGCCTCTGTGCCTGAAATTACAGGGCCGTACATTACCACCTGACCGGAACACGATAGTGCTGAACACTACCATTTAGCGGCAAGTATATTAGGTAATGCGGTGGTGCCTACGCCCGCGAGCTCCGTCACTGGAGCTCTACCACCAGTAAGAACTTAGACTTATCTCCATTTCCAATCTGTAACGAACGAGGGTTGCGTAGGGTGGTGAAAGTTTTAAATAAGAACACAGATTTGGAAGTTTTAAAGTGATACACGTTTGCAGAGGTGAGAATGGTGAGCTAGTAGATTTACATGAAAAAAACACTGCCGTAAAATCCGAAATACCCTCCGTGTACGTGCATAATTATTTTTATTACCTAGTAGAAAAGAAGGTAAGTCTGTGCACTAGTTTTCACAAATAATTTGCACCGACTTGCAGTTACTATGATGGAGCTATGACGTAAGTATAATGGTATATGGTATATTCTACTGGTGGTAGAGCTCCAGTGATGGAGCTCGCGGGCGTAGGCACCACCGCATTACCTAATATACTTGCCGCTAAATGGTAGTGTTCAACACTATCGTGTTCCGGTCAGGTGGTAATGTACGGCCCTGTAATTTCCGGCACAGAGGCATAAGACCTTAGGCCTCAGGAGTGGTAACGCATCAGCATTTTGACCTTGGTCTTTGTGTGGGTGTCTATAGGCTGCAGTCATCACTTAACATCAATGTGAACTGCATGCTTGTTTACCACTTCCATTACATAAAAAAAATATATATATATAGACTGCATTTCGACCTTGGTCTTCGTGCGAGTGTCTATAGGCTGCAGATCACTTAACATCAATGTGAATTGCATGGTTGTTTGCCACTTTTTCACTTATTAGACGGGATCGCGAGCTACGTCTACACAATCTTACCTGTACAGAATCAGAAGCTATTACACAATTAACAAATAAAATTAAAATCATCATTGAACATGCCACACTGAATTGAAAAGACGTTGGTCAGTCCACGTTACTTATAAACCACAGCTCGGTTTATTGGTTCGCTATCAAAACAGTTATTGTTCAAGTATGGTGCTGTTTAAAAAAGCTGGACGCTAAGTGAGGTTACCTTTTTTGCTTAGTTCGATTGTTGATTTGGTTTTTACTAATTTACGTTTTTGTAGTGGTCAAATGTTTCTAAATAATGTAGCAAAGTAAGTAGTTTAATCGATAAACTTCGGCAAAAAAATATCGTAGCTTCCAGGAATATTTGAGTGTAAGTACTAACGCATCAAATAATAATTGCTAGCTCTACTAGTAAACTTAGTCCGAAATCACTCTCCAATTCTATAAGCATTGCATTTTGTTTAGAAAACAATGTAATTGTGAAAACACGAGCCTTTAAGTCTTATCTTGCCGTTTGTAAAGGAGAAGGAACATTCTGTTGATACCTATTTTTATAATTAAGTATTTTTCATCATGTTCCGGTCAGGTGGTAATGTACGGCCCTGTGATTTCCGGCACAAAGGCATAACACTATAGGCCTCAGGAGTGGTAACGCATCTGCATTTTGACCTTGGTCTTTGTGTGGGAGTCTATATGCTGCAGTCATCACTTAACATCAATGTGAACGGCAAGCTTGTTAGCCAATTCCATAACATAAAAAAAAACGCTTTTGCTTAGGTTAACCCCTAATGTCAGCGGCGGCACCATGACATGACTAGGTCTTTGGCCGCCGCTTGTTGGGTTGTAATCTACGTTCCCATCAACTTTTTACTGATAGCAGAGCTCCAGTGATGGAGCTCGCGGGCGTAGGCACCACCGCATTACCTAATACACTTGCCGCTAAATGGTAGTGTTCAGCACTATCGTGTTCCGGTCAGGTGGTAATGTACGGCCCTGTAATTTTTCCGGCACAACACCTTAGGCCTCAGGAGTGGTAACGCATCTGCATTTTGACCATGGTCTTAGTGTAAGTGTCTATAGGCTGCAGTCATCACTTAACATCGACGTGAGCTGCATGCTTGTTTGCCACTTCCATTACATAAAAAGAGAATGATATCTGCTCAGAATGAATTGCTTTGACCAGGCAAAATCGCGAATAACAGTTATTATCACAGATGTTTGAGATTGAATAAACATTGTGTCAAAAACAGGGTCCTAAAAAAATATTATATTGTTTATTGCTCAGTGTTGCGAAAGCTTCTGTACTAACATTCCATTAAAAACATAATCATAATGTATTTTCCCGCAAAACCTTTATTCAGGTACAAAAATCCCTGCTAACATTGTATCCATCACTAAACGTTAAATCTCATAATCAAACAAACACACCTTGTTTTATTTTGTACCGTTCAGTTATGATACAAAATTGAGATCAGTGAACACGTACGGATGTATATTTTGTTACAAACCATTGCTATCTTTGTTTATATTATGACTGTGGCAAATAGATAAACGTCTATGAATTAACTTCTGTTGTCTCATTCAGAGGTCTAACAATAGAGTCTAGTAAATAAGTTAAGTGTACAAGTGTAAATGCGCAAACACAGGTGCACTCTCTATTCTTTCACTCTCATAGCCCGATGGGACGGAAACCTGACACGACCGGAGAGAGATCGGGCGCAGGATCGATTACCTTTACCTGCTGTCCGAAGCATGGATACATACCACACTCCGGACTACTACTTCGAATTTCCTCATATAAAAAATCTAATAGCAGACTTTCCCGACCCAGAAATCGAACCCGAGACCTCAGGCTTCACCGATTGCGACCATTAGGCCCACGAGGCAGTCAGAGGGGGAGGGCGGTAGTAAGCGCATTATCGCATGATGGGTAACAGCGTCCTATAACACTTCCGCCACTACGATCGCAAATCCGGATGCCAAACGTGGCGGCAATGGCATATCCCCCTTGTTGGAGAGGTATTGGTCCAGCAGACGTTTTACGGCTGAAATGATGAAGTTTATTCCAATCAGTAGATTGACTTATTGGTAGTAACTATTGGAATAACCGAAGAACAATTACGTCAACTTACTGTTAACAACGTTTTCGTAGATTCTTGTGTGATCCACATACTAAGTCGGCTATGTTTGCGAAGTCTTCCAGCGTATGTTGCAAATTACTCACACTTCTACACGTTCCCGATGTTAAGGTAACTCCACAGCATCCAGTCTCGGGCAGACCTCCGAAAGTTTTACTTGGCTTAAGGACAATTTAACTATCCGAGACTAGTGACCACTTAATTCTTATAATAAATAATAATTATGGTAACCCATTGTACGTCCCACTGCTGGGCACGAGTCTCTCCCCTTTTTGGGGGGAGGCCTGGAGCTTACTCCACCACGCAGCTCCAATGGGATTGATGGAGGTGGGTGGGTTAGTGGCCAACCCGCTGTCGGATGTTTTCAAACTGCCCATAAGGCCTCCGACAAGGTTCAACGACTGCTATCTATCGGTAGCAACCGGGACCGACGGCTTAACGTGCCCTCCGAAGCACGGAAACGCGCATTTTAATTTGCCACTAGCGGTCACCCATCACAATACCCGACCGCACCCGTAGTGCTTAACCGAGTAGATCGCCTATGATCTACACCAGCCGCCGGGCCATGCGCGCTTCACTCTTACCATCTACAACTTAATTCTTACCATTTTATTAGTTGAAATATGACAATTCTTCAGAGAATGGACACTGCATTATCCCAATCGTCAGAACATACCTTACGGCTTTTAAAATTGAGATCATTAATCATTATCGAGATACGAACATCCTGAAAAACGTGATCAAATCGCTGCTAAACATCGCATCCGTGTGTTTTCAAAATAAATTGTACTTCGTGTAGCCGCCGCTTAAGATTTATGGGTTCACATTTGTCCATATCGCGGCGGGCACGTGATAGAAAGGCGGCTGTATGTTCTCGGCTTTACAGTCGATTTTGGTTTCAAATTGTACTGTTTTTGACGGTGATCAAATTGTGATGGAGTGTGCACTCCAACGTGCGGTATCAATATCTGAGTTTGTTTATGTAGAGTTTTTACGGTAAACCAGTTTATTGTGTTCTTTTGTAGCTTTGGTTATGTGTATTAGTAATATTGGCTTTATATTTATATTCTCTCACGGATTCCACTCTCAAATCAGGATCAGCAGACTCAATTATAATCACCAGGATTTCAATAGTCTCGCCCCTATCTAAGTTAAATGGTATTAAAACATATCTATGCATTATCTTATTTGTAGTACATAACTACATATAGGTCATGTAGAGGTAAATTTAAGTTATAAGGCTAGGAAGGGAACATTTTAAGTGAAACATTCGTAAATTCGTCCTAATAGTATGTACATACTTACTCAACTACTCACTTAGTGTGCCTAGTATTAATATCTATTTACTATCGAGGGTGTTTGCATGTATGCATTTGCCTGGGATTACAGGCAATTTATCCTATGCTATCACAGTATCACCCTTATTTTTATACCTTTTTCATACAAAGAGACGGTACTCCTTACCTCTACAGTACTCTACACTCTTATATATATTGTCCATAAACTATAAACTATAATCAATGTGTAAACTATAATAGTTTGCTTGTACCATATATAAAAATCCGCTTTATAAAGTTTCGCTCAGAAATAATATCCTATTATCATTCATAAACTTCAAGAACTGCAGACAAAATGGCGAAAACACACTGAATTGTAAATTTATTTTCCAGTTACAAGCGTCACTAGAGCAAGAATAATATTCCAAGAAGTTTCCAACTAAACGTGGAAAAAAGAAAAGGGCTTGAAATAATGTTGGAGCCAACCACATTACAATGTTCAGGGTAGTTTAACATTTTCCATTATTATAATTTCATCTTGTATTATTCGTTCTCAGCCTTTTCCTGCGAGATCGAATCAGACATGAGGAAGTGGTCGACATAGCCCACCGAGCAAAACTCAAGTGGCAGTGGGCAGGACATATACCGACCTACATAGCTCAAAGAACCGATGGCCGTTGGATCAGAACGAATAGTACGCACTTATAGGTGCTAATAGTGTAACACGTCCAGATTTAGTACGGAGCAGATAGCGGCTTTTGTACGCTCCGAACCAAATCTGTGAATTGCATGCTTGTTTGCCACTTCCATTACAAAAAAAAAATTGCCCAGACGGATTCGGTCCACCGTACTGAATCCGGACGTGTGCTACCGAGTTCTGGAATAGCGACCGTGTTCAAGATAACAAAACGTAAGCAGGGGTCCCCCGTGGTAGACCAACGACCTGGCGATGGTTGCAGGTAATGGCTGGAAGAGGGCAGCCCAGGACCGTTCGTTGTGATAGTCTTTAGAGGAGGCCTTTTTCTCGTCTTTCGGCTGAAATGATATTTCCTCAATTGTACCGAACCCTGTAAACAAAGGTCCAACTATCTCCGTACTAAGCCAGTTTTTCGGATCTAAGAATTTCAAACTAAACAAAACTGGTATAGGATTTTTTTTTTCAGTAAATATACAAATTTATTGTAAAGTTATGTTTTTTTTTTGCAATTCAATCTCAATTTAATAATCTATATATTTTCCAGAAGTACGAAATAACATGTATCCTAATAATTATATCAGCGTATTCATCAACTTGTTCGAAAGTGGTGGACCTAGTATCCCAGAAGGGGGTCCACATTTGGGAATACTGCCCCCAATCGAAACACTGCGGTGAAGGGTCCCACGTTCTGTGCATGTATTACGATGAAGTAAGTTAATTAGTGTTAATTTACTACTACACCCTATATAACAATAGCCGGAGCCGCCCCAATTATAAACACCAGGTATCGCCACTGCCTTACACCTAAGTTGTTTCTGTGTAAAATAAAGGTACCTTTATTTTACACATAAAGGTACCTTTATTTTACACATAGACGTAACAACTTAGGTTTATTTTACACATAAAGGTACCTTTATTTTACACATAGACGTAACAACTTAGGTGTAAGGCAGTGGCGATACCTGGTGTTTATAATTGGGGTGGCTCCAGCTTTTGTTATATAGGGTGTAGTAGTGTTAAGTTTTTTTTTTTTTTTTTTTTTTTATGTAATGGAAGTGGTAAACAAGCATGCAGTTCACATTGATGTTAAGTGATGACTGCAGCCTATAGACACCCACACAAAGACCAAGGTCAAAATGCAGATGCGTTACCACTCCTGAGGCCTAAGGTCTTATGCCTCTGTGCAGGAAATTACAGGGCCGTACATTACCACCTAACCGGAACACGATAGTGTTGAACACTACCATTTAGCGGCAAGTATATTAGGTAATGCGGTGGTGCCTACGCCCGCGAGCTCCGTCACTGGAGCTCTACCACCAGTAAAAAAAGTGCGCAAAACCTGAAAACCGTTTTTTCAGACGGTCAATCTGAACAACTTTCAGTCTTTCATTAAGGAACGTACTTTGCAAAAAAGAAATTGCATACAATTTAATATTTACATTTTTGTATGAAATAGCTAATATTTTTTCGCGATTTTAGGGTTTAATTACTAAATAAAAAGTCAATTAAATAAAAGGGAGATAGAAAACTTAACAAACACTATTACAAATCTACACTATCACGAAAAATCGTTAGGTAATGCGCCATTCACAGAGCCAGACCCGCGCTTCAAACTCCGTGAATAATACTAGGCGATTGAGAGGGCGGAGCGCGGGCGGCGAACGACATTGTATGGACACCGCATGCGCTGGCAGAAGCGCATCGCTCACCTCGGCGTTCAGGGCCGACCGAACGCGTGAAAATCGCGAGTTGCGTTCGTGACAGAAGACCAAAAAAAAAGAAATTATTTATTGTTCCTAGGTCTAAGTAATAAGGTTGTAAATATATGATTTAAATTATGATTATTTACATTTTAATGCTTAAAAATTATGGTATTGCGGCGCCATACGCGCCATCTTAGAGGAATCGCCACTGGGTAAGGCTATAAAGGGTGGTAAAGTATCTGGATTATGAGTTCTGGTTTTTATGCAGATAACTATGATGATATACTGCAGTCATCACGCAGATATCCTAGTTCAAAGTCACGGTAACACTTTGCTTTATTCTTTGCTTATAAGGGCATAAAATAGAAGTAAGTCAATGAATGTTTTTTTATGTCATAAAAGTGTCAAACAAGCATGCAGTTCACATTGATGTTAAGTGATGCACCCACACAAAGACCAGATATTAAAATGCAGATGCGTTACCACTTCTGAGGCCTAAGGCCTAATGCCTCTGTGTCGGAAATTACAGGGCCGTTTTAGTTACGATTTTCTCCGTGGCATTGGTACCGGAACATGTCTATTGCAACAATGCTGGATGGAATAACAATCCAATCTTGGTACGATCATCGCCAGAACGTGGTTGGAGCTGGGGTGCGACCGCGTATCGACATTGCTATTGTCGTTGTCATTGCAGTGAAATTTTCGCTTATGCTTGTTTCTCACCTACGAAATCAAGAAAAAAAATCGGATTATCACTACTGCTTTTAAAGGAGCTACAAATCGACATGAAAATTTGACAGCAATGACAACGAAAATAGCAATGTCGATAGGCGGTCGCACCCCTGGCCCGCAATCTGCGTAACAAAGATGCGGCTCTCTTGCGCATGATTATATGAAAGCAATCCACGGCAGCCTCCACAAACATGTTGCAGGCCTTGCAGAAGTGGGACAGCTCCATCACAGCCTTAAATGCATTATTTAATTGGACGCGGAGAGGGCTGTAGCACCTTTAAGTGTAATTAATTGTTTTTTAGTGTTTTTAACCAAGCTTATTGCTTTCAGAAAAGTAAATGGGGTCCTGTATGCGTCAATCCAGTTGAGGATGTGGTCATCACTGATGAGCTTGCCCGGAGGATTCTGGAGATAACAAATGCGTAATATTGTATTTAGCAATATGATCTATTGGTGGGGGGTAGGCACCACCGCATAATCCAATCTATATTGCCCCGTAATATCTTTTTTTTTATGTAAGGAAGATGGCACACGAGCATACAGTTTACATTGATGTTAAGTAAGACATCTACACGAGACTGGAGATTTCAATATAGACGGATTGCTACTCCTGAGGTCTAAGGTATTATGCCTCTGTGTCGGAAATTACATTACCACCTGACCGGAACACTATTGTGCCAAACACTACCATTTAGCGGCAGATAGGTAAGGTAATGCGGTGGTGCCTACCCCTCAAGCTCCTACACTTGGAACTCTACCACCAGTAAATCTGTCACAGAGATATAATAACTAAGGTCCGGTAGGTGGCAACGCATCTGCATTTGTAACTCTTTTTTTTGTGTGGGTGTATGCTTCTATCTCAGCCTACCCCTTCGGGGATTACAGGCGTGAAGTTACGAATTATAAACGTAACTACACGCCAGTAATCTCGGAAGGGTATTTAGGCAGAGGTAAATGCATGCATTCAAGCATACATGCCAACACCCACGATTCGCCGGTTACGTTTTGGCCTAACTATCAGGCGGCGAGCCTGTTGTCATCTCCGGGCACATTACCAAACTTCGAGGTATTGGGAAATTTCCAGAAAATGGAAAAATCCCAATAGAACCTTATCTATGATTACCCGAGTCGAACCCAGGACCGGAGCGTAGTAGTAGTGGTCTGCTACCACTAGGCTACCGAAGCCGTTAATAATTCATCTAAAGATATTTTCAGTATACGAAGTCGCATAGCTCGTGGTGTGGAGCAGTTCAAAAACGGTGAACAAATGCCAAGGGCTTACAGCATGTTCAAAGTGGTAAGTTTGCCATATATTAAGAATTTTACATAATTTTTTGAAGGAAAGTTTAGATTTAAAAAAAAATTACTTCATGCGGGACTTGAACCCGCGATCTCTAGCTCAGTTCAATTACCTACCGAGCTATCAAAGTCCACACGCGGCTGTCAAATTTTTCTTTCTTGTTTATTTTCTTGACGGTAACGACATCTATTGGCAACTTAAAAAAAAATCTACACCCAAAAAAAAAAAATACTTGCGGCCATTTGTTGATATTGATAGGCAACCTAGTGGATATAAATATATTCTCTTGATTATAAATATGCGTAAAAATTAGGTTTGCAGCATAGCTAGATGAACGAAATGATTCTGCAGTTGGATCCTAACCTATGAGTAAGAGAAGTGTTCGTAACCACAAATTTTAATAACATCACCAAACTTTTAGGTCACATTCGTAAGAATTATTATATTAAAATCTGATTAAAATTACGGATATAAGTATTCCACCATGTTTCCAATGAACGGATTGAGATAAAACTCGGCATGGATCGTGACTTGAAATGATAGATAGGCTGAAAAATTATACGTGATATTATTAAAATTATACGTATATGTGATATTACCCAGTAAATAGTTGGGGAAAAAGTTTCTTAACATTTTTTAAGATAATTCAAAACATTTTTTAATACAGTTTATTTAAATTTAACTAAAGTATGTATGTACCATTTTGTTTGATAACCTTTTGCCATCTTGTAGGTAAGGACATGATCCCATTGCTATAAAAATTTTGGGACTTCTCATCAAAATACCGCGATAAGTGGATTTGGCAGTCCTCTCGTGATGTTAACCTAACATTGCATAAAGAATTGACCAAAGAATTTTGCATGAAGAGACCGAAACAGGTGGAAATCTGAAGGTGCAAGGTCAGGACTATACGGCGAATGCATTAACACCTTCCAGCCAAACTCTCTTAATTTTTGCTGAGTGGCTATAGATGTGTGAGGTCTAGCGTTATTATGATGAAACACCAAACCCCTTCTGTTGATCAACTCCGGCCGCTTTCTCTCAACTTCTTGCTTTAATCTCATCAGTTGTTCGCAGTAGAGTTCAGAATCGATAGTCCTGCCTGGTGGTAATAGCTCATAATGAATAATGCCCTTCCAATCCCTCCACACACACAACATCATCTTATTGCGAGTTAACCCGGGTTTCGCCACAGTCTGTGAAGCCTGACCGGCCTTTGACCACGACCTTTTTCGCACGTTCTTGTCGTACGTAATCCACTTTTCATCACCAGTTATCAGCTTCTTCAAAAATGATTCGGTTTCATTACGTCGTAATAAAGAATCACAAATGAGTAGGTTCATTAGGTTTCTTTCAGTGAGCTCGTGAGGTACCCAAATATCGAGCTTTTTTTATACCCAGCTTTTTCAAATGCGCCAATACTGTTTTGTGATCAATTCTCAGTTATGATTTGTAGGTGTTATAACTGCACGCCCTCGTAAGAGAAACCGTAGGATATAATGTAGAAAAACCTACTAAATGCGAAGAGGGCTCGCACTTTTACTGGTGGTAGAATTCCCGTGTAGGGGATCCCGCTCTCAAGGGTGTAAACACCACTGATTTCTAATAAATAATAATCTAATGGTAGTGTACAGCACTATCGTGGTCCGCTAAGATAGTTATGTATGGCCCCATAATAAATATCACACAGACATAAGTCTCAGAACTAAAGTCTTAGAGATGCCAACGCATCTACATTTTGACCTCTTTTTTTATTTTTATTTCTGAAGGTTGACAAGGAGACAAGCAAACGGGCCACCTGATGGAAAGTGGTCACCGTCGCCTATGAACATTTGCAACACCAGGGGAGTTGCCAACGCGCTGCCAGCCCTGAAGGACTCTTTTGACCCCTTTTTTGAAGAACTCCATATTGTAGCTCCTAGGGAACACCTCAGAGGGAAGTTCGTTCCACAATTTACAGGTTCTGGGCAGGAACGAACGTGAAAACCGCACCGTTGAGCACTGCCAGGTATCCAGTCGGTGAGGGTGGAACTACTCTCTTCGGCGGGTAGTACGGTATAGGAAAAAAGACGGTGGCACCATGTCAAACAGTTCAGCAGAGCATTCACCATTGTAGACACGGAACAACACGCACAGACTCCCAATGACTCTGCGCAGGCGCAGATGTTCGAGCCTGTCAGTAAGTCCTGGATCGTTATCAATACGAACGGCGCGTTTTTGTAGGGAGTCAAGTGGACCAAGCTGGTATTTGGGGGCTCCCGCCCACAAATAAAAGCAGTATTCCAGATCCTCTGGTCATTGTGTAGATATTTATTAGGCTGCAGTCATCCTAGTGATGAACACTACCATTTATCGGCAAGTATAGAAGGTTATGTGGCCTGTGCCTGCGAGCTCCGACACTGGAGCTCTGCCAACTTCATGTTGAATTGTTTCTTTTTACACATTAAAAAATGTTATATTTCAGTCATGGGATGAAGAATTGGCAACGTTTGCGCAAGTTTTGGCCAATCACTGCGTTTTGCAACATGACCTGTGTAGAGCCACTGGTAAGTTAATATTTATTTAGTTGTATAAACACTAATATAAGCTAGGTGGAGCTCGACGACAGCGTCGTCAGGCCCTATGGGCATTTATGGCCCTGGCCCTATCTATGCTTATGGAGTCGAGGTAGCATTTGCCAGCCAGGCCTTGGTCTAGTCAGGGCACCCACGGGTCTGGCTTGCGGGGCTTGTCGCTCGCATCTGTCATCCAGTCTAAGACTCCCTGCTTTGAGGAGCCATTGACCCACTCGGTCGCCTTAGGCCCTTTTTTTAAACGCTGGGAAACCCTCATTGGCCTCCGGTGACAGACGGCGGGTAGTGTGAGGCTCGTACTCACTAAAACCCCGCGGTGTTCCAACTCGTCAGCCATCAGTGGCGGGGTCACGGGAACACTTACGCACACATCTGCAACCCCGCCGGCGGCTACTCGTCTCCGAGCCCTCCCACAGCACAGGTTGAGCTCTTTGGGCTTTTGAGCTCTCCAACCAACACTAGTGGCGTGTGGACCACGAGCACGCCACCCAGCTTGGGACCTTTCTCCATTCGGGCGACGGACACCCCTGATCCGAAGCCCGGAGGTCACTCATAGCACCAGCTTCCAACACAGTCTAACCCTACTCAAGGCTGCATGCACTATTACATTACTTAGGTACTTTATCTGGCGAAAAATGGTTGTGTTCATCTTAGGATTTATGCCCTCGATATGTTACGCAACGAACCAGATTAGGTTGTAAGTCTCTGGGTACATAGAGACCTGCAGTTTTAATAAAAGATATCCTGGCTTGCTTCAAAACGTAAAACATCTTAGGAGAAAAGAAAGAGAGAAGGTTATAAAAAAGTTTTCCGATGCCAAAGGTACAGTTTGTATTTCAATGTTTTTAATGATACAGAACTATTGTATTACGAAACATTATGCATACTATTACGTTTCAAAGACTTCACTTCACGACTGGCCATACATATTTGCCTGTGCCTATCCCTTCGGGGATTGCATTCGTGAAGATCCGTTTTACTATATTATTCTGTACCTACTAACTCCTAATCAATATTGCACAACAAGAAATTAATCCTTTTCAAATGTTATTAAAGACCAAGACTGGATTTCGATTACGTCATGATTCGTGTGCATTTAATATTAATTTCACTCGACACTGATCTGACGCTAGCAACCCATCTCACGTTACGGCGTTGCTCACTGGTTTGATAAGGGTCTATTTTATGATTATGGATTCAAAATGAACGATCAGTTAACGCCATTAGCTTAGCTTACATGGGGGCTACTGTATAAATATAAAAAGCTAAACTGGGTTCAAATTAAAACCGTCCTTTGTTGAGTATGACTCATAGTGCTTGATAATAAAATATTAACCAAAAACACATTTGGATGTTGACCTCTGGTTTTTATGTAGATTTATTTAGGCTGTAGTCCTGACTTCACATCCATGTGTACAATATGCTGCAGTACCAAAAAAAGAACAAAATTTAAAGTTTTTAATTTGAGGTTATTCTAGTAACACCAAATTCGTCCACAGATTTCTGTCATCAAGTAGATTACATTATTATAAAAATATTTACTAGTCGGTATACCTAGACCCACGCTAGAAGGTGGCACTTTAGGTAGTAACCTAAAGTGCCACCTTCTAGCGTGGGTTAGAAGGTGGCACTTTAGGTAGTAACCTAAAGTGCCACCTTCTAGCGTGGGTTATTTATTCTGTTATAAGGATTCTATTGGGTTGGGTGGGCAGTTATCAATAGGCAAATCCCAGAGAATTGGCAAAGCGTTTATCTCAAACTACTTTAGATTCCCCACTAAAACCCTGAATTACACAGAAAAGTTCTCGAATCCTGGACAATCGATTGGACTCTTCCGATTATCCTACCCAAATTGGATACCAGTCACACGTAACAAGCACAACCTGACTGTTCCTGGTTTGACGATTGAAAAGATAAAGTTCGCGATGACTAAGGTATTGGAAACCTGGTACATACAGAAGAATCACATCACTGTTGATGCTATCAAGAATTATCCAGATTGGACAAAGTAAGTATTTTAGGTAAGTAGGTAATTAGGTAATTTTAAGAACAATCCCAATTTTTTATGAATTTGAATTAAAAATAACAAAGAATCTATAAGAAAGGTGCACGTTCGAATCCTGCTCCAAGTCAGATTTTTCGTTTATTTCATTCAGTATCTTCAGTAACATGATTTAATTTTAAGAGACTCATTTTACAACCTTCCAAAATTATTATTTATAGGTACTGAAACTGACGTCATTTCACAAGTCAAGTTTCCAATTTTATTGATCAAGGCCTTGATCAATAAAATTGGAAAGTTGACTTGACTATTCCTTTTTTAATTTAAATTTAATTAAAATTTTAATTGCCGCTGTCACAATTTAAGTGGCGATTTAGCCTTTATTTCTGTTTAATCTTTCAAAAAAGTTAAAAAAAAAACATATCTGTAGCAGCAGTTGTTTTGACTATTGTATTTCAATTTGCAGTACCAAACTGAATGTCAACGGGAGACTTTATTTAGCGATGGTACACGGTGCAACCACGCACGTTGGTTGCGGTGTATCCGCCTTTAAAGAATACACATACCACGCTAACAATGCTGGGCCGATGTTCAATGTAATTATCATTAACATTACTACATTTAAATTTACAGTAGCAAACAGGAGCAAAACAGAAGGCATTACTTAGCTATGATATACGGCGAGGCAAAACGCATCGGATGTGGGCTGTCTGCTTTCACACAACATGACTATATGACTAGCAAATCTGGACCTATATTTAATGTAACGTACCATTGTCATTACTTCATTTTATGCAAAATTGAAAATGATATTGTAAATACAGGAGTCCTCAGATTTCGGCAAATCAGGCAACGTTGAAACAATAATTACATAAGAATATTTAACCATCGCCTTAATAAATGTGTAACTGTATAATTCATGACTTAGCCATTGATTGTGATGAAATTTTACATGGCGCTAGTTAAAATCTAGCTAGATAGCGTTTGTGCTAAAACCAAAAAATGTGGCGATGAAGCAAGAGATTACAGCTAGTCAACACAACAATCCAAAAAGTGGTCTCACAACAAACGAAATGAAAGTGATACTGCTTCAAAACTTATATTAAATTCAACTGTAATAACTGACATGACTGAAATTTATGACGTTTTTAATCATTATTTCTTAAACAACAGAATACCAACCAAACAACATAATATCACCATAAACACTGTTTTTAAACCAAATCTCATTACCAAGAACTATTAGCTGTAACTCCATGAACCATTACATCTACCAATGAAATATAATTAACAATGTAGACTTGAAATCCAACACTGGCTTAGATAAAATTAATACGAAGCCAATAAAATGTATAAAAAATCTGATAGCTGATAATTTAGCGATTTACTTTATTGAACTTATAATTGAAGATGAATTTCCAGATAATTTGAAAATAACAAAAGATAGCATTGTTCAATCGAGTGTTTTGTTAAAAATTATGACAGTTGACATCTTTATTTTAACTTTTCCTTTAAAAAATGCCAACTATCAACTAATCTGGTGAAATTTATAATATTACTTTATAAAGTGACGTTTCAGATTTGTGATGATTTTGTAAACACGTTGTTATATATTAATACAAAGAAACGACACAAGATAATTAAAATTGTTTCCTGAATACTTTTTTGAAATATTTAAAACTTTATTGTACACTAGCTGATCCGGCAAACTTCGTATTGCCTCACAATGAAATAATGTGTCAAAGGTTTGATAGGTAGATACGGACTATTGATAAAATTGTGGTTTTTACAATTTCCCTTCAATTTCTTTATTTTCTTATCTTTTAAACCTTCCCTAGACTTGCAAAAATCATTCAAAACCAAAATTAGCCAAATCGGTCCGGCCGTTCTCGAGTTTTAGCGAGTCTAACGAACAGCATTTGATTTTTATATAATAACTAGCTGTCCCGGCAAACTTCGTTTCGCCCTAGAAAATTAAAAAAAAAAAATGTCCAAAAATGTTATGAAAAATAGATGTTGGCCGATTCTCAGACCTACTGAATATGCATGCAAAATTTGGTTAAAATCGGTCCAGCCGTTTCGGAGGAGTTCAAGTTCGAACACCGTGACACGAGAATTTTATATATTAGACTAGCTGTCCCGGCAATCTTCGTTTCGCCTTAGAAAATTAAAAAAAAAAATGTGCAAAAATGTTATGAAAAATAGATGTTGGCCGATTCTCAGACCTACTGAATATGCATGCAAAATTTGGTTAAAATCGGTCCAGCCGTTTCGGAGGAGTTCAAGTTCGAACACCGTGACACGAGAATTTTATATATTAGATATAGATAACACTATACACAGGGTACTGACATCGCTTTTGTTAATTTATGAAATTCTTCACTACAAATGGGAAGTTCTAGTTCTTCACGACAAAAAGGATAATAATACCATTTATATTTTCATATAATGCTATTATAACAGGTACCTACGGAAGTTAAAGGAGATGTTGCAAAAATGTATGGACCTCCTGCCATTTATTGTACACAATATCATTATACAGGCAAAATAATATAAAAACGTTTTTTACTGCATATTTTCACTTATTTAGCTTTGTTGCAGTTACAAAACATTATTAGCAGTTAGAATTGCAACTCAAAACCAACATGGCGAATATCGCGGGCGATGTCATTTTGTCCGCTGCCATGTTGAACATAGTTGAAAATGATGAAATCGTTTGAATTAAATGTAATTGTAACTCTAAAATATATTCTTGAATAAATTAATTGTATTTTTTTCGGATTCTTCTTTAATTTATCCAATTTTTGAGGACGTGTACGAACCAAAGCCGAGCTCGCAACATCTCTTTTAGACTGTCACTTCAAATCCATGTATGTATGTATGTATCTTCACGCCAGGTCCCTAATGGGGTAGGCTGAGAGTGTAGAGTATCCATGTAATACGTTATAACTTCAATAAATAAATTTTCAGGTGGTAATGATAGTGTGTAACTTTTCAACCCAACCCACTAAAGGCACTGAAGTATATTCAATGACTAAGATCCAGCAATATAGCAAGCAATGCGGTTGTCCGCCGGGTTACAAGGAAGATTATGACTGTTTATGCTATGAAAGTGATGAAACTGAAAATTGTAAGTGTAACCATATATTATTTAGCTGTTGCCCGCGGCTTCGCCTAGCGAAGTCAGCTCTATCTCTGTGCCAAATTTCATTAAAATCGGTTCAGTCGTTTGAACGTGAAAAGGTTAGAGACAGACAGAGTTACTTTCGCATTTATAATATTAATATTAAATTAAATTAAAATAGCCTTTATTCACCCTGAATTATTATGATAATCATACAAAATAATATGTAACAATTAAATTTTTTGGTACTCTTACATACATTTTCTTATATTTAAGTTTATTTTTTCTTTTATAAATAAATATACATGCATAAGTAATCTGTAAGGATTTTTTTTTTCTATTAACTAATTTAAACTTATATTTTTATTTTTAATTATTTTTAGCACATCATTTTTGTTACACGTTCGAAATCATTTTTACTGAATAAAAATGAAAAATATCATTTCATTCTTAGGTACTGTAAAACAAATATATATTTATGTACTTACATATATTTTATTGAAATATCGCATGTAATACGACCTATGAAATTATATTATTATATATTTATAATAGGTATTAGTAGAGATTAATGAATATTGATGTGCTCCTTAATTAACGAGATTCATTATCCTGAAGTCGCAGATTCGATTCCTGTCCAAATATAACCAGGGACTTTAATCCTTAATTCTAAATGATTGTCAGATCAATATTGTCATAATCATGTTTTCTTTTTTGGCGTTCATTCACAAATGTACGGCCCTGTTATTTCCGGCATAGAGGCATAACACCTTCGGCCTCAGGAGTGGTAACGCATCTGCATTTTGACCTTCGTCTTTGTGGGTGTCTATAGGCTGCAGTCACCACTTAACATCAATGTGAACTGCATGCTTGTTTGCCACTTCCATTACATAAAATATTTTTTTTTCTTTTATAGCATCATCTAAATCGAATGAAGGTGTATGTGACGATATACATTGTGAACCATCTATCGTACTACTACCAATTGTCACCGTTGAAGATGCACCACCAGAAAAACTGGTGCATCTAAACAGGTACAGTTTTTTTAATTTATCTTATTGCCATAATTTAGATACATTTTTTTTAAAGAAAATTTTGTCTTTAAGCGAGATTTGAACTCGCGGCCACTGGGAATCTAGTCCAGCCGCTCTTCCAACTGAGCTACCGAAGTCCTGCCCGATTTGTCAAATCTTTCCTTCACATTTATTGCATTGCCATATGGTGGCAGTAATAAGTAATTTTCCTTTCCATTTTTCTTTTTAAAAACATGTTTCACAAGCATGTGTTAATGCGAAATAATATAAAAAACAATAGTTTAGATATGTCAAAATTAAGTACAGTGTATATTTTTGTTGTCTCCTTGTATAATATCTCTTCTGAAAGCGCTCTGTGTGCACAAAGCACAAATTGAATTTCCCTTAAAAACTGTTTCGTGTTCTCCACAATTTACAAAATTTTAATCAACACGAAACATATACGAGAGTACCACACTAATCTTTTTAACTATCAGAGGTCGGTATACGGTTATGTCATTTAATCACTGTCCTTCAGGAGTGATTGTTGTTCCTCTCATTTATGTAATATGTACCTACTTTTAACTTATTGTTAACGTTATTACTAGTGAGTAAGTTGAGTTGTAATTTATTGTATAGGGTAGATAAGATTGATATATCCTTTGGATAAAAACCCCTAAATAAATATAGATTTAAAAAAAAAAACTTCTAAATTATATTCGGTAACTTACGATTGATTAGGATGGCATTCTGTTACACTTTGGCTACCATTTGAGTAACGCTTTAGCAACTGTAGATTGGAAATCGTTTGACATTTGGCTAGGCCCTCTGGAATGGTTATGCGTCTATATTATAATCTTTGGTCCTTATATTGATATTTATACTATTTATAGGCATGAAATCTCTAATTTTTATATTCATTTACAGTATTCACTTTTCTAATGCATCAAAGATTTGATAGGTACAGACTATTTTTATGGGAAAATTAAATTGTTGTTTTTACTATTGCCCTTACAATTTCTTCATATTTTCTGACCTTTCAAACCTTCTCTGGACTTTCAAAAATAATTCAAAACCAAAATTAGCTAAATTGGTCCATCCGTTCTCGAGTTTTAGCGAGACTCACGAACAGCAATAAAATTGTTTTTTTTTATATATATAGACTAGCTGTTGCCCGCGGCTTCGCCCGCGTGAATGTCGTTTTATAATAATCCTGAATTTTCTTTGCTATAAACCTCACGGAGCCCAAGACCTTTCCAACGAATGCAAAACTATGGAAATCGGTTCGTGCGTTCTGGAGATATAGCGTCAGGAAGGAAAACCCGACTTATTTTTATATATAGATTGTGCAGCCGTTCACGACGCCTGCAGACAGCACTGCGGTTAACTGCAACAGCATTCTGCAGCATATCATAGATTTTTACATTAATCGTAAGAACAGCTGTTGCTATATTGTCATTCTTAAATTAAATCATACGGAAATGAAAAATTATTAATACGGAATTTTGTAATCTTATTATGTGATTTATTAATCACCTAAGAACTTATACTAAGCACTTAAAACACAACAGAATAAATGAATAGTGAATCTTTTTTGAAATTCATGTATTTTATTAAAAAGATATAAGAGTTTGTAACATACAGTATTATTTTTCTCAACTTTGCTACAACAATGCTTGTCATTGAAGTTTTCTTCCACACAATATTTTTAGTATTTATTCAAAAAGTTTATAGTTTTCAAGAAAACAACTAGGTACCTACGTTTAAACAACGTACATTGTTGTTTTCTGAAAATGGAGGCCAATAAATATCTACGCTTCCAGAATTTATAGTTAAATTATTTTCTTCGTTTCAGCTATAGAAATAACACAGAAAATTTAAGGAACTCAAAATATTTGCTTGACACGAACAAACAAAATACAAAAGCCGTAAGTAAAATTAATTAGAAAAAATCAATAAACATAACTATTTTTTTTTGTCTGCATTAGATAGGTACTCGAAAGTGTAGACAGATCTATTTATAAGTTTATGCAAACATTCAGATGCATTTACCAGCAGATAGATTTCGAGAAGGCAAATTGAAAAGGCAACCCTGGGCACGAGAATTCTTCTGGTAGGTACGGTCAGTTAACCAAACAATGGTGTTCAAACGATTTCAATAGGTGGTAAATGCAATCACGTAGGGTTGGCAGCAGCATCAATACTAATCACCGGCACCGAACGCCAACCCGCAATCGATTATGAAGTATGTAAAAGGGCATCTTCAGGAGAGTCTTATGTTCGGCGGTGTATATGCTGATGGTGATGATGAATGTGGTGGTAGCTACGCCCTTGAGTTCCTTCACTTAAAGTCGACCATCAGTACCATTGAATGCGCAAGGGAAGCCTCTACATATAACAACCACAATATAATTTCCCAATCTAATGAAGGTGGCCAGTGAGCATGTAGTTCAAACAAATGGAATTACTATTGCAATAGACATCTTTCTCTCAATTGACATAAACAAAATCTAGATGTCCGAATACAGATGCGAAGCCACTCCTGAGGCCTTAATTGTTTTGTCTCTGACTGAAATGACGTGGCCATACAAAAACTGTCCTGTATCTAAAAATGATACCCAGGACCACAAGCTTTGCGGTAGATAAAATAATTGTAAATATATTTATAACTCAATATTACTTTTTACAGCCAATAAGCGACTTCAACGATTTACTCAAAGAAACGGAAAAATGGAAACAATTAAGGTACACTGCTATTTTATCTTCGTGTTTAAAAAGAACTGCGTCATCGATTTTTATCTTTCTTGTAAGAATAAGTATTTGTGAATTATCTTAGATTCATTTATTTTGTAGAATTAATGTTATATTAATTATGATATGAGTAATATTTTGCAAAAAATGTTACCGTTTATAAAGGATACGATCTTCTTTTTAATCACAATAATAAATACTTAAGATTGAATAAAAAGAATAGATACATCATTTATTTTGAAAATTGCAACATAAATCTACCACAGATCTATTAGATTAATACCTTATCCATGATTAAATAATATATTTTATCCATTCTCTAAATGATACTAATTTCATCCGAAATTAATTATTTTGTGCTCGTGAGTAGCTGATAGCATTTGCAGTCGCAGAATAATTTTATAATACCGAACAAATTAAACATTTTAGAATGCATATCCCAGGATAATCATATAGTCGTGTATGCTTAAGTCTAGTTTAATTTACTGTTCACAGAAATTCTAAATATTAAATTATATTATAGAAGGTACATTCACCTCAAACATTTGCTAGTACCTTTGCAACAACTTGATCTTCATTTTACAAAAAACGACGAGCGTTTGCTTTTGTATGGGTTCAAAGTTTAGATACCTACGAAATACTCAATCGTATTCAATCAAAATGTAAACAATCAATTTAATTAATCTATTTTGTACATTTCGAAGTGTTCGCTGATGCAGCAATAATTTGTTGATATTTAAATAATTATTTTTGTTCATCACAACTTCCGGGAATTGTGTTATATTTTAATTTTTTGCAATAACACATGCGTGTGTACTTTAGAAAATAAAGAAACCGAAGTCCAAGTTTCTTCATTTTCTAATTGTGATAGAAATGAAAGGCCACGTGACCGTGAGCCTCCTGAGGATGAGGGCCTCATAGAAGGATGCAAAGACGCAGAGAGCAATGGAGAGAGCTATGCTCGGAATACCTCAAGTAGATCGACTCAGAAATAAGGAAATCAGCATGAGAACCAAAGTAACCGACTTGGCACTGATTAGCGAAAGTTAATATTCATAATAAAATTGTATTGATAAGTTGTTTTTGCTGAAACTATAATGTTTCTTTTTCATTCATACATGTAATCTATGGAATAAGCTTATTCCATAGATTACATAGTAAGTTAATAAAGAATAATCCAATATGATTATTAAGTTTTTTTTTTCAATACAGGGGCATGAATCATCGTCACTCTAAGAGACGTCATCATGGTACACGATCTGAGTTTACCCCAAACAATATAGAAAAAGAAGTGAGTAATATGAGTATAACATAGCGTAATAATATTCATTATTTAACTTCAAGGACCACTTACATTTCTGTCAAAGAATATACATATTATTATAACTAACAATGTACGTCGAATACTGAAATAATTACTAAATGGATTTACCTACTTGTTTCAGAAAAACCCACCCCAGCAAAACATGTTATTGCAATCTCAATATTCAATCAATACTAAACTCGATATAAATGAACCCAAAATAAATATTTATAAAGAAAATGTGACACCAAGAAAAGATTATTTAAATGCACAAAATCTTATCACGACTCAATTGAAGAAAAATAGTGATAATGTTGAATTACAATCAAATGATATATATAAGTATAAATTTGACAAGTCACTCCTTTTCAGAGCAACCACTGATCTTATTCCTTACGATCCAAATATTAATGTTTTACATCCAAATCAAAATTACGATTATGATATCAACTTAATTCAAATGTCCAAAACGAAATCTGGTAATGATTATACAGATACAAAAATCTTTAATTTGTTAAATGATTTAGAAGAAGAAATTGCTCGCGTCCAGCTGGGACAAAATGAAAAAGAAATACTTGATGAAAAAATTAAAAGAATATACAACTCTATTGTGAGCAGAAAAGAAAGAGAATCAAAAACATACAAAAACTTGGTGAATCGTACAGAAAATCAAAATTTTAATAAATATGAAGAAGAAGCAAATAACTTAGTAGACAAATTAATACTTGAAACTGAAGGTCGTAAAGAAACGAAACCTAGAATATCAGATATTGAAATAAAATATAATCGACTGATTAAAAGAGTTCATGACGACCTCAATGCTAAAAGAATAAAATATAAAGACATGTCATCGGAAAATAGCAATAAAGAAATAAAAAATAAAAATATATACGGAGATGAAAAATTTAAAAAATATGAGATAAGAGACAAAAACGAACTAGAAGATCTATTAAATATTGAAAGAAGAAAATATTATCAAGAAAAGCTTGACATTTTACAGGGGAAATTAAAAAGTGCACATAATCACCGTCGTGGAGTAAGTACCCAAATATAATTTGTATCGTCTTCTTCTACCAGCTCGAATCCCATTTTTTACTGAGCTCGACTCCCTTAATCCACTTCCACAGAGATCATCATTGCGATTCTTAAAGAGTCTTCTGGTCTATGGTTACTTCTACGGTCTACTTATGACATGGGCTTACTAATTTTGTATATTACTACGACGGCATACATACTCTACCATTTCCCTGCAGGTAAATAAGACAATGAAGATTTATCACTAGCAAATAATCAAACGTATTACTGGGGGTGTACTCTAGAGATAAAACTCAAGAGTGTAAGCATCACTCGAAAAAATTTGGCCTTCACTATTTATAGTAGCTTTCACTATTTATATGGTATCGTTGCCTACGAGGGTCTCTTATAGTTTCGCCATATGCGTCCATCCACAACTTACATCAGAGACTCTTAAGGTGCCATTCCGCGGGTCGCGATCGGAGGCGGCCGCGCGCGACTATAGATGCAGTATGAAAATGTATGGAACCGTTTGAAGACGCGCGCGGCCGCGATCGATCGCGACCCGCGGAATTACAGCTTTAACTTAGTACTAGAAACAAACTGATATTTGGCATACAGGTTTCTTGGGGAATGCAAGGGAGCACTAAAAGAGAGTTTTCCGAAGCTTCTAGCACGGGTAGTAACCATAACGTTAAAAAAGTTACCGGCAACAGCAAAATCTATAGACAATGCAATCTTAAGCAACAATAGGACGAGCGTGCGTCCTACTGGACAATTTTCCTCAAACCGGGATTACTCGAATTCCATTATCACCCTGCTTAACACCGGATTAATTATCTGCCGGCTTTAACAGTTTTATCGTCGAATCCTTTTTATGCAGTATATTCAATTTGTGATGGATATGGCACAATGTCTTAGGGTGACAAAACAGCGCACAGTTATAAAGAGAATTGGGTTTATGAAAAAGTTTCAACTGAAAGTGGAAGAACTATCGTGTTCAGGTTAGATGGTAATGTGCTAATCTATGACCGCGTTATACTTGTACAACGTAGGCCTACGTTGTACAATTACGTAGATACGTTCCCACGAACGTATCTCCATTTTCACCTCTGGTCTTTCTGTGGGTGTCTATAGGCTGCAGCCATCACTTAACATCAATGTGAGCTGCATGCTTGTTTGCCACTTTCATAACTTAAAAAATAGGTGTATTTACTTACCATCCATGTGCATGCTTGTTTGCTCGCATAGTTATCATTAGATAAAAAAGTGATGCGAAATACCTCCTAAAGGCATAGGAAGATTATACGTAAACCATGGTTTTCTATCATATGATTTATCTAAAAGTGTAACTTAATGGTAGCTCATAACAACTAGATGTCCTAGATATCTTCAAAAATTGAAGAAGGTTGTCTTCAAAGGTCGCCACTAATTATGAAGACAAGTTCTACTCTAAATGGCTGATACAGCAAAGCAACCTGATTTTACACAATCTTTAAGAGACCGAAGACGTTTCGTAGCAAGTCAAGTAGTTTATGTAATTTTCATCCATTGTAAGATAAGCGGGACCAAACGGGATGAAATGTGATAATTTCTAAACTAGAGTAATACAAACAGCATTCCTAAGTTCGCCTTTCGCTTTGCGGACTCGAAAGTTTCCCCTTTGTTATGTTCAAGAGGGTTCTGAGTAGAATGCCTTTAATTAGTACTTTATACAACTTTTGTGGTCAAGAATTCAAATGTAATTTATTTGAGAACCATTTTCCGGATGGTAAATACAAACTATTTTAGTGCCTTAAATTTGGATAGCTTAATACAATTGTATTTCTGTTTTACTACGATGTAGTTTTAATAGATTCTGTTTTATGGGTCTGAAACTAATTATAAACTCACATAAATTCTAAACACAGATTAAACATTACTGAGATTTGAATCGACGATTGGTTATAAATACGTATTTTTTTAGCAAACGTACAATTATTATCAAAAATAACGTAACGTAACTTCACGCCTGTAATCTCCGAAGGGGTAGGCAGAGGTAAATGCATGCATTCAAGCATACATGCAAACACCCACGATTCGCCGGTTACGTTTTTGGCCCATGTAACAGGTGGCGAGCCTGTTGACATCTCCGGGCACATTACCAAACTTTGAGGTACTGGGAAATTTCCAGAAAATGGAAAAATCCCAATAGAACCAGAGATAAAGGCTTTTTCACCATTATCTCTGATAACCCCCTACCCGGGAATCGAACCCAGGACCTCAGCGTAGTAGTAGTGGCCTGCTACCACTAGGCTACCGAGGCAGTTAAGTTCGTCCGGATCTTTTTTTTTATGTGTTTTCGCCTGTACCGATTTTTATCTACAAGTTATTAAAGATGCAAGAAGTAAAAGGCGAATATGCAGTTCACAATTAAGATGACAATCATCACTCCAGCCGAAAGACGACCTCATTAGATTTCCCCAAAGACACCTACAAGACAAGTGTTGTGGTATAGGGATATGTTATTGATATATATATTGATAAAGGGAGATATATTATAATCGCCACGCTTGGCATGCGGAGTGACGATTGCAATGGCAACAGTTTTATTATGGGACTACTGCTACCTATGGGAATGGAAGAATTCTCCGCCACTACTTTGACAGAAGGGTCATTACAATCTAACGCCATAGATTACAGCCTGATAATCAGGCATATCCCAAAAACTGAAGTGTAGATAGTGATGTGAAGAGTACTTAGGCGAAAGACACAATATTATTATTAAATTTAAAGGTTTTTTTCAAAGGTTTTGATTCTGCTAGGAAGAAGAGAGCTCAATAAATCCTTTACAAAGTTTATTATTATTGAAGTGACAACGTCTAAATCGATGAACGCCGTCTGCAAGCACGAAAAAGTGTCACGTTCTGCCCGAGCCGAGCGTGCCAGAGAACTCGGAACAAGCGATAGAGAGGCACGATCCCCTTAAGCGTTTGGCTTGTGACGCACGTTTTCTTGACGTTATCACATAAAATTATCGACCTTAGACGACTTTACAGAGATATCAATGTTTCTTAAAAACTTTTTTATTCCAGATGATCGCCAATCGTCGTTTAAGGCCAGTAAGACCAGACAAGGACACCAAAAGAATGAGTCGACCAGAGCATCAAATGATCAACTTCTACATGCCAGATAGAGCAAGATTTTTGCATGGATTCTAATGTGTTTTATTAATAAAGACATATTGTAAATTCTCTATTATTTCAGATTAAGAATTTTGATATCTGGTTTTAGTTAGATGTCTATAGGCTGCAGTCATCACTTAATTTCAATAGTTGTTAACCAATTTAAAATGAGTCTTCTAAACAAATAAAAAAAATATGCAAAAATAAACATATCAATATAAACTCGTTTGACAGTTTCATCAAATAAAAAAATACTGTCGAAAAAGTAAAAAGAACTTTAAACATCCAAAAAAGGCCAATTCACCCAGAAAACGGAGTAACAAAACAGCATTGTTACACAAAACAAAGCTGGCATTTGACCAAAACAAACTTACCAACTGCATACACAACTTTAATAACTAGACTTTTGTTTATAAACTTTTTTAACATCAACACAATTTACCATGTCACTCGGTTTAGTAATAGTCAGTATTGGAAATTGACTTCCATTCGTATTGAAATTTCAAATTTGAATTGGCTTCTAGATTTGAATTCAAACTGAATCGGTTTGATATTGACGTTCGATGTGACACCGGCAGTTTTTTAAAATGGAACGATTCTTTGTCTATTTGAGTTTTATTCTACTTTTGACAGTTGAAATAAGCTCTTCAAAAGATTTGAATGATGAACTCGTAAGAAAAAATTAACTATTTTGTGTTTATCTAATAGCAAATACCTTTTAAAATTACATTTATTTTACAGAATGTGGATGATATTCCAATTGACGTTTCTGAATCTGATCAAATCCATCTGCATAGAGTAAGTATGATTTTAAAGAATTTTTGGTATAATATTCATAATTATTATTTTCCTTGAAGGGTTTTTATCTCGAAAATGGCATGGCTTTTTTTGTGAATACGGCAAACAAGCATCCATTTCACAACGATTATTAGGGAAAACTGCCTTAAGAAATCAATAAACGAAGTGACTATTCTGCCAGTGACCGGATGAATAATATATAATTATTTAATTCAACTGCAAAGTATCATCACGTACATCAGATCGTTTTCACGTACTAAAAAAATGATTTACGAGTAACTATCATGGCGTCTCGTTCAGAAAAGAATGTCACTGGAACTGTTTTTTTTTTCGACGCTAAAGGCGTAAGACGTTGTCATTTAAACGCGTATTATGTACCTATGGCTGGTTTATTATAAAATGTCATTTTGTCGAATAATTTCAAAAGAACAACTAGGTGATAAATTCTTACCTTTTTTGTTCATAGATATAAATAAAGAATGTATGAAATCAGTAATAAAGAAATAATATGTAGGAAATTATTTAGAAGTTAAAGAAAAAACGGAAAAAAAAATTTGACTTCGGGCAGGAATCGAACCTGCGACCTTAGGATAACCAGTCCAGCCGCTTTACCACTAAGCTACCCAAGTCCCTGTCCCTTTCTTTCCGTTTTTTCTTTAATTTCTACGGTTCACTCGCATGTGTAATTGCAAAAAATAAATATTACAAGGAAATTATTTTTTTCAGGTGCCCCGTCACGTTGAAGCATTAAAACCAAACATATTAGCTTTAATATTAAAGAAAATCATACACAATCCAAATATACAACCAAAAGGCAAGAGGAAATTGATAAAAAATATAAAAAACAAACTCCACATAAATGCAAAGAAGAAAAAGACTACGAGCAATTAAGATCTCATTATTTTTTTAATAACTGAGTACTTGCAAAAATAATTTGTGTCTTATTTCTTACACACACACACACAATTATCGTCATTACAAACGAATAAAATGCTTATATTTATTGAAAATCAATCATTCATTTTAATATGTACAATTATATCAACGGGTTTCCCTCTTACTTCCCATTCTTTAGATTCGGACATATTAGAATCTTTATCTTTATCTTTTAATACAGTTTTTACAAAAGTTTTAGACTTCTTTGTTTTCTTCTTTTTGATCTTCTTTTTTGTTTTTACATGCTCATCATGTTCCTGTTTACTATATTTATGTTTACGTTGTTTTCTTAATTTTCTTCTTTTCAGTAAAGGTACTGTTGTTGAAACTTCATCATAGTTTACGTTATATTCTGCAACATGTCGTAACTGCGGTTTCTGTAAAAAAAATATCAAGATATTATTAGATAATTAAATCATATAAATATGAAGTACTTGAGCTGCAGTTGGCCGATATCGTCCACGAACAATATGAAATCAATTGTCATATTTTAACTGCAGCTCAAGAGCTTATTATCGTATCGTAGGTACTACATCTATGTGTCATATCTATAACTGAGGACAACACTCTAGTAGAGAATTTCAAAATTCTCTAATCGATATATAATAATAAAGGCAACCCTTGATACGTCCCACTGCTGGGCACGAGTCTCTCCCCTTCTTGGGAGGAGGCCTGGAGGTTACTGCATCACGGGATAAGTGTTAGTGGCCAACTCGCTGTCGGATGTTTTCAAACCATAAGGCCTGCGACAAGATTTACAACTGCTATATATCGTTAGCAACCGGGACCGATGGCTTAACGTGTCCCCCAAAGCACGGAAACGCGCATTTTACTTTGTTACTAGCGGTCACCCATCACACACCCGACCGCACTCGTATCGCTTAACCAAGTAGATCGCTTCCGATCTACACCAGCCGCGGGGCCATGCGCGCTTCAAATAAGGATTTTCAAATATTAGGATGTTATGTGACATAACCTAAAATGTATTGCCCAATCTTTTCGTCACCACCTAAAAGTATGTTGTATTGTACAGTATCCAACAATAAATATTGCACATCGTCTTTAAGAAAGAGACTTTGGCTTATTTCGGGTCTGTAGAGCGTTATCTCTTTCGCATCTTACCTATGTCCTCTTTACTTTGATACAATAACAAGTAAGCTACCTAAACCATATTAAAATACATAGTACATATTAAATCAATGATTGAAATAAAATTATTCCGCAAGATATTGAGGAAATCAGTAAATGCATCTATGAATTATTTATCAGTAATATAGCAATGGTAAACAAACTGTTTTCTTTCTCCTATTGTTTATGGAAATAGTTCACTGAACTTCTCCTTAATAGGTTCATATAATTATATATTATTATGTACAACGAATAAAGAAAACTTTAAAGCTAAAGATATCACATCGATGGATTAAGTAACCAATAGTCGAATTTGAAGAAATTATCGTAAGTAAGACTTCAATAATAAAACGACGACAGACTCGTCAAAAGAGGATTCTATAAAAGACCCACTAGGTTTGAGTTCAATTTATTTTTTCTTTTCAATAATTATTTCAATATTTTTGATGGAAAGGAGAAAATGTGTGTAGAACAAAATAATTCTCAGTGACTTTTATCAATAAATGTAAAAAGTGGCTTTTCAAACAAGTTCGTGATTTTTAAAAATGATAAAACGAATTGAAATTCCAGAGCCAAACCAATTTTTGAGAAAAAGTCCAGACAGATAGATGACAAAGTAATCTTATGCTAGAAAGCAACATAAGCTTGACAAAATAAGCTTATACTAGAAAATGGAATGATCTGATCAATGATATCAGATCATTCCATTTTCTAGTGAATATACCTTACCAAGTCAACTAAAGAGATAGAGTAAATATTAGTTCAATTATTCCCAAGCTTAGAAAAACATATAGTTAAACTATTTGTTACAATTTATTTATCGTAGCTATGTACGATAACTTGACAATAGACTGGTACTCTACCATCAGTAAAAAAGCTAGTGTTATAACCTTAGCGCCTCGTATAATTTTCGAGAGACGTTCACGTTCTTTTTAGACATTAAAAATAAAGGTTTTTAATAGGTGCTAGGTGCAATGAATCAGCAACACAGACCTCTTTGAAACCCGTAAAAAATGTCTGACGTGCTAGGCAAAATCTCGATCACCAATCCGCATGGCAAGCGTGACAATTATGGTATACTCTCCCATGATGACATACAGCACTATGGTGATCATATTTGGGAAAGGCTTTTGTCCTACACAGACTTGTTTCAAACACGTAAGAAATGTCTGACGTGCTAGGCAAAATCTGCCAATATGCATGCCAAGCGTGACGATTATGGCATACTCTCCCCTAATGAGGTACAGCACTATGTTAATCATATTTGGGGAAAGCTTTAGAGCTGCAGAGGACGTCTTTTGGCTGAAGTGATATATCTCATCGTAAATCGACCACGACATTTTAGACCTTTGGGCTCGCTGATTGGCCAGTGAACTAGGCTCGAGACACTAGGCCGCTATACGTAGGTACCTAAAATAAAAGACGACTTCGTGTTGATATTGCCCTGATGTTCTACCAACCTGTATGTCGGATTTGTCTGCTTGTCCAAACCAATCACCAGCTGATATAACTTCCTTTGATCTGGATCTCGATCTAGCCTCTACCTGATGAAATAAAAAAAAATATCTAAAAGACCAAAAAGAACCACAAGCTGACGATCGTAAAACTTTTTATAGTTCCGTTCCTAAATTGGAAAAATGGAACACTTATAACATCACTAGTACTGTCCGTCTGTCCGCCGATGTGAACCGAAAGTCTTTAACTGCTTAAGGCAAAGGCCCTCCCAAAGATTGCCACAGCCCACAATGAACGTTCCGGGTCCGCCCTCTTCCAGCAATTGCCTGCAACCACCACCAGGCGTCGGTCCGCCTATGCGTGACTTTAAGCCGTCCATATCTTATGAGGTCCATAGTGAACGACCACGTTTCATTTCCGTATGTGATCACTGGCAACACACTGGTCAAAGACATTCTTCTTGAGATATTGCGATAAATTGGACGAGAAGATGAATCGTAGCTTCCCGAATGATGTCTAGCGAAATTGGATTCGGCGATTGACCTCTTTTTCGACTGGATCTCTGCCACCAGCAAAAACCGTACTACTTAGTACTTCATATGGTTATATTGAGAATATAAAATGATCTCAAATATCAACTCAATCGGCCCAGTCGTTTTGATTCTAATTGGCTGTGACAGACAGATGTATGAGTGATGATATACTTAGGTTCCGTTTTCTTATTTTGAGGTGCGGAACCCTAAAAAATAGATCCTCAGATATTATTTTTGAATTAAACTAACAATAAATATTTTCCATTTAATATTACCGGTAAATCATGAGCATGATACACTACAAACGATAGAACGACACACCACGATCTCAAATTCATTTCTCAACACCAACCACGCTTTCATCGCATAAACCAAGCGGAACTAATCGAGTCGTGTTTTCTAGTGTGTTTAATAAACATTGGTACTTAAATAACTGCTTGAATTGCTTGCAATTGGAAAAAATAGAGGACAGATTTGTTTGGGATTTATGTTAACCTAGTACTTGATGGTTGATAAGTATTATTCTTTTGTTATGGTTATGATATCACCTGCCTTGCTTTTAGGTCCCAAAATGGATCCGAGAGATAAAATGAAGGATTTCTTTCAAAGTCGGCTATTCTTAAAACTAGTAATGTTTACAGTGAATCAAATTTGTTCATAATGTTAAGTAAAATGACCCATTAAAGTCTGCCACAAATTACCTCGTTTTAATAAATTAACACGTTATTTAATTTATATAACACGTTAATAAATTAACAAGTGTATATCTACCACATAGTTTTGTCATTTTAATTTGTTTTGATCTGTTTGATAATAAAATAACTTCCTTTCTTTCTTTTTTTATGATATGGTTCGCATGCGGAAATCTTGGCAAACTATCATATCTCTCAAATTGATACAAAAGATACTTACTTAGGTACATTTAAAAATAGTTAAAATCGGATTGCTACTGTTAAAGTTCATCGCGGATAACACGTAAAGTATGTAGGTATATACGTATATTAAATTATCACAAGCGAAGATAGTCATTAAATTTTGACCACATGTCGAAAGTTACTTCCAAATGAACATCAGTTAAAAGTTAAGTACTTTTGAATTCGGACTAACGTTAGTCACTTAGAAAAGCGATGACTTGGAAATAGAAATTTCCGGACGACGATTGCTCGATCTGAGAGTTAGCTAACATCGTACACTGTTTACAGGGGTACCTAATGGTACCTACATGTATCGGGAATAATGCACACACTTAAACAAGTCGATTAGAAAATCGAGTTATAATCATTAAACATGAACTGAAATTACATGTTTAAGTATTTAATATTTTTTATTTAAGAAACAATTTGTCCTCAATTTGTACGAACAGTATGCACCCCCTATGCATACTTACCCTACCTCTACTTACGACCGCACATAAACACACAAACCAACTCACACACGTATGCTGTCAAAATGTGATGTAGCGTAACCTGCGTAGCCCCATTTAACACTCGCTAGTAATAAGATTCATTTTCACTATTTTATTTTTTAATTATTATAAATATTAAAATGCACCTCTTAAGGAGTTCTAATAAACTTGTTGAGAATAGAATTTTATTTTGGATAGACGTTAGTCTCATTTTCATTTGTATTGACTGTTCACCAAATGAGTGACCATAATTTCCTAAATTGTAATTAATTTTGGGACAAAATGTTACCTATATCAAAAATACCTGAAATCGATTCGGTTATAGATTCTGAACAAACTAGTTTCGGGATGTACACTCAATCCTGTTACACGTTGTATATTCGAAGTGTTAGAAATGCATTGTATTGAGCGGGATAGTTCGTTATACATATGTATAAATACCTACTTACCTTTTTTCAGTACCTCAAAAAAACTGAGGCATATGGACGTGACATGACATGACGGGAAGACTAGTGGAAGAAATTCATCCACTAGTCTTCCACTAGTGCAGTCAGTCAACCGAACAATGGCTGTCAAACCACTCAAACCATTCCAATAGGACGATAGTACCGCGGTCCATTCTTTTTGGTCCGTTCAGTTCAGACTAAGTACCCAAACCAGAGAATAAGTAATAATACTACGTATAGAATGGACACTTCGACGTCCCGCCCAATTTCCTCGCCTCACCCAACCTCCTCCCCTCTTATGGGAGACGTTTGGTGTTCTCTACGTGCTACGCACACAGCTGCACATATAAATACACGTCAGTGATTGATGCCTGTGTTACAGAGACAAAGAGAGAACAAATTAAGCGTTTGTATGGAAGTTTGGAGTGTCCGCGGTGTGCCCAAACATTATAATGCGGGATGGGCGTCCCGCGATAAAACTACCTTTAAGGAGGAAGGCTTTGTCCACCGCTGGACAAAGCCTTCTTCAAAGACACCCCCGTCAGTGGTGTGCGTCATAAGGGCAGATATACCATAATAGCCTTGCTTGACTGGTATATTGGCGATAGTTTTAACCCATCCCTCATTTTACCTTCTCTATTGGAATGGTTCGACCACCATTATTCAGACAGCGTCAGGACATTACGACACCATCGACCTCTATAAGTGAATTCTTCCGCAAGTACATTCAGATAACAGAACAAAGAGCTAATTTATCCCCATTGTCGATAATGTAAATAATAATAATGCATAAAAATATAATTAGGGGGTCATGTCAGAAGTGTTCACGTCGCGACCCCTGCCAGTCCTTTAGGACTGCAATTCTGGCACGAAGGCGTACCGCAGTGCGGGTTAGGACATCCCCCGAGGCGACGCGTATCGACCCGACCCGTCGGTACGAAAAGCAGCCAAAGCGGCGATGGGGACCGCCACCTGTCACGCCGGGCCCGATACAGCGGACCGAGGAGTGGGGAGTGCCAGATAGGCACGTGGAATGTGAGAGGAGGGGATATCTGGCGCTCTACACTCTTTGCCTATCCCATTAGGGACTTGGCGTGAAGATACATACACAAAAATATAACTCTAAACTCTAATACAATCATCGCCTCAATTTTAGTCCATTTACGCAAACAAATTAACTGTAATCATAACTCTCACACATTCACAAAGTCAATGCTTGTGAAATTCGATTAGTCGCAACAAAGTCATTTCGCCGAGCGGCAAGGAAACGTGCAACGTGACGTGCTGCGGTGTGTCCTTTTTATGCCCCACGCACAATGTGTCTAATTTTTGGCTTCATTACCCAATTATTCGTAACCTGTTTACTGAAAAGTGATTTCTACAATCTGAGTTACATCGTTCAATATAAGTTTGAAGCTAAAGTGCAAACACAAAACACCATTAGAATAACATAATCCTATGGATTTATGTCCAAGAAACCCTCATCATAAATCGTTTAGTTGTTGCCAAACATATTTAGATTTAGCGAACCACAGATTATCTGTATCTTAAATCCAAATCTATTACACTCAACAGATTAAGGCTAAAGTAAGACCCTGCACGACGTATATTTCCTTCAAACTCTGAAATATCTTGCTGGATGTTGATTAATTATTGCTGTGTCGAGTAAATTTATAGTTTCAAGGAGATCTGCATTCATATATCGCATAGTGAGTTCCTAAATCGATGTATTTTGTAAAATCTGCAAGATCAGCATTCATCTTTTTTTTTATGTAATGGAAGTGGCAAACAAGCATGCAGTTCACATTGATGTTAAGTGATGACTGCAGCCTATAGACATCCACACAGAGACCAAGATCAAAATGCAGATGCGTTACCACTCCTGAGGCCTAAGGTGTTATGCCTCTGTGTCGGAAATTACAGGGCCGTACATTACCACCTGACCGGAACACGATAGTGCTGAACACTACCATTTAGCGGCAAGTATATTAGTTAATGCGGTGGTGCCTACGCCCGCGAGCTCCCACACTGGAGCTCTACCACCAGTAAAAATGTTATGTTAAAAATGATAGTGTTCAGAAGAATAACCCGAAATAACTATCACAGAGACCATAACAAAGGTCTCAGGGGTAGCAACGCATCTTCGTTTGACCTATGGTCTTTGTATGAGTGTCTATAGGCTGCAGTCATCACTTAACATCAATGTGAACAGCATTCTTGTTTGCCAACTTGATTACATAAAAAAACATCATCGCATCTGCCGAAAGAAGCTGGACATAAGCCTTCCCCATAGAGCAACACGGGCCACCGGCCGCGGCGGACTGGACGGGAGTAGCCGTGTGTTTATTACCGATGCAAATCAGTCTGTCATTTTTTGCGGGGAGAAATGTGTGCGACACACACGCACACTTCAAAAATCATCTATTACTACGAAACTTACACCTTGACTTCAACAAAATACATAAACAATTTCACGCACACATTTAAACATCTGGGCGACAGGCGTAGGACCATTTTGGGCTTGTACTTTGACAGAGGGGAAAGCCTGCATATGACTCCCCTCCGGTGTTGCTCTATGAGCCGTCCCCAACGATGCTCTCAACAAAGTTTTGCGTAATTTCGGCGAGAATATGCCATCCTTTGGCATGCGGGACGCTGCTGCCCATCTCACGTTATTGAATTTACTACACTTTTTAAAATCACAAAAATAAACATTTTGTAACAATACCGACGATACAATGCTATCAATCCACCCCTGTCCCCCAATAAAACATAACATACATACCTTTACGATATTAATAATTTTAAACTTCTCTATCTCTAATCTATCTTCTCTAATATATAAAAATCAATTGCTGTTCGCTAGTCTCGCTAAAACACGAGAACGGCTAAACCGATTTGGCTAATTTTGGTTTAGATTTACTTTTGGAAGTCCAGGGAAGATTTAAAAGGTAAGAAAATATGAAGAAATTGAAGGGAAATAGTAAAAACCACAATTTTATTTTCCCATACAAATAGTCCGTATCTATCAAACCTTTGACACATGTCATTATTTCATTCTCAGGCAATACGAAGTTTGCCGAGTCATCTAGTAATATCACAGTCTAAAGAAAACGAACATGTTAATTACCTACTTATACTGTGGTAATATATTTTAATATGTGGGTTATGTTTGTTTATAAGGCATATATTTCTATTGTTTAATTTTCATCTATTTTGTTGTCTGGAATAAATGGATAAATAAAATAATATATATATAACAGGCCAATTATCAGAGCATGCGTGACTTTCCTATGTTGTTTACCATGGTTACCATTCAAATGTCAAGTTTGGACACGGGTCAGAAGCACGTACCTCCAGCTACCCTCCCGTGGAGATAATTGTATGAACGTCTTCACAAGGTTGTATCAGCTAGGCAACAAACAGGAAAAGTATAAGCACATATTTTTCACCGACTTCAAAAATGGAAAACATTCTCAATTCGAGATTTTCTTTTGTGGTTATGGAAAATATAATAATAATTGGAGATACCTATACGAATATAGTATGTATGTATCTTCACGCCAGGTCCCTAACGGGGTAGGCAGAGAGAGTAGAGCGGATATCCCGGTCATAACATACCTCTCGTGCCTCATCTACTTTCATCATTATCTACATACATGCACGCCGATTCCTAAGACTTTTGACCGCACCATCAGACAGAACTCGACCTATTTAGTCATGCTTGGTCTTCTTGGGCCTCTGCAACGAATGCATATGCATATGCTATACGTATGCATTAATAATAATAAAATATTATGCAAACGACCACGGCAAAAATGGCAGAACCCCAAAAGCATTTACCTTTCGACCCAGGAATCAAACCCAGGACGCAAGCGTGAAGTAGTGACTCGCTTGACATTTAAACGTTTAGGTACTATGGTTACCATTCAAATGTCAAGTTTGGACATGGGTCAGTACACGTAATTGCTGCTACCCTCCCGTGGAGATAATTGGATGAACGTCTTCACAAGGTTGTATCAGCTAGGAAACTAACAGGAAAAGTATGTTCACTTATTTTTTAATTTCAAAAGACTAACGGCCAAATACTCAAACGTCACTTAACTCTAAGTGGGACTTAAAAGTCTTCTGTCTCTATAAAACACATTCAAACGATAGAGATAGCGCTCATTTGAGGGTTGCTTAAAATTGAGTGACGTTTGAGTATTCGGCCAAAAGACATTTATTTGCCTGAAATATGGTACATAATAAGTTCTTAGTTTTAGATAAATAAGATTCACATATTTCGTCAGATTCTTGACATGCAACATAGAAATTGTAATACATTTTAGAATACAATAAATACCCTTATTTAATTTGATGTCAATCATTACAACAATCTTAACTTAATCTTTGGTCATAATAAACACAATTCAACACCAACAAGAAACTGGTCAAATAAGGGAGATGTCCTGAATTCTGTTGTATGTTTTTTTATGATCCAGTCAACGGACAATTTTAATGGAAGAGCTCTAGTGACAAAGCTCAACACCATTTTTTGACCGTCTGAGGACTTGTGAATGTTTGCATGTAGTTATGCTGGAATACATGCAATTTACCTTTTTTATGTTAGGCAATCAAGCAGGCAACTGACATTGATGTTAATTCATGACCGCAGACTATATACATCTTCGTAAAAACCAGCGGTCTTCCGGCTGAAATGATGATGACACGCATCATCGTGTCATCTTAATCAGGCGTAATATGTCCACTGCAGGGCCAAAGCCCATAAGGGGGATATGCCATATTCGTCACACTTGACAAGTGGATTGGCAATTGCCGTGGCGGTAGTAGTAGTTTTATCACAGGACGCTGGCGGCCATCTTGCGTTATTGCACTTACTACCGTCTCATTGGAATGGTTTGGCCGCAATTACTTGGTTGACTGACTGCACTAGAAGAAGAATTATCTTCTACTGTTGGTAGAGCTCCAGTGACGGAGCTCGCGGGCGTAGGCACCACCGTATTACCTAATATACTTGCCGCTAAATGGTATTGTTCAGCACTATCGTGTTCCGGTCAGGTGGTAATGTACGGCCCTTTAATTTCCGGCACAGAGGCATAACACCTTAGGCCTCAGGAGTGGTAACGCATCTGCATTTTGACCTTGGTCCTTGTGTTAACGTCAATGTGAACTGCATGCTTGTTTGCCACTTCCGTAACATAAAAAAAGGAAGAAACTTAGTAGGCGGTGGCGTCGCCGCGTCCCAACGCCATGAATGACACGCTAGCATCCTACTTATATGTTTAAGCAAACAGGCGTGATGTTATGATATCTCAATTAACTTCTATTGTCAATTTACATTTAGTTCTACTCTTCAATGATCCTGCACCCACTGATTAAATAATTATTATCTCCATTTAATATTATGTTCTTACAAGTCACTAAAAATATTAACAGTTTTGATATCCTACATCTGGATGCTATCCTCCTAAACATATTATTATTATTCCAATATATTTAATACATACAAAGTATATTAGATTATTTCAGTCTCCAATTCACTTTATTTACTTAACAAGACATCCAGTTAATTTCACCATTTCTAAGCTAAAATCATCAAGGTACGACTGTGTAATGCAGGTTAACTTGGATCGCGACATTTTGGTTATGTACTTTTATAGGCGTATATAATTAAAATGTATATAATATATATGCTTCTATATTTATTGTTATTATTTTGTTTCGGTAAATATTCATAAGTCTCAAATTACACTCTGAGCGCTAGTGCGATGCCTTTATATAATTGGGTTAATTAGGCATTAACTGCCTTGTATTTCGTAATTGTCACTCAAGGTCCCATCAGAATACCAGCGCTGCAGCACTGCTGCAGCAATAAGCTGAGATGGGTACCGTTTCTTTGGCTTCACACAATCGCATTTGGTGATATTTCCTTGCTTTTTGTTTTTACGATTTACTGTGTTGTGTAAGATAAAGAATAAAAAATTTTCTTTCTTTCTTTCTTTATGTACAGTTTTCAATAAGAAATATTGCACATCGACCTCAAGAAGGAGACTCGGTTTAATTCGGGTCTGTAGAGCGTTATTTCTTTCGCACCCCACCAATTTGACGTTTGTCCGCCATTTTGACCAAGTCTTGACCAATACCGGACTATCAGTGCTTACGTAGGCAGTGTGCAACAGAGATAGAAGAAATCTACGAAGTCGAAACTAGCCGATTGTCCTTTTCATAGGCTCGATGTGCAATATTTATTGATGAGCACTGTAAATACTAACCCCCTTATTCATAAACGTATTTTAGGTAAAGTGTTGCTAAACTCTCCTTTGCCTTTTTCTATCCTGCACATTTGACAATGCAACTGACAAAGACAAAGCATTCTATAGCTAAAACGTGAACGTATCTAATGTACGTTTGTGAATAAGTGGGTAAATATTTTAATAATCACTGTTTAGATTCATCCAAATCTGAAATACGCCCACATTGACAACTGACGTAAAGCGTGTGAAGGTGGTTACTTATGTTTTTCGTTCGTGTTTTAATGTTGATAAGTCCTATTCTGGCTCATGTTCAGTTGAAAGCCTATTTCACTGGTTCCAATTGAAAAATATGTTTGTATCAGATAGTCCATTTATCGAGGAAGGCCACAAGTTTCATTCGAAACGTAACATCCATGTTTACATACTTATTAACCATCTTCTAAAAAAAAAAGGTGGTGTGCACCTATCAAAATCGGTCCAGCCATTTTCGAGTTGGAGCGTAACTGATGTATGACGTATAGTTCTTAAAACAAAGATAATAATATGTTTACATTTCCACTGAGCAAGCAAAACGAGCAACCTAAAATACGAAATGTAATCATCACCATCATTTCAGGCGTACATTGCTGGACAAAAACCGACTCCAAAGATTTTCCAATGAACAATCAGAGGCCGCCCTCATTCAGCGATTGCCCGCAACCTTCATCAGGTCGTCGGCCCACCTCTAAGGGGGGACCTGCTTCGTCTTCCAGTACGCAGTCGCCATTCGAGAACTCTTCTGCCCCAACGGCCGTCGGTTCTTCGAGTTATGTGCCTTGACGCTGAGTTTCGTTATTTGGTGGGGTATGTCGGCTACTTTGGTTCTCAAGCATCTCCTCGTTTCTTATTCGATCGCACAGGAAAACTCCGAGCATAGCTATCTCCGTTACTCTCTGAGTGATCTTGAACTTTCTTATGAGGCCCATAAAGATAGTAAAAGCACGAAGCAAAGTAATTCAATCGAGAAAAAATATTTTCACACAATCCGTAAGCTATCGTATAATAGTAGTCATGTAACGTATTTTCCATATGAAAATCTATTTTCATATCCAACTATTCTAACAGAATGACAAATACGTGTGTCAGTCAACTGCAGACGCGGTGTGTGTTAATCTTTTTTGTTTGGACATTCTATTAGGTTAGGATCCCACTGCAGATTTATTTCTTTCTCCATATATGCTGCAAACCTATTTTTACGCATATTTATAATCTAAACTCTAGACTCTAGAGAATATATATCCACTAGGTTGCCTATTAAAAATTGGTCGCAAGTTTTTTAATTAAAATATTTTATATTTAACAGCCAGCAACTATTATTTGCGGCCGATTTAATTTGGCTCAAATATATATGTATAATAAAAAAAATATTTAATTTGCTATATAATTATCATATGTACGCTATGGACGTAAAAAGTAATCGGGGCGGAACGAAAATATGTAGGGACGGCCAAGTGCGCAACGGCGCAGCCGTGATTTTTCAGAGTCTTTCTTTATATATTTACATATTGCCGTGAAGTGCACGATAGTTTATTGAAAAAACAAGTAAAAAGAATACTATATTTTTTATAGGCAACCTATTGAATATATATTCTCTAGATTATAAATATGAGTAAGAATTAGGTTTGCAGCATATCTGGATGAACGAAATGATTCTGCAGTGGGATCCTGACCTACATGTTGTTTCTAATAGAAACACAATTTATATTTATTACCACAGGTAAATATATTATTCAGGATTTCTTTATATAGCACTTTATGATGCATACCTACTTATTATAATTTCGTTCGTAAAAGGCGCCCAATCTATATCTATATATTATTATATGCTGATGAAGGTTCTTCATGTACTGGCCATCAGGGAATCGTACTCATGAAATCTGAGAACTATCAAATGATCTCTACTAAACGTAACATCACGCCTATAAACCCCGAAAGGATAAGCAGAGGTTTTTTTTTATGTAATGAAGGTGGCAAACAAGCGTGCTGCTCACATTGATGTTAAGTGATGACTGCAGCCTATAGATATCTCTCAATCCAGCGGTCAAAATGCAGATGCGTTGGCACCCCGAGACCTAAGGTGTCGTGTCTCTGTGATAGGTATTACGAAGCCATACATTACCATCTAACCGGAACACGATAGTGCCGAATACTACCATTTAGCGGCAGATAGGTAAGGTAATGCGGTGGATTCAAGCAAATCTACATGCAAGTTTCCAAACAGCCACCAGTTATCTTTTGTCCCATGTAATAGGTACAATAATAGGGACATTTCCGGGCACGTTACCAAACTCCGTGGCAATGTAAAACTTTAGAAAAAATTTAAGTAAACTGCCTCAGTAGCGTAGTGGTAGCAGGCCACTACTATTACGCTGGAGGTCCTGGGTTCGATTCCCGGGTCGGGGACTATTAGAGATAACGGTTTAAAATCCTTTATCTCTGCTTCTATTGGGATTTTTCCATTTTCTGGAAGTTTCCCAGTACCCCGGAGTTTGGTAATGTGCCTGGAGATGGCAACAGGCTCGCCACCTGTTACATGGGCCAAAACGTAACCGGCGAGTCGTGGGTGTTTGCATGTATGATTGAATGCATGCATTTACCTCTGCCTACCCCTTCGGGGATTACAGGCGTGAAATTACGTAAGTAACCCTACGATACTTACTCACCAACGGACCTCAGCGTATTGGCGATACCTAAGAATCGTCAAACGTCCAAAATATTTTAAAGTGGAAATTACCGACTATAGAGTTATTCTGCCAGAATATCGGAGAGTTTCAAAAGTATATAATGCTGAACACCCAACGGAAATGAGTTTTAAACTGTGCTTTCTAAATAGAGTTACATTTACTTACAGTTACTACCCAATCATTTTTCGTATTTCCGAAGCTCAAATAATATGTTTTCGCGAAAAGAAATAATCTTTCCACCATTAATCTGAGCTCCGTCTACTCGAACACTGCCGAGTCATCTCATACCACTTAGCCGTGAGATTCAAATAAAGGCGAATTACTTCTTTTCCTTTTCCTAGGAATATTTGAATATAACTTTAACGTCGTGATTTGCCGAATAAGGCTGAGGAACGTGAATTAAATATTCGAGCGTTATCTTTAACCATCATCACTCCACCCGAAAGACATCCACTCCTGGACAAAGCCCCAATGATGCCCACAACAGTGTTGATCTCTCAGAGAAACTCCAAGCATAGCTCTCTCCATTGCTCTCTGAGTGACTTTGAGCCTTCTTATGAGGCCCATAGTGGGCGACCACGTTTCTGTCCCATATGTCATCACTGACAACACACACTGGTCAAAGACCTTTTTCTTGAGACGCTGCGGTAAGTCAAGTAGACGTATCGTTGCTTCCCGAACAGCAGCGTTCGGGAAGCTGCGATGATCCAACCGAGTTGGATTCGGGGATTGACCTCTTTTTCAAAGTTGGACCGACCTAACTGGACCGTTTGTCCGAAGTATACCTACATAATAATGGCAACCCTTGATACGTCCCACTGCTGGGCACAAATCTCACCCCTTCTTCGGAGGAGGCCTCGAGCTAACTCCACCACGCTGCTCCAATGCGGGTTGATGGAGATAAGGGTTAGAGGCCAACCCGTTGTCGGATGTTTTCAAACCGCCTATAAGGCCTCCAACAAGGTTTAACGACTGCTATCTATCGATAGCAACCGGGACCGATAGCTTAACGTGCGCTCCGAAGCACGGAAATGCGCATTTTAATTTGCGGTCACCCATTACACTACTACATCGCTTCCGATCTACACCAACCGCGGGGCCATGCGCGCTTCGGTACCTACTATACCTACACAACCGTCAACAACTTCGAGTATAGTACCCTCAACCATAACATGAGCGGGTGTAACATGGACATTTGACATGATCTTTGTCTTGTCCACGTATGTATTTGTTACCCACTCCTATTATAAATGTGAAAGTATGGATGATGTTTAGTTTCGACGATGTTCAGCCTGGTCTTAAACGTCGGGTATAAGAAGAAGTTTGGAAGTGTTGTACACGCGAGAAAATCCGCAAAATTAATTTCTACATAGGTTTATGCAGCTCACGAAAACCTGCGAAAATGATGTTTATTTGTTTATTACTCAATCACGCTAAAGCGGCTGGGCGGATTATGATTTTATACACAAGTAGATAGGTAGGTTGTAACATGTCGGGTACCTACTATTTATCCCGTTCAGAGGCTCCTTAGGATTTTTTAAAGTAGGTACACGCAGACGTAGTCGCGCGAAAAAGCTAGTAGGTACTTATTATTATAAGCCTAAACAGCGTTTTTAGTAGTGTTGCCAGGTCTGATTTGTTTTAAATCACAGTTGGTAATTTAAATTAGGACCCAGGGGTAAAAATCGGGGCAGTAAAAAGCAAGCCTATTAATAAATTTATTGATTTATTAAAAGCCTCGGGATCCAAAGATTATTGATCTTTCTACAGGCTTTTGTCTAGCAGTGAACGTCTTTCGGTTCAGATAATGATGATGACTGATTTATCCAACTCAATTTACAGAACTCTAAAAATCGGGACATCCCGCTCAAATCGGGACACCTGGCAACACTAGTCTTTAGTCACATAATATTATTCCTGGCGATAACTGTTAGAGGTTTAATCTCTCCAACACAAAGTAATGATTCAAACAATTTGTCATTTTTACAGGTTGCAGAGCTCCAGTGACGGAGCTCGCGGGCGTAGGCACCACCGCATTACCTAATATACTTGCCGCTAAATGGTAGTGTTCAGCACTACCGTGTTCCGGTCAGGTGGTAATGTACGGCCCTGTAATTTCCGACAAAGAGGCATAACACCTTAGGCCTCAGGAGTGGTAACGCATCTGCATTTTGACCTTGGTCTTTGTGTAGGTGTCTATAGGCTGCAGTCATCACTTAACATCAATGTGAACTGCAAGCTTGTTTGCCACTTCCATTACATAAAAAAAAATTACATATAACTAATAGGTACCTAATGTTCTTTGTAATATTAACTGTAAATTGCAATTATTTCGCTCTTACATTTTGTTCGTTCGTTTTGTTCTTTCACCCGGAGGCTATACGTCATTAAAAGAGAAGCAATGGCGGAGCTTTTTAATGCAAAAGATTTTCATGCTTCATTTGTTTCGTTTAGCTTGCAACTCTTTATAGAATAAGTACTGTTCTTATTTATGCTCGTTTTCGTTTTTAGATACATAAATTTTAACCGTTTTCAAAAAAGAAGGGGATAATATTACCTACGGGAGTTTTTCGTAAGTATTATTAAAACTGTTACATCAGTAGATAACGATCCTAGTATCATTCTTGTCATTAAATATAGAGAGTATTCGAATAAGTCAAAAACGTAATGTCAAAAATAGCTTTTCATCGAAACTACCGGCATATTCCATTATTTTATGCTTACACATCACGTTTGACAGCGGCAGAATGTTAGTCAATCAATCATATCTAGGCTGTTTACTAAGCATTCATTGCCAATGCCCCATTTATAAAAAAAATATCAGTCTATCTCTAGGTATAATGATTTGATGACTGATGGATGCATCAGTCATCAAATCATTATACCTAGATTATCACTAGCTTTTGCCCGCGACTTCATCCGCGTGTACCTACTTTACTTAACGGGGCGTAAGATTCAAGAATCAAACCTAATTTAATCACTAGAAAATAACAAAAATGTCTTATGACTTTTTTAATTTATTTTATTTTTACCCTCCTTTTTTATCCTACTGATCCCTATTCTTTTTAATTGTGTATAACATTTGCCAGAAAGCTTTGGAATGGTGAAAGAATTTTCGAAATCGGTGCAGTAGTTTTTAAGTGAAAACATTACAAACATACATACAAAAACACGTATTATGTTTCCTCTTTATAATATTATATAGATATACCTAAATATCGTATTGAGGTAAGGATGTCAAAGGACTTTAGAATAACAGTAAAAAACATCAGTTCAAAATGTTTTCTTATTTTGATCCTTCAAGCCTTCGGTCATTGACAGTCAGATTTCACATCTAACTGGTAATTATACCTCTCTCTCTTTCTAACTTAACAGTTCAGTAAATCTAACATGGCGTACGAGCAGGAAGGGGAATGAGAACGGTACTTTTCATTTCTTATAGGAGCTGAGAGTTCAGAGTCAAGGACAAATGCACTTGGATTTCCATACTTGTACGATAGAGACAAAGCTATACGAGAGACAGTGACAACGATAGTGTATCTGTTTAGACGAAAAAGAACCTCGTTGCGAGCCAACGTTGCTCACGCGCCGACGTGATTTGAATTTTGAACAGGAGTTTTTAAAAAATAAAAGGAATCAAGTTTATTGTGCCGGTATTATTTAAAATCTTTATTAAATTATTATTTTGTTTTAAATTACCAGTGTTGTTGTAGGAAAATTTTTAAATGATTACGTGGTTTTGCGGTTACCGTTGACTGATACCTACTGAGACAGTCTAAATATTTTTTCTTATTAATAATAATAAAAGAAAACTATAAACCGATTACTGTTTGTAACAATACTGTTATTGTGGTGCATTGAAATATCGTGATCGGACAGCCGTCAAGTGGGTTTTGGAAATCGGAACATTTTTGCAGGTAAGCTTATATTTTTTACTATCTGACCCGGCAAACTTCGTATTGCCCCAGAATGAAATAATGAGTCAAAGGTTTGATAGATACGGACTATTTGTATGCGAAAAGTAAATTGTTGTTCTTACTATTCCCCTTCAATGTCTTCATATTTTCGTACCTTTTAAAACTTCCCTGGACTTCCTAAAATCATTCATATACAAAATAAGCCAAATCGGTCTAACCCTTAAAGGAATAAAGCTAATTCTATGGTCCAGCCGTTTTCGAGTTTTTGTGCGACATTAACGAACAGCAATTGATTTTTGTATTTTTATAAGATTGTTGAACTGTCAATAATAGGTACGTACTCTGACCTAATAAAAAAATCTTTAAGGTAATAATTATAATAGGTTATGTTGAAATTTTTAAAATAAATATTTTTATTTACTTATAATTATAATTTTATTACTTTAAACTGCATTTTTTATTGATTAATTTAAGCTACTAGCTAGCTAAGTTATTTTTATTTACCTACCTATTTTACCTTTTCTAAATAATATGACTCGCTGTGGTAAGGTTACTTACTACCTTACCACAGATCACCGAATCCCCGTGATGGTTATTTAGGTGAGTAGGTATCTTAGGCCGGGTTACATCATCTTACTTAAAATTTAAACTTTTCACTTTTCTTAAACTTTTTAGTTAAAGTACCGGTTAACTAAAAAAAATCAAATCATTTGAACATTGTTAAATGTCGTAATAACTTTAACCGTAACTGACTGAGCTGCGCTGGTTAAATTTAAAGTTTACCATCAAAATTATTATAAGAGAATCAGTCAACCCTGATAACTTTAACGATGCAAAAAAATACGCGCATTTCGCTGTCACGTATAAACTAAATGTTACTGATAATGTTAAATTTGACAAAAACATAACTGACAAATGAGTAGGTATAATGTTGCAACTAAACCCAAGTTGCAGTGTTGCATAATGTTGCTCAACAAAAATTGAATGCGGATTGGATGCACCATTAGGCCGACACTGCCTGCCCTCACCGATCTAAATCATTATTCCTGAATAAAGTTATAAATCATTCCAAATAAAGCACTGAACCAGAGAATATGTAATAATACTACGTATAGAATGGACACTTCGACGTCCCACCCGATTTCCCCGCATTGCCCAACCTCCTCCCCCCTTATGGGCGACGGTTGGTATTTCGTACGTGCTACGCACACAGGTGTACGTGTAAGTACACGTCACTGATTGATGTCTGTGTAAAAGAGACCACAATAAGCGTTTGTGTGGAATTTTGGCAAAGTGTACGCGGTGTGCTTGTAGGTAAGCAGTTGGTATTTTATCCCTCCTTTTTGACGTGACAACGTCTTAAATTAGGTTGCGGCTCGGAGTCACTCATGAAAAAGTGTAACGCCCGGTAACGTAACGATGAGTCACCGAACGGGAGAGAGGCCTGCCGGACCGGCGAATGCCTTTCTACCAAGAAAAAGACGTTGTCACGTAAAATCTTCGCCCGTAAAACCGACTTTACAGGCAACCAGTTTTTTTTTCTTAACTGAAACTACACCCCGAAAATTATAAGGAAAACACAGTAATTAGGTCTTTACATAAAGATTAGAGAAAACCCTTTAAGATGTTTATGGTATTAAAATACCATAGGCCATTTATAAATTATATGGATCCCTCTACGCCGGCGATTCCCAAAGTGGTCCACGAGGGACTTAACGCTTAACGGAGGTGTACGTTGGCGTGAAATAAAAATGGGGGTTTCCAAGTTGTAAGTGGTGGTCGACGAAAATTTATCATTAATCTTTTATCGTTTTTTTTATTTTTACCACCCCGAATTAAGGGTTGGAACTCAATTGGTCCATCGTTAGATCTTCACATTTTGAACGAGTTTTGGGAATTTGGTAGAAATGTAGCAGCATCGGAACCAGTAAATTTTTAGACACTTAATAGACATTTAATTTAATAGACACCCACATGAAGACCAAGGTCAAAATGCAGATGCGTTACCACTCCTGAGGCCTAAGGTGTTAACCTCTGTGCCGGAAATTACAGGGCCGTACATTACCACCTGACCGGAACACGATAGTGCTGAACACTACCATTTAGCGGTAAGTAGGTATATAAGGTAAAGCGGTGGTGCCTACGCCCGCGAGCTTCGTCACTAGAGCTCTGCCACCAGTAAAAATATACATAACCTACGTGAGGTTATAATAATAGATAAATGTCATTTAACTTAAACAATGTTGATGTTAAAATAAACATATTATATTATGATGTATAATTTAACCATCGTTGTTCACGGAAATTTAAATTAGTCATAATAAAATTGCGTATTGTCATAACGTGGTATTTGTTTTGGATCGGGATCGCATTAAGTAAACACAAAACGTAAAATATTCATTACGACTCCTAGGGTTGGCTACTAACACAATATTTTTATTCTTTTAAAAATTGTTTGGATTTTTGGAAACTTCTATTCATTATAGCTAAAAAAACCGGTCAATTCCGTGTCGGACCACGCGCAGTGTAGGGTTCCGTAGTTACAGAGTAAGAGATGTAATGAAAAAAAAAATTTGAGAGTTGTTCGAAATTTTCTAGTAAAATACATTTGGTCGACTATTACTCCCAAATTTGCAGGGCCAACTTAGGTATGATAGTTTTCCTTTTAATTTCGTTATATGTAGCTACTATCGCCATAACGTTTGAATTTCTAACAACAACCGTTTTGTCTGTAGGGGGGGGACACTTGAGTCTAACGCAAATTTGCACTTTAAAGCTTAATTAGTCACGAACAGTCAACTAAATCGACAAATGATGTTCGCAAACTTATAATATTTTTAAAAGATACCCAACAAAACCAAAAATAAAAAAATAGCCACGAGTTACGAGTAGGGGAGGTTACCCTAAAAAAAATTTTTCCACGTTTTTATTCTACCACTTTGTCGGCGTAATTAAGGTGTATACTTGTACCAAATTTCAAGTCTCTAGTACTAATCGTTTTTGCGCTAAACCGCGGACGGACAGACAGACAGACAGACAGACGGACGGACATGGCGAAACTATAAGGGTTCCTTGTTTAATACGAAACCCTAAAAAAGCTATATTTTTATAAGATGTAGAAAGACAAAATGTTCAATAGAAACATAAAAAAATGTTTAAAATACTTTGTACTTTAAAAAAAAACGTATTAATGTAATAATGAGATATTAACAGGTTTAATACGAGTATACCCATACATATAATGTTATTAGGTACTTTTACAAGTTTTATACCTATTGAAAATATACCTAATACCTATAGGACAAATTTTAATGGGGCTATTGAAACTGTATCTGAAATCAAAATTAAGTTTTCAGTTTTTTTTATTACATAATTAATTTCAAACTACTTATCTCTCCAGACACGAGAAAAATATGACAGTTGAAATTCAATTGTGTCTCGCTGCCGGTGGCCGTACGATCCTTGAAGGATCAATGCCGAGGTACGTATTATAGGGGGAACAAGTCCCATAATTGGAAATCTTTAAAAGAGGCTTTTGTCCAGCAGAGGATGTCTCGGCTGAAAGCATGATATGTCCAGAAGCATAGCCAGCCACACATAACGTTTTACTTGTGCAAATGAACCCAAGTTACAGTTACACAAGTTTGCAGTTAACAAGAAACTGTAATTGCTAGTGTCAGGTGGCAGGAGCCGCCGACGGACTGTGTCATCTGCGTAAACACGTGTCTTTTACACTTGTGTCTGACTGACATCCGTGCAGCACTGGATCCCAGACGAAAACCAGCGTCGATTAGGAGATAATGTCTTCTAATCGACATGAAGCTGATCTGGACACCCTTTTAGACCAGCCATGAGACATAAATTGACTGGTATATCTTGACTGGTGGTAGAGCTCCAGTGACGGAGCTCGCGGGCGTAGGCACCACCGCATTACCTAATATACTTGCCGCTAAATGGTAGTGTACAGCACTATCGTGTTCCGGTCAGGTGGTAATGTACAACTCTGTAATTTCCGGCACAGAGGGATAACACTTAATGCCTCAGGAGTGGCAGCGCATCTGCATTTTGACCTCTGGTCATTGTGTGGGTGTCTAAAGGCTGCAGTCATCACTTAACATCAATGTGAACTGCACGCTTGCTTGCCACTTTTATTACATAAAATAAAATATGTATATATATTATGTTACACCCTTGTTTTTTTTTGTATGTATAGGTATACCTATGTGTTGTTTGTAAATTGTTTTCTATTTATTTTATTTTGTTTGTTTATGTCTCTGTGCTGTATGTCTGAATAAGTTCTTTCTTTATTTCTTTTCTTGTCTGCATCTATTGACAGGCCATTCTTATAGAAAGTTGTATGATCAATCTCCTCTCTGGATATGTATACTATCTTCACGCCCAGTCCCTTTAGGTTAAGCAGACCGCGGGGAGCGCTAGCCTCCCATGCCTCTTCTACATTCATCACTCTCTTCACACACGCACTCCGATTCCGAAAGTGGGTCAAAAGTTTTCGTCTTGACCCCACTTTCTTACACCATGTCCCACGTTAAGATTTCAAATAGTGAATAAGTAAAAAACCACGGTAAAAGCAAACATACTTTTAAAATAAAGGTCAGCAGATAGCTTACGAAGCAACCCTACGTCGTTGATACAACTGCAAATAAAACACTTATTTTGTAAATATTCAGATGTATCGACAGTTCTGAATGAGGTTAAGTTAATTTGTATAAAAGAAGAGATGATTAATCTATACTTATAATAAATCTGTAGAAGTGTAAATTCTGTACATAGAAAATATTGAAAAAATAAATACCAGGGGATGTTACTAGATCGATACCGAACCCAAATATGTGATTAGAAAAATTTTTGTCTCTTTGTCTGTCTGTATGTCTGTTTGTTCTAGCATCACACAAAATCTATAGGTCCGATTACGATCAAACTTGGTATAATTATATTTTAACCTTTGGCGCACAACACTGGGTACTTTTTATCCCGGTATAATGTCTGTTTGTCTGTGTGTTTGTGCACTCTAATTTCAAAAACGGCTTATCCGATTTTCTGTTCACTAATATATAGTGGTAAGTTTTATTTAACATTTAGTGTTTGTTTCATGTCAATCGGTTCAGAAATAAAAAAGTTATGTCAATTTTAAGAATCATATCGAATCTTTCTAGACTCTAGACTATTCTGCATCTATCTTTTTTAGGGTTCCGTACCTAAAAGATAAAAAATGGACCCTATTTCTAATCCTCCGCTGTCTGTCTGTCTGTCTGTCCGTCCGTCCGTCCGTCTGTCTGTCACCAGGCTGTATCTCATAAACAATGATAGCTAGAAAGCTAAAATTTTCACAAATTATGTATTTCTGTTACCGCTATAACGACAAAATTAAATACTATAAATAAGAGAAAGTATTAAGGAGTCCAAGGGGGCAAACAAAAAACGTGTTTATTTGTATGCTCCCTTGGACGTTTTCGTATATTTTCTGCTCGATATTACAGAACATAGCAAGTAGATGCTTAAAATTTTCATAGAATATAAAGTTGTCTATTATCTTTCTTAATAAATCCATACAGTCTGCCCGGGACCACGGAAGCTGAAAAGCGACCGAAACGTCGGGTTGATTTTAAAATCATGTTAGTTTAATATACGCGAGATAAATCCGTAAAAATAGTTTTATTTCAATAAATCCATACTGTCTATACTAAGATTATAAATGTAAAAGTGTGTTTGTTTGTCCGTCTTTCACGTCAAAACGGAGCAACGGATTGGTGTAATTATCTATGTAGAGATACTTGAAAAGGTGCAGAGTGACATAGGCAACTTTTTGTCTTCTTATATTTCCTTACCCCCCCTAAAATAGGAGGTCGAAATTTAAATGAAGCATTCCAAAATTTCGCAAGGTACAAAGTTAAACTTGGTACGCGGACTCCTTGAGCCTAACAAACAACACGTACATCTTTTTTTTAGAAATCGAATTGAATTGGGATTTCGGCAGTGTTCAAGGTTCAAAGTCAAAAATTGGTATACGTACTCTTTGTTACTAAAATAACCCGCATTTACTTAATTTTTTTTTGGATACCTTCCTACCTTTCTAAAATGGCGGGTGGAGGTTTGTAGGAGCATTTCACAATTTTCAAGGCAGAAAATTGAAACTTGGTATATTGACTCTTTGAAATGTAACGTAACTTCACGCCTGTAATCCCGAAGGGGTTGGCAGAAGTAAAGGCAATCATAATGCTTGCAAACACCAACTATTTGCCGGTTACGTTTGGGCCCATGTAACAGGTGACGAGCCTGTTGACATCTCCGGGCACATTACCAAACTTCGAGGTACTGAAAAATTTCCAGAAAATGGAAAAATCCCAATAGAACCAGAGATAAAGGACTGCCAGAAATTTGTATGCAGACTATTTGTCACTAAAAAAAAACAAGATAAAGTTAAAAAAGTTTATACAGAATTTCCTCATTTTTAGACTATATGAAAATAGTTAGGTATACTTAAAGGTTTAGGATAACAATTGGAACTTTATTGGGACATTTCCGCGGGATCGTAAAATTTGAATTATTTATAAAACGAAATCCACGTGGGCGAAGCCGCGGGCAACAGCTAGTCTATAATATAAAAATAAGTCGGGTTTTCCTTCCTGACGCTATAACTCCGGGACGCACGAACCGATTTCCACGGTTTTGCATTCATTGGAAAGGTCTCGGGCTCCGTGAGGTTTATAGAGAAGAAAATTCAAGAGAAAATTCAACGCGGGGAAATACGCGGGCAACAGCTAGTTTGATATAAAATTAAAATATTTATGGAGTAGTATTTTTTTTTTATGTTATAAAGTGGTAAACAAGCATACAATTAACATTGATGGTAAATAATACTGTAGCCTATATACATCTACATGAGACTAGAGATTTTAATGTAGATGTGTTGCCACTCCTGCGGTCTAAGGTATTATGCCTCTGTGGCAGAAATTACAGGGCCGTACATTACCATCTATATCTATACATCTATCCAAATAATTAAAATTGGATGTCTGTTTGTAATATAAAAATAACTGCTTTTTACTAAATGCGTATGTACCTATATGTATACACGGTACGTATACAAACATTTTTTTTTACAATCTTTCTCTGTCTGTCTGTTTGTTCCCGCTAATCTCAGGAACGGCTGGACCGATTTTGACGGGACTTTGACTGGCAGATAGCTTATGTAAGAAGGAGTAACTTAGGCTACTATTATACTAGCTGCGCCCACGACTACGTCCGGGTAGATACTGAACAATTATCTACTCGTAAACTAAACACGATAATACTGAACACTACCATTAAGCGGAGTAGATGAGGTAATTAAAAAAAATATTGCTGCATTTACAGTGTAGTATACATGTATACATATACATTTTGCTGCATATTCGTGAAATGTAGGAAGTAGAACAAGGCCCACATTTTTTATGTGATGGAAGTGGTAAACAAGCATGCAGTTCCCATGTATGTTAAGTGATGACTGCAGCCTATAGACACACAAGACCAAGGTCAGAATGCAGATGCGTTACCACTCCTGAGGCCGAAAGTGTTCTGCCTCTGTGCCGGAAATCACAGGGCCGTACATTACCACCTGACCGGAACACGATAGTGCTGAATACTACTATTTGGCGGCAGATAGTTCCCTACACTAGAACTCTACCACCTGTAAAACCTCTTTAATACCTTTTTACTAAATTAAACGTAAGGAGCGTTTAAAAATATCCTAAGAATATCTAAATCAGGTTCCCAATACTTTCTTGCAATATTCCAAAAAAATAGGTCTTTTAGGATCAAAAGGCGTTTTTTGCTGGGAAGGCAGATAAGTTCTGTTACAATATTGGGTACAATACAAGTGAACAGGTGGGGCCAATGCCCCGAGCAGTGACGTCACGCAACCTGTCCCGTTCAGTAAGGCGACGTTCACACGTGCGCGATAATTTAATTGAATTTTGTATCAATTGTGCTATTTATGGACTTTGTACGATGGTGGAAATACGGTAACGTGTTACCGATGAGTTTATCAGACTGAGTATTTTATAGTTACTGTTTTCAATCTGCGCTGGCACCATCCCATTACCTAATCTATCTGCCGTCAAATGGTAGATAGTGTTCAGCTCTCTATACGTAGTATTATTACATATTCTCTGCTATCGTGTTCCGGTTAGATGGTAATGTATGGCTCGAAGCGCGCATGCCCTGCAGCTGGTATAGATCGCAAGCGATCTACTCGGTTGTGCGATACGGGTGCGGTCGGGTATGTGATGAATGAGTGGAAAGTTAAGCCGTCGGGCCCAGATGCTAACCAATGGATAGCAATCGTTAAATATTTTCGGAGGCCTTATGGGCGGTTTGACAACATCCGACAGCGGGTTGCCCACTAAACCATAGGTATCTCCACCAACCCGCATTGTAGCCGGTAGTGGAGTAAGGCCTCCCCAAAAAAGGAGAGAGACTCGAGCCCAGTAGTGGGACGTAAAAAGGATTGTTGGCAAGTATGGCCCCGTCATTTTTACACATATTCCTTGAGGTACATATTAGAAGTAAAATATGATACTTTTTATCAAAGAAATATATTTTTTTAACGGCTTATTGAGATTTTAATGCATTGAGATTTTAATGGCTTTAATGGGAGCGAATTTTTGGGTAGGACCTACCAGCAACCATTACATGACCTTTTATTGCGAAACTAAACTGAATCGTTATAGTTGTGTCTCGTTCCTTCAGACGCGCTGTCGTTTATACAAATGAAACAATTTTTTTGGCGGACCGTAAAATGAATCGCAATGAGATGACGTCATAGTTCCGGGCACAGATAAGTCCTATTCTGCTTGAAACTACTTGTCAATTTATAGTTTACAAAATAATAACAAAAGCAAAGACAATAGTCAAATGGATTACCAATGTAATCGGTATGTTCGTCGAACAATATCCATTGTGATACTGTAACAAATGGACGGTACAGTTATAAAAAATACGCCAAATACCAAACGAATGAGTAATACCATAAATAACGTATCGGAATTTCATCCATCCATTGTACACGCCCCTCTTTTATTTTTGCACGTAGACAATAAAAAACATGTTAAAATTTTATCAGGTTCGGGTTATCTCTTTAATTATCTATCTTTTACTCAACAGAGCCAGAACGAGGGTTATGTTTTTATTTGATTTCAAGAAGGAAGTTGAGTTTTTGGCGGGCACCTTGAAAGAGGCGTATGGTGCGGTGCTCTTATTTTATTTCATTTTCTTGGTGTATTTTTAAGTTATATTGAATAAAGTTGGTGGCATTTTGTTTGATATAGGTTTATTACAGTGCCCGTGTATAGTGAAATAGAATAACAGTGCGAAAACACGACCTTTCAGGTTGCCTCCAAAACTTCATTGTAAATGTTCTGGTAAAGTAGCACCGCTTTACTCGAATAACTTGACTGTAACTCACTTGACTGACATTTTATACTTGATAACTTATATACTTGATACTTACATATTATACTTGATGACTATATTACGGAAGTTTTATGATAGGTTGTTGTTATGATTTTGTGTTGGTACGTATGTGCACCGATTTATCGTCAATAGTAGATTTTTAACCGACTTCAAAAAGGGGGAGATTCTCAATTCGCCTGTATTTTTTTAAATCTTTTTGGTTTGAAAACATACGCTTCCGTATTTCCATTGTCACCAAGTTAGGCTGTAACAATAACATAACAAATTGACGGTATCTACCTGCAGTTATAAAAAATACGCCAAATACCAAACGAATAAGGTAACGTATTGGATTTTCGGTATCCATTGTGCACGCGTCCCTCGTCATTTTTGCTTGGTATAGATAATAAAAATACATTATGATTTAAACCGGTTCGGGTCATTTTACTTAATCTCTGTTGTGTAATATCTATACTTATAATAAAACAGTAAAATCCGCGTGTCTGTACATTGTATAAATTTACGAAAATATAATTGGGGGCGATGTTAAAATAGTATTAGAACACTTTTCAATCATTTTTATTTTTTTGTCTGTCTGTTTGTCGGTTTGTCTGTTTGTCCCTTTGTCCAGGCTAATCTCCGAAGATACTGGACGGATTCGAATGAAACTTTTTGTGGTGTATAGATACTAAGCCTGGCCAACATTTAGGCTACTTTTTACTGCGGGAAAATCATTCATTCTCACGGGAATCTCTACATTTAATAAAATCGTAAGAAAATAAAGACTGTAGATTGAATATTTTTTAAAAGAATACTTGGGATGTGATCTGCAATAGAAATCGAAGCCAAAAATATAGTTTTCAGACTTTTGTCTGTTTGTCTGTATGTATGTCTGGGCTAAACTAAAAAAGTACTAAATGGATTTACTTCAAATTTTGCATGAATATTACACACCGATCCAGTCAACATATAGGCTATATATTATCACGCTATCTCCTACGGGGGAAGAGCTGTGAATCTTTAAAATCGTAGAAAAGTCAAAACTGTACATAGATTTTTTTGTTTTAAAGAATATTTGGGGCGTGATCTAATGATGTTGTTTGTCTGTATGTATGTCCGGGCTAAACTCAAAATTACTTAATGGATTTACTTCAAATTTCGCATGTATATCCGAGAATTTTCAAGGACACCGCATTGGTTGAGGTTCATAGGTACCGTGCATCCAAATAATGGCGAAAGCTATTGCCTGCGGTTGTTACTTCACACGGTCCGAGGCCCAACGTATTTCGCTTTTCTGAGGACATTTGATGGCGTGGAGTATTCCACTTACCGCGCAGCCTGCGTAGCACGTCACCTTCTTGACGGTGACCAAAACTGGAATGACACCCTCGCGGAGGCAAGCGTCAGTGACGCAGAAGTATCACCTTCATCTGTCTGAAGATTTTCTATGAGCTTTGAGACACGAGCTCCTGGAGACGAAGTCGAAGTAACTAATGAACGCATGCTGAACACCTGTCTTAGTTCATTTCAAGATGTGGTAATTTCCACGGCCGATTGAACTATCAAATATGGGTTACCAGCTCCCCAATCATCACCCCATCAAGACCGTAGAAATTGGTAGTATAACGCTAAGACAAATGACGATCCTGGCGAAATGACCATGTCACTTTGTTCTCTTCAGAGCAAACACAAATTTATGATACCGTCCTTGAAAGCGTTGGGCAAAACCAGGGTAAAATGTTTTTCGTGGATGCTCCTGGTGGAACAGGAAAAACATTTATTACCACTCACATACTTGCAGAGGTCAGGAGGCAAGACAAAATTGCTGCCACTCTGCTTCCGGAAAACAAGACAGCACATGTCATGTTTAAAATTCCCTTACATTTAGAGAGCGCCGAAACGACTGTTTTTGGTGTGTCATGTAACAGCGATAAGGGACACGTGCTCAAGGATTGCTCCCTGATGGTATGGGATGAGTGTACGAAGGCCAATAGAAAGGCAGTTGAGGCCGTGGGCAGAACCCAGCAACGCTTCCCGTGGTGACGCGAAGATCGAGGGCTGACGAGGTGAATGCTTTGTTGTTACGATCTTAACGAGTTCGTACGCTGCCCTTGACCATTAATATGAGCGCTCGGCTCAGCGACAATGCACGTGCTCAAGAATTTTCTAATGTCCTTCTAAGTCTTCGCGAAAGCACTCTACCAGAAGAGAGAGGTGGACAGATGGTGCTGCCAGAGTCTTCCGGCAGAGAAGTATCCAGCTCAGAAGTCATCAGTCGTGTACAAAAGAAGAAGCGGTAAACAACGTTTTTGGGTGTGTGAGCGGGCCAGTTTGACGCCCAAAAATGATCAGGCTGCAGCAATTAATAGGAAATGAAGTGGTCTACACCTCCGTAAATATTGTCGTCGGACAAGATGACGCCACACATTATTCCATGGCATTTCTGAACTTCCTGTCAGCAAGCAGATTTCCATCGCATACCATCAAGCTGAAGGTAGGTCCCGATTATGCTTCTTCGGAACTTATCTTCTCCGAAGTTGTATAACGAGACTTAAAGCCATCTCGCTCCACAGAGGGCATTGGTGAGGCAGTATTTATACCACGCATTCCCCTCACAAATTATAACTTCACGTTCTAGTCAAGCGCGTACAGTTGAATGTTTGCTTCGCGATGACCATCAATAAGTCGCAGGGGCAGACACTGAGGGCAGCGGGTGTTAACCTCAGGACGAGTTGCTTCTCACATGGGCAACTGTACGTCGCTTGCTACCGCGTCATCAGTCCTGACCCTCTTTACATTTTGGCTCCCGGCAGAATAACTACCAACGTAGTTTAAAGGAAAGTGTCTTAAGGTTTTATACCTTTGTACGTATTTTTACTCTTTTGTGTCCCGGAATATATTCCTGCAATATTTTCTCTATTTCCTTCAGTCACATCTTATGACTGAACTCAGCAGGATTCCCATATGACTCCCTTCACTTGCTTCGCTTGCAAAAAAACTTATAGTTTTAATTTAATGCTATTTTAAAAGTTGTTTGCTAATAATGCTAAAGCGGCATTGGCATCTTAGGTATGTTTGGTGCTGTACTGCCTTCACGCAGACGACGATGCGGGCAGCAGCTAGTAACTAATATATGTCAATCAAGCAAACAGTTCAGGTAAGTAAATACTGTAGCTTAACATTAAATATTTATTAGGTTGGGGAAAATTTTCTTCGCATTTTTAAAGATAAATCAAAACATATTTTATTACAGTTTATTTAAATTTAACTAAAGTATATTATATCTATGAACCAGAGATTTAGTAAAATTCACAGACCGCACTACTTCTTTACTTTGAACAAACTACGCTTAGAACTGTCAAAACTCATACAGTTCTAAGCTGAACTTAAAGTCGTAGTGCGGTCTGTGAATCTCAACCTCAGTCTAAGCATACTTTGCTCAAAGTAAAGTCGTAGTGCGCTCTGTGAATCTCACCCTCAGTCTAAGCATACTTTGCTCAAAGTAAAGTCGTAAGCGATTCGAGAGCGCCTCATTATGAATTCAAAACGTACTTATTACGTAAATAAAGCGCGGGCGAACATAATATTATAGACAACCGTTTAACGGTAATCAAGTCCAGATCCACACTAACGCATACTGCATCGCCGCTGGTGCGATACAGGACATATACTTACAAGTTTTATTCGTCCGGTAACGCACTGAACGCAAAGTGTTTTCGTTTAATGCGTACAGGACAAAAATGCTATGTACCTTTTTTATGTTAATAAGATCGGCTTGGAGTATAAAGCAATAATATATATTTGTCTCCTTTCTACTCACAGTATATCGTACCTAAAACGAGTCCGCACTAGCGGGGAAACCTAATTATTGGCGTTCGCACCGCGGTGGAGTTCATTACCGGGCATATTTGTCCGGTAACGCGCTTAGCCAATCTTCTGTAATATTTTCTTCATTTCTTATGAAGAATATCCAAATGGAGGATGACGATGACTGGATGCTTCTATGTGGAGTATGATGATATGGCTCCAGTAAAGTGATGGGCACTTTACTAGGAGATTTTACGAAGTTTTGGAGGCAACATGAAAAATCACTTTTCACTGCATATCACTTTCCTACACTCGTGCACGTTATCGAATGCTTTATGATAAAAAGGCAACCTTTTTACACATAAAACACGACTAGGTATACACAAATTTTGAAAATAATATCACGCAGCGACAAGGCTCTTTTCCGCGTTTCCACCAAAAACGAATTACCTACTTAACGACGCGTGTTTTTCGAGTGTTGCCAGATGGTAACAGGTTTTAGAAAACAACTTTTAGCTCCGTTTAGTTAAGAACCATGACCTAGGCAATTATTTCACTGTGTAGTTTTATGAGCGTATGTAAATACGTCGGTATACACTGGTCACGAGCGGGTTAATATATTTTTATGCGATGTAGTAATATTTTATTTCATAAATTAATTAAATTGCTGACGGTAGTGATCGTAAATTAAATTATAATTAATCTTCTTATTATAATAATAATAATAATCTACTTTTAACCGATTTTAATCAAACTTTGCACATCATGAGCAGTTTGATCCAACTTGAAATTATGTTACCTTAGTTGCACCCGTGTGAAGCCAGTGCGGGCCGCTAGTACGAATTATATATTTACGGTAAGTAGGTATTATACGAAATATCAAAGTTTTTTAATTTTAAACACAGTATTAAAATACTTTTTTTAAAAACTTTCACGCGATAGGTAGGTACTTAGCCATAAAGACGCACATACGAAATTTAAACTCATGTCTCATGCCGATCGTCGCGAGATGCTGGATCAAACATTCTAATACAAAATCATACATGGTGGAGTTGATCTTGAAAATTTTATTGAAAATATTACAGTAATTATACCTACCAAATGTTTGCAAGAAGCTTAACAGTTTATGCAGCGTGTCCCTGCACAAACCAACCTATGTGTAAATCACCTCTTATTGCGAATGCGTTATGACTCTCAAAAATGAATAAAAACCTATATATTTTCCGATGAAGATTCAATTTAGCGCTAAAACGCTAAGTAATTAAAAACTTAAGAAAATCAAACCTAGTTTAATTTTAAATTAGATTAATAACAATACCTTCAGCTAGATGCAATATTATGATGCCAGCGAAAAAAAAAGGAGAAAAAAAAAAGTTAAGCAAAAAAAAATGTATAAAGCCCCCACCCCTCTCTCTGACGATGCGTCACTCCTCCACCGAAGCCCTTGAATCACAGGGCTCCCAACGCCGACCTGCATGGCAGGCCAGAAGAAGCCGCAGCAGAGGGGGCCAGCCCCGGTGCTACGCACGCGCCGCGCGCTTCGCGCGCGCGACGATCAACTGACTGACTTGCAATAATGCATACCTACACATTTTAAAAATGTTGAAGTTTAGCCGTTTAGGTAACTAACTAAACCTAAACATCGTTATCTGTCAAAGTCGTGGAACCACTTTTTAAAGTGATTGAAAAAGTGGTCCCATGATTACATTTCTTCAAAATCACTTATTCATACACCAACGTGTACACTGTGAAACTGTCCGGTTAAAGACATGAATAAAACATAGAAACATTCTTCACGCTTCAATTCTTCAGATATCGTTTTGTTTGAAATCGAAATTAGTTCGATAGTTCTTTAGACGTCGAAAAATTGTATTTTTTTACAAAAGTAACAATTTTATTTTGTTGTGAAGGTGGCAAGCAAGCATGCAGTTCACATTGATGTTAAGCTATGACTGCAGCCTATGGAGACTGCCTATAGACACCCCCTTACTCATAAACGTATTTTAGCTAAAGAGTTGCTAATCTCTCCTTTGTCTTTTTCTATCTTGCACATTTGACAATGCAACTGACAAAGACAAAGCATTCTATAGCTAAAACGAATCTAATGTACGTTTATCAATAAGGGGGACAGCCTATAGTTACTGTAGTAGAAAAATTTTTTTTTCAATACCCCAATGTATCCCTCATAAGCAGCCGCTATGTTTGAAATACAATTATTTCTGTTCCACATTCACGTTTAAATTGCTAATTTACATGTGTGTACCAAAGTAGACAGACAGACGCACGAGTAATCTTATAATAGTTACGTTTTTCCTAACATAGAAATTAAATTTGAGGATTTTCTCGCGTTACAACATTCCCAAACTTTCCAGCTACCGTGGTCACGGGCAGACCGACCACGGTAGCTGGAAAGCGACCGAAACGTATAAGAAGAAGTTTGAGAGTGTTGTATACGCGAGAAAATCCGCAAAGGAGATGTTGCGAGCTCGGCTCTGGTTCGTACACGTCCTCAAAAAATGGGTTAATTAAAGAAGAATCCGAAGAAAATACAATTAATTTATTCAATAATATATTTTGGAGTTACAACCACATTTAATTCAAACGATTTTATCATTTTCAACGTTGTTAAACATGGCGACGATACAGCCGACACTTGGGATCAATCGATTTTGATAGTTATTAGAAAATATTACTTTTTCTCCAAGTACCATATAATCAAAATACAATTTAAAAAATAAAAATGTCAAAATGACATCGCCCGCCATATTCGCCATGTCGGTTTTGAGTTGCAATTCTAACTGCAAATAATATTTTGTAACTGCAAACAAAGCTAAATAAGTGAAAATATGCAGTTTAAAACGTTTTTATATTGATTTTGCCTGTTTAATGATATTGTGTACAATACATGGCCGGAGGTCCATACATTTTTGCAACATCTCCTTTAATTTCTACGATGTACGAAGCTCGCGAATACTTGCGAAAACGTTACGTTTTTCCTCTTGAGGTACGAATCTTTAAAAAGAGAAATAACAGAACTTCAAACTTTGGTCTGAACTCTCAACATAACATTACTCGACGCACCGAGTGTAATGGGGCCGAATGTTCTAATCACTTCACAAGCAGAAACTGTCACTAGAACTAACTTACTTTCTTATTGATTTAATTTTTTTTTTTATGTAATAGAATTGGCAAACAAGCGTGCAGTTCACATTGATGTTAAGTGATGACTGCAGCCTATAGACAACCACACAATGACCAGAGGTCAAAATGGAGATGCGCTGCCACTCCTGAGGCATTAGGTGTTATGCCTCTGTGCCGGAAATTACAGAGCCGTACATTACCACCTGACCGGAACCCGATAGTACGTAACACTGCGGCAAGTATATTAGGTAATGCGGTGGTGCCTACGCCCACGAGCTCCGTCACTGGAGCTCGCGGATTTATTGGCTTGTAATAGAGGTGGAATTTTAATTATTTTTTTTTTATGAATGAAAGAGGCAAACAAGCATGCAGTTCACATTGATGTTAGGTGACGACTACAGCCATCTGGCTGTAGTCGTCGCCTAACATCTTTGGTCTCTCACCTTGGTCTTTGTGTCTACAAAGACCAAGGCCAAAATGCAGATGCGTTACCACTCCTGAGGCCTAAGGTGTTATGCCTCTGCCGGATATTACAGGGCCGTACATTACCACCTGACACGATAGTGCTGGTGCTGAACACTAGCATTTAACAGCAAATATATTAGGTAATGCGGTGGTGCCTACGCTCGCGAGCTCCGTCACTGGAGCTCTACCACCAGTAAAAATGAACGCGTTGTTAAAAAGTATAAAAAAATATATCACAATAACTTTAGAAACAGTTAAATCTACGTCTGAAAATATTCACCACAAATAACGGTAGATACCTACAAAGAAACCACATCGTCCAAAAATATTCCGCTGCCAATAAGCCAATCGCAACCATAGAGCAACACGAGCCTCCGGTCCGCCGCGGCGGCCGGTGGCTCGTTATGTTCTATGGTTAGGGGAGGGAGTAGCCATAGCGTTTATTACCGATGCAAAAAAGTATGTCATGTTTTGCGGGGGGAACTACGTGTGATGCACACACACACACTACAAAAATCGTCTATTACTACGAAACTTACACCTTGATTTAAACAAAATACATAAACAATTTCACGCACACATTTAAACATCTGGGCGACAGGCGTAGGACCATTTGGGCTTGTACTTTGACAGAGGCGAAAGCCTGCATATGGCTACTTCTAGTAGGGGAGCCCAGGATGCTATTTTTGGATTTACTCGAGCGCGTCAGATAAAGATATGGGAGATTCCTTGAACCCCGCTGGTTATCTCCACTAAATCTAAGGTTCGTATATAAAGACGCGGCCGAAGAATAGTCTTAAAAAAAATTATAAATGTCGCTACGATCTTACTCATCTTCCGAATTGTCTGAATTTTGGATAGGAGCATTGTTTGGCCACATTTTAAACCCTCACAGAATATCTGACACGCTCTTGACCCAAGACGTTGATGCCGCGTCCTCTTCAAAAACATTTGATTCGTTCAAAAATGTAAGTGAAAAATTACTCAAGAATGTCAGATACTCAGAGAGGATCTAAAGTGAACCCCATCAAAGCTCCCATTCAAAATTCTGACAATTTGGATGCGAGGCAAGCTCGTGGCGGAAGCCCTAAGGGTTCGGCCTTTTATGGAAATCTTAGATTTGGTGGAGGTACTGAATTGGGTGCAAGGTATCTCCTATAATTTAATCTGACGCGCTGGAGTAAATTCAAAAATCCCCTCTTGGGCTCCCATACTATTCCCTCCAATCCGCGCGGCGGCCGGTGGCCCTTGTTGCTCTATGATCGCAACACTACTTGCTAAGACCATTATAGGTAGGTAATATATTTAATTTCAGCTACATTTCTTTCGGCTACATTAGGATTTCATGTAAAACCTGTATTTCAATGTCCCAGCGCATACAGAAGAAAATTCAGCTAAAAATTTCAACACCAACCGTTGCCGATCCGTTTGAATGTTTTATGTTTTAACGGATAACAAAGTGCTTTGAATCTGCATTTTTATTCCTCCATTCAAAAAGAGGGATTTAGAGCATGCAGTTTAAATGGATGGTCAGTAACTACTACTGCAAAAATCATACATCCCAATGCCAGAGAATATGTAATAATACTACGTATAGAATGGAAACTTCCACGTCCCGCCCTATTTCCCCGCCTCACCCAACCGCCTCCCCTCTTATGGGCGACGTTTGGTATTTTTTACGTGCTACGCACACAGGTGCACTTGTAAATACACGTCATTGATTGATGTTTGTGTAAAAGAGACCAAATTACGCGTTTGTATGGAATTTTGGCGGAGTGTCCGCGGTGTGCCAATGCAGATGCGTTGACTCCTGCATCCTAAGTTGTTTTGCTTTTGGGACAGTTATTGTTGGACAATAAATTACCATACCATCTAGTCAGAAACCTAGAGTGAAAATTGCACCACCCCTAATCGCATATAATTTATGTGTCCCTCCACAACGCCCTAAGCCGAGGATCGCACCCGCAGGGGTCCCCTTAGGTAGTTGTGTAAATTTATTTAGTCTGAGAGCCCTTTGTGCTCGTCGAAGGCCCTTTGAAGTGGACTAATGCCGTCTCGAGACGATCCGCCAAAGTAATTCCATTAAAATAAATTATAGCGCTGATCACTACCCTTGACGACTAAAACTGAAACTCTACCACTAGTAAAGTCTATCTTTTCCTAGGCCTCTGCAATCATCTACATTGTCATTGAGTTAGGTAGATAAATAAAATAATGTCTGAAGAAATTGTGTCCAATAACCTGATGAAAATGTCAACTATAGAAAATACGTAGCGCATAACATGCCTTGCTACCCGTGGGAAGCCATTTCTTAATATTTAGTACGGTTATTTTTAATGCAAACCACAAAATGTACACTTAGATGCGTAAACATTGACCTCAAAAACCAAGAATCCAAGTTGTAAGCGTGGAACCATTTGTTTTTCGTCGTATAATACAACGTTTTGCCAGCCATAAAACCGTATTCCCCATTGACCAAAAATGCTTATCGCGAGAACGTTTACGTAAACAATGTTTCACGACCGATCCCTAATAGTACTTGAGAGAAAACGAAACAATGGAATATCAAGTGCAATGGGTACTGTAAAACGTAACTTCAGGCTAGTATTCTCCGAAGGGTTAGAGGTGAATGAATGCTACAACATGGGATTCTTCAAAACTACCGTCAAATGGGCTTCAGAGCTGGCAACGCGTTGGCAATTCCCCTAGTTTCGCAAATGTCCAAGGACGATGGTGATCACTTTCCATGAGGCCCGGTTGCTTGTCTGTCCAATGTAATGTGGAGGGAAGTAAAGAGCCTGTTGGTATCTCTGGACATATCACCAAATTCAGAATGTCCTGAAAGCACTGTCCATCATAAGCCGAATACCCGTTTGAAAGAAGGACAACGAGTAAACAAAACAAAAGTAAACATTGTCCCCAAAAGCCAAATATCCAAGATGTAAGGAAACCATTTGTTTTCGTCGTATAATATAACGTTTTGCCAGCCATAAAACCGTATTCCCCATTGACCATAAAATGCTTATCGCGAGAAAATTTACGTAAAGCATGTTTCACGACCGATCATTGATAGCACTTGGGAGGAAACCAAACGGTGGAATATCAAGTGCAATTGTTACAGAAAAACTTAACTGAATTGCCCGAAGGGTCAAAGGTAAAAGGTAAAAGCATGCGTATATGTAACGTTTTGTGCATCATCACTCCAGCTTAAGGACGTGCTGGAAAAAGCTTTCCCAAAATACGCCCACAGCAGTGTTGTGAGTCATTAGAGGAGAATAGGCCATAATCGCCACGCTTGGCAGGTGGATTAGTGATCTCAGTGGCGGCAGTTTTATAAGCCACCCTCCGAAGCCGAAGTTTTTTGCCTCTGTGATAGATTTCAGGGGGTCATGAATTACTACTAACCGGAACACAATGATGCTAAGGATTATTATTGAAAATTTTAAATTTTCCACGCAAAGAGAAGGTTTTCATGGGCATGCAGTTTAAATGGAAGGTAAATACCTACTTCAACAATACACCCCAATGCCGATTTGTTGACTCCTGCATCCTAAGTTGTTTTACTTCTGTAACAGCATAGAGCAACACGGTCCACCGGCCTCGGCGGACCAGAGGGGAGTAGTCAAATGCAGGCTTTCCCCTCTGTCAAAGTACAATCGCAAATGGTCCTACGCCTATCGCCCAGATGTTTAAATGAGTGCGTGAAATTGTTTATGTAATTTGTTGAAGTCAAGGTATGAGTTTCGTAGTAATACTTAGACGATTTTTGTAGTGTGTGTGTGTATCACACGTAGTTCCCTCCGCAAAAAATGACAAACTGTTTTGCATCAGCAATAAGCGCTATGGCTACTGGTGGCCCGCGGCGGCTGGTGGCCCGCGTGTTTCTCTATGTGTAACAGTCATTGCTAGACAGTAATTTACCTCACCATCTAGTTAGATCACTACTATTTGGTGGCTAACTCTAAAGTTTCAGAGACACACATCCTTGAGTTGAGACAAAATAACTTACCATCCGACGTTAGGCTTGAACCCAACATCACAATGTAGAAGTAGTGGCTTTCTACCACTACACTCAAGCTGTCAAATAAACTCTTTTACATAAACGTGAGACATATGAGGCAGAAGTGGAATGGCAGACTATCAAAAACCTAGGAGACGACTCATTTGGATAAGTGTCGGTTTATCGGCGTTTTATTATCCAATAGTCTAAGATCACAGGGCCGCCAGACATCGCTTATTTTCTGTATCTAAATTAGGGATGCATCGTAAAGATAAGTTTCAATGTACTTTACTGTTACTAATAGCGCTCCGGTGATGCAGCTTGAGGTCTTGGGCCCCATCGCATTATCAAATCTTGACTCATGGTCAGAGCATCCACAGTGGTTCTTTTTTTAATGTAAGGAAGGTTCCAAACAAGCATGCAGCTCACGTGGATGTTAAGTGATGATTGCAGCCTATAGATATCTACACAAACACCAGAGGTCAAAATGCAGATACATTGCCACCCTTGAGACTTAAGTTGTTATGTCTCTATTATAGTTATTACGGAATCATTTCAAAAACAACGATTTATCGTAAAAGTCCCTAAAACATTATAATAATAGTTTTATATTATTTCGCATTAACACATGCTTGTGAAATATATTTTATTTTTAAAGAAAAATGGAAAGAAAAATTTGACTTCAGGCGAGGCTCGAACTCGCGACCTACTGGGAATCTAGTCCAGCCGCTCTTCCAATTGAGCTACTGAAGCCCTGCCCGATTTGTCAAATCTTTCCTTCGCATTGCTTTATGGTAGCAGCAGCGCCATCTATTACCAACTATGCTAGTTAGGCAACCGATATAATAGACTTTTCAGTTTATTGAATATCGTAAAGAAGTCGCTTTTACCCTTAATAACTGTTTTATATTATTTCGCATTTACAATTATTAAGGGTATAGATGTGAAGGAAAGATTTGACAAATCGGGCAGGGCTTCAGTAGCTCAATTGGAAGAGCGGCTGGACTAGATTCCCAGTAGGTCGCGAGTTCGAGCCTCGCCTGAAGTCAAATTTTTCTTTCCATTTTTCTTTAAAAATAAAATATTATAATAATATGTGGAATCGAATGATAACATGTAGGTACTTTAAATTCACTAAGTAAACCTGCATTTTCAGGTATTCAAACTTTTAATGTTATAATAGCGAAGCTCTAGAGCACCACTGCATTAATTAGTCTTTCTGTCGCCATTGAGACATAAAAATTCAGCGTCGCCGTATTCCAACTTGAGGAATTATCTTTGAACCGGAACATCCGAACATTAGTACGGCTGCTTACGTTCGCAATAATTACATTTCGGACGAAGAGATCAGCTTTTTCCATAGAGCAACACGGGCCACCGGCCGTGGCGGACCGGAGGGGAGAAGCCATATTCAAGCTCAAACCACAGAGGGCGAACTCTGTCAAAGTAAAAGCAGAAGTGCCTGTCGCCTAAATGTTACAATGCGTGCGTGAAATTGTTTATGAATTTTGTTAAAGTCAAGGTGTGAGTTTCGTAGTGATAGACGATTTTTGTAGTGTGTGTGTGAGTGTGTCACACGTATTTCCCCCCGCAAAAAATGACAGACTATTTTTCATCGGTAATAAACGCTATGGCTTCTCCCCTCCGGTCGGCCGCGGCCGGCAGCCCTTGTTGCTCTATGGCTTTTTCAGTGCATTAACATTTAGACTGCTGGCACTATTGGTTTTGGTGTAGATGCCTAGCTATTCATTTACTATCAACAGTAACCTGTATGCTTGGTTGGCTTTTTGGAACATAAAAATATGTTCCGCGTTTTTTAAGACATGTACCTAATAAAAATGTAAAGGAGTATACAGTTCTTATGTATAGCAAGTAAATACTATATCTAGGTATTTGAAACTAGTGGTCTTATCATATTTGGAGGCCGGCTGTTACACCGGGACCTCGTACTGGCCATATAGTCGAGGTGGCATTTGCCTAGGCCTGCGGCTAATGTTATCCATCTACAATCCTGTCTAAGGCCCCGGACTTGTGGAGAGCCAGCTGGGTCCTTTCAGCTCAGTCCAACCCTACACCGGAACACTGATCCAAAGGATATTTTTGCATTCAACCTGAACGTACGACCAACCAGCCAAAATCCACCCGACGTTTCGGTCGCTTTTCAGCTTCCGTGGTCTCGAGCAGATTGAGGTGAGATTTGTCTGATAGCAGTTTGAAAAATTATTACGTCCAGCTAGCTACCTCCGTCTATTTCGAAATAATCATTTTAGTTTAATATACGCGAGGTAAAGCCGAAAACTAGTTTTATTTTAATGAGTGCTCGCGAAAATCTAAGAACAAAATTATACATAATAGATTATGTAATCCACGGTTCCCCTGCCGCACAACACCGACGTGATTTAAAGGATATTTCTTCTAGGGTGCATATTTCTTCTATGGCAAATTTAGACTCAATCGGCCCAGAACTTTTGGAGCCAATGGCTGGGGCAGACAGGTGTACGTGTTACAAGAGGTCCGATTTTTCTTTTGGGATACGAAACACCTAAAAATGGATACCATGTCAATACTCAAGTCAAACCAAATTCTTCCCGAACGGCTACGCTTTAACTTAAATATCTATATCAATAATGTTTGTTTGTAAAGGCAATCTTCGGCAATACTGAACCGATCGTGAAAATTCTTTCACAATTAGAAAGCTTATTGTAGCTTTCTAATTGTGAGTTTCAAATTCAGGAGTACTATAGGCTATTATGATAGTAGTAATGTAAGTAACATTGCACCCGTGCGAAGCCGGGGCATGGCGCTAGTCTATAATAATAGGATTCTCTCACAAATATTGTATTTAGAAAATAGATGACGCGTCGCGACCCTGGCATCCAGCTCCATAACATTTGCGTTTACTATTGGGACACCGTAAACCCCGGTCATAATATATCTTTATGTCTTTGATACTACTGACATCATACACATAACGTGATTCGTTTAGGTTGTTCGATTTAGATAAAAGGAATTATATAAGTCTTTTATGTTATTTTAGATAAGTAGACTTTATAAAGTAATTAAATGGCAAACATGGATGGATAGTGAATACCTAGTTGGGTATTACGGAATATCTAACAGATCTCGTAATAAAAACTAAGGATCCTTATGCATATGCATTCGTTGTTACCTATGAGTCTTGGAACGGTGTCGCACTGCAAAGGCGACAACACCGGACAGGTTGGGAGATGGTAGAGAAATCATCTCTACCATCTCAGTCGCTTTGGAATGCAGCCGCAGTTCTAAAATATGTCAAATGTTTTCCTTCATCAATTTAACTATCTGACGAACCAATTGGTCCAGCGCTGTGGGACGACCACTTGATCCTTAAGAGTCAATAGTCAGGATATAGTCTACAGATATTAGTTGTTGTGTGTATATACAATGGCATCCACAACACAGGTTAAACTAGCCCATGCTGTGAGTGTAACCGTATTTAAAATATCATCACAGTACTGAACTACCATTTCTAGGCAGGAAAATAATAAATGGACGATGCGATGGTGCCTACGCCCTCGAGCTTCGATACCTTTTTCTACCACCTTTTTCTTTACTTTCCAGGATCCATCATGGCAAGAACCAGTATTTTAGTCATTATGGTCTGTCAATTACTAACTCTTCCTATGGGCGGAAGATCAGATGACGACAATCCATTCTTGGACCTGGCCTCTTCCTTCCTGCAGAACATGGGCGATGGTGGGAATAATATGAACGGTATGGCAGCCATAGGAAGCATCGTGGGGTCGCTGATGCAGGGGGACAACGCGAAGAACATAGGGTCCTTGTTTGGGCAAGATGGCGGAGGAAATGCTGGTGATATGTTGTCTGGTAAGTTAACTTTGAAATATAACTTATCTTTGTTTTATTATCTTAATACTGAGCGAAATATAATTATCTACAGTCGAAAAGCGTTATGATCGCATACAGTTTTCGCACTTCTGAGAGTGACGAAGGTTAAATGAGCTTCGTACACTTTAAAACCCTGGAATTCACGATTCCTATAGAAGAATATCCGAATTTTTTAGCATTTCGATCTCGTTCTAACTATCTAACGACAACAGATTGCAAATTTGCATTTAAGAGCAGGCTAAAAAAATATTTCTTATCTTCAAATAAATGAGTTACAACCGTCGTCATCATTGTATACCATATATATATACATTTTCCAATATATTTTTATTTATAATAAAGTTTATACTTTTATACATATATATTATACTAACATATGTATATTTATATATGTATATATATATTTACTTTTGTTGTATGTATTTAGACATTGATATTTATTTTTAGAATATAAGTATTTTCAAGAAACATTTGGCTATATCATTCTTAAATTCATTTTCAATACTACCAACCACTGCACTTTTTGACAGTTTTATTTGGCCCTAAGGTTGACTGGGAGAGAATACCGTTTGGTATTAAGTCCGCCTTCTGTACATCATCCGTGTGCAAAAAGAATAAATAAATAAATAAACAGTTCTTCGCGCCTGGATACCTTCCCGGGACTGTTGGTTATGGACAGCTATAGCTTCCTTTTAGTCGCCTCTTTTTCTTTTACTGATTGGCACAAGCCATTTGGAGCTTTGTACGTCCATAATATTTTCTAACAAAAAAGGTTGATACATGAACACCATTATGTATACTTACTGTTTGTATTCTACACATTAGTGAGCGCCAAACCAAATATGCGGGTTAGAAAGTTGTGACAGTAATTTAAACAATCTTGAGCAAACTATTCCAATCAGCTCTTAATTAGTACGGTGAAATGTTTATGTACCTATCACGTTTTTCACGAAAATTTGTGAAAGAAGCCTTGTTAGATATAATATAAATATAATATATAATAAAGACCTATAGGATCTCATTGATCTCATACACTGAAATAACACATATAATCGTAGTTAAATTAGCAGTTAGATGGAGTTAGTTAGCAGGTTAGATTATTACAACAGGTTACATCAAAACAGCTCTTGACTATATAATACTATATATTTATCGAAATTTTAACTTGTAGAATATATTTTTCAGGTATGGCCAGCTTACTCGGTGGTCAAGATGGCAAAATTGATCCGTCACTGGTCGGATCAATGGTGTCCATGTTCGCCCAACAAATGGTCAACGAGCAACCGAAACAAAATCGCCAGAAAAGGCAAAGTCAGGACGGCGAAATGAATATGGACAGCATCCTCAACCTCGCTTCAGGATTTCTTAGCAATAAAAACGCTGCGGGAATCCTACCCTTAGTTATGAACACTTTAAGCTCATTTTCGGATAACGAAGCTCAGAAACGGGCTGATGGTCACAAAGAACACTCGTCCTTCTTACCACCTTTCCTTGAGAAAGCCCATCTTTATTGGGATATATTCATTAACTCCGAGTTGGGCAAGACTATTTGGGAGAAATCAGGGTTGAAAAGGGCGTTGAAAGTCTTCACTGGACCCGATGGCAGTATCAGCTTCGAACTGATGTTCAAGAACTTTGAGAACCACTCATTTAGGCGCCACTGGATCAAGGCCGCTGCCAAATATTTGACAGATATGGTTGTGCATGTTGCTAAGCCTGAAGTTTATCAGAGGTATGTTATTTTCATATTTTCAGATTTTTTTAGGGGTAACTGCCTCAGTAGTCTAGTGGTAGCAGGCCACTACAGCTACGCTGGGGTCCTGGGTTCGATTCCCGGGTTGGGGCCTACCAGAGATAAGGGTGTAAAATCTTTTACCTCTGGTTCTATTAGGATTTTTCCATTTTCTGGAGGTTTCCCGGAGGTGGCAACAGGCTAACCGACAAAGCGTAGGTGATTTGCATGTATGCTTCAACGCATGCATTTACCTTTGCCTGCCCCTACGAGAATTGTAGGCGTGAAATTACGTTTTCATTTGGTAACATATATATTAATATGTTCGAATTCAAGTAGAACTCAACAAACAACATTTCGCCGTCTATAAATCTCTTACAAGAAATAAATTGAACATAATGACAAGAAATTAATTACGGCATCGTCGAGGTCACTGGAGTCTATATTTACGACCTTAGCCTAAATGTGCTAACCCTCATTATTGAGGTTTAAGGGACTCGTATTGGCGAACAAAATTTATAGCAAAACATCAACAGTAGTCTTGTACGCCATCAAAAAGAAAATAAAATACTTCTAGACACAATAATAACACATATTCAGAGTACAATTGGCGGCCTTATCGCTAAAAAAGCGATCTCTTCCAGGCAACCAACAGCAAAAAAGGAAATTTAACAAAATAAATGAATTGCAGAGTGTACAAACTAACTTATGACTCATTTGATATAAGAGCTCTTTTCATTCTGAATTAGATACCAGACCCGCCGACATCATGTACAAATTTTGACCAATGTCGTATACCCATACTACCATACTACCAGTAGATACTTATACCTAAGTCAGTGTGCAACACAGATAACGCTCTCAATATTTCTTGCTGGTATGTGTTCGTTTCTCGAAAATCGGCGTCTCGGCGTGTCCTGATAGCTATATACAGGGTCTATCTGTATACACTTTGAAGTCTTTCCCATTAAATATTTTGCTTGTCAGACATTTTTTTCTAATTTAATTAGGTACACACAGGTAAATGGAAAATTGTTATAACGCCGTGTTTGTATAAACCTTCGCAGAAATTACCTATCGGCCGTTTACCCAAAACAGTATAAATAAAGGCGAAACCTAACGCATATTTTACCGAAAAACAGCAAATCGGTAAATATATCTTCTTCTCATAAATACGCAATGCGCGATTTATGTTGATTACATCTGACGCATGGAACATTCTGGTAACGAGATAGAAAACCCCCAAAATCTTGTAACACATTTTTCCATGTATATACCGAATGTAGGTTTGCCGTAAAAAGTAAAAGGGTTACTTTGTCTCATTCTGAAAATGTTTTCATACATTTTATTTATGATTTAAGTAACGTTATAACGTGGAAATGGTCTGATGTTAACATGTTTCTAGTGTTTTTGACGTGACAACGTCTTAAATTAGGTTGCGGCTCGGAGTCACTCATGAAAAAGTGTAACGCCCGGTAACGTAACGATGAGTCACCGAACGAGAGAGAGGCCTGCCGGACCGGCGAATGCCTTTCTACCGAGAAAAAGACGTTGTCACGTAAAATCTTCGCCCGTAAAACCGACTTTACAGGCAACCAGTTTTTTGCTATTAGTTTCCAATGCTAGTACATTGCCAAATTCATAACATACTCGTATAAAAAAAAGTGCGTGTCGGAACACGCGCAATGTAGGGTTCTTAACTGCCGTCTACTATCGTCTACATACTTACCTGGTCAGCTGGGGATGCTTATTGCTATCTGAAGATCAGTTAATCCCGAGATAGCGATAAGCATCTAAAGCTGAGAAAGTGGTAAATAAAATTTTGAAAATATATATTACCGTTAAGTTGGGGACAACATTTTTTTCCTCGCGCACCTCCTTATGTGCGATATAGTAGAAATACGTGTTCGAAAAACATTGGGATTTGAGTAAACCCTGTTATGAATAAAGGAACTATTTGTGAAATATTATAAGCCTTAACATGCTAATGGGTGTCCTCTCCAGCTAAACGGTGGTTTTAGGACGTGTGAAAAGATTCACGATAAAAGTGTTTCAAAGAAAAACTATCACGGCTAAGTAGACTTTACAACTCTACGAGTAACAGTTGATCAATCGACTTAAAATGAACTCTGAAAAACAGAACTCTACATTACGCGTGCCCCGACACGAACTTGCCTGTTTTTGGTTGATTAAGCGTGCTTACAGGTATTCCTTTCCTTCTTTCCAGCCGCCTAAGCTATTTATAAGTGGAAAATACCTATCAAAATGTCCTTAAATGGAGCATTTTCACAGCCCATTATTTTCATATCACCAGATACCTCTCATCGGCCCAGTACATCATCAACGGTTTCCTAGACACGCAAGGCCTGCCCAAGAGCACTCACTTCAATATGAAAAGACCAGAGGAGTCCATCACGGTGCTCGCAAACTATGCTCTGAATAAATATCTGGACATGGATACAGATGTGTCGGGATATGTCAAGCCGGCTGTTGATTATATGAAGGTAAAAGACAAAGATATAATAAGGAATAGACCGACAATATATACGGGAGATACGTTCCCTTCACCCAACGCAGCGACCCTCTACCCACCTTAATAAAGCGCGAAAACAAACACTATTTAAGAGCGGGGGAAACGTACTTTTTAAAATCATGAGACTATTTTTATCCTCATATTTTATTATCACTAAGCATAATAATTTTAGACTTACCCGATTGCGATATTTAACATCAATCTATTTTGGACGACTTTAGATCGACACTTCAGTCCGTTTGTCCAAAAAAGTTGTGCCTATAACCAATTTACAGATGAATAAGATTAAAGGAGCAACACTCTAGAGTTTCTTGGGTAGCGGAGATCTTCTCAGTAGTGCCTGCACTTGGAACTCTGGAACTTGAAAAATTTGATGTATAAACTCGGTTAAATTTTAATTTTATTTAATTTCAACATTTTAATTTGATCATTATAACTATCTATTAAATAATAATTATTATTATAAGTCATTCGCTATAGGTAGCTTGTAAACTGACAATGCAAAAGTGTCCTTGTAGACCAGTGATTCCCAAAGTGGTCTATATCGACCCCTGGGGGTCTATGACAACGTGAAAGGGGTCGGCGTCAGCGAAATAAAAATTTGGGGGTCCACGAAATTAAAATGGGGGTCCACGATAATGGATTTAATTAATACCAATTTACTTACATCATACCAGTGATTCCCAAAGTGGTCCATGGGAGACACGATGGGGGTCTACGTAGGCGTAAATAAAAATTGGAAATATGGGAATGTGATATAAATATAGCAAGGACGGAGGTCCACAGAAACCAGAAAAAATTGTAAAGGGTTTACAAGAAAAAATAGTTTGGGAACCTCTGTTGTAGACCAATTTGAAATAAAATATTTGAGTTTGAGATTGAATAAAATAAGCAGTCTCGTATCACAGCGGATCGATCCAGATATCGTTTGATGTCTAGATTAGCGCCGTCCTTAATCGAAGGGAATCGATCGTTATCAGCTTTGCAACCCCACTCGACCGAGCTATAAGCGACGCTCTTCCGCGCAAAGTTATTGAGAAAATGACTGGCAGAAGTCTGTTCGATATTTTTCACTTTTTTTTGTTGAACCTAAATCATTCTTTTGTAGAAATCATATTTGCGGATTTTCACTCGTATACTACTCCCAACTTCTCTTTTTGAAAGAGAAGCTGGGAAAATTTCTACAATGTATGTACGAAAACCTGCGAAAATGTTTTTTAATAGAAACAAAAATTACGCCACTTCCATGTATAGACAGTTATTATTTTTTACAGCAAACACTAAAAATGGCGCAAACAGCTTCTCTATCCCTGACCAACCGAGGTGACTACAACGCGCTTGCTGACCGCCTCACTGACACTCTGAATTTGGAAGTGATAGAGCCCGTGCTCAGGGTGTACCGTGCTTACAAGCATTCTGTTAGGGCACCGCACTGCCAGGAACATCTCATGTGTTTGGTGAACAGGCATCACGACCAGGATAAACAAGGTAGGCAGATTGAAACTGTTATTGTTGCTCTAGACGAAGGTCTTTGACCAGTGTATATTGCCAGGATTGGTATACGGAACTGAACGTGGTACACTTGATTGTAATGGGCCTCATAAGAATGCAATGGGCAATGGAAAGAGCAATACTCGGCGATTCTCTGCTAGATGTAACCAGATATGAAAAAAAAAACAAATAAGACGACATGTTTGTATGTTTCTTCACGCCAGATCCCTAATGGCGAAGGCAGAGAGTGGAGCGCCAGATATCCCGGCCCTGACACGTCTCCCGTGTCTCATCTACATTCATAATTCTCTTCACTTTTGACACTACCCTCAGAGAGTACTCGACCGACCTATTTGGTCATGGTAGGTCAATCTTGGTCTTCCTGAGCCTCTGTAACCATCTACATTCGCATTGTATATCTGTTTGTTCGTTCGCTCATTCGACATTCTTGCTATATGCCCGAACCATCGGAGCTTGCCTTTCTTCATTAGACGACATAATCCACCAAATAGCGAAACTCAAATGGCTGTGGTCAGGGCACATAGCCAGAAGAACCGATGGCTGTTGGGGCAGAAGAGTTCTCGAGTGGCAACTCCGTACCGGAAAACGAAGTGTAGGCAGGCACGATGATCTGGCGAAGGTCGTGGCAATCGCTGGATGAGGGCGGTTCAGGACCGTTCGTTGTGACAATGTTTGGGGAAAGCTTCTATCAGCAGAGCGACATGTTTTTTAAACTTTTCGCGTCTACCTATTTAATATCATTGGTTTTTATCACAACAACTGCCAGTCAAACTCAATCTAAGAACTTATAAATAAAAAAAAAACACAAGTTTCCCTTATCTCATCAATTCCATGTTTATTTGGGTAAGTTCTTCATAGTATACTTCTTTTCCAGGTCTGCCAGGATTCAAGACGGGTTTGACGAAGTTGAGCAGCCTGGTTGCGTCAGCAGCCCTCAGTTTCCAGAACGGCAAAGGTTTCTGGGACCTGTACAACGCTATACAGAGCGATATCAATTGCGAGGTAATTATATTTTACTGGTGGAATTTCTAGACGAATCCCCTGTTTTTGGTTTACTGACTTATTACTGAGCTACTTACACATCAGTGTTGCGACTGGTGACCTGATGTGGCGTGACAGATCCCCAACCTGGAACAACCCCAGTCTGAATTTTGGATAGGAGCATTGTTTGGGCACATTTTACACCCTCTCAGAATATCTGATACGCTCTTGACATATGACGTTGATGTCGCGATTCAAAAATTTCCTCTTCCTCCCCTACTAATAAAAATTTAACGGCACGTCGAATAAATTTTAAATTTGCTTCGATCTAGTTTATCTATACAAATAAATAAAATTGGGTTGTCTGTTTGTAATATATAATTAACCGCTTTTTACTAAATATATATGTATGTATACACGGTGCATATACCATCAATTTTTGTCTGTGTCTGTCTGTTTATTCCCGCTAATCTCGAGAACGGCTGAACCGATTTTGACGGGACTTTCACTGGCAGATAGCTTATGTAATAAGGAGTAACTTAGGCTACTTTTATACTAGCTGCGCCTACGACAATCATAAATTCTCACGCGAACGAAGTCGCGGGCACATCTAGTCTAATATAAGACTAGTCACATACCTATTGGATGTGGAATCTCGAAATGGAATATAAGATTGCGTATCAGAATTTCAGAATTTTCTCTTCACATTTTCATTATTCAATGGCCAAAACAAATCTTAGCTTATTAATATTTCAGTGTCTGCGACAAGTTTGAATCGAAATTGTGACTTATTTCAAGATTATTTTCTAGCTGAAAAAACCAGGGACGGCATAAAGGCGTCCGCAGTGTGGGCCACTGCCTACGGTCTTGGGCAGGAACAAAATTCATGACCACTTATCTGCCAGATGGAAGCCCCTTCCCCCCTCCCGCTCACAAGGTGTCTCCCTTACCCACGTTAAGTTTAACAGCCAGTCCCAATCCCACACGAATCTAGACTGGAAAGAATCTTTTTATCGATCCGCTTTCAGCATCATAATTACAACGAACAGCAAACTCATTTGTAAAGTTTACTGGTGGTAGAGCTCCAGCGACGGAGTTCGCGGGCGTAGGCACAAACGCATTACCTAATATAATTGCCGCTAAATGGTAGTGTTCAGCACTATCGTGTTCCGGTCAGGTGGTTATATACGGCCCTGTAATTTCCGGCACAGAGGCATAACACCTTAGGCCTCAGGAGTGGTAAAGCATCTGCATTTTGACCTCGGCCTTTGTGTGGGTGTCTTTAGGCTGCAGTCATCACTTAACAACTTAATCAATGTGAAATGCGTACTTGTTTGCCACTTCCGTATCATAAAAAAAAATCTGTAGAGTTATTATTGGATCGCTTCTTTTACATACGAATGGTAGTATCAATCGATCTATTTTTGAAGGCCAAAAATGTATTGAGATCGTATATGTTCTGGTGGTAGAGTTCCACTGTAGAGACTCGAGGGCGTAGACACCACCACATTACCTTATCTATTTGCCACCAAATAGTAGTGTGAAGCACTATCTAACCGGAACATGTTTAGATGGTAATGCACTAACTAAAATCTCAGGAGTGGCAGCGCATCAGCATTTTGACCTCTGGTTTTACCTAGATGTCTGTAGGTTGTAGTCATCACTTAACGTCTATGTGAACTCCATGCTTATGTGCCACATTCGTTAAGTAAATAAATGTTCATGATAGATTATAATAGCCATCACTGACCTACTTAAAATTGAAACTATTAATCAGCACAAAGGTGCTGATTAATAGTTTCAAAAGATTCGCTTCCGATATCAAAATTCCATTCACGAGCTCTCAAATTTCCGAGAACCTTTATTCCGTCAAAGTTTGCAGCATCTGGCATCAGTGGCGGATATAGAATTTTTATTTGGGGGACTTGAGGAAGAAATATAACTAGCTGTGTGCGGGCTTTATCAGGATAAAAGCTAACTTGGCTGGTGGTAGTGTAACACACTAGTGACCTGGCGTCGGGACGTGACTACCCCAACGCCCACTAGCGGAAGAATTACCCTCCACTGAAAGAGAATTCTTCCACTAGTGCAGTCAGTCAACTGGAAAATGGCTGTCTAACTATCCCAATGGGGCGATAATAAGTGCAATTACGCAAAACTTGTAGCAGCCTCCTGTGATAAAATAACCCCCACTGCGATTGCCAATCGCATACCAAGCATGGCGATTATAGAATATCCCCCTTATGGGCAGATTTTGGTCACAGAATGGATGTAATCGCAGTGGCAAACAAGCATGCAGTTCACATTGATGTTAAGTGATGACTGCAGCCTATAGACATCCACACAAAGACCACGATCAAAATGCAGATGCGTTACCACTCCTGAGGCCTAAGGTGTTATGCCTCTGTGCCGGAAATTACAGGGCCATACATTACCACCTGACCGGAACACGATAGTGCTGAACACTACCATTTAGCGGCAAGTATATTAGGTAATGCGGTGGTGCCTACGCCCGCGAGCTCCGTCACTGGAGCTCTACCACCAGTAAACTACGTACAAAACGTTGAAACGGCACACTCACACAAACATGCGCAACAACGAGGCCCCTAAGCAATTCTCGCGGTGCTGTAGTAGCGAATCACTCGAGCGTCGATGGCCATGTTTGTGTGAGTGTGCCATTTTGAACGTAGTTTCCATACTGTTCATATTTTTACTGTGCTTTGGTCCAACAGTGCACATTTTTCGGCCGACATGATGAGTATCAGTGAGCTCAAGAGCGTAGCGACCACCGCATTACCTAACACATCTGCTGCAAAATTGTAGTGTTCAGCACAATTGTGTTTATAAGGATGTGAGCTGAATGTTAATTTATATTATAGAGATGACGATGACGAGATGAGATTGACGACCCGGTTAGTCCAACGGTTCAATCCCCGCACCGAAACAAATATTTGTATGGCCTACATATATTAGTTTCGGGTCTGGGTGTTTGTGTACGTGTAGTTTGTGTACAACGGCATCTACGACACAGGTTTATATAATACCTAAGGGGCCGTTCAAGTATTACGTGAGCACTATAGGGGAGCGGGGGGGTCTTTGCTCTGCTTATTTTGGATGACATGGGGGATAGGGGAGTCTAGATGATGATTACGTCATCGGTAGTTATTTACTTCGGTAACAGTAAAATCTAATCTCTACCCTAAATCTATTTTCTTATTTTTAAAATTATAATTATAACATTATAATTATAGTATTAAAAAAACATTACATTAATTGAAAAATGTTTACGTAAGCATGGGGGGAGGGGGTAAGAACTTTGCTTACTTTTGCTGACAAGGGGGATGGGGGAGGTAAAGAATTGTAATAAATCTGCTTACGTAATACTTGAACGGCCCCTAATGTGGAGCTATGTGTGTAAGCGAAAGACAAAAAAAAAGAGATAAAATAACCTAGTCAGGTCTAGGATTGGTAACGCATCTGTTTTCATACGATACAACGACACACACAGCCCCACACTACGTTTACCTGTATCCTCTACTTACCTACTGTTTGACCTGTTGTCCAAAAACCCTTAAAATAACCTTTCTTTTTCAGGCGAAATACCCAGCTGACTGCGCTTCCTTCCATGAACACGAACTAAGAGTAACTACGGAGGTTTATCATAGTGAATTATAAATTATAATTGTATTTATAATAGCAATTCATAATAAATTATCCTATTAATTTAATATTTAGAATGAAATTCACAAAAAGGCTACAGAATTATTAGTACTTAGTTAGCTATTATCTTTTCGTTCGAAAACTAAGAGTACAGAAGTTGACATTTTTAATATTTCTAGCATAATATATATTTAATAAAACTGATTTAAAAATAATTATTTAACACTGAAATACATAATAAATTGTGTCTAAAAATTTTCTCCTTAAAATTTTACCAGTAGGTACTTACTTATCTATAACCGCATCAATTTTTAAAAGTTCCAAAATAAGTTCATATGAAAATATATATATATTAGAAAAATGGAAAGAAAAATTTGCCTTCAGGCGAGACTCGTACTCGCGGCCTACTGGGAATCTAGTCCAGTCGCTCTTCTTTACGATATTCAATAAACTGCAAAGTCTATTATATCGGTTGCCTAACTAGCATAGTTGGCAATAGATGGCGCTGCTGCTACCATAAAGCAATGCAATAAATGTGAAGGAAAGATTTGACAAATCGGGCGGGACTTCAGTAGCTCAATTGGAAGAGCGGCTGGACTAGATTCCCAGTAGGCCGCGAGTTCGAGTCTCGCCTGAAGTCAAATTTTTCTTTCCATTTTTCTTTAAATAAAATATATTTCACAAGCATGTGTTAATGCGAAATAATATAAAATAAAAATATTAGATCCTTGTACCTTGTACGTACTTGCTATGTAGGTACTTAATTTATTTACAAATTAATAATTGACATTAATGTACATTTCATTTTTAATTGTTATAAATACCTACTAGAAGTACCCAGCGGCATAAACATATATTATTTGCCAAAAAGTGTGAAAGTTAGTACTTACTTTTTAAATTGATAATTATGTTATTTTCACTTTTGTGACTACAAAATATAATTTTCTAGTTAATACTTACTGTATTACAAACATTTGAAATTTGAATTTACCTTCACCTTTTAAATTGCTATAAAATAATTTTAGATTTTGCGCCAATTTAACATTTATTAGTAACAATTCTATAGAACGATATTTAATATTTTAGTATTTAAGAAAATTATTTAATTGTAGTCACAAAATGAAAAATTACATTCCGATTTCCAATTTCAAATATCAAAAGCAAATTTGGAAAAAAAAATAAAATTGCGATCGGCCGTTGCGCATTTTAAGTAGTTATTTATGTATTACGTGATACTATCTGAATATTCGTATTAAAAACGAGTCACAAAATGTCTTGGAAATATTTTGTGACTTGACTTAGGTAATTTAAATTAAATTTAAACGAACTATGTAAGTTAATTTTGCTGGACATGGTGCTAAAAACCTATTTTTTGCATGATAAATGCAAATCTTCAATCTCTCAGCCTTCTCACAAATGTTTTCTTTTTCATTTAGTATTAATTACAACTTAAAATGCATTTATTTCATGGTTCGGTTGTGAGTGTATATATATTAGTAAAAGTGGTGTCTCATTATAAATTAGTACTTACTTTAAATAAAAACACTTCATTTGCGAATGCATTTTATTTATTTCAAATGGAAGATATTTCTAACTAAATTAACAGATAATGATTGACTAGATTATATTTAACATGGTCCAAGTGAAGAACTGAACGAGAAATATATTAATCATACCTATGATGTGCTTTCGTCTAGTCTATCAGCCAACGAATAGAACGTGAAATAATTCTTACTGGTGGTAGAGCTTCAGTGACGGAGCTCGCGGGCGTAGGCACCACCGCATTACCTAATATACTTGCCGCTAAATGATAGTGTTCAGCACTATCGTGTTCCGGTCAGGTGGTAATGTACGGCCCTGTAATTTCCGGCACAGAGGCATAACACCTTAGGCCTCAGGAGTGGTAACGCATCTGCATTTTGACCTTGGACTTCATGTGGGTGTCTATAGGCTGCAGTCATCACTTAACATCAATGTGAACTGCATGCTTGTTTGCCACGCCCATTACATAAAAAAAAAATTAAAAAAAATAAAAAAAATATGTTACCTCGTAGTTTTGTTCTTATTATTCTAAAAAAAATATAAATTCTCTAGAAAAAGTTATTATTTTATTTATTTTATCATTATCAATCATAAGAACTTAATTTGAATTCCGTTTAATTTTAAAATTGAGCGTCTAAAAGTGGGGTGTGTGGGAGCAGAATTCTAACGGAAACAAATTTGATTAATTTATCTGTTCATTGTAAAAATAACAGCTGTTTAGAGCAAAATCGGTTGTAACATATAATCATTTATTATTAAAGATATCATAACAAAAGAAAACTGAATAAAATATTTAAAAATAAGTCGATAGACGAGTACAGTTAACCTTCAGAGCAAGTTTTCTCTGTCAGTGTTTAAGAGCCATTTAGATGGAGAGAGTTTCTCGAACGTTTTGGTGCGAGAAATCGTACGCTACTATCACGAGCAATAATCGCCATAACATAATCGTGTCAAAATGTTTACACACAGGCAAGAACTAAAATCTCGCGTACGATTATGTCATACGAGATTTGCTAGGACATATCGCCAGGCAATAATTGCCTATGTTTGTATACACGATGAAATTATCGTAAGCAGATTCATGCTTAAGAGAATCTCGGCTTGTCTAAACACGATCTCGTATGACATATTTTCAAGTTCATACGAGTATCGTACAAATCAGTTTGAACCGATTTCAGTGCGAGAAATGAAATCTTTGAAATTCTGTTTAGATGTTTACACGGACACAATAATATTCAGTTTCGATGCGATTAACGCCCATGGCAACGAGCGAGAAGAGCGAGTGTTTAGACGGGAAAGTATGTTATATATTCCTTCGATAATCGTATCTTCGAGACAAGAAACTATCTCCGTCTAAATGGCTCTTAAAGGTTGTTTTGATAATCAACGCCCACTTCGTGTTGTTAAATACTCGTACAACTTCATAACAATAAGTACAAAAAATCCAATTCACTTCTTTACTAGACCGTGTTTGATCTAAAGTTTTATCTATTATATAATCGATTCATTAAATATAAAGCATGATATTACATTAAAGCCGTAATAATACCATTTTGGTCTCTCTTCAAATGACAATTTAAAGTAAAATAATATAATCAAATTTTTTATTTAAAGAAAAATGGAAAGAAAAATTTGACTTCAGACGAGACTCGAACTCGCGGCCTACTGGGAATCTAGTCCAGCCGCTCTTCCAATTGAGCTACTGAAGACTAGATTCCCAGTAGGCCGCGAGTTCGAGTCTCGTCTGAAGTCAAATTTTTCTTTCCATTTTTTCTTTAAATAAAATATATTTCACAAGCATGTGTTAATGCGAAATAATATAAAACAATAATCAAATTTACCCGGATTGTTACAGAAACCATTTCACTAGGAACACACGTAAGAATATAATAAAATTTATAAATATTTATTTTTCTACTTTCAGCTTACTCGGCAAACTTCGTATTATCTCATAATTAAATAATGTGTCAAAGTTTTGATAGGTACTTACAGACTATTTGTATGGACAAATGAAATTGTTGTTTTTACTACATATTTCACTTACAATTTCTGCATATTTTCTACGGATATTTTCTCCTTTTAAACCTTTCCTAAACTTACAAAAATAATGCAAAATCTTTAAATATGTTACATAGGTAGCTAAGTTCCCATTCAAATAATAAAGTTCTACTTTTACATAAAAATCTAAACACATTGGTCCATTTGGTGTGTAAACAGCACCTGCGTGAATACAACCTTACAAAAACAACAAGGGAGAGTGATCGTCAAATAAACTTTTAAGACATTTAATAGCTACCTTAGAGCATAGAAAGAGTGCAAAATTTTGGCCACTGTCCACTCTATCAATTTTGTTGCTAAGTATATTATACAAGGAATATAAGACAATACTATAAACAGACATGTCAGGAAGCAATAACAAAAAATATTTAAAAAAATGTAACGCAACTTTACGCCTGTATTCCCTTAAGAGGTAGGCATAGCTACGCACGCATTCAATCATACATGCAAACGCCCACGATTCGCCGGTTACGTTTTGGCCCATAAAAAGGTGGCGAGTCTATTGGCATGACAGTGCACATTATCAAACTCCGAAGCATTGGCAACTCAGTGGCATTGAGAAACATAAAGAAAACTCGGAAAATCCCATCCCCCATCTTTAACACTATGCGTCGAACCCGAAAAACGTAATAGTAATAATTACAATAGGTAATTAAATCGACACAATCAATAAGTAAATAAAACATTTACATTAAATTATTTTGATTTCCTTTCAAAGTGTGAACAAATTTTCGAACAACTCTTTTCAATTTTATTCCTCAATTGAACTCGAGTTTCGACCGATGGAAAATGATCCAATTCTTTAAAAAAACTGAAGCTCAGAGACAGCAAAAAGAGCCAGCCACTAAAAACCCCGCAATTGCCGCTTGAAAAACACAACTGTATTTTATATTGCGTGGCATTCGAGCTGACAAGGCAATTTAAACGCCATTCATCACGAGATTTAGGGCAGATCGGATACACTTGATATTTCTCTCCACCCCAGTGAGGTTTACGGCCGCTAGTGAGTTTCAAAACACTGGTTATACAATAAAATATGATTTACGGCTGTGCTTCGCCCAAAGTCTGAGCACGGATAAATCCATTCAAACGTGAACAATTATTGACATTGCATTTTTCGGAGTAACACATTCGAGTAATAAATAATAATATAATAATACGTAACTTCACGCCTGTAATCCCCGAAGGGGTAGGCAGAGGTAAATGGATGCATTCAAGCATACATGCAAACACCCACGATTCGCCGGTTACGTTTTTGGCCCATGTAACAGGTGGCGAGCCTGTTGACATCTCCGGGCACATACCAAACTTCGAGGTACTGGAAAATTTCCAGATAATGGAAAAATCCCAATAGAACCAGAGATAAAGGACTTTACACCATTATCTCTGATAATCCCCTACCTGGGCATCGAACCCAGGACCTCAGCGTAGTAGTAGTGGCCTGCTACCACTAGGCTACCGAGGCTAGTACTTCATCACGTTTTACAATATTATATTTTTATGGACGGATATCGTTGTTTATAACAGGTAATTAAAATAAACATGATTTTTACCTAATGCAAATAATACTAGAGTAGGAACTTCTGTATTCAGTTCTAGCAAATCAAATTATAATAATTAATTAATTAATCTAGTTAAAATTACCAAATAGCGTCACAATATACCTAATAACATTAAATACATTTATAACTACCTATATAATATTAAATTCTATTGCTATGAAATCTTTCGTGGTCATTTTAATAGGTAATCTTAAGGCTGGGTTGCATGATTTTACTTTAACTTTAATAAAGGAGATGTTGCAAAAATGTATGGACCTCCGGCCATGTAGATATTGTACACAATATCATTAACAGGCAAAATGAATATAAAAACGTTTTTTACTGCATATTTTCATTTATTTACTTTGTTTGCAGTTACAAAACATTATTTGCAGTTAGAATTGCAACTCAAAACCAACATGGCGAATATGGCGGGCGATGTCATTTTGACATTTTCATTTTTTAAAATAGTTTTTTGATTAAATAGTACTTGGAGAAAAAAGGTACGTTAACGTACCATACATATAACATTAGTTTTGTTTTATATACATAGGTACTATCCCAAGCGTCGGCTGTACCGCCGCCATGTTGAACATGGTCGAAAATGATAAAATCGTTTGAATTAAATGTGGTTGTAACTCTAAAACATATTCTTGAATAAATTAATTGTATTTTTTTTCGGATTCTTCTTTAATTTACCCATTTTTTGAGGACATGTACGAACCAGAGCCGAGCTCGCAACATCTCCTTTGTTGAAATACCGGTTATGTGAAAAAAAACTTTAACCATGACCAAAATACGCTTGTGCAACGCATTTCGCAGTCAATACTAAAGTAAATGTGATTGTTAGAGAAAGATGTAAAAATTTACAAAAACTTTAACAAATATCTTGGTGCAAGCGAACCTTACTGTCAAACAGAATAAATGTGGGTAGGCCTACGTAGGCCAATTAATTTGCTAGTATACACGTTAGGGAAGTCCAAAATGTGAATAGTGATTTGATAATATGACGCTTATAGTAAATAATTTATTTCTTCACGGGTATATTCTTGCAAACCCACTCCATTCCTTCCTGTTAAATTAAAAAAAAAAAATTTTTGTGTTTTAAACGTCACCAGTTTCTCCAAATGTTGTTGTGAAGCTTAGGTTGTGAGAATCACCTCAACCTTATGGCCCCGTAACAACTATCACATAGACATAACAACTAAAGCCTCAGGGATGACGACGCATCTGCATTTTGACCTGTGGTCTTTTGGTCTATAGGCTGCAGTCATCACTAAACATCAATGTGAACTGCACGATTGTTTGCCACCTTCATTACATGAAATAAACCTAACAGTTATTAAAAAATAATTTTAGTGCGACCCCCTATGTCAAAAGTCCCCCATACCTACTCTGGGACTGTCCAGAGCATGCAAATTGTGCTTCCCTCTTGAGGCTTTCCCTCGGCGCTACAATATGAGCTAGGAACTTCTAAACTGGCGTCAAAAGAGTTCTCAGGGCTGGAGGCGCGTTATGAAATCTGGTTCTGCAAATGTTCATAGGCGACGGTGACCATTCTCTATCAAGTGGACCTTTGACAACCTTTTGACTTAAAAAAGACAAAAGCGATTAAGTGAGTGTGTCGAGCCTCATGGTCAATGAATGAAATTTTACCTGCTCCAATACCACATTATAGCATATTAAATCTATGTATTTACTTGCTTTACTAATACAATTCATTTACCTTGACACCCGTCCCGTCTGTAGCCACGCACGCTTGAATCTGCCATGTGCGGTCTCTGATCAGATGAAGTCCTAAATGCTGAGCGACGTCACTGGCTGGCAGGGCTGTAATATTTTTTTTATTTTTTTTTAAGTAAGGTAGGATTTATATCGTCATGGCAAGTTTCATACAATGATTTGTATAGAAACACTAATAAAAGATACAAGGTAAAACAGTTGAGAAATATTGCATTAGGGACCTAAACAACATTTCCTGGTATTCCCGGGAACAGCACATCTATACCTGTGGCTAAATCCTGTTTATTGGCATACACAAGCAGCGGTACACCGCGCAATTTTTCGTCCTGCAACAATTCCGCTAACTCCAGACTCGTCTCTTCCAACCTCTGGTGGTCTGAGCAGTCTACAACGTAGATCTGAAACAAGATTGGTTGCCGCTTTGGTTTCTGCAGTGACTAGTACTGACTAGAGGCCATATGATCTAATTCAGTTGCTATCAATTTGAAAGCTACTATTCATCCATTGCTGGTTTCCTAATATGTACCTATATACGGTAATTATCATGTTATGTTAAAGCAGCAATGTATGGCACAATGATTTTATGATGTCACACGCAAAACATGATAATTAAAATAACTATGCTATAGCTGAACCTTTTTTTAACAAGGAGGCATTTGATTGAACATTCTAGAGTTGTTATAATAAAAGAATAATTGTTTATTACACAATTAATAGAAAAACATTTAGATGAAGTAAGACTGTAGATGTTAGGGGTTTTCCCTTTGTTTGAATTCTTCAAAGATCATTGGGGTCACATTTCATTCTCAAGATGGGATTTAATGAAGGAAATATTTTTTTAATATAAAGGAAGGTCTTATCATAGACCTCAACTATAATTATCAAGTGACTGATGATAAGGCTGGCTTTGCAGTGCTGACTAACATAAACCACAAACTGTTCTCGAGAGATACCCCTCTTTGTAAAGGGAAAAAATTATCTTACCTGAGCTACAACTTAACCGGAGAATTGTAGGTGTTTGCATGTATGCTTGGATGCATGTTTTTATCTCTGCCTACCTCGTTGGGGATCAAAGGCGTAAAGTTACGTAAATGAGTTTGTATGGAACTGTAATAAATATCACAGAGCCATGACACCTTAGGTCCCAGGGATGAGAATGCATCAGCATTTTGCGCTCTGGTCTTTGTGTGGGTGTCTTTATGCTGCGGTCATCACTTAACATCAATATGAACTGTATGCTGGTCTGCTACTTTCATTGCATAAAAAAAGGTTAAAAAATATTTTAGCAGAGAAGAAAAAAGAAGAACTTATCCACATACTCACCAATATATCAGTATTCTCAAAATAATTTCGCCAATATGGTCTTATTTTCCTCTGACCACCTATATCCCAAACATTCAGCTTAAACCCACTTGAAAGAACTGATTTTATATTAAAACCAGCCGTAGGAGTTACGTGGGTCACGTCTTCCGACGCCAGTTGCTTTAATAACGTTGTTTTACCGGCATTATCTAGACCAAGCAACAATAAACGAAGTTCTTTATCTGGATTAGAACGGAGCTTTTTCAATATGCTTAGTAGGCCCTGAAAAAGTTAACGAAAACACTGATTGTTACGGATTACGATAATTTAAATAAATAAAACTCATAGCTACGTGTCTTGCCAACTGTACATACCATCATCGAAACGTGAAACTGCAAGTCTGTTACTGGTAAATGCTGAATTATCACTTTATAATCATCTGAATCTGTAATTCACCTCTAATTAAATTATGTACCGATATCTTGCTTTTCATCTACAAAACATGTTGTTGACATTTCTGCGTTGCTATGGCAACCAGTCTGGCGCAAGCATTGAGCTATATACATGGAGACGAAATAACTACAGAATTGGCGTGCATACCTACAATTTCCACTTGAGAGATTGCTCGTTTTCTTGTAAAAATCACTATGTTACTCTTGGAAACGGATAGCGACAGACCATGAGTAGGTTCAAGTGTCTAGAGGCATCGTTTTTTAGTTTGTTAGTTTTTTTTTTTTTTTGGTATTATGGCATTGCTATTACGCATATTGCCAGTGTCGTTACAGCTCTAAGTTGACAGTGACAAATGACGCTTTCATTTGTCAATTTGAATGTCAAATTCACGAGCGCAGCGCAGCGCATGTTTGTTTTTGTGACTCACGTGGATTTATTTTATTTCGAACTATAAAATTATTTTAGAAACCATGGGTAAAGTTAAACAAGAACCCGTAGATCAAGAAAATGAAGGAGATGTTAGTGTGAAAGTTGAACCCCAGAGTTACGACGAAAAAGTTGACCACTGCAGTGTAATTGCAAAACCGATGGCATCGAAGAAATTAAGCAAAAAAATCTATAAACTTATCAAAAAATCTAGTGGACATAAAGATTATACTAGAAACGGATTAAAATTAGTGCAAAAGAGACTGCGTTTGGGCGAAAAAGGGTAAGTGTGGTCTAAAAGTGTAATAGAGGTTATGTCAAACTATGACCCAGTCGAATCCCCCCGAAACATTTTTTTTTAAAGTATTTTTTTTTAATTTTGCGATCTTCAAGCCTTGCAGTAGAAAAAATGTATGTGCGGCTAAAGAAGAAAAATACATCTCTACCAATGTGTTTGCCACCCTCACCTTCGGCTCGTATGGTAATTTCAAATATGGCAAGAAATATAGTACTTTCTTATCTCTTAGCACAATGTATTTACTTATCTTTTACTGTTCACTTTGCTAAAAGCTAATAATAATGGATATTGTCCCTTTAAAATTAGTGATGGTATTTTGACAAACACAAAACTTAATTCCAGGCTCGTGTTCTTCGCTGGCGACATATCTCCCATTGAGATTATGTGCCACTTACCTGCTGTGTGTGAAGAGAAAGACATTCCATACTGCTACACACCAAGCCGTAAAGACATTGGCTCCGCGATGGGCACCATGCGTGGCTGCATCATGGTGCTTGTGCGTGAACATGATGATTACAAAGACTTGTATGATGAAGTTAGAAGTGAAGTCAAATTATTGGGACACCCGTTGTAGAATGTGGAATAAGATTTTTTTAAGATAAAGAGCTACTATACTGCATTTAGACAGTTGTGAGACAATTTGTTTGGTAAAAATTTCCATTATGGACCGTTGATTTAGGGTGAGATAGCTACTCCCCATAGTTTAGGAGATATGCATGATTAAAGTTTGGATGAAATTGCACTGTTTCTGTTAACACACTTAATTTGAAGTAAGAAGGGGGATGGGTGAAGGTGGGAAGGTGGGTTCTACTCTCCCCAACCCTCATCAACCGTCTAATAAAAGTTTCTAATATTTCTTAAACAAATGGCCACGCGGGAATGAATATGGAAATATAAAAAAAGTATATTTCAAAAACTGAGTTTGCACAATCTGAATCTTTGCAAAATGCTTGCTATTAACTTCTAAATCAACTGTCCATTATGTTAATTTTAGCCATTTTTTTTGTCAGGATGCCTATGCGTCTGCATTTAGACCTGCAGTCTTTCTGTCGAATTTTATTAGCTATAGTATTCACACATTTTGTGATAAAGTTCATATTGTTGTGTGAATACTGTATGTCTACTCTGTCATTTGATGAAATAAAAATGTTTATGAACTGTATGTAGGCAGGCAGGTTCTCGCCACTTGTCATTTTACTAATATATATATTAACATTTAACATCTTCAGCCCCAAGCTCCAGTGTTTGTTGCATAACAAACAAACCAAGCAGTATGTTATGTCATTGCAAAAATAATGCTGTTTGTAACTCACTTTTAAGACACAAATGAATTAAATAAGGCTTGTAAATAAATGCTATGACCATAACTATTTGTTTCCTTTAACAAATAAATTGCATGAATGCACACATATCTTAAATTTTGGTTAGATACTGAAGCAAGCTGTATGCTTATTAAGTTTAATCATTTATTTTAATACATTTATTTTTAAATAAATGTGTAGCATAGTGTAGTGGAACCTACCTTCTTATAATTTGTCTCAAAGGGCAATCACATAGTTCATACAAGAAATCTGTTAAAGTTAGAGAAGGATATTAATTATGTAGAATTTTGAAACCATTATTTTTAGTTGCACCAAAATAATTGTTACAGTTAATGTAAAATGTTACATCCTATTGTAATATTTCACATCCTCTTTAAGTTAGAGAAGGATGTGAAATGTTACAATAACTTAACAAATTATCTAACTGTAATATATTAGGTGCGGTTGCACCAAAATTATTGTTAATGTAAAATTTTCCATCCTTCTCTCACTGTAACGAATTTACAGTTTTTTATTAAAGTTAGGGAAGGATGGAAATATTACATTAACTTTTAACTAATATTTTGGTGACACGAACGAACCTTAGTAACAGCAACGTCTTGACGATAACTATTGTGTAGTTGGTCCACTGCAACTTTTATTCCTAGAATTTCCCAATCAGTTTAGGGGATTAGGTATTTAAATGAAAATAACTGTTATTACACATACATTTATTATTATTATAACTTATTAAAATCTAGGGTACGTAAAAAATGGCAGATTGTCAATAAATGACAGTGAAGATTGGCAAAATACTTTAGGTACTTTTACGCACTAGAATACTAAGATGTCTAAGCTATATGTCTAGATTTTCTGAGACTTGCTCCAGTGGATTTGACAGGTGCATCTAGACTAGACTAAAGCTGATCTAGACTTATAATTATTCTATATTCTCTCTGTGCCTTGACTGTAATTTTCTTTACGTAACATCACAATCGGGTTGAACTTCCACGGATAAATTAATGAAACTCCTAATGCCATTGGATAAAATTAAAACAAAAAACAACAGTTATTAGACCCATAAAATTAAGTATATTATCAAAATCTGCAGTAGGTATTGAGAGAGAAACATTTTTTACACTAAAACAAACTAATTATTAATGACATATGCACACTTAATTACTTAAAAAATAACTTTCCTACCATTGTGTGATATAGATTTAGCTATATCAAACTTGATTTTAATTTATACGAGTACCACGCGCAATACATGTCTACTTACTCTTGGTTCTATATCCCCTGAATGGGGCAGGGGGCATCACGTGGTTCTCCATTTCGATCGGTGTATACATGTCGTGAAACTTAATTTTTCCAACAATTGCAACATTATGTAATTAAATCACAGCCAACAATAATCTAAAGTTGATACTTAAATCCACAGAGCAAGCCTCGTATGAATCTATGTACTAGTAATCGAAGCGATCATTTAAAGAATAACCCTGCTTTCGAGTGCTGTAATGAGATCATAGACTTTAAATTCAGTAAAATGTTAAGAAAATACAGATTTCCGCTGCTAAGTTTACATTTACAGCTGATCATGTAATGTATCAGATCTTCGTGTAGAATATAATTATATGTCATTTGTACTTCGAATTCTTAGAAGTCATATTTATAATGAACGCTCTTAAAAATACTAATTCATCTTGTACTCAACCGCGATGGATTTACAGTATCCAACAAGAAGGATTGCACATCGAACTAGGAAGACTTCGGGTCTGTAGAGCGTTATCTCTTTCGAACCCTACCAATGTGATGTTTGTCGACCATTTTGATCAAGTTTTGACCAATAGATACCGGACTACCAGTGCTTACGTAGGCAGCGTGCAGCAAACAGCTAACGCTCTATGAAATCGAAACTGGCCGATTATCTTTTTTGTAGGCTCGATGTGCAATATTTATGTATTGTGTATTCATGCATACAGTTGCTCAATTCACTATCAAACTTGTTTCTCTCAGTTTAAGCCGATTTAATTCAATTGTAAGGACACTGTCCCCTATGGCAATGAGTCTTATTCTGAAAAAATCTAAATTTTTTTTATTCACATAAGTGTAGGTACTTGATATACTTACTCGTGAATCATAACCAACCATACCATGATCTATTATTACATTATTTATTACAAAAGAATCATGGCAAATTTCATAAATAATTTACAGAAAGAATGAAAAAAAAAGGTACGAAGTATAGTTCTCAAGAATAAATATTGCACATCGAGCCTAGGAAGGAGGCTTATTTCGGGTCTGTAGAGCGTTATCTCTTTCGCACCGTACTTATTTGACGTTTGTCGACGATTTTGATCAAATTTTAACCAATACCGGTCTATCAGTGCTTACGTAGGCAGCGTGCAACAGAGATAACGCTCTACGAAGTCGGAGCGAGCCGATCGTCTCTTTCGCAGGCTCGATGTGCAATATTAATTGTTGAGTACAGTAAAACAGCTTTGAAATATGATCTAGACTAGAGAAACTAAAGGACATTTTAGGTGCGCTATAAATATTTTAAACATCGGAAAATATTTTTTAGGTCATCAAAATAGTATGTTCCACCTAGTTACTAAGTTTGTACAAATAAGCTACTAGGATCTAGTAATCTTGCCATAACCCTTCTAATAATCTATGGTGAGGTAGATGGACTATCTCTCCACTTACGACCATGGAATTGACGTTTTTAAATGAAACCATATAAATTGATTACTTTTATGAAGATATTCAATACAAAAATGGCCAAATAGACAAAATATTCTCACTAGTTATTCCAGCATGGTCACATCACTACTGTATGTGTCGTATTTATAAAACAGACACGTTCATTCGAATATTATTGCCATTAAGAATTATTCTAATGAGATTCAGGCTCCATACATCCATATAAATTAGACTTTTAAGTGCAATCATTATAGTTACTTAGAATAATTTAATATGGTTAAAAGATACATGTACCCAACATCTTGATGCTTCTAAAATATTAGAAGTAAAAGCGATGCAGCATATTGTATTCTAAGTTCACAATACAAAAATATCAGTTGATTTACCTAAGAGCTATATTAAATGATTTAAGCGTTAAACAATATATGAATATACAAAATAGTGTCTACATAATTCGATATGACAGATTTGAAAATATATTAATAATAATACAATAGTTTAGTGAATATGAACAAGATCAAAATTAAAACGATTTCAAGTGTAACATGTTATTGCTAGTATAAAAAGTAAGTGCACAGTACAATTGGCATCTGATTAACACTAGATAATTCAATTTTTATTATTTATAATTATTATTGTGCGCAAGGATGATCAAAGACATGATTATCAACGTTGCTATTAATTGAATTTAAAATTTTCCATCATTCATGGCGAAAAAAAAATCGTTATCAATCAAATGTTACAGACTGATTAACAATAGAAATAATTATAAAGTGAAACATTTTACGCCTAAACATGTTTTATATTAAAATTAGTATATGCGTCAATGCGTAATGAAACACGTCATCGATTTAAAAATCTAAGTAATAGGTATTAAGCCTAAGGGTTCTTACCAAATTTAACACACCAACATTCTATTAAACTCTCAGACGTTTCTTCAATTACTACAAAACATTTCAACATCTCAAATCCAGATACAGAAGTTATACAGGTGTCTCGGGTAATAGGTATATATTGTCTCTTTGGTATACCTGGTGGTAGAGCTCCAGTGACGGAGCTCGCGGGCGTAGGCACCACCGCATTACCTAATATACTTGCCGCTAAATGGTAGTGTTCAACACTATCGTGTTCCGGTCAGGTGGTAATGTACGGCCCTGTAATTTCCGGCACAGAGGCATAAGACCTTAGGCCTCAGGAGTGGTAACGCATCTGCATTTTGACCTTGGTCTTTGTGTGGGTGTCTATAGGCTGCAGTCATCACTTAACATCAATGTGAACTGCATGCTTGTTTACCACTTCCATTACATAAAAAAAAAAATACCTTAATAATAATAAAAAAATCGGTAATAACTTATGCAACATAATGTTTTGTTTAATTCATCTTTAACAGAGACTCTGTACAAATATTATACAAAGTGGGTCTTAACGTACGCCCCTGAGGAATACTATCAGACCTATCGTATTTTCAATCTGATGTAAAGTGTTAAGTTTACACATCCTATGAAAAATATCAGAACTGATACCAATAGTGGCAAGACAATGAGACAGGAAATAAAATAGTAAAAACATACAGAGTACATATTCTTCTTCTTCTTTTAGTGCCTCTCCAACTAGTGAAGGTTGGCTGTCAGTTGGGAAACTTTAATCTGTCCTTCGCGAGACGAAATAGTTCAGCGGCGCTGTTGATGCCGGTCCACTCGCGAATATTGCGTAGCCACGACTTTACATACGTACATATTGCAACAAATAAATCAATATACAATGAATCAAAAGGATGAGTGAGATCGATAAAATTGAAAAAACAACTAATTACATTTTCTTTTTCGTATATTCCACTGAAGTTGAACTTGTTTTGTAGTAATTTTACCAATAATAATCATGGTTTGACCACACAATCACAGTTACCAACTTATCACAGACTACGCGACTATCCCGTCAGCTTAACAATACTAATGTATTCGTCAAAACAATAGTAATGTCCACCACTAGTACATAATCAGCACTCGCATAATTAATATTGCACATTATGTAAAGGAAGCTTGGGTTTTATTTTTTTATTGGTCAGGTCTGAATATAAAACGTCATGTAATCATGTTACATTATGATTTTCAAATAGCTTCTCAAGGGTAAATCGTGCATAATGGAACGTACCAATTTATCCATCTTGTGGTTATGTTCAATTATATATTTTTATGGTACTTATATTATCTCTTTACTTGATCTAATCATCTCTCAGACCTGCCCATATCTAGGTCCAACCAGACCAAACCCTTAAATTAAATAATCATCAACACTCCAATACATATGAACCATTCAAATGAATGGTTTAAATATAAAATATTAGCAAGTGCCATCAGTTTGTATGGACGTGTTCACTTTACTTGTTGGTTTGGGCGGACTTTTTTTATTTATAAAGAAATATTCGTAAAACAGATTTTAAATATTATTAACAAATAGGATTTTATTATAGGTGTAAGTAGAAAATCAATTTTCTTAATTGACATAAAAATTCAACACTGGTCAGAAATAATATAAAAAAAACGACAAGTTTAGGCAGAGTGTATTGCACATAGAATATTTCGTGGTTTTAAAACTTCCAGTGTACGGCGGGCTGCTAAACTAAGTGATTTGTGTAAACACGTGTCTTATAATATTCTAATTTGGTTATTAAAATAAATTCTCAAATTAGACTCTCTAGTTACACCATCAATAAACCTCTGTTAAGCTTAAATGACATAAATCAGCCATTCATACTATAATAAATGTTTTTTCTTCTTCTTCTTCTTCTTCTTCTTCTTCATACAATTATTATACCACTTACAAAAACTTGATTCATAGGACTTTATTTATAAAGCGCATGTGAATTGCCAAAACTCTGTTTTACTCAAAGGTACAACGATACTTTTTCGCAATAGTAAGAAGTAGCCTTTTAAATAAAATAACTTGGATAAGTTTAGTGTGCTATATGTAGAAATTCCATCGTACTTTTCAAATAAATATATGCACAACCGAATAGTGTATTGAAAACTAAGCGATTACATTCCAAAATAATTTTAAAATACATCGTTCTTTAATATAGTGTTAACTTGCAACGGTGCAACTCTAATCTTATCAATGATATCGAAGGTGAATACGCGTTTTGTGAATTTAATTTTATATCGTTATTTATTGGTCGTAATTATTTATTTACTAGAAAACATGTGAGACGAAACTTAATGATTATGTTCAAAACATAAATGACAAACCGTTTTTACATTTCACCACTAATGTATTTATACTTAAATATGGTAAAGTTTTTAATTCTGCAAAATAAAGCTAATCATAAAGACGTATATAAAGAGATGATGATTAAATTGCCGACCAACAAATAAGGACTTATTCTTACAAATACTTTGTTTTATGAGCTATATCGAAGTTCAATTCAATCACAATTTACTTGAAGATGTCATACTTTTCCACTCGATACCATGGCCACGATAACATAGGCATAAAAAATATAAGATTTAAATTATGACGTTTTAAAATTAGAATTAATTAATACACCATTATTTTCGGCCTGCACATTAGGGCATAATTACAAATACACATTTTTCACCGTTGATTTTGATTGCATGTTATTTAATGCCCCAACGTACAGGACAGTTTGAGATATTATAGGAATACATAATACAAAATAAGAAATGTGAACGTGCATTAAAAAAACACAGATAATAACAGTAAAATAAATCTTTGTTGGCTCTAATATGATTTTTAAACAGTGATCACAAAACAGTGTGTTTCTCATTATACGTGACATAGGTATATATTTTTTTCAACCGTCGACTTTAATTGTTACAATGAAGTATGTATAAATAATAATGCACGTGAATACTTTATCTAAAATTGAACGTTCACCGAGCTACAGTCTGTTTTTTTTCGGTACGAACTAAATTGACATAACCTATGTGGCTAGGTTTTTGGGCATCACTAATAGTGATGTGCCACTACCGTAACTTTTCGTAATTTACAATCTAGTATCGTTTTCCAGTAATCATTTTTATTTTATTTTATTCAAGAGAACAAAGTCTTATTTGCTTTCAAACAATCTTAATAAAATTACATCAGACCATTTATAAGTTTCCGTATTTGGACATATAAGGAATTGCATATTGTTTCATAACAGTAACAAAAACAGAAAACAAAAGCACAATATCAACAACAACAAATCAATAATAAAAGGAAATTTAGTGCAACTTAGTACGTTTACTGCTCCTAATTTATGCAACAACAGTATAGGTCGCGCCACGTATAAAGAACGCTGGAAGAAAGTAGAAGGGATGTGTTCGCGCATCGGTACACTCGCGCACGAAAGTACTAGCCCTATTGGTTTATTTTTGATCTAGCCTTCGCTTGCGGTTTCGTGTATTGGTAGGCAGATTGAAAACTATATTACATAGAATAACATAAAATGAAATAAAATCACATGACGCGCAGCTTGATCGCCAGCGTTCTTTTTACCTGGCGCGACCTATAGCTAATATCGAAAATAAAAATCTTTTATAAGGATCGCATTTTTCTAAGCATTTTTTCGTGATTATCTTTTTTATTGGAAATTTGAGATTCTTATACATATAAAAACAATTTATTTAGCAAGTAATTGTCGTTGAAATCATCACTATAGGCGGTCTACATATTTTTTATGACCATTTTTAAGAAATCAATTCCGATCTGAAGTCCGGAAATCCGGCAGCTAGGATGTGCAAATAACGACATATAAGAGTTGCCATTTTTTATTAGAACAGCTGATTGAGCGTGAAGGGTCAGAATCAGGTAATGTCTCCCTGACCTGAATGTGGCGAATCGTCAGAGTCATCACCTACTTCAATAATAAATCAGTCGGTAATATCGTCGACAATATGGCCTAGAGTACACATTTTTTTCTCAACTTCAATTATTAGGTACATGTTTAATATAATTTTTCCAGCGCTGGGGAGTCACTAGACGAAGTCACACATTTGTTTTTCTTCGGCGTTTCGGCTGGTTCTGTTTACTTTTCGGTGTGTACATAATGAATGAACGCGTACAAATACGCGTTCATTATCATGTTTTTTGCCCGTGAAATCGCATTTCGGAGGTTGAAGGACGAATGGAGTGTATTCAAAATGGAGATGTATTTTCGTTTTTATGGCATTGATAGCTACAGTACATCGACCTGTTTCTTGTGTAGTTCCTGTTAAAAACTTGTTATTGCGTATTCTTCAACAACAAATAAATAATTGTCGTGTTTACTTAGTGCAATAAGTAATTTAAATTAAATCTGTAATACTCCATAGTAACCATAATTTTTAAAAGATTTGTATAGTGTCAAATATAATAAAATTATGTGCTAAAGTAAAAAGTAACGATTCATAAAACCGGTATCGTACAACACTAATACTAGAAAGCTGGTATCATTATTTTAGAAATTGACATTTGCATGTGTCAATTTAGTCCGCGGCGAAAAAAAACAGACTGTAGGTTGAATAAAACCTCGTAATATCAATATCTCACCAGGAGGAAGAGCGTGGTTGAAAAATCGCCTCACGTCCTAAATAGAGGCCTCAGAAAACTATTACCGGCAGAAACCGAATGCCCCTGTGAAAGAACCGCCCCATAAGGCCTCCGACAAGGTTTAACAACTGCTATCCATCGATAGCAACCGGGACCGACGGCTTAACGTGCCCTCCGAAGCACGGAAACGCGCATTTAATTTACCACTAGCGGTCACCCATCACACTACCCGACCGCGCCCGTAGTGCTTAACCGAGTAGATCGCTTACGATCTACACCAGCCGCTGGGCCATACGCGCTTCAGTGCAATGGTAATAATGATAGGTAGTAATTGGTCTTACTTGATTTTCCCGTTAAAGTATTCTTTTGAGATATTACCTACTCGCGGTTATCTGTCGTCGCCGTATAATGAGAAAGAATTCCACGTAACAATGCCTAGTTGTTTTCAATTCCTACTATCAATTTCAAATGATAAACAATGTCATAAGGAATGAATAAATTACTGGCCGTTCCAAGACATTTGTTTATTTCCACTCAATACTGAACTGGCAATCTTGAGCATCATTGCATTTAATTGTTACAATGTTGCCATAGTATAAAAATATGAATTATATTACAAATCAATGCATCCATTTAAATTGCATGTAAATAAAAATGTTGTTTATTTGTAATATTTAGGTAAAAGTCATTTCATGTAAGGCAAAGAAAATTTTTCTTACTACTTAATTTATTCTACCTGACCGGAACACGATAGTGCTGAACACTACAATTAAGGGTCTTGTCGTCTAACGTTGTTAGTCTAACGATTTTCCCAAGACAGAAAGCGACAAAATAACATTTCAATAGTTCTTTAAAAGAGGAGGGCTTCTTTAGATTCAGTATGTAAGCAATATTATTCAGAACAGGCAACATCGTAACATTCAAAAGCGACAATAAACTATGATTCGAACGTAAGCTTAGGGAGTTATGTGTAAATGTGGAAAAGGACGAGTATAGTCAGTATTGTGCTCATGAAACACATCGACACTGGCACCAGCACCGCGAAACGGAGGGACCTGCGGAAGAAATTCACTCGATTGAGATACATAATTGTATACTAGCGGTTCGCCCCGGCTCCGAATGGTGAAAATAATGTTATATAGCGTATGTCACTCAGTAAAGATGTAGCTTTCTATAGTTGAAAGAATTTTTGTAATCGGTCCAGTAGTTTTTGTGTGAAAACGTTACAAACATACGTACAAAAACAACAGTTTCCTTTCAATATTTTTTTTATTGCAAAGGATTGACAGTCAAGCTGACGGGCCACCTGATGGGAAGTGGTCATCGTCGCCTATAAACATTTGCAACACCAGGGGAGTCGCCAACGCGCTGCCAGCCCTGAAGGACTCTTTTGACGCCATAATATTAGTATAGATTACAGTGAAAATCATTAAACATGGTCTTGGGCCACTAACGCCACCAAAGCCACCAATGCCACCAACGCTACCAACTCCACCAACGCCACGAACACCACCACCACCAACGCCACCAATGTCACCAACGCTACCAAAGCCTGAAATGCCACCAACGCGACCACCACCACCACCACCAACGCCACCAACGCCAGCAACGTCACCAACGCCACCAAAGCTTCAAATGCCCCCAACGTCACCAATGCCACTAATGCCACCAACGCCACCAACACCACCACCAATGCCACGGAAACTATTTAACTTTGGGTATATTCTGCACTCTTTTTTAATTTTGAATTTATTCAATGAGAATTAATAGTAATAATGAAATCTGGCGTTGGGACCTAACGGCTTCACTGCCCGCTAGTGGAAGAGTATTCTTGCTAGTCTTACGTAAAATATTATGTGGGTAAATACTTTTCAATGTGGAGCAGTGAAAACTGACTTCTTTTGAGGACTGTAAAAACAATGAAGAAATGTGATGCTCGCTTTTGGGATGGTGGTAATGTTGCTGCTGCTTTTTCGTTGTTTTCAACAACAGTGTAAGATAAAAAGCGGGTAGATATTTCAGACACGTCCGTATTCGGTACGTCGGACGATCAAAGCCGCTCTCGCTACACACGGCTCGATCGGGTACGACGGACCGCAACGGACTTGATTAATAATAATAATGTTCGCCGGATCCCTATACACACGGCCAGATTTGGTTCGGAGCGTACAGAATCCGCGGTCCGCTCCGTACCAAATCCGGACGGGTGTTACTACTATTAAGTGTGTGTAGTCATGTAGAAGTAAGTACTTAGTAAGTTGGTGCTGGGTACCTGGGTATCATAGGTATCTCAAGAATTATATTTTGGAATCACATTTTTAGGTACCTACCTACTTAAGCAGTTCTATGTGTAGGTACTTAGTTGTTTTTTTTTTTCTATATTTAATTAAGTACGTTCAATTTTATGTTTAGTTAATAAATTTTTATTGTTTTTTTTTTTGTGCAGTTTATTTCATCTAAATATTATATACTGTGCTAATATTATATCTACTGTGTAAGGTACCGACATAAGTAATATGTTTTGTGATCTACTTTTGGCATGTCCTACCAATTATATTTGATACGGTTACGTCAAATAAAGAAGTTCAGTTCAAATCATTCAGTTTTCGTTCATACCTCCAGCAGGGCGGGTGTCAGAGCGGCTGCGGTGGGTCGGAGCGACACAGCGCGGTGCCGGCGTCCGCCGCCTCGCCCTCCGCGCCGCCCGCGGCGTCCCCCGCCCCCGGCCCGCTCTCGCGACGGTTTTTACCTGATAACGCAACGGTTTGCGGTTAACCCCACATTTTGACGTGACAACGTCTTAAATTAGGTTGCGGCTCGGAGTCACTTATGAAAAAGTGTAACGCCCGGTAACGTAACGATGAGTCACCGAACGAGAGAGAGGCCTGCCGGACCGGCGAATGCCGAAAGAAAAAGACGTTGTCACGTAAAATCTTCGCCCGTAAAACCGACTTTACAGGCAACCAGTTTTTTTTTTATGTAATTGAAGTGGCAAATAAGCATGCAGTTCACGTTGATGTTAAGTGATGACTTCAACCTATAGACACTTAAACAGAGACCAGAGGTCAAAATGCAGATGCGTTACCACTCCTGAAGCCTAAGGTGCCATAAATTACAGGGCCAGTCGGCAAATTCACCTTCGTACGACTTGCACTTTTTGAAAATGTTACAATGTCTTAGGAATAAAAGAGTTCGAATACAACATTTGTACCGATCGGACTCGTTTTATAGCATTTAACATAATCTGACATATTGACAATATAATGGCCCATCCAGACTCGCGAGACCTCTCCTTGGCGCTCTCCGATTTAATGTTGGCGAGTGGAGGCCAGCCATCCACACACTCGATTTATTCAATTGCCCCACACTCGACTTATTCAATGGCCCCACACTCGATTTATTCAATTGCCCCGCTAGTTGATTTACTTTCCCCACCCACTCGCGTCCAAAAAGCGGAGCGATGGCGAGGCGAGGGAAGACGAGGGGATACGAGCGCACAGTTCACACTCTCGTACTCGCGTTCCCTCATGTAGCCTCGTGGAGAGTCTCAATGGGGCATGACAAGTGCGAAGTCACAATTTGCAGTGACCGCACAACACAAAAAAATAATCAAGTTGGATAGCAAGGCAATTAAAGTTTATTATATATATATATGTGTTGTGCGGTCACTGCAAATTGTGTGTATATATATATATATATATATATATATTAACATAATGTTGTACTGTTAATGTTATTGTGGAGAGAATAAATAGGTTTTTTTATTTTTTATTTTTTTTTTATTTTAACAAACGTTATACAACGCTCGAGAAATAGGTCAATAGAAGAATTAAGAACCTGCCTAGTAGTACTTTAAAAACAATTTTACTACAAATGTAACTTGTACTATTTATTTCTCGCAATAACACATGCGAGTGAACTTAAGAAATTAAAGAAAAAACGGAAAGAAAAATTTGACTTCGGGCAGCAATAGAACCTGCGACCTCAGGATAACCAGGCCAGCCGCTTTACCATTAAGCTACCGACGTCCCTTCGAAGGGACTTCGGTAGCTTAGTGGTAAAGCGAAGCCTGCCCGAAGTCAAATTTTTCATTCCGTTTTTTCTTTAATTTCTTACAAATGTAACTTACTGGTAAAACATAAGCAGCCGGTCTGTTGACTAGCTTGCAGTGACGTCGTCGGTCGGATGTCTTTCTGATCTTTGATGAGCTCCATCATGCATTTCTGGTAATAATCGTATTCTTTGACATACCTGCAATACATCAGATTACAGATTAAAATTTACCTAGTGTTCTAAAATTATATTTTTTTGACATTTTATATATGTAGGATTCTTATTGGATTTCTCTATCATAGAAAAAGCCATGTGTCCCACTGGGCCGCGTGTGGGGAATGTGTGTCCTGTGCCCCCAGGCAGACAGACAGGCCAGGCCAGGCAGACAGGCGGCCAGCGGTTGTGTGGCGAGTGGGATAGGGGACACGCGGCACTCACTACAGGGCGGTACCAGATGGGCGGCCAGCGGTTTTCGGCGAGGTATTCGCGCGAGGCGGGCGCGAGGTGGCGCGCGCGACACACGCGGTCGGGGGACGGGTGTGGGCCAGTGGGACAGGGGACACAGGGGGCACGGGGGACACACTGCAGGCGGTACCAGACGGGCGGCCAGCGGTTGTCTGCGAGGTAGTCGCGCGAGGCGGGCGCGAGGTGGCGCGCGCGACACACGCGGTCGGGGGACGGGTGTGGGCCAGTGGGACAGGGGACACAGGGAGCACGGGGGACACACTGCAGGGCGGTACCAGACGGGCGGCCAGCGGTTGTCTGCGAGGTAGTCGCGCGAGGCGGGCGCGAGGTGGCGCGCGCGACACACGCGGTCGGGGGACGGGTGTGGGCCAGTGGGACAGGGGACACAGGGAGCACGGGGGACACACTGCAGGGCGGTACCAGACGGGCGGCCAGCGGTTGTCTGCGAGGTAGTCGCGCGAGGCGGGCGCGAGGTGGCGCGCGCGACACACGCGGTCGTAAGCGGCACACAGCCGCCACGTGCACCACTCCGCCAGCGCGTGTCCGTTGTGCAACTGCCGAGACAAAAAACCACAATAATAAAAAGCAAAATACAAATATCCAATCGAACAATGGCGGTCATGGAATGGATGGGCAGCAGCAAAGTTATTAAAGGAGTTAGATTGGTAATACGCACCGGCCGCTGAGCGTTTGTTTAAACTCGCGGACGGTCAGGTGACCGTTCCCGCTCACGCGTCAAGCATCATCCATTCATTGTGCATTCGCCCGCCGAGCGCAAACGTAGTGAGAAAAAAACCGTTAAAAATGCCAAATTGTTCAGTGTTTTGGAGTAAACTAAACCACTCAATAGCATTACTTATCACCGGTGAGTCATAATTTTTTTTTTTTTTTTAAGTAAACCACGATATCACGTCGTCCGTTATCAAATATATCGTGTCAAAGTAGAGAGTACTGCCAACTAACTCATTTACACGGAAAAAGACGGACATCTGGATTTTGTAGTATAATCACGTCTATTTCTACTCGTGTACGAACTGATAAAACTCCATTTTTGTGACATTTTGTGGCGCGACCAAACACTAATCAGGTGAAGTCAGGTGTGTTGGCCTTGCGCCTAATTTTAGTGCCAAGATAAGCTCCTCCCACTTAGAATGGTTGAAGCGGTTTTCATAGAAAAGCGGGAGTATTGTCAATATATTCTTATAATATCTTTGGGCAGCAGCTTCCCGCGACAAAACTGCTGCCGCTACGATCACCAATCCGCATGCCAAACGTGACGATTATGGCATATTCTCCCCTAGTGACGGTAAACACTGTTGTGAGCGTCATTGGGGTCAAGTCTTTGTCCAGCAGTGCACGTTTTATAGGACGTTAATAGGGCTAATTGTCCCATGAAATGACGAGACGCGACACGGTATGCAACGGCATGCCGGATGCGGTACGCCGTGGGACGTCATGACTTTCCACAAGATGCAACGGTGCTGTTGTGTAATAATAAGGATGAATTCAGCTTTCTCGCGAGCATCCATAGCTTAGTGCCACAAGCTCGATGATTCAGGCTGCTGACCCTTGCATTTGTTCTCTGTTCATCTCTTTCAAATACTAATACTTTAGTTTTATCCACATTCAATTGTAAGCCTTTCTCCATACAATCCTCTTTCATGACTGTGACTAGTGCTTGTAGCCCAGATGGTGTAGAGCTAACAATTACCGCATCATCTGCGTAAAGCAAACAGTTCACCACTAAGTCACCCATACGCACTCCCACATCCATGAATGGCTCGATGAAGCATGCCGTCCCGTACCATGCCGTGCCACGCCGTCACTGGTCGCCGATCCATATACAATTGACCTTTAGCACAATAGAAAACATTACAAGAAAATATTATTACCTTAACAGGATCCAACAAAGAGAGCGCTATGTCGATCACTTGATCTTCTTCGCCACATACTCTGTAAAAGAAACATATATACATGACATGCCACTTCGATAAAAAGTTAGACAATGGGTAACTTATGTATATGTCTCATGTAATAGTAAGCAGCTTATACACAGGCTGTTAGTAAGCAGCTTTAATTTGAATCCTTTCGTCATGTCCATCCGTCCGTCAGTTCAGAGACTCTTAGTACAAAAATTTGCTTCTTATCGAAGTCATGCCGACAAAGTGGTAAAAAAATCATTTTTTGGGTACCTCCCCATGTCGAAGTGAGGATATATGCGAGGACAATTCTTAAAAATCTTTCAGGTTAAATAATACCATTTTACAGGAACCGTTTGAGAAATACTAAGCTTTAATGTGCATAAGCTAAAATCCAAACCATCTAAATATCGTCATCCTCCATTATGGACTCTCATATGGAATAACTTATTAGCGTAAATGACCTTGTGTTTGAGTCCACGGGCGAACTCGCGTAAGATAAGGAATTAAAACAAAAATATGAAAAATAATTAATATTGGCAGCAAAAAAGAGAGACTTGAAAAAAGACTTGAATCCACGGCCGTAAAACAAATAACTTAAAAAAAAACTAACCTCTCCTGATGCTTCAAATGGTCAAGCACGCGCGCCTCGACGAGGTTGACAAGGCGGTTCATACAGAGTCGATTGGCGAGCTCAAGCAGTTCTATACACCGGGTCGGCTCCACCATCGGTATCTTGTCCGAGTAGATGTAGCACAATAGTATGTGAAACGCGTACATTTTCACACCGGGGAATGATATCTGAAAATTTAAAATTTCTTTTTATAAATTAAAGAAAAAACGGGAAGAAAAATTTGACTTCGGTTAGGAATCGAACCTGCGATCTCAGGATAACCAGTTCAGCCGCTTTACCACTAAGCTACCGAAGTCCTACCCTTGCGGGACTGCGGGGTAGTTAGTGACTTTTCTTTCCATTTTTTTCTTTAATTTCTAAAGTTCACTCGCATGTGTTATTGCTAAAAAATAGTACACTTTTTTTATGTAATGGAAAAAAAAATTTTTTTTTGTACAAACATCTGCATAAAAACTAGAGGACAAAATGCAGATGCATTGCTACTCCTGAGACCTGGTGTCTTGTCTCTGTGATAGTTATTACGGGGCCAGACGCTACCATCTAACTAACCGGAACACGATAGTGTCGAACACTATCATTTAGCGGCATAGGCACCACCGCATTACCTAACCTATCTGGCATAGGTAATGCGGTGGTGCCTATCCCGCGTCGGGTTGTTGTGGGATGCACAGGGTGGTTTCAGAACTGGAAGAGGATGTATGGATCAATTTTTCTCCCTCCGCAACATCGTAGAGAAGCATCTGGCTGTGAGCCAGAAGGTTTTCTGCGGTTTTGTGGATTTGGAGAAAGCGTTTGATAGGGTATTACGAAAGGAGCTGTGGGACATTTTGCCAGAGTATGGTATTGATGGCAGTCTGCTCCGTGCAATACAGTCCACATATGTGGACTGTCAAGCATGTGTGCGGGTAGATGGTAACATGTCACCCTGATTTGATGTTAACAACGGTGTCAGACAGGGTTGCGTGCTTTCGTCTAGGCTGTTTATCATATATCTGGACAAATGCCTCCAGAGGGTGAAGTTGATGGATGTGGGAGTGCGTATGGGTGACTTAGTGGTGAACTGTTTGCTTTACGCAGATGATGCGGTAATTGTTAGCTCTACACCATCTGGGCTACAAGCACTTGTCACAGTCATGAAAGAGGATTGTATGGAGAAAGGCTTACAATTGAATGTGGATAAAACTAAAGTATTAGTATTTGAAATAGATGAACAGAGAACAAATGCAAGCGCAGTAGTAGATGATGCAGTGTTAGAACAGGTGGATGAAATTGTATATCTTGGATGTGCTTCTAGCAAGGATGGTAGGTACACCACTGACATGGAAAGAAGAGTGCTTGCTGGGAATTGCGTGAATGGAGCGTTGGGTAAGCTGCTAGAATCTAAACATCTCAGCCAGCGGGCTCGACTAGCCGTACATAATGCTGTACTTACTCCAACGCTTTTATATGGAAGCGAGAGCTGGGTATGCAGGAAAAAGCATGAAAGTAAGTTGAACGCGGTCGAGATGAGATCTTTGCGCAAGATCTGCGGTGTATCACTCACCGATCGCGTTCGTAATGAAGATGTAAGAAAGAGGCTTTGTGTGAATGATAGTATCGGTGTAAAAATGAAAAAAAGGCATGCTCCGATGGTTCGGGCATATAGAAAGAATGTCGAATGAGCGAATGACTAAACAGATCTACAATACGAATGTGGATGGTTGCAGAGGCCCAGGAAGACCAAGACTGACCTACCATGACCAAATAGGTCGAGTTCTGTCTGATGGTGAGGTCAAAAGTCTTAGGAATCGGCGTGCATGTATGAAGAGAATGATGCAGGTAGACGAGGCACGAGAGATTTGTCAGAACCGGGATATCTGGCGCTCTACACCCTCTGCCTATCCCGTTAGGGACCTGGCGTGAAGATACATACATACATAGTATAAACAAAGATACATATTAAAGTCCCACCACTCTGGAACTGCTCTCTCGGAAGTGTCCCTAGCTAGACCGTAGCCGTAATGAGGCCATATAAACAAAGATACATATTCAAGTCTCACCACTCTGGAACTGCTCACTCGGAAGTGTCCCTAGACCGTAGCCGTAATGAGGCTATATAAACAAAGATACATATTCAAGTCTCACCACTCTGGAACTGCTCTCTCGGAAGTGTCCCTAGACCGTAGCCGTAATGAGGCCATATAAAAAAAGATACATATTCAAGTTCCACCACTCTGGAACTGCTCTCTCGGAAGTGTCCCTAGCTAGACCGTAGCCGTAATGAGGCCATATAAACAAAGATACATATTCAAGTCTCACCACTCTGGAACTGCTCTCTCGGAAGTGTCCCTAGACCGTAGCCGTAATGAGGCCATATAAAAAAAGATACATATTCAAGTTCCACCACTCTGGAACTGCTCTCTCGTAAGTGTCCCTAGACCGTAGCCGTAATAAGGCCATACAAACAAAGATACATATTCAAATCTCACCACTCTGGAACTGCCCTCTCGGAAGTGTCCCTAGACCGTAGCCTTAATGAGGCCATATACACAAAGATACATATTCAAGCCTCACCACTCTGGAACTGCTCACTCGGAAGTGTCCCTAGACCGTAGCCGTAATGAGGCTATATATACAAAGATACATATTCAAGCCTCACCACTCTGGAACTGCTCTCTCGGAGGTGTCCCTAGACCGTAGCCGTAATGAGGCCATATAAACAAAGATACATATTCAAGTCTCACCACTCTAGAAGTACTCTCTCGGAAGTGACCCTGGAACATGGCCTTCATGGGGTCACACCGCGCCATGAGGATCGCTCGATGCGCGAGGTGGATGCCGTCGTCTAGGTCGAACGTCACGTCCGCGAACAGATTCCTTTCCACGTACATCTCACGCAGTCTCTGAGGTATTGGCTGTTGAAAATTAGATACACCAAAGGTTGATAATAGCAAAATAATGCAAAAGAAAATCTGTTCACCAGCAGGGAAGACAGTTTTTTTTTATGACACAAAGTAGCAAACAAGAGTACAGTTCACATTGATGGTAAGTATGTATGTATGTATCTTCACGCCAGGTCCCTAACGGGGTAGGCAGAGAGTGTAGAGCGCCAGATGTCCCGGTCCTGACATACCTCTCGTGCCTCGTCTACCTTCATCATTCTCTTCATACATGCACGCCGATTCCTAAGACTTTTGATCCCACCATCAGACAGAACTCGACCTATTTGAATGGTAAGTATACTCGTATATATCGTTTATATCTATCTATATATAGAAAAGCGAAAGGTCACTCACTCATCACGATATCTCAGGAAATAAAAGTACTATTGGCCGAATACTCAAACGTCACTTTATTTTAAGTAACCCTCAAACATCTAGCTATCTCTGTCATTTGCACGTGTTTATAGAGACAAAAGACTTTTAAGTCCCACTTAGATTTAAGTGATGTTTGAGAATTCGGCGGTAAGAGTTTCAAATTTTGTATGGGGGTTCTTTTTAGGACGAAGGTGCTCACTTAAACGGGATTTCACGAAATTCAACCCGTAAGGGTGTATTTTTGGGGGTTGATAGTATATATGGAACAGATACAGCAGGGTAGGCTTAAGGGAAAATAAACGTTTTGGCATCCCTCTGCATTAGTACCTAATTAGTAGTAGTAATGTAGGTAATCTGTACAAATTTAAAAAAATGTAGTGTCTGTTTGTAATATGTATAAAAATCACCGCTTATCTACTATGTATGTACATATATATATATATATATATATATATATATATATGTGTGTACAAAACAATTTTTTTTTACAAATTTTGTCTGTCTATTTTTTTGTCCCCACTAATCTCGGGAACGGCTGGACGGGATATTGACGGGACTTTCACTGGCAGATAGCTTATGTAATAAGGAGTATCTTAGGCTACTTTTATACTAGCTGCGCCCACGACTTCGTCCAGGTAAATACTGAACAATCATAAATTCTCACGCGAACGTAGTCGCGGGCACAGCTAATAGTATTATATAGCGTCACTCTATTGAGTTTTATAAAACAAATACTCACGGTGTGAAACGGCAGCGTGTAACTCTTGTCGAACAGCAGATCCTGGTCCAATATCACTTGACTGAACTTCATCAGCTCGTGGATGCCTAGTAACTCGGCCGCCTGGCGAATCTCCTATACGAACGATTATACTCCATTAATTTCAACGACATATCTTTTAAGATCTTCGTGAAGTCATAAAAACCTAGTACAGTACCCAACAAGAAGCACATCGGGCCTATGAAAGAGACAATCGGCTAATTTCGTAGAGCGATCTGCTGCACACTGCCTACTGACGTTACCCTGAGTTTGCATTGATGAAACATTTACATAAAAATTGTTTTATATTATTTCGCATTAACACATGCTTGTGAAATATATTTTATTTAAAGAAAAATTGAAAGAAAAATTTGACTTCAGGCGAGACTCGAACTCGCGGCCTACTGGGAATCTAGTCCAGCCGCTCTTCCAATTGAAAGTCTCGCCTGAAGTCAAATTTTTAATAGGACTTCAGTCACTAAATAGAGAAAAACGGTTTTAAAAAGTCAAGTATAATAAATCCATTGAATAAACGTGATATTTCGATCGCAATTTCATGTCAAACAAGATCGAAAACAATGAAAACATGAAGAATCTATCTCATATTTGCACTTGTAGACAACAAGTTATATATTTTTATGCATTAACCCTCTTATTCATAAACGTACATTAGATACGTTTCAGTTATAGAATGCTTTGTCTTTGTCAGTTGCATTGTCAAATGTGCAGGATATTATTTATTTTTTTTTTTTATGTAATGGAAGTGGTAAACAAGCACATGCAGTTCACATTGATGTTAAGTGATGACTGCAGCCTATAGACACCCACACAAAGACCAAGGTCAAAATGCAGATGCGTTACCACTCCTGAGGCCTAAGGTCTTATGCCTCTGTGCCGGAAATTACAGGGCCGTACATTACCACCTGACCGGAACACGATAGTGTTGAACACTACCATTTAGCGGCAAGTATATTAGGTAATGCGGTGGTGCCTACGCCCGCGAGCTCCGTCACTGGAGCTCTACCACCAGTAGAATAGAAAAAGGATAGAAAAAGACTAAAGAGAGATTAGCAACACTTTAGCTAAAATACGTTTATGAATAAGGGGGTTATTCTTTTTTCCGAATTATAGTATATTATAACTATTTTATGACAATACAAGTCTTCATATATTTTGTCAAACACCTTTTTTTTACTCTTAAAAAACCTAACAAAACTTAAGCTGTTAAACACGTTTATCAAAATACTTTTTATAAGATAAATATTTGGGCTGGACATTAAACAATACAATACATGTTAATGTCGACATCTTATTAATAATGTCAATATGATTAAAATATTTTTTTTAAAAGTAGCCTATAAAACAACAAAAGTGTCTAAAGTGCACAAACAAATAATGTAGGTGAGAAAAATTCAACAGTGAAAAAAAATACAAATAACAATTATTAAAATGCAATAATTATCATTATTAAAAAACTACGCAACACTCACGTAACATGAACACGAAAATAGCTAACTGTAAATAATAACAAATGTAAAAAATTATAATGATTTTAATGCGTTTATTATTATTAATGACAATTACCAGTAGTAATCCGATAACAGCGGACTGTAGAACACATTGTTGTTATATTATTAATTACACTTTTTTTTATTTAATTACAAATTAAAAAAGATTGTAGACAAAAATAAGATACATGGAAGATAAGTAAGTAAATAGAAGAAATATCGAAGCTATAGGTAAAAGGCGCGGTAATTGTTCAAACTTTAGTTAGAACATTGTAATTATAAAAGAAGGAAGAAAGCTGACAAGAGCGCTCTGTTATTGTTTTTTAATGTTTATTAATAAAGTATGTTTAAGACTATTTTGGCCTTTTCGCGGGATTATAGCTAATAATATAAGGTTCGGTTGCACCACGACTTTGTACGGCCCTGTAATTTCCGGCACAGAGGCATAGAACACCTAGGTGAACTAAGGTGGACAGCAATAATTACCCCTGGTACACCCAACTAATATAGGTGTACCACGGGTAGAAAATTTTCCCCCTGGTCCACCCAGGTGGACTAAATAGGTGTACCAAGGACAATGACCCGGAAAATGTTATCAGGGTTGATAGACCTTCAATATCTGACAGATAATTGAGGTTAATTTTAACATTAAACAGTTCAGCTCGGTTGGTTATGATTGGTAGTATGACGTCATTTAGCAATTTCCAAATCGTGCAACTGATGCAATCCATCCTAAATGTAATAAAATATGCGTTAAGTATCCTTTAAAAACTCTCGCAGTCTTTTTTTATTTATTTAAAAGATTGATCGTATGTGTGTGTTAATACGTTAAATGATCCACGTATTTCCATGTAGCTGTCCGATGAAATTCACCATGAATTTGGCCCATAATGCAAAAAACAATAACAAAACACTTTCTTTGAGACCATAGATCAAAAGAATCTGATCAGTCAGACCTGATTACAAGAATAGTCTTTCTTGAAGCCGACTCAAATGTGTTTGACTAATGTCGAACCAAAGATCTTTAAAGCGGCTGATGGTTTTAAAGAAAATAAGTAGTAATATTTTTTCACTGTGTTAATAAAAAAAATCGTAGTAAAACTTTACCAAAATCATAGACAAAACAATCACAGAGCGCCCTCCATAGGCGTATATAAGCCAAACAGCGAGCGCATCATTAACAATAGAGCGTCACCTGCTGTTTGAAGGCCGCTGTGTCTATGGCGCCGGTGTACACGAAGTTTATGATCTCCTGCATCACGGCTTGCGAGATGAGCTTGCTCATCGTCACTATGGTCTGCGTGTGGGATGTAGCGTGTTGGATCTTTTCGCACTGAAATTTTTTTTGAAGCAGATTGGCGAGCTTAATTGACATCCATCCAGAAAATATAGGTCTGATGCATACAATTCACCATATCATTCAAATAAGATACACTGCTGAAGAAAAGCCTATAGATACTATCATTTATCTTGAAGTGAAGGTGGGAGAGTCTTAGGAATTGACGTACTTATATGAAGAGAATGATGAATGTCGAAGAAGCAAGGTAGGTGCAAGGACCGGCATATTTTTTTCTACACTCTCTGTCTGCCCCGTCTTACATGGCGTGAAGATACATAAATATTAATATGTCGGAGACGTAACCTAATGTGACTACTAGCGCCATCTAGTTTATCATTAGAGAAATACTAATATTTTTTTTTTTTTGTTGTTGTTATGGCATCGCTATTACGCATATTGCCAGTGTCAAGTAAAACGATATTTCGTATTTATTTAAGCAGCGTAAAAGTTAGTATAATATAGTCATCAAGTATAATATGTAAGTATCAAGTATATAAGTTATCAAGTATAATATGTCAGTCAAGTGAGTTACAATCAAGTTATTCGAGTAAAGCGATGGCTACTTTACCAGAACATTTACAATGAAGTTTTGGAGGCAACCTGAAAGGTCGTGTTTTCACACTGTTATTCTATTTCACTATACACGGGCACTGTAATAAACTTATATCAAACAAAATACCACCAACTTTATTCAATATAACTTAAAAATACACCAAGAAAATGAAATAAAATAAGAGCACCATACGCCTCTTTCAAGGTTCCCGCCAAAACTCAAATACTAATATTACAGTAATGCTGCTAGTGCGAATAGTAAAAGTCAGTTTCATTAAAGAAGGTAAAGTGATAAAGCGGGTAATAAAATAATAGAGGTGGAAAGTGATTAAGCAATAGTACTGAATTGTATTGGCAGATGAGTAGTAATAGTATCGTATCCCGGTAATTTTCTCCGGGGTGCGACCGCCTATCGCCATTGCTGTCGTCATTGTCATTGCTGTCAAATTTTAAAGTCAATTTTTACTTTAACTAAATAACAAAAATCGAAATAATCTACCATTATCGCTTGTTTATCACCTACGAAAGCGAGAACATCAATCAGATTATCACTACTACTTTAAAGGAGCTACAAATCGATATGAAAATTTTACAGCATTGTCAATGCCAACTGCAATTTCGATAGGCGGTCGCACCCCCGGTCCGAAGAGTTTCACTATTTTTTTGACCGTTCGATTACACCGGAACAGTATTCTCTGCCGGTGTACTCAACCGGCCGATCTTTGGCAATATAGGTGCGACTCTTTCTTCATCTTCTGCCAAACCAACTATTTTATTTCATCATCCGCTCGAGTACCCACCTACAAATGCCCACAAACACAAATTACATGTGGGCTGATGGAAAAGACACGCCGACAACACTTCCTAGATGTCCGGATGGAGAGTCTACGCGGACAAATACATAAAACTTATGTATAACTCTACTTACCTTAACGACTCTAATAGAGATGATGGCCGGATGGTTGACCTCTCTGTACAGATCGGGCGGTTTCTTGCAACTGTCACTGAGCGGCAATATCTGGCACGAGGACCTCCGCTTTATTTGATCCCATACTCTGTGGATTACATAAATACAAGGGATTTTACAAATATGCTGCGGGATAATATATTTTTTTGTATGTATTGTGGAATTCATAAAAAGACACGAGATTTTACAAGTATTATAATATTAATATATGTAATATAATATTTTTTGAGGGGAGGTCTGGAGCTTACTCCACCACGCTGCTCCAATGCGGGTTGGTAGAGATAATGGATAGTTGGCCACCCGCTGTCGGATGTTTTCAAACCGCCCATAAGGCCTCCGACAAGGTTCAACAACTGCTCTCTATCGATAGCAACCGACGGCTTAACGTGCCCTCCGAAGCACGAAAACGCGCATTTTAATTTGCCACAAGCGGTCACCCATCACACACCCGACCGCACGCGTATCGCTTATCCGAGTAGATCGCTTCCGATCGGCAATATTAATTACAATATAAGCTTAAAAGAAAGTTTGATTACTGTTAAAATGTACCAGTAAGTTAAAAAATTAAAAATATAATTAGCAAAGCTTCGGGACGGACGAAGCACGGTAGCAGCGTCCCGCGATAATACAACCACCACTGCGATCGCCAATCGGCATGCCAAGCGTAGCAAATATGGCATAAAGCATTCCGGTATCTTTGGGGGAAGATTCTCTACAGCAGTGAACGTCTTTAGATTTTATTTTATTATTATTATTACATATTATACATATGTATACATATATGTATTTTTTGTTATGAATAAACTTATGGTATTTATGTACTTAATTTATATTATTATTTAAAAATTATTTAAAGTTAGTGTCCTTTTTTAGTTTTTAATTTTTTTTTTAACTTCAGCTCTAAATTGGCAGCAGTTGGGCATCCGTAGTGTCACAGTATAAGGCCCCAACATAATATCAGCGCCGGGTTTATTAATCCGGCACAATGCTGAGTTGGGGACCCTTAAGGACAATTTTTTTAATTTAGTTTTTGTTTTAGTTCTAATTAATTCTATTTTTTTTCTGTTTTTTTTCTTTTGTGTACCTCTTTGTCCTAATAAATGTATTTTCTTTCTTTCTTTCTTTATTTATACACTCACCTCATCTGCTTAGCTTGATCTTGTCTTATCAAATATTCTGTATCTTCATTAAAATCACCGGTGGTCGCCTCACCCATACTGCTTACCTGTAATAATAATATGTATTAGCGTTGATATGATGATAAATATCCAAATTAATTTACATTTTTAAGTGCCACAGTAGCCTAGTGGTAGAAGGCTACTACTACTACGCTGGGGTCCCGGGTTCAATTCCCGGGTCGAGGGATATTAGATATAACGGTGTAAAATCCTTTATCTCTGGTTCTATTGGGATTTTTTCAATTTTCTGGAAGTTTCCCAGTACCTCGAAGTTTAGTAATGTGCCCGAAGATGTCAATATGCTCGTCACCTGTTACATGGGCCAAAACGTAACCGACGAATCGTGGGTGTTTGCATGTATGATTGAATGCATACATTAACCTCTGCCTACCCCTTCGGGGATTACAGGCGTGAAGTTACGTTTAATTTAGATTTTTATATCATAACTAGCGTTTACCCACGACTTTGTTCCCATTAAAGCCTACTTGGGGGGCTACTTGCTCTCGCTTAAGCAGCTGCTAAACCTGATAAAAAGACACTCACCATACAGCTTTATCTGGAGTTTCTTACCAGTTCAGGGGACGGATTGACAGTCTTTGGTCAGCAGTCGGTGGAAGAGGTCGGGGGCTACTTGCTCTCGCTTAAATAGCGGCTAAACCTGATAAAAAGACACTCACCATACTGCTTTCACTGGAGCTCCTGGCCAGTTCGGCAGACAGGTTGACGCAGTCGGTGGTGAGCAAGCGGTGGAAGGTCTCGGTAACTACTTGCTACCTATATAAAGCAGCTGCAATATTTGATAAAAAGACACTCACCATTCTACTTTCACTGGAGCTCCTGGCCAGTTCGGCAGACTGGTTGACACAGTCGGTAGTAAGCAGACGTGGGAAGGCTTAGCTGACTACTTTCTACTTATAAAGCAGCTGCTAAACCCGATAAAAAGTCACTCACCACACTGCTTTAACTGGAGTTTCTTATCAGTTCAGGGGATGAATTTACAGTCTGTGGTCAGCAGTCGGTGGAAAAGGTCGAGGGTTACTTAAGGAGCTGCTAAACCTGATAAAAAGACACACACCATACTGCTTTCACTGGAGCTCCTGGCCAGTTCGGCAGACAGGTTGACACAGTCGGTGGTGAGCAAGCGGTGGAATGCCTCGCTGGCGGCCGCCATCATGAACCGGTGCACGGGGAAACCCTTCGCGCCGCATATTACCACCATGTCCGAGAAATACTGCGGGACAATATATTTTCTTTGTATTACTAGCGACCCGCCCCGGCTTGGCGCGGGTACAATTTTATTATATGCGAATGTGGATGGTTGCAGAGGCCCAGGAAGACCAAGACTGACCTACCATGACCAAATAGGTCGAGTTCTGTCTGATGGTGGTGTCAAAAGTCTTAGGAATCGGCGTGCATGTATGAAGAGAATGATGAAGGTAGACGAGGCACGAGAGGTATGTCAGGACCGGGATATCTGGCGCTCTACACTCTCTGCTTATCCCGTTAGGGACCTGGCGTGAAGATACACACATACAATTTTATTATAATTTAAAATGAAAAATTAAATTAATTTACTTTATTTGGAGTAACCCTAAGACATGACTGTGGCACATAATAATAGGTTGGGGTAAAAGTCTTTTCGCATTATAGTATGTATGAACTTGTAATAAAATCTCTTTGGCTGTAGTATTTGTATCTGGCTGGTTTTGGTATCATTGAAAGTTAAAATTTTAAAGAACATAATTCCAAATTCAAATTAGGCAAATGTGTGATTTTCATTTGTTTTTCGTACTGTCAAGATGAGTGAATCTAATGAAGAAATTCGATACATTTTAAAATTTTACAACAAAAAAGGTAAAAATGCAACGCAAGCCGCGAAAAATATTTGCGATGTTTATGGACCTAGTGCAGTGTCTGTGAGAGTAGCACAAATTTGTTTTAAGTGTTTTCAATCCGGAAATTTTGATGTCAAAGATGCACTTCGCTCTGGTCGCCCTATTACGGATAAAATGGATGCCATTTTTGAAAAAGTGGAGTAAGATCGACATATCAGTAGGTACGACGTAGCTGAAGAACTGAGAATTGATCACAAAACAGTTTTGGCGCATTTGAAAAAAGCTGGGTACAAAAAAAATCTCGATATTTGGGTACCTCACGAGCTCACTGAAAGAAACCTAATGAACCGTGTACTCATTTGTGATTCTTTATTACGACGTAATGAAACCGAATCATTTTTGAAGAAGCTGATAACTGGTGATGAAAAGTGGATCACGTACGACAAGAACGTGCGAAAAAGGTCGTGGTCAAAGGCCGGTCTGACTTCACAGACTGTGGCGAAACCCGGGTTAACTCGCAATAAGGTGATGTTGTGTGAGTGGTGGGATTGGAAGGGCATTATTCATTATGAGCTATTACCACCAGGCAGGACTATCGATTCTGTACTCTACTGCGAACAACTGATGAGATTAAAGCAAGAAGTTGAGAGAAAGCGGCCGGCATTGATCAACAGAAGGGGTGTGGTGTTTCATCATGATAACGCTAGACCTCACACATCTATAGCCACTCAGCAAAAATTAAGAGAGTTTGGCTGGGAGGTGTTAATGCATCCGCCGTATAGTCCTGACCTTGCACCTTCAGATTTCCACCTGTTTCGGTCTCTTCAGAATTCTTTATGCAATGTTAGGTTAACATCACGAGAGGACTGCCAAATCCACTTGTCGCGGTATTTTGATGAGAAGTCCCAAAATTTTTATAGCAATGGGATCATGTCCCTACCTACAAGATGGCAAAAGGTTATCGAACAAAATGGTACATACATACTTTAGTTAAATTTAAATAAACTATATTAAAAAATGTTTTGAATTATCTTAAAAAATGCGAAGAAACTTTTTCCCCAACCTAATATATTTCATGTCATTTTCATTCGTCAATTTCTACCGATCCATCTGTCTAACACAATGAATGACCGTTATGTCAAGCGGTATAAGGTTTACATTAGAACAGTGAATATGTTCCTTACGTTTTATTTCAATTTTACAATTGTCTATTTTTTCTTTCATAAAAACCTTCTCCGGACCGATTACCAATACAAGAAAAAGAATAAACAAAATCAGTGAAGCCGTTATCGAGTTTTGCGCTTAGCAACACAGAGTTTAATTTTTATTTATATAGAAGACTAGCTGTTGCCCGAGGCTTTGCCCGCATGGATGTCGTTTTATAAATAACTAAGTAGCCTATGTTCTTTCTTAAAGTCAGCTCAACCAAACTTCCATTAAAATCGTACCAAATTTCATTAAAATCGGTTCAGTCGTTTGGACGTGAAAAGGTAACAGACAGATAGACAGAGTTACTTTCGCATTTATAATATTAGTAGGGATTACGTGATAGCCCTATCGCTATTCGCTACATATCATATCAATCATACCATAGGGTTGAATTTATGAAAATCATACCTGCTGACGTAGCAATGTTGTCATATTTTCCAAGTACACGGTATCTACGGGAACCACCTTCGGCTCTACCGGTCTGGGTGGCCTGAAGGGAGCCTGCGAAGAAAATTCGTCAGTATTAGTAACCCTGTTTGTCCGTTATCGATAAAAACTATATTTTAAAGGCATACAATACTACAGTACGAGAAATATTGCACATCGAGCTTAGGAAGGAGACTTCTTATTTCGGGTCTGTAGAGCGTTATCTCTTTCACACCTTAATGTGACGTTCGTCGACCAATTTGATCAAGTTTTTTTTTTTAATGTAATGGAAGTGGAAAACAAGCATGCAGTTCACATTGATGTAAAGCGATGACCGCATCCTATAGACACCCACACAAAGACCAAGGTTAAAATGTCGATGCGTTACCACTCCTGAGACTTAAGGTGTTCTGCCTCTGTGCCGTAAATTATAGGGCCGTACATTACCTCCTGACCGGAACACTATAGTGCTGAACACTACCATTTAGCGGCAAGTATCTTAGGTAATACGGTGGTGCTAACGCCCGCGAGCTCCGTCACTGGAGCTCTACCACCAGTAAAAAAGTTTTGACCAATACCGGAATATCAGTGGTAACGTATGCAGTGAGCAGCAGAGATAACGCTCTACGAAGTCGAAACTGGCCGATTGACTCTTTCGTAGGCTCGATGTGCAATATTGGGTACTGTAACTTATCTGCAACAGCGGACGCTGGACCCTCTTTAAGTTGGGTCATCCAGAAGCGCTGCTAATGTCTCGCGATGAGCGCACACCTCGTTGATGCCGTAGTACGTAAACATGGACGTCTCGTAGTAGTATATACCGAACTCGTCTGGCATCACTAGGTCGCTTTATCTTGCCGCTTTTCAGAGTATCGAAGGCAACGGGAGTAATTATCACCTAATTTAGTGATGTTTGGATTTTTACCGTATACATTAAATTGCTTCTTCTTTGTAAAAGTAGAGAAAAATTTTAGAACGTTTTCTAAGGCAAAAAGAGAGAGAAACCGAATACCGAATCTAGAGACTACTGTAGCAGAAGTTGCCCAAATAGTTTTTTTTTTTCGCGGCCTAAGAACTCAAGTGGGCCAATATGGGCGCGGCACTCTTATAAAGTAAAAGATATTTGATTTTTTTCCGTCGAAAGGAGACTTCGGCTTATTTCGGGTCTGTAGAGCGTTATCTCTTTCGCACCTTACCTATGTGACATTTGTCAACCATTTTGATCAAGTTTTGAAGGACTATCAGTTGTTACGTAGGCAGTATGCAGATACTAACGCTCTACGAAGTCGAAACTAGCCGATTGACTCCATCGCAGGCTCGATATACTATATTGCTTGTTGGGTAGTTGGGTAATGTAAGTTACCTGCAACAGCGGGCGCTGGACCCTCTTCAAGTTGGTCATCCAGAAGCGCTGCTGGCGTCTCGCGATGAGCGCGGCTCGTATCGCATTCTCGAACACCTCGTTGATGCCGTAATACGTAAACACGGACGTCTCGTAGTAGTATATACCGAACTCGTGCGCCAAAGCACGCCCTTGGTCCGGCATCACTAAGTCGCTTTTTCTTGGAGCCCTGAGAAAAAAATCAAGTACAATGCCAGACTAAACAAGTAACCAATGAAATCAAAATCAAAAATTCATTTAATCACTTGGAAATAATAGAATTCGCTTGTGATAGGTCAAATTACAGAATATAAAATTAAAGCGAATACATTTGTTTTTATATTCGTTGATTAATATATCAAAGTAAACAAAAATGAAATAAATAATGGTCCAAAAATACTTAATAATAAAAATAGGTATCAACAGAATGAACCATACTCTCTTTTAAAAACGGCATGATAAGACTAAATAAAAGAATATGGGACATTCTTTGTCATTCACTGGCAGAGTTCCAAAGCCCACATTACTGAGAAAAAACCTGCCAAAACAAAACTCAGTAGGGTCTTTTCAAAATATGTTAACGAGTCGAAAACTATGATAACTTATGCTTGAATATGACCAATAACAATACTGAAAATCTACATATATAATACAACTACCAGGTACATTTCTTGGTGGCAGAGACCCAGTAAGACCAAGACTGACCTACCATGACCAAATAGGTCGAGTGTTGTCTGAGGGTGGGGTCAAAAATCTTAGGATATCTGGCGCTCCACACTCTCTGCCTACCCCGTAGGGGACTTGGGAGTGCCGTGAAGATACGTACATAAATTAGCACATTACTTATTTAAAATGTGGCATCCACCACACTGACCTGTATTTATTTGTAAAAGTATTTTTTACAACTAAGTTCACCGCTGCGTCTACCTGTTCGCTGAAGTTCAAAAAGTTTTTTTTTTCTCTTTGTTCCTTATTTTTGTCGATCCATATGAACACTGCCTTAATAAAATGTATGTATGTATCTTCACGCTAGATCCCTAACGGGGTAGGAAGAGAGTGTGGAGCGCCAGATATCCCGGTTAATACAATTATGTGGTTTTTAATCAATTTCAGACGGTTCTACGTTGTATACCTATATTTTATCGGAAAATATATTCCACGAACCGTAACAAAGTAGTTGTTATGTGCTGAATAAACTTTAGAAAATCCATTAACTTTCACGTGACCTAAAGACATCGAAAGTTCGCATTTCACATAAATTAGGTGTACTACAGGATGAGTCATCGTGACATGTCAATATGGAGAAGATTTTTAGGGTTCCGTTCAAATAGCCCAAAAATTAAATTTATACGAAATTATAAATACGTCATATCTGTGTGAATTATAACTTACAAAAGTCTGTCTGTCTGTCTGTCTGTCCGTCCGTCCGTTTGAATATCACAGCCACTTTACTCAGAAACTATTAAGACTACAAACTTGAAATGGGGCCATACCATACAAAAAAGAGTGTGTTTACTTATGTGTGTGTGTATAAGTTATACTTCTTTAGTGTAATAATCCAATGTACCAGAAATAGAACACGTCCATTATAGGAAATGGAAAATCCACGTGGTATCGGTGATATCAATAAGTACAGTTTCATTGTGTATATATAGATGGTGTGCTAAGCATAATGAAAAAGTTTAGCAACTAACTTCAGACTGTCGCTTTAATCTGTTTAGTTACTAACTTCAGACTCGCGCTTTAATCTGTTTAGCAACTAACTTCAGACTGTTGATTTATTTGTCGGTGTGCGCGCGCATCATAAAAATTCACTCTCATATTTGTCCCGAGGCAGGGCACCGTGTACGGTGGCAGGGACGCACCGCACCTCGTTAGTTGCCCCAACCATGGTTCAGTTTTTATCTTGTTATGGACCGCGAGAAATTATTTTGCTCCTATAACTCCCGCACGGCGCGGCGGACGGTGCCGCACCGTAGACATGGGTCCACGCCGTACTATCTATAATATTTGAACGCAACGGAACACCCTAAAAACTACATACCTGATAAAAGGGCTCCGATCCTTGCAGTAGTTGAGGTATGTCTCGTCTCTGTACATATAACGCAGGTCGTTCTTGCAGCCCACCAGAAGCACCGGTGTGTTTGGACAGAAGCGTCTGAAATATATCAAGCTTTAGTGAAATGAATTTGGAAGAGCTCCAGTGACGGAGCTCACGGGCGTAGGCAGGCATTACCCAATTTACTTGCCGCTAAATGGTAGTGTTCAGCACTATCGTGTTCCGGTCAGGTGATAATGTACGGCCCTGTAATTTTCGGCACAGAGACATAACACCTTAGGCCTCAGAAGTGGTAACGCATCTGCATTTTGACCTCTGGTCTTTGCGTGGGTGTCTATAGGCTGCAGTCATCACTTAACTTGCATGCTCGTTTGCCACTTCCATTACATATTAAATAAATAAATATTATTTAAAGAATAAAGGACATGTTCCCGAATGTATGGAGCTTGGGCCTGCACTTTGTATGCTATATTGAGAGAAGAAGCAAATAATACTAAATCAGTTTCAGCGATTCAAATCGTTTATTGTACCTTTTAATTAATTGTCGTAAGTATATTTCAAAAACAAGAATGTCATAGTAGCAATATTGTGACATATTGTTGTCATACAAAAGCCCTAGCCCCAGCCCTAAAAGGTTAACAAATTAATCAAACTTTATCTATTCAAACATCTTTTAAAAAATCTCATCTCTTTACGTCAAGCAGTTTTCGATATTTCATGATAAACCTTTCGCTTTTATTCATGTACACATGAAAATATATAGATAGATGAAGAATATAATAATATAGTCAATATTTTTGTTATTATATTTATGTCACATACCTGATTTCCGGATACCACATTGCACCACAGTTTCTTAAGGATATCGGGTTAGTTATGGAGAAACACAACAGGACCACGTCAGATCTGCGAAAGAAAAATAGAATTGTCACATAATCATATCTAACATACAAGAGAAAAATTGTTTTTTTTTTATCATCATAAGAACGATTGAATCCTACCGCACTGCAATCAATCTCCAGCCAAATGGTATAGTGTTCAGCACTTTCATGTCAGATGGTAATGTATGGCCCCATAACTTTCAGGAAGTGGAAATGTCTTAGCTTTCCACCGGCTCTCTTGGGGGAGAGAGTCGGGATATGAGGAACTGGAACCCTCTAAAACCAACTCGGTGCCGACTTCAGTGCACAAAGGGGGAGGGAGGATCCGGGTACACTAAAACACTGCTCCGGTTCCCGCACTTCGCCTCAATAAGGCTCGTCCACGGGGACTCTGACAGCCCCATTCTGCGCATACCACAACGACCTGCGGCTACCACGGTTGCCGTCCTGACGGAACCGCGAGTGCTAGACGGCTGGAGCCCCCACTCTGGCCGCCCGCGGTTCATTCCCCGTTTTAGTCGCCTCTTACGACAGGCATAATAGGCTACCTCAGTCCTATTCTACAAGCCCGGTTCAAGGTGAGGCAACCTGGTAACGCATCTGCATTCTGACCTCCGTTTTTTGTGTAGATGTCTATAGGCTGCAGTATTCACTTTATATGTGTATGTATGTATCTTCACGCCAAGTCCCTCACGAGGTAGGCAGAGAGTGTGGAGCACCAGATATCACTTTACGTTCTCCAGATTAAAGTCACTGCCAATCTCAACGGAGCACAAGTTTATGCCCAAACACAGGTGCTCTCTCTAATCCCTCACGCTCATAGCCCGATAGGACGACCATCCGACACGTTAAGAAAGAGATCGGGTGCATAACCGACGGCTTTACGTACCCTCCGAGGCATGGGTAGTAGACACTGGGCTATTACTGGGAATATCATCATCATCATCATTTCAGCCAAAAGACGTCCACTGCTGAACAAAGGCCTCCCCCAAAGAATGCCACAACGAACGGTCCTGGGCCGCCCTTATCCAGCGATTGCGAGCGACTTTCACCAGGTCGTCGGTCCATCTTGTGGGAGGCCTGCCCATGCTTCGCTTTCCGGTACGCGGTCGCCACTTGAGTCTCGCTATTCGGTGAGCTATGTCCGTAACTTTGGTTCTCATGCGGATCTCCTCATTTCTGATTCGATCTCGCAGAGAAACACCAAGCATAGCTCGCTCCATTGCTCTCTGAGTGGTCATGGGTACTAGACACCGGGCTATTCCTTTACACACAAAAAATCCTATGCCAGCTTTTCGAGGCCTGGCGATCGATCTCAGGCTTCAGTATCGCGTTTGCGACCACTGAACCAACGAGGCAGTATTCACTTAGCATCCATGTAAACTGCAAGCTGGTTTGCCACTATCATAACATGAAACAAATTGTTCTAGACATAAGAACATTATAATAATAATACCTCTATAATCTCACCTTCCGTAAGCGAATCGCCTGTCCTTCTCATGGTCGCCAAAAGTATCCCACAGTCGCAACGACACGTTAACACCGTCAACCACCTCCCATGATCTTTCTAGAACCTGAATAAATGAAAAAGTATTGAGAAATTATTATAGAGGAAAATTTGACTTCGGTCTGGTTGGGTGATGCGGGGAAATCGGGCGGGACGTCGAAGTGTCCATTCTATACGTAGTATTATTACATATTCTCTGGCAGGAGGCAGCAAATGCTACGGGCCCCGCGCCTTCAAGGGGCCCCGCGTATGTGTCCAAAAAAAACACAAATATGTAAAAGCGTTGGCCACACTGTAATTAGTTTAAAGGTATATTATTATGTTGCAAGTTGGCAATACCACAATACTTACAGGAATCGAAAACAATCCCCCAATATTGTTTTCGATTCCTTTCCGTAAATGTTCTGTTTTATTTACATCCTGAATTTCAGTAGGCAAGGTAACTCTAGGGCGCCATGGTCACATTTGCTACGGGCCCCGCACCGGCTTTATCCGGCACTGCTATAGGTCACTGTAGTGTTCACTCAAGTCATGAAGACCGACTGGCCATATAGTCGCCGACCTTTCTTTTTAGCAAGACATGAGAATTGTTGTCATGTCTAAATTGCACAACCTTCAAGTGAAGATTTTGTACTTACATCTTTATAAATCCGATACTGGTCGATCGCCCACACTGTAGGCACGTGTGTCGCCATCAGCTGTGATATCGACACGTGCTTGTTGCGCGCGCGAGCGCATACCTATCAGCCGCTTTTTGCCCACGGCTGTGTCGCCCACCTTCCTTTTTAGGAAGACACGAGAATTGTTGTCATGTCTAAATTGCACAACCTTAAGTGAAGCATTTGTACTCACATCTTTATAAATCCGATACTGGTCGATAGCCCACACTGTAGGCACGTGTGTCGCCATCAGCTGTGATAACGACACGTGCTTGTCGCACGCGCGGGCGCATATTAGCCGCGTTTTGCCCACGGCTGTGTCGCCGACCTTCCTTTTTAGCAAGACACGAGAATTGTTGTCATGTCTAAATTGCACAACCTTCAAGTGAAGAATTTGTACTTACATCTTTATAAATCCGATACTGGTCGATAGCCCACACTGTAGGCACGTGTGTCGCCATCAGCTGTGATAGCGACACGTGCTTGTCGCACGCGCGGGCACATATCAGCCGCGTTTTGCCCACGGCCGGGTCGGCGACATACCTTTTTAGCAATACACGAGAATTGTTGTCATGTCTAAATGGCACACTCTTCAAGTGAAGAATTTGTACTTACATCTTTATAAATCCGATACTGGTCGATAGCCCACACTGTAGGCACGTGTGTCGCCATCAGCTGTGATAGCGACACGTGCTTGTTGCACGCGCGGGCGCATATCAGCCGCGTTTTGCCCACGGCCGTGTCGCCGACCACAACGCACTTGACCAGCTCCTGATGAGGCTGTTCGTTGTCCATGGTCTAAATGGAAATGTTTTATATAAAAATGTAACTTCACGCCTGTAATCCAAAAATGGTAGGTGAAGGTAGAAATAGAAATAGAAATTAGAAAATATTTTTATTTCGAATAGATCTTTACAGATACTTTCAAAACGTCAATAAATCATAAACTACCTAGAGCGAATAACCATTACATATAGTAAAAAAAAATCATATATTAATAGTAAATTAAAAATTAAAATTTAAACTATTTGGTTAAAACATAATAATCATAAAATTTTTCAATTCCTTCAATGATAATAAATGAAGAAAAAGAAAAACTTATTCGTCAAGATCAATGTTATTCACTTAGCAGAGTTCCAACGGTAAACGTATGCATTCAAGCATAATAATATAATAGTCATATTATTATGCAAACACCCGCAATTTAAATCACACGTCACGTCACGGATTACAGGCATAATTACTGAAACTTGAAAAAAACCAGCAAATGGCAAAATTCCAATAGCACTTTCCTCCCTGACCCAGGGATCGAACCCGGTAGAGGTGTAATGGCGTATTACCACGTGATTGCTAAGGAAGTTTTAGAAATACAAACAATTATATATACAACGACTATAGATCAACGTAACTGCTGCTCTATTGCTACTCCTGTGAATAAAATCATGCATGTAGAAGAATCACGGGAAGCGTGTAAAGACCAGGATATCCACACTCTCTGCGTACCCTGTACGGGACTTATTGTGAAGGTACATACTATTGTTTTATAATTATTAAATCTATTTACACAACAATATATTATTACAAGTATATGTCACTTTACTTTATGATTTATTTTTTTAAAAAGGTTTTTCTATTCAATTTTGTGTGAATAAGAGTATTGGTGTAAAAATCAAGAGGCCTATCAAGATCAAGTCTGACCTATGGTGACCAAATAGGTCGAATACAATATGTGAGGTCAAGTCTTAGGAATTGGTGTGCATCTATGAAGAGAATGATGAATGAAGTATGGAAGGTGTGTCAGAACGGGGATATCTGGTGCTCAACTCTCTGTCTACTGCGTAACAGACTTGGCATGAAGATACAAATACATTTATTTATTTATTTATTTTTAGGAGTATCAACAGCAAGTTAAATCATAAAGTAAAACAACATAACAAAAAAATCCAGAAGCCAATGACAGATACCCACGCATAGGACACAGTTTAAATATTAAAGGAAGACAGTTAACTTAAATAACTTATTAAGTAAGCAAACTAAGCATACACAAATATAGCTTACATTAAAAATAAGTGATAGTAAACAAAATCAATCAAAAAAGTCGCTGAAGTCTCTTTAGTGTGGAATCATTAGTATTAAATAGGTCAAAGTCGATACGCTTACAATGTTGATTGAAACTGCTGCTTGCTCTCCGTAGAAAAGAGTTTTGACGATAATTGGTATGAACAGGATGAGTGAATATGGGGCGGTGTATTCGAGTTGTTTTTGAAGGTACGTTAAAGAGTAATTTTGATAGTATTTATTCAAGGTTTGCCTTAGCAAGTCCTTAAAAACTGTTTAAAAATATTATTTTGGTTGAACACCCCTATTTTGTGGTTGGTAGTTAAGGTGATGCAGTTGAACAATCTCAAATATCAACACCCTATACTCCACTAAGGTAACAATACCTGGCACATTCAGCTGTAATGTAATGTATAACTATACTATAATATAAAGCTGAAGAGTTTGTTTCTTTGTTTGCTTGAACGCGCTAATCTCAGGAACTACTGGTCCAATTTGAAAAGTTCTTTCAGTATTAGATAGCCCATTTATCGAGGAAGTCTATAGGCTTTATATCATCACGCTATGACTAATAGGAGCGGAGCAGCGCAGGCGAAGCCGGGGCGGGCCGCTATTCACATTATACACATCTAATGGTAATTTATCTTGAAAAACAACTTTCTTATTATAACATTTACTTTTTTTGTTAATCGTAGGAGATCAGACTCACAGTTCTTTGTACGATTCTGTATAGGCCATGGACGGCAGGCCGCCTCGACAAGACCTGAGACTGCAGGCAAACTGTGAATGAGTGGGGCCCTTATGTTGTTTTGCCTCTGAAATAGTAATCATGGGGCCATACATGTTTTGCTCTTTACCTAATTATCAGCATGAGGGCTTAGCTAGGGGATAGCAAAATTTGAGGTCCTCAAGTATTTGGACTTAAACAATTTTAATGTAACAAGCATAATTGCTGGAGATTTTAAACAGTGACATAAAATTAACAACTTTTAAAAATTGAAATCAAAACGAAATCGTCACCAATTTCCTATATTACTCGTTGATTAAAAAAATACTCACAAATCTTTATGTGTTCCATCGCTGAATATTAATTTAATTAATTAATTAGCAAGCTTTCGATCCCAAATGTAAACAAGAAAAACAATTCAAAATTGGCAAACTGTCAAAACAATCAAAACATTTCCAAACTGTCCAAAATCTGACAACTATGAACATTTAGTGCGTTCAATTTATTGATTATTAATAATTATGTACCTGGGATATAATCCTATTAAGTTTATGTTCTTAAATAAATAACACACGTATCGGGACTTTTCATCTTTTATTGCGAAAAAACTTATTTTTTTTTACAATTCATCATGCTGTTACGATGATAAAATAAAATGCTAATGAACTGACACGAAGCATTTTTGATTCAATGAAAATAAGCGATGAAAACATAATTCAGATAATAATATACATTTTTCGCTTATATGCCAATTATTCACTTACAAGACAAGTTTCTTCAATGAGTTCTAGATTGATTCATACACTAGAGAGCACAACTGAAAGGTTACTTGTAGATCATCTGAACATTTTCGCGACACGTCTCACTGCTGCACTGAATCACTTATCACAAAGGCATCTAACACATCTAGAACTAAGACTTAAAAATTACTGTAGAGAAAATATTTAAGCGTTAGTTATCCTGCCGAGCTGTTACGGAGTGAAGTTGATTTTGTAGCAATGCAGTGATCTGCGCATGTTTTATTAATGAATCCCTTGCGCAGACCGTCCAGCCGACTGGCTGGGCCAGCACATTTTAATTTTATTATTGACAAACCCTTCGAGTCAATGAACTTAAACGCTGATTTCGAGATTTTGATTGTTATTTTGTACTCCTGCACTTTGTTCGCTTATTAGCCTTTATAAATTGACGACAAAATAGATAACATCCTTATTAGCTCGAAGTGTAAAAGGTACGTTCAGTTTAACAGGTCATTCATAGACCTGACCTGTGAAGTCACGAACTTGTAGGTCGCAATAATTGCATTTTTGTTATTTTATCTGATAAGTAGGTATTTTTGAAACTATAATAACAAAACTGATACTACCTATATCCGATAAGTAAGGAATGATCTGTCCAATCACCATAATTGGAACAATATATTACCTGCAACAACAATACCTATGTTCTCCAGCAGCCCGAATTGGAGCAGCGTAGTGAAGTACGCTCCAAGCCTCCTCCAAAAAAAATGTACTTACCTATTCTCCAAAGGCGTAGGCATTCATTACATGCCATAATCGCCACGCTTGGCACGCGAAATGTCTATCGCAGTGACGGTAGTTTTATCGCGGGACGCTGCTGCCCATCCCGCGTTGTTTTATTTACTACCGCCCTATTGGAATGGTTTGACCGCCATTGTTCGGTTGAATGACTGCACTTGCGGGTGAATTCTCTTCCCGTAGAAGAAAATTCTTCCACTCACTAGTTACGTGAATATAATTCCCATGGAATAGCTGGTGACGGTGAGCCTACAGACATCACCCCCGCGTCGGGCATTAACAAACTCATAATAGTACCTACTCACACCTCAAATTTCCACGACCGCGAGACCTCAGCGTAGGAGGTGTCATTTGGTAAGAGTAGTGGCTTGCCGCCTACATCGGTATATTATTTTGAAAGTACCTACCACCAAAGTTGGTAGCTGGCTTAGGGCTGGAAGCGCAATGGTAACTCCCCTGATGTACGATCATAGGTGACGGTGACCAATTTGCCATCACATCAGACCGTCTGCTTGTCTGTCAACATAGGCTGTTATTAAATAATTCACAACGTCCTTGGTTGTTTAATGGTAATATGCAAATACGAAAAGGCCTGAGATCCCAATTTTGATCTAGGAGTAGGATAATTAGAAAGATAGTGAAATTAAAATTTCCGATTTCGCTGAGAATGTCTTTAAGCTTCATTGGGCTCTAAGCCTAATAAAATGTACACTGCCTAAGGGACACCCCTGTGGTTTCGATCCTAAGCTTAGGGCGCTGCGGAGAGACACCTATGATAACTGCGATTAGGGCCGGTGCAAGTTTCGCTCTAGTCATTGGTTGTTGAGAAACAGAATAACGACACGCGGATCCTGCTAGAGTCGAGGCTGGGGTGAGCGCAGGAATTCATGGAGTGTTGTATATCGTGTGGTGTCGTCATTGGGATCTTTTAGGGCTACCGCACATATTAGACAAGACAGTCTAAAGACAGACTAACGCATCACAGAGCTTATGGCGGTGCGCACACTTCGAACAAGACGTCTAACAGACAAAAACGCCTAAACGACCGTTAGACACGACAGCGACAAGACTGACTCGATTCTGCACTCCCGAGCCCAAAGTGCTGTAACAACCAAATTTACGATTTTAAGATTATAGATATATATTTGATATTATGTAAGCCCATTTCAAGACCAATCTACTAAATTAATTAATTTGTTGCAACGATCACTTTTAATTTGTTTTTTCGGCTTAGGTGACAATTCATCCGCAAATGTAACTTATCCGCGGATTAAATGTCACTCTTTACAAATAGAAGGGGTCCACTCATCCGAAGTTTTGTTGTTATTCGGAGCAGTCGCCACTTAGGTAAATTCCTAGTGGTCCTTTCATCCAAAGTTGAGCAACACCTATATTATACCTATCCAAGATGGCGGCTGCATGAAGTTGTCAACTTTTTCCTCATGGGTGTCGTTTTCATGGTTCTTGAGGGTGTTGAATTCGATAGTCGTGTCAAAATGTAAATTCAAGATGGCGGCTGCATGAAGTTGTCAACTTTTTCGTCACGATTTACATTTTGACACCATTATCGAATTCAACACCCTCAAGAACCATGAAAACGACACCCATTAGAAAAAGTTGACGACTTCATGCAGCCGCCATCTTGGATAGGTATAGTATAGGTGTTGCTCAACTTTGGATGAAAGGACCACTAGTAATTTACCTAAGTGGCGACTGCTCCGAATAACAACAAAACTTCGGATGAGTCGACCCCTTCTGTTTGTAAAGAGTGACATTTCATCCGCGGATAAGTTGCATTTGCGGATGAATTGTCACCTAACTGGTTTTTTCGGCGAAACTTCTGCAATAAATACGAATTTGCTAAAAAATGGTAAAGATTCCCAGCTAAATTGAAATAAAACATACTTTTTTTTTTCAAAAGTGTGTTTCTTATAATCTGAACTGTGGTATCTCGCCGGATTTTATGCCTTATACTTTAGATAGAAGGTTCTTTCAGTAGCTGCCAACAATATACCAAGAGTAGTTTGACTGCGTATTAGTTTTTACTACAATAATACCTATGTAGTTTGTACTTGAAAAGTAAACTAAATTGGGGCCCGTGATATCTGATACTGAACGTTAGTTAGTAAAATATGCGAAATTTCGAATATGTGGCAATTAGTGGTAGAGCTCGCTCAGCACCACCGCATTGTATAATTTACCTGCCGTTCAGTGATAGTGGTAATGTACGGTGGTAGAGCTTCAATGATAGAGCTCAAAGGCACACAAAGATTATGTGAATAATATGGGTAGGTATGTCAGATAACCTATAATAGTGGGTGTAAATTTTGTGGTTTTTTGAGGTATAGAAAGACAGATTTTTTTTCAAATTATGATATGTGTGTCTAATTCGAGGTTTTTTGAGGCGTTGAAAACGAAAATTACATCTTTTATGAGATACAAGATGGCGGACATAATTACTTTTCCAAATTGTGATATGAGTGTCAATTTCGAGATTTCTTGGGGTGATGATTACAAAAATGGCTTCCGTTTTCAGAACCAAGATAGCACACAGACTTTTTTTTTCATAATTTGATATGGATGTCCATATTAAGATTTCTTGGGGAGCTGATTACGAAAATGACATGTTTTTTCAGATCCAAGATGGCGGACATAATTATTTTTCCAAATTGTGACATGGGTATCAATTTCGAGGTTTTTTTGGGGTGCTGAATACGGAAAAGTCATTATTTTTCTGATCGGATGCCATTTTCGCAATCAGCACCCCACGACACCTCGAAATTGATACACATATCATATTTTGAAAGAAAAAGTCTTTCCGCCATCTTGGATCTGAAAACGAATGCCATTTTCGTTATCAGCACCCTAAGAAACCTCGAAATTGATACCTATATCACAATTTGGAAAAATATTTATGTCTGCCATCTTGGATCTCAAATAAGATGTCCTTTTCGTAATCAGCACCCCAAGAAATCTCAAAATTGATACTCATAACATATACTGAGAAAAACAATCTGCCCGCAATCTTGGATCTGAAAACGGTTGCCATTTTCGCAATCAGCACTCCACAAAACCTCGAAATTGATACCCATATCATATTTTGAAAGAAAAAGTCTTTCTGCCATCTTGGATCTGAAAACGAATGCCATTTTCGTTATCAGCGCACCAAGAAACCTCGAAATTGATACCTTTATCACAATTTGGAAAAATATTTATGTCCGCCATCTTGGATCTCTAATAACATGTCATTTTCGTAATCAGCACCCCAAGAAATCTCAAAATTGATACCCATGACATATATGGAAAAAAAATTCTGTCCGCCGTCTTGGATCTGAAAACGGTTGCCATTTTCGCAAACCTAGCAAGTGATACATATCAGGTTTTGACAAAAAAAACTGTCAGCCATCTTGGATCTGAAAAAAAGAAGTTTTCGTAATCAGCACGCCAAGCAAGTTATGTCCGCCATCTTCGATTTGAGAGGAGATACCATTTTCGTAATTTTCACCTCAAGGAACCCTGACATTGACACCCACATTGCTTATACTATTATCGCTTACAGTAGGTACCATTTAGAGAAATGTAAATTGGAAAATGCCGTGGTGCTCGTACGCTCTGAAGTTCCATCACTGAAGTTCTACCACTGTATATTACCATCTACCCGGAACATGATAACCGTTTACATAAGATAAAGTTAAAACCAATAACCACTTACTGGCATGTAAAATAGGTAACACGAACACATAGGTATTCACGCCTTCGAGCTCGTTCATTGGAACTCTATCACGTCGAAGTGTCCATTCTATTATGTAGTATTATTACGTATTATCTAACACTGGTCAACGATCTTTTTCCTATTAATTTAAATTGCATAATTTATTCATTTAACATATTTTCGACCTACTTCATACATATATACATAAATATACATATTATAATATATATAAAATTTAATGTTTTTATATTAATAATTTTAACTTTAAAAGCTTTTTTCTTGAAATGCTGTATTTGCAGTTACTGCATTTTAGTTTTGGGCGCTCAGGCTTGTCGGCACATCCCTTTGAGTGTGTGCGGGCACGCACACCAACGAAAATACTGTCTAGCGTAGAGATGGGCAATAAACGCATCGATTACTTCCCGCCCTTAGGCGGGAATATGGGTATTTTTTTAATTAGTCTTTTGAAACAACAGTATATTTTAACTGTTAATAAGATTTATTTTAATAATTCTGTTATGGTATTTTCCAGTCCAACTGGGAGGCACACCCTTTCAAAAGAAACCAAAATTATCGAAATCGGTACTGGCGTTTTCGAATTATCGGGGAACATACATAAAAAAAAGATCCGGATGAATTGAGAACCTTCTCCTTTTTTCGAAGTCGGTTAATTATCACATTAATCATATAAAAATATATTTAATTATTAAGAACAAAGAAAATAAATATTTTTTGTAAGTGTTGGATAGAAAAATGAACCGAATATGTTCCAAAATTCTGAATATATTACTCAGAATATAATAGAGTTTCTGAGCTAGCTGGTATAAACATATTACTAAGAGGAAAAAAAACCTATTTAAGATCGAATAATAAATGATAATAGTTCCAAAAATACACCATTTTAGTGTCTACGTTGCACCCAGCCAGGGCGGGTTGCTAATGTAATTATTAGGTCGCATGATCGAAAACAATGACAAAACACATGCAGGTAAAGATAAGTATTTTTTTGGCCATAATGATGATTAAATGGTAAGATATAACTAATATATAACTATAAAAAAACATAACAACTATAGGTCTCGGGCGTGCCAACGGATCTGTATTTTGACCTCTCATTTTGTGAAGATGTTTATAGGCAGCAGACATCACTTAACATCAATATGAACTGCATGCTTGTTTGCCACCTTCATTACATAAAAACACCCAGAATATAATGTTCTGAGTTAGATGGAATAAACATATATATACCTATCCACTACCTAACTGTAACGATTTTTTAAGATATTAATAAGATTTAGAAAGTACTAAATACCATAGATCTATTCTCTATCTATCATCTATTGCGTATTTAATACTGTCGAATCCATTTCCTTTTTTGAGGTCGGTTAATAAGTATAGAAAATATCTGTAACATTGTTCTCTTATTTCACCTTCAATAATGACTAAGTATTCCATAGTAAAATATATTTAAATGCAGTAATATAAATAATACAGTCCCATTCTTATTTTCGCTTTGTAATTCAACTTAAAAAATAAATGCCCAAAACATCGGGCATTTTCCCGCTTAGCATAATAACGATGCCCATCCCTACAAGTCTGTCTTTAGACAGTCTTGACTAACGTGTGCGGCATGGCACAGACACAACTGACTAAAGACAGACGTGTCTGTGCGAGACACAACTGTCTTTAGACAGTCTTGTCTAATATGTGCTGTAGCCCTTAAGACGTGCCTTGTGAGGTAAATAAAGACTGGAATAGAATTGATTATGAACTTTAAAGAAATTCAGTAAAACGCCGTTCCCACACTACTGCATAATGTGAAAAACATATACTAAATAATACTGGCATTACTGGCCTGTTTTCTTCTCCTACTAGAGTAATGTTCACATCTTTCAAACTTCAGCGAAAAGATTGAAACTGAAAAGACATCATGTCAAAAATGTATCATTTGCAATGTCGAATATCGAGAACATAAATTCAATTTTTCAATGGATAAATATAGTAATAATGATGAGAAACAGAATGAATTTGAAACGGTTAATATAACGGAAGAAACATCCAAACCCATTTCGCAAAGATGGCGTAGCGCAAAACGTCACATGATTGGTCGATTACAAAAATGGTTTCCCGTTGGATCAGCTGTATCCATATATTCGTTTTTCAAAACTAATAACGTTGCCGACTTGATAATTAAGAGTGTCGTCGGTTTTTTCGGCGGTGTTATACTGAGCTACCTTTGCTTTATGTTTTTCATGCTCCAGTTGTCTATATCGTTCGTGCACGCCACCATTATGAGCTCCGTTATTGGTGTCCTACTATCATTGGGCTTGGCTTTCAGTTATAGCATGAGGTAATGAAGCATTCTGTATTTTAAAAGCATATTTAATGTTATTACATCTTTACCAACATGACTGACTTTACCAATGATGCAGATCAGAGGGCTGAGCAGTAGCTCTATTATAATATATCCAATGCCGTCTCTACCATAAGGGCACTCGGGGTCAGTGCCCAGGGCCCCCATCCTCAGAGGGCCCCGAAGGACCGACAATTTCTCTCACATTACGCACGGGTGCATTGTACGGTTGTACCTACCTGCTTTTCTCGTTGCACGAACGTCGATCAATGTAGCTTTTGCCCACGGCTTCGCTCGCGTGGAATTTAGTCTGCCACGTTAAGTTTCGTGACGGATTATTTTAAATATTCGTATAAACCTATTTATTTAGCTACTCGTACATCATGTACCGTAATAATTTTTAAATTAAGTATTCTGTCAATTTATTTATTGTGAAAGACAAAGTTTATCTACATGAAATACTTAAGGCGACAAATGTAGGTATTGATTTTGATTAGAGTTTGATAAATATACTAAAATGTGTATTGTAAAATAGTATCTCATTCAATTAAATTTATTTACAATTTGATCATAATGACTTCCACATAAAAGGTACCCAGCAAGACATATTGCACATCGAGGCCTACGAAAGAGACAATCAGCTAGTTTCGTATTTCCTAGGCGTTATCTCTGCTGCACACTGCCTAGCTAGCTACGTAAGCAATGACAGTCCAGTCAGATAATATGTAATAATACTACGTATAGAATGGACACTTCGACGTCCCGCCCATTTTTCCCGCCTCACCCAACCACCTCCCCTCTTATGGGCGACGGTTGGTATTCTACAGCGGGGTTGCGATCGGCCTAGTTTTGATACATTTTAAATTCTATATATTATTTATCTACATAAAAATGATGGTTGTAACGCTATTGTGTTCGATGGTAATATACGGTGATAGAGTTCCAATGCACGAGCTCGAAAGCGTGAATACTTACATGTTAACTATCTATTTGACCTGCCAGTAAGTGGTTATCGGTTTTCTCCGATGTAAACTGTTATCATGTTCTAAGTAGGTTATATACTGTGGTAGAGCTTCAGTGATGGAGCCCCAAGGCGTACGAGCACCACCGCATTTCCCAATTTACATTTCCCTAAATGGAACCTAATGATAATAATATGTAAGCAATGTGGATGTCAATGTCAGGGTAAAAATTATGGTAAAAATAGGTATCACCTCAACGATGAGGTCATGATTATTATTACAAAAATGGTCCTCCCTCCTACCTCCTTTACCTCCTTTCTAGTCAAAGATGGCGGACATAATCATTTTCCAGAAATGTGTTATGGATTTCAATTTTCTGTTTCTTGAGGTGGAGATTTTTCAAATCCAAGATACCGGACAGTTTTTTTTTTAATATGTTAAGTGTATCAATTTCGAGGTTTCTTGAGGTGCTGATTACGACAATGGCATCCATTTTCAGATCCAAGATGACGAACAGGTTTTTCCATTCAAAATATGATATGTGTATCAATTTTGAGATTTCTTGAGGTGCTGATTATGAAAATGACATCTTTTTTGAGATCCAAGATGGCGGACAATTTTTTTTTCCAAATTGTGATATCGGTGTCAATTTCGAGGTTTCATGGGGTGCTGATTAAGAAAATTGCATCCGTTTTCAGATCCTAGATGGCGGACAGACATTTTTTTTTTCAAAATATGATATGGGTTTCAATTTTGAGATTTCTTCGGGTGCTGATTACGAAAATGACATCTTTTGTGAGATCCAAGATAGCGGACATAATTATTTTTCTAAATTTTGATATGGGTGTCGATTTATTTCTTGGGGTTCTGATTTCGAAAATGCCATTCGTTTACATATACAAGATGGCAAACAGTTTTTTTTTCTTTCAAAATATGATATGGGTATCAATTTTGAGATTTATTGGGGTGCTGATTACGAAAATGACATCTTTTTTTGAGATCCAAGATGGCAAACATAGTTATGTTTCCAAGTCGTCTGGGTTTCTGGAAATGTCATCATTTTTCAGATCCAAGATGATCCAAAAAGTTTTACCGCCATCTTGGATCTGAATATTAATTATCTAATCATATTACCGATGGGTACCATTTAGGAAAATATAAATTGGGAAATGCGGTGGTGCTCGTACGCCTTGGAGCTCCATCACTTTAGCTCTACCACAGTATATAACCTACCCAACACATGATAACGGTTTACATTGGAGAAAACCGATAACCACTTAGTGGCAGGTCAAATAGGTAACATGTAGGTGTTCACGCTTTCGAGCTCGTTCAGTGGACCTCTATCAGCATATATCACCATCGAACACAATAGCGTTGCAACCACCATTTTTATGTAAATAAATAATATATAGAATTTAAAATGTATCAAAACTAGGCCGCTCGCAACCTCGCTGTAGAATACCAACCGTCGCCCATTAGAGGGGAGGAGCGTGGGTGAGGTGGGGAAATCGGGCAGGACGTCGAAGTGTCCACTCTATACGTAATATTATTACATATTCTCTGCATATGTGTTTACCCGACCTGTTAGTAAAATTCATGGCAAAGGAGATGTTGCGAGCTCGGCTCTGGTTCGTACATGTCCTCAAAAAATGGGTAAATTAAAGAAGAATCCTAAAAAAATACAATTAATTTATTCAAGAATATATTTTAGAGTTACAACCACATTTAATTCAAACGATTTTATCATTTTAACCATGTTCAACACGGCGGCGATACAGCCGACGCTTGGGATAGCTAGCCTATGTATATGAAACAAAACGAATGCTATCTGTATCTTACTAGTGCATCACATATTATCAAAAAAACGATGTATCGAATCGATCAATGTACAGCAGTTGCGATTAATTTCTTTAAATTGGAAAAAGATTACTATTTTAAGTTTTTAGTATTAACACATTAAATCGATTTCGATAGTATTTAGAAAATATAACTTTTTTCTCCAAGTACTTATTATATATGATATGTATCTACTTAGTTAGCAAATAAATGACTATGACTATGACTATAATCAAAAAACAATTTAAAAAATGTCAAAATTACATTGCCCGCCATATTCGCCATGTTTTGGGTTGAGTTGCAATTCTAACTGCAAATAATGTTTTGTAACTGCAAACAAAGCTAAATAAGTGAAAATATGCAGTAAAAAACGTTTTTATATTGATTTTGCCTGTTAATGATATTGTGTACAATATATGGCCATACATTTTTGCAACATCTCCTTTGAAGTAAATCCATGCAGTACTTTTTGAGTTTAGCCCGGACAAAACAAACACAAAAATCTTAAAAATTGTATTTTTGGCTTCGATATCGATATATAGTTGTATGTAACCTATACATTGCAATGAGATAGATCGAGATTACCACATAGCATGGAAGGGAAGAGACTCGTGGTCAGCAGTGGGACGTAACAAGGGTTGTTGCCATGTTACGTCCAACCCTTGTTACGTCGTTGGGTGCGTGTGTGTGTGTGTGTGGGGGGGGGGGCAAAAGGGCCCCGAATTCTTGTGTGCCCAAGAGCCCCAGCATAGGTTAAGACGGCCCTGAATATATCTACTGCCAAATGTTAGTAGTCACAACTAGGGAGTGGATATTACGTGGTGCATAATGCATGGCTTCATAATTTCCGGTGCAGAGGTATCTAAAAGATCGTAGACTTTTTACTGGTGGTTGAGCTCCAGTGACGGAGCTCGCGGGCGTAGGCACCACCGCATTACCTAATATATTTGCCGCTAAATGGTAGTGTTCAGCACTATCGTGTTCCGGTCAGGTGGTGATGTACGGCCCTGTAATTTCCGGCACAGAGACATAACACCTTAGGCCTCAGGAGTGGTAACGCATCTGCATTTTGACCTTGGTCTTTGTGTAGGTGTCTATAGGCTGCAGTCATCACTTAACATCAATGTGAAATGCTTGTTTACCACTTCCATTACCTACATTAAAAAAACGTAAGAAGTAGTAAGATCTCTTATTTTTAAGACAATGTCTATGGGGCACATGCCATCAATGAAATGAAGTTAATTACTTAGTACAGTTGATTACCCTACATGTACTAAATTACTAGACAGGTAGACAGGACACTCCCCTTGGTATCACGGTTCCAGTTTCCAAAAGTCTATTTACCATACTTTCACATAGTAACATGACAGATGACGTAGAAGCGACTCATATTTAAAAACGGTTCCATTTTAAAAAGTGAGTCGCTTTTTGCGACTTCCCGACTGTTTGTTCTCGATGTCTTTTCTTTAAATTCAACTTCATTGGTACAGCTCCTCTTTTTTCCTCTTCGTATCAGATTCTTTTATATCGAAGATCATCGTTCCATATTTACCATAACTTTTTCTAGGTGCCTGGTATTCCTGTTGATACCGCAGATGTTTTCTCGTGTGGGCCGTTACACCTTAACATGTTACGCTTTAGTGCTCATCTTGACTGGACCAGCTGCTAACACTCTCAAGAATTCCGAAGTGCTGTCCGAATCTATGGCTTGTAGTCAGGTACCTGTTTTCCGTAAACGTATTTTGAATTTGTGGATCAAGTATTGAGATAAAAGAACCTAGATATACGAGTACCTACTACTTTAACCTTTAGTCATTTACAAACAGTAGAGCTCCATAGACGAGGCTTGACCCTGTTCTTAGAGACATAAATAATGGCAACCCTTGATACGTCCCACGGCTGGACATGAATCTCTCCGCTTCTTGGGAGGCCTGGAGCTTACTCAACCACGCTGATCCAATGCGGGTTGGTGGAGATAAGGGGTAGTGGCCAACCCGTTGTCAGATGTTTTCAAACCGCCCATAAGGACTCCGACAAGGTTTAACTACTACTATCTACCGATAGCAACCGGTACCGACGGCTTAACGTACCCTTCGAAGCACGGAAACGCGCATTTTAATTTGCCGCTAGGAGTCACCCATCACACACCCGACCGCGCCCGTATCGCTTAACCGAGTAGATCGCTTCCGATCTACACCAGCCGCGGGGTCATGCGCTTCAGCTTCAGCTTAGAGACTAATTATGCACCTATGTTCCTACACCACTGTGTCAGGGGCCGTCCATTAATCACGTGATGTTTTAGCGTCGTTTTGATTCCCTCCTCCCCCTTGGTGATACGTAGTGAGGTTTTAGATAAACCCCCCACCCCCACCTAAGATCACGTGTATTTTTTTGGAATATGAAATTTTGTATTTTGCGTGTAAATTGCTTAAACTGGCGATTGTTAGGTCGAGACGAAATTGGCACTTTTCGGCTGAAATCGGGCACTCGAAGTAGAAATAAACACACGTGATATCTACATATATGCCCCCCTCCCCCTTGCGATGTTTCGTGATTTATTCCGGATCCCCCCCTCCTCCTTTCGAGCCTCGCGTGATTAATGGACGACCCCTTAGTATAAGTAGTAATAAGTAGGTATGTATATTCACATTTACTTCACACCGATGTGACCATTATGTTGAGATAGCTTCTATGTTAATGAAGGAAACGATTAAGGTCTTATTCATAAAAACGCTTATAGAAGGTTTATAGCATTCATTAGTTAAAATGCTCTATAAGCCTATCAAACATTCTATAAAATTGTTTATTCATAAACGTTGTATAAACCTCCCATAGTTAAAATTCTGGTAATAGACAAAATGTTGCCAGTGCAAGGAATTCAGTTGACAGATGGATCCAACAAGAGATCAAACACGCCGAAATTGTCTATAAATTACGTGTGAAAATGACCTTATATCGAATAAAAGGTAAAAAATCAACGTCAAAGGTGACATAAAGTCATATCAAGTCATTCCTAGCTTCGTTCCATTAATCAACCGCAACGACCGCGACCAAGACCGCTGAAATTGTCGTTTTGGTGAAAGCACAAAATATTGGTAGATCGGAGTGGAGGCAATGCAGTCGCGAACAGTGACGTTATTTATGACGTCAAACGACCGCTCGCGACGACCACGGGCCACAGCTGGAACAATACAAAGGGCGTTACGGTCGTTGTGGTCGATTAATGGAACGCGCCCAATGTCAATTTCAACAATCAGCTATTGAATGTCGGCCATGTTTTGTCCTTATAGCACTGATAGAGTAGGGTTCTAGCCTCTATAACTTTATAGTGGGTTTATAGAGTGCTTTAGCGCTAAAATGCTATTATGAATAACGTTTTTCTTATAGCATACTATAGCGAGCTCTTAGAGGTGTTATAAATTTTTATGAATAAGACCGTTAGTATTCTGTTGAATCACGAAATTACATTGAAAGGCCACGACACACCCTGACACAATAAATTCGAGCATTTACTAACGTCCGGCAAAAAAAATAATTTAAACTTTACATTTTATGAAAGTTCACTGCTTTCATTTAATCCCTCTATTTAGTTTTATTATATTTAGGTATTTTCTTTTCTTTGTAAAATTTCTGTGGTCATAAAAAATAAAATACGTGTGGAGACGTCTTAAAACCGGACAAGTGCGAGTTTGACTCGCGTGGTGAGGGTTCCGTACATAATCTAAATTTAATATGTTTTTTTAAATACTCAAACTTCTTATAGATTTTCCAGTAATCTATAGGCAAATAACTATTTTCCACATTTTTTTCAAAATTTTAAGTTCAGTAGTTTCGGAGATAGGAGGTGGTCAATTTTCGTCGTTTTTCTTAAATAACTTCAAATTTATTCATGCAAAAATTATAAAAAAAATATATCTGAGATGCTGACAACAACCTCTTTCATTTGATATATCACACAGAACAGTTTTTTTTTTTAATTTTGTGATTTACCCCCAGAAAGTGGCCCCCCTGTTTAAAATTTATTATTTTACTTGACATGTTCATCTTTGGGTCACCAATTTACATTTATTCATCTAATTTCAACTCAATCGGTTGAGTCTCAACAGTTTATGAAAATTTTCACTGTCTTTTGGCCACATTGTGATACACCTTGCAGGCCTTGCACTTACAGCTATTTTTCAGTAAGGAGACAATACTGCAGTATGCCGACAGAAAACACTGAATAAACGTGGACGTGTAAGTTATTTATCGCCATTTAAAAGTGGATGTCTCAGGCTCAGAAAAATAATTATTCCGAGGTTTACGGCCGATAATTTTGTGACAATATCATAGGTACATAAGAAAACATGCGTCACAAGCCGAACGCATAGGGCTTTGGGCGATCGTGCCTCTTTATTGTCTCAATCTCTTGGTCCGCGCTCTTGCACGCTTACTTGCACGCTCGGCCCAAGCGGAACGTGACACTTTTTCGTGCATGCAGCCGGCGCGGCGTTCATTGATTTATAAAACTTTATCACGTCAAAAACTATAACAAATAAATATCTGCAACAACCAGCATTTTTTTATCAACCTGTATGTAGGCAGCTACACTAATATCAGTGACCAAAGTGCAGATACATTGCCACAGCTGTAATTTGAGTCGTTTAGCCTCTGTAACAGAGATCATAGGGCAACATAATCTCTGTTACAGAGGCTAAACGACCGAGGCTCTGCAACATAACCATCCAATCGAAACATAGTGTTGAACATTAATATTTAGCAGCAAGGTAGATTAATGACTTAAATAATGCCTATACGCGTTGTACAAAAAAGGAACAGTCTGCACGGGGCCTAATATAATCCACACAAATACACACTACAGTATAGGTACCTATGTATGAATGCTATTGAACTCATAACTCTTCAGCCCTACTACAATGAAAACGATATGGGAATTCAGACATTTTTTTATGTAACGAAGGTGGCGAACAAGCATGCAGTTCACATGGATGTTAAGTGATGACTGCAGCCTGTAGACACCCAGATAAAAACCAGAGATCAAAATGCAGAGGCGTTGCCACCACTGAGACCTAAGTTGTTATGTCTCTGTGAATGTTATTACGGGGCCATGCAATTCGCAGGAAAAGCTACTATCATAAAATGTTGGTTCCGTGACGCCTCAAAAAGCGATATTTTGCAGGAATAATTCTTCCAATAGTTCACTAACACGTAGGCAAAAAATTACCATCTCGGGAAGTTGGTTTTTATTGGTGGTAGAGCTCCAGTGACGGAGCTCGCGGGCGTAGGCACCACCGCATTACCTAATATACTTGCCGCTAAATGGTAGTGTTCAGCACTATCGTGTTCCGGTCAGGTGGTAATGTACGGCCCTGTAATTTTCGGCACAGAGGCACCTTACCGCTTCAGCCTTAGGCTTCAGGAGTGGTAACGCCTCTGCATTTTGACCTTGGTCTTTGTGTGGGTGTCTATAGGCTGCAGTCATCACTTAACATCAATGTGAGCTGCATGCTTGTTTGCCACTTCCATCACATCAAAAAAAAGTGTTTGTACAATAGGTAAAGGCAAGGGTTTATTGATTTGACGTTCCAGTACCTGCGATCAAAATTTTTTTCGCCTTGTAAGATATGTATACCTAGTCGTCATATAATTTATGTATTTATATAATCGGTTTCTTATAGTATCGTATTTATTGAGCGTAGTATTTTAGAAAATTTAAATTAGTTTTTTAAAATAATAGTATTTTCCAAATCGCATCCCAGACATTAAGGCTTAAGCCAAGTCATTGGCATGTATGCGAGTAAGTGGATTGCCAATTTCAGATAAGCTGTATAATAACTCAATAAATATTGATTTATTTTCAATGTCTATATATTTTCAGTTTTGTGGAAATATTTGTTGACAATTTTTTTTTTATTAGCAACTTTCACCCATTTGTTAACTAATTAAATGTGTTTGAAACTAAAAGTTTAAAACATATAAAATACGCCTATATCCCTTCAATAATCTCTGAGCGATTATTGCGTCAACCCAGAACTTTCTTTTTTCACTTTTGTCCTCAAAAGCCAAACCTCAATGACAAACCTTGCTCTGTAAATCCACTTTCCTCCTTATACTCAAGAGATTCTCTCAGCTCTCTGTCTATGACGTGCTGCTCCACCGACAAAAAAACGGACGTGGGCGTTGAGTCGGTTACAAAATCAGACCGATTATCTATCCTACAAAAAGTAGGACGTAGGTGGGAGCCCTTAGGCACCTATGTGACGTTTGTAGACCATTTTGAATAAGTTTTGATCAACACCAATCTATCAGTGCGTAGATACAGTATGCAGCAGAGATAACGCTCTACGCTACGAAGACTAAACTAGCCGATTGTCTCTTTCGTAGGCTCGATATGCAATATTTTTTGCTGTGTTCTGTACTCACCTAGCATTTCTATTTACTTAACCTTTAATATTATTCAATGCTTGAACTAAGACAATTCAAAGTTTTAATTTTTTATCTGATTATCACCTGTTACCTACTTAAAATCTCTGGCTTGATAAAAAAATACGAAAGCTGTATTAGAATAAAAACACAAACAAACAATTAACCCGCTTTTAAAAATTCAGTTGGTTGTTAATATTGTTAAAGATTTTATATAGCAACAAGAATGTCATTTTAAATAGCGCCTGTATGCACCATCAGGTTTAGGCTATCTCAGACGACACGTGCTGACTGCTAGGAATGTGTAATTTTGAAAAGAGGTGTAGGACCTAATCTGTCATAAATTAAGTAGGTATCCCCAAAATTTTGGCAACTGTAGACCCGGGCCGAGTTTGTCTTTTATGACAAATTAGCTGGCCTAGCCTCAGTCTAGGGCAGATACCACTGATGATGGATCGAGACCACGGAAGCTAAAAAAGGAACCGTTGTTGATTTTATCATTTGAGTTTAGATATTTGCGAAATATTTTTTATTCTAAGTCCAGCTTCAAAAACGTCAAGTGAGAAACTTCTTACGTGATGTCATGGCGCATATTGCACCAGTAACAAAATAAATCGTAAACAGAGCTGAAACGAGCGTGACTACAGAGCATTTTATTTTACAGTAGATTTCATCGCCAGACTGTTTATCGCGTTTTTAATTTTAATATTTATAAAGTAACAAGCTGACCCGGCAAACTTCGTATTGCCTCACAATGAAATAATGTGTCAAAGGTTTGATAGATACGGATTATTTGTAATGAAAAATGAAATTATGTTTTTTACTATTCTCCTTCAATTTCTTCATATTTTCTTACCTTTAAACCTTCACTGGGCTTCCAGAAATAATTCAAAACTAAAATTAACCAAATCGGTAGAGCCGTTCTCGAGTTTTAGCGAGACTAATGAACTGCAATTGATTTTTATATAATATACTAGCGGCCCGCCCCGGCTTCGCCCGCGCTGCTCTGCTCCTATTAGTCATAGCGTAATGTAAGCTATCCTATCTCTCAAGTTGGATCGAACTGCACATGGTGTGCGAATTTTATTATAATCGGTTAAGTGGTTTAGGAGTCCATTGAGGACAAACATTGTGACACGAGATTTATATATATTAAGATAGACGTACCTTTACACTTGTATTCCGTAGGTAGACAGAGATTCATGTATTCATGCATTCGATTCGCTTGCTATGTTTTTTGAGTCCCAAAAGGGATTTTTTGCATTTACTCGAGCGCGTCAGTTCTGAGGTATCGATACCTTGTAATTTATCTTACCAAATCTGATCTGTCTATATAGGGCCGCGTCTCAGGTCAGCTGTTCTTCATTTTCAAAACACCGTTGTATTTATGAGGAGCTTTCTTCCAAATCGTCAGAATTTTGGATAGGACCTTGTTTTGGAAATATACAACATACCCTCAGAATATCTGCGGCGTCCTTGACTCGTGGCATGGATGCCGTGATCTTTTCAAATGGGTCAAAAATATAGTACTTAAGCATGTAAGATATTCAGAGGGGCTGTTAAATGAACACGATCGAAGCTTCCATCTAAAATTCGGACTATTTGGGCGTGAGATAAGCAGCATTTTGAAAAAAAAATAACTGCCCCAATGGTGCGCCCTGATATTGTCACTTCAGGTTTGGTAGAGATACACAACAGGGTACAAGCTATCCCTCAAATCCACTGGTAGAACTCCAGTGACGGAGCTCGCGGGCGTAGGCACCACCTCATACTAGCCGCTAAAGTAGGCACCACCTCATTACCTAATATACTAGCCGCTAAATACCATTTATCAGCACTATCGTGTTCCGGTCAGGTGGTAATATACGGCCCTGTAATTTCCGGCACAGAGGCATAACACATTAGGCCTCAGGAGTGGTAACGCATCTTGCTTTTTGACCTTGGTCTTTATGTAAGTGTCTATAGGCTGCAGTCATCACTTAACATCAATGTGAACTGCATGCTTGTTTAGCACTTCCATTACATAAAATAAAATATCCTTAATCTGACGCCCTCGAGTAAATGCAAAAAAACTCTCTTGCTTTCCTTCTATTATGTGTGGTGGCAAGTAGCGAGCCTATTCTTCGAGCGCGCTTCGAAAATCTATGAATGTCCATAGAGGTGCTTAAGGACATTCATAGATTTTGGAAGCTAAAAAGTTCCATTGTAAAACTGTGGTATACCTATCTTTTCCTATTGCGGAAACTCTTATTGATTTGATGTTAAGTCGATAACCCGGTCAGAGGCCCTTGAACCCCAATTGGAGCTCCACTACTTATCAATTTTCCATGCACTGCAACATGATCATAAGAATATCCTTAAAGAAGATATTAACATCTCAGGATTTTGCGAACTATCCTCAGTTGAAATTTAACGGTGTTTACGTTTTATGGATTTGTTGTATAATTTTATAATTTTTATTTTTTAAATAATATCATGATAAGAGCTAATAAGCATACAAGTGCATATGGATGGTAACTGAATATTATAGCCGTATAGCCTATAAACATCTACTTAAATCCAGAGATTTCAATGCATTACCATCTCGGAAACCTAAGTTGTTGTGCTTACGTGCCGATGATAGACGCCGTAGGCACAATTATATTTAAAAAATTCTCAATATTGTACTGACTGGGACGTAAGCTGAAAAGGGATTGATTTTTAAAGTCGTCTAAAATTTAATGTAGCTCAAACTGAACTGGATTTCAGGAGCAAATAAAAGCGGACGTAAAGCAAATAGCTGAAGGAATGAACAAGCCTCTAAACGCAATAAAAGAGACTATAAAATTAATGGTAGACGGCGTGAAGCGGTGCACGTTGATATTGAAAATGGTTTTATTGAAGATCGATAGAATGGTGAAGAATATTGGTAAGATATGTTTAAGAGTTCATTCGGTGCACGCAGTGGCTTTGTTTAATCTTCAGATTTAATGAAATCTAAATACGAGAATTTTGTGTAAAATAGATGAGTAGTAATTAGCAGAGAACTTTTGCTAGGTACGTTGAGATTCCGGGTTAAGGCCCGTATGAGAGGGATTGAGTTGAGTATTATTAGGATTTTTTTAGTGCCTTAGTGGCTCCTTCGGTGTTTGGTAATGTAATATCAATAGGCTCGTAACCTGGTCTATTCGGTTCTTGGGACAAAATACTTAGCTGATGAGCCATCAAGAAGTTAATATAGATATTGCAAGCTGTAATGAATATTATGAATAATTAATGTTGATCATAAATTATAATATATGTTATATCGATTGTAATAATGCATCCAGGGACATATTATTATGCATTATTAAAAGTATGTTAAATAAGTATTAAGCCTTTCATTTGCTTAATACTTGATATGACACAAATACCACTTAAGTCAGGTTCGTCAGCGATCAGCCTTCAGGGGTGCGACCACCTATCGACATTGCTATTGTCGTTGTCATTGCTGTCAAATTTTCATGTCGATTTGTAGCTCCTTTAAAAGCAGTAGTGATAATCTGATTGTTTTTCTTGCTTTCGTAGGTGAGAAACAAGCGATAATGGTAGATTATTTCGATTATTGTTATTTAGTTAAAGTAAAAAACGACATAAAAATTTGACAGCAATGACAACGACAATAGCAATGTCGATAGGCGGTCGCGCCCCAGTTAATCATAAATATTTTTTTTATGTTCACATGTTAATTTAATATGGCTCTTGCGTTACTTACTAGGTACATACGGACTTTTTAGGAGTCACCATTTATAACCAGCGCAGCGTCATGCTGTCCTCAGGCCTGCTACGGGCTTGGGTAGCGGAGCTTGTCACATCAACAAGCATCGTTGTAGGCCCCGGGAAATTGAGGAATCACCGAGCCACCGAGGCTCTTCCAGTCCAGTCCCACCCTGTTTCTACCCATTGTATTACCTTATAATAGATGCATCTGTCTAACATACCCGAACAAGGCAAGCATGAAGATGTTATGTACATTTTTCCAGTTGATATTCAACAATCCACAAGATCTTGGCTGTTAAAAATATGTAAAATCTGCAACCAGAGCTTCGGCACTTCATACGAGCGTTGCTTAAGATCTCTTGATGAGGGAGCATCAAATTGTAAAGCAACTTTTGGTGTTAATTCATGGCTGTGTAATGTCACTTTTAAAACAATTTGCTGGCCAGTGAGGCCGTACGCTACAATTTTCTCTCCTGCTGATGTAGCGAAGGTTTCTTTAGCGGCAACGGTCAAGAGAAGTAAGTTTTCTTCTCAATTTTCTGTATCTGGTGAATGTACGACCACTAATTATCGTCATGTTTATCAATATGGCTGGCTAACTTTGAGAAAGAGAATATTTTCTCCGCATAGTTTTATCACAGTTTAAGAATTCATATTAATACATTCTTCAGACTGTGGTTGTGTCATACCTAAATAATTAAGTAAATTTGTTTTTATTTTTGTATTCAGCTTCCAAAAACGAAACTCTTAAAATTTTGTCACATTTGATCATAATAATATGACTGCGTGTATGAAAAAACGAGACAAGGCAAAAGTATTCATAGTTTGCCCGAATCTTAACTTAAACCTACGCAAGTCTCATAAACTTAATGACTTAGAAAGTAATGAACAATTTTACAGAACTAAAAATATTATCCAATCGTATCAAAACAATGCTTTTCATCAAGATGCACATTCACCGCGTCAACACATTTAGCAACGCTACTCCTAGTGGTCAAATGGCCGCTGGTATCGTGACAGAGATCAGGAATAAGGCGGATCCTATCATCACTTGGTTATCTTGGAGTTCCTGCATCACCAGCATGTTTATCCTTCTTATAATATGCAGGTTCTAAATCACGTATATTTTCCAAATATTATCTATCTCTCGGCTTAAATGTTTCAATAATGTCAATTGGATCTTAAAATATGTATGCAGTCATAAAGACATACTAAATATTATTTTCTAATTTTTTGTAATGTAATTTCAGAGCAAAAAATTACCAGCACATGTATGAAACGAGATGTAGATTTGATAATCGCTATATAACTAAAGAATTTAGGGAATTGGATACAAAACGATATCGAGAGGGTAGGGAAACGGTTTTACCACTAAACAGAAGAGAAATAAACAAATATGTTGCCGTGCGTATATTACTTCTAACCTAATTATTGATAATGTTAATTAGAGATCTCTCTTTTCATTAACTGGAGTAATATATACGGAATAATTATTTATCTTTCAAATCAATCTTTGAATCTTCTCTAAAGGAAAAAAGTGATCCCATTTTCCCTTTCAAGGCTTTAGGCTACCAAGCGAAGTCAATGCTTCTTTATTCTGGCATTTCATTTTTATGTCTATATGAACTAGTTCCTTAACAACGACCGATGCGCTATATTTATTAATTTTATATTCATAAGTACAATTCGGTGATTAAACTTTTTGCAGACATCATCAATAAGTCTTGTAGCATCAGAGAAAGTTCACATGACTCGCTCAGCTATATTTATGGTGATAACTACTTTCAAGCTAATTATACACATAATAGCAGACTACAGCTTATACTGGGTCTTGATGGTCATCGTATATCATGAAAAACTACAAACACCAATCTCATGTTAGTAAATAAATACTCGTAAAATAATTAAATACCCATTGAATATAATACGTATTATCTTTATCTTTTCTCTACAAATTCTCGTGTCACAATGCTAGTTACCATACTCCATACTCCTCCGAAACGGATTTACCGATTGTCATGAAATTTTCTGTGCCTATTGGGTAGGTCTGAGAATCGGCCAACATTTATTTTTCATACCCCTAAGTGACAATATATTTGGACATTAAATTTTTTTACACATCTAAGGCGATACGAAGTTTTACGGGTCAGCTCGTAATTATTTAATACGTAGTTACATTACCATCGACCTTAAATTACATTTCAAAGAGTAATTTTGTATACGTTGTACGAATTTTTATTAAAACCATCTCTTTCTATTTTAGCAAGTTCTTTCAATCCTGGAGTGCGTGTGACGGGTTCAGGATTAGTATCTGATCTGTTTAGGTGTATGCTGAATTCTTTATCGATACCTCTGACAAGAACAATAAATTCTCCTAAATCATGCCTTCCCAATCCAAATCCTCCAGAGTTAAAACGTTATGGACAAATAAGTAAGATTTTCCTTTTTAAATAATTATATTTTTAATAGAATCACGTAACAAAATATATAATAATGTATTCTATGAAATTGGATATAAACATACATACTAGATAAATTTAACATGCAATTATAAACTGTGATGCGAGTGATGCGACTTACTAAATGAGGACAAAAGCTAAAGAAATCATCTAAATAACACGCTTTACGACATTCTTGAAATTATTGTCAAGTTCTGTAATTGCCTATTTTTAGATAACAAGACGCATTTTACATCATCATTTAATGCCTAATATAAAAATATGAATAATAATTTAGTACAAAGCAAAAATGGAACATTTTCTATGGTCATGTTATTTGATAATATTCTATCCATGATACCACATTACTTATTTATTTTGTCAGGTTTAATAATTATTCTTTTGTGGTTTTTCGCGTTATTTGAACCATATGGTTTGAGACTAAGCCATTTGATAATGGGACGTTATAGACCAGAACGGGCCAAAGCGCGCGCTGCTTGGTTATATAACCACATACTACGAACAAGAGGTAATTATTACTATGTGATTTATTGCTGTCTATTGTACTTGCACCAATTGTTCATGGAATACATTACAGTTGCTTGCAGAGGCCCAGGAAGACCAAGGCTGACCTACCATGACCAAATAGGTCGAGTTCTGTCTGATGGTGGGGTCAAAAGTCTTAGGAATCGGCGTGCATGTATGAAGAGAATGATGAAGATAGACGAAGCACGAGAGGTTTGTCAGAACCGGGATGTCTGGCGCTCTACACTCTCTGCCTACCCCGTTAGGGACCTGCCGTGAAGATACATACATACATACATACATTACAGTCATTACTGCTAAAATTGTTACATTTAGAATTTATGTAATTACTAGCTGTTGCCCGCGGCTTCTCCCGCGTGGATGTCGTTTAAAAAGGTTTAAAAAGTAGCCTATGTTCTTTCTCAAAGTCAACTCAGTACCAAATTTCATTAAAATCGTTTCAGTCGTTTGGACGTGAAAAGGTAACAGACAGACAGACAGAGCTACTTTCGCATTTATAATATTAGTAGGGATGGAAGGTAATATACAACATAAGACCTAAAAATTCTGTGAAAATTTTAAGCGTATTCTTGCTGCCGCCGTTATTATCGAGAAAAAAATATACGAAAAAAAAACACCTTTATTGTTGGCCCTTGGACCCCTTAACATTTTCATTTTATTATATTTAGTAATTAATTTTGTCTTTATAGCGGTAACAGAAATACATAATTTGTGAAAATGTTAGCTTTTTAGCTATCACTATTTATGAGATACAGCCTGGTGACAGACAGACAGACGGACGGACGGACAGACAGACAGCGGTGGATTAGTAATTAGTAGGATCCCCCTAAAAGATAGAACTAAGATACAGAATAGCTTAAAAATATTCGATATGATTCTTTAAATTGACATAACTTTTTTATTTCTCAACCGATTCACATGAAACAAACAATAAATATTAAGTAAAACTTACCACAATATATGTATATGTGAAAACGCAGATCGAATAAGCCGTTTCTGAAATTAGCGTGCACAAACACACAGACAAACAGACATTTTTCCGGGATAAAAAGTACCCAGTGTTGTGCGCCAAAGGTTAAAGTATAATCATACCAAGTTTCATTGTAATCGGACCAGTAGTTTTTATGTGATGCTTGAACAAACAGACAGACAGACAGATAGACAAAAATTTATCTAATCACATATTTGGGTTCGGTATCGATATAGTATCATCGATAGTATCATCGATATAGTATCATCCCCTGGTATTTATTTTTTTAATATTTTTAATGTACAGAATTTACACTTCTACAGTTTTATTATAAGTATAGATTATATTAGCCTTTGGGACTCTGCCGGTGAATGACAAAGAATGACTCTTTTTCTTTTCTTTTTACTCTTTGTTTTCAGTTTGTAAAGGGGAAATGAGGCATTCTACTGATATACTTTTTACATTAGTTCATTATATTTAGTTTTAACTTAGTGATATTCTTGACTATACATATATTTTTTATCTTGTTTGACATATATCAATTGTTATTCACTTTAATTTATTTTGTTTGTTTTTGACGTGTCATAAGAGGTGCCTGTCACCCTAAATGAATAAATGAGTTTCTGATTCTGATTCTGATGAAAATATTGTCGCAAATAGAAATTATTTTACAGGTAGTTTTATGAAATTGGCACGAAGGAAATTACATAAGGAATATAAATATAAAACATGTGAAAATTTAACATTTCGGAGCTGGATGGACAGCCACGTAAAGTTAGTAATCGATAAACGTTATGATAAATTAGCTGTAGGATTTACGTAATTCAGTCAACAAATATGCAAATAAAAACCTTTGTTTAAGCTATCAATGCCTACGGTCGCTATTAGGGATCTCGTCTAAAGAATTGAACTGTGTACTATGTTCCACTAAGGAAACAATGAATACCAACACGCAGCTGATTAGGTAAATTTTGAAACACGTAGCGTTTACTGGTTTAAATATCTTTCTTCTTTACAAACTTCTTAGCCAAAGTTCTTGAAAAGTGAATGCATATTAATAAATAAAGTAAACAATACTATTTCTAGGTGTGAAGCTTTCGTATGTCCTGGTATATACTGCATAACTTGCTTTTCTGATATTGGAAAGTTATGCACCATTTGCTTGTCACCTGGTGACTATGGAGATCAAAGCGATATAAGTTTAGAAAGGTTGGTTGATTGGTTGATAACTATGAATAAAATGGAACCAACAATCGAAGCGTTGATTGTATGAGAGTTACATTTCTATAGTAGGTATTCTATACATTATCATTCGTAGGTTGATAAAGAATATTTTAAATGCATGTTACAGTTAATTGTTTACTAAGTTATTTATGTTAAATAGAGATTCATCGGAAGAAGGTAGTAGCAGTGAAGATAATGATGATACTAAAAAAGATCCCACGCAACGCTTAGTAAGTGATAATATAAAACTCTACTTACGTAGTTTTTGTTTTTTTTTTTAATTATTTACATAACAATAAATAATTTATTTTGTTAGTTAAGATCGAGTAAAATATATAAAAGCAAGAATGTTTTTGAACAAAATAATAAAGAAAAGAACACAACTCCGAAAATCAATTCCAAATCTAGTAATGATGTAATAAATAAAGAAGTTGTTCCTTTATTGTGCGTTGAAAATTTAGATTACAACTCGAATAACTGTAAAAAATTGTATAAAACTGACCAAAATTTAACTGAAGAACTTTGCGTGACAAATGTGGCGGAAGATAACAATATAACGACGAATCTTACAACTTATCGGGATGACAACCATTACCATACATTTGTTAAAAATGTTGATATGTCTTCTCTTATTGGAGTGGCAAATCATTCATGTAACTCCAAACATAAGAAGAAGCGAAATTTCAAACTGTCTAGGAAAAGATGTCATAGAATAAATATCAGAAACAAATATAATAACGGTGGAAATATAAAAAAGAATATCAATGTGTGCAATCGTGCGATTTCATATAGTTGGAAAGTATTAAGATATAACATAGCGGGAAGCAACTATTACTTCATTCATTTAAATATGAAATCATTTCTCAAATTAAACTCAATACACCGAATAAAATTACTAAACGCTTTGAAAGAAAATCGGAAAAATGTCGTATGTCGAAAATACATAACATTAAATGACAAAATCTTTGTTAATTTTTCACAAATTAAGAACTTGTCATATTCTAAAGATAAAAAAGAATCGACAAACTCTAATAATAAGTTAGAACAACACAAACATGAAATCAAGGAATGTAAGACAAATTTTAAATCTCATGAGATCACACACGAAGGTAGAAAACAAAACATCGAGTTAAATCAACATTTGAAAAAAATGACTTGTCGTATGAGAGAATTTTATGTGCCCTTTACAAAATTATTTACTAAAAAATACACATACAGACCTAAATGTACCGGAAAAGATAATTTAAGGAAGGAGGCCATACCATCACCTCCATGCACAACGAATCACAAACGTAGAAAAAAACATGCGTTAAATATTGAATATACAAAAACAAAGAAAGAGAAAAAAGATAATGATAATTCAAGATTTTATAGAATTTCTAAATATTTCCGAGACCAGGATTGGGTTCAAAAGAATTTCTCCCGAAATTCAAGAAGTATACTGAAAGAAAAGAAAGTAGTATCAGAAAAATCTAAATTATTAAGTGTATGTATTAGATCAACAATATAATATAATATTTTTTCGTTATGCGTCTTATCTAAATTATGTCTCACAATGTTTCAGGACCTGCGTCTCACTGGTAAAACACAATATATGTGTTTTAACCTTCATAAATGCAATAGAAAGATCGCATTGGAAAATAATCATAAAACACGCAAAAGTAAATTTTCTATTCATATGCTTGCATTAATACATTATTGTTTTTGAAATCAATTTCTATTGCACTAATTTCTAAAATCGATTCATTTTTAGAAAATAAGCTATCTGAAGTAAATAATAATATGAATAAAGATAATGTTGAAATGACCACAAATATACACTGTAAGGAAGGTAAGAACAACTAACAACTGAATCCCTACATTTAATATTTAGTACCTACTTAAACATTGAACCTACTGGGACACGGGACAACAACTTATGAAGTGTGTTTTCTAGATAATCCATCAAGATCATCGATATTTTGCATGCTTGGAAGAGTAAAACGCTATCGTTCTTTTGGAATCACTAATCATGTTGACAATGAAAGGTAAGTTAACAAAATAATCCAAATAATCACGTACTCTATGCAATATTGTTTGAAAGAAATTAATAGAGACAGGGATTAGGTAATGACCCGAACAATTTTTATTCCCAAAATAGAATAATGAAATAACACACAACGATTAAAAATGTAATTAAACATGCTTAGTTTTAATTTTATAGATGCGATGCAGCTACTGGAGTTAGTAAAAAATACTTGAACAAACATGAAATAGTAAGGGTTGTAAAGAAAGAGAATAAAACAGTAAGAATTATTAAGTACCTACTACCTTATTGTAAGTTACAATAGCTCTGTTTATTTGTAAAAAGTGACATTCACCTAATATTATTCTTTCAGAAAATTGGTTCCAGTAATTCTACCGATACAAAAACAAAAAACATCGTCTTTAATGACAAAACAACGCCGTCTATGAAATATATGAATATAAACAATGTTAAATTGTATGATGTTTGTTTTTTAATGTTAACTTAATTTCATTTGTAATTATTTACTTATTAGCCAAATATTTTTTTGTTGCAGAGCAATATCTAAATATTGTCTTCACTTGCGGTAAGTTAAAACTAGTTTTTAACAATTTGGTATAAAATTCAACAGAATTAAAAAAAAAACTGTTTTGTTCAGATTGAAAAATCCCTTACCAATCATAAAAGAGTTGTATTCAAGACTGGAAACTGATAAAATAGAATCACTTGATAATTGTATTAAGGATAAAGAAAAAGGTTCAGTTATTAAATAAATAAATTACATTCAACAATTTTGACGAATTAAGCATGCACCTAATTATATTTGCATTCTTTTTTCATTTTTAGCTGACAAAGCTGTATCAGTCGTACCAGCTAAACAGTCACTGTGAGTATTTGAATGATTTCCATTATACCTTGTCCATTTTATTATTAGTTTTTTGACATGAAGAAATCTACGAATACTTTTTTATCTATTATAATAAATACTATTGATTTTTTCATCTTTCCAGAGGATGCCAATACGAGCCAGCACAATTACGATGCGAAGCCAAAAGTTCAAATGGTAGGAATAAAACTAATTTGAATAATAATGACAAAAAACAAATCGTTGGAACATAAATGAAATTTATATATATATATATATATATATATATATATATATACCTATGTTTTTTTGCATCGCAGATAATGCTGTAGAAGCTGTTAAACAGATGTATTCTTGTGCAACTCAGTATTATGACGATGATCATTATAACAGGAAACAAGGTCATAATATAAATAATATTTTGTAACTGATAGTCATTTGAAGTACGAGTATGTTAGCGTAACAAATTCGTCAACAAACTGACCTGTGGCAGCAACTCTCAGTTGACGGGTTCGCTAGTGACTTCACTTATTACAAGTGAAGTTGCTGTGCAACTGACTCAAACGCTTGAGATTGCACACTACCGATATACCACCAACATGTCAGTATTAAGTAAATTTTATTGATATCTAATGGGTGATAAATAAGGCTAAAGTTTTATTTACCTAACAGTCTGTGATATAGGTTCTTCACAGAAAAGTGTAAGCACAATTTGGCAATACCGAAACATTTCGTCTAAAGAGGCAATGGTAAAAATAAAATCCGCAGTATTTGTGCAACTTATCTAATAATAAGCATCTTAATGCAGAAGCAGCAAACGACTGGAAATCAAGATAAAAGTAAAAGTATAAAATGAGATTTTATAAATAATATTAACCCATTTTCATTGCAGCTACTAATAGCATGTTATTTAAAGACACTTCTAGCATTGCATCTATAAGTCCGATCTCTAACGGCACTCACACAGAAACAACAATGTGCAGTTGTATGGATTACATTGATGTTATACAAAAGAAAAATAAAACAGTTAAACGCAGAATAGAAGTGGTGACTAAAGCAAATCAATGTACTGGCATAGAAAAGAAAAAAATACGTGACGTTAGCACAGAAACACAAGATTGGTGGAGTCCGATTGTAGAGAGGAAAGATAACATAGAACATCTTCACGAAAAATCTCGCAAAAAGAAAATTACTCTAAGTAAAGATAAATCTGTTGCTACGGATGGTAAATTGGTTAAATTCAAAAGTCGGATACAAGTCCTATCCCCTCGTAAGTTGATTAAGATATGAATAAGATTTAAATTTACAAATGCGTAATCAATAAAAAAATAATATTTCTATCTTATAGGTTCACGTGATATAATGACTCCGTCTCGATATCTGCTTGAGGTAAGTACCCATAGATACGGATAATAATATAATATTTATTGACAGAATATAAAAGAAACAGGGAGCAAAACGTGCCGACTAAGCAACATACCTTTTAAGCTATTGCATAGCTTCTATCGCGGGCCTTGAGCGCGGGGACCGAATTCAGAAATTCCGTAACGCAAAAAACCGGACGCTCCGGATTACAAATTTTAAACTCGTTTAAAGAAAGTCATGTATAATTTCGCCGTCCGACCTCGTGGGTAGCGTGGCCGAGCGGTCTAGGCGCTGGTTTAAAGCACCAGTCTCTTCGGAGGCGTGGGTTCGAATCCCACCGCTGCCAAGATTGCTTTTATTCATTTTTTTTAATGTTTGATTTTCCATTCAATATTTAAAAAGTGGTAAATGTTAATAGAAAATTATTGTTTCATTTTTCTATTTTTTTTTTCTTTTATTTGCATTTTATTTTGTTTTGCATAATTTTAGATAATTATGTAAATGCAATAGCTTTACCGCGGCAGTCCCCGAGTGCCACACGTCGATTTTTTTTTTAAATGTATCGAGGAAAATGACTTCATGAGAACTCTATTCAGTGTTTCAGTGTTGCTAGTAAAAATACTTACACATACAGCTAATAAAATACTTACTTACAGTTTTCACCTATCTCTAGACTTCATCACATAAATAGTCCTTGTATTCATTTTAGTACCGGAAATTTAATCGCTAAAATATAAGGTTATTTATATTTAAATCAGGCGGTAATGTACGAAGAAATGAGACAATTAATTACTGATATACACTGACTACTTAATAAATATAATAATAATGGCAACCCATTATACGTCCCACTGCTGGGCACGAGTCTCTCCCCTTTTTGTTGGAGCCCTGGAGCTTACTCCACCACGCTGCTCCAATGCGGATTGGTGGAGGTATTGGGGTTAGTGGCCAACCCGCTGTCGGATGTTTTCATACCCATAAGGCCTCCGACAAGCTTTAACGACTGCTATCTATCGATAGCAACCGGGACCGACGGCTTAACGTGCCCTCCGAAGCACGGAAACGCGCATTTAATTTGCCACTAGCGGTCACCCATCACACTACCCGAACGCGCCCGTAGTGCTTAACCGAGTAGATCGTTTACGATCTACACCAGCCGCCGGGCCATGCCCGCATCTTGAAAAATGAAAGAAGCTAAATTGAGCCGAAGTTTGTATTACCAAACAAGCAAAATTTATCGATAGCCCAAGTTTGAACTAACTTCTACTAGGAACTACCGGTGGATAAAGACTACCTGTAATTACCCATCGAGCTGTTTCGCCTGCATTTTGTTAATATTTTTCTGTCACTAATTATCATTACAAATATGTTTCAGTCCCAAAAATACTACAATGAGTTCTTTGCGTCAAAATACTACACGCCACGTGTTTTCCCCGTAGTAACACAAAAAGTGAGATCTTTGGATATATCTATTATTATATTCAATTAAATAATCATTTAACTTTCTAGTAATGAAGATTCAGAGTTATAGGCATCACACGCATTTATTGAACTATTCTGCTAGGATATGAAACCATAGTCCATCTATCTGTATGATGTAGAAGTATTCATTTTTTATAATCTTGTAGGTGTTCAGCCCCGTAATTTCCAGCACAGAACGGTAACGTTTAGACGTTTTTAAGAGTAACATCTACGTCAAAGATCTCTCGTTTTTATGTAGATGTTTATTGGCCACAGTATTCAGTAACAACTGCAAGTCTGCCACTTATATTACATGAACCATTGACCAACACGGGCCACCGGTCGACCGGACGGGAGTAGCCGTAGCGTTTATTACCCATGCCAAACAGTCTGTAATTTTTTGCGGGGGGAAAGGAGATGTTGCAGAAATGTATGGACCTCCGGCCATGTATTGTACACAATATCATTAAACAGGCAAAATCAATATAAAAACGTTTTATACTGCATATTTTCACTTATTTAGCTTTGTTTGCAGTTACAAAACATAATTTGCAGTTAGAATTGCAACTCAAAACTAACATGGCGAATATGCCGGGCGATGTCATTTTGACATTTTAATTTTTTAAATTGTATTTTGATTATAGAACTTGGAGAAAAAAGTAATATTTTCTAAATACTATCAAAATCGATTGATCCCAAGTGTCGGCTGTATCGCCGCCATGCTTAACATAGTTGAAAATGATAAAATCGTTATAATTAAATGTGGTTGTAACTCTAAAATGTATTCTTGAATAAATTAATTGTATTTTTTTTTGGATTCTTCTTTAATTTACCCATTTTTTGAGGACATGTACGAACCAGAGCCGAGCTCGCAACACCTCCTTTGTCTTACACACGCACACACACAACAAAAATCGTCTATTACTACGAAACTCACGACTTGACTTTAACAAAATAAACTTGTGCTTGTAATTTGACAGAGGGGAAAGCCTGCATATGGCTAAATGGCTACTCCTCTCCGGTCCGCCGCCCGTGTGGCTCGTGTTGCTCTATGGACGTGAACTAATTGAAAGCAAACTTTTATGTATTATTGTGTTGCATTATAAGCCACGCAATTAATATCACAGAAGCCAACCTATCTATTCATCGGGGGTGGTGGCAAGGGCAACGCATCTGCATATTTGGCCTCTAGTTTTTTGGGAAAAAAATCGGCAGTGACAGACTGACAGACAGACGCACGAATGATCTTATAAGGGTTCCATTTTTATTTTGAAACACGGAATCCTTAGATATTGTAACAATTCTTGCATTAAATTCCGTATCATGGAACATCGCGTGTGAATCCAAGAGCAAAGATATTCGATAGCCAAAGCTATCAAAACTACAATAAAATTGATTGATTATGATTACAGCGTCCTTGATTTGTACTTCAGCTGTCGCGGGACGAACCAATATTATTTTTGTTATCATTTAGAAATATGTTTTATGTTTATTTATAAAATTGTCTTGTTGTCGTTCTTTGTTTTATTTCTGATAATTAAGTTGTTTACTTCTATTTCTAAGTGCTTACTTATTACGTTCTTGTACGAATAATGTCCGGTTAATCTAGACATTCGAAGGTATACAACATCATACATTCAGTCTATTTTAGGGTTCCGTAGTAAACAAGGAACCCTTATAGTTTTGCCATGTCCGTCTCTCAGTCTGTCTGTCTGTCTGTCCGTCCGTCCGCGGTTCCGAAATGTTTGCATCACAGATCACTATAGGTACTAGTTTTTGCATCCGTAACGAATCTGAAAGTTACATAACGTACGTAAACTGATCAAGTTTAATTTTCACAACATAGGTCACCTAATCTGATAGCTTTTAAAACAATCAGATGAATCATAAAAGCGATATGTGGGTGATTCGCCAATGATTACACTACTGAAATTAATATATAGAATCATAAAAATATATTACAAAATGTCTAAAATGGACGTAGGTATCTACAAAGTATAGGAAACGTTAACTAAAAACCATACTAAAAACCGACCCAGTGTGCAAGTCGGCCTTTACAGAAAACATTTTATGTTTCATTTAGGCCTAATGGTTGCGGAAATAATAGGAAGGAGAGAATATTAATTTTCAAACATTTTTTTATAATAATCTAACCATATAAGTTGATTATTGGTTCGTTCAGTTTCATTTCAGTCCGCAGACCTCAAAATGTTTACCGCCTACTTGGTTGTTGGATATTTTTATATGAATTACAATCAAAATCAATTTATTGTGAAACAAAAAAATAATTAAAATACGCTTACCTACACTCACAGCCCCACACTAAGTATAAACCTGTCTCGTGGGTGCCCTGGGTGCCATTGTTCACCAACAACACATAGGTACACAAACATCCAGACCCAAAACAAATATCTGTAGGCCAAACAAATATTTGTCCCAGTACTGGGATCGAACGCGTCAGCCTTGGTTCAAACGATGTGACGATCGTATAACGATACCCCTGGCTCATCAAACAGAAAACCATACTTCAATGCTTTGTATCTTAGTTTCGTACGACCAATATCTAGGTACCAACAATAAATAAGTATTGCACATCGACCTTAGGAAGCCGACTTCAGCTTCGAGTCTGTAGAGCGTTATCTCTTTCGCACCTTACCTATCTGACATTATCGACCATTTTGATCAAATTCTGACCAATACCACACCGCGGACACTCGCCAAAATTCCATAAAAACGCTTAATTTGGTCTCCATTACACACATCAATCAGTGACGTGTATTTACACGTGCACCTGTGTGCGTAGCACGTACAAATTACCAACCCTCACCCATAAGAGGAGAGGAGGTTGGGTGATGCGGGGAAATCGGACGGGACGTCGAAGTGTCCATTCTATACGTAGTATTATTACATATTCTCTGACCGCACTACGGATGCTTACGTAGCCAGTGTGCGGGAGAGATAATGCTCTACGAAGCCGAAACTAGCCGATTGTCACTTTCATAGGCCTCATGTGCACTATTTCTTGATGAGCACTGTACAAGTACCTACAATTGACACTGTTACTAAAATATATATTGTACTCTCGAGATCTCGAGATTCGCATCAATTTGGAGAAATAACCTGCTCCTTCCTCAAGATAAATTCAGTGACGAGTTCATCGTCGATATGACGTTACGTGTTGTGATATATTGGTAATTCTGTTTTCAAATCGAATAATGCGTTGTAAAATAGTTATAGTTAAGTAATGTACGGTTAATTATTATAGTTGGTGATTTATGTGGTCAATTTGTGTAAATAACGTGACAATCTGCAATCTTTCTCTGTTTAACTAAATAATATTTCAAAATTAAATTGAAAATTAATTCTTTTCTTTTTTAGTAATTTAGTTACGTAAAGATCAGTAAAAATAGGATTGTTAAATTGTAAACAATTTGTTTTAATGGCTTGTAAATGATAATTATAATCTGGAGTCCGAATCAATCGGTACACAAATTGAGATGGGCCTTTCGCAGGACATGTCGATCGGTCCCATCGTAGAAGATAGAACAAAATAATTATGAAATTAAATATCGACCTACTCATTCAATGAAGATATATATATATTTTTGTATTCTAGTGGACTTCTGGTAGTGACTCAGTATGTTTGGTTGTGTGAGTGCAAGGTACGGGAATTTCCCTCCAATTTCCTCTTCGGTGCCTCTACAGCGGCTTACCAGATCGAAGGTGGTTGGGACGAAGATGGTAAGTTATTTTCTCTACAGTCTACATCATTCTAATCGAACTAGCCATGACACAATCATCATGTCTTTTTCCCCGAATGGGTAGCAGTAAATATTAACTAACGTAACTCCACGCTTGTAATCTCCGAAGGGGTAGGCAGAGGAAAATGCATGCATTCAAGCATACATACAAACACCCAAGATTCGCTGGTTTTGACCCAGGTGGCGAGCCTATTTACTGATCTCCAGGCACATTACCAAATAGAGCTTCGACAACCGTCGTACCTATTACTAAACTCAAAGATATTTACCACCGGATTGGATAATATACTCAACTGGCGAATCACGGGTATTACAGATGCATAAGTAGGTATACCTTGCACCTAACTGTACTCTCTGAAGGGCCGGTAGCTTCAGAGAGTAAAGTTATAAAAAAAAGTACGTTTTTTAAACTAAGTTCTAGGGTGCTGGTAAACCTTCTCTATTAGAAAAATCTCGTAATTATTCCCCGGCTGTTTGAACTTTGAACTCTGGTCTTAAAGCCTGCCAGTAGAGACAAGTCGCAGAATTACGTATTTTAATCTAATCTTGTGTTTATTATATGTATAACCATTATGACATATTTATCTCACTTGTTTTGATGTTCGGTAATATTGATCTATGGAACTTATCAAACGGTTTACGTTAAGTCCCTTGTCATTATAGTATCTACTGCTCTTAAATTACGATATCGTATGAAATAAAAAAAAATAACACATACTTCAAAAATACACCAGCTAAAAGTGAAAAAGAACAGAAAACTGATTAATACACGTTGCACTACATAATGTATGATTTACCAAAAGGTGCTTCTATTGAGGTGTGAATATCGCTTGTGAGTTCATATAAGCAAGCAATTGCAGCCTGCTCCTACTTAATTATTGAATCCATCTGAGGCTAGAGAACTGTCATTCCTTAGACCAAGAAATTACAGAGCAATGTACATTGCCCCTACTTAACAAGCCAGGAACACGTTTTGACCTCTGGTTTTTATGTAAATGAATATAGGCTGCAGTCATCATTTAGCATCAATGCATGCTTGCTTGCCGTTATTTAACCTTAAATAAAAAAAATCTGCGAAAAGTTACACTTGCGCAAACGAACTGACCTACTAATATTTACATTCTAGGCAAAGGGCCTTCAATATGGGATACGGTGACCCACCTCCATCCTTCTCCAATACATGACGGCACCTCGGGAGATGTTGCAGCTGACTCCTACCATAAATACAAGCGCGACGTCGAAATGCTCAAGGAATTAGGAGTGCACTTTTATAGATTCTCCGTATCTTGGCCCAGAATCCTTCCTACTGGTTTCTCAAACGTCATCAACGAAGCTGGCATCACTTATTACAACAGTCTTATCAACGAATTAATAGCGAACAACATACAACCATTCTTAATGATTTACCACTGGGATCTGCCCGATAACTTGCAGTCACTAGGCGGATGGGCTAATCAGGAAATAGTGGAATGGTTTGGAGACTACGCGAAGGTTTTATTTGAGAGGTTCGGGGACCGAGTCAAATTATGGGGAACTATAAATGAACCTAAGCAAATTTGCTATGAAGGGTATGGGGCAACTTCAAAGGCGCCGATGCTTAATATATCAGGGGTAGCAGAGTACATTTGTGCGAAGAATGTGCTCCTGGCACACGCAAAAGCGTACCGATTGTATGATGAGAATTATCGGCCACACCAGAACGGCAGTATCGGGATTTCAATCAGTTGTACTTGGTTCGAACCAGCTTCGAATTCGGATGAAGACAGTCAAGCTGCTTTGGATGCTAGACAGTTTGATGTAAGGTTTTCTTAGCTTAGGTCAAATTATCTTCATTTATTAAATTCTTTTATGATCCTTTTATATAAAGTTTTGTCAAGTAAATTATTTGTAGCATGCAATAATGTTTTATGCAACGTCTAATTTGGGAATCGTTAATTTGCCTCACGTTGCTTGTTAAATGAATATTTATGAAAAGAGGTTTAAGTTATTGGATACCGTTCAATATGTATGTATATTATAAAACCCATAGAATCTAATGCGGGAGACTTGAAGCTTTAAATCTTTAAATAAGATTAATTTATGTATCATGCGCGGCATATACCTAAGTTGACATAGTATGTTTTGTCTTCCATTAAATTTTTCACATTTACAATTCATAGAAATATAATATCTATATATTTGAATACGACGAAATCACGTTTTTATGACTAATTAAAACCTATCTAACACTTTTATTCATAATTTTAGACTGCCCCATTTTGGTTTAACTTACTTGCCACGAATCTTAGTTTATTATTAATTACCTAATTCATTTTTCCAGTGGGGCCAATACGCTCATCCAATATTCTCACACAGTGGTGATTTTCCACCAGAGATAAAACAGAACATTGCAATGAAAAGCTCAGAACAGGGCTATCCCAGATCGAGGCTTCCAGAACTATCGGCTACAGAAGTAGCTTTGATAAGAGGGACATCAGATTTCTTCGGTCTGAACACGTATACAACTAAATATGCATACAGAGATGCTTCACTGGAAGGCATGTATCCTGTGCCGTCCTATATGGATGATATGGGAGCAGTGTTGATAAAGGATTCTTCGTGGCCACAAAGTCAGTCATCGTGGTTGCAGGTAAAATTATGATGATCCTCATCAACGATCGCGCGTAGCGCCTCAACTTTCGAGTTTCAATTGATTTTACCTTAGACAACTCTAAAAAACCGACCAAGTACGAATCGGACTCGCATTCACGTGTGGTGTGGCCAGGTGCCCCGATGTGCGCGGGACGTCCCGATTTTCAGGGGTCCGGGGACTTGTCCCGATTATCACCTGATCGGGACATTAAGGGTCCCGATAAATCAATCATTATTACCTCAACCGAAAGACGTCCACTGCTAGACAAAAGCGTCTAAAGATCAATCGTCTTTAGGTTCCGAGGCTTTCGATATATTAAATCAATAAATTAATTAATTGGATTGCTTTTTACTGTCCCGATTTTTACTCCTGGGTCCCGATTTATTTTACCTACTGTCCCGATTTAAAACAAATCGGACCTGGCAACACTATCCACCGGACACCGTACATCTTTTTCTACATTACCTTTAATAAAATATACATTTCTCTCAGGTTTTCCTGTAATCTGTAGGTAAAGAAGTATTTCCTGTTTTTTTTCTAGACTCAGACCCAGTCACTAGTTTCGGTTAAGGGATGATAATAAAAAAAAAATCCTTAAATATGTTTGAAAACCTCATTATATATTTAGATAGGACCATATTATTATATCGACAATATTACACGACAAATAAAATTGTTACTATAGTCTACAAACTGTAAACCCTCAATAACCCTGTAAACTCAACTTCCATTTTCAGGAGGTCCCTTGGGGTTTCAATAAAATCTTCAATGAAATTAAGAATCTTTACGATAACCCTCCAGTATACGTCACAGAAAATGGGTGGTCTACCTCTGGTGGTCTGGTTGACGAAGATAGGATAAAATACTACAGGAACTATTTGAATGCCCTACTTGATGCTGTCGACGAAGGTTGCGACGTACGAGGATACTCTGCGTGGAGTTTGATGGACAATTTCGAATGGATGCATGGTTACGGGTAAAATTGAATTATTTTTTTCATTGGAAAATGATTCACCACCATTTAGACTTTTAAGCTATTGCATAGCTTCTATCGCGGGCCTTGAGCGTGGAGACCGAATCCAGAAATTCCGTAACGAAAATAACCTAACACCCCCCCACTCCGACCGGCACAGTGGTGATACTTTTTAGTTTTGCCATCTATCGATGAATAGTAGAACTTTTAATGACTTTTTTAAATATCACGCTTGTCTCTTTAGTTCAGCAACTCGCCTCTAGGTGGCATTGGTTGTATCGGCTCAAAAAATTGAATTTATATCAAAGAAAAATGAAAGGAAAAAAATACTTCATAAGGTTTCATGTTTGTTTGTTTTGTTTGTTTGTTTCGTAACCTATTGACATGCATGGGACTAAACGCAATGTACCTATAGCCCCGTAATAACTATCACAGAGACATAACAACTAACGTCTCAGGAGTAGCAACACGTCAGTCTGTATTTTGACCTCTTGGTCATTGTGTAGATGTCTTAGATGTCTATAGGCTGTAGTTATCACTTAACATCAACGTGAACTACATGCTTGTTTGCCACATTCATTACATAAAAAATAGCCCAATCATGAATGTTTGTTTGTATGTTGATAGGTATCTCTTGTTAATCCATAAGAGAATACAGGCATAAAGTCATATAGTTGTTTACAGATGGGTGCACGGTTTTCCAACCTTTCATTTGTTGCTGCCCGGATTGATTTGCATGCTATGTTAAGTTATGTCTTTGTTTCAGGGAAAGGTTTGGTCTCTATGAAGTTGACTTTACGAGTCCAGAACGGGCGCGTACGCCCAGAAAGTCAGCATTCGTATACAAGGAGATCGTGAGGACGGGCGCTCTTGACCCAAATTACGAACCAGACACTTATTTCATTGAGTCCCAGGGCCGAGATAGTCGTGAAAAAGAAAAATATGACAACGATGGATATTAATGTAAAAAAATATTTGTATAACATGAAGACTAATAAATTATTAAATTTTTTATTAAACCTTTTTTTTATTTAGGTGATCATGCAGATTCAGTTGCGTCATATCCCATTTTGTGCGTTTTTTATTTCAAAACCTACAAACACCTTACATACTTAGTACTTGTTTAAATACCAGATTGATAGGGGGAATAGACATAACATCGAGGCCAATCAGCTCATTAAATCTACAAATTTTAGACTTGTAATTTACACCTAAACTACTAAACAATACTATTTCATTTAAAAATAACTTTGTGTTTTCTCTTGATAGTTTAAAGTAAAAATTTTTTACGCACGCTTGACTTGGGAAGTTCGCTGGTGAATGCGAACGGAAATCGACGCGAACGGAAGCTGAGAGGGAAATATGAGTTAATTAAGATAGGAAAAGATAGATCTAAAGAAGTTTTACTCAGCCAAGCGAACTGCCCTTGGTAGAGTATAGATATCCAATAGGTGGTTGTTATGATATTAGTTTTTCTCGGAGCCCGGTGTCGATCAGTCAGCGTCTTGACTGGATCTTTTAATAATCACATAGCCCGCCAACTACTAATTATGGTGGTATAAACCTCCTAATGATCCTAATCGTGACTGGTATAATATGTCTCAATCGGTAGGTATAACAAAGGCTGTTGGAACCTACTGAACATACGGGCTGCCGAATCAAAGAAGAGGTCTTTGTTTCAATCTATACAATGTACTCTGTGGGTTTTTGATTCGGGAACCCGCGTCGTCATTTATATACCGTATAAGCAATGGCGGATTTACTCAAACTCAAACTCAAACTCAAAAATTCATTTAATCACTTGGAAATAATAGAATTTGCTTGTGATAGGTCAAATTACAAATATAAAATTAAAGCGAATAACAACTAATACGTTGATTAATATGTCAAAGTAAATAAATTCATAATAGTCCAAAAATACTTAATAATAAAAATAGGTATCAACAGAATGTTCCATACTCTCTTTTACAAACGGCAAGATAAGACTAAACAAAAAAATATGGGACATTCTTTGTCATTCACTGGCAGAGTTCCAAAGCCCACATTACTGAGAAAAAACCTGCCAAAACAAAACTCAGTAGGCTTAGTCTTTTCAAAATATGTTCCTTAAAACTATTTTCACAATATGAAACTTATAACTATGTTTTACAATATCAAGTACAATGCACATTCATTTCACAAAATTATTGTTTAGTCTTGTGGAGCTAGACCAGCATTTGTCCAGGCATCTCTATCATTTAGATAGTCATCGAGTCTATAGTACGTATTTTTACATAGTGTGCGTTTAATACATGACTTAAATTTATTATCTGTAAGTTCAAGAATGTTGGACGGAATTTTGTTATAAAACTGTATACAACATGTTAAGAAACATTTATGTGTTTTCGATAGGCGAAAACTTGGAAATACTAATTTATTTTTATTTCTGGTATTATAAGTATGTGTATCATTAATTTTCTTAAATAAGTGCAAGTTTTTCCTAGCATACAATATATTTTCATAAATATATTGGCAAGGGACCGTCATTATATTTATTTGCTTGAATAATTCTTTACTACCGCCAGTAGGCTGTTAATATTAATAATGAAGAACATTTATCCTATGATTAATAACCACTCCACCGCTCTCTATTGTAGGAGAACTCTGCCAGTAGTGTATGCGTGGTGCAGGCAATCAACCGAAAAATGGCGGTCAAACCATTTTAGTAGGGCGGTTGTAGATAACTATTGTCGCCAACCCGCGTGCCAGCGCCAGCGTGGTGATTACAGCATAATTATCCAGCTGTGATATGTAGTATTGATATACTCTTTGGCATATCCTACAGTATACTTTGACTTTCCTTCAATGTGTATTTGCCACTTAATGACATACTTTTTTAAAGTAATTATTATATCTATGTGAAGCTGAATTCAATATAATTGTCAATAATTGTGTGCGAACACCATACATTTATTAACTACTTCGGAAAACCTATATCATTAAACAATTGTATCGGTTTTCGTATGTGCATTACAGACATAAACGATGCAGACCACAACCAAACTATCTATCGGTACGTGAGTTCGCGCGGGCGGGACATCACTAACACTAACGTCAAAGTTGTTTTGTTTATGTGTCACTTGATTTCCCGATTTCATTTCTATCGTTAGAAAAAACATTTACATGGAAAAATGTGTGATATAAATGATAATCCAATTAAGTTAAGTGTAAAATGGAATGGCAAAGAATACGATATACCGGAGCTATCACCATCTGATTCAGTTGCGATGCTGAAAATAGCTATAGAAAATGCCACGGGTGTTCGACCCGAGAGGCAAAAGTTGCTCAACATAAAATTTCAGGGTAATTAACAGATATTTAGTTCTCTAAAAGCTTAAAATATTATTTTTTGTTCTACAAGTTGATAAAGAAGCAATAATTATGTAAAAAAATGTATTGTGTAACAAAAACTAAGTTGTATTTAGAGGTTATGTTATGTCCGTTACTTTTGTACTTGCCTCTACTTGTGACTTAATTTGTCCAGTATACCCATAAGGTAATCAGCGGCTTCGTTAGGAAAATAAAAATTATGAATATTAGCGACGTCATTAAAATTGGTTTGAAAAATCTGTTAAAACAGTTATAAAGCAAGAAGTTGCTATTAAATATTAGTTGGCTTCAAGAATAAGCCGGTAAATTATGAAAGACCATGTATACCACTGGTAACTTACTGGAAAATAAAGCCTTTAAGTCATATTGCTTTGTAATCATAGTAATTCAATCATTTCATGTTGTAAGAACTATCAATCTTTAAGTAAAACTCTTTCAAAAGCATTATATTTTAATAAAAAAATAATTCATTATCATCCAGTATTAGTTGTCACTAACCCGTCAGCTCACAAGAAAAATATGACAGTTGATTTCAAATTGTTTGTGGCCGATATTGGCCAACTGCAGCTTAAGAGATTGAAATTAAATTGTTACATGGCCACTTTACTTGCCCCTATTCATAAACCAAAACACTCACAGCCCCACACAAGATATAAACCTGTATTGTGTGTGCTGTTGTAAACACACATCATATATTATATTTTATATTTAAAACAAAGTAAATATCCCCTTTTCGCAATCTGTTAAGGATTTACGGCTATATATTGATGCTGACTGGAGCTGGAACACTCATGTTTCTTACGTATGCAAAAAATCCACAACTACACTGCGCTCCCTTTATAGATTCAAGCATTTCTTGCCTCCTATGACGGAAATCCTTTTAGTTCAGACCCTCGTTGTTCCAATATTAGATTACGCAGATGTTTGTTTCACCGATTTAACCCAAAACCAGCTGAACAAATTGGATCGTATCCCCAACAATTGTTTGAGATTTATCTTCGGCCTTCGTAAATACGACCACATTTCCCACTTTCGTTCGAAGCTTAAATGGCTACCCATTCGGCAAAGAAGATCCATCCGAATTTTTCTAGGCGATTCGCATTCTCTTAACCTTCGTTCTTCTGATAGACTGACTCTCATTGTCCCTTCTCACCGTTCAGGTTTCATGTCCAACTCCTTCACCGTCACAGCTATATCACTTTGGAATAAGCTCCCTGCTAACGTTAAGAATGCTCCCAGCAAAGCTGCATTTAAATCCAGAGTCCGTGGGTATTTTTTAAAATCATCGTCGGTATCTAACAGCTCCTTTCTCTCTGCTGAACTAACTTGATTCATCACCATATTTCGTTTATCATCCGTTTTATTTATTGTTTTTAGTATAATTACTATTTATGTATTTACTTTTCGTATAAAGACATAATTTTATATAAGTACATTTAATTATTCTAGTGTATGTAATGGACCTAATTAAGTATTTGTGTACTTATGGATAATTTTGTTGTTTACGTATTTTTATAAGTATATATACAAAAATATATATTATATATAAAAATAAATATAGAAATATATTTTTTTATATATAATATTTTTATCTTTGTATTTGATATAATAATAATATAATTCAATTAATTTAATACTTTAATACTGTTATTACAGTCTTTTTAAAAAAAAATTCTTGCACCTTTATTGCTTCTTTTCTTTACTACCCAATGGTTGACTGGGAGAGAATGCATGAGGCATTAAGTCCGCCATATGTACATATGCTCAATGTGCATTAAAGAGTAAATAAATAAATTATATACTCAAATCTACGTATTTGTTAACCTGAAACAATTCTAACCTCTATTTTGGCGCCTCTTGTAAGCCAACCTAATAGTATCTAGGGACAGGTGCCCACCGGCAGGCTTCTAAATTATATGACTTGCATAAACATGTGTTTTGACTTAATGAATGTCAGATTATAGGTGGTGTCAGATTAAGCATGCTAAATTATTAAAAACTTGTATAAATTGTTTCATGTATGCATTCAAGCATACATCCAAGCACCCACATATGGACAAATTTTGACCCATGTAACAGGTGCGAGCCTTTTGACTTCTCTGGGGTCCATTACCAAACTGAGGTTCTGGAAACCTTCCATAAAATGGAAAATGCCAATAGAACCAGAGATAAAGGATTATACACCAATTAAAAAATAAAAAATAAAACTCTGGTAAACATATCTCTGGAAATTGAACCCAGGATCGCAACGTAGCAGTAGTGGCCTGCTGCCACTAGACTACTAGAGCAGTTAGTGTTCTACATTTTTTCATTAATATGAATTGATATTTTCATGCCAGCTGTTTTTGAGATATCGACCGGACCACTCCATACATAAACTTCTGCACATCCCTATTTTGTCAATGTACAGATGTTATGTATTACATTACCTTTTCTACATCGCAACTTAGGTAAAGTAGCAACGGACAACTGCACACTATCAGATTTGAATCTCAAACCTAATCTCAAGATTATGATGATGGGTTCACTGGAGGAGGCCATTGAGGGTGCCCGCACCAAACCCGATGTTGGTGATGAGGTAGTCAACGACCTGGATATCGAAGAAGAGGAGGTAGATGTGGAGAATCAGGAGGTGCGATTTTTTTTAGTTATTTATTTATTTATAGCTTTATTTCCATACTATTGAAGAATTATATATTTAATTATGTTAATTGTTGCTGCTCAGTAACAGTATGTCCCTGAAGGGTAAAAGCCTCCTCCATCTTATTCCAACGTCTCCTGTCTTGAGGCACATTCATCCAGTTTACCCCAGCTACTTTGACAATGTCATCGGGCCACCTTTTATTTGGCCGGCTTATTGGTCTCTTGCCTATGGGACCGGACCATTTCGTCAAGTGTTTGGTCCATGTCTTGTCAGTATACCTTTAGTTATTTAAATTACTAAAATTATCAAATTCTCTGTAAAAAAGTAGAATCTGTATTATTTTGAATAATGATTGGTCCAGTGACTAAGCTCAAGGGGGTGTGCTGAATATACACAATATTTTGTCTTCGAAAAAAACATTAATCATGTTTCCTCTGCATTTTCAGATATACTTAGCGAAAATAAATAAGCGAGTGAGAGATTACAAAATCAATATACTGAACGAACCTCGGGAAGGGAAGAAATTACTTGTCCTAGATATAGACTATACACTGTTTGACCATAGATCTGTAGCTGAAACTGGTAAGTACCAAAACATTCATAGTAATCGGATCCGTATCGTAGTATATTTTTACTGGCGCTACCGCCAGTAAAAATATACTACGATACGCGAGCTCCAGTGACGGAGCTCGCGGGCGTAGGCACCACCGCATTACCTAATATACTTGCCGCTAAATGGCAGTGTTCAGCACTATCGTGTTCCGGTTAGGTGGTAATGTCCCTGTAATTTCCGGCACAGCATAACACCTTAGGCCTTAGGAATGGTAATGCATCTGCATTTCGACTATGGTCTTTGTGTGGGTGTCTTTAGGCTGCAGTCATCACTTAACATCGATGTGTACTGCTTGTGTGTGATGCTTGTTTGCCACATCCATTACATTAAAAAAAAGTTAGGCGCTTTGAACGCTCAAATTGCCTACTACATTACTTTGAAGGATCTCACGGCGTCAAATAAGCGAGTATGTTTAAAATCAAGAATCTGTCTTTATTTTCAGGTTATGAACTAATGCGTCCATTTCTCCACGAGTTCTTAACGTCGGCGTATGAAGACTATGACATAGTTATTTGGTCAGCGACCGGGATGAAGTGGATCGAGGAGAAAATGAGACTGCTTGGTGTGTCATCGCATCAGGATTACAAAATCATGTTCTATCTCGACTATCTAGCGATGATTACAGTGCATACGGCTAAATATGGGACCATTGATGTGAGGACATTTTTTTTTCTAACCGCGGTGGCATCAAGTATGCATTTCACATGGATGGCAAGTGTAGATCCTTTAGACATATACAGTATACAAGAAATAATGCACATCGACGTCAGGAAGACGTCGGCTTACTTCGGATCTGTAGAGCGTTCTCTTTCGCACCTTACCTATTTGACGTTTGTCGACCATTTTCATCAAGTTTTGACCAATATAACTATGGATGCTTACGTAGGCAATGTGCAGCAGAGATAACTAGCCGATTGTCACTTTCATATGCTTGATGTGCATTATCTGAGCACTGTACACAGAAACCGTAAGTCAAAATGTAGATGCCTTGGCAACACTCAGTAGTAAACAATTCAGTATTGTGCCTGCCCATCGACGGGCGAAATTTTATAATACACATGCTGAGCCCTCATTGGCGGTTGGATTTCAAACTGAAAATATGCTGTTAAATGTCATGTAAAATAATATTTTGTGTAGAAATTCCTTATAATTGATTTTTGAACTTATGTGAAGAAAAGGAGTACTGATACTACTGATCTTATGTACCGAACCCGCCCACGACCTAATATAACGCGTTTTAAGCTACTTGAACAGTCAAGTGTATAAAGATTATACTAGATATTATACTGGTGGTGGTAGAGCTCCAGTGACGGAGCTCGCGGGCGTAGGCACCACCGCATTACCTAATATACTTGCCGCTAAATGGTAGTGTTCAGCACTATCGTGTTCCGGTCAGGTGGTAATGTACGTCCCTGTCATTTCCGGCACAGAGACGTAACACCTCAGGCCTCAGGAGTGGTAACGCATCTGCACTTTGACCTTGGTCTTTGCGTGGGTGTCTATAGGCTGCAGTCATCACTTAACATCAATGTGAACAGCATGCTTGTTTACCAATTTCATTACATTAAAAAAATGGAGTACTGATCTTATGTACCGAACCCGCCGATGACCGATAATAACGCGTTTTAAGCTACTCAAACTCAAATATTTTTTCGAATTGGTCTACAAGGACACTTTTGCATTGTCAGTTTACAAGCTACCTAAAGCGAATGACTACTTGAACAGTCAAGTGTATAAAGAATGAAATCAAATTGCTGCGTTTACTTTATACACAAAATTACCAGCATACCTACATAGATAACCAGATGCTTTACAATGTATGGCGGCATGGCAGTAAAATAGTTGTTAAAGTATAAAGAGAGTGAATGGATTGTTTTTTCTTTGACAGAAATTACGGCAACATACATTACCATTTAACCGCAACACGATAGTGCTGAACAACCTACCATTTGCCAACCAGTGAAATATGCAACTAGCGTTTTGTACGACTTTGTGCGTGCATAACTCCCATTGCCCTATCGGAAGATCCTCTCTAAGCACTCTCCTATACGTCCCAAATTCTGGCAGAATATTAGACAACATGGCAATAGCAGTTGATTAATAATGGCAACCCATTATACGAGTACGTCCCACTGCTGGGCACGAGTCCCTCCCCTTTTTGGGCGGAGGCCTGGAGCTTACTCCACCACGCTGCTCCAACGCGGATTAGAGGAGGTGGGTGGGTTAGTGGCCAACCCGCTGTCGGATGTTTTCAAACTGCCCATAAGGCCTCCGACAAGGTTTAACGACTGCTATCTATCGATAGAAACCGGGACCGACGGCTTAACGTGCCCTCCGAAGCACGGAAACCCGCATTTAATTTGCCACTAGCGGTCACCCATCACACTGCCCGACCGCGCCCGTAGTGCTTAACCGAGTCCGATCGCTTATGATCTACACCAGCCGCCGGGCCATGCGCGCCTCAGTTGATTATAATTATGTTAATATCTTTTTATTTCAGGTTAAACCTTTAGGCCTTATATGGGGAAAGTACTCGCAATACAGTTCAAAAAACACAATCATGTTTGACGACATACGAAGAAACTTCATTATGAATCCAAAAAGTGGTTTAAAAATCAGACCGTTCAGACAAGCCCACTTAAACCGGGATCGAGATAGGGAATTATTACACCTATCCACGTATTTGAGGGACATTGCACAGTATTGTGACGATTTTGACCAGCTCAATCACAAGAAATGGGAGAAATATAAGCCTGATAAGCGAACTCAGCAAGCAGGTAGTAAAAGAAAAGCTGATGACAGTGCCCCGTCCACTAGAGAATGACAGTAGTGTGTAAGAACCTTTAGAGATGCGCGCACAGACAATTTTTGTTATTAAATACCTAGTTGGTTGAAAAATGATAAAACTTAAATAATACAACTTTTTTTCTTAAGAATCATGGCGAGTTCCATACATTGATTTGTACAGAAAAAATGAAAAAAGTCACGAGTTATAACAGTGTTGAAATATTATCTTAGGTCCCCTAGATAATATTTCTATTCAGGCACATTTTTTGGTACTTATTTTTTTTTAATTCAGAATTTTCTTTCCTAACAACAGAAGAAGCACTCCATAGTAAACTTTAATTTAAAACTCTTTATTCCGAGGGGTTAAAAATATTAAAAATATCAGGAAATTTTGTTTAGGCTCACTTAATAATATTTCAAAGCTGTTTTACCGTGTACCATACCGTGTACCTATTTGTCTGTACAAATCTTGGCATGATTCTTTTAGTAAATAAATTGTGTGAGTCCGAGCATGGAATCAAATTCAGCTCGTTTATAATTGTTTTATGTTTGTTTATTTAATTTTGATAATATAGAATAATCGAGTTGTAGGCTTTCGTTAACTAAGTGTTCATGACAGAAACATCATTTATGAAAATTTAGTTTAAGATCAACGACAACGCCAACAGATGGCGCGGTGTGAATTTACATTTTCGAACGGAATCTGACATCGGGCGATGTCTTTAGGCATAAAAAATAAATAAAACAAGGTTTTGGCAACTTGTGCATCTAAATCTACCGTGTCGTTTATATTAAGATAGTGATAACCGAAGTTTGGAGATTGTAGTAATTAAATATGGCTGCGCGCGTTGTCTGCCAGTGAAGTCGGCAAATGCCTTAAAGCTTAGAAGACTGCTGAAAACATTATATTTTGCTGCTAAACTCTGATTCCAACGTTCACTGACTACGTACGATAGTGTAAAGAAGTGTAACTACGCAAGGCCTTCGTGAAATAGATGGCGGTAGCTGTCCATAATAATTTTTCAAATTGCTGTCAGACAAATGTCACCTCAGTCTAACAGAGACCTGGAAGCTGAAAGGCGACCGAGACGTCGGGTTGATTTTAAATAAGATAAGATAAATCCGAAAACGAATTTATCTCGCGTTGGTTTTATTTCTAATTTCTGTAAGTGTTAACTAAGCAAAAAAAATTCAACACACCGTGAGCGGGGCATAAAAAGGACACACCGTGGGTGGGGCATAAAAAGGACACACCGCAGCGTTTGCGTAAATGAAACCAAAATCAAAGCGATGATTGTATGTTACATTTCTATACATTATTTATTACTCGTAGTTGATGACTAAAGAACGGACTTTAAGCAACACAAAAAGATTATGCATCAAAAATGCTCAAAATATGCCTTAAATAAATAGGCAAAAGTTTTCTGTCGATGTTTAGGTACACCTGACGAAATATTATTTCATAAATTGTCAATATTATTTTTGTTATATTTTATAATTTTGTATCTACTTTGACTATACCCAAAGAATATAATCACTACGTTTAAGAGACGGGACTCCATACAAATGTCTAATGTATTATTGCGAACCTACATTTTTAATATAAATATTGCAACCGTAATGTAGGTTGCCAGAAGCGTCCTAGAAAAGAATATAGTATGGCAGTGCTCGTAAATGTAATGAATTTTTATAAGACTAGTAAACATTTTATTTTAATAGCACTCAAAATACTCAATTATAGACAATCTCCCTAATATCCGAGTTCGTTTGCTGAAGTATTGAGTATTGAATATGTTTGTTTTCTAGGGCTGCCAAAAGAAAATTTTAAGGTTGTACCAGAATATGTATTTGTTAAAGTTAGAGAAGGATGTAAAATTTTACAAAAACTTAAACTAATATTTTGATGCAACCGAACCTAAACATTTTAATATTATACCGTTTTTTTATGTAATGAAAGTGGCAAACAAGCCTGCAGTTCACATTGATGTTAAGTGATGACTGCAGCCTACACAAAGACCAGAGGTCATAATGCAGATGCGTTACCACTTCTGAGGCCTAAGGTGTTATGCCTCTGTGCCGAAAATTACAGGGCTCTACATTACCACCTGACCGCAACACGATAGCGCTGAACACTACCTACCATATAGCGGCAAGTATATAGTTTACTTTACTAGGTAGCGGAAATAATAGGTATAAAATAATTATAGTTGTGCCTTTGCAAAATTTGTATTGCGTTCAATAATCGGTAATATTTTCATGTTTCCAAGCGCATTTATATTTTAATTAAAGAAACGACATACTTTTTAAAGTAATTATAGTCACATTGTTCATATCGATGAATAACCTACATAGGGCAATTAAAAAAAAAACGTTTTTTTTTCTCCTGATGAGTGATATAAATATATATTCGAATGAGGAAAATGTCTTATTCTGAGACCTCGTCATCATGAAGCGGTGATTAGCTAGACCGATCCGAGAATACTGCGCACTTTATCCGCATTCTAAATGTTGTATGAAATTGTGTCAACATTAAAATTTCAATCAAACTGTAGTAAAACGAACCTAAGTGCGCTGTAGTACATACAGCCCAGATAAATGATGAATTTTTATGATAAATATATATATATATATATATATACATATATTTTTAATCATTAATATCAGACGTCAGAGGAAGGACTTCAGACTGAATCAAAACTAAGTTTGCCTGAGTTTCACAGGATTTTTAATAAAAAAATAAACATTGTTTTTATGAGACAAGTTATTAATCGCTAACCAGTGCCTAAACAATTTCTCTTTTTTGATAGTAATGAAAAGGGCGAACTTCAATACCATCGGTTTTGTTTTGTGGGTTAAATGTTTTTATTTGAATTGGATAGGTTAAACCTTATCTCATCTCTATATCCATGACTGACGAATGACTCACTTTGTGGGTACATCCACAAATTTAATAATGGATTGCGTGGTCTTTGCTAGCTAAGATTAACTTTCACAAAAATAGTACCTATTCAGTTTTACTCCTTAATTTTAAGTACCTATTTTACTATAATTTTTGTATCAACGTGATTCTAATAAATGTTATTAATAGGTATAGTATTCAGCAAGAAATATTGCACATCGACCTTAGGAGGGAGACTTCGACTTATTTCGGGTCTGTAGAGCGTTATCCCTTTCGCACACTACCTATATGACGTTTGTCGACCATTTTGATCAAGTATTGACCAACACCGGGCTATCATTGTTGGCGTAGGCAGTGTGCAGCACAGATAAAGCCGCATTTATATTTATCTGACGTGTTGTGTTGTGATGCTCTCTGTCGTGATGGCTACTGTTCACATTGATATGACGTGTTATGATGCATTATGACGGTTTTTTGTATCAGTTCCGTCTTGACTCCCAGAGAGTTCACACATTTGCAATGTTTTTTCAAGAATCATCCGATTCAGATTCAGATTTTGAAGAAGAGTTGCAATTATTGGCGTTGGCAACGCTTCTAACTAAACAAAGAAAAAGAAGAAGATATTCAATTACGTATTCAATTAGTTGCTCTTCGTCCATTTCTGACGTAATAACACAACACTGACGCGTGCACACTAGTCTGATGCGGTATGACGTCTCACGGCACCGCCACCCGCACCTCACCCTTTCTGACGCGGACCGGGATCGCCTGTGACACGACACATCAGAAGCCGTCATAACACACCGCATTGAATAAATGTGAACGCTTCCATATTAAATGTATGAAACTGATACCGTTCTGATGCATCACTACACAACACGTCAGATAAATATAAATGCGGCTTAACGCTGTACGAAATCGAAACTAGCCGGTTGATTCTTTCGTAGGCTCCATGTGCAATATTGCTTGTTGAGTACTCGTACTTATGTTTCTGCGGGTATGTCATAAACAGCTCGGGTTATTTTCGAATGTAGCATCCATCATAAGTATTGCATTTAATGCATCGTATTTATTATAATGTAGTATTTATTATAAGTCAATCGATGAAGCCATGTGACAACTTAAGTTATTCGCGTTGACTTGCATGTCATTGCAGAGTTTAGCATATGACGACTTATGTAAATTGAAATACCTAATTTTAGGACAAATCCATCGCAGAAAGTAAACTTAATTTACGAAAATGACATTAATCATTGTTTCGGCATTGCCCAGTGTATATTGGTCTGTTAAAATAGGGTTATAGCTATCTTTAATTTATCAAAAATAAAATATTTTCAAAGTATCACATTGGTTTTATTGTCACATTATATTGTTTTACAACAATCAGTTGATAAATTATAAGTAAGTTTAAATAATTGAGAGCACTTAGACTAGTAAATATAGGTTATTCATATTTAATGAATTCAGGATTGGTTAAGGCCGAAAAGACGAAATTAAAAGTCGTGATTTACATTACAAAACAAGATTTTCAATTCAGTTTTTTAGTGAGACGAAAGGAAATAACGAGTCTATTGGTTTTTTTTTTTTTGCTAGATGTAAACACATGAGAAGAGTTTACTTTGGGTTTACAATGGTAAAACAGGTCCATTATTTATTTTTACATTCCCTAATTCGTAGGGGGAGGGGGTTCGGTCTTAACTAATCAAATCATCCACACATAACATGTCTCCAGATATTTCCTAATACATTGTATAGCTTTAGTTACAAAATAGAGAGCTTTAATTTGAGCACAGGCGTAAAGACAGTACAAACTTATAAGCTAGATTGCAGGTACAATAACAGGTACGAAAACCTAAAAACAAGACTTATAACCTAAACATTTTGATGGAGATATTATTATATCCTTAAAAATAGGGTGAAAGAGAGGCCTAAGGCTGAATCGACAAGCACAACTGCACAATGGACTTGGTTTTTCAAAACCGCCAAATATACACTGCTAAGAAACTATCTGTGCAATCATAATAATTTAAAATAATATTATGCTGTTACATCGCTCCGTATAAACGAATTTTAAATCGAGATGTTCCTTTTGTCTTTGCAAGTGTACATCTGAATTTTCTGAACAAATGTCGAATGAACTTGTCAATATTCCGCCTTATCCTGATAATATATTGAAGAATGTAGACCTAACAAAAATATAATGCTTTTATAATAATTCACTTAAAATAAATATATTTTTTTAAATACTTCCAAGTGTAAGTATAGGCAGCTACCTAAGTATCTAGTTCTCATATTATAAAAAAAAGTTATATCGACACACAACCACAACAAATAACAATATCTATGTATACATAAAGAAATACAAAAAAGTCTACGCAAAAATGAGACATTATAAAAATATAAATTCTTCAAATCTTAACTGGCTTGGCCTTAAAAATTGACAAAAGTCCTAAAGCATAAAATTCGTAAAAAAATAATCTTTTTACCTTGGCACAGTTGCGTAAATCAAAATCCTAGTTATTAAAGCGCTCAGGGAAAGAATAGAATTCTGCGGCCCTCAATACTTAATTTGTACGAAGGTTTGTGTAATATAGGTGCACGTTTCAGCCAGCCTTTAGCTAGGACAACGTCCACATGATAATTTATATTAAGTTATTGGGACGGAAGATTATATCGTTCAGTAGACTAGCATTTATGAAATAGATCTATCATCTACATGATCAGCATCTAGCTGAATTTCGCGCTATGTATGACAATCAAGCTTTGTTTTTGTATGAACTTAGGGCACGACTCGAAACGGCGGCGAGGGCAGAGGGCGCTCTCAGCCTAAATAAAAGTTAGCGCAACTGAATAAGGGAGCCCCTGTGGTTCCGAACCTCGACTTAGGGCTTTGTGGAGCATGACTAACGTGACCATTTTTATCGTCACTCAAAACGGAACATTCTCAAAATTAACCCTCAAGGAACCAGGGGGACGAGGCTTACTTACGAACGCCCAGCTATAACGCCCTTCTTTAAGTATCTCCGATATCGCTATCGATAGCTTTTGAGATTATTATAAATTATTCAAAAATATTGAAATTTCGGATTGATGTTACGTTAGAACTTTAGTCGGGTACGCTAGTTTTCTATATATTTTTGCTGAGATTACCAATAACGGGACATTTTTCGTTTCCCGAAAGTTTTCCTGGGACACCGGGACGGAATGCATGAAAACGGGACTGTCCCGTTCAAAACGGGACTGTCCCGTTCAAAACGGGACGTCTGGTCACGTTAAGCATGACAATTAAGGCGCGTCATTCGTGGCTTTTAAAAATGCATAACCAGCAGCTCGACCACCTATTTGACCGACATCGCTTTTGTCCCAACTAGGTTTATTTCCCTTTGCTTTATAATCGCTCTCTCTTTCATACCACCTACGAAAGCAATAAAGATAAAACTTTCGCTATTGCTTTCATAGGCGATACGGAAGGATTTTTTATTGGACGTAGACGTATGTAAACTGTTCCTTTTGAGACGGACGTAATCATCACCCGGAAATCAGCGAGCGAAAAGTGTGCGCTCACTCTTATAAACCAAAGCACTTCAATTTGGGCGGTCAAGTAACAGATTAAATAGATTTTAGGCAACGCTTATCGGAACTATGATAACGTTAATAGATTCAAAGTGGTCAGTTGGTCATAGCACACAAAGTACAACAACATTCGCCGCAACTCATAAGACATTCGGCGAACCCATCGCAGGTTTCATTAAAACAAGTGGTACAGCACGCTTCGTCGCAGCAACATGTAATACACGATAGAAAACACAACCAACACGTTTCAAAACAACTATAGCACCATTCTGTACAAAAAACATAATCCGCTCCAGTCAATTTCGGATTTGGAACGTCAACTTTCTCATCTTTTAAAATTTCCCGCGCTTCCGTGTCCTTTGATGGCTGAGTAGTTACGATTCCAATATCGTCAACTTGATCTTGTTTTGCCATATCGCTGTTCTTCAAGGCAAGCTTTTCATCCACATCACTATCGTCGTCGATCATTTTTATAGGTTCGAACATTGTACGAATAAATGAAATGAGCACCTTTATTATTAAACCGGAACCACAAAGATGATTTCGCGCGTATTTCAATATTTTGTGCAAAAGAACCGTTTTATCGCGCGATAAATGTTTGAGCAGAAATTCGTAAAAACACCACTAAATTATGAAACCACACCTAAACATACAAGTTTATGTTACATCCGCTGGTTATTTTTAGATAATAACCTCATAGCTCATAGGTACTTCCATTCCATTCCAACTAACAAACAAGCTACCTACGCCTACTCGCACTCGCACATTGAGTTAATATGGCTCAATGCACTCGCAGACCAAAGACAGAGATTAGACAGATCGACAGAGACGACAGATGACTTGAGAGGTAATCTCAATCAGCAATCAGAATACTACAGATCTGTATGTTTATTAATTTAATCTATCAGCAAGCTGCCTGCTAAATAATCAAAGAGAAAGAAACGCCATCTTTCACACTGAACGTTGAAACAACAAGCTAGTATTTCTATTATATGTCAATAGATGTCTCTTCAAGGCTAAAACAAATAAAAATGAAAACATTTTTGTAAAAAATATTTAACATACTTTGCACACAAAAAAAATCATCATCTTTTAGAGAGCATAAAATTTTTGATTTAATTAACCCTAAACCCACAATATATTTTGTGTAATTATATTAAGGCAACATTGATTGATTCATTGGGTATTCCGATTTACACTGAGATCACTGCGAGCGACAGTGCAGAGTGCCTAGTGCGAGATTTTATGCGAATTCGATCGCGTAAGAGTAAACGCAGATTTGTATGGAATTGAAGGAGCGTCATCGATTCACCGCTAGATGACGCGTAAGAGTAAATAAAATCTCGCACTAGGCACTCTGTACTTAAGTACTAGAAAATTTAGTTCCAATATAGACTGACAGTATGCTGCAGCAGGTGCCATAACAATATGGAGGTATGTCATCATAGCGGCTAAAATATAAATATCATGAACGAGACTGTGCCGTGCTACGTTCATTTGTTTATAGTTATGATGGCACACCGCTCTGCATTTGGATGTAAGAAAACTATAACCGGAATTTTAAATCGATTCCTTGTTTGACATTTTCAGTGTTGCAACGTAATGACAACTGCTAAATAGTGACGTTGCGAAATTAATCGATACGAAACTGAAATATTTACGAATCGATTCAATTAGTTTATAGTTATATCTAAACTACTACTATTTTAGCACAGTAGTTTCGTTTTTCACGTACTTATAGGCGTTGCGGATCATTACTTATTCAGTAACCGTCAAAACCTTGGGACAATGTGTTTACGTCTTTTTGTGATGTACTTGGCTGACGATTCATTTTGATGGCCCACTGAAACAAATAAACTAAAAGTACACTTAAAAGTTTAAAAAACTAGCTATCTAGGCTCTTTTATTATAAGTTTAGTTTTTTACAAACATTAACTTTTAATATAATATTGCAATGGTTACTAATAAATAAATAATTATTGTGAATAATATTTTTTTTTTTCAATAAAGACGATCAATAAATCTTAAAACTGGCACACCAATATTATAATTACATAAACATAAAATCGCGATTTTTTATCGATTGTTGGGTCCATCACTAATAAGTTAAATGTGGTATCATTATTTTACGAAGTGACAGTAGCTAATGTCAAATTGTGAATCTAATTAAAAGTGCGGGTATAGTAAATAATTCCTCATATTTGAATACGTAAATTGCCAGCGATCGTTTCTTCATAACCTAACCCATTTTTGGTCACAGTGGTCTCAGAGTAAATCGGAACACGCACTAATATTCACGCATGGCACATACTAGACGAATGTTTCCTTTTCAAAAATGAAGATGGCGCTTCAGCTTATACCCAATCACAATACCACGACTTTCTCCTAATAAACTAGGTACTTAGTGACTACTGTTTGACTTTGCATCTTACTATTACTAATTATGTAGCGTCGAGATACCCTACTTGTCCCATTTATTGTATGAATAGTAAATAGGTACTTAACGTTTTGCCAGTAAACGGTCACCGAGCCATTATTACATATTCTCTGACCGAGCTCTGTCACTGAAAAGACTCGCTCGAGACAAAGGCGCCACGCTATTACAGTGCACTTCAGTTAGACGGTCGGCCTACTGGTCCGATTTGCATAATTCGATCAGTGTTAGATAGCCCATTTATCGAGGAAGGCTCTAGGCTTTATAACATCACGCTAAGATGAATCGGAGAGGACAGATAACATTGCACCCGCACGGAGCAGGGCCGCTAGTGTTTTTATAATATTTATTGTGGCTTTATAGATTAAATAAATACTTAACAGCTGAGAACTCCACCGAGATTTTATGTAGGTAGATGTTAATTACCAACAAGTATTTCAAAACAAATAGTTTGGTAGAGCTCGGATGCAGTGACGGAGCTCGCGGGGGTAAGCACCACCACATTACCTTATCTACTTGTCGCTAAATGGTAGTGTTCCGGTCGGTTCTATGTTACCTACATAGAATCTTATAACAACCCCTCTGTCGAAGTACAAGACGTAATGGTCTCATGCCTGTCGCCCAGATATTTTGTTAAAGTCGAGATGTAAATTTCGTAGTAAATGTAGTAATCATCGACTATGGAACCAAAGGAAGGCTGATTGGTCTGTGGTAGTAATAGACGATTATTGTAGTGTGAGTGTGTGTGTGTCACACGTATTTCCCCCCGCAAAAAATGACAGACTGTTTCTGTTTTGTATCGGTAATAAACGCTATGGCTACTCCCCTCCGGTCCGCCGCGATCGGTGGGCCGAGTTGCTCTATGGGAGGTAATATAAGGGATTGTAATTTCTGGCAGTTGTATCTGCTGCCTCCTCCGCCCGGTGCTCGGAGCCAGACTCCCTGGCCCTGAGGCAGGGGTGGATTTCCCTATAGGCCGAGTAGACCCGGGCTTAGGGCGGCAAAGATTGGTCGTTTTATTTTAAATATAGTTGCCCACGCGCTTTTTTTATGTAATGGAAGTGGTAAACAAGCATGCAGTTCACATTGATGTTAAGTGATGACTGCAGCCTATAGACACTCACACAAAGACCAAGGTCAAAATGCAGATGCGTCACCACTCTTGAGACCTGAGGTGTTATGCCTCTGTGCCGGAAATTACAGGGCCGTACATTACCACCTGACCGGAACACGATTTAAAGATTGAAACGATTGAAAGCGCTTATCTCAAAAATGTGTCCATAAAGCATCTCGCGAAAAAAATAACATGTATGGCAATTACGATTATTAGAAGAATTACTACACTATCGTTTTTTTCTCATTCTAATTTAATTTCTATAGTTTATCTAATTTTTTATGCTTTACAGTACAGGGGGGGGGCGCAATCTTTCATAGGCCTAGGGCAGCCAACGTATATTGCGGATGTGTGCTAAAGCGTTCCCGCGACCCCGCCCCTGAGGGCGGATGAGTCGGAGCACCCAGGGGTTTTTAGTGGGTAGACGGACTTTCTTTGTCCGGAGTCCCACATAACCCACCCCTCTCCCCAAGGGTGGGTATGCGTAACGCATTTTCCCCTGGTGAAAAAAAAAAAAAAAAAAAAAAAAAAAAAAAAAAAAAAAAAAAAAAAAGGCAGCCAACGTATCGATCGGGTATATAAGATCGGGGTCTACAAGACGTAGGTACATCAGGCCCCGCCTCACGTATCTACGCGACCCCCGCATGGTACGCAATTGCCGCCAACTACAACTGAAACAGTCCAAAACAAGACTACGTCATCGCATTGTCGAAGCTCCCCGATACGTGAGGAATTCTACGATCCAGAGGGACCTCAGAATAGAGAACATCGGGGAATTCGTCACGAGACTAGCCGCAGCCATGTTCGCGTGTGAACACCCACAAATACACGAGGTCGCGCCATTGCACGCGCGACCGCCAGACGGGAGGCTCTACCCCCGTGACCTACTACAGAACACGGAGGAGGACTGACGTGCGGCCTCGAGTCCAACCGACTAGACTTCCGAAACCCTCGCGCATCGACAAAGTTCGCTGGTCGCCGACCGTACTTGCCGATGCCAAGGACCAACGGTACACACCGAAACTGACGCCCAGAAATCCAAGGACCTGACCATGTTCACGGTCAGCGGATAGAGACCCCATGCAGAGGGCACAGCCCTGAACATGGCTCCCCACAACTAAGTGTTGTGAGATGAAACCAACAGTGTGTGGCAGAGGTATAAGTTGGACCTCCTCACCAACGCATCTACATTTCGCATTTACGAATTCTCTGGTTTTTATGTAGATGTTTATAGGGTGCAGTATTCACTTGCCGTCACTGTATTCTTTGTTTGCGACTTCATGACATTAAAAAAACATCAATGTAAATCATATTCATTTTTACTTCCCACTTTCATGACAAATTGACTCTGGACTACCCTGGCAGTCATATACTTGAAAATTGTGAACTTTAGAAAATAAAGAAAAGAAAAATGGGAATGATAAATTTAACTTCGGACAGGAAACGAACCAGCGTCCTCAGGATAACCGAAGTCCCACACCAATATGTCAAATGCCTTCCCTTTTTGATTTTTTTAACTGGTTTAGGGTCGATGAAAGGGAAGGCAAAATTACGGTAGCTTAGTGGTAAAGCAGTAGTAATTACGGTAGCTTAGTGATAAAGCGGCTGGACTGGTTATCCAGAGGTCGCAGGTTGGAGTCCTGCCCGAAGTCAAATTTTTCTTTTCTTTATTTTCTAAAGTTCACTCGCATGTGTTATTGCGTAACATATAAATATTGAAAAAGGTAGTTTAATTGTGTCTTTGAGCCACCTTCAAACTTCGGCTGCTATCTTTTCAGGATAGCTGGTACAATGATAAGCTAAGTAGCATCACATTTCACTATATAGGTATGTACTAGTAAGTGGCATGGCACTAAGTGCACGCTGGTGGTAGAGCTCCAGTGACGGAGCTCGCGGGAGTAGGCACCACCGCATTACTTAATTTACTTGCCGCTAAATGGTAGTGTTCAGCACTATTGTGTTCCGGTCAGGTGGTATTGTACGGCCGTGATTTCCGTTACAGAGGCATAACACCTTAGGCCTCAGGAGTGGTAGTGCATCTGCATTTTGAAATTGGTCTTCTTGTAAGTGTCTATAGGCTGCAGTCATCACTTAACATCAATGTGAACTGCATATTTGTTTGCCACTTCCATTACATACAGAAAAAAAACGCTCTCATAAACCCAAGATCCCAGACAACCCCCTCCCCGCCTCCCTCCTTGATCGCTTCATACAATTGCAAGAACTAAGGAAAACAAAAATTATTTAAAAAAAACTGTTTATTTTCCATAACTTATGGTAAGCAAATTATTGTCATAAAGGCCGAGCATTGTAAAAAGTAGGTATAGTAATATAAAAAAAATAATCATTTATTTACAAAACAGTATCAAGGTAAATGTCTAAAAATATATGTACCTATATTATTCTTACATAACTATACTTTTATAAAATCATCATTGAAATTCTTTGTATACTTGAGTAGCAGCTAGCACCAGAGATCTACTAACTATTTTTACATACATCAATCAGACTTTTTACAACCTATACATATTTATACAGGGTTATTTGTAATTAGCGCATAACCTCTTGCAGGCAGCCTCTCTACATCAATCCCAACAACATTTGCTCTACGACTTTTAAAAATTCATAGTTATCAAAATTTAAATTTTCCCATTCAAACATTTTTTTTGCCTCTAAACTGGCATTTACTCTTAGCGTAGGTATACCACGCACCTTTGCCTAGGCGAAATATCGCCATGTGCAGCGGGGAGCGGGGTTGCGGGGTGACGCAGCGGCGGCTATGCTCTTTTGAACTTTTGAAATCATTTTTTGTTTATTTTTTTTTTGGGGTATTTATCAAGATTTGTAAAAAGTCGTAGAACAAATGTTGTTGGGATTGATCTAGAGAGGCTGCGTGCAGGAGGTTATGCGCTAAATTAAATTAACCCAGTATAATATGCAAAAATGTTATGTATCTGCTTCTATGCACCTATCACTATGCAAACTCCAAAGCCTCTTAAACTTAACAAACCAACAGTGTTTAGATTAAGTTGACAAATAAGTAAATGTGACGCAAACATGAAATAAATTTACTCAAACATTTGGGACTTTGGAATACTTACATAAGATTTTTAACAAGTTTGTGAAGTATCTTATATCAAATGCAAGAACTTATTCTAAAAATCTCAAATACATTATTTTAATCATTTTAAAAGTTTCTTAAAAAGAAAAATAAGGCCCCTACTTTATTTCCAAAACTACCTAAAATTTAGAAAAAAAATACAGAATAAAGGAAACATAAGATTTTTTTTCATTGTTCAGAACCCTGAGCATGAAAGCCTGAAGCATACTTGGCTCGCTTTTTATTTCAAGTACTTATCACATTTATTTTGGTCACTCGTCTGGACGGAGTTATAATAAGATTAAAACACTGAAAACAAATATATGTTTGTATCTGCGCGAGTTTCCTCTTGACTTAACGATTATTGCTTATATAATACAGGTAAAAATTAGTTTTCCTTGTATTATTGACAGCAATGTTCTTAGTATATTATAAGTCCACATTTATTCTACACTCCATTCATTTTATCATTGAATAATTAAATAAACTAGTATTTCTGTTCCCTTTAGGTACTTATCTATACTATTTAATGGTTGAGTAGTTCAAGCTTAAATCTATACTAATATTATAAAGCTGACGACTTGGTTTGCTTGAACAAACTAATCTCAGGGACTACTGGTCCCATTTGAAAAATTCTTTCAGTGTTAGATAGCCCATTTATTGAGGAAGGCTTCAGGCTATATAACATCACGCTTAGGAAAGGGTAGGTAACATGCCTTTAGCTGGGGGAAGCCTATAGTTATGAATATAAGTAATACGTTTATTAAGTATAAAACCACTTCCAAGTGATAAAAAAATGGATCGTTACTATTTAAGAACAATTTTGATAGTCACATTGGTTTTTCAAACAAGACCTTGTTGATTATCATAGATTCAAATGTTTGACAAATAATTTTTTTGATACTTTTACTTGAAAATTTCGTAATTTTATTATGAGGAACACTGTATATGGCAGATTCAGTCCTCAATGGAGATCACAAGCCTCAACTTTTCTATCAAGCCTGAGCAAATATTATTATCTTGTAATAAATATAAATATTATTGTCTTGGATCATTTCCACTTCTTTTTCAATTGTATTTATCATAACAATGTCTTTTCATGCATTGATGACCTTTCAGGTTTTAGATTAAACCTATCTTTAAGGTTCAAATTTGCAAACTGCCAAATTTCCATAGCTGAGTATAGTAAAAGCAGTCTGCGTCAGATTGTGATTACTAAACACAATTTTACGATACATCACCGCCGTCACCACCACCGCCGCAATCACCGCCATCTCCACCGCCGCAATCACCGCCATCTCCACCCCAGCCATCACCGCCATCTCCACCCCAGCCATCACCGCCATCTCCACCCCAGCAATCACCACCATCACCGTAGCCGCCACCACCAATGCCATCATCATCGCCGCCACCTCCGTCACAACCATCACAACAGTCATCACCAGTACAGCAATCATCATTGCAACAACAAAAACCACCATTGGAGTTATCACTACCATTTGACACACAACAAACGTTGAAGCATTCAACACAACTTTCAAAACACTCATCAGTACAATCAACAATAGTTCTACACCACCATAAGAGGCAATTGTCATTATTATCACTGATCACAACACAACAGCACTGCCGTTTTTTTTTCTCTTCGTTTTCTTCTTCGGGATTCCCCTGTTCTTCGGTGTAAGGCGGTGGTAAGTCTTGCCCATTTGTAGGCATCGGCTGATTTGTTATTACGTTAGTTGGGACAGTCGTCATTTCTTAAGGAAAATCTATCTCACAATGAGGAAACTTGTAGGTATTCAGCAGGCCGGTTTTGGTTTTGATGCATACATCATACATGCATACCTACAAACTACTATGCATAACTAGGACTTATAAATAGAATGAAATCATCAGTCAGTCAGTGCCTAGGTAGTAATTAATTAGTAGTAGGTATTACACAAAGTTTATATCATATTGCATGATAAAATCAGTAAATACATTTTGTGTAATTTGTACCCGTAAATAATAATTGTATCAATGCAACGTAATCAACAATCAATAAATTATTGATTGTTGATTACGTTGCATTGATACACAATAATTATTATTTACGGGTACAAATTACACAAGATGTATTTACTGATTTTATCATCCGATAAACATTAACAAGAAATACAAGAATTTCACAGAAATTGACATTTAACGTTTCATTACTCGACAACGGCGTTTATGTCTATTTCATATCATGTTTCTTATTTATTATTTAATTCCATTATGTTGATATACAATAAATATTAATTAAGTTTTGTGTGAATTATAACTGGTGCAGTATCTATATTATCAGTGTATTTTTACTATTTATTACTCATAAAAAATACGTATTTTACTTTGTTTATAACGAAACGCAAACGAGACTCCATTTTTTTTTTTTTTTTTTTATTGTCAACCGCCAGTAGGCATAACTGCCAGCATCACGTTTGAATGATTGCGACTCCATTTTGTTTGTGTACAATGCAGTGACAGCTGTAAGCTGTCAAGTCAGTCATAGGGATGAACGATACCATCGAAGGTCTGCTTTCTGTGAGTTTTTGGACGCACGTGGATAGTAGTTCTCTTAACATATTTATAGTATTCCGTTTAATTTATTCATTATTCTGCGTTATAATTGTTTGGTGGCGGTCAAGAAGTAAGTGTACGTGTTATATTTGTGTTGTAGTGTGTGAATGTTTATAAATTATCATGGAGGTGGATAAGCTGCCTCCCAAACCTCCCGATCCTCCCGAAAATGTTACAAACCGGAAGAGACCTAGCTCTCCTCAACCTGAGAGTTCAAATTCCAAGAAAATTGTGATTAACACCGAACTCCCATCGGCATCTATACAAACGGTATACGCTCATCCCTCCTTATCGGAAAAAAAGACATACTCCGAAGACGCAAAAGGACCGTTTATCGTTCATGTCTCCCGTACAGAACCTGACCCGGCAGCGGGCACATCAATTAGACCTATTAAGTTTGGTCAATTCTTATTTAAACATCAAATTTCGGACGTAACTGTAAGCGGTGTTAAAAAGGAGGGAAGAAACAGAATTTCGGTAGAATTTAAAAATGCAGTTGCAGCTAATAAATTTATTAACCATCCCGAATTGGAAAATAATAAGTTCACGGCTATAATTCCCACATACCAGGTGACTAGGATGGGCCTTATTAAAGAAGTGCCCGTAGACTGGTCCATGCAAGAGCTTGTAGACTTTGTCAAGGTTCCAGAAGGTTGCGGTATGATATTGAAAGCGCGTCGTTTAAATCGTAAGTCCTCTTCTAATGGAGTTATTGAGTGGATACCAACTCAATCAGTGGTACTCACTTTTAGTGGCCAGGTCCTACCCCCCAGGGTGTTTTGCTTCCACAACTCCTTACCAGTGCAATTATATAACCTACCAACTATTCAATGTTTAAATTGCTGCCGGTTTGGGCATGTTAAAAATCAATGTCGATCCCAGCCCCGCTGTTTTCGGTGTGGCGATTCTCATTCGGGTGATAGTTGTGATGTTGAAGAGTCAGAAGCTTCTTGCTTGCTGTGTTCGGGTCATCACTTTGCAAATAGCAAGGCTTGTCCGGAGCTTGGCAGACAAAAATGCATCAAGATCAAAATGGCACAAGACAACATATCTTTTGCAGAGGCTTCAGCTGCTTGTCCTCCTGTACCTAAATCCTTTGCTGATGTAACAAAAACCATGCCAAAATCTCCCTTCTATCAAAACTTCCCTTCAACTCTCATACATCCCTCACAGACATCACCTGTTAAGCTATCCCATACTCCTTCCCCTCTATCTCAATCACATTCATACAAGAAAACAACATTCAGATCCCCCCGACCCAGAAATCAAAGTAATAATGGGTATGATATCAGAACCCATAATGAATTAACACGAGATTATAACCCTCCCCCCCCTCAAAATGGTTGTGCCCTCATTGGGCAGAATAATCTCCCTGAAGAAAACTTCATTGAGCTCCTGTTCTCCCTTCTTCTAAATATTTTCAATAAATTTAATGATGTACCTTTACCGGACAACGTTGCAAATAAAGTTAATTCATTCATGCAGTCACTTAGTCAGTACGGCACAGTTCCTCCAATGGAACTGTAAAAGTGCGAATATTCGAAAACACGAAATTATTCGAATTATTAATGATCATTCTCCAAACATTTTGGCCCTCTCGGAGACATGGTTTAAACCAGATTCGAGATTTCGTCTCAGGGGCTTCTATTGCCTCCGAGAGGACCGAAATGATGGATATGCTGGCTGTGCCATTTTAGTTAATAATTGTATTCCTTTTTCACAAATTTCCCTCCCAGTCCACAGTGAAGAATATAATGTTGTTGCTGTAAGAGCCTTAGACATTTCAATAATTTCAATATATATCCCCCATCCCATCATCTCCCTGATTTCAGATATTAAAAATGTTTTTTCCTCTGTTCCCCCCCCAGTTCTCATTTTAGGAGATTTCAATTGTCACCATCAATCATGGGGTAGCCATAGATCTGACAGTTTTGCCAATCATTTGATCGAGGTACTGGATGAATGCAACCTTTGCATTTTGAATGATGGATCTCCTACTAGGAGAACATTCCCATCCCAAAACCCCAGCGCTGTGGACCTATCCCTATGTTCTCCCAACCTTTCATCCTTATTATCCTGGAAAGTCCTCAATCAGTCCTATGGTAGTGACCATTGCCCTATAATAATATCCTCACCTAATCCAGGCCCTTTTTCAACACAACTAGAACCATTATTAAAATTTAACTTGCATAAAGCTGACTGGCCTGCTTACTCTCAGGTACTTAATGAAAAAATTGATGAAATCTCTCCTGTTTCTTCTGAAAATATTCTAATAGTGTATGATGAATTTGTAAATATGATTACACATGTAGCTAATAAGTGTGTACCTTTAAAGAAAATTAATCCAGGTCGATTACTATCTCCACCTTGGTGGGATGCAGAATGTACAGAGGATGTAAATCAAAGAGATCTGGCAGAATTAGACTACAGTTATTACATGTCTGTTCAACATTTTATTAAATTTAAAAGATTGGAAGCTAAGGCCAAAATGTTACTGAGATCCAAAAAAAGAAAGTCATGGTTCCTCTTCTGTGAAAATCTATCTCCAAATTCCCATCCTACATTAGTATGGAGAAATGTCAGAAGGTTTAGAAATGCACTCTCAGATATATACTCGGTGTCCACAAATATATCCTCCACTTGGATCGAACAATTCATGGATAAATTAGCTCCTCCATCTGTCCCAGATGAATCATCTAGTAGCATTTCTTCCTCGCCTAAAGCCGTTGACCGTCTCGAGCTACCTTTCACCATCGAAGAATTAAATTTAGTTCTTGACTATGTTAAGGACTCTTCACCAGGCGTAGACGGAATACCATATTCCTTTATTAAAAAGGCAGGCATTAAAGTTAAATTATTGTTCTTAGAAATTATTAATACAGTTTTCCAAACTGGGACTATCCCTGAGTCATGGAAAAGGCAATTGGTCATTCCCATTTTAAAATCTGGTAAGGATCCCTCTCTACCCACTTCATATCGGCCAATTGCTTTATCTTCTGTGTTAGGCAAAATCCTGGAACATTTGATTAAGAATCGCTTAGAGTGGTTTGTTGAGAATAGGGGCATCTTATCTAAAACTCAGTTCGGATTCAGAAAGGGATTTAGTGCAATGGATAGCCTCAGCGTATTTTTATCAGATATTAGATTAGCTTTATCCAAAAATAATTTTGTAGTTGGAATATTCCTCGACATAGAAAGCGCATACGATAATGTATTACTCGATCTTCTCAGGCATAAATTGCAGTATCTGAGTATTCCCTCGAAGATAGTACATTGTATAATGAACATGCTATGTGGAAGAACTATCCAGGCTCGTCACAATAATTACTTTTCCATCCCAAGAACAACTTGGAAGGGCCTTCCCCAAGGATCAGTGCTCAGCCCCTTGCTGTTTAATTTGTACATAAACGACCTAGAAACTGTAGTAAATTCGTTCTGTAGTGTTCTCCAATACGCTGATGATTGTGCCATATACCTTTCATCCGATAGTATAGATAATGCTTCTAGTCGCTTAAATCTCGCTATGCATTACCTTAATGACTGGCTAGTTGCTCAGGGTCTCTCGTTATCCGTGTCCAAGAGCAACGTGGTTATCTTTACTCGAAAAAGAAATATTCCCTCAATAGAAATTACTATTGATAACATTATTATTCCAGTTAAAAATAGTGTAAAATTTCTTGGTTTAATTTTGGATTCTAGATTAAAAGGATGTGAACACTTTGATAATGTAATTCGTAAGTGTGAAAAAAACATAAATATTATTCGGAGTTTATCAGGAGTTTGGTGGGGTTCACATCCATACTCGCAAAGATTGCTGTATAATGCTTTAATACGAAGCATTATAGATTACGGTTCCTTTTTAATGGAACCTTGTAACAAAAGTAGTTTTGAGAAGCTCAACAAGATTCAATTAAAATGTTTGAGAATCATTACTGGATGTATGAAATCATCGCCAGGAAATGCTCTCCAAGTAGAGTGTTGCGATTCCCCATATCATCTAAGGCGTCAATACCTGTCAGATTGCTTTATTTACAGAGCTTTACAGAACGATTCTCATCCACTTGTACCAAGACTTCTGGCATTAGTTCAGAGAATCCAGTCCGATAAATACTGGAAGCATAAAATTCCACCTAGAATAGTCAGCAGTTTCCAAAGCCTGCAACGCTTGAATTACTCAATACACAAATGTGCAAAATGTCCTCTTTTTACAAGTAGTTATGACTCCCTAATTTTCAGGCCTAATATAATTTTGGATTTCGGAATTAATAAAAATTCTTTTACTGCAAACGATATATTTAGAAATACCCTACGTACAAAATTTGCTAATTATTTACCTATATTCACCGACGCTTCCAAATTATCACCAGAAAGTGGAGTCGGAGCAGCTGTCTGGATACCTAAATATAAAATAATATTAAACTTTAAGTTACCAGCCGTTTCGTCAGTCTTTTCGGGCGAAATGATAGCCATTTATGAAGCGATAATTTACGCAGAATCGCATAATATTTCTCCAACCATAATATTTACGGACTCTCTCAGTAGCTTACAAGCAATTATGTCCAATCCTTTTAAAAATAAACTTAAATTTCCTATTATTTTCCTTATCCGGGAAGCGTTACTCAGAAGTCATAGAAGAGATGTTATCATTTATCTGGCATGGATACCTAGTCACTGTGGTATCATCGGAAACGAAATGGCAGACCAATGTGCGAAGTTGGCTATTGAAAATGGTTGTAGTAATTATAATTCAATATTTTGTCATGACCTTAAATCAGTAGCTACTCTCCAAGTAATGCAAGATTGGCAGAAAGAGTGGGAGCGAACTAAATTAATAAAAGGCAAGCTTTATGGATCAATACAACCCTTTATCCCCCCTAAACCATGGTTTTGTAAATTCCGGAAACTTGACAAGAGGTCTTGCTCTACTATATGCCGTTTACGTATGGGCCATGTGTGTTCGCCTGTTTTTCTCCACAAGTTAAGGATTAGGGATAGTTCTATTTGTGAATGTGGGTTAGATGAAGGAACCCCTGACCATCTATTTTTCAATTGTCCCCTTAACCAAGTCTCCCTACACTCCCTTCTTCCTCTTAAAATCCCCCGTCCTACATGTTTAAACTCACTGCTCATGATGGTGAATTCTCCCCTTGTATATACCCTTGGTAAATGTATACATGTAAATAATATTAGATTGTAGTTTATGTTCTAATACAATACTGTGTTCTGTTGATACTAACCTTTAATTAACTGTGATCGTCTTTGTCTTGTTTTAGGCAGAAAAACGCTGAATAATTAAAGTGGCACTTATTTTCTTTCTTACCGGACATCCCTCAGATCACCGGTCATAACTCATACGTCTTGTGCCTCCTTAATCACCAGAATTTGGCAGAATTACCCAAACCGAGGTAGAAGCCATAGTATAAAGAAGAAGAAGAAGAAGAAGAACGATACCATCGAAGAATCGATACTTTTACTCAATACCGTATTGGTCGTCAAGTATCGATACTTACTCAGTATCGGTTGAAAATTATCGGTACTTGTATCGAATGGTATCGGTGAAACATGGAGCAACGCGGGCCACCGGTCGCGGTGGTCTGGATGGGAGTAGCTATAGCGTGTATTACCGAAGCAAAACAGGCTGTCATCTTCTGTTTGGAAAAAATTGTGTGACACACACTTTCTTAAATTCACACACAACAAAAATCGTCTATTACTACGAAACTCACACCTTGACTTTAACAAAACACACAAACGATTTCACACACACATGTAATCATTCTGTGTCATAATAGTGTAATAGATTGATGCAACTACATTGACAAGTCCTTAAAACCATAGTTGCAACAACTGTCGATTTGTGAACTCAGGGAAATAAGGCTTAAAGGAAATATACTTTGTTTTATTATAAAGATTATTTATCATGTACCAATTTAACAAATAATTTTGTCGCGTCATGCGCACGTAGCAAGCAAGTCACGGAATTTTAAGTTTCTAAACATTATTAAAGCTCACGGTTCTGAGGAGACTGGAGGGGGTATTAGCCATGCGCAGGCTTTCCCCTCTGTCAAAGTTCAAGCCTAATGGCATTCTACACCTGTGACCAGGATGTTTAAATGTGTGCGTGAAATTGTTTAAGTATTTTGTTTCTGTAAATCAAGGTGTGAGTTTCGTGATAAAAGACAATTTTTGAAGTGCGTGTGTGTATCATACGTAGTTCTCCCCGCAAAAAATTACACACTGTTTTGTATCGGTAATAAGCGCTATGGCCTACTCCCCTCCGGTCTGCCGGTGGCCCGTGTTGCTCTATGCATATCTCTATACATATGAGTACTTTGGACACTTTGTTCGATACCTAGTTTCAAAGTATCGATACTAAAAGTACTTGGTATCGGAAGAAAAGTATCGAATATGTACTTGTATTTACTCGTATCGTTCATCCCTAGCTAGACTGTGATTTCTGTCAAAACAGTCAACCAACCAACATCAATTTTAAATTAAATCATTCAAACGTGATGCTGGCAGTTATGCATCCTGGCGGTTGCCAATAAAAAAAAAAAAAAAAAAATTAGTGTTGCTAAACTATCGATAGTTGCGCTATCGATAGTTGACCTCGAAAAATAGTCGATAGCGCGATAGTACTATCGAAAATATCTCCATGCTGCAATACTATCGATACTATCGACAGTTAAAAATAAGCAATAATATTGCTATCGATACTATTGACTTTATTGACTATTGTTTATAACAATACTATCGATACTATTGATCTTTGGCAATAGTATTGCTTATTTTTAACTATCGATACTATCGATAGTATTGCAGCATGGCGATATTTTCGATAGTACTATCACGCTATCGACTATTTTTTCGTGGTCACGATAGTTCACAATACTATCGATAGACTATTACTATTGCAACAACACTATTTGAAATATTCTCTTTGAAATAAACTCTTTGACATCAACTCTGAAAACATAACCTCTGTACTCTTTAGTTTAGTAGTTTGAAATAAAACTATAACAGGGTCAATGGTCAATGTGTAATTATTATTATTTGAACTGATTTGTTCGTGAATTAAGATACAGATTTGAAATTAATGTACTGATAAATTCTTTGAAGTGCTATGTGCATATACACAAAGCAACACATTTCAGCTTTGACGATTGATTTTATGTATTTTAATGTGAATTAGACCTACGTTTATTGTCATTTTGAGAACGATTTCCCACAAAACATGTCCGAAGTGATAACAAATCAGCCGATGCTTACAAACGAGCAAGACTTACCACCGCCGTACACTGAAAAACCGGAGAACACTGAAGAAGATGAAGCAAAAAAGAGAAAACGACAGGATGATGAATGCCTATTTGATTGTTGCTGCCCCTCGTGGTTTTGTAGACCTATTAGAGATTGTACTGATGGATGTTGCGAAGGCTGTGCGGAATGTCTAAACAATTGTTGCGAGACAAACGATAACGAATACGATGACTGTAGTGGTGATGGCTATAATGGCGATGACTATGTTGTTAACGGTGATGGCTTTAATGGCGATGACTATGTTGATAACGATGATGGCTGTGGTGGTGATGGCATGTCGACTGGATCATGTGGTGGCGGTGATTGTGATAATGTATCCAGTGGATCATAATACTGTGAATGTTAAGTACTTTAAGGTGCGTACAGTACAGACTATATAACAAAACATGTTATAAAACATAGTTAAATAACATGTTTTAAATGTACATGATATGTATTACAAAAACAAGTTATATAGCATGTTATTAGTTAATTAAGATTAACTTTTTAATTTTTGTTTATAAGATGCAGTGTACTCGATATATATGAGTATAACATAGTTATATTACAATGTTATTTTCATGTGTGCAGTCTTGTTATCTGTTTCATTGTGATACAGCAATGTTAGATAATGTGGACTTGTTACATAACGGAGTATGTAATCACATTTTGTTGCAGACTGTTTTTACTGTACTTAACAGCAATGGACATTGGAAGCTTGCAGATTTGAACTTTAAATACAGATGACCATATCCCAGAAAGGTTATCAAACTATGCTATATAAAAATATATTTTATTTTTAAAGAAATATGGAAAGACAAATCGGGCAGGGCTTCAGTAGCTCAATTGGAAGAGCGGCTGGACTAGATTCCCAGTAGGTCGCAAGTTCGAGTCTTGCCTGAAGTCAAATTTTTCTTTCCATTTTTCTTTAAAAATAAAATATATTTCACAAGCATGTGTTAATGCGAAATAATATGAAAATATATTGTTATGAAAAGTACAATTCTTTTTTAAACTGATTTGAAATTATGATATGAATATTATTATTTTGTACAGGCTTGACTTATTGGTTGAGTCTAGTTATTGCTTAAGATTTGGAATAACCTGTTTACGCAAATTACTTTGTGTTTGGGTCTGCATGTCGAGTGCATGTGCAGTGTATTTATTTTCTAAAGTTCACTTGCATGTATTAATGTGAAAAATAAAAATATTACAGGAATTAAACTGATTACTGAAAATTAGCCATGTGCCAAATAACAAAATTATGACTATGAAATTTGAAAAGTTTCAAAAACAAACTTTCAAATACTGCCCATTTGATTCTTAACTCAATAACACTAGCCCAGGCAAAGGTTAAAAAAGCAATATGACTAACTAAACATTTTATCAATCAAAAAAGTCTTCCATTTCTAATCACTTGGAAGTGTTTTGGTAGATAGCTAACGAGAAAATATGAGCTTAGTTTTAGATAAAACCTAATCAACCATAGACAACTACCTAAAACATTTTTTTTAATCCGATTTTTATTTGCAATCAGTGCGGCCACTTTTAGCAAATGAGTTTAAGGCGTTAGAACATTCGAGTGTGCCCTCCAGCGAAGGCATCTACCCATTTTCATAAGATCATATTATATCTTTCCTCTTTAGTCTTTTCACATAGCTGCGCATTGTGAGTTGTTTTGCAAGTGTATTGGGGTGCTTGTCCAGCCTCTCTCGGTATCTTAGTCCAGTACATTTAATTTCTTCCTTTATGGTAGCCATTTCCATATATTTGTGGATTTCTACATTTGTTACATACCAGGGCACATTGCTGATTTTTCGAAGGATCATATTTTGCATTCTTTGCAAGCATGACATATTAGAATCTGAGGCACTACCCCATAATTGGAGGCCATATGTCCAGATTGGTTTTAGGATTGCCTTGTAAATTAAGAGTTTATTGTCTATTGACAATTTGCTGCTTCTTCCCAGCAACCAAAGTAGAGTCTTGTATCTGATATTTAAGTCTTCTCTCTTCTTTTTAATATGTACCTTCCATGTAAGGTGACGGTCTAGATGTAATCCCAGATATCTAACGCAGTCTTGTTCTGGTAAAGGATTATTTCCCAGCGTTACTTGTGGGCAGTTGCCTTTGCGTAGTGTGAAAGGAACGTGGACAGATTTTGACGCACTGGCTTTTATGCGCCAATTTTGCAACCACGTTGTTGTCTCATCTAGGCCTTTTTGCAGGATCTGCGATGCCATGTCTGGATCCTTACTGCTTGCCAGGATAGCGGTATCGTCAGCAAACGTTGCTATCGTAATGTCCTTGGCAGCAGGCAGATCTCCTGTGAACAAAGTGTACAGTATTGGACCATATACTGAGCCCTGCGGTACGCCAGCAAGTATATCATAAAATCTTGATGTTGTTTCTCCTTCCTTGACTTGGAAAACACGTTCATCAAGATAGGATTTTAGAAGCAAAAAGTAGCTATGCGGAATATTATGTTCTTATTTTGTACAATAGGCCTTTGTGCCAAACTTTGTCAAAAGCCTGCTGCACATCCAAAAACGCGGCAGAGCAGTACTCTTTATCTTCTAGGCTTTTTCTGATTTTATCATAAATTCTATGGACTTGTTCCACTGTTGAGTGTTGTTGTCTAAATCCAAATTGGTGACACGGTATTACACCGTTACACTCTAACAACGGAAGTATTCGGCGAAGAAGAAGTTTTTCAAAGATCTTAGATAGGATAGGAAGCAAGCTAATAGGCCTATATGATGTTGCTTCTGTCGGTGGCTTGTCTACCTTATGGATGAGTATTATTTGTGAGACTTTCCACAGCTTCGGAAAGTATTGGACTCTCAGTATACCATTATAGAGCGTTGTTAATAAGATCACGGCTTTCTTTGGTAGTTGTTTTATAACTTCTTTGGTGATGAGGTCGAAACCTGGAGCTTTTTTATCATTCAGTTCTTTTGCTACTCGCCATACTTCACGGATTGTGACAGGATTTGGTGGTAGATTCATCTGGAGGTCTTGATTAAGGAGAGTTTCTACGTGCTCCTCGAATATTTTGTCTCCTGAGTCATTTGGCGAGAATACTTTTTCTAAATGTTCAGCAAATATATCCGCTTTCTCCCTTGGCGATCTTGCCCAACCATAATCAGTTCGCAACGGAGGCTTTGCGATATTTGGCCTATTGTAATTATTGGTTATTTTCCATAGTGAATAGTTAGTTGCATTAGTTGCAGTAAGGGATTCTTTATACCTAAAACATGGAGAAATAATAATTAAGTATACATAAAGGACTTTAAAATTGATGTGGACTGATATCCAAACGATTATTATTAAAAGAACACTGATAAATATTATGTACAGTAATAAAACAAGAACAGAACATTTGCCTCTAATAAAAATATGAAGAATAAGAGAAAATAGAGGAGACAAAAAGTATAAGAGAATCCTATAAATATCACCCTCTAATTCTTCTTCCCAATAAAATATAACAAAATAACTTTAGCAGTTTAGCCATGGAAGCATAACACAGAAACAAATAAGACAAATAAGAACTCATATTTGCATTTATAATATTATACAACTATGTACCTAACTATGTACCTAGTTAGGATCAGATTTTTTTAAAATCATGGCTTGTACAGAAAAAAGTTTAAGAAAGGTGCAAGATAAACCAGTTTAAAAATATTATATTATTATAATTATATAGAACTTAAAGAGCATCCCCTTGTAGGTATCTAAAATCTTTTTACGTCGCTGTTACAAAAATGGTGGTTCCTATACGTAATTTTAATTTAAAGTTTTTATACCAGGGAATGTTAATATTTTAAACATCTAAAAATGTTCTTTAGGTTCTCAAAATAATTCTATAGCTAAAACGTATCTAATGTACGTTTATGAATAAGGGGGTTAATATTTTGGGTGATCCTACAATATCCACAATGGATGTCACTCACTGGACTCGAATATAGTGAATCTTTCTAAGTAATACTACTCCGTCCCAAATAGTGATCAACATAAATATATATATTCAAAAGAGTGTAACAAGTACTTAATATTTTTGTTAATAACCTCCTCCTTTTTTGAAGTTGGTTAAAAAGAGGGCAAAATAGGCCTTTTAGACTTTCTTTTGTTATTTGGGTGATAGGTCTGTGAACCTATATTGAAATCTCAGTAAAAATGCCTTTTATTACAAGATCTCTGGTGCATTTACTCTCGAATAGGTATAATACTTAATAGAGATATTATAATTTTACTATAGGAATAGATATATAAGAATATATAGGTGTACTATATTGTTAAAGATATACAATTTTATTAAGTATAGTAATTTTGATCAATTTAATTTTATAATTGAATTTATATTGTGTACCTACTCAATATACCTTTTATAAAGTGTCTTATGTTTGGCCTTATTACATTATTAAATGCTATTATAAACCTGTTACTGTTTAGTACTGGTAGAGATAATAAAAATAAACAGCTTAAAATTTAAGAATCTTGTTTTCTTAGACAATCCAAATTATATCTACACAGTTTAATCTTCCAGTTTTACAAGGCCATTTTAGGAGCCTTTCAAATTAGACGTACAGTCAGGCACTCTCCGCGTCTCCAAAATTAATCGATCGTAGCTTCTATTATCACCATAGGGAATCCATGATGACCCATTTAATCCACCGGTGTGAGATGATCGTTTGATTCGAAGGATCGCGGGTTCGATCCCCGGGACAAATATTTGTATGGCCTACAGATATTTATCTCGGGTCTGGGTGTTGGTGTATGTGTTGAATGTGTACAACGGTACCCGCGTCACAGGTTTATACTTACTGTGGGGCTGTGAGTGTAAGCGTATTTTATTATTATTATGTGGTCAAGCGGCCAGTTCCCTGATAGTAGGTATATAGTATATAGCATAGGTAGGAAGGTAGGATGTCTTCCTACTGTGACTGTGAACGAACGGTTGGCTTTTCAGACATTTCAAAATTACCATGAAGGCACTCGCAGCCTCAGACATGGGGAAAAGACAAACATCCACGCTCAGTACACCCGCAACCCAACAGGCCGCCACGCTCGCATTGGCGATAGTTGCGACACTCTGCTGCCCATCTTACGTTATTGCCCTTACCTACTATCGCCCTATTGGAATGGTTTGACCGCCAATAAAATACTTTATTGGAACTAAAACTTCAATCATGAAGCTCGAGGCAAAACCGCATTATCTACTTGCCGCTAAATGTAAGTGTTCAGCGCTATCGGGGTCCGCTTAGGTTAAGTGCTAATGTCTGCTGTTAGTGTAAGTAAATATTTATATATCTACAGCAGCCGTACCATGATCGTCGCCAGGGGGTGGCAGTTGCCCCTACCTAGGGATAAAAAATAGCGCAATTTACAAGAAAGACTGACCTGTGCCAAAAGTACCTATAGGTACTATCAACCTAGTCCTGGAACCAACCTGCTCTCCCCTATAGTCCAACCTTTCCTTCTATATCGTCGGTTGGCGATGGCCTTGAGCCGTGACCATGACCTTTTATTGTCATATACGAGTAGAACAAATAAATAAAAATTTTGGCAGCACCTAAACTGAATCGCAAAGAGACGTCATGGTACATGGTTGATCTTCACTTGTTTATTATCGACGGTATAGGGACCGTGCACGAGTTCAGCGCCACCTAGCGTCCGCAACTTTGTGGGGCCGTTGCCTGTCTGACATATTACCGCGAAATTTTGATAAAATATTATTATAATCGAAAATACTCTATTAATATTCTTCCAAAATTACTCTGATACCTTAACTTGGGTGGAGAAAGGGTTGTGAAACAGTTTTTGATCATTCAAATCAAATGAGTTGAGTAAAATTTATTCAAAAAGTGTGTTTTATTACGAATATATGTCAGGGTTTGTTTAGTTAATTTTTAGTTGTAATTTTACAGTAAAACAAGACAATATAGCTATTTTATGGGTTACATGCAATAATTTTAAACATACAGAAGCTCAACACAGGGCTTCAGTAGCTCAATTGGAAGAGCGGCTGGACTAGATTCCCAGTAGGTCGCGAGTTCGAGTCTCGCCTGAAGTCAAATTTTTCTTTCCATTTTTCTTTAAAAATAAAATATATTTCACAAGCATGTGTTAATGCGAAATAATATAAAACAATTATTAAGGGTAAAAGCGACTTCTTTACGATATTCAATAAACTGAAAAGTCTATTATATCGGTTGCCTAACTAGCATAGTTGGTAATAGATGGCGCTGCTGCTACCATAAAGCAATGCAATAGATGTGAAGGAAAGATTTGACAAATCGGCCAGGGCTTCAGTAGCTCAATTGGAAGAGCGGCTGGACTAGATTCCCAGTAGGTCGCGAGTTCGAGTCTCGCCTGAAGTCAAATTTTTCTTTCCATTTTTCTTTAAAAATAAAATACAGAATTGTTCTTGTATCGCTAGTAATAAATTAAAAGTCGTTTTCAAATCGTAATGAGTATTATTTTAGGATCCGAGTTTGTGAGTATCACACACTTTAAAATTTCAACCACAAATTATCTTTTAAAGGAAAATTGTTAGTTTCTGCTGGACATGTCCTTGATATAGAGGAATTAAGAAGAAAACAAGGACAGAGATCAATAATTCAAGGTGGCATCATAAGACAAACATGTATTTTGATACCTTACAATTTTCTTGGGGGGTCATGCCAGAAGCGTGCACGTCGCGACCCCTGCCAGTCCTTTAGGGCTGCAATTCTAGCACGAAGGCGTACCGCAGTGCGGGTTAGGGCGTCCCCCCGAGGCGACGCGTACCGACCCGTCCCCGTCGGTACGAAAAGCGGCCAAAGCGGCGATGGGGACCGCCACCTGTCACGCCGGGCCCGATACGGCGGATCGAGGAGTGGGGAGTGCCAGATAGGCACGTGGAATGTGAGAGGTGGAATTTGTGAGAAGATGAATGAGTTGACGAACGTAATGAGTGTGAGAGGTGGAATTTGTGAGAAGATGAATGAGTTGACGAACGTAATGAGTGTGAGACGCCTGGATGTTTTGTGTGTAACAGAGACTAAACGAAAGGGCTGCGAGGTCGAAGATCTCCCGGGTGGCGCGATGGCTCTGTGGGCAGGTGTGCAACAGAGCGATCATGCCAGCGCGGGGGTGGGCGTCCTTCTGTCCTCTCGTTTAGTCACTGGAGTGAAAGATTATGGTTTGGTGAACCCGAGACTAATCTGGGTCCGAATTATATTGGGCGTCACTAGGGTGTTTTTGGTAGCAGCTTATGCACCGGTTAGCTCAGCGACGACCCAAGACCTGGAGAAGTTTTGGGAATCTACAAGGGAAGTTCTCGATATGGTTGAAGCTAATGAAAGGGTAATTTTGTGTGGTGATTTGAATGGATGGGTCGGGACCAGGCGGCCAGGATACGAGGCCGTTCTAGGTCCATATGGTGATAGAAGAGAAAATGATGCTGGTAAGCTGATACTTGACTTATGCTTGGAACGAAGTCTCCTTGTGTCTAACACAGAATTCCGTCATAAGGACATTCACACGTATACATGGAGGAGGAATGAACAAAAAAGTATGATTGATTTGATCATGGTTGATAGTCGTCTTCGGAAGAGCCTGGTGGACACTAGAGCCTACAGAGGTCCCACTCTTGATACAGATCACTACTTGGTAATAAGCCGGTTTAGGGGTCTGTTCAAGAAATGGCGACATTGGCGTGTCCGTGTGCCTTTCGGAGGACTTGAAAGAATAAAGAGTGAAAAGTTACAAGACATTAGTGCAAGGAGAGTGTATGAACGTCAAGTCCGTGAAAAGTTAGACAAGGTTTGTCTTACGGACTTGGACGTGGATGAATGTTGGCAAGTTATGAAAGATAGTATGGTGGAAGTTGCGAAAGAAGTATGTGGTTATGCAAAGATACGCAAATCCTTGAAAGGGGATGCGTGGTGGGACAAGGAGGTGCAAGACTCCGTTGAAAGAAAGAAGAAAGCATGGCTGGATTATGTAGCATCTTTGCAAATGAATAATGGTATGAGAGATGAGAAGAGAGAAATTTACCGTCGGCTCAAGAATGACACCAAGATTTTAGTGAATGAAAAGCGTGAGAGAGATAAAGTGGAAGCTGATGAGAGACTGGCGAAGAGCTTTGAGACTAACATCAAACTCTATTGGAGGGAGGTGAAAAAGTCTAGAAGCTCTTCTCCAGTTTCTGGAATGAATAGAATAAAATCTAAGTTGGGTGACATTCTTGAGAACACGCAAGATGTGTTAAAACGATGGAGCGAGTATTATGGGGAAATGTATGATTATGCTCACAACCCTGACGCCGGAGTTGCTGACTTGACGGTGCCGGCTTGTGAGGATATAACAATAGATGAGATTGTAAGGGCGATACGAAGTTTGAAATGTGGTAAGGCTGCGGGTATTGATCAGGTTTCTGCCGAAATGATCAAATATGGTGGTGCTGCCCTTTGGGATTCTTTCTGGGTGTTGTGCAACCTTTGCTGGAGATCCGGAAGAATCCCAAAGGATTGGCGGTGTGCGGTCATCGTGCCTTTGTATAAAGGCAAGGGTTCACGTATGGACTGCACCAGCTATCGAGCGATCAGTTTGATCAGTTTGGCAGCTAAAGTGTATGGGAAAGTCTTAGAAAGAAGAATGAAAGAGAAGTCCGACAGGTTGTTGTGGGATGCACAGGGTGGTTTCAGAACTGGAAGAGGATGTATGGATCAAGTTTTCTCCCTCCGCAACATCGTAGAGAAGCATCTGGCTGTGAGCCAGAAGGTTTTCTGCGGTTTTGTGGATTTGGAGAAGGCGTTTGATAGGGTATTACGAAAGGAGCTGTGGGACATTTTGCCAGAGTATGGTATTGATGGCAGTCTGCTCCGTGCAATACAGTCCACGTATGTGGGCTGTCAAGCATGTGTGCGGGTAGATGGTAACATGTCACCCTGGTTTGATGTTAACATCGGTGTCAAACAGGGTTGCGTGCTTTCGTCTAGGCTGTTTATTATATATCTGGACAAATGCCTCCAGAGGGTGAAGTTGATGGATGTGGGAGTGCGTATGGGTGACTTAGTGGTGAACTGTCTGCTTTACGCAGATGATGCGGTAATTGTTAGCTCTACACCATCTGGGCTACAAGCACTAGTCACAGTCATGAAAGAGGGTTGTATGGAGAAAGGCTTACAATTGAATGTGGATAAAACTAAAGTATTAGTATTTGAAAGAGATGAACAGAGAACAAATGCAAGGGTAGTAGTAGATGATGCAGTGTTAGAACAGGTTGATGAAATTGTATATCTTGGATGTGCTTTTAGCAAGGATGGTAGGTACACCACTGACATAGAAAGAAGAGTGCTTGCTGGGAATTGCGTGAATGGAGCGTTGGGTAAGCTGCTAGAATCTAAACATCTCAGCCAGCGGGCTCGACTAGCCGTACATAATGCTGTACTTACTCCAACGCTTTTATATGAAAGCGAGAGCTGGGTATGCAGGAAAGAGCATGAAAGTAAGTTGAACGCGGTCGAGATGAGATCTTTGCGCAAGATCTGCGGTGTATCACTCACCGATCGCGTTCGTAATGAAGATGTAAGAAAGAGACTTTGTGTGAATGATAGTATCGGTGTAAAAATGAAAAAAGGCATGCTCCGATGGTTCGGGCATATAGAAAGAATGTCGAATGAGCGAATGACTAAACAGATATACAATGCGAATGTGGATGGTTGCAGAGGCCCAGGAAGACCAAGGCTGACCTACCATGACCAAATAGGTCGAGTTCTGTCTGATGGTGGGGTCAAAAGTCTTAGGAATCGGCGTGCATGTATGAAGAGAATGATGAAGGTAGACGAGGCACGAGAGGTTTGTCAGAACCGGGATGTCTGGCGCTCTACACTCTCTGCCTACCCTGTTAGGGACCTGGCGTGAAGATACATACATACAATTTTCTTTAGGTATAAACAATCTCAGTTCGAAGTCAGAATCAATTTGATTGGGTTGTAATAGACGTTATATTTAAGTAAAATGCAGCACAAGTGTGAAATGTTATTGCGTGTTTGTTATACATTTCTTGAATTGTTCAATTTTCCAAGTAGCTCTTGAGAATCAATCGATAAAACTTGCGTTTACTACGGCGGGTGGCTCATGGTCATACGCCATACTCATGAACGGGTGCTGATAGTGGGGACTGATCTGTTCTAGTCTGCCGGTGCTACATTTCATTATGGTGGATAGTTATTGATTTCTACTTATACAAATACATGTGCTATATACGTTTACATTACCAGATTTGAATGACTATCTGTTTTAGACATAGGTAAGTTAAAAATTTAAAAGAGCTCCAACTGAGTTCCTTTGGTAGCGGAGTTCTTCTCAATAGTGACTGTACTTGGAACTCCGCCAAGTAAATAACATAGATTTTGATTTTGACGAATAAGTTTTTACTTCTCTTCTTATCTAGTTTTTGGAAGGAAGGAATTGAAATGTTTTTACCTAATAGTAAGCTTATTTTATCCCTTTTTTAATTTACTTAATAATCTGTTTTACTTTTACTTTATGGAATAAGTAATTATTCACTTTAAGTTATTATTGACTTTTAAGGTCTATTCAAAACGGTTGTAAAATTGTACTCGAAATAAACATATTTTCGTTCTTTCTTTCTCCCTTTACTACCTTTACTCTTATTTCCAACTGATATTTTTGCAGTTTACAACACAAAAACTGCAGTTTACCATTTTGTCGGCGGTTAAATGTGATTATGAAAATTATGTATCCAAGTCTAAACAGATTACTTTGAGATGACAGGTCCCACATTATTGCTACTTTTCGCCACCATGGGCGCTGCGATCGATTACATTACCCCCACCTAGTACTTCGCACGGTCCCTATAGTCAAACTGTCGATGTTTGCTCACTTGGAAGAACACTTACCTTGGCAGTAACGAACCAAGAAATCTTTGGGAAATTATAAATAATCAAAACCAAAGTTGATAATTTACACAATTTAATTCTATTAAATCTTCCAACAATCACAATACACGAGGACATGACTAGATAGACAGATTAACATTAATACTGTATTAAAATAGTTCAAATTGATAATTCGATGATACATTTATGTGGGTACTTGTATATAAAGTGGACAAGACCATAGTTACAGTGAATTCTACGCTTATCCAAAATCAATTAAATTTAGCTTTTATTACCATCGCATAAGATATCCATGAGTTCAAGCGGCAAATTCATCTCTTCAAAATATACATTGAATATCGTGGATATCCTGCCATAGAGTATTCGTAAGGTACCAACAGAGTTACCTGGAGCTGTAAGAAGTTACCTGTAATAGTACAGTCGGCATGAAAGTAACTAAGTTGGGCGCTTATACTGTATTATTAGATAATAATATATGTTAGAAATTCCTAAGTCTCTAGTACAAATCAATAAGTAGTTAGGACATGAAACATTTAAAAATGATTGTGCAGATTTAAAACATGTTAGCGAAATAGTAACAAAATATTAAATTTTTAATTATGTAAATCAAATTCATACAAATTTGAACTATTTTATTGTATTTTTAAGTAAAAATTTACTCTAGTATAAATATTTAAACTTTCAATACAATTACATGGGAATTGAAACACAATTACAGCCTCAAATCGACAATAGTACACTACTACCAACAAATAAACATAATAAGTAGGTAGTCACTGACTACTTCCCTGATTACTGGTCAGGGAACTCGTCGCTTATCCAAAATCAATCAAATATAGCTTTTATTCCCATCGCAAAAGGTAAGTATCTACTCAATACAGATTTACACACAACTGCGCGTGACCCAGCTACGTAGCATTTGAACCACAGCTCACAGCACAATCTTCTGTGATTTGACTCTTTGTATCGGTTCCGGCCTGAGTCACACACGGCTGTCCGAGGCTTAATTTCAACTTGTCACCTCCAAATATTTATATTGTAGAAACTCGCACTCATACCGTCAGTGATACAATAAGGGCTTCTTAAAAAAATAACAACCCGAAGGTTACAGTGGGCTTTGAGTTATGCGGTTCTGACAACTGACACACACCAGCTAACGACACTGGACACCCAAAAACTTTGAATATTCCAATTTGGTTGACTGACTAGAACTACGCTTGACAATTCTACCTGTCTTTATGCCTATGGCTCATATCATTTGGAGCTAGCGATGCCGAATTGACAAGTTAGGATATAAATTGGACTATCGATAGTAGCGTTACCACCAATACTATCGCTAGTATCGATAGTACGAAACATGGTAATACTAGTACTTAGATTATATTGAATCGCGTTAGTTGGTAGGTACCTACTAATTGTCGAATTAAGGCGATTACCTAATTTTAGACTAGACCTCAATTATTCCCAGCTACAATAACAAACCTCTACCTTGATGAACATCTGTTTTTTCATTCAATACTCATATAAAATTATAGGATCTCGTTATTTGCAAAAAGAGAATGTTTTTGAAAAGCATTCTCTGTGTTATAATTTCTTTTGTCCGTGCTGATTATGTCCTTTATAGTGTTTGTAGTTATATAGTGTTTGTTGGAGCATTTGAAATTGCGCGCATTGTGCATGCTCGTGCATATAGCTAATCACACGGCTTCGTTTGGAATCGGACCAATGGGGACGCCTACGTCATGCGCATGATTGGCCAACGCGGCCAGGACGACGGGGCACTCGCGCCATCTTTACTATTTGTCTTGTAATTTTGTAATCGCAATCGAATCAATAAACGGAACATACGTTACACCAAAAAACCTCGAATTTTCTTGCCTCCAATTCCGCAACATTACAGTGTTTGTAGTGTACTTTGTAGTTTTTTTATAGTGTTTTTTGTATTACAAACATTTATCTAGATAAATAATTGTGTATTCATAATTGTTGTCGCTATTCGATCGAAATTCTGTAGGAAATGGATACCTGGGTATCCATTATCATCATCATCATCATTTCAGTCAAAAGACCGTCCACAGCTGGACAAAGGCCTCCCCTAACGAGGTCCTGGGCTGCCCTCATCCAGCGATTGTCCGCGATCTTCACCAGGTCGTCGGTCCACCTCGTGGGGGGCCTGCCTACGCTTCGACTTCCGGTACGCGGTCGTCACTCCAGAATTCTTCTGCCCCAACGGCCGTCAGTTCTCCGAGCTATGTGCCCTGCCCACTGCCACTTGAGTTTCGCTATTCGGTGGGCTATGTCGGTTATTTTGGTTCTTATGCGGATCTCCTCATAAGATCTCTCAGAGAAACATGTACTTGGATATGTATGTGACTAATAAATTTATTTAGAAAAAAAGAAGAAACAAAATCAGTGGCGGTTTAGCCGTAGGTGTAGTTCGGTTTCGTGAAGTAATTTAAGGTAGATAAATTAATGTCTTGTTCACACATAGGTAAGGCTGGACGGGACGTTAGCATGACATATACCTACTAAACAAAGCATTTTTTTTAGATGTTGTTAAGTAGTATTTTATTTTACGTAAAATACTCTGTTGCAACTCAAACCGTATAGCGCGGTATAGTCATTTTTCTTCTTCACCTTGTAACGGAACCCACTCTCTCAAAAAAAAGGGGACTCTTCAGATAAAGGATATTTTCGAAGTCAAATCTAAATCAACAAGAATATAATATTGGCCAAGTGATGTCTAAAGGGACCCTACAAGTTGTTAAATGGTAGAAACCTTAAGTTCTTTAATAGAGGTAAGAATAAAGTTAGAAATGCGATAAAATTATTAAATATAACCCCAAAGAGTAAATTACTGAATACACAATATGATATTGGGGGGGAAAGTTAAGGAGCCCCAAACCATCGCTCCTTAGTGTGAGTACCAAACCAAGAATCTGTACTCTCCAGACGAGCTTGGAGTATATTTGGTAGATGAGCGTATAAATAACGCTTAGATAATTACCATACAATGATGGCTACATTTATAATCAAACTGTTGTAAATCAACAGATATAAAGGCAAAGCCTCAAATTGTAGATGATGTATAAAGACAAAGTCTTAATAAGCTGACAAAGTCAGTAAGTTGTAGTAGACTGTTGTAAACAACAGATTATATGGCATAAGCCTCAAATTGCAGGTATTGTGTAAGACATAGTCTTAAGCTGACAAAGTCAGTATGTGGTAGTAGACTGTTGTATACAACAGATAAAGTGGCATAAGCCTCAAATTGCAGGTATCGTGTAAGACATAGTCTTAATAAGCTGACAAAGTCAGTAGATTATATTTCAATATTAATATAGGCCATTAACAGGCAATCAGGTAAAATATACTCATTTGAGTATTCCAATGATGAAGTTGATATGTATATTATCAATCGTCGCAGACACCGTTAGGCGCAGTAATTGTTGCAGTAGTAGATCATGATCATAATATGGCGTAGCCATTAAGTTGTTATACCGTAAACATAGTTTACTCATTCTGACATAGTCAGTAAATAAATATTTCAGGCAATGTCCTGTAATTATGGTTTAACCATATATGAGTATTATCTCATTGTATATTGTCAGTATCTGACATCGCAAATAAATGCAATATTGTAGTTTCCATAAGGTAGGTGCATAACACACAATAAATGTAGCGGTTCCATGACCGATCATCGCAACAAGGCGGATAATGATCTGTTGATCATATTATAATATTAATATGTGTTGTGTTTGTTCTGAAGTAACACCTCTTCATCCAGATGGATATTATCTCCAACGTTAATGGAATCGACCTATAAAGTAATGTATAAGTCAAAGCAAAACCAGACCCAAGGTACACCACAGGTGAAATTACAGCACCACAAAATAACATTTGCTAGGGGCTCTGCCCATTATCGCAAGAACAGGTAGTGTGTAATTCACAGCGCACAGGTACTAGCAAGCCAGACAACGTCGATGAAGATAGGCCGACCCACAACTGCTGATACCCACAGACTAGACCAAAGGTACACTAGGCGGAGACCGCGGAGACTACAAGACTACAAAAATAATATTTGCTAGGGCTCTGCCCATTATCGCAAGAACAGGTAGTGAGTAGCTCCAGTATACAGGCCAGCTGTCAGTAAATATGTTTTAAATATTCCAAACTGAACGTCGAAAGTATATGTACAGAACATACAGAACAGTATAATGTATCAACAATACAGGTGTGATATTTATAGTGATTACCTGTATTGTGTTTATATAATGTTTATGGATTTATACATAAACCATGTATTTTGCACACTGCCTTTAGGCAAAACCTTATTAGGTTTCCAGATTCAAATGAGTTTTATAGATGTCTATAAGTAGCAGATTATTATAAAATATGTTTAGTGTTGGTTGTTCTGAAGTAGGTACTACTACGTCCAGATGATAGTAAAGAAGAGTGTAGGTGTGGAATCGACCCATAGTACCCAAGTTAATGGTGTAGGCCGACCCACATAAGTTGCTAGCGCACTAGACCAAGATACACCCCAGGGAGTATACATCACCACAGTGTTTTTCAGGCTTGGCCCTACTTGTTTTTTTATGTGATAAGTAACTCCAGTGCACTGGCATAGCCGCGGGACAACGTTGAGTGTCTTTCAGTCCTGGACGTCAGAAGTGATGTATGTAGCGAAGGAACGAGTCCAACGCCCCAACAAACCAGGTGTGTAATGCGTGTATTGTGTTAATAATGATAATGGTAAGTTCATTATAATCCAGAGTCAATAATCGATAATATCGTTGTAGATATCATTATTCAATAATGACAACTAAAACGTCCATACTTATTTGCAGCCAATAATTAGTAAATATTTATAGACCAAAGTCAGTATATGATAAAACATCGGTATAAATTAACTAACAATGTCTATAGGCTAGATGAATTCTAGTTACTTACTCGCAGTAACAAAGTATGTATATAAACAAACACCAAAATGTTCAAATTGATTTAAATAATGTATGCTGAACATTGATGCGATAATATTTCAATAAATTATTAATTAATCTCAGCTTCATTGTCAATAAAATAATATTCATCTTATATGAATGCAATACAGCACTAACTGTGTAGTATTAATATAATCTACACGTTCCTTATTGTTATATGATCAATAACTCCAGCTATGCAACAACCACCTTGCTTTGTGATGCTATTTATCAGATTTTAATAATACACATAAGGAATATGTCAATTAAGACAAACTATTTAAAATAATATAATTACTCCAAGCTTATGGGAAAATAGAAATTAAAAACCAATCGGTTAAGTATGTACCTACCTAAAATGACTAACAAACATAGCGTGGGAACACTAAAGTAATAAAGGAGAATTTTATTACTTTTCAAACTAAAGACGATGACCAGATGTTTGGCCGCCTTTGTAGTGCGAAACCCATAATCGTTAAAAACAATAAGCCGAACATTACACAATGGGTTCCTATTGTTTAACTCGAAAGTTAAAGCCATTTAGTTGCGCGAAATACACCAATGGACCACGTGTTGAACTGTTCATGTTGAAGACAATAGATAATCCATTGTTTTTATTTAAGGTTATTATGTCCAGTTCTCTTTTATGGTCGACACATTTGCTAGCCATGCCTACCCCTAAACACTTGAGACAATATGCGTGGGAATTCTAGAGAGTTCCAAATATCTTTCTCACACTCGACCTCTTGAAGATTGTAAATTAACGAATGTGTCAAGTGTAGATTCAAACCGCAATAAACTTGTCAATCCCTGTACCTTAGCATAAATCACATCTAATAGTGACCCATATGTGTTTTTGTATTTATGTAATATCCTAACTTTCACGTAGTAATTAACGAGAGAGAGATATGGCGCCTAATGTGTTATGTATGTATATAAATGTATTTATTAATTAGATTATTTAACCGCCTAATTAAACCTATTGCAATACGAAACGTAAGGTTTTACTTAATAAAATACGTATCGATCATTATTATGCAAACGCCTACCTTAATACATAACGACAATAGAAATACACACATGCACAAGTAATTAGCATTTAACGATACACATTTGAAAATGAAGTTAGCCTAACCCATACATTGATATACATTATTTGAAGATGCTGGAAAGGAATTTGATTAGTCCTTATTTAATTACTACATTACAGGTTCCATGTGCATCCAAACATATATTCTCATTGTTTAGTACTTTTGATAATTTTTATTATTGGTCCAGGAAATGGAATCCTGCATCATCAATACCTTTACTCACAAACAACTAGGTAAACTATCCTGATGAAATAACGTCCACTGACCATTTACTTATGTACGAACATCGAAGTTCGTTTAGCTATAATCCTTTACATACATATAAAGTACTCCTCATTAGCACTAATATTAACTGAATCGAACAGTTAACTCCAGTATAAATATAATTGTACATTCTTGAAATTATATACATAGAGTATGACTTTTACTAGATAATTATTAAATTATCTACTACTCTATCGAACTCTTCATACACCTATTTATTTGACAATTTACCAATATTATTACTAATGTAACTGAATCGAACAGTTTACTTAGTAAGTATTAATTACGCATTCCTGAAATTACATTCATAGAGTATGATTTTCCTTAGATGTATTGTATATAATATTTTTATTAATTTGTCATTTTTAATATTATTACAAATACAACTGATTAGATAATAACACTCTACTTGACCAGGGAATTGAACCCATAGTAAATAGTAATACTTTAAATCACACATTGTAAATATTTAATGATCAGTAAAAGATCATTTTGACTGACAATATTTTATCAATCTGTGAACTCCTAGATTTGTGACCACATGAAAGTAATAATTTCACTTTCATTAAATGATAAATAATAATAATCATCATCATAATCATTTCAGCTGAGAGACGTCAATGTTAGACACATTCTAAATAAATAATTCTCCACTTTAATTACGTTATTCACTAATTATAATTATTAGGCAACCATCAATTATGTGAACTACTTTAAATAATTAAATAGTGATTGAAACCCGAGATAATATGTAGGTATTTCAGATTTTCAAATCAAATATCAAAACATCATCTTCAACATATATTCTATGACCTACATTATTAAACTGAGAGTATGAAGTGCCAAATATCTCAATTCCTAGTCTCTGCCTGTAGTGTGATGCTATTGAAACATAATTATCTGCATTTTGTACTAACGTTATTAAACAATTATTATTTCTCTGTAGTGTAACGCTATTTAGTCACTACTATTTACCTATAATTTATTCAGTTTGTCTGTAATACAGTTTTAACAGAGAATATTATTATCTACCTATAATACAGTGCTGTTGAAACAGTATCATCTGCCTTCAACCTAATAGTATCAATATTCTACTATCTGCCTGTAGTGTAATGCTATCAAAATATATTCTCCTGTAATCTAACATTATAACAACACTAATACATGACTATAATTTAACGTCTATCTGCCTGTAGTGTAGCACCATAAAACACTAATATCCACCTATAATTTAATATATTCGGAACACTGTAATGAATACAGAAAATAATCTAAATTCAGACAAATTATTGAATATTAACTCACGGTTAGTCGACGGCTCCCCGCTCTGCTGGTTGGTGATAATGCGCTTACGCATTACGTGGTGAAGATAACTCGATCGCTAATTTATACCTATTTATTTCTATACACAAATGCCTATTCTAATAATTAAATTCCTGAAGATTCCTAACTTAAAATAATAGTAAACTACGATACGTTTCAATTAAGAGTGCTTTATACTGCGTGTAATTATGACTAAAACGGGTACAACGTATTATAATGCCTACTTCTCCTTTTCCTAATCTGAAAATATAAATTTCTAGTAAAAGACCTCTGGTTTCACTATTGCATTTATACTACCTATGAATTCCTATCAAGTTTTGTTTAATTTAAATAAATGAATCTACTTTCTGTTCGCAAAACTAAATAAAGTTAATTTATATTGTAAGATTATATGAAGTACTTCATTTTGTATAAACACATCCTAAAAATCTCTCAATAAAAGAATAACCAGATAAGTAAATAAACATAAAATAGGTAACCCTCAGTGAATTTAGTATAAAGTTATCGTTATTAACTAATGAGTTAAAATATTATATGAAATTAGTGTAACCTATTTTATATTTAAAATAAAAATCACTCACCAAACGCCGCTACCACTACCTACTTTGCACCACCGTCCTAATCGTCGCCCTGGCTCTCTAACTACAACTGTCCCCCTTCTCCCGTCAACAACCCCTTATATATCGATCCTTTTTTCTGAATTTGGGATACGGTGGGGATGTGGCTATGCTCGCATTTTTTATGAGCGTCCTATGGTTCTCAACATACCTTACCAATAGTGTATCTCAACTATTTAGTTATGATACCTATAAAACATAGGTATATATTCATATAGAAATATGCAAAAAAAAATATCTATCGTGCTTTGATTAAATTCTATGTGACGGCATATGGATGTCGTTACAATTCACCCCCCAAAATTTTCGAAGATTTAACGTAGAAAATTTTCTCATAGGGAATAGAAATGAAGCCACACCAATGCGAATATACTAATAAGGTAACTTAACGTCTCCATAACGTGATATGCTAGATACTTAAGGTAATATAAAATGTGTATTTTCTTATTCTCTATATCTTAAAATTTTTATCATCGGTTTATCATCTTATTGGAATTTAAAAGAACCTGAAATTACCAAATCTAGAAAACTATTTCATCATCGTTTAGTCGAATCAGCAACTATGTGCCTAACTAGTAAATAACGAGTTTGTTACTAAAGGCATAATACAAGTACCAAGAGACTTATATATACTTTCACAAACAACAAATTCATGTTTGTTTGCAATATGGTAATGTTACCCATATCCTCGTTCGCGATTACGAACAAAAGTTACCCTAATCATAATGTAAAATGAAGTCTTAATAACATCAATTAATCGTTAAATAGTAATAATTATTATTATTCACATAATCATATGATGTCCAACTTCGATATCAGTAGTAAAACTGTTCTAAGACACAATCAGAAAATAGAATACATAATGTAGGTGCGAAGACCTCTTAGATAATTTGGTATTCCTTAAAATACTTCCGCTCTCTATTTACAATTCGACAGACCCAGTATGAATATACTTATACGTAAAATATTCAAATAGGAACATTTCTCAGAAATTTTAATTATTCATTTATCTAACTGGAATTGTTGTCGATGAGATAATAACTGAATTGGAAAAGATATTTCAATAAGTTCCAATTACAAAGTATAAATCTATAATCTAACGAGAATTGGTATATTATTATATGAGACTATAACTGTTAAGACCATATTCCAATAGGAGTGTCGCATTAAAATTATCCCTTTCCTAACTGAAAATGATATCGACGATAACTGAATAGGCTATTTGCCAATAGGGGTGACGCATTTAAATTATCTATTCCCTATCCAACTAGGAGTGAAACTAGAACCACATCATTCCAATATGAATGTCCTATTTTAAGTTATTCTTAATCAAATTAGAAAATATAACAATAAGATTCTGAAAATGTTTCTGAAATATTAGAATAGTAGTTTTATATTTGAATTATTCCTATTCTAACTGGAAGTGGTAACAGTGAAATTATAACTAAAAGACAAAATTCCAATAGAATTGTCATATTTAAGTTATTTCTAAATCGAACTAGAATTGAATTCTATAAGATTACATACCTATAACGTTTTGTCATAGTTTCAACGTTTTTTTCTCATTTGAACTTTTAGAGACTAATAATAATGTTTATTGCAAATTGACAAAATTAAATAAATACTGTCTAAACTAAGTGTGCACTAATTATTGAATCACTTTCAAATTATTTTTGAAAGAAGATGGTTAATTTTGAGCGTACAAAATCGTCTCTGGCTAACCCATTACACAGTACCTACATTTTGTAATGTAGTAAACAATAGTCAATCTAACCCAACTTTTACCTAAACTAATATACTTCAATTACTGTAAAAAAATGCTGTATTTTTAAATAACATATCATAATATAGTCATTTGGAAAATGACGTAACCTACACAATGCTAACACTGAGTTCAGGAATGCATGGAAAGTATCATTCTCCTTTGAATTGAAAAGAGTCATCTGAGGTTTTTTTTTTTTTCTGCTAGTAAATAACAATGAAAGCTTGTTTTTATTTCTTTCTTCTCATCATTATCGGTTTATAAAACGTCAATTATTATTTATTTTCATTCTGAAAGACAGGAGTGTACGGCCAATTTATCAGTCCAGCTCCATGTGATTGTTAAAGTCTTTCAAAATCAGATATCACAATGATAATGTTTATTAATGTTAAATATCAAATATTGTTTATCGTTAATTGTATTTCATTCTAAAATTACTCTTAAAGATTTTCATTTCGAAAGAACTGAAGTGTATTTTTTTTTAAATATTTTCTCAGCGTTTTCTGTCAGTGAATTACATTTAAAGCCTCTTTTATTTCCCTGGTTTCATAGTTATCAGTTTGTACCTAATTAAGAAAATAAAACATTCCACTTATTACATAAGTGATTATTGTTCAGTTTCAATCTCATAGGCATTTAATTACATACACATTTTTAAATTTGTGAATCGTATATATGTGTAGGTATTTATCGTTGTAAACTATAGATAGTTTGTTCTACACGAGATGTATTTTATTTTATTTTCTTAGGAGAACAAACAGTTTTAAACTAGATTAGTACAAGTAATTGTTAATTATTATTACACCATTTATGTGTTCTCACAAATAGGTAAGTAAAATTTGTTTGTTGAATCGATCGGCAAGTAGGTAGACACATTATAAAAGCACTAGCACTTAATTGATTATGATAATACATGCCTTACATGTATTATTAGTACTCATATGTATAAAAGTGCATATTTTATATCTCATATGCACCCCCCATTGTCTTAGCGTCTTGTAGACACCTTCTCACCCCCCAATGTCTTAATGTTTTGCACACCCCCCAATGTACTAGTGTATTGCAAACTCCTTGCATGAGTAATTATAAAGTAATAAACTAAATCTCAACTCCTTCTTAACCTCTATTCCATTTCACGGCAACAAATTGTAGGCATTACTGCCTACTGTAAATATTTAAAACAATAATATAATAGTCGTGTAGCTCTTGTTGTTTAGACTTATATTTATATAATTTAAATTTATATCCTGGTCACGGCACCAAATTGTAACGGAACCCACTCTCTCAAAAAAAAGGGGACTCTTCAGATAAAGGATATTTTCGAAGTCAAATCTAAATCAACAAGAATATAATATTGGCCAAGTGATGTCTAAAGGGACCCTACAAGTTGTTAAATGGTAGAAACCTTAAGTTCTTTAATAGAGGTAAGAATAAAGTTAGAAATGCGATAAAATTATTAAATATAACCCCAAAGAGTAAATTACTGAATACACAATATGATATTGGGGGGGAAAGTTAAGGAGCCCCAAACCATCGCTCCTTAGTGTGAGTACCAAACCAAGAATCTGTACTCTCCAGACGAGCTTGGAGTATATTTGGTAGATGAGCGTATAAATAACGCTTAGATAATTACCATACAATGATGGCTACATTTATAATCAAACTGTTGTAAATCAACAGATATAAAGGCAAAGCCTCAAATTGTAGATGATGTATAAAGACAAAGTCTTAATAAGCTGACAAAGTCAGTAAGTTGTAGTAGACTGTTGTAAACAACAGATTATATGGCATAAGCCTCAAATTGCAGGTATTGTGTAAGACATAGTCTTAAGCTGACAAAGTCAGTATGTGGTAGTAGACTGTTGTATACAACAGATAAAGTGGCATAAGCCTCAAATTGCAGGTATCGTGTAAGACATAGTCTTAATAAGCTGACAAAGTCAGTAGATTATATTTCAATATTAATATAGGCCATTAACAGGCAATCAGGTAAAATATACTCATTTGAGTATTCCAATGATGAAGTTGATATGTATATTATCAATCGTCGCAGACACCGTTAGGCGCAGTAATTGTTGCAGTAGTAGATCATGATCATAATATGGCGTAGCCATTAAGTTGTTATACCGTAAACATAGTTTACTCATTCTGACATAGTCAGTAAATAAATATTTCAGGCAATGTCCTGTAATTATGGTTTAACCATATATGAGTATTATCTCATTGTATATTGTCAGTATCTGACATCGCAAATAAATGCAATATTGTAGTTTCCATAAGGTAGGTGCATAACACACAATAAATGTAGCGGTTCCATGACCGATCATCGCAACAAGGCGGATAATGATCTGTTGATCATATTATAATATTAATATGTGTTGTGTTTGTTCTGAAGTAACACCTCTTCATCCAGATGGATATTATCTCCAACGTTAATGGAATCGACCTATAAAGTAATGTATAAGTCAAAGCAAAACCAGACCCAAGGTACACCACAGGTGAAATTACAGCACCACAAAATAACATTTGCTAGGGGCTCTGCCCATTATCGCAAGAACAGGTAGTGTGTAATTCACAGCGCACAGGTACTAGCAAGCCAGACAACGTCGATGAAGATAGACCGACCCACAACTGCTGATACCCACAGACTAGACCAAAGGTACACTAGGCGGAGACCGCGGAGACTACAAGACTACAAAAATAATATTTGCTAGGGCTCTGCCCATTATCGCAAGAACAGGTAGTGAGTAGCTCCAGTATACAGGCCAGCTGTCAGTAAATATGTTTTAAATATTCCAAACTGAACGTCGAAAGTATATGTACAGAACATACAGAACAGTATAATGTATCAACAATACAGGTGTGATATTTATAGTGATTACCTGTATTGTGTTTATATAATGTTTATGGATTTATACATAAACCATGTATTTTGCACACTGCCTTTAGGCAAAACCTTATTAGGTTTCCAGATTCAAATGAGTTTTATAGATGTCTATAAGTAGCAGATTATTATAAAATATGTTTAGTGTTGGTTGTTCTGAAGTAGGTACTACTACGTCCAGATGATAGTAAAGAAGAGTGTAGGTGTGGAATCGACCCATAGTACCCAAGTTAATGGTGTAGGCCGACCCACATAAGTTGCTAGCGCACTAGACCAAGATACACCCCAGGGAGTATACATCACCACAGTGTTTTTCAGGCTTGGCCCTACTTGTTTTTTTATGTGATAAGTAACTCCAGTGCACTGGCATAGCCGCGGGACAACGTTGAGTGTCTTTCAGTCCTGGACGTCAGAAGTGATGTATGTAGCGAAGGAACGAGTCCAACGCCCCAACAAACCAGGTGTGTAATGCGTGTATTGTGTTAATAATGATAATGGTAAGTTCATTATAATCCAGAGTCAATAATCGATAATATCGTTGTAGATATCATTATTCAATAATGACAACTAAAACGTCCATACTTATTTGCAGCCAATAATTAGTAAATATTTATAGACCAAAGTCAGTATATGATAAAACATCGGTATAAATTAACTAACAATGTCTATAGGCTAGATGAATTCTAGTTACTTACTCGCAGTAACAAAGTATGTATATAAACAAACACCAAAATGTTCAAATTGATTTAAATAATGTATGCTGAACATTGATGCGATAATATTTCAATAAATTATTAATTAATCTCAGCTTCATTGTCAATAAAATAATATTCATCTTATATGAATGCAATACAGCACTAACTGTGTAGTATTAATATAATCTACACGTTCCTTATTGTTATATGATCAATAACTCCAGCTATGCAACAACCACCTTGCTTTGTGATGCTATTTATCAGATTTTAATAATACACATAAGGAATATGTCAATTAAGACAAACTATTTAAAATAATATAATTACTCCAAGCTTATGGGAAAATAGAAATTAAAAACCAATCGGTTAAGTATGTACCTACCTAAAATGACTAACAAACATAGCGTGGGAACACTAAAGTAATAAAGGAGAATTTTATTACTTTTCAAACTAAAGACGATGACCAGATGTTTGGCCGCCTTTGTAGTGCGAAACCCATAATCGTTAAAAACAATAAGCCGAACATTACACAATGGGTTCCTATTGTTTAACTCGAAAGTTAAAGCCATTTAGTTGCGCGAAATACACCAATGGACCACGTGTTGAACTGTTCATGTTGAAGACAATAGATAATCCATTGTTTTTATTTAAGGTTATTATGTCCAGTTCTCTTTTATGGTCGACACATTTGCTAGCCATGCCTACCCCTAAACACTTGAGACAATATGCGTGGGAATTCTAGAGAGTTCCAAATATCTTTCTCACACTCGACCTCTTGAAGATTGTAAATTAACGAATGTGTCAAGTGTAGATTCAAACCGCAATAAACTTGTCAATCCCTGTACCTTAGCATAAATCACATCTAATAGTGACCCATATGTGTTTTTGTATTTATGTAATATCCTAACTTTCACGTAGTAATTAACGAGAGAGAGATATGGCGCCTAATGTGTTATGTATGTATATAAATGTATTTATTAATTAGATTATTTAACCGCCTAATTAAACCTATTGCAATACGAAACGTAAGGTTTTACTTAATAAAATACGTATCGATCATTATTATGCAAACGCCTACCTTAATACATAACGACAATAGAAATACACACATGCACAAGTAATTAGCATTTAACGATACACATTTGAAAATGAAGTTAGCCTAACCCATACATTGATATACATTATTTGAAGATGCTGGAAAGGAATTTGATTAGTCCTTATTTAATTACTACATTACAGGTTCCATGTGCATCCAAACATATATTCTCATTGTTTAGTACTTTTGATAATTTTTATTATTGGTCCAGGAAATGGAATCCTGCATCATCAATACCTTTACTCACAAACAACTAGGTAAACTATCCTGATGAAATAACGTCCACTGACCATTTACTTATGTACGAACATCGAAGTTCGTTTAGCTATAATCCTTTACATACATATAAAGTACTCCTCATTAGCACTAATATTAACTGAATCGAACAGTTAACTCCAGTATAAATATAATTGTACATTCTTGAAATTATATACATAGAGTATGACTTTTACTAGATAATTATTAAATTATCTACTACTCTATCGAACTCTTCATACACCTATTTATTTGACAATTTACCAATATTATTACTAATGTAACTGAATCGAACAGTTTACTTAGTAAGTATTAATTACGCATTCCTGAAATTACATTCATAGAGTATGATTTTCCTTAGATGTATTGTATATAATATTTTTATTAATTTGTCATTTTTAATATTATTACAAATACAACTGATTAGATAATAACACTCTACTTGACCAGGGAATTGAACCCATAGTAAATAGTAATACTTTAAATCACACATTGTAAATATTTAATGATCAGTAAAAGATCATTTTGACTGACAATATTTTATCAATCTGTGAACTCCTAGATTTGTGACCACATGAAAGTAATAATTTCACTTTCATTAAATGATAAATAATAATAATCATCATCATAATCATTTCAGCTGAGAGACGTCAATGTTAGACACATTCTAAATAAATAATTCTCCACTTTAATTACGTTATTCACTAATTATAATTATTAGGCAACCATCAATTATGTGAACTACTTTAAATAATTAAATAGTGATTGAAACCCGAGATAATATGTAGGTATTTCAGATTTTCAAATCAAATATCAAAACATCATCTTCAACATATATTCTATGACCTACATTATTAAACTGAGAGTATGAAGTGCCAAATATCTCAATTCCTAGTCTCTGCCTGTAGTGTGATGCTATTGAAACATAATTATCTGCATTTTGTACTAACGTTATTAAACAATTATTATTTCTCTGTAGTGTAACGCTATTTAGTCACTACTATTTACCTATAATTTATTCAGTTTGTCTGTAATACAGTTTTAACAGAGAATATTATTATCTACCTATAATACAGTGCTGTTGAAACAGTATCATCTGCCTTCAACCTAATAGTATCAATATTCTACTATCTGCCTGTAGTGTAATGCTATCAAAATATATTCTCCTGTAATCTAACATTATAACAACACTAATACATGACTATAATTTAACGTCTATCTGCCTGTAGTGTAGCACCATAAAACACTAATATCCACCTATAATTTAATATATTCGGAACACTGTAATGAATACAGAAAATAATCTAAATTCAGACAAATTATTGAATATTAACTCACGGTTAGTCGACGGCTCCCCGCTCTGCTGGTTGGTGATAATGCGCTTACGCATTACGTGGTGAAGATAACTCGATCGCTAATTTATACCTATTTATTTCTATACACAAATGCCTATTCTAATAATTAAATTCCTGAAGATTCCTAACTTAAAATAATAGTAAACTACGATACGTTTCAATTAAGAGTGCTTTATACTGCGTGTAATTATGACTAAAACGGGTACAACGTATTATAATGCCTACTTCTCCTTTTCCTAATCTGAAAATATAAATTTCTAGTAAAAGACCTCTGGTTTCACTATTGCATTTATACTACCTATGAATTCCTATCAAGTTTTGTTTAATTTAAATAAATGAATCTACTTTCTGTTCGCAAAACTAAATAAAGTTAATTTATATTGTAAGATTATATGAAGTACTTCATTTTGTATAAACACATCCTAAAAATCTCTCAATAAAAGAATAACCAGATAAGTAAATAAACATAAAATAGGTAACCCTCAGTGAATTTAGTATAAAGTTATCGTTATTAACTAATGAGTTAAAATATTATATGAAATTAGTGTAACCTATTTTATATTTAAAATAAAAATCACTCACCAAACGCCGCTACCACTACCTACTTTGCACCACCGTCCTAATCGTCGCCCTGGCTCTCTAACTACAACTGTCCCCCTTCTCCCGTCAACAACCCCTTATATATCGATCCTTTTTTCTGAATTTGGGATACGGTGGGGATGTGGCTATGCTCGCATTTTTTATGAGCGTCCTATGGTTCTCAACATACCTTACCAATAGTGTATCTCAACTATTTAGTTATGATACCTATAAAACATAGGTATATATTCATATAGAAATATGCAAAAAAAAATATCTATCGTGCTTTGATTAAATTCTATGTGACGGCATATGGATGTCGTTACAACCTAATTAGATTCACTTTATAACTACTAACTCACGCTAACGCCATACCACCGTTTACTATGAGACGTAACTGTAAATAGACAAAGCGATGGTGACTCCAGCTAAGTACATGATCTTTACGAGTCCTTAAATCAATAAAGATTATTTTAATTTTGATCAAATAGCACAATAATTCGATTACAATATCTGTCCAAATTCTAATCTACATAATAACAACACCATGTGAATTTTATTTAAATATTCCACGTGTAAATAGTAACTATGTAATACTATATTTTGTTCTAAAACGGGACAACAATCTGGCATAAAGCATATTATTATATTCTAATTTTTCATAAGTCGATATTTCTGTAATATATACCCAATACAGTGTAATTCCGTACAATGTGACAGGTAGAATTATATTTAATATATTTGTATATTTAATATATATACTGTAGGAAGGTACAATATATTGCCTACAACTGAATCGCGGAGGATATTTATATGGTTAGAAAAGGCAATCTTGCTTGAAATGAGTTCTTATAAAGTAAATATTGCAAATATCTAAGACTAATAATGTCCACCTCTACTATGTCACTCATTCAACCAGTCAAGTTGTTTCATTTAGTATTGACTATTATAAGTTCACCATTCATAATTGCTCTTACAGTTTAAAACGTTTAGACAAAACGTCATCAAAAAGAAGGTGGGTAACATCTTATTACTATAATATAATATACATATATTGTTACTTAGTTTTAAGTTCTAAATAAAATGGGTATCGTGCTATATATTAAGTTATCAGATTTATAATTGCCACTATAAAAATGTATTATTTTAGCAAGTCTCTTTAAAAATGAACTGGCAGTAAATTACTATTTATGTATAGAAATTTGTCTAAAATATATAACTGTAACTACATGCTGTTGGTTTCGGACTGATGGGTAGTCTGGCAAAGAAGCTGTAAAGCGAGGGTTAACTAACACACTAACATTGGAACTGACGTATGCACTATACGATCGCAACGCAGGAGTTTTTTTTTTAATATATGAATCTATTTGCTGTCACTTGCAATTATATATCTATATTGCATCACGCTCGCATACATACTACTATTTTTTACTGGTGGTGGAGCTCCAGTGACGGATCTCGCGGGCGTAGGCACCACCGCATTACCTAATATACTTGCCGCTAAATGGTAGTGTTCAGCACTATCGTGTTCCGGTCAGGTGGTAATGTACGGCCCTGTAATTTCCGGCACAGAGGCATAACACCTTAGGCCTCAGGAGTGGTAACGCATCTGCATTTTGATCGTGGTCTTTGTGTGGGTGTCTATAGGCTGCAGTCATCACTTAACATCAATGTGAACTGCATGCTTGTTTGCCACTTCGATTACATAAAAAAAAAAAACTATGCGAGCGGGACAAAAGATTCTATACGTGATCGCACTATTTGCGTTATTTATTTTACATACAAATAGCACGATATCCATATTATGATAAAATATAACATAATACATAATGAGTACGGTTCAATGATTAAAACGCGTGGAATGAAAATTATTAAACATTCTTACAAAATTAAGTTTAAAGTTATGTCGTAATTGGATAGTTGACAAGGTTTAAAATCCGTTTTGGCTATTTATTAAAAACATTGATCCTTTAGCTACCAATTTGTCAATATCAAGACCATTTTGCTTTTAATCCCTTAAAACAAAGATTTAATACCAAGTAAAATTAAAAAAAAAAATTGACTACACAACTAATCCAATGCCAAATATTAAATCAATAATAGGGAACAAGTAATATATTTATTTTTGTTTTCATTTTAAATCAATTATGTAGGACCACAGTGAAAATATATTTAGAAAATGTGATTTCGAGCGAAAACGAATCTATAGTCCCGATGACGTCATTCCTGTCTGTTATAGTGCCACTGGTCATACTTGATCGTTGGTGGCTTTTATATTTCTGTATATTTTTACAACCGTATCTTCAAATATGTTGTTGACATAACAGGTGAGACGACATTAACGCTGATTGGTGTTTTGAAATACGTTTCGCTTCAAGTAATTTTTAATACGTAATTATTAAACATTATTTAAAATGAAAACGTTGCAGTGGTTTATATTATTTTAATAATTTGATAATAAAATTTTCATAAATATTATATTTGCATCTTCCCCATTCTTAAAGATTTAAACAATATTTAAATGCCAAAGCAAAAATTTACTTTAGCAATATATTTAATATATTTGTCATATGTGAAGAATATTTAGTTTTCTGTTACTCTCTTTTTGATTAGTGGTTACAGCGAAGATTTATGCACTAAAGTAAGTTATATTTTATATATAAACACTGTCCATTTAAAATATGTTCTAAATAATCGTTCTAATACTGCAAACTATAGAATAGCTATTAGAATAATAAAAGCATAATTTAATTTAATTGATACGTAGTGCATAATACTTATTAATATTGATATCACTAGTATCTTTTCAACGGAGTTAAGTATATTAATTCTTTAAACTTTAATAAATAGTAAGTATCTCGAGTATCTACATCTAATGACTAAATAATATATTATGCAACGAAGTGGCAATTTATTTTTATACTTTGTAGGTTTTAAGTAATCGTTAAATAAGTTATAAATAAAGTAATAAAACTGTTTTACTGATACAAGACTACACAAAGGCGAGAGTTTCGAAATAATTATATTATTCATTAATTTTCTAAAATTTATATTATTATTTCTATATACATTTTTTAAACTATCTCAAATCTATTATTTTTTCACTGATATGATACGCAGTAACATTTATGATACTTTTTTAATAACCAATAGTAAACATATTTTATTATATTATTATGTAACATTGTTGGTTATCATGAGTATTGATAGGCATAAAACAATGAATTTTTAACTTTATAAAGTTAAAACATACTTGGCTTTAAGCAATTTAGGAACACAATGTTTCGAAATTCATAATAATAATAATTTAAATAAATATTTATTTACCCAAAACTATGCTACAATTATATAATAATTTATGTCAAAACAATTACTCTAACAACAGTGGAATATCATTAACGGTATTATTATCTCTATAAAATTTAATTTATAATTTAAAATGGCATCATATTCTATATTCTAATAATAATGTATAACCATAGACACCAAATATCATGCACAAATTTTAATATATTATTATTTACGATTAATAAAAACACATCGCTAACCGTAACGTATCGGTATTATACCTAATATTACGATAAATAATTGTTTTTTCATAACATGGTGTTTCGCGATCTACCCTGTGGTGTTACTTTGGCTTTCATTTGCATAAGATTCGTTTATATTTTTAAATTTTATTACATTTTTATTTTACTTCTTCTAATCGATCCTATTCAGCAAAGCACTAATTTATTTTTTTGCCTGGTTTTAGAAAGCCTTTTTTCTGCTGTATCTAAACAACATTGCAGTAGGGGCAGATATATTTTTAAAAAGATAGACAGCATTAAGAGATCGCTAGAGTTTATTAATCTAAAGTATAGAAACACTACATAACCAAATATATTTATATTATGATACTCGTTAAGTGAGTACGAGGTTAAACACGAAGATAATAAGCGAAGTATGGATGAATGCAAAGATTATTACTTTGAAAGTTTAAGTTAAAAGTATGAAATTTAACAAAGAACTGTGAAGTATCATTTGTTTTCTTTAAATATTTTATAATATATAAATGGTCAAAATATTGCTTTTATATTTTTTGTACAAAAAATTATAAAAGTAATATATTTCATTAATAACAAATAGAGTCGCAGATTCTATTATGCACCTTAATAATAAACTAAAATACAACAAATCAAATACTAGGAAAACTTATTAGTGATGGAGATATAAAAACATAAATATAAGCGGTATACTATCACATTATTAAAATACAATAAATTAAGTACTATAAAGGATAAAATAGCTACGATATTACTTTTATGAAATATCAAATATATTATGCATATGCACCGACTAGATATATCGACGTAAAATTATTTTAAGAGTAATGGCCATTACGTTCATGACTAGATTAAGTATTAATTAGACAGCACATTATAATGTAAAGAGTATGATTGATACGTAACAGGTCTTTTTTAAAACTACTTTTAGTGTTACTTTTCTGGTTACGTCACAGAAGTATGTGTATTTATGTCATGTAGGAAAAAATCAACATTAAAGTGACTACTGCAGCCTATAGACACAGTACAAATTTGAACAGTATGGTGAGTGTGACGTTTCAAGGTTTTGTACGTAGTTTCCACACTGTTCATATTTGCATTGTGCTATAGACCTGAAATCACGATCAATCACGCCTAAGGTTTTAAACCTCTATCATTACATTTTCGAGGCAGATATATTATATATTAGCTAATACAATGCAAGGTTTTTTTCTGCCATCGTAAACTATTTCTAAATCATCGAAATTCGCATCCCAGAAAAGAGTTTAGATATTTTTGAAATCAGATCTATATTGACAACTTTTTTCGCGATGAATCTATTAGACCTCCATCTAGAACAACTGTGGAAACGATCACAGCGATACTACAATAAGTAACCTTGTACTATTTTCTACATTGTCAAAGGAGCACGGCAAGATTTGTACAAAAAAAAGTAAAAAAAAAAGGTACACGGACAAACAACTTTGAAATATTATCTAGTAAACCTAAAGAACATTACTGGCATGAAAAAATATTTTTAACTAGGTATTAAAAAGTTTAAAATTGAGTAATGGAGTTCTTGTTTAAAAGTTTGAGTTGAGTTCTACTGTTGTTAGGAAAGACCATTTATATTACGGTGATTTAAAAATAATTTAAATACCGGAAAATTTTCTTTAAGTTCCCTTGATAATATTTGGAAGTGTACCTTGTACCTTTTTATCACATTTTCTGAACAAATCAATGTTAACTTGCCATGATTCTTTAAAGTTAAAAACAACTCAAAAGTGTAGTACTCAGCTGTTTCAAATGTCGGTTTCTTTGAATATATTGCAAGGACTCTCCAGGTTGAAATGTATGAAGCGGGAATTCGGCTCAGCATCAGATGGCTGCTGGGTCTCCTGATCTTCAAGCTTCACGTGTTTTGGAGATGTCTCTGAATGATACTCGTGTCTGAAGTTTCCTGTAATATATTATTTGGATACGTTAAGTAGAATCAATATAGATTTTTTCAAGTTAAATCTTTAAAAAATACAAGAATCTGTATTTTTTAAAGGATTAAAACTTAGGGCGGATGTCACCGTTTGCTCTGAGGGCTGAGTGTAATAAAACGTGGTTTAGTTGAAAATTTGCATCCAATTTCAACCTTATCACGAACAATTTTCGTCGGTGAAATCTAAATAGTGTTATTGAACTTGGTTAAGAGCGTAAAACGCGTTTTATTACGACGGTGAAATCGGCCCTTCGTAGCTATTTTCTCCAGAAGAGCAAGTTCTTTATATCAAAAAGTTGACAAACAGCAGATGGGCCATAGAAAGTCAAGTCAAATCTACAAATACTGCTACAACACACTTATATTGCATATCTAACTACACAAAGCGTAAGCTAAAAAAAAACATAAAATCATACTCACAAAGCGTCAATAAAGGCGAAGGCACTGTTCACAGGGGTCTAGACAAGCACAAATTAATAGAAGCACTACGTGATGTGTACTGTAAACTAATTAATTGGAGATAAGGGAACGTACCCATACTACGCAGCTACGTCATCAGATTTTAAACCCTCCCCTCTCGTTTACCACTCGTAGTATTTGCTAAGACCCCCCCTATCGCATGAGTTTTCACGTAGTTATTAAAAAGTTTTTTTTTTTTAGTTAAAAAAATATTTTTTGACTTAAGTCTGTCTTTATTAAAACGGCGCGGCTTGCCGCGTGGTACATGTATGCACGTCCAAGATGCGTGCATACCTAAAGTTAAAAATGAAAAAAAAAAATATATATATATATATTATCAAAAGGAACAAAGTATAATAATTATATTGTAACAGGTACTTAATTTACTACAGTAGAAAGCCATATTTGAATCTAGCTCAGAACAGCGTGAGATTTTTCTAGACATTATAGACCACATGACGAAACCTATGACCAAGCGTGATAATTTTAATGAGCCCTCCCTGTTGAACTGGTCACGTTGTATGGGTACGTTCCCTAAAGAGTGGAGTTCATCAAATTTACTTAAACCAAGTTTGCGGTGGGTTAATCCATTCTCAAACATAACTACGAACCGAAAAGGATGTAACTAACAGGTTCACCCTGTTGGGTGCGGTAGGTAGGTATGATCTCCCATATCTTAGGGAGTGATCACATGTCCACTGCGCGGTACCGTCCGCCGTGTACCGGTGCGGCACCGTGTACGGTGGCAGAGACGCACCTACCTCGTTTGTTGCCGCAACCATGGTTCAGTTTTTATGTTGAACCATGGATGCGATGGATGCGATGACGTCCCTGCCATCGCACACGCTGCCGCACCGTAGACATGCGTCCACGCCGTTAGTCTGACGCGCTCGAGTAAATCCAAAAATATCATCCTGGGCTCCCCTACTATTATTTATAAACTTAATAAATATGCGTCTATTAAAAAAATACAATTGAATAAATCGTATTAATGTTTTTATCGGTATCAATCTCGATGTAGTGGGAATTTTCAAACAGGACAGTATTATAATTAGGAACAGGATCAAAATCATAAGATAGAAATGGTGAGTGTGGAATGTTTATTGTCAATGTAATTAGCACCATTACAATACGAATTCAAAGCTTAACACTAAATACTTGTGTGCGTTATTTGTTACTTGCTAACTGGGGCTTGGGTAATGCAATAGGTAGGGTAAATAGCAAACAATTAAGGCTCTATGATTCATCAGATAATTGTCTTTTGTTTTTTTGTATTTTAATTTAAAAAAAGTAGTTTAATCAAATTTAATTAAAAGTTTGAAATCGTTTAAACAAATTATTGCAGATTGCACAGTTTTTATTTTTAAATTTCTAAATTGTACATGAATTTAAAATTTTGATAAGCTTTATTTATTGCTCATTTAGGAAATTAATTTGAAAAATTTACAAAAATAATTACTAAATAAAAAAAAAAGAACAAATTCATCATTAATTACTGACGATTAATTAATTAGAAGTAACAACATTTCTAACTAGTGCATTAACCAAGCACTAGTTTTCAGATATATATTTAAAGATTTGTTGCTCTACAATTTGAACACCAGCCTTATATAATATTTCGACTACATTCAACAGGGATAGTCCCATTATGATAAAACATAACCATTGCGTTACGTTACACGTTGAAATAAATAGTGAATATGATATTCGTGAATATATTGTATTAAATACTGTATTTTATTTATTTATAATTGAGTTATTTTTATTGGCAACCCATTGTAAAGAATTTTAGTTTACCATAATAATCAATTATTATTTTTACACCAAACTGGATCTGATAATCTATTAGGTATTAATAGAAATATAGATAAAATTCCATTTCATCCATTATTTACATATAATTTAATTGGATTTATTATTTTAATACATGTTATTTTCTGTATAATAATACAATGCCGTTTTATTTCCCATAATATTTTTTAAAAGCCCTCCTCTTTATGGTAACACGTGAAAAAATCTTAAAACAAATTTATTCTTAGAACCATACTTAATATGACCGGAACCTTCAAAAGTGAAAAGTTTCCCCTCCTATTGAGTATATTAATTATAGTACTTAGTAAAACTAGCATTAAAACACGCATCTGTCTCTATCACATGTATCAAAATAATACACGTTAGAGTAAGGTAACTATATTGAAGTAAAAAACCTTAATTTCCAAGATCCACTTGAGCAGAACTAGACTAGATCTATAAACCATTTGGTATAAATTCACTTGACAGTTAGGCTGGGTTGCACCAAGATATTTGTTATAGTTATAGTGACATTTCACATGCTTCTCTTACTTAAAGATATCTGTTAAAGTTAGAGAGGGATGTGAAATGTTACAATAACTTTCAACAAATATCTTGGTGCACCCAGCATTAATAAAATATAGCACAGTTGATTTAAAAAAAAATATGTCAATTGCATAAAAAAAAGTTAATCCTTAAAGGTGTTGCCATAAAACAACCGTGCTACAGACTAGTTCAAAATATTATTGGTATTAACATTATAACAAATTAAAACAAAACTTATTCTATCTAAATTTAATATTGCATTAATTATTATTAAAAAATGCATGCGTCAAACTAATACTATGACACTCATGCATACAAAATACAAACATCAAAGCGGTGAGCAATGGTTTAAACACCATTTGTTCGTGACAACCAACGTTTGGTTTATATAGTCATATTTAAATATTGCTACCAAATGCACATTACGATTGCAACAACAATAGGGGTTATTGTCCTTGGAATTAAAAAAAAAGTAAAAGTAAAATGAATTATTTTTTTTTGTTTTTTGTTCATAGCTAGCATTATTTACAAAATTTTGGAATTTATTTATTGCGAGATAATTGAGGAATAATATATAGCGATATATAATAATGTATAATATTTAGCCAGACATTATGTCTGGTTAAAATTTGTCTGTCAAGTTAAAATTTTACGACGTACTCATTAGTTTTTTGTCAATCAGGTCGTGAAATGAATTTCATACCCAAAATATACGGGAAATCTTCGCTTTTTTTCTGAAATATGAAATTATTCGGGTCGTATATAGTAACTGTTGTCATTTCTGTGTTATTGATTGGTTTTTACGATTTAAAATTGATTTATAAGTTCAATTTCTTTTCGAAATGTCAAAAAAACTTTAAAAGGTATACGATCAAAATGCCTATAATTTTTCAATTCCAAGGTCAACTATCAACGTCAAGACTTGCAACACTCGAAGCCGCTACACCCGCAGTTCACATTCCGCGCCCGCCGCCTACAGAAGCCGTAGCATTTGAGCACCAAACAACACAACCCGCCCTCGCCCTCCGACCCACACGACTCCCTACTCGCCCTCAACTCGGGCACGTCCCTCTCGCTTATCAATCGGTCCAAGCGACTTTAGAGTTGAAGGTGGAGGCTAATTTCTGTTTTAAATTTGGCTATATTCGGAGGTTTCCGCGGTTTCATAAAGATAGTTTTTTAGCTAAAGTAGAGATGTATAAAAATTTATACATAAATAATTCGAGAAAAGCTTTTGGTTTTTTATTTTATTTTCTCGGTTTCATAAAGATAGTTTTTTAGTTAAAGTAAGTATGAATAAAATTTACACATAAATAATTCGACAAAAACTTTTATTTCTCTGTTATATGTCAAATGAATTGAGCTCTATTTCATTTATTATTGTGTAATTTCTATAAATTATATTGGATTTCGGATTTAAAAATCAATTGTCAGGTGCAATTCCTTTACGGATCGTCAAAAACGCAGTAAAAGGCTTGCATGTGTCTCAATAATTTTTTATGCGTTGCTGTTCCATTAACGTGATATTTATTGGATTTTGAAGATTAAAAATCCATTTTTAGTCGCAACGTTTCTCCGGCTCAAAGTATCTAATTTTTCAATTCCAAGGTCAATAGTCAACGTCAGGACGTGCAACACTCGAAGCCGCCACAGCCGCAGACCACCTTCCGCGCCCGCCGCCTACAGAACCCGTAACACTTGAGCACCAAACAACACAACCCGCCCTCGCCCTCCGACCCGCACGACTCCCTACTCGCCCTCAACTCGGGCACGTCCCTCTCGCTGATCAACCGGTCCAGGCGACTCTTGAGCTGGGCGGGGGACACGCTCGTGTCCCGGTGGAGTCTGGACCGGGCGTCGGCGCCGGGGGAGTGGGACTCGGCGCTCTCGGGGGTGTAGGGGTCGAGGCAGCGGCGGGGGGTGAGGAGGGTGAGGTCGAGGTCGGCGACGAAGATGCCGTCGGGGCTGGCGCAGGCGGCGGCCGTGACGTGCACGCGGGGGATGGGGGGCGGCGGGTGGCGCAGGGAGTGGGAGCGGGCGCGCGGGCGGGGGGGCGCGGGGGCGGGCGAGGGGCGCGGGAGGGTGTAGCGGCGCGCGAGGGGGTTGCGCGCGCGGGAGGGGGAGGGGGGCCCGCGCTCCCCGGTGCCTACTGTACCTCGCTCGCTGTGCAGCATCACCCGCAGGTAGATCGGCTGTGGACAAACGATTTTTTGTTGTTAAAACATTTTTTTTTATGTAACCGAAGTGGCAAACAAGCATGCAGTTTACATTGATGTTAAGTGATGACTGCAACCTATGGGCACTTACACATAGACCGAGGTCAAAATGCGTTACCACTCCTGAGGCTTAAGGTGTTATACCTCTGTGCCGAAAATGACAGGGCCGTACATTACTACCTATACAATATATTAGGTAATTATACAAGTATATTATGTAATGCGGTGGAACTTGCCGCTAAATGGTAGTGTTCAGCACTATCGTGTTCCAGTCAGGTGGTAATGTACGGCCCTGTAATTCCCGGCAGAGGCATACCACCTTAGGCCTCAGGAGTGGTAACGCATCTGCATTTTGACCTCTGGCGTTTCTGTGGGTGTCTATAGCAGATAATATGTAATAATACTACGTATAGAATGGACACTGACGTCCCGCCCGATTTCTCCGCCTAACCCAACCTCCTCCCCTCTTATGGGCGACGCTTGGTATTTCCTACGTGCTACGCACACAGGTGCACGTGTAAATACACGTCACTGATTGATGTCTGTGTAATAGAGACTAAATTAAGCGTTTGTATGGAATTTTGGCGGAGTGTCCGCGGTGTGCCTATAGGCTGCAGTCATCACTTAACATCAATGTGAGCTGCATGCTTGTTTGCCACTTTTATGACAGGAAAAAAAACGTACCTTATGATCACCCATACAAGCAGCGTCGCCAATAACACCGTACTCGCATCGTCGCCGCGTGTGGGCTTCAGTGGCTCTCCTGGGCTCGTCACACTTTGGGGAACCCTCGGATTGGTTCCGCACTAGACGACGTCGCGAACCGCTGGATAGTGTCTCGGATTCGTTCACCCTATACAGGAAAATGAAAAGAGTTAAGTTGAGAAAATCTATACATATAATATAAAATAAATAATAGGTTGGGGAAAGTCTTTTCGCATTATAGTATATATGAACTTGTAATAAAATCTCTTTGGCTGTAGTATTTGTATCTGGCTGGTTTTGGTATCATTGAAAGTTAAAATTTTAAAGAACATAATTCCAAATTCAAATTAGGCAAATGTGTGATTTTCATTTGTTTTTCGTACTGTCAAGATGAGTGAATCTAATGAAGAAATTGGATACATTTTAAAATTTACTACAAAAAAGGTAAAAATGCAACGCAGGCTGCGAAAAAAATATGCGATGTTTATGGACCTAGTGCAGTGTCTGTGAGAGTAGCACAAATTTGGTTTAAGCGTGTTCAATCCGGAAATTTTGATGTCAAAGATGCACCTCGCTCTAGTGGCCCTATTACGGATAAAATGGATGCCATTTTTGAAAAAGTGGAGCAAGATCGACATATCAGTAGTTACGACGTAGCTGAAGAACTGAGAATTGATCACAAAACAGTTTTGGCGCATTTGAAAAAAGCTGGGTACAAAACAAAGCTCGATATTTGGGTACCTCACGAGCTCACTGAAAGAAACCTAATGAACCGTGTACTCATTTGTGATTCTTTATTACGACGTAATGAAACCGAATCATTTTTGAAGAAGCTGATAACTGGTGATGAAAAGTGGATCACGTACGACAAGAACGTGCGAAAAAGGTCGTGGTCAAAGGCCGGTCAGGCTTCACAGACTGTGGCGAAACCCGGGTTAACTCGCAATAAGGTGATGTTGTGTGTGTGGTGGGATTGGAAGGGCATTATTCATTATGAGCTATTACCACCAGGCAGGACTATCGATTCTGAACTCTACTGCGAACACCTGATGAGATTAAAGCAAGAAGTTGAGAGAAAGCGGCCGGAATTGATCAACAGAAGGGGTGTGGTGTTTCATCATGATAACGCTAGACCTCACACATCTATAGCCACTCAGCAAATATTAAGAGAGTTTGGCTGGGAGGTGTTAATGCATCCGCCGTATAGTCCTGACCTTGCACCTTCAGATTTCCACCTGTTTCGGTCTCTTCAGAATTCTTTATGCAATGTTAGGTTAACATCACGAGAGGACTGCCAAATCCACTTGTCGCGGTATTTTAATGAGAAGTCCCAAAATTTTTATAGCAATGGGATCATGTCCCTACCTACAAGATAGCGAAAGGTTATCGAACAAAATGGTACATACATACTTTAGTTAAATTTAAATAAACTATATTAAAAAATGTTTTGAATTATCTTAAAAAATGCGAAGAAACTTTTTCCCCAACCTTATATATCAAACAATTACTCATCGATAAATGTTACTATAATATTCAGGATTATTTGAGCGAAACCTTCAAATGATATAAAATTTTAATCTAAATAAACGATAATATTTAACTTTCCCATTATTACATAAGCTTCCCGGGACTCTCATGTTGCTATGCCCTAACAGGGTGTCATTGTACAAAACTTCCTATGTAATGACATAATGCAATAAATAATTTGAATTTGGAAAAAAAAAAATTTAAATATAAAAAGAACAGCGTTCGATTATGTAGTTGCTATTTCTGTTAACTCAATATATGAACTCAAATAAGTCATTAAATTTTTTTTAGGTCTCTGTTTGTTCAAGGCAAACGCAAAAACTACCGGTTCGATTACGATGAAATTTGGCATAAAATTATACTTTAATATCAATCAAACAATTCCAATAGGGCTGGTAGTAAAAATAACAACGCGGAATGGGCAGCGGCGTCCTGCGATAAAACTACCGCCGCTGCGATCGTCAATCCACCTGCCAAGCGTGGCGATTATGGCATATTCCCCCCTAATGCCGCACATCACTGTTGTGGGTAGGTATGTTTGGGGAAGGCTTTGTTAATGTCTTTCAGTTGGAATGATGATTAGTTGTGTATACCTGGCATAGAGCAACACGGGCCAGAGGCCGCGGCGGACCCACGCTGGTGGGGTCGGCGATACTCTTCCTGCTGAGGTTGGAGTGATGGGGGACAGTGTGTACCTGGCGTTGATGGCGTGCTGCACGCTGGTGGGGTCGGCGATACTCTTCCTGCTGAGGTTGGAGTGATGGGGGACAGTGTGTACCTGGCGTTGATGGCGTGCTGCACGCTGGTGGGGTCGGCGATACTCTTCCTGCTGAGGTTGGAGTGATGGGGGACAGTGTGTACCTGGCGTTGATGGCGTGCTGCACGCTGGTGGGGTCGGCGATACTCTTCCTGCTGAGGTTGGAGTGATGGGGGACAGTGTGTACCTGGCGTTGATGGCGTGCTGCACGCTGGTGGGGTCGGCGATACTCTTCCTGCTGAGGTTGGAGTGATGGGGGACAGTGTGTACCTGGCGTTGATGGCGTGCTGCACGCTGGTGGGGTCGGCGATACTCTTCCTGCTGAGGTTGGAGTGATGGGGGACAGTGTGTACCTGGCGTTGATGGCGTGCTGCACGCTGGTGGGGTCGGCGATACTCTTCCTGCTGAGGTTGGAGTGATGGGGGACAGTGTGTACCTGGCGTTGATGGCGTGCTGCACGCTGGTGGGGTCGGCGATACTCTTCCTGCTGAGGTTGGAGTGATGGGGGACAGTGTGTACCTGGCGTTGATGGCGTGCTGCACGCTGGTGGGGTCGGCGATACTCTTCCTGCTGAGGTTGATGCCGGGCACGGCCAGGCCCTCCAGCTCGGCCACGCTGCCCTTCTTCTCCAACGTCCGCGCCGGGCTCCACTGGAATATGCCCAACCTTCCATATAATTCAAATACTTATGTAAATCTGCTTGTGTGTCTGTGTGAGATAATTATGCACTTTTAAGATTTCAGCGCTAAAACGCTTAACTGATTATTTTTATGAATTATAATACTGTGGTGTCAAAGAAAAAGAACTAAAAAAAAGAAAAAAAAGTATTAAACGTTTGACTTAACTACTACTAGCAGCGTAGTGGTAGCAGGCCACTACTACTACGCTGGGGGTACTGGGTTCGATTCCCGGGACGGGGACTATCAGAGATAACGGTTTAAAACCCTTTTTCTCTGGTTTTATTGGGATTTTTCCATTTTTCTGGAAAATTCCCAGTACCTCGGAGTTTGGTAATGTGCCCGGAGATGGCAACAGGTTCGCCACCTGTTACATGGGTCAAAACGTAACCGGCGAGTCGTGGATGTTTGCATGTAGGTATGCTTGAATGCATGCATTTACCTCTGCCTACCCCTTCGGGGATTGCAGGCTTAAGTTACGTTTTTTTTTTACATTTGACTTAACCCCTTTTTCCTACATAATAATAGCTGGCTTCCCCAACTTCGTTTGCACGGCGACTTGTTTTGTTTTGGCAAAAAAATAAGTATGTCCTCACTTAAAAATTTTACTACTACCACGTTCAATTTCATCAAAATTCGCTTAGCGTTTCGGCCCTGAAATCGAACAAATAGAAAGTTTTTATCTTTCCCGTTAATAATGTTTACATATTTTTTTTGTTGAAAGTTACGAATGAGCGTGCCCTTCATCAAATAAATAGGTACACTTACCATACAGTGTCAAGAAAGATATAATACTATTGAAATTACTAAATTTTTTTTAGTTTTCTTACCACCCTCGGACGTCAGTAATGAGCCCGGAGATGTCAACAGGCTCACCAGCTGTTACATGGGCTAAAACGTAACCAGCGAATTGTGAGTGTTTGCAAGGGCATGCATGTATCTACGCCTACCCCTTCGAGGAATATAGGTGTTTCTGCTTGCCCCCTAAGAAACAAGCAGGCGTGATGGTAACCTAGACAGTAGGGTACCTGTGCAGGCGAGGCGGAGCGCGCCGGGCTACTGTCGGAGGACGATACGCGCCCACTGCTACTCTCCGTAGACTCCGCTACCGACTTCCTGTCCAACGACGAACAATCCATTAGAATATACAGTCATCATCATTCCAGCCTACCCCCCTTATTCATAAACGTACATAAGATACGTTTTAGCTATAGAATGCTTTGTCTTTGTCAGTTGCATTGTCAAATGTGCAGGATAGAAAAAGACAAAGGAGAGATTAGCAACACTTTAGCTAAAATACGTTTATGAATAAGGGGGTAAGTGTGTAAACACACAATGCCGAAGCTACGCGACAGAAGTTCGGCACTATTACGCCTGCAATGCTTTTTGAATAACTGACATTACCGACACACTATGTCGAAATTACGCTGCGCTATAGCGTACAGGGTAGATTCGGTCGGGCGTACGACCGAAGTTCGGTTCGATTGCTGAATTCACACACTATGCCGACACACACCACACTGAACTGATGATTGATAGAGCTTCAGTGACGGATCTCGCGGGCGTAGGCACCACTGCATTACCTAATATACTTGCCGCTAAATGGTAGTGTTCAGCACTCGTGTTCCGGTCAGATGGTAATGTACGGCCTTGTAATTTCCGCCACAGAAGGATAACACCTTAGGCCTCAGGAGTGGTAACGCATCTGCATTTTGACCTTGGTCTTTGTTGTGTCTATAGGCTGCAGTCATCACTTAACATCAATGTGAACTGCATGCTTGTGTGCCACTTCCATTACTTATAAAAAACTGAAGTTCTGCCGCGTGTTCGACACCTATCAGCCGAATACGTCGGAATGTAAAATCAGCCGCCGAACTTCCGTCGCGTAGCTTCGGCATAGTGTGTTTACACACTAAAGATCCACTGTTGTACCAAAGCATCCACAGAGATATGCCATAATTTTACTGATAGTAGAGCTACAGTGACGGAGCTCGCGGGCGTAGGCACCACTGCATTACCTAATATACTTGCCGCTAAATGGTAATGTTCAACACTATCGTGTTCCGGTCAGGTGGTGATACGGCCCTGTAATTTCGGCGATACGGGCGCGGTCGGGTGTGTGATGGGTGACCGCTAGTCGTAAATTAAAATGCGCGTTTCCGTGCTTCGGAGGGCACGTTAAGACGTCGGTCCCGGTTGCTATCGATAGATAGCAGTCGTTAAACCTTGTCGGAGGCCTTATGGGCGGTTTGAAAACATCCGACAGCGGGTTGGCCACTAACCCGTATCTCCACCAACCTATATTGGAGCAGCGTGGTGGAGTAAGCTCCAGGCCTCCTCCCAAAAAGGGTAGAGACTCGTGCCCAGCAGTGGGACGTATAATGGTTGCCATTATTATTTTATTATGTTAGAAGGCCGGTGGATTAAGTAATGCAGTGGTATCTACCCTCTTGAGTTCCGACACTAGAAATCTTTTTACGAATATTTACTTTTTAACTTACTTATATGGAACGTCCGGAAAAATCAGACGGTTAGGTAAAATTAAAATTACCTGGAAGTATGCAAGTGTCGGTTCTCCCCAGTTCTGGCGGATTCACTCTGTTGTATGAGAAGGCGAGCCGATTGCGATAGTAGTATGCGGTCACACCAGGCCGGGCATCTAGGCAAATTTAAATGAACAATAATTTTAAAAAAAACGTAACTTCACGTCTGTAATCCCCGAAGGGATAGGCAGAAGTGAATGACAATAATATCTTTTCTATAAATAACTAGCTGACCCGGCAAACTTCGTATTGCCTCACAATGAAATAATGTGTCAAAGGTTTGATAGATACGGACTATTTGTATAGGAAAATGAAGTGAAATCTAGAGATTCCCGTGGGAATGAGTGATTTTGCCGCAGTAAAAAGTAGCCTTAATGTTGGCCAGGCTTAGTATCTATATACCACAAAAAGTTTCAAACAAAACAAAGGGACAAACAGACAGAAAATTTTAAAATAATTGAAAAGTGTTCTAGTACTATTTTAACATCGCCCCCAATTGGTTTTTCGTAAATATATACATTTTTTTTTAAATATTTATGGCATCGCTTGTTATGCATATTGCTAGTGTTAAGTAAAACCATATTTCGTATTCGTATTTTAAACAACGTAAAAGTCAGAGTTGTCAGTCAATTTATCAGTCCGTCAGTCAGTCACAGTCAGTAATAAAAAAAAATATATTGTGATTACTGATTATAAAAATAGTTTTGTTGATAGTAAATATTATTTTAAATACTTAAATAAATGATTGGATTTCACTCGAGTTAAATCGAGTAATATTTTTTCCGAGTTGGCACATCACTATCACAGATTTTTTTTAAAGTTAATGTACTACCCCACAGATTCCTAAATAGGTTATGCCAACAAATGATGCTCGAATTTAATTAAGTAATCACGTTTCCGAACAAACGATGCTCTTGCAATATAGTCTATGGCAGTGAATGACATTGACATACGTTACGCGCGTTTTTGCAAATACGCAAAATTAAATGTATATTTTTCAATATTTCTGAGAGATTTTCTTAATATTTTTTTCCTTAAGAACCTTCTCCCAATAATAAGAAATACAACAAAAAAAAGAATTAGTGAAATCGGTCCAGCCATTCACGCGTGATGCCGTGACCAAGGAAAACGGGTTGCATTTTTATATATATAGATGAGTGATGGGTTATGGGTTATTTGAACAAAAAGGGACAATTTGAAACAGAGATTTATTGTGATAAAATTTGAGAACTCACAATGTACACGCACGGCAGACATCACAGAACAAGAAAGAGCTAGACAGTGTTACCAGTCTATTCATACGATAAACTTGGCAATTTTAAAACATAGTCTAAATACACCATTGACAATATAAGGGTTTACAAACTATCCAACAAGGAGCTTATGCGAGTTGTAATGTCGATAATTTCAGCAGTGGCCTGACATTATTGCTCGGATGATGTGATATTTCTATCAACTCACAACAAAACGCAGCCTTTCAGGTTGCCTCGAAAATTTCATTGTAAGTGTTCTGGTAAAGTAGCCATCGCTTTACTCGAATTACTGAGTGTGGTTCATTTGACTGACATAATATATAATTTACTGATTCTGGCTTTTACGCTGCTTATACGACTACGAAATATCGTTTTACTTGACACTGTAAAATTGCGCCATGCCATATTAAAAAAAAAAAAACAAACCTGGTCTTCATATAATGCGTGGGCAGATGGACATCCTCCTCGAAAGGGTAGCTGGGGGGGAACTTGACGGGGAACTCGAACAGGTGCGGCCGCAACGCTTCCAGCTCGCGGTCGAATCTCTGCAACTGTTAAATGCGAAATGTTAAAGTAATACATATGTGGAAATGGAACGTAAGACAAGGTATGACAGAGAGAATACAATAATAATAATAATAATAAGGGGGCAGAGCAGCTTGTGGCGAGCTGTTGGTGAGTAGCGACACCACCCCCTACCATCATCTCGAGTTCCTCCGAGAGAACTGGGCTCCGCCTCGTCCGCCACACAGGGGTACGGCCGGACAGAGCATCAGGTCTCTCACCTCTGGCTTGCCTTCATTGGCCGGTCAGAGTGGGGCGCTAGAGGTATGGCATTTGCAGAAATTTAGATAATAGGCTGTTGTCTAAATTTCTGAAAGAACCATACAATCGGGGGTGGAAGTGTCTAAAGGCATAATAGCGGGGAAGCCCGCTCCGAGCTCGAGATTACTCGCTCGTGATGGTGAAACCGTGGGCCACACTTCTCGACACCCCCAGCCTCTCTCAACAGTGTTGCCCCCTGTCGACCATCGGGTTGGCTGTTTGGGGGGCCCACCAAGGAGAGGCGAGTCACCACCTGCCTAAAGTAGGATTCGATAATGTGAGATGTTGAATATAGGCAGGTGCCGGATCTCACTCCATAGGCCCAGCCAGCTAGTCCCCCCAGTTCACCCACATAGCCATAGTTTGGCAAATCACTTTTCATTACAATAGTCCCATTATATTCTGCGGGGTCTGTCTGTGTCTGTATTAACTATTGATGCAGTCAGAGAGAGGTCCCGCCGAATATAACCCATTACAAAGTAGATCAAAGTTCTCGAAAGGGCCTCTACGTGTTGGACCCCCCATGTCCCCGCGCAAGCCTGACAAAGGTCCGGGGTTCAAATTGGATTCTGCTGTTGATGCACCTACATGGTTTGACCGCCACTGTTCGGTTGATTGACTGCACTAGTGGAAGAATTCTCTTCCAGTAGTTCTGTAGTCTACTGAATTTAGTATGTTAAATATCTGTTACGTATGCGTGTGAAAGTGTAAGGAGCGAGCGAGAAAGGATACGGAAGGAGTTATGATTGGAGGACGGTAGATTTTTAGTTGCTAGGTCCTAGGAATTTATTTATTTATTTATTTATTTAATCTTCCAAGCACAATAAAAGTACATGAGGCGGACTTAATGCTAGGTAGCATTCTCTACCAGTCAACCTTAAGGTAGTGTAGAAAAGTCAATATGGTAGTGCAATTGAAAATTTCGCGAAAGAAAAGAATAAGGCAGTAAGTATAATAAACTTACATTAAACTAAATAGCCTAATGATATATATTATGATATAAATATATAATAAATATATATATATATATATATATATATATATATAATATACATACATAATAATAATTTACATACAAAACGCCTAGTGGCGTTAAGTCCGCCATATGTATCTTTTATGTGCATAAAAGTATTAATAAATAAATAAATACATAATAATAATTTAGTAAAAGAAAGACGAATTCAATATTGTAAAGAAGAGAACTCAAGGCATCTTAAGATAATAGTCACGGAGCTTACGTTTGAAAGTGAATTTACTAGGCGCTTTTCTTATATCCACGGGTAGCGAATTCCAGAGTTTTATTGCCGAAACTGTGAAAGAGTTGGCCATGAATTTAGTATGTTTATAAATACCCAGGGCTCCCGGAATATCTTCTGATGATCGACATGAGAGAACTCCTTCTTCCCGACAGTGAGGACGATCCTCTCGTCAGGCGATCTGTACTGCAGTTTGCACGCGTCCACACTAGCGCCGTTCTGTAGCCGCGACGCCGATAGTTCTTCTGTTACTTTCTGTAAAATAATACATGATTAAATAATAAAACGTCATATCACGCCTGTAATCCCCGAAGGGGATGAGGTAAATGCATGCATTCAAGCATACATTCAAACACCCACGATTCGCCGGTTACGTTTAGGCCCATGTAACAGGTGGCGAGCCAATTGACATCTCCGGGCATATTACCAAAGTCCGAGGTACTGGGAAACTGCCAGAAAATGGAAAAATCCCAATAAACCAGAAATGAAGCATTTTACACCCTTATCTTTAATAGACGACCTGGGAATCGAACCCAAGACCCCAGCGTAGTAGTAGTGGCTTGCTATCACTGATTTTATTACGTTGCTATTACTGAGGCAGTTACTTTCTCTGAAATAATACATCTATACAAATAAATTGAGTGTCTGTTTGTAATACTCGTATAAAATAACCGCTTTTTACTAAATGCATATGTATGTAATAGGTTGGGGAAAAAGTCTTTTCGCATTATAGTATGTATGAACTTTTAATAAAATCTCTTTGGCTGTAGTATTTGTATCTGGCTGGTTTTGGTATCATTGAAAGTTAAAATTTTAAAGAACATAATTCCAAATTCAAATTAGGCAAATGTGTGATTTTCATTTGTTTTTCGTACTGTCAAGATGAGTGAATCTAATGAAGAAATTCGATACATTTTAAAATTTTACTACAAAAAAGGTAAAAATGCAAGGCAAGCCGCGAAAAACATTTGCGATGTTTATGGACCTAGTGCAGTGTCTGTGAGAGTAGCACAAATTTGGTTTAAGCGTTTTCAATCCGGAAATTTTGATGTCAAAGATGCACCTCGCTCTGGTCGCCCTATTACGGATAAAATGGATGCCATTTTGAAAAAGTGGAGCAAGATCGACATATCAGTAGTAACGACGTAGCTGAAGAACTGAGAATTAATCACAAAACAGTTTTGGCGCATTTGAAAAAAGCTGGGTACAAAAAAAATCTCGATATTTGGGTACCTCACGAGCTCACTGAAAGAAACCTAATGAACCGTGTACTCATTTGTGATTCTTTATTACGACGTAATGAAACCGAATCATTTTTGAAGAAGCTGATAACTGTTGATGAAAAGTGGATCACGTACGACAAGAACGTGCGAAAAAGGTTGTGGTCAAAGGCCGGTCAGGCTTCATAGACTGTGGCGAAACCCGGGTTAACTCGCAATAAGGTGATGTTGTGTGTGTGGTGGGATTGGAAGGGCATTATTCATTATGAGCTATTACCACCAGGCAGGACTATCGATTCTGAACTCTACTGCGAACAACTGATGAGATTAAAGCAAGAAGTTGAGAGAAAGCGACCGGAATTGATCAACAGAAGGGGTGTGGTGTTTCATCATGATAACGCTAGACCTCACACATCTATAGCCACTCAGTAAAAATTAAGAGAGTTTGGCTGGGAGGTGTTAATGCATCCACCGTATAGTCCTGACCTTGCACCTTCAGATTTACACCTGTTTCGGTCTCTTCAGAATTCTTTATGCAATGCTAGGTTAACATCACGAGAGGACTGCCAAATCCACTTGTCGCGGTATTTTGATGAGAAGTCCCAAAATGTGTATAGCAATGGGATCATGTCCCTACTTACAAGATGGCAAAAGGTTATCGAACAAAATGGTACATACATACTTTAGTTAAATTTAAATAAACTATATTAAAAAATGTTTTGAATTATCTTAAAAAATGCGAAGAAACTTTTTCCCCAACCTATTATACCAAAACAACATTTATTACAATTTCTGTCTATCTGTCTGTCTGTTTGGTGTGGCTAATCTTGCGAACGGCTGGACCGATTTTGACGGGACTTTCACTGGCAGATAGCTGATGTAATAAGGAGTAACATAGGCTACTTTTAAACTAGCTGCGCTCATGACTTCGTCCGGGTAGATACTAGCTGTGCCCACGACTTCGCCCGCGTGAGAATTTATGATTGTTCAAATCATAAATTCTCACGCGGGCGAAGTCGCGGGCACAGCTAGTGATTAAACAATAAGCGAGCTGCATTCTGTCAACAACGCTTAATCCGACTTCCGACGCAATTTGTGTGTATTAATGGCAGGGAAGGAAAGACTGATTTGAATACATTTTCTTCCTTTTTATGTATATTTTTCGATTTGTCGTTCATTTTGGGGAGGGAGAGGGTGTTGGGGTCTTAACCGCCTACAAAGTTTATCCGGACCAAACTTATTATCTAGTTTGACTTACTAAGTAAGAAAAGAATAACATTTTTATTATTCTTTTATCTTTATATTTGATAGTGGCTTGTATGTGCCAAGTGCGACTGTCTCACTTACTTCAGGCACTAATCCTCTTCATTCTCTAGATCTTGCAAACTGTAATTAACCTTAATTATAGTTTGCAAGATCTTATTAAATAATAACAATCACAGGGGCAAAATAACAGGCCTCAGGGATACTAACGCATCTGTATTTTATTTTGTTACATTTTCTTATTTTAATTTAATATACGCGAGATTGATCCAAAACTTTTTTTGGCACTTTTATAACATAAAAATGTACCAACGGTGCAATGAAGTTTGTGACTAGCTTGTACTGTTAAATACCTTGACAACGCCTCCGGTATCAGTTCTGAAGTTGAAGTCACCGAATATGAAGTATGGTGCGGCGTTGACGTCGGAATGTAGGTGGCGGAGCGTGTGACGGAGCGCGCGTCGCCGACTGCGGCAGTAAACCTGCACAAAATGGTTAAATTTTTTTTTGTTTTGCGTCGCTTGTTATTATTATTTTTTTTTGTGTAATGGAAGTGGCAAACAAGCATGCAGTTCACATTGATGTTAAGTGATGACTGCAGCCTAAAGTAGCCATCGCTTTACTCGAATTACTGTGACTCTGACTGATTGACTCTGACTTTTACGTTGCTTATTACGAATACGAAATATCGTTTTACTTGACACTGGAAATATGCATAACAACATTTTACTGGTGGTAGAGATCCAGTGACGGAGCTCGCGGGCGTAGGCACCACCGCATTACCTAATATACTTGCCGCTAAATGGTAGTGTTCAGCACTATCGTGTTCCGGTCAGGTGGTAATGTACGGCCCTGTAATTTCCGGCACAGTGGCATAACACCTTAGGCCTCAGGAGTGGCAACGCATCTGCATTTTGACCTTGGTCTTTGTGTGGGTGTCTATAGGCTGCAGTCATCACTTAACATCAAAGTGAACTGCATGCTAGTTTTTCATTACAAAAAAAAATCAACATACTGACCGAGGGGAACGGCTCCATGGCCAGCAGGTTGGACGCGTCGTGGAAGAGGTGGATGTTGACGAACTCCACCGCCGTGCCGCGGATGGACCAGCGCGTGCGCAGGAAACCTTTACGAGACCATTTGCACTGGAAATCAGAAAATTAAGAGCTATATTCATAGCTATCTATATTGAACTCAAGATTTGAATTTTATTAACTAAAGTTTTACGTTGCCATCCAAGATGATGAACAACACGTTGCGCGTCAAATGTTGCTAAGTGGATACTTGGCCTTAATATTTCACACGCAATAAACCGTACACAATGACTTACCTCAGGAAAGAAATGCTGAGGGAATTTAGCCTTCTCCTTAGTGGTGACTTTCTCAATGTTCCCACTGTTGACCTCCTTGCCAGCCACATCGACGTACGCCTTGAGCTCGAAGTCCCAAATCTTGAGATCCGTGAGGGACGAGTGCGCGAAGTACATATTGCCTAGCGCCTGGAGGGAAAAGAGTGTCAAAAGTGAAGTTCATAAGCCTATATAAGCGTTTTAGATTTAGAATACCACCAAAAATGAGATAGACTACTTGATTATGATCACAAAGCGACAGATATGCAGTGATGTTTTTGTGATCAATTCGGTAAAATCGGGCGCGATCACCGAATGATAAGAAGTACATTGAATACAAACGTCAAGCTGGAAAGCACCAGCATCTGTACAAGTTTTGTACTGGTGGTAGAGCTCCAGTGACGGAGCTCGCGGGCGTAGGCACCACCGCATTACCTAATATACTTGCCGCTAAATGGCAGTGTTTAGCACTATCGTGTTCCGGTCAGGTGGTAATGTACGGCCCTGTAATTTCCGGCACAGAGGCGTAACACCTTAGGCCTCAGGAGCGGTAACGCATCTGCACTTTGACCTTGGTCTTTGTATGGGTGTCTATAGGCTGCAGTCATCACTTAACATCAATGTGAACTGCATGCTTGTTTGCCACTTCCATTACATAAAAAAAGTCCAAAACCAGGAGGGCAAAACGCCATAGGCGTGGCACAGAATTGTGATATTGTTAATTAAACATGGGATAAGACCCTATTTAAAAACTATAGGTCCATGGCATTCCTAAGTCACGTCTATAAGCTGTTTGCGAGAGTGATTGACAAACCGCCGATTCCAAAACTTTCAGCCTCCCGAACAACACGTTGCGACAGGTTTAACAGAAGACTGAAGAGTATAACCAACCCCTATATCTAGCGTTCGTGGACTATAAGAAAGCATTTGATTCGGTTGACATTTGGACTGTGATAGTCACTCCCGAGGTGTCAAACCTACTACTGATACATCGAGGTGCTGAGACACTTCTACGAAAACGCCACCATGTCGATTGGCCTTAAAGATCGAACAGAACTCCTAAACCTATCCAACTACAAGAAGGGCAAGGAGACAAGGAGATATTGTATCTCCGAAAATGCTTATAAAATTAACGCGTGGCACGCGTGGGATACATAGAGCAACACCGGAGGGGAGTAGCCATATGCAGGCTTTCCCCTCTGTCAAAGTAAAAGCCCAAATGGGCCTATACCTGTCGCCTAGATCTTTAAATGTATGCGTGAAATTGTATCTGTATTTTGTTAAAGTCAAGGTGTGAGTTTCGTAGTAATAGAGGATTTTTGTAGTGTGCGTGTGTGTCGCACGCATTTCCCCCCGCAAAAAATGACAGACTGTTTTGCATCGGTAATAAACGCTATGGCTACTCCCCTCCAGTACGCCGCGGCGGCCGGTGGCCCGCGTTGCTCTACGATGGAATACAACGATTTGTGTATTTCTGAATTGTTCTTACATTAGTGTTTCTAGCTAAGTTTTGTTTTGGTGGTCACACTGGTCACCCTCATATTTTGCGCGCTCCATATGCTCATTTTGTAATCTGAGATTATTTTAATAACACCACATAACCAAGTCAATAAATACTTGGCGAGTTTCAAGTGAGTTTAAACATTTATCCTACAAAAAAGGACAATATGCCATGTTAATGTGATATAAGAATGATTTTCAATTAACCACCGTCCTTTTGTAGGTAATTACAATCAATTAAAGCACGCAGGTTATTTCGAAATTAACATAACCTCCTTTAAAAGTACAAAGGAATTTAATGAATGGCCGTACGTTGATCTTTACTCGGTGATGAATGTCAATGAATTTTATGTACAGTTTTTACACACTACAAACAGCTGTGCAAAGTTATTTTATAGAATTCGTAGTGAAATATATGAGTCGCCACGAGTAGTGACGGGTCTAGAATTTTGGATATGGTTTATGGCTGTATGTCGGAGTACCGGTTTTGGAAGCCCTAATGCCAGCGCCCTCGATCTCCGTTACAGGAGTTACAGTACAAAACAGTACCTACAATAATTTTATTTTTAATTTGTCAAACAAACTAGTCAAACAAAACGTTTATGTCAAATTTCATCAGAATTGGCTCAGTCAGTGGTATGGTATGGTTGTGAAAGCGTAACAGACAGACAAAGTTACTTTTACTTATAATATTACTAGCTGACCCGGCAAAGTCGGCGGACCGGTGGGGAGTAGCCATAGCGTGTATTGCCGATGCAAAACAGTCTGTCATTTTTTTCGGGGGGAAATGCGTGCGACTCACACGCACACTACAAAAATCGTCTATTACTACGAAACTCACACCTTGACTTTAACAAAATACAGAAACAATTTCACGCACATATTTAAACATCTAGGCGACAGGTATAGGGCTTCTACTTTGACAGAGGGGAAATCCTGCATATGGCTACTCCCCTCCGGTGTAGCTCTATGGCATGAAATGATTTAGGTAACTAAATATTTAATTTGATAAGTATTAATACTGTACTGGTGTAAATAGCTTACCAATTACCGCATCATAAGTTACATTTTTATTATCTATTGGTGAAACCGCATGAAAATCCATGCAGTGGTCTTTGAGTTTAACGCACAGACAGACTGAGAGACGCCACGTTTTGGTTAATAATATGAAGAGTGTGAATTCAAAAATTCAAAAGAAACATGACGCAATAAATAACAACACATCAAGAAGTATTCCGCATTCCATATGATTCAGTTTTGCTGGAAAAAGGCGTGATTATCGAATGGGTATTTACGTCTTACGAGTTTGCCCCTAACAGGACATATCTATAATAATATTATAAAGCTGAAGAGTTTGTTTGTTTGTTTGCTTGAACGCGCTAATCTCAGGAACTACTGGTCCGATTTGAAAAATTATTTCAGTGTTAGATAGCCCATTTATCGAAGAAGGCTATATAACGATAAGATCACGCTAAGATGAATAAGAGAGGGTAGGTAACATTGCAACCGCGCGAAGCCGGGGCGGGTCGCTAGTTCATTTATATTCGCTTTACTTGGTACAGTACCTACGCGAAAAATTTAATTTGCGTCCGTGATGTTAGTTGCAACTGTTGCAAGTCGCTTTGAAGAAGGTGATTTTATGTAAGCCATAAAATCGATACGCGACTCGCGTATCCCTACATGTCCCTGCAATATTTTATGAATATGTTTTAGTAACCCGAAAATACGTATGAAATCTTTCATTATCTTGAAGTCTAGATACAGAGTATGATACCTATTCACCACACATACTGATTTATTTCATGTATACCCAGTAACGCCTTGTTATTTTCTTTTTCTTGAGTCGTTACAGTATCATATTATTATAATATGTACCAAAGTCTTCATCAGACCCCTTATTTATTAAGTCCATAGTACATAATCATCGTCGCCACGACGAAGTGAAGAAGATCGGGAAGTGTTGGAGTGAAGTCAAGCGCGAGATGGAGAACCACTGTGGACGCCCTCTGCCCCATCTAGGGGACATAGGACCATAAGTCAAGTAAGTCACATAATCATACCCTTCCACTGCTGCTAACTGTATTCAGTAATTGCTAGTATGTCGTGGTGTCGCGTGTTGGTAATGTGCACGGTGTACATTGGGTGTCGACATGTAGCATCGCGTCACGTTTTAATAATTTGTTTCGGCCCTTAGTCTGTTCTAGCCGACATGTTTGCTTTAAGCACTTCATTTGTCTTTCGGCCCAATGTTTGTAAGATTTAACTGAGTCTTGTAACATATTCATCATTAATCTCTTCAGATCTTAATTCGGCTGAACACAACCAATATTTATATGTATGAATGTGCTCACACTGGAGTCACGGCATTGTCTGTCGTACAATAATAATTGTCAAAACCGCAAACACCGATTGACGTAGGTGGGTTACCGGAAAATGTGTTCGTTTTGTTTATGTCGGATGTAGGTACGACTGATTTTCTGCCTGACTATATGCATACTTTATTTAGTGGTAATAAGAGCTATATTTGATTGACTGTCTATCAAGTATTCAAAGCACGTCGGAACTTTCGACGTAGTTCCGATGGGAATTCACCGGTGCCCGTATGGTTTCCCTTGCGTTTGCCTTGGCGTACGTGACTTTGAAACGGATACCGACTATATTTTATATTCATTCGGATAGGGCAGTCATTCTCAAAGGGGTTTGGGTGGACCCCCTGGGTTCCATGGGAGACTCGATCGGGGTCTACGTAAGCGTGAATAAAAATTGGAAATATGGAAATGTGATATAAATGTAGGAAGGAAAGGGGGTCCACCGAAACCATAAAAAAACCAGTTGTTTTACGTGTTTGGAGATTCTCTTTTCACGTCAGTTCGTCTTTAATGGATCATGGCAAAGATTTGTACAGAAAAAATGAAAAAAGGTACATGGTAAAACAGCTTTGAAATATTACTTACCTAGTCAATCTAAACAACATTTCCTGGAACCTATTTCCTGATATTATTAAATTGAGCATAACATGTTCCATCATCCAAAATAAGACCAAATTTCTTTCTGAGCAATGCCTAAATATACTGTTTTTATATAAAAAACATTAAGTATTTTTTTCTTACTTTGTAGTTTATAACTAACACTATACAATATATACACACATTAAAAAAACGTGATATTGGGGGATGGGATCCGAGTCAAATCTCACGACATGTTACCAAAATGAAGGTGCAGGTAGATAAATCGCTAAATACGCCTCATGTAATTGACAAATAAAAACTCACCGTAAATTTCTCCGGCGAACTGAAGTCTTCATCTAGGAAGATTCTGATCTTGTCAAACAGTCGGAGTTCAGGGCAATCGCATAGCCGCTGCACGAAGTCCTTCACGTATTGCATCGACTTCTCGTAAGCTTTACCGCCCACTTCTTGTAAATGCAGCGCTATGAACTTTGGATCCATACGGGCTACAGCTTGCAAGAACTCTGCAGTCCATATTGGCAGCATGACTGATGGCTGAAATTAGATAATGTGAAATTAAGTTATGACTTACTCGTGGCAGTTCGGGCGGAGGAGAATTTTGCCGCTTTTGCAGTCAGTCAAACGAACTATGGCGGCCAAACTATACGAATAAGGCGGTATTAACATTATCTATTCTTTTTTTTATACCCTGGAAGTGGCAAACAAGCGTGCAGTTAACATTGATGTTAAAACCATACCCACACAAAGACCAGAGGACAAAATGCTGATGCGTTACCACTTCTGAAGCCTAAGGTGTTATGCCTCTGTGCCGGCAATTACAGGGCCGTATTACCACCTGACCGAAACATATATAACGATAGTGCTGAACACTACCATTTAGCGGCAAGTAAATTAGGCAATGCGGTGGTGCCTACGCCCGCGAGCTCCGTCACTGGAGCTCTACCACCAGTGTGAAATTCTGTGGTATTAACGTAGGATGGCCATCATCACGAGATATCAAAACTACTGCAATTGCATCCGCAATCCACTTGCCGCACAATCCTGGGGTACGATCGCCTATCGAAATTGCTGTCATCATTGCTGTCAAATTTTCATATCGAATTGTAGCTCCTTTAAAAGCAGTAGTGAAAGTGTCAAATTTTCATATCGAATTGTAGCTGCTATAAAAGCAGTAGTGACAATCTGATTGATGTAGTGATCATCCACGTAAACTACTCGCCAGTTTGCCACCCATTATTACATTTGAATTTTGAAAACATCTATACTATCTATACTAATATTATAAAGCTGAAGAGTTTGTTTGTTTGTTTGTTTGAACGCGCTAATCTCAGAAACTACTGGTCCGATTTGAAAAATTATTTCAGTGTTAGACAGTCCATTTATCGAGGAAGGCTTTCGGCTATATATCATCACGCTAAGACTAATAGGAGCGGAGCACTAAAGAAGAATGTTTCAAAATCGGGGGATTTTTTTCCCTATTGCGAGCTTCCACTGCGTGCGCTGCGTAAACGGTAAAAGTTTCACAAAAATCATGTACTAAAGGTTTTTTTCTCTTCGAAGGTCTTAAAAAAAAAACCGCGACAGCAAAATAATAACTTTATTGCATAATAACAAAAACATAACAGTATTGACTTTGGAGCATAATAATATGTCTATCTTTTAACGTTAGCTCACTATAAGGTTTTTTATACTAACCAAAGTTGTTCCAAAATAATGCAGTATTTGCGAAGGTGTTTATAAAAACATGATATTATTAATCCTTATAGAAATAAATATGTTATTCATCACAAGTATTTCATTTAAAACGAAATTGCACTTTACTTCATTCGATTCAAATCAATATCTTGGGAGATATCGCTGTTTTAAATAGTCCGTATACATCAAACCTTTTACACATTATTTCATTGTGAGGCAATACGAAGTTTGCGGGGACAGCTAGTAAAAAATATAACTCTATTGATGTTTTTAAATGGAATGAAAGAGACTGAAGAAAAGTTCTCACACCTAATTCTAGTTACATATTCAATGAATTTGGAACATAATCGATTCCTTTTTGCTATCGGTTAACATAAGGCGCGTATTTTAATTGAAGCAAGTGCGTGGATCAATTTGATTCAATGTATTATGATAAATTAAGGCCCCAGCAAATGAAGCAAAACAAGGCATGATTAACATTGGATGCTGATAGCGACTATTTGTGGAAAACGATCATAATTTTGTTGAAAATAAATAAGGAAGATGTTGCTTCGTTGTTTTTTATTGAAGATGACCAATAACTGTATAGATACAAACGAGGTTACATACTGCTCTGTGTATGAAAATGCTAAGTCCTTTTTTTTTAAATATATTCTTGGTCTTCACGTAATATACCTACCTACGACATTTAGTTTGCGTTTGCGACGCCAGAATCGATTGGTTTGCTTCCGTTAAAATAGAATGTGTGAAGTTCAAGAAACCTTACTTTTTATAAATCCAATAAAGCCTAGTAAGTACTAACAAGACGGTTGTTTCTTGGTCACAATTTATTTTGACGAAATTATGATATCTACGTAGTTACACACAGGAAAAGTTGTATGAATGATTAGAACAGTAAAGAGGGAAAGAAAATGTAAAATAATAAAGCGGCTGGACCAACTATTCAATGATCGGGTACAAATACCGCCCCAAGTTAAATAAGAGTTAATATTTGAATCTCTTTTTTTAATAATTTACGAACAGACAGTAGGATTAAATAACAGTCTTAAAAGACGGAATTTTATCTCATAGTAGGTACTTAGTATGAGCACAGTCTAAAGAAAACGAACATGTTCATTTACATATAAGTATAGATTGAAGGATTGTACAGGTGGATGTCATGATTAACGTGACCATATTTATTGTCACTCAAAACGGGACATTCTCAAAATTAACCTTCAAGGAACCAGGGGGGAAGAGGCTTACCTAGTTTACTTAGCGTTCGTATGAACGCCCAGCTATAACGGCCTTCCTTAAGTATCTTAAGTATAGTTATCGATTGCTTTCGACATTATTGTAAATCTATAATATAAAAATAAGTCGGGTTTTCCTTCCTGACGCTATAACACCAGAACGCAGGAACCGATTTCCACGGTTTTGCATTCGTTGGAAAGGTCTCGGGCTCCGTGAGGTTTATAGTAAAGAAAATTCAGGAAAAAAAATATAGAGAAAAGTACGTGGTGTTTGAGGACAACTTATAATTTCTTAGAACATTTGCTACTTTTTAATAGCTAGTTATTGAATAAATATTTAAATTTCGGATTGACATTTACAGGATTACTACAGCTTCAGTCGGGTACGCTAGTTTTCTATATACATATCTGCTGAGATTATCGATAACGGGACATTTTCGCTTTCCGAAAGTTTTCCTGTGACACCGGGACGGGCTGCATGAAAACGGGACTGTCCCGTTCAAAACGGGACGTATGGTCACGTTAATCATGATTCGAATACGATTTTTTTGGTAATTTCACAACAGGTGATAGCATCTTACAAATCTACCATTCGATCTTTGCCTACGTAAGGGCAGCAGACGTGACGCACGTTTACAAATACGGATAATAAAAACTTGTTTAGAAATGCGTGTGACTAGAATAAAATTCTCATTTGTTTTTTATTATGAAACTGCAGTTAGATCTTATCAGAACTTGTCTAAGATCCTCTAGCAAACCTTGGGTATCCGCCTTTTATAACGTCTGACAATTATAACTGTTTTCCTGTTGATAATAACAGAGATAGCGAAGTGGCCATCACAGATGACTATTAAAATACCAAAATGTCCATTCAAATGGATGTTACCCTTGAACCTACCGTGTTTAAAATCCAAAAAAAACATGCACTTTCCTTGCAAACATTTTTTTTAACGTTATCACTTCCTGGAAGACGATGTTTGGGTATTTTATTTTATGCGAATTTAGTATCACACTGACGCCCATTTTGATAGTGATTGTTGACCGCGGCGGTCTGGAGGGGAGTCGCCATAGTTTTACTACCGATGCAAAACAGTCCGTCATTTTTTGCGGGGAGAAATGCGTGTGACACTTCACACACTACAAAAATCTATCCTAGTCTATTACTACCTTGAGTTTAACAAAATACATAAACAATTTCACGCACACATTTAAACATCTAGGCGACAGGCATAGGCCCATTTGGGCTTGTACTTTGACAGAGGGGAACGCCTGCATATGGCTATTCCCCTCCGGTCCGCCGCGGCCGGTAGCCCGCGTTGCTCTATGGTGATTGCTGTTCTTGGTTAACCAGCGTCATAGCTAATCATGAACGCGCAAAATTCCCTATTTTTTCCCGATCTCTCTCCGGTCGTGTCGGATTGCCGTCCCATCGGGCTATGAGAGTGAAGGAGTAGAGAGTGCTGTGTTTACACATACTCTTAAGCACTATAATATCTCCCGCGCAGACTAGTCCCCGTTGAGATTGGCCGCAGTGACCGAAATTCGGTCTGGAGGACATTATTATTACTGAACAACTTGAAACTAAAGGTGTAATCCACAAATCCAATTATTCAAATTGGTCTACAAGGACACTTTTGCATTGTCGGGTTATAAGCTATTAATTACCTACTCCCTCTGGATCGTCATATTTTTGGTGAATCTGTCCGCCCTAAGATCGCCGGCTGGCGACCCCTTTGGGCATAATATACATATAATATGCCAGATGTTAGTCCTAATTGTATGTTTGTATCGCCAATTCCATTTTTCTATAAATTGGGCATATTTTTTTATGTCGAAGAGGGCTCAGTTTCGACGTGCCTAACGTAGGCGACGCGTTTGCCGCAGCCTGCAAATGTGCTTGTCCATTTGTATGAAGGTTTGCGGCCTTTGTAATAACTATCACAGAGACATAACAACGAAGATCTCAAGGGTGCTAATAGATATGCATTTTAGCCTCTGGTTTTTGCAACAACTTAACACCCATGTTAACTGCATGCTCGTTTGCCACCTTTGTAGCAAACGAGAAGTATGGTTACACAAGGTTAAGGTTAATATAAAGAGAAGACAACAGGAGCAAACAGCTGGTTCCGTTTTTAAATTGATTTGACAGTTATACAATGTGTAACAGGATTAAATGTACAACCCGAAAATAGTTTGTTCAGAATCTATAACCCAACCACCATATATATACCAAGGGGAGCGTTGTGTCTAGTACATTAGAACATATAGGTCAATGTTGTTTCCTAAAATTATGTGCAAACAAAAGAATTCACACACAGACACTTTTTAATTGTTTAGCCCATTTTAGAAAATTTGATACTAATGATATTTGTTTGTTAGGTCAGATATTAACATTATACAAATATTCTGCCTTAGACATTCAATAAAATATGCTCTTGATATAGAAACACACTGGGAATTATATCTTAATTGCTTAAATTATGATAACGGACCTTTTTAAACATGGTATTTAAAGGAATTAATTAAATTAAATGGCTCATTTACAATTTTATTACATTAATTTGATTTCCAAGGCAATATGCTGACAAAATAATAAACTAAAACATTACAACCTAACATTTTGAGTTTCAATTGAAACTTGGAACCTAGCTATAACTAAAACATCCTAACTTCATAGGATCTAATTTATTTTTTTAGAAGCCTAATAACTATGACTGGCCAGTGTCAAGTATGCGTGACAATAAAACGATCTAATATACTGTCGTTTCAAAATTAGAACGCGGTATCATGCGCAACATTTTAATTAAAGTAATGTTCGTATGTAATTAGTCAGCCAGCACGGCGTGTACAGCCTACGTAATAAAATCATTCAATACTTACGTCTTCGAATATTGAACCAACGTTGGCGGTCACCAGGAGCAACGGCACTCTATCCGAACCCATTTTTTTAAACTTGAGCATGATCCTGAAAACGAATTAACGAACGGGTGAGGTTTTTAACAACGTTATATTTTGCCGACAGGGCGGCAACGACGCCCGAACGCCGTATCTACAAACGCCACTGATAACATTATTATTGTTTCGTTCGTTATTATCCTTACAAAACAAACTTAACAATGTATTCTACGCGATATCGCGAAATCGTCCTCCTCGCCCTTACGAGTTTCTTTTCTGACATTTGTAAATGAATGAATGACGTTTAGTTTTACGTTACGATTACACCTGTGCATTGTGTCTAATGTTTCCACAAAATAAGAAAATGAAGTCTTTTTACCTTTAGTTATATTTCAATCGTGTTTGTAAAAAATGGATCTTATTAATATATTTATATTAACTGATTATTCATTAGCGTTTCAAACAATTTATTGTTTACAGCACGTTTATACTATTTATATGTGATTATAAGCAAGTTAGCACACGTAAAGCGGAACGCAATTTTCGATGACAAAACAAGTCCATTTGTCGGCTGTTGACCAATGACGTCGTTTCGTGTTTTACGTCACGCCCCGTTTTCAGGGACGTACTTGCTTATTTTTGTCGTTAGCGTAAATATAAATAATGACGAGTTAAAATCAGAAGATAATAAATAACGTTATAAGGTACGTATTTTAACCGACTTCGATTATATCATAATGTGAGTTTTGCGTAAACATAAATAATGATTAGTTTGCTACGCTTCTAACTGCTTTGCTATTTATTGCTTAAGTATAATATTTGTAATAACAATGTTTAAATCAGTAACTTACTGGTAAATATTGTATAGAATCTGTTTTTGTACTTATTATTTTTGTAAATCGTATAAAGTCTACATAAAAAAATATATCGGTTCCTTGCTTTCAGTCAAAATCCCTCTCTGTAGGGTGTGTCTACTGCACATGTGCGAGCCGTATTCAGCCAGTGTGTATAACCTTTAGAATGAGTTAGAATGGAAATCGATTGCTTTGTTTCCATTCTGGTGAATTAGGTCGATTTTTTTTCATGTGCTGACGCTATTTATGAGGTAAAAACTAAGGTAAAGTGATAGGTTGGTCTGCATGATAGAATTGATTTGAATTTAATTTACACGCTTGTATTTGCATATTGCGGCATTTGAATTAGATGCTTGCTTTGGTTAAATCGTTGCTAAAAAAAACTAAAACCATAATTCTCAATTAAATTAGGTCATTTTTTTTTATTTTTTAGGGACGTCATGGCTCTGGCATATTTGTTTTACATCCTATTGATTACTGGTGCCTCAGGGCTAGGTCACGTTCATAATGCCGTTGAAACAGAAATGTTTGCTATACCGATCAGCCCCAATTTGTTCAACTGGACGTATCAAGGTAAACATATACATAGATATTTGTATTTTAACATTAGAAGTATTATAAAACTGATTTCCTTAAAGACCGAAATACAATGACTGAGGAATTTTATGCACCTGATTCAATAACGGTTTGTCTTTCCGAAGATACCTGATGTAGGTATCCGCTTAAATCTAAATTTAAATAATCACAGAAAATACTATAGCAAATTCAAGCATCGGTAGTAATGATAATGTATCTACCATTATTATATATGGAAAGTTAGACCGCACCCATATAGATAAACCTATAATGGTTATATGTGTGTCTTTGCATGTAACACCTTAATTTGTAAAATTGTTTGTAAAGAAATAAAAAAAAAACTAATCCATTATTTGCTAGATAAGCCGACTTGTATAAGATGGGAGACCCAGGCAGATCTGACTGTACCTACTATTGGGTACATATTTCTTTTTTTTTTAAATAAAACTCAGGAATCACCAACATATGTCTCTGTCTAGAGTCTTCTTATGAAGCTATAAATAACTAATGTGGGTCACACTTTGAATTAGAATAGCAATTTGAGTGAAATGAATTGACTACACAACGGCGATTGAACTTTTTTCTACGACATACATACATACAGACATACAATAATTTGACGTCGGCTTGCTGCGGTGCCGCAGCAATCGGTTCACGGATGATTGGCTTTTCCCTATACATATAATATTAATTTCACGAGTCTTGCCTTCTGCGCTCGCCGATTGCCCAGTGAAGTTGGCTAGTGCCGTCTCGAGGCGTGTGGCCTACATATGTCCGTCCAAAAAAAATCGAATCCTGCTGAATACTGACATCGGACTGCAGTTCCCGCTTGACCACTTCAAATTCATGAAAAAAGCCGATCGTCGGACAGTAGCACTGCGCCGGCCGTAGCAGGACGGCATCAAACAAGAAATTTAAAAGAGCTCTCTATCATATCAATTAAATTTATTTAGGTCTAATTTTGGGGAAGGCTTTAGTCCAGCGGTGGATGCCTTTCGGTTGAAATGATACGTACGTACGAACTTAACTACTTAGGGGCTGTCCTGTCTATAATCCCTCCCCCTCTATTGTCTCGCTGCGTCACTATCTGGGACCCCCCTAAAATATTACGTCACAAAAACTAAGACCCTCGCTTAATATGTAATTTTTTTTAAATCAGGAATAGTCTAACGTAATATTAATTTAAAGTCAGTCCGTGTCACATTTTGTTGCGCTCAGGGAGACCTCTCGCTTGTATGCAAACGTATATTATGGACGACCCCATATTCATTAGTACCGCCATCAACGAGGTTCCTTGTAGCGTTGTTTATATTACAACATAGCCTTAGGGCCCTAACTCACTAGGACGCCATGGCGACGGCGCTGGCTACGTACCTATCCAAACATTTAGTATGGTGTGAGTTAGGTATCATGTATTTCCATACTAACTGCTTGGATACGTAGCTGGCGACGTCGCTATGGCGCCCCAGTGAGTTAGGGCCCTTAGAGGTAAACTTATAATTGAAATTAGTTTTCCGTTTCATTTGGTTCCAGAATTCGACCAGCAATACAGATTCCATGCATCGTTGATTGGCAAACCGGAGTTGCCTTCGTGGCTCCGCTATATATACAGCGGGCGACATCATTCCGGTTTTATTTTCGGAACACCACCACGGGGCACCAAGATGCCGATCACCGTAAATTATGTTTTAAAAATAGAATACTCTTTGTCAAGGTTCTTTATGGTGTCGTGTTTGTTTTTGGTTGCTGTAAACAAAACATACCGACGGTCTTCGAAGTGTAAATAATATTGATTTAATGTTTGAAAACAATTTCGCGTCAACATAAATAACAACTGCTGCCTAAAGACATCTACTCAAAAACCAGAAAGCAGAGATGTTCACCCCTGAATCCTAAGTTGATTTGCCTCTGGATAAGATAATAATGGTTTTTAAGGGGTTCAATACAGTGAAGCCCTTAAAATCGACCTTTAAAGACCGACAATTTCAATAGCAACTAAACGCAAATTGATCGTCATAACTGAAATATTTGGTTGCCTTAAAAACGTCTTTAAAGTTTTTGCCAATCCCAATGTTTTTTGAGTGTCCTAAAAGATCCGTGACAAGTACTAAGCAATCAATTAAATTAAAACCTCATAATTTGTGTGCGTCAGAATGGCCGGTCACCATTAAAAGTGAAATATTTTGAAAAATACGCAGGTAGTAAATATTTCACGTTAGGCAGTAAATAGGTAGCAATTTTTAAAATCTACATCAACGTTAAATATGAGTAGTGACCGGCCATTCTGACGCATAACATAATTTACAGTATCCAACAATAAATATTGCACTTCGACCTTAGGAAGAAGAGTTCGCCTTATTTCGGACCTGTAGAGCGTTATCACTTTTGCACCTTACTTGTGTGACGTTTATTGACCATTTCGATCAAGTTTTGAGCAATACCGGACTATCAGTGCTTACGTAGGCAGTGTGCAGCAGAGATAACGCTCTATGAAGTCGAAACTAAGTAGCTGATTGTCTCTTTCGTAGGTTCGATGTGAAATATTTCTTGCCGGGTACCTCATCTCTGAATTTCTTGCCAGCCAGTTTTATGTGATGATGGTGGCAAAGAAGCATGCAGTTCACATGGATGTTAAGTGACTACTGCAGCCTATAGATACCTCTACAGACTCTACACAATAACCAGTGGTCAAACTGCAGATGCGTTGGCACCCCTGAGGACTAAGAACTTTTGCCTCTGTGATAGTTATTACGGGGCCATACCATCCATCTAAACGGAACACTATCATTTAGCGGCAGATAGATTAGGTAATGCGGTGGTGCATACGCCCTCGAGATCCATAGGAGCTCTACCATCAATAGACTTCTTTGCCAGCCAGTTAACTTTATAATGAAACACTTCCCAGCTGGAGGTGATAGGGCTCAACCGGCAGGACTACGAGACGCGGCGCGTGCTCCTCACACTCAAGGTCCACCCGAAGGACAACATGGCCAAACACGAGGTGGAACTCAAGATAGATAACTTGAACGTCGAAGACCTGTTGGATGAACACAGGTATATTACTTCTCTTTTTGTGTGAAGAATTGACAAACAATTAAAAGTACAGTGCTCAACAATAAATATTGCACATCGAGCCCAGGAAGGAGACTTCGGCTTATTTCGGGTCTGTAGAGCGTTATTTCTTGCGCACCGTACCTATTTGACGTTTGTCGACCATTTTGATCAAGTTTTGACCAATACCGGACTGTCAGTGCTTACGTAGGCAGTGTGCAACAGAGATAACGCTCTACGAAGTCGAATCGAGCCGATCGTCTCTTTCGCAGGCTCGATGTGCAATATTAATAGTTGAGTACTGTAGGTATAAGAAGCTAAACTATCGGCATCGACTGCCTATACATATATACACTACATTGATGCTCTATAGTGGTACTAATATGCTAGGGTCCCCGTTCGATTCCTGGGTCGATAGGTATTCCAAGTGCCACTTTCGGAGTTTAGTACTGTGTCTGAATGTCTAATGGTGTGATTGACAGACCGCACTACGACTTAACTTCCTGCGAAGTATGCATAGAACTGTCAGTTAAGTATGAGTTTTGACAATTCTAAGCGTACTTTGTCGAAAGCCGTGGTGCAGTCTGTGAATCTCACTCTAGACTCCTCATCGTAGCACACATCTCATAAAAGTCAAAACATCGTAGCAGTATCGTAGCAGCGTATCACACAACACTACAACGAGGTATGAATGCCTATTATAACATTGATCTTGACGAATAAGTTTTTCTTTTTCTTCATTTATTATCATTGAAGGAATTGAAAAATTTTATGATTATTATGTTTTAACCAAATAGTTTAAATTTTAATTTTTAATTTACTATTAATATATGATTTTTCTTTACTATATGTAATGGTTATTCGCTCTAGGTAGTTTATGATTTATTGACGTTTTGAAAGTATCTGTAAAGATCTATTCGAAATAAAAATATTTTCTATTCTATTCTATTCTATTATAATAGGTTGGGGAAAAAGTCTTTTCGCATTATAGTATGTATGAACTTGTAATAAAATCTCTTTGGCTGTAGTATTTGCATCTGGCTGGTTTTGGTATCATTGAAAGTTAAAATTTTAAAGAACATAATGCCAAATTCAATTTAGGCAAATGTGTGATTTTCATTTGTTTTTCGTACTGTCAAGATGAGTGAATCTAATGAAGAAATTCGATACATTTTAAAATTTTACTACAAAAAAGGTAAAAATGCAACGCAAGCCGCGAAAAAAATTTGCGATGTTTATGGACATGCAGTGTCTGTGAGAGTAGCACAAATTTGGTTTAAGCGTTTTCAATCCGGAAATTTTGATGTCAAAGATGCACCTCGCTCTGGTCGCCCTATCTACACTAATATTATAAAGAGGAAAACTTTGTTTGTTTGTTTGTTTGTTGGGTTGTAATGAATAGGCTCAAAAACTACTAAACCGATTTCAAAAATTCTTTCACCATTCGAAAGCTACATTATCCACGAGTAACGTAGGCTATATTTTATTTTGGAAAAAATAGGGTTCCGTAAGATATTTGGGTTTTTCAGACACAAGGTGTAAAAAATCATCCAGGTAAGTTACTTATTTTGCGTACGCTGCTTAAACTATCAAAGATATCGAGGAATATCTTCACTATTCGGAAGCTACATTATCCACGGGTAACAAAGGCTATATTTTATTTTGGAAAAATAGGGTTCCGTAATATATTTGGGTTTTTCAGACACAAGGTGTAAAAAATCAATTAGAAAAGTTACTCATTTTGCGTACGCTGCCTAAACTATAGAAGATATCGAGGAAGGCTTTAGGCTATATCTATAATCATCACGCTAAGACGAATAGGAGAGGGTAGGTAACATTGCGTCCGCGCGAAGCAGGGGCGGGCCGCTAGTTACGGATAAAATGGATGCCATTTTTGAAAAAGTGGAGCAAGATCGGCATATCAGTAGTTACGACGTAGCTGAAGAACTGAGAATTGATCACAAAACAGTTTTGGCGCATTTGAAAAAAGCTGGGTACAAAAAAAAGCTCGATATTTGGGTACCTCACGAGCTCACTGAAAGAAACCTAATGAACCGTGTACTCATTTGTGGTTCTTTATTACGACGTAATGAAACCGAATCATTTTTGAAGAAGCTGATAACTGGTGATGAAAATTGGATCACGTACGACAAGAACGTGCGAAAAAGGTCGTGGTCAAAGGCCGGTCAGGCTTCACAGACTGTGGCGAAACCCGGGTTAACTCGCAATAAGGTGATGTTGTGTGTGTGGTGGGATTGGAAGGGCATTATTCATTATGAGCTATTACCACCAGGCAGGACTATCGATTCTGAACTCTACTGCGAACAACTGATGAGATTAAAGCAAGAAGTTGAGAGAAAGCAGCCGGAATTGATCAACAGAAGGGGTGTGGTGTTTCATCATGATAACGCTAGACCTCACACATCTATAGCCACTCAGTAAAAATTAAGAGAGTTTGGTTGGGAGGTGTTAATGCATCCGCCGTATAGTCCTGACCTTGCACCTTCAGATTTCCACTGGTTTCGGTCTCATCAGAATTCTTTATGCAATGTTAGGTTAACATCACGAGAGAGATTTACTTTTACCGGAGGGTACTGTCTGAGGGTGGGGTCAATAGTCTTAGGAGTCGGCGTGCATGTATGAAGAGAATTATGAATGTAGAAGAAGCACGGGAGTAGTGTCAGGAGTGGGATAACTGGCGCTCTACACTCTCGCCCACCCCCGGAGGGACTTGGCGTGAAGATACACACATACATCTTTTTAAACAATCAGACAAATGTACAGAAAGGTTCCTTTATTCCAGAATGACTCGGTTGAAGGACATCTTACGGACTAAACTGTGGACGGAGAGCAGTCGAGACCTGTACGCGACATTCTTAGCGTCCGCTATTGACTTGGGAGCTAGGTTACCTATGAAACCTGGCGACGGTGAAGGGTAAGTAATATAGAGTAGAGCTAATTTTAGCAAACCCGGTCTGGGGTCGGGACTTGAAAACTACCGGCACTGACTATATCTCATCTATCTAATCGACAATCTGCATGCCAAGCGTGGCAATAATGGCATGTCTTAAGGGGAGGCTCTGGTCCAGCATTTTTCGGCTGAAATTATGAGGATGATAATGAAACCCAGTCTAGTCATCTGGCAAAACACGATGTGCTGATAATCTGATGATGTAGCTTTTGACAGTGGGCGGGCGCATAGCTCAAAGAACCGACGCCCGTTGGGGCAGAAGGGTTCTCGAATGGCGACCGCGTACCGCAAAACGAAGTGTAGGCAGGCCCCACACGAGGTGGATCGCCGACCTAGTCAGGGTTGCAGGCAATCGCTGGATGAAGGTGACCCAGGACCGTTCGTTTTGGCAATCTTTGGAGAGGCTTTTGTGCAGCAGTGGACGTCTTTCGACAGAATTTTCAACATAATGAAGCTTTTAAGTAGTGAAATAATTTTAATTTGCCTAATAATCTTATAAATTAAAAAAAAAAGAACGTGTTTGATAAAGACACATTATGACTATAAGCGTAAACGAACGTTAGGAAGAAATTCAGATTCAGCCGACTTTTTTGTTGCTTCCAGTTTAGTTATTCGTCTTGGCAGTGCTATGCCGTTCTCAACAGAGTTGAAGAGGCTCCGTGAAGAGGTTCGGCCTCTGTCGCGTTTGCCAAGTTGCCCTCGAGAGTACAAGAGGACTACTGTGGAGAGGCTCTTCAGAGATGCTGGATTGACTCTTGATTGGTGCAGCTTTGAATTGGTAAGCTCTTTCATTTGGGTAACAATGCATTGTTATTTTCGATACTGTTAATGTTATTTAATTGTTTCAGTGATTTTCAAAGTAAAATACAATGTTTTGTGCATAAATATGATGTGAAATAATGTAAATGTGTGTTTTTAGAACAATAAAGCTATTATACTACTTAGTGCAATGAGTGAATTTCAGTGATTTTGTGTGAGTGATTCACGTTGGATTGGTGAGTTTTTTCTTCTCATATTTTCTCATATTTCATCGTATTTGATTAAAAAATAATATAAATCGGCTGCTTAAACATAAATAACATTAATTATAAACATAACGAAGCGCGCATGGCCCAGCGGCTGGTGTAGATCGTAAGCGATCTGCTCGGTTAAGCACTACGGGCGCGGTCGGGTAGTGTGATGGGTGACCGCTAGTGGCAAATTAAATGCGCGTTTCCGTGCTTCGGAGGGCACGTTAAGCCGTCGGTCCCGGTTGCTATCGATGGATAGCAGTCGTTAAACCTTGTCGGAGGCCTTATGGGCGGTTTGAAAACACCCGACAGTGGGTTGGCCACTAACCCACTCACCTCCACCAATCCGCATTGGAGCAGCGTGGTGGAGTAAGCTCCAGGCCTCCCCCCAAAAAGGGGACGTATAATGGGTTGCCATTATTATTATTATTATTATAAACATAATATGTAATTCGATATTTTTTTTACTTTATTCTAACGTCATTTTGGATTTACAATATTGCAAAATGTTTATTACTTAATCGAAAGTATTCTGTTAGATAATTACTTGAATGTAATAATATAGGCTATATTTGAAGTTTTATATAAGTCGTTTTATCTATCTATCTAATACCTTTAAACGAGCAATTCTTGTATATATGTATAGAATCAAGATCTCGGAAACGGCTCCAACGATTTTCTTGAAACTTACAGATTAGGGGTTTTTCGGGTCAAGAAATCGATTTATTTAGGTTCCAGGGCCAAGAAAAGCTCGGTTCCAAGTTAATAATAAATTTTCTTCATAACCGACGACTAACGCCATCTATTGATGAATAGAAGAACCATTAGTCTACTAACGTTAGTCGTATTTTTGATTTGAGGTTAATTGATTTTATTCATATTTCTTCAGTATGCAATTCATACTAAATATAATTTTCAAAAATCGCTACGGAGCGAATCTCGGTCAACCAGGTACTTCAATTTATGCCACAACAGTAGCTAATATCGAAAATAAAAATCTTATACAAGGATCGCATTTTTCGAAGTATTTTTTTCGTGATTATCTTTCTTATTGGAAATTTGAGATTCTTATATATATATATATATATAAAGACAATTTATTTAGCAAGTAATTGTCGTTGAAATTATCACGATAGGCTTTCTAGATATTTTTTATGCGCATTTTTAAGAAATCAGTTCCGATCTGAAGCCCGGAAATCCGGAAGCCTGGAAGTGCGAATTACGACGTAAAGAGTTGCAATTGTTAATGAGAACAGCTGATTGAGCTTAAAGGGTTAACGTTAAATAGTTGCCGAATAGCGAGCACATAAGAGGATCACGATAGAAAGGTTCTTCAGTGACGCTGGGGTCTCTGGATAGTGTCTCTCTACCGCAGTCTCTCTCTACGGCAATTTGTCATCTGCCGCAAAAGGACAGTATTCAGAACAATGAATTTGGATTGTGGTGGTCATGTTTGATCCGTAATTTAGCGTGAAATAATAAGATCTTTGGCCATGGGAATGCCTACGCATTTATATTTAGATCTTTATTTCTCATTATATAACGGTTACAGTGTGCTTACCAATAATTAATCGGATTTGGATGCTAGACCTTCCATATGTGATGACAGCATCCTATAGACATTTACACAAAAATCAATAGTCATAATGCAGATGTGTTGATGTGTTATCACCCTTGAGACCTTAGTTGTTATGTCTCTGTCTTGGTTATTGCTGGGCCATCCATTATCATCTTACCGGAACACGATAGTATTAAACACCATTACCATTTGGTGGCAGATAGATTCGTTAGTGCGGTGAAGCCTACGCCTTCCAGTTCCTACACTGGACCGCTACCGCCAGTAAAATCCCTACTAATATTATAAATGCGAAAGTAACTCTGTCTGTCTGTCTGCTACCTTTTCACGTCCAAACGACTGAACCGATCTTAATGGAATTTGGTACAGAGATAGAGCTGACTTTGAGAAAGAACATAGGCTTCTTAGTTATTTATAAAACGACATCCACGCGGGCGGAGCCGCGGGCAACAGCTAGTGTATTGTATTTTGTTTCCAGTACAACACAATCTACAAAGAACGGAGCACCGAGCACTTGGAATATCTGACAGAGATCCCCAACACCAGTAACTCGGCTAAAACGAAGTCAGGTCCGGTGTGGTCGGCCCCGAGCCGCTACGAGCTGCCCTCCAGGAGCTACGTGAAGCAGTTCACGGCAACTGTCGCCGTCCCACTGGTGCTGATGTTGCTGCTCGTCACGCTGCTCACTGGGGTGCTGTGCTATCACTACGCTGCTATGTGAGTCTCAAAGGACAAGTTCCACGTTGGGCCCACACCTTGTACACTATATCAAAAAATCAGAGAAAAATGTGTAGAATCATGGAAAAATACTCAAAAATAATTTGAATCGTTGTCTTTTTTGTCGGAAATATTTATTTTATGTAATTTTTGTATGATAACATGATGTCACGATATTAAATAAAATAAATAAATAAAATACGCTTACACTCACAGCCTCACAGTAGGTATAAACCTGTGTCGTGGGTGCCGTTGTACACATACAACACATACACAAACACCCAGACCCGAAACAAATATCTGTAGGCCATACAAATATTTGTTCCGGTGCGGGGATCGAACCCGCGACCCTTCGAATCAAACGGTGGTTTCGCACCGCTGGACTAACCGGGTCGTCAACAGTAATGTCATATTACTACTATGACATTATTGTTTTTGAAATATACTTACGTTAACTAATTGAAGGCATAATAAACGATTTGAATAGTTGAAAATGATTTAGTATTTTATGCTTCATTTTATGCTTATTTTCAATATAGTGTACAAGGTGTGGGCCCAAGCTCCATACATTTTGGAACGTCTCCTTTATTCGTTTTGTCTCAGGCACGATCATAAACAAAGATAGTTAAGCGTCGCAAAATTTCAGCTTGTATTCTCTTATTAGAGGGAGGGGCGAGAAGTATAAAACCAACCCTAATAGAGAAGATGGAAGCCTTCGGAATCCGAGGCTTGCCACTTGATTTACATGTGGATTACCTCAACCAGAGGTACCAATCTGTCAGAGTAGGAACTCACTATAGCTCTGAAGAATACCTTAGCTACGGAGTACCCCAGGGAAGCGTTCATGGTCCTACGCTCTTTACCATATACCTTAATGATTTAAGCATGCTTTCGATGCCAGATTGCAAATTGATTTCCTATGCCGATGATACGGCTTTACTGATTCACGGTGACAGTTGGGACACAGTCCGTGCAAGCGCTGAGCATTCGTTAATGGTAATGTCTAGATGGCTAAAAAATAACCTGCTCATGCTTAATTTGTCTAAGACAAAGTATGTGGCCTTCTCAACCACGAGCTTAGGCCAACCCTCTCCTTATTTCTCCATTACTTGTCATACCTGTTCTACGGTAGACAAATGTACCTGTAACTGTGTCAGTCTAGAACGAGTGCAGGAGATCAAATATTTAGGAGTTTATTTAGACCAGTGCTTACATTGGAAAAAGCACATTGATAATATTGTGACTAAAATACGTAAAATATTTCCAATATTTGTTCGATTGAGAGATATTGCTGACGTAGCCACACTCAAGATGGTTTATTTTGCGCTTGCGCAATCTTTATTAGGGTATTGCATTAGTTCTTGGGGTGGGACCTATAAAACTTATATGATGCGCTTGGAGCGCATACAGAGGGCGCTTCTTCGTATAATATTAAGAAAACCTTACAGATATCCTAGTGTCAATCTTTATAAAGAACTTGAAATTTGCTCAGTCCGCAAACTCTATGTTCTAAAAACTATTCTAAAAACTCATAAAACCACACCAAATAATAACATTAGTGATAGCAAACGCAGGAAGCACGCAATTCTTAAATGTCAGAGCGTTAAAACAACTCTGGCTAGCCACCAGCTCAGAGTCATAAGTCCCAGACTTTATAACCGCGTTAATAAATTGATATCAATTTACCCCATGACCACTTTACAAGTTAAATGCAGTCTAAAGGACTGGTTGCTCTCACAAACTTACGAAGAGATAGAGGATCTATTTGTGGTTAATCATTGAATGTACGTTTTTATTTATTATTTTTTTATGTCTAATTAGTCTTCAAACAATAGCACGTACCCATGTATTATCGTATACCTCAGCAATCAAACACCCGCACGCACACGAACATACACCATACACACATATCCCCTACCCATTAACACACACTTCTACACACACAAACACACACCTACACACACACACGCACTCACAGTCACACACGCACTCACAGTCACACACACACACACACACACACACACACACACACACGCACACACACACACACGAACACACATCCTTACCTTAAATAAAATATGAATCGAGTAATTGTTCTTTACATATTTTTCTTTCTTTCTTTGTCATGATTACTTGTAGTGTTAATTTAGACATTTAGTCTTTCTTTTGTGTTTTTTTTTATTTATATTATCAACGGTTTTGTATTGCCGTTAATTACATAATTATAGATCTATTACTACCAAAAAAAACATGTTCTAATATAAGGCCACGTCACAATTCATTGTGTATTTTAATTAAGGGAAGCGCTGGTATCTGTTGCCACAGTTTTTAACTTTTACAGATACCAACGTAATCAACGTAATCATCTTATATGTTAATTTAAGTGACATGTTATATAGATTTAATTAAGCAGTGAGAATGTGCTATTTTTGTTTCAATAAATGATTTATTATTATTATTATTTATTATAGGTATTCTAATCTATATGCGTTGCTGCCTAAGATGTTATGCCTCTGTGTCGGAAATAACAGTGTCGTACAATACCAGCTGACCGGGACGTCCGGAACACAATAGCGCTGAACACTACCATTTAGCGGCAATTAGTTTAGATAACACGATGGTGCCTACGTCTGTCCCGTCATTGGGGCTCTACCACCAGTAAATATAAATTTATTTAAATATTTTGTCAATTAGTACGCCATGTTGAGTAAATAAAATACTCAGTTTACAAAATACGGCCCTGTGTATCGCCATATTCTTCCTAATATAGGTACCATCTTCATTAAACATGCCATGTTACTCAACCTTTAAAAAGTTAGGCACCTGATTGTTTTCATTAATTGTTAATTGTAGTAAATTATTACAAAAAATGATTTGTATATTTTACATTAAATAAATTAGAAATTAATTTAATTTCAGAAGCGATCCCGAGTCAGAGACGTTTTTAAATGATATTTATCACATTTGCTCAGATTATAGACAAAAAAGGTTTGATTATTATTATATTTCTGTATTGACTAACTGTACTGACTGAGATTACTAAATCATATTAACTGCTTAACTAATAATAGTCGATGAGTAAGTTTTACATAAATGTCAATCAATCACCAATCATTAATCAAACTTACATTAAATCCAACTTCTACTGGTGGTAGAGCTTCAGTGACGGAGCTCGCGGGCGTAGGCACCACCGCATTACCTAATATACTTGCCGCTAAATGGTAGTGTTCAGCACTATCGTGTTCCGGTCAGGTGGTAATGTACGGCCCTGTAATTTCCGGCACAGAGGCATAACACCTTAGGCCTCAGGAGTGGTAACGCATCTGCATTTTGACCTTGGTCTTCATGTGGGTGTCTATAGGCTGCAGTCATCACTTAACATCAATGTGAACTGCATGCTTGTTTGCCAAGCCCATTACATATTTACATTTATTAGGTACTTTTTATAACAATTAAAAATTTTCAGACCATCTTTTTCGCCTTTATCTTATGTAATAGATATATGTGTTATGTGTGATTACGTGAAAGCGTTGGGACGTAACGACCCCATCGCCTTCTATATGTACAATTTTTTTAGCATTAGACAGAAATAATTTAGGTGTTTTTTTAGGTAAGTTTTAAGTAAGAAGTTCTAAAATGTCGATCTTCATTCCGAAAACTAATGATAACTGTACAATACTGTATTTTTTTCAAATATTAGGTTTTAAACAATACTTTTTTCGAATTACATGACCAGTAATTGGCAACATACCTATTTTTTTTTTAAACTTATGCGTTTTCTAAAACCTCTCCTTTAAAAGACCTAAAGATGTAGTGGCCAAGAACACAAAACGAACGGAATACGATATTATCTATAATGACAACAAATTAAAAAGAATACGTTTATCACGCACGCGCGACGCACAACATGGTATTTTTATTAAAGTCGGATCATACACAATGACAATTTTGCTGTCATAGCATAGACAAAAATTTTGTGACAGCTGCTTCTGGGTTTTCCTTCTGTCTAATGCTAAAGAAAAATGTACTTTAATGGAGGAGATTTCTTTCGCTAGTGCAGTCAGTCAACCGAACAATGGCGGTCAAACCATTTCAACGGATTGGTATAAACAACAACGCGGAATGGGCAGCAGCGTCCCGCGATAAAAATAGCGAAACTACGATTGCCCAAAGGTGGCGATTATCGCATATTCTCTCCTAATGACGTAAAACACTGTTTTTGGGCGTATGATAATGTAAATCATTCAGCTTTTTTTTTGTCCTGAAAGTGACAAACAAGCATGCAGTTCACATGTTAAGTGATGACTGCAGCCTATAGCAGCCTACACAAAGACCACAGGTCAAAATGCAGATGCGTTACTACTTCTAAGGCCTATGGTGTTATGCCTCTGTGCCGGAAATTACGGGGCCGTACATTACCACCTGACCGGAACACGATAGTGCTGAACACTACCATTTAGCGGCAAGTATATTAGGTAATGCGGTGGTGCCTACGCCCGCGAGCTCCGTCACTGGAGCTCTACCACCAGTAAAAAGGCTGGAGTGATAATGATGATGAATAGGTAAGTACGAGTATGTAGGTACATCAAGCAACACTTGCGACCGGCCGCGGCGGACCGGAGGGGAGTAGCCATATGCAGGCTTTCCCCTCTGTCAAACTTGTCAAAGTACAAGACCAAATGGTCCTATGCCTGTCGCCGAGATATTGAAATGTGTGCGTGAAATTGTTTATGTATTTTGTTAAAGTTAAGGTGTTAGTTTCGGAGTAATAGACGATTATTGTAATGTGAGTGTGTGTCACACGTAAAAAATGACAGACTGTTTTGCATCGGTAATAAACGCTATGGCTACTCCCCTCCGGTCCGCCGCGACCGGTGGGCCGAGTTGCTCTATGTGTAGGTGACGTATGTAGGCATAAATCTTGCGTTAGATAAATAGTTATTTTATATTTTGTCTCTGTCCGTTGAATTGTCAATTGAGATAGATGAAGAGAGAGGGAGATGGGCGCTTAGCATTTTCGCTCATAAAATAAGAATAATGTTAAGACAAAATTACAGTTTACTTATCTACCTTCTTAGCACTACCTATTTAAAACATAGGCAGAGTTATATTGATAAATTAATATTAACCAAAACGGAACATAATGGAAAACTTGTTGTTTAAATCACCCAATATTCCTACGATTATTTGTATAACATAACTAGCTGACCCGGCCACGCGTTGCTGTGGCTAAAGTTTTTGTTATATTACATTATAGTAAACAATCTAAGAGGAACAATAAGTGAACACAGTCACGGAGTCCACTATGCTTTTTCACACAGATGGTATTTGTAAAAAAATTTGGTGATCTCCTTATTTGACTTTCTACTACTATAACCCTTTAGTACAATTAAATTATTTACTAACAAAGACGAAAATGTTGATGTTGGTATACAAATTCACTGGATTGAGATTTGAAGGGGAAGTACGTTGAACACAATTAATTAAAATGTTCTTACACTTGATGTTAAGCAAGAAATCAATAGGTACAAAATAAAAATTTATAGCGTCAACAACATGTGGTAAGTATGCTGTTTAAATGTAACTTATATGACATGTTTGTAGATTTACCATAGCAGCGCCATCTATTGATTACTTACTCAACCCAGTCGAAAGGTATCGACATCTGTTAGAATCATTTGGAGTTAAAAGATAATTGTGACTGTCAAATAATAAGACAAATAATTAGCAATAAATTAAAATTGCGACTATAATTTGAGATTTAAACTATCCTATCTCTCAAGTTGGATCGAACTGCACATGGTGTGCGAATTTTATTATTATCGGTTAAGTGGTTTAGGAGTCCATTGAGGACAAACATTGTGACACGAGATTTATATATATTAAGAAGATTTAGAAATTAAAGAAAAAAAACGGAATGAAAATTTTGACTTCGGGCAGGAATCGAACCTGCGACCTCAGGATAACCAGTCCAGCATAATTTGTCTAATTTTCGCATTTTCCAAATAACAGATCACACAAGAACGCAAAAGTGGAACTGTGTAGATACGGCACAGGCAACACTGAGCAGACCCAGGTAGCTGACAACACTAGCTGCAAAAGTCTTGGCGTAAGGTAAGTTTATACTTGGGGAGACCTAGGATAGTTGTGACAATTTTTACCTTAATGGCCATATCTCGGTCAAAAAACATATTACAGTTATGATCTATATTAATTAATGTAGCACCATTCTTTCTCGTTGAAAAATAATCAACATAATTAATCGAAGTATCATAGTTTCTGAGAAAATCAACATAAACATAGACAACTCCTTCTGTCACAACTCTCCTATCACCGAGGTACGTTGTGACAGGGACCGAGATAAGTTGTGACAGCTTTTTATTTAGACTGTATGATTATATAAAAGGACCATTATAGATAATACAAATACAACCATCAATTTCATTTGCAAAAAGTACTGATAATCATCTTTTAGTACATTAAATGCCAAAACTCGGTAACAAGAAATAATACCTTAAAAGTATCTAATATATGGCACCATTTTTAGGGAAATCACATAATTATCCGTCAAAAATATTCATTTAATCTCATAGACAATTATGGCAAACGTATTGCAACTTGTCTCCAGTAGGTACAATCTACATGTGATCAGTCTTTGCATTCTAGACATTGGACCCACAACTCATTAGATCTGATGTTTTCAAATAGTCACTTATTATATTCCTCTCATAAATGCTATAACCCATTAATAAAGCCTTGCCTACTGGGTTTGCTTGATAAGCGTGTTTCTTCTAAATATATCTTGACAGAGACATGTAGTTGAAAGAGGACGCGACATCTCTTGGACATTTATCTCGTATCGTTACGTAACCTCTTCAAATTCTATCATCCATTCCTCATCAGTCGTTCTTGTACATTGTATATTGAGCATTCTGAAACCAAGAACGTAGCCTTTTCTCATGCAACACACCACATCGCGAAAAATTAAGTCAGATAGGAGAGTTGTGACAGGCTGTCACAACTCGCCTAGCTGCTCAAAATGATGACTTGGTCCAAATAATAATTCATATTTTCTAGACACGATACAAACACAAAAGATTGATGCAACATTTTGAATCTTGAATAACCACACAATTTAAGAAAATATAACAGAACAATCAACATGTAATAAGGCATGATATAAATTTGATCAAATTTTTAAAGAAAAACTTACTTTTCGCATATTTTTTCACGCAGATGTCATAGTTTGATAACCGCTTTTTGTACGACGTCAGCGAGTACTAAGTCAAGTAGCGCATCTCTCAAGTCGCAAACTAGTGTGAAAGCCAGCTCGCTAACGATTATAGGTAGGGAGAAATCGTCTTTGTCACAACTCTCCTAGGTCTCCCCTACTTCGAAGAGGCAGGCAGAGAAATATATAGACGTTCAGAACGCACAAAACTGAAATGTTACTGAGTAAAGTTGGTTGCGTCTACTTTACGACCACACAGTTTATAATGAAAGCTAGTAACAATGGCGGCTTGATGAAAGCGAACTGCTGATACACTTTCCTACTCACGTATCCTTTTCTTATCATAAACTAGTAAAAATTTATTCACAACAACTTGTAACTTATTTCTCGGACTCATTTAACTTTTGCGCGTATTATATGTACAGATACGCCTTTTCTAAAAAAAAGCCTCATAAATTTAGCCTTAACTTGCTATTAAATTATTTACAATCTATTTTGACACCTTACCTTGTACCCCACTTATATCTACCAATGCAATCTGCATATGACATTTTTTTTTGTTCAAAACAATTGTTTATGTTCACCAACAAACTTCACCAAGAAAAATAAGCTGGCTATTAAGATCTATGGTATAAATAAAATATATTCTCTTTCCAGTCCAAACAACAGCCTCGTCCGCCCGTACAGTCCAAAATCTACCACTAATCTAGCTGGCAACTACAACCGACCACAACCACCCCCTTACCTAGGCTCTGCCACCAACTCCCTCCACCACCGACGGTCAACCGCCGAGAAAACGCCATCTATCGGCAGTCCCGAACACAACCGCGGCCATCTCGCCTTAGAAGAATCCTTAAAACTGCTCAACGAAGCGAACATAGCCAGTGAATTCGATAACTTACTCCTAAAAGACCCAATCGTAGACTTGAACGATAGCAGTGAAGATTATATCCCGATCAAACCGGATCAGACCAGTTACGTGCCGATCAAACCGGATTCAACTGGTTATGTCTCGATGAAGGCGGATTTGGACGATATAGATGTTCCTGAGCTGGCGAAGTACGGGTTGGGTGGGATTGGACCCATTTGACATGAAGTTTCGGACGGTGAGAAACCGGTGAAGACTTGGTTCTGTTAATTGATAGAACTCTATGGATAGAACTAATTTAGGGTGAAAGTTCACCAACGTTTTAATCGAGTTTAAACTCTAACCGACGTTTAAATAAATATTAGAATATTCGTAAAGTAGGTTTAAGTTAGGTTTGGCTTAGTTGTCAGTTGCTTTAAATATGTAATATTGGTTAAATCTTTTTTCATAAGAGCGTTATCAGAATACTAGTCAATAGTTTTTGAGGTACGTTATATTAGTGGCAAATGAGGACATAGTTCCCAATGAGTCAGTGGTGGATTTACCAGCAGGCTGAGAAGGCTGGAGCCTAGGGCGGCAAATTTTAAGGGGCGGCAGAATTAGTTCATAATTTTTTTATTTCTATTTACAAAATTACTGGTAAAATTATCAAGGCTCAGATCATAGTTCCCAATGATTCTAACCATAGAAAAAAAGTTGCTTACATCAACTTCAGGATTATGAAGCATAAAACATAAAGTTGAAATTTTATTGATAGAAAATATACCTAATTGATATGATTGTAAACTACGATATCAAAATATAGGGGCGGCAAAAATAATAGCCTACCGGCGGCAAAGGAGATGTTGCAAAAATGTATGGACCTCCGGCCATATATTGTACACAATATCATTAAAAAGGCAAAATCAATATAAAAACGTTTTTACTGCATATTTTCACTTATTTAGCTTTCTTGCAGTTACAAAATATTATTTGCAGTTAGAATTGCAACATAAAGCCAACATGGCGAATATGGCGGACGATGTCATTTTGACATTTTCATTTTTTAAATTCTTTTTTGATTATCTAGTACTTGGAGAAAAAAAAAATTAAGAATACTATCGAAATCGATTGATAACAAGCGTTGGCTGTATCGCCGCCATGTTGAACATGGTTGAAAATGATAAAATCGTTTGAATTAAATGTGGTGGTAACTCTAAAATATATTCTTGATTAAATTATTTGTATTTTTTTCGGATTCTTCTATAATTTACCCATTTTTTGAGGACATGTACGAACCAGGGCCGAGCTCGCAACATCTCCTTTATAAGTCCGCGACTGCAATGAGTTAATGAATATCTACTACAATCCATACATATCTTCGTAACAACTAAACCTCGATGCATTGTACTCCAAGGCCTAAAGTGTTATCTTTATATATCTGAAAAATCACTTAGATATCTAGAGCCTAGTGCGGTCTTAGACCAAGGTTTTAAGATCATCTAGATCTAGATTGAGGGAATATTGACCTAGTCAGAGGTAGTAGGGCTGCCACTGAGTGGGGGGCGAGGACGCCTAAAGATACTCGTATTAATATGTATCAAAATATGCTTTGATCAAAAATAATTTTAAACATGTTGTACCCGTCTGTAGTAATCGACCAAAAATAATTTATATTTACTGATATTCTATTAAGGTCGAATATTTTTTTGGATTAAGAAAAAATTGGTTAATAGACAAATGTATCTAGTCAGTGTAGTAAATGTTTTAAACACTATACAAATCTAGTCTGTGTCAATTAGATGTATTAATTATTTCTAATGATATTAAATCTCATGCTAATACATTTTTTTTCTTTATTATTGTGTTCTTCGAAGCCTGACGAGGAAGCTGGGTGGAAGGTGGGGACAAGGAGAGTGAAGCGCGCATGGCCCCGCGCCTGGTGTAGATCGTAAGCGATCTACTTGGTTAAGCGATACGGGCGCAGTCGGGTATGTGATGGGTGACCGCTAGTGGCAAATTAAAATGCGCGTTTCCGTGCTTCGGAGGGACGTGCACGTTAAGCCGTCGGTCCCGGTTGCTATCGATATATAGCAGTCGTTAAACCTTGTCGGAGGCCTTATGGGCGGTTAAAAAATATCCGACAGCGGATTGGTCAATAACCCGTATCTCGACCAACTCGCATTGGAGCAGCGTGGTGGAGTAAGCTCTAGGCCTCCCCCCAAAAAAGGGGAGACTCGTGCCCAGCAGTGGGACGTATAATGGGTTGCCATTATTATGGAGAGTCCATTATTGGTACTATTCTTTAAGCAATTCGGGCCCAAAAGGTCCCCCCCAAAGGTCTCCCTTGAGCAGTTACGTAAATATTTAGGTAAGCTGAGATTCCTTTGCACTCGTCGACGGACCGGTGATTTAGAAGAAAACGATCGTCTCAAGACAAGACTGCTACATACGTCGAAAATAAAAGATAATCTTAATGAAAAAAATCACTACAAAGAGGAAATAAAACATTCAATAAAACTATTTTAAAATAATTTATTTAAATAACTCACATTATAATCATAAAAGCACATAATTAAAACATTGAAATACCTATACTAAAATCTACAAAAATAGGGGGATGTTAACATCACATAATATTGTTATTTGATTTTACAGGTACGCATTATAATTTCCATTTCGATAATCTCGATAATGATTATAATACACCAACCTATATTGTTTTGAGACTCTGTTGAAACGGAAAATTTTCAGTTTTGTCAAATTCTTATCAAATAACACGCAAATAGGCTGATAAATAAACATGGAAGTTAACAGCACATACAACAATGCACAGTGTAGAATTGATTCCAACTCGAATTACCTATTTGATAAACAATTATAAAACATGTGCGTAAATTTTGTAGTATCATTTTATTTACCTACTCTACAGTACATTTTTCATATAGTACATGGTGGGAATGTAAAATAATAATGTAGGTAGGTACTTAGTACCTTATCGATCAAACACATAACCACTACAACAGCAAGTACCTAAAGGATCATGGCAAGATTTGTACAGAAAAAATGAAAAAAAGGTACACGGTAAAACAGCATGGAAATATTAACCAGTGAACCTAAACAACATTTCCTGATACTTTAAATATTTTTTACTCTCCGGAATAAAAAAGTTTGAATTTGAACTTTAGTATGGAGTGCTTCTACTGTTGTTAGGAAAGACGATTTTTATTCCGGTGATTTAAAAATATTTTAATTACCAGATAATGGTCTTTAGATTCTGTAGATAATATTTCTAATCCGTTTTACCTTGTACCTTTTTCTAACTTTTTTTTGTACAAATCAATGTATGAAACTTGCCATGATTCTTTCGTATAGTTATGGGAAATACTTTTTTATACGATTAGGTACAAGTGGTTTTGTATTTAATCACCTTTTTTATTTGTTTATAACTATATCACATGGGCTTAACTATCATACTATGTCATCAGTTTGACAATTGCGGAATCCGTACCCAAGGGGAGATCTAAATTATTTCTCAAATAAAAATATACTGTTTTTTTGCTTAAAATATTAATAATAGGCTTAAATAATAACAAGGCAAGAATATATAACCACAGATAAATGAACTGGGATAAAGTAGGTACACATACTAGCGAGGATTTTGAAATGAACGACAGAATGGTGATCGCATAGCGCATCATGTATGTTATGGTAGAAAAAATGTGCAATTAGTCGAGCGAGGTATAAAGCGAGAGCAAAGAACCAATCACGGCTTGCGGTTATGACGCGTCGCGTTATGGGCCAATCACTGTACCGATATGATCTCTCCGTCTTCGCGCCACTTCATACAACCTTAGAGATTTAGTAGCATAGAATAGAGAATAATATATCATACCAGTCGTTCACTTCTGCTCAGGTGAAAGTCAACACTCAAAATTCGTGTCGATTAGTTTATGTAGGTTGACTTCATCCTTAAAATAAATCTACCTTATCGTTAAGTCTACCTCAGTACTGTTAATTTTCTAAAACAGTATCTTTAGTAGCTTTATTTTAAAAAAATCGAACTTTAATACAAAAGCAATTATTTATCTGTGATTTTTGTTATGGTTTTTTTTTGTAGTTTTGTAAATTAAACTTACATTTTTATTTAAAGATCTACACAAGTATTTACAGTTTTAACCACCCATTATATGAAATATATGGGTTAACTTTTTATATAAACATATTGCACTTTGCATCCCTCTGATATTGCTCTAACAGCAGGTTGTCATATTGTGTAATTATTTTAATTTCGGTATATTTTTTTGGACTTAAACAATCGTATTTTATTAATAATGGAATATAAAAAAGTATAATATTGGAATGATAAATAATTACTGACCTACGTACAGGCAGGTAAGAGCCAACTATTTAAAAAAAAAAATTTTTTTTTTCTATATAAGATTTTTTTTGTGTATTTTTCACAAAAAAAAATTTTCATAGTTATGATTGCTGGATTGGTTACTATATTACTAAACTGGGTTTGTCAATATCATAAATAAATATTAAAAAAATGAAATTCGTTTTCAATTAAGCTTCTAGTTCAAAATTAACACATGAATATAAAATCGCAGTTTAACCTAAATTTAAACTATTTACAGACGCTTCAACAATCAATCGGAAAAAATATTGAGCTAATTCTCAAGTTTATTAAAACACAAACAGAACTGTAGAAATTATATTTGAGGACTTTCTCGCTCGGACTACTGGTAGGTACCACTACCCGTGAGCACGGTAGCTGGCAAGCGACCGAAACGTCAGGTAAGAGAAGAAGTGGTATTACGCGAGAAAATCCGCAAATATGATATCTATCTACAATGTATGAAGCTCGCGAAAACCTGCAAAAACGTTACAAACAGAACTGCTTCAGATATACATCACTCTACATTAAAAAATATATCTACAAGTAACTTATAACACTTAAAAATTTATAAATATATTATACATGGAATATGTATTTTGTCTTAGCTAGGTAAGCTAGAGCATCTATAGAGTAATTTTTCTGGTGTCAATCAACGCTGTTATTATTTTTTCATCGTAACTTCACGCCTGTAATCCCCGAAGGGGTAGGCAGAGGTAAATGCATGCATTCAAGCATACATGCAAACACCCACGACTCGCCGGTTACGTTTTGGCCCATGTAACAGGTGGCGAACCTGTTGCCATCTCCGGGCACATTACCAAACTCCGAGATACTGGGAAACTTCCAGAAAATGGAAAAATCCCAATAGAACCAGAGATAAAGGATTTTAAACCTTTATCTCTGATAGTCCCCGACCCGGGAATCGAACCCAGGACCCCCAGCGTAGAAGTAGTCGTTTTGGATTTTTTATTAAAAAAAATAGGTAGTTTTTTTTTTTATGTAATGAAAGTGGCAAACAAGCGTGCAGTTCACATTGATGTTAAGTGATGACTGCAGCCTATAGACACCCACACAATGACCAGAGGTCAAAATGCAAATGCGCTGCCACTCCTGAGGCATATGGTGTTATGCCTCTGTGCCGGAAATTACAGAGCCGTACATTACCACCTGACCGAAACACGATAGTGCTGAACACTACCATTTAACGGCAAGTATATTAGGTAATGCGGTGGTGCCTACGCCCGCGAGCTCCGTCACTGGAGCTCTACCACCAGTAAACCAAGGTAGTTCCTTCAATATTGATGTACAATAGCAAATCTTTGAAAATCAAAGTCTCTCGTTACAAATTAACAAATCGCCAAGAATAACACGGACTTGATAGCTTACCTATCAAGCTATCCTACTATCATTGACTTTTTAATTTTTATGCTAAGATGAATACAAATTTTACTAGGTATGTGATCATGGTTTATAAATAATAAATAGTGATCACAATGATTATATTAACATAATGATAATGTCGAAAAAAAAAATCTAAACGATTACAAATCAAAACGAGACGGTTTTGAAGATATAAAACTAGTGTATTCACTGGATTATCAATAAAATTCAATAAGAATTTTCAATTTTGCTCAGAAATTTCACTAGCTCTGCCATTGAACTAATGCCATACCGCGGACACTCCGCCAAAATTCCATACAACGCCTCATTTGGTCTCTATTACACAGATATCAATCAGATAATACCAAAGATCGCCCTTAAGAGGGAAGGAGGTTGGGTGAGGCGGGGAAATCGGGCGGCTTGTCGAAGTGTCCATTCTATACGTAGTATTATTACATATTCTCTGCTAATGCTACAACTAAGGAGATAATGAGGATACGTAAATTAATAATTTTAAAGTAAATAATTTATAAAGTTACAGTATCCAAAAAGAATTAATAATCCACATCAAACTTAGGAAGGCTTCGGCTTATTACGGGTCCGTAGAGCATTATCTTTTTTGCACCTTACGTATGTCGACCATTTTGATCCAGCTTTGACTAAAACCGGACTTCGAAAAGTCGAAACTGGCTGACTGTCACTTTCAAAGGCTCGATGCGCAATATTTCTTGATGAGCACTGTACAGAGTTACATTTAACTCTTTAATACTATTTAAACCTGTAAGATTCCAAGCTGCCTCATAATGAACTAAGACTTTAATCAACTGGTTTCCAGCATACAATAGCTCTCATGTCGTCGGGTGCCTGTCCAAAGATTCTGTCTCCATTGCTGTCCACGTACTGGTTTATTTGGTAGTCGAGCAAAGTCTGGAAGCCGAGCACGTCCGTTCCTAGTTGCTGTGAAAGAGAGATTTGAGATGAGTACCTATTCGGATAGGATTAATGAGACTAGAATCTAAACATCTCAGCCAGCGGGCTCGACTAGCCGTACATAATGCTGTACTTACTCCAACGCTTTTATATGGAAGCGAGAGCTGGGTATGCAGGAAAGAGCATGAAAGTAAGTTGAACGCGGTCGAGATGAGATCTTTGCGCAAGATCTGCGGTGTATCACTCACCGATCGCGTTCGTAATGAAGATGTAAGAAAGAGGCTTTGTGTGAATGATAGTATCGGTGTAAAAATGAAAAAAGGCATGCTCCGATGGTTCGGGCATATAGAAAGAATGTCGAATGAGCGAATGACTAAACAGATATACAATGCGAATGTGGATGGTTAAAGAGGCCCAGGAAGACCAAGGCTGACCTACCATGACCAAATAGGTCGAGTTCTGTCTGATGGTGGGGTCAAAAGTCTTAGGAATCGGCGTGCATGTATGAAGAGAATGATGAAGGTAGACGAGGCACGAGAGGTTTGTCTGAACCGGGATATCTGGCGCTCTACACTCTCTGCCTACCCCGTTAGGGACCTGGCGTGAAGATACATACATACATACCCTGCGTTTAATTTGAGGACATTGATTTTAACAATTTTGTTAGGGACATAACCAATGACGGGATATTAAATTTTAGTTTTATTTGGTACCTACTTCACCAATAAGGCATTGAGTATTGTCCGTGATAAAGGAATTCCCTTTATCTTTGGGATTGCTAAATGACAACTCTGTTCTAGTCTTTAACTACCGAAAAATATACATGCGGCTCGAACTACCTTGATTTGCTTTCATATAGGCTTTAATCGACTTGGTGTGTTTTTCATTTCATAAAGCATATAAGTAAAAGCAATAACGACAGTCAGATTATTGCTATTGCTTTAATAAGTGGTATGACAAAGTAATTCTTCTGAGTGATTTCCTTGGAGTCGATGTGATTTTTTTCCACCCTAACAAAAAGGCTACTGTGAGTGCCCGAACGCACTAGCGGCTAGCCGCGGGAGCGGGCAGCCGCGCAGTTAGTTCAATATGCAACCGCCTGTAATTATATGGCGGTTAAGTGCGTACAATCACAGGCGGTTGCATACTAAAAGCGGTTAGCCGCGCGGCTACCACCCGCGCACGCGGCTGACTACTACTGCGTTCGGGCGCTAAGTCCTAGTTAACTGTCTATTCCACGAGCTGTACTTTATAGATAGTTACTGACCTGTGCAAGCTGGCTGGTATTGGTCAATTGGGCAAAAACATCCAAAAAATCAAAAAATTATATCTGGATGAAAACGACAACGATCATTTCTATGCGACGTCGATTCCGTATATGAGGATAAAGGTACTTGTACTTCTTCACCATTCGGCTCTTCTACTTTACACAACTGACCTGAGTAAGTGGGCTGGTGTTGGTGGTGAAGACGCCCACAAAATGCCGGTCGCGGGCGACGCGCATGGTCGCCTGTTCCAGCGCCCGGATGGCCGCTACGTTGTCCCGCGCCGTTAGAGACTCGGATGTCGCCATCATGAATGAGTGCAGGATCGTTCCTGTTTAAGATTGTAATCATTGAATATGTAGCGTCCACTACATTAAGGCGCCAACTAGTGGAACAGACGAAACCTCACAGTACTTGTCTAGTACGATAGATGGCGTGCAATCGAATTACATCGCACATGCGAAGATTTCTCAAGAGTTGGCATATATACAACTTCCCAACGTCAATCGTTGGGCCGCGGCCCGCCAGGCGCTACCACCTCGCCTGGTCGGAGGATCCTCCCTTTTCACCGGAGGAACCGAGGCACGCTTCCACCCGTTTCTCCACAAATAAATTGTTTTTTTTTTAATGTTATAAATAACGGAGACAGAGATGGAGACGGGCCACCTGATGGAAACTGGTTACCGTCGCCTATAAACACCAGGGGAGTCGCTAACAAGATGCCAGCCCTGACTGACTCTTTTGACGCCATTTTTGAAGAATCCCATATTGTATCACTAAGGGAACAACCCCAGAGGGAAGTTCGTTCCATGACGCAGGTGTGTTATTACTTTTTATATCCATATGGAAGTAAAAAAGTAAAGTCCACCGAAGATTCCTAAAGAAGAGCCCACGAGGGGATTTTTGGATTTACTTGAACACTCACTCAGATTAAGATATAAGTACGGGTTGCGCTCTGTTGAGTACCTCCAACAAATCTGAGCTATTGTAGCTCAGATTCGTTCCACAGTTCCACGCCCGAAGGGCCTTTTCATCGTTTTCAATAAGCCATTACGAGCTTCCAAATCGTCACTATTTCCAATCCGGCTCCAAGGACCAATTATTATAAATTTCTTCGATAAAAAAAGACGCGATGACATTCATTAACCGCTTTACATTTCTTACCTTTCCCTTCCGGTAGCATAGTGTCCCGTACGGTAGACTCGACAAACTCTAGGAAGGCCATAATCTTGGCAAGTCCGCCCGCTAGTTCAATCTCTGGCTCGTCTCGCGCGTCGAAGTTCAGCGCCACTGCTACTGGCGAGCCGCTCGCTGGAACGATTTGTTTAATGTTATGAAAAAAGAATCCGACGAATTGATAACCTCCTCCTTTTTTTTTAATGTCGATGTAAAATGATTAAGAATTTCCATGTTCTTGTTCACTAGGCGAATGTTGCACAGGCCCAGGAAGACCAAGACTGACCTGCTTTGACCAAATAGATCAAGTACCGTTTGAGGGTGGAATCAAGTCTTAGGAATCGGCGTGCATGTATAAAGAGAACGATGAATGTATAAGAAGCAAGGGAGGTCTGGACCGGGATATCTGGCGCTCCACACTCTCTGCCTACCCCGACTTGGCGTGAAGTGACATACATACGTTCATATGAAGTAAATAATGTTTTAGTTCTGTAGCTGGCCGTGTGGGCTGGGGTTCGGCTGGCTACCGGAGCCTACTACACCTTGATTATGGGTAATCCAACGCTGGCACCCGTCGTGGCGCGGTTCCCCTTTTACGACGTGTAGAGGATGCCTCGGTCCCGTTCTTTAGGCCCAATAGCACTAACTACCCTACCTCGTTTACTAAGCACCCACTAAAAAATAACTCACAGTCTTCAAGGACCACGCTGAGTCTGGCAGCCAGTAACGGCTCCCAGCAAGCGCTGACGCACAGCGCGTAGTCGCGGGTCTCGATCTCGTGCCGCAGGAACTGTTCCAACTCCGCCTTCTCGTAGAATGACGACACGATCATGCTGTCATAGGATGCCAAATCAGACTTTATAGTCGGGAATTAATCATATTTAGGGAGAAACACAGAGGAGAGAGACTTCAAAACCGCACTGTATCAAACGAGGAACCAAATAAAAATTTTGGGACAAGTAATTTTATTCTTATCAACAACCGGAGAAGAGGAGTCATGACTCGCTTTAAGTTTGGTTTTGGGAACGTGAATCTCAGTAGCTACTCTTCTAACGTAAGTTTACCACAACTGAAGAGTTCCCTACATCCAAATTGTATAAGCACTCACTACTACTACGCTGGAGTTCCTGGATTCGATTCCCGTATCGGGGACGGGGTGAAAATCCTTCATCACTAGTCTGGAAGTTTCCATTTTCTGAAAGTTTCCCAGTACACCTCGGAGTTTGGTAGTGTGCCCGGAGATGGCAACAGACTCGCCTTTTACATGGGCCAAAAGTGCCAAAACGTAACCGGCGAATCGTGGGTGTTTGCATGTATGCTTGAACGCATGCATTTACCTCTGCCCACCCTTTCGGGGATCACAGGCGTTACGTTATTAATAAAGCATTTTCGACTTTTTGATTGTTGACTGTGACAAGACAAAAGACTCGTCCACGTGGGATTTTCACCCTTACAGCGGGCGCTTTTTTTTGGAAACTGCTAAGTATGTCGGAGTGATGGCATAACTTAAGTACTCACTCAATAACTTGTTGCTTGTGGTCATCCTGCATCGGTTTGGCGGTGAACTTGATCTCGTTCTTATCTCTGCTGCTGTCGGGATTCGTAGTCATGTTCGTGAGCACTTCTCCTAAAGTCGAGGCGCCTAGGAAATCACTAATCTCTGTAAAGAAATCAAACATTTTGGTTTTGAATTTGCTATTAAAGTTCTTCATTCAAGAGGTTTTGATATGGCCCAATTTTAGATAAAGATCTATTCTATGAACGAGACCGTAGATTATAGTAATGGATTGGATTCAGTTAACCATAACTTATCGACAAACATCGCACTACATGTGGTGAAAGACGGCAAAACAGGAGGCATAGATTTAAAACTTGGATGCGTATTAATACAGTCCTTGAAACGATCTTAAGATCATGTTTTTAATACAAAACGGGCTCTTAATTCTCTGAGACTGCGATCTAACTATTCATGCGGGTTAGACTTGAGTAGACAGCACCCACTCCCCACTCGCTCCCCCCTTACAAGAATATAACTTTGAGGGTCAATCGGGTTGGATATTTGGTCCCCGCGCAAGCCTAACAAAGGTACGGGGTTCAAATTGGACTCCGTGCTGACGAGAGGCAAAATGATGGTCACAATAAGATTAAGGAACTAATCTAAATCTACTTTAAATATTAGAAATTTTACAAATTATACTGGCGGTAAGAGCTGCAGTGACGAAGCTCGCGGACGTAGGCACCACCGCAATACCTAATATACTTGCCGCTAAATGGTAGTGTTCAGTACTATCGTGTACCGGTCACTCGGTAATGTACGGCCCTATAATTTCCGGCACAGAGGCATAACACCTTAGGCCTCAGGAGTGGTAACGCATCTGCACTTTGCCTTGTTCTTTGTGTAAGTGTCTATAGGCTGCAGTCATCACTTAACATCAATGTGAACTGTATGCTTGTTTGCCACTTCCATCCATAAAAAAAAACAAAAATAAAACGAAGAAAATTCCCAACTTACCAATATAATACCCCTTATCCCTCAATCGGGTGATGGTGTAGATAGAGTTAAGCGAATTTCCTCCCAACTCGTAGAATCCTGCTCTAACAGAGAGCGTCCTTCTGGCGGCTCTTCCGAGGACTTCTCCCACTGTCTCAAAGAGGACTCTCGCTGCTTCTAAATCTTCTGGACTGACCCCTGAGTAATCTATGTCGAGAGATATGGCTGCGTCATCTGAAATTATTATCAAACTAACTGACTCGGCAAACTTCGTATTGCCTGAGAATGTAATATTGTGTCAAAGGTTTGATAGATACGGACTATTTGTATGGGAAAATGAATTTGTGGTTTTTACTATTCGCTTTAATTTCTTCATATTTTTTAAACCTTCCCTGAAATTTCCTTAAATTTCCAAAAATCATTCAAATCCAAAATCTGCCAAATCGGTCCAGCCGTTCTCAAGTTTTAGCGAGACTAACGAAAAGCAATTGATTTTTATTTACGAGTATATAGATATTAAATAGAGTTGCCACGAATAGTGATTTAGCTGAATCATGTACTGCCATGTAATGTACGACCCTGTAATTTCCAGCACAGAGGCATAACACCTTAGGCCTCAGGAGTGGTAACGCATCTGTATTTTGATCTTGGTCTTTGTGTGGGTGTCTATAGGCTGCAGTCATCGCTTAACATCAATGTGAACTGCATATTTGTTTGCCACTTCCATTACATAAAAAAATGGATTCAGCTAAGATATGTTTTTTATATGGAAGGCTATGATATATATAAATATATGTTTTTTTTATATGTGCTATGGATGCGTACTATGGATGTGAGCTATGGATGCGTTTCATAGCACATTTTCCTCGTACAACTACATAGCTTAGTATCGGTGGAAACGGTCACATATTTTCGTAGCGTAGATTTCACATCTTCCCAGGGTAGCTGCATAGCACATTTTTGTGGAAAAAACACCCATAGACTGATCCCAATGCGATAGTGATTTACTGGCGCGAATTTCGTTCAAATACAGATAGTGGGTATAGTGCCGCAGGTGCCATATGGAGGTATATGGTGTCATGATTCGAGACTACATACACTGCATTCGAGTTACTCGTACAATGCTCTCAGTAATTTTGATGGCACGATGTTTTAGAATTGTGCCCATGGAAAGAACGTATCATATTTCTCTTGTCCGCCATCGATCTTGGCAAGCTAGCAGCTACGAGCTTCCAACGCAGTTCCTTATTAAAAAGTCCACTTTGAATAGTATCAGACTTACCATTATTATTCGTATTTTCATACATCTTCAACAGTGCCTGTCTGTCTACCTTTCCATTTACAAGCAGGGGTACTGTTTCAATTACAATGACCTGCAAAAAAATAATCAGATTGATATTTTTATATTTAAAAGACTAGGGCGCCTTTAAATCTTCAAATTAAAGACGTACCTACTTATCGCGCGAAAGTGGCGCTTCGCCTGCGTTTCTAGAAATTGTATGAAAATTAGTAGGCGCCACTACTAATTTTCATACAATTTCTAGACTCTACTGCAGCGCTTCCTTACACCTCTAACTTGAAGGCGCCCAATATCAGCTTGGCCCACTTAATTCCCTACAAAAAACACGGCGCTCGTATTGCTGACGATCCAGGACTTACTGACATGCTCGAACATCTGAGCCTGCGCAGTGACATTGGGAGTCTGTGCGTGTTGAACCGTCTCTACAATGGTGAGTACTCTGTTGAACTGTTCGACATGGTGCGACCGTCTCTACACCGTACTACCCGCCGAAGAGAGAAGTTCCACCCTCACCGACTGGACACCTGGCAGTGTTCAACGGTGCGGTTCTCACGTTCGTTCCTGCCCAGACCGTGTGAATTGTGGAACGAACTGCCCTCTAAGGTGTTCTACAATATGGGGTTCTTCAAAATTGGCGTCAAAAGAGTCCTTCAGGACTGGCAGGGCGTTGGCAACTCTCCTGGTGTTGCAAATGTTTATAGGCGACGGTGACCGCTTTCCATGAGGTGGTCCGTCTGTCAACCTAATGACATAAAAAAAAAGTAATTTTATGCTGACTAAAACTTCTAATAATATTAGGTATATATGAATATATGGAAAAAAAATGACTTCGGGCAGGAATAGACCTAAGGGTAACCAGTCTAACCAGGATAAAAAGTAGTTTTAAATCAAAAATCTAAGCCCACATCCAAGGGTCGAATTTCTTTTTTTTCCTTTTTTACTTCTCCTCCAATTCACCTCACACGTTCCGACGTCTAAATCTGATAGAGTTGAATGTATAACTTACCTGAGGTATCATATAATGCGTGAGAGTGTTCTTCAGGGCAGCCTCGATGTGGGAGCCCGACAGCCTCGCGTCAGGCTTGATAGTGACAAAGGCTAAGATTTCTGGGTGCCCTTGGTCCACACCGTAGCAGAGGACCACAGCTGACAATAAAAAATATACATAGGTAACATTTTACTGGCGGTAGACTTCCAGTGCAGGATTTCGAGGGCGTAGGCACCAGCATTACTTAATCTCTCTGCCACCAAATGGTAATGTTCAGCATTATCATGTTCCATTTAGATGGCAATGTATGGCCCCGTAATAACTATCACAGGGACATAACAACTAAGGTCTCAGGGGTGGCAACGCATCTGCATTTTGACCTCTGGTCTCGTGTGGGTCTATACGTTGCATTCATCACTTAACATCAATGTGAACTGCATGCTCATTTGCCACCTTTCTTACATAAAAAAATGATATAATAAAGCTTTAATCAAGCAGATTCAAGCACCCACTATTCTCGTATGTTTTGGCCATTTCCGAGCACATTCTACAACTCGTCCGAGGGTAGCACTGGGAAATTTCCAGCAAATGAAAAATACAATAAGCACCAGAGATAAAAATACCTTTATTTCTGATATCTCCCGACCTGAGGATCGAACCCAGGAAGCAGTAGTGAGATCACTACCACTAGACTACTGACGCAGTTCAAAACGGAATAAAAGGAAAGGATTGTTAAATACCTATGTAGATACCTACGCATTCAGCATGCGTTCTTATCTCTTGTTATGACCTGCCCCTATTTGCATCTGGTTGGTTAGAAATATAATTAATTGAACCTATAATTTTGAATATTTAACTTATAATTCAGTTTATTTGTTTGATGAGGTATTAAAGTGAACTCTACCTATCTGCCTGTATGCAATGAACGCCACAGAGTTAAAGCATACCTTTATCAACCCCTTGAACAGCAGCAACTGCCCTCTCGACCTCGTGCAAGTGTACCCGGTGACCGCGGATCTTGACCTGTGAGTCGGTTCGACCCGCGAACAGGATGACGCCCTTGTGCACCACCCCAAAATCACCGGTACGGTAGACTCGCCCGAAGTCTGAATAACGAACAAACGTATTTTGAAGAAGAGAATAATAATTAAAAAGTCCCTTATAATTAAAATTAATGAACATTTTTTTTTCTAGACTATATTCATATTACAGGTATTTTTTTTTAAACAAATGTTAAAAGAAAATATAAACCTTAAGGCGCTTGACATAAAGGTCAGCCGTCAACATAGAGCAACACGGTCAACCGGCCGACCGGAGGGGAGTAGCCATTGCTTTTACTACTGATGCGAAACAGTCTCTCATTTTTTGCGGGAGATTTTTTTTGTGACACACACACGCACAAACAAATCGTCTATTACTACGAAACACACACCTTGACTTTAAGAAAATACATAAACAATTTCACGCACACATTTCAACATCTCGGCGACAGGCATAGGCTCACTTGTACTTGTACTTTGAAAGAGGGGAAAGCCTGCATATGGCTACTCCTCCCCGGTCGGTGGTCCGTGTTGCTATATGGTCTTCAATTATCGTTTTAAACAGTTAGATCGGTAGGAATTGATGATTGAAAACGACATTATAATAAGTAATGAAGGCAACTCTTCATACGTCCCACTGCTGGGCACGAGTCTCTCCCCTTTTTGAGGCGAGGCCTGGAGCTTACTCCACCACGCTGCTCCAATGCGGGTTGGTGGAGATACGGGTTAGTGGCCAACCCGCTACCGGACGTTTTCAATACCACGCCTATAAGGCCTCCGACAAGGTTTGACGATTGCTAGCTATCGATAGCAACCGATAGGGACCGCATGCCCTCCGAATCACGGAAAAGCGCGTTTCAATTTCACCACTAGCGGTCACCCATCACACACACGACCGCGCCCGTATCGCTTAACCGAGTAGATCGCTCACGATCTACAGTGGCGACGGGGCCATGCAAGCTTCTAAAAAAACTCGAAAACGGCATTTATTACCGGTTTTTTTTTTAATTTCGTTCTAGGAGTATCAACAGCAAGTTAAAACATAAAGTACAGCAACATAACAAAAAAATCCAGAAGCCAATGACAGATACCCACGCATAGGACACAGTTTAAATATTAAAGGAAGACAGTTAACTTAAATAACTAATTAAGTATGCAAACTAAACATACATAAATATAGCTTACATTAAAATAAATGATAATAAACAAAATTAATCAAAAAAGTCGCTACCTAAAAGTCTCTTTAGTGTGGAATCATTAGTATTAAATAGGTCAAAGTCGATATGCTTACAATATTGATTGAAGCTGCCGCTTGCTCTCCGTAGAAAGGAATTTTGACGATAATTATGCACAGGATGAGTGAATATGGGCCGGTGTATTCGAGCTGTTTTTGAAGGTACGTTAAAGAGTAATTTAGATAGAAGGTCCGGGCGGTCAACCTATTGTTGCGTTACCGCTAGAAGAAAAGATATGTCAGCGATATTGCGACGGTTCGAAAGGGGAAGAAAATGAAATTTTTTACATAACCGCGGATAATTTTCAGATGAATAAGGAACATGTAATTTAAAACATAGAAAGGAGATGTTGCAAAAATGTATGGACCTCCGGCCATGTATTGTACACAATATCATTAACAAGCAAAATCAATATAAAAACGTTTTTGACTGCATATTTTCACTTATTTAGCTTTGTTTACAGTTACAAAACATTATTTGCAGTTAGAATTGCAACTCAAAACCAACATGGCGAATATGGCGGGCGATGTCATATTGACATTTTCATCGTCGGCTGTATCGCCGCCATGTTGAACATGGTTGAAAATGATAAAATCGTTTGAATTAAATGTGGTTGTAACTCTAAAATATATTCTTGAATAAATTAATTGTATTTTTTTCCGATTCTTCTTTAATTTACCCATTTTTTGAGGACATGTACGAACCAGACCCGAGCTCGCAACATCTCCTTTGATGAATTTCATTCGTAAAAAAATCTCACCGGGACGCTTAGCGTGTGGATTGTCGCAGAACTTATCGGGTGCGTGACCGCCCACGTACCCGGCGGCGAGGTTGCGGCCCGCCACCCACACCTCGCCCGCCTCGCCCTCGCGGCTCGGGCTCCTCTCCTCGTCCAGCAGGTACACCGCGCAGTTGTCTACGGGGGAGCCTGGAACAAATCACGACATGTAGACGCGCGTGAGATATCGCGCCGCTCGTAATCGCAAATCTTATGTGTCCCACGCCTTTAGGCTGGAGAGCCTTCTGCGCTCGGCAATCGCTCGGTGAAAGCTAGTGCCGTCTCGGTACCGTGCCGCATACGCAAGAGCGTCCTAAAAAAAGTAAGAATAATATATGTGAGAATATGCCATAATCGCCACGCTTGGCGTGCGGATTCGTGTAGTTTTATCGCGGAACGCTGCTTTCCATCCCGCGTTAATATTTTACTACCGTCTATTGCAGTGTAGTCGCCATTGTTCGGTTCACTGCACTAGAGGGAAAAAAGGACGTCGAGATCCAGATGCCTTTCAGTTATGTTATAACATGTAAGTAAGCCTGTATCGTCTTTTATCATCAAACCAATCCTACTCACCGATCGGTATAGTGGGATGCACGTCCAACTGCGCAGTCTTCTCCAGCACATAATAAGTCACATCTCCCATCACTTCAGTACTGCCGTAGAAGTTGGCCAGCTTGTATCCATCGTGGTCACCGAAATACTTGAAGAATTCCAAGGCCAAATCCTTAGTGAGGGTCTCTCCAGAACATACCCACAGCTTCAAGTATTGAAGTGGTCTCTCGGAGGGCATCAGTGATAGGTACATTAGAATGGATCGGAGTAGCGTCGGTACTAGTACTAATCTTTGGACCTGAAATAAATAAAACTCTATGATGTGAGAAAAAAAATACTGCCTAATGGTTAAGTTATAGCGAATTTGAAATTCATGGTTTGTCCCTCCCAAGTGGAGAGATAAATTATATATTTTTTTTACTTTCAGTGACGTTTGTAAATGAGCTCAATGAATACGTATCAACACACGCAGTAATACACAAATGTTATGTGTAAGAATGAACACATGTACGTTAGTAAGTATTATAAGTCATAGCATTTTCTTACTATAGCATGGTGGTACCTATAGATTCTGTCATATATTTTTTTTACGTAATGGAAGTGGCAAACAAGCACGCAGATCACATTGATGTTAAGTGATGACTGCAGCCTATAGACATCCACACAAGAAGCCACACTCCTGAGGCCTAATGTGTTGAAGAACCTAACCGGAACACGATAGTGCTGAACACTACCCTTTAGCGGCAAGTATATTAGGTAATGATGTAGTGCCTACGCCTGTGAGCTCCGTCACTGGAGCTCTACCACCAGTAAAAAAAATGTTTATAATCGCACAAGTCTTATGTCTCCCAGCAACGCGTTAAGTCGAGGATCGGACCCAAAGGGTCTTCCTTAGACAGTTGCGTAAATTCTGTCCGGCTGAAAGCCTTTTGATCTCGCATATTGCTCGTTGAAGTAGACTAGAACCGTCTGGAGATGTTCCGCATTCGTACATCCAGCGAAAAAAAAGACTGCTTGATGATCTGTAAGTTTCTAGCGGTCTCTCTCGAGAGGATCTGATAGGCTAGTCTACGAACAGAAGGACTAGATTGCCGTTCGAAAAAACAAAAAAAATACCTGATGTTCAGCCAACACTCGAACCAACTTCTGTGGGTCTCTGGTGGTCTCCCTTGAGAGGACCAACAAGGTTCTGCCGTGAAGCAAGGGTCCCCATATCTCGCAAACAGAGTCCACGAACGTTAGAGCAGTCTTCCAAACGCAAGTTACTTCTGAGTCCAAGTAGGGGAATGTACGGAACTGCCACCAGAGTCTGTTGCATATTGCTGAGTATGCCAGACGAACACCTGAAGATTAAAAAACGCAATATATTAATTAACATTGTATGCCATGAAGTTTCAACACTTATTTTGTGTCAAAGACGTGTCGCTTCCTCCCGCTGTCTGTCCCTACCATAGAGCAACACCGGAGGGGAGTAGCCATATGCAGGCTTCCCCTCTGTCAAAGTACAAGCCCAAATGGCCCTGTACCTGTCGCCTAGATGTTTAAATGTGTGCGTGAAATTGTTTCTGTATTTTGTTAAGGTAAAGGTGTGAGTTTCGTAGTAATAGACGTTTTTTGTAGTGTGTGTGTGTAACGCACGCATTTCCCCCGCAAAAAATGACTGCTGTTTTGCATCGGTAATACACGCTATGGCTGTGGCTACTCCCCTCCGGTCCGCCGCGACCGGTGGACCAAGTTGCTCTATGGTCCCCACGTATGCCTAGATCTTTGAAACTACGCAAGGGATAGTATGTTCTTAGGTTTTCGCGAGCTGCACTCATTGAAATAAAACTATATAATATAATAAAACTATATTATATATATATATATATATATATATATAAAAATATGTATATTAAACTAAAATTATTATTAATACCTTTATTTGTATGAGCAGTATTACTGCATTATTATTACTTTTAATATAAATTGTGATGTAATTGTCTGCCGCATACTATATAGAAAATATGTACCGAAAATATATAAAATCCTTACCTACTTCCTTATTTGCTTACTAATATTATAAATGCGAAAGTAACTCTGTCTGTCTGTCTGTCTGTTACCTTTTCACGTCCACACGACTGAACCGATTTTAATGAAATTTCGTACAGAATTTCGTACAAAGAACATAGGCTACTTAGTTATTTATAAAACGACATCCACGCGGGCGAAGCCGCGGGCAACAACTAGTAAAATATATACCGGAACATGGAAACTCATAATAAAAATAATTTACCATTTTATATAAGTAGGTACCTTATAATTAAGTACCTTATCGTAACCATCTTTCGTCGTATTAGGAAACATTATATCCAACATAAAATGTATAACAACAAACAAACATAAAGAGAATAGATAAGATATGTAAGGAAGTAAGTAGTAAGATATACAGGCAAATAGACAGACTAATAAAAAAAAACGTAACTTCACGCCTGTTATGAGGTAAATGCATGCATTCAAGCATACATGCAAACACCCACGATTCGCCGGTTACGTTTTGGCCCATGTAACAGGTGGCGAGCCTGTTGACATCTCCGGGCACATTATCAAACTCCGAGGTACTGGAAAACTTCCAGAAAATTGAAAAATCCCAATAGAATTAGAGATAAATTTTAAACCGTTATCTCTGATAGTCCCCGACCCGGGAAACGAACCCAAGACCCTCAGCGTAGTAGTAGTGGTCTGCTACGCTACTTTATTTATATACAGGTATTGTCGCAATTTTAAACAAAAATGTGCAGGCAAAATTCTGTAGGTATCTAATTACAAAAAAAGAGCTATACCTAAGTAGTTTAAAAATAATACTTGATTGTAACATCAAGTATTATTTTAAACCTACTTAGGTACCTATATCACAATTATCTTCCATTTTAGGTGCTTAATTATAATCAATGTAAGTATAGGTTATCATAGGTATCTGAAATAAAATGAAAAATACAAACTAGGTACCTAGGTATTATCAGGCAATTGACCGCCAGAACAAATGGATACCTATCTTATACCGTACCACTAGGGTTACCACCTCTTAGCTGTCTAAATCCGGGAGAAAAAAAACATTGCATAGTGCCTAATAACTTTTTATTTTATTTTGAATTAATAACAACATAGAAATAATTGTATTTAATCAAAATACGACACAAGTGCATGGATTGCTGTTAGATACAGACTATAAGCGAACGAATGAAACTTATAATAAACAAATGAGGAACGAAAATGAGAGAGACAAAGACGACGCAATCTCTCACGCACGTGGCTCTGAAAGAGACAATAAAATAAATTACGCCGCTAAATTAGTAATAGACGATTTTTGTAGTGTGCGTGTGTGTCGCACGCATTTCCCCCCGCAAAAAATGACAGACTATTTTGCATCGGAATTATTCTGTGGTAATACACGCTATGGCTACTCCCCTCCGGTCAGCCGCGACCGGTGGGCCACGTTGCTCTATGGTACAGAAAAATAGAAACTAGTTATATACAATAATGTACCTACTTACGTAGAATTATATTTATTCAAATTATTATTTTATCACGATTATCTTTCTTCTAATTAACATTATAAAACGATTCTAAGATTATTAACTAAACTTCACGGTTAAATAAAAAATATAGGTCGGATTTTATAAGCAAAAACTTTTAATTAAGTCATAAAAAACTAGCCATTAAATATACTATCGAAACAATTACTTATATCTGATATAATATATTGCGCTGTAATTGTAACACTAAAATAATTGTACAACATTACAACGGAAATTGTTATAATTAATTAATGGAAACTCGACCTCTTAACTGAGCATCCTTGCTACTAAATACGAATTTGCTACAATAGGCCTTGCTATTTTTAAGGTTCCGTACCTAAAAGGTAAAAACGGGACCCTATTTATTACTAAGCCTCTGCTGTCAGACAGACACAGATACAGCCTGATGATAGACTGTCGTCTGTCTGTCACCAGGCTGTGTATAACATAAACCGTGATAGCTAGAAAGCTGAAATTTTCAAAAATTCCGTTGCCGCTATAACAACGAATACTTACGAGTACCTACTACAAATTAAAAAAATATATATAATAGGTTGGGGAAAAAGTTTCTTCGCATTTTTTAAGATAATTCAAAACATTTTTTTATATAGTTTATTTAAATTTAACTAAAGTATGTATGTACCATTTTGTTCGATAACCTTTTGCCATCTTGTAGGTAGGGACATGATCCCATGGCTATAAAAATTTTGGGACTTCTCATCAAAATACCGCGATAAGTGGATTTGGCAGTCCTCTCGTGATGTTAACCTAACATTGCATAAAGAATTCTGAAGAGACCGAAACAGGTGGAAATCTGAAGGTGCAAGGTCAGGACTATACGGCGGATGCATTAACACCTCTCAGCCAAACTCTCTTAATTTTTGCTGAGTCGCTATAGATGTGTGAGGTCTAGCGTTATCATGATGAAACACCACACCCCTTCTGTTGATCAATTCCGGCCGCTTTCTCTCAACTTCTTGCTTTAATCTCATCAGTTGTTCGCAGTAGAGTTCAGAATCGATAGTCCTGCCTGGTGGTAAAAGCTCATAATGAATAATGCCCTTCCAATCCCACCACATACACAACATCACCTTATTGCGAGTTAACCCGTGTTTCGCCACAGTCTGTGAAGCCTGACCGGCCTTTGACCACGACCTTTTTCGTACGGTCTTGTCGTACGTGATCCATTTTTCATCACCAGTTATCATCTTCTTCAAAAATGATTCGGTTTCATTACGTCGTAATAAAGAATCACAAATGAGTACACGGTTCATTAGGTTTTTTTCAGTGAGCTCGTGAGGTACCCAAATATCGAGCTTTTTTTTGTACCCAGATTTTTTCAAATGCGCCAAAACTATTTTGTGATCAATTCTCAGTTCTTCAGCTACGTCGTAACTACTGATATGTCGATCTTGCTCCACTTTTTCAAACATAGCATCCATTTTATCCGTAATAGGGCGACCAGAGCGAGGTGCATCTTTGACATCAAAATTTCCGGATTGAAAACGCTTAAACCAAATTTGTGCTACTCTCACAGACACTGCACTAGGTCCATAAACATCGCAAATTTTTTTTGCAGCTTGCGTTGCATTTTTACCTTTTTTGTAGTAAAATATTAAAATGTATCGAATTTCTTCATTAGATTCACTCATCTTGACAGTACGAAAAACAAATGAAAATCACACATTTGCGTAATTTGAATTTGGAATTATGTTCTTTAAAATTTTAACTTTCAATGATACCAAAACCAGCCAGATACAAATACTACAGCCAAAGAGATTTTATTACAAGTTCATACATACTATACTGCGAAAAGATTTTTTCCCCAACCTAATATTAATGCGGGGAGTACCACCAGTATTTTTTTTGTATTTAGTTTATGTGATGACTGCAGTCAATAGAAATCTACACAAAAACCAGAGTTTAAAATGCAGACGCGTTCCCACCCCTGAGACCTAAGTTATCATGTCTGTTCTGGTAGTTATTGGGGATCCATACATGTGTACATTACCATCTAAGGTTAGAACTGGCACACGATAGTGCTGAATACTATCATGTGGCGGCAGATAATGATGATCTATTTCTGAACGTTCATTCTTGCCCAGAACGTGCAAATTGTGGAACGAACTTCCCTCTGAGTTGTTTCCCCGGCGCTACAATAGGTATGGGCACGGATTAGCCATATAGCAGGAGGCAGCACTGCTACGGGCCCCGCGCCTGTCCCCAAAAAAAACCCCACACATACGTAAAATATGTAATACACCTTAGCTATTCTCAAAGTGAGCGTTGGCCACACTGTAATTATATAGGTATATTATTATGTTGCAAGTTGGCAATACCACAATACTTACAGGGGGAATCCCCTAATATTGTTTTCGATTCCGATTCGTAAATGTTCTGTTTTATTTACATCCTAAATTTCAATGGGCAATGTAACTCTAGGGCCCCATGGCCACATTTGCTACGGGCCCCGCACCGGCTTTATCCGGCACTGGACATGGGGTTCTTCAAAACTGGCGTCAAAAGAGTCCTTCAGGGCTGGGAACGCGTTGGCAACTCCCCTGGTGTTACAAATGTTCATAGGCGACGCCCGTCTGCTTGACTGTCAATGCTTTGACATAAAAAAAGTCTTTTTCCGGATGAAGATGTAGAGTCACTACAGTTCACCCACAGCCAGGTTTTAAAAATCTATCAGGAAGCTCTGCCTAATAAGAATTGCTGTCGGTTCGAAGCACGTTTTCTATAGCGATGACAATTATAACTAGACAACTTGGCTAGGCTGGTTGTAGCGAAAAAGCATCTTCAACAAGAGTGGTTTTTGACAACCGGCGAAAGTTTAAGATTATTGTGACCGTGCAACCAAGGGGACAGTGCATAGAGCCACACGGGCCACCGGCTGCGGCGGACCGGCCGTTAGCGTGGATAGTACCTCTCTGTGGTGTTTAAATACTTAGGGAATATTGATTGCCGCACTGACCTCGAACAGACCGTGCACTGCGATGCACTTACGACCTAAATCAAAACCTTAATCTGCAACTCACGATCCCACCTTTATTTATTGTTGCCATCTGTCTGAATTCTTAGATAATCATTATTTGAATTGTCAGTGATTAAACTACGACTTCGAAGGGCGTTCGTGCAATTATATCATAAATTGACTGTCATTATTTAACTATAAGATAAATATCTAGAAGCAGATAATAATAATATCTAAGTTTAATTTAATCACCGAATAAACAATAAACAATGCGAATAGTGATGGCTTAGTGGAAAGACCGAAACGATCCTTGATCAAATAGGTTAATTGGTAGTTTGTTGATTAGTTAGAGTGCGTGTGAGATGTAGCTGATAATCTCATAACTAAAAATTGAAATAATTACAGAATACTATCCTTCGGAAACATAGAGCAACACCGGAGAGGAGTAGCCATATGCGGGCTTTCCCCTCTATCAAAGTACAAGCCGACATGGGCCTATACCTGTCGCCTAGATGTTTAAATGTCTGCGTGAAATTGTTTCTGTATTTTGTTAAAGTCAAGGTGTGAGTTTCGTAGTAATAGACGATTTTTGTAGTGTGCGGGTGTGTCGCACGCATTGCTCCCCGCTAAAAATGACTGTTTTGCATCGGTAATAAACGCTATGTCTACTCCCCTCCAGTCCGCCGCGGCCGGTGGCCCGTGTTGCTCTATGTTCGGCAATTATAGGCGTGTTGTTGGCGTGGGGTGTAACTTAAATCAAATTCTAAAAATAAAAATTATATTTACAATTTGTACAACTTGGTACGTGGTGATACGATTGTGCCCAATGGTGGAATGTTAACATTCGGACTGTATAACGTCTGGTATATATTTTTTTTTATGTAATGGATGTGCCAAATAAGCTTGCAGTTCACATTGATGTTATGTGATGACTGCAGCCTATAGACACTTACATAAAGACCAAGGTCAAAATGCAGATGCGTTACCACTCCTGAGGCCTAAGCCTCTGTGCCGGAAATTATAGGGCCGTACATTAGCACCTGACCGGAACACGATAGTGCTGAACACTACCATTTAGCGGCAAGTATATTAGCTAATGCGGTGGTGCCCACGCCCGCGAGCTCCGTCACTGGAGCTCTACCATAAAATAAACTTGTCTTTATAACCACAACTTTAAATGTATTAAACTTTTTGAGTTATTACGTTTATGATAATAACAACGTGTCTTTAGGTTTGGTCTCTCACCTTTTGGTATACCAGTACTGCCAGAAGTATAAAGCACGATGGCGATGGAATCAGTACGCGGTTGCGCCAGCACTTCCAGAGCCGAAGGTTTGTCGGATGCCAAAGATGTGGATTCCATAGTCAACTCTTCGTAGGAGATCGACGGTACGCCGCTGGTAGAGAACATAGAGGGTTTCGCTGGAACAGTCAGAAGATATTGATTTCAAATAGGTATTGGGCTCCGAAGAGTCAAGAGAGTTGTGACAATTATTGCTCACCACTCCTGAGGTCAGAGGAAAAATCTCAAAATCGCTTCCTCCCTTACCTGGCGATCGCAACCAAGACCTCAGGCCTAGCTGTTTATTTATACTAATTTTATAAAGCTGAAGAGTTCTTTGTTTCTTTGCTTGAACGCGCTAATCTCAGCCCGCTACTCTCTCGGGCCGCTAGTTAATAATAATGATCATTTTCTCCTAATTTTGATGATAGTCAACAGCGCAGAATATAGTAATATAGTGCACAAGGTGCCAACACAGGTGCACTCTATAATCTCCTCATTCTCACAGACGGGTGGGATGGCAATCCAATTCGGTTGGAGAGATATCGAGCGCAGGACCTACTACGGATGTGGACTGCTACCTACTACTGAGAATTGCGCAATAGAAAATCCCAGTAACACCTTTTTCACCCGGGGATCTAAGCATCGCGATTGTGACCACTAGACCGATGAGACATCGGTCTTGTCGCTTATTAATTACAATCATCATCATCATTCAGCCGAAAGACGTCAACAGCTGGACAAAAGCCTCCCAAAGATTATAACAAGGAACGGTTCTGTGCCGCCCTCATACAGCGATTGCTCGCAACCTTCACCAGATCGTCGGGCCAACTCGTGGGCTCGCCCACGCTTTGATATAATACAACAATTAGTTACAATACAACCTATAAAGAATGTCATCTCCATCGCCAGAATTCAGCTATAGATCTACTTACCAGTGCTATCATAAATAACAAGAGCCGGTTGAGCGTCATCGAGTATGTGGTTGATCCTGGCTTGCGGGAAACTTGGCTCCATTGGTACGTATGCAGCTCCAGCCTTCCAGCACGCAAGTAGAGTTATTATTGTACTGGAATAATGTTGGTAATTCAATTAAAAGTGGCAAACAAAGGATCAAATGCCATGTGGATATTGCACACTATAAAAATTTGAATCTCTGTCAGTAAACCCTCGACTTCTTTTTTTAACGAGTTTAAAACACCTTCGCTTACAACCTAATCTTTGTGGGAAATGCTGAGGCACGAGGGGCTTGGGACCCTCTAAGACTCAGTGCCTACTTCAGCATGACTGTTCACTGTTTAGTTCATCTATCGTATGCTTTCGTAAGCTCCTTGCTAGGATCGGAGTTAAGGAAAGCCATCCAGGGCTACAACCCTAGTTCCTACTTAAAAGAGGCCTCTACAATAGAGAGTTTAGAGAAAAATAAAATACAATTTCCAACAGTACACAATTTTTCTGTTGTAATTTTGCAGCCATCTGCAGTGCTTTGTAATAAGATTGAGAGCATAGTTCTTAAACATCAGAAAATTATTTCTGGCCCGTGGGTCTCTTTGTTGACCAGAGGCCTTCAGATCTGTCAATCCGACTCAGCTCCTAACTCACATCAAGATACTCACTTATGTGTAGGCTGCATGCACACAGCGATCACGTAGTCACCATCTCTATTAGCACCGTTAGACCTGGCTCGACAGGTGATGGCTCTGGCAAGGGCATTCGTGCGCCGCTCGAGCTCCGCATAGCTGATGTGAACACTGCAGGTCTCATCTGGCGAATGAAGATTTTTTGTTGAGAAAATAATTTGACAGTGAAGCCCCACTAACTCAAGAACCAACAACAAAATGACTTTGGTTCTTGAGTTAGTGGGGGAGTTCAAAGGGGAGACCCTAATGAAATATAGAACCTTACCTAATTTACTTGCCGCTAAATGGTAATGTACAGCAATATCGTGTTCCGATCAGATGGTAATGTACGACCTTGTAATTTTCGGTACAGAGGCATAACACTTTAGGCAAGAGTCATTCACTCAGGGATGGCAACGTATCCACATTGAAATCTCTGGTTTGATGTAGATGTTGATAGGCTATAGTATTAACGTAACTTCACGCCTGTAATCCCCGAAGGGGTAGGCAGAGGTAAATGCATGCATTCAAGCATACATGCAAACACCCACGAGTCGCCGGTTACGTTTTGGCCCATGTAACAGGTGGCGAGCCTGTTGACATCGCCGGGCACATAACCAAACTTCGAGGTACTGGGAAATTTTCAGAAAATGGAAAAATCCCAATAGAACCAGAGATAAGGGACTTTACACCATTATCTCTGATAACCCCCTACCCGGGAATCGGACCCAGGACCTCAGCGTAGTGGTAGTGGCCTGCTACCACTAGGCTACCAAGGCAGTTAAAGCTATAGTATTACTTACTATCAATGTAAGCTGTATGCTAGTTTTCCACTTTATGATATAAAAAACAATGGGTTGGACTTCGAGAGTGCCGGCAGAATTGAAAAAAAAAGTTGAAAATTAAAGTTGTGCATTTTTGATATTTTGGAATGGTTAGGGAATAATTTTGCACAATTTTCTATAATTACCCGTCAGAATTTCTTTTCATACAGCAATAGTCGACATTTATCAGGTCGTCTCACCTCGCAAAATGCCACCTTACACTTCAATCATTCAGTCTACTCTAGAACCCTTACGCCTCAACGGAACACCATGTAGAATAGAGCAACACGGGCTACCAGCCGCGGCGGACCGGAGGCGAGTAGCCATATGTTGGCTTTCCCCTCTGTCAAAGTACAAGCACAAGTGTTCCTATGCCCGTCGCCGAGATGTTTAAATGTGTACGTAAATTGTTTATGTATTATGTTAAAGTCAAGGTGTGAGTTTCGTAGTAATAGAAGATTTTTGTTGTGTGTTTCCCCACGCAAAAAATGCTGTTTTGCATCGGTAATAAACGCTATGGCTACTCCCCTCCGAGCGGCCGGAGTGCCGGTGGTCCGTGTTGCTTAACATTTGACCTTGACCAACCTGCAAACATGAGAGCGATCCTCTCGCTGTTGGCGAGGCACTCAAGATGGTTGGCGAGCGGAGCCGCGGGCACCGGCACCCTTGCGCCGGCAACCACCGAAACCCGAGGTATCGAACCCATCGTGTCTGTAAGAAAATCGTTTTTGTTAGAATGATTTTTTTTATGTAATAGAAGTGGTAGGTAGACAAGCACACATTGATGTGGAGGAACGGGTGGAAGTGTTCCTCCGGCGAAAAGGGAGGATCCTCCGACCAGGCGAGGTGATAGTGCCTGGCGGGCCGCGGCCCAACGATAGACGTTGGGAAGTTGTATATATGCCAACTCTTGAGAAATCTTCGTATGTGCGATGTAATTTGACTGCACGCCATCTATCGTACTAGACAAGTACTGTAAGGTTTCATTGTATTCCACTAGTTGGTGCCTTAATGTAGTGGACGCTACAGATGTTAAGTGATGATTGCAGCCTATAGACACTACACAAAGACCAAGGTCAAAATGCAGATGCGATACCACTCCTGAGGCCTCAGGTGTTATGCCTCTGTACCGGAAATTACAGGTACCGTACCGTACATTACCACCTGACTGGAACACGATAGTGATGAACACTACCATTTAGCAGCAAGTATATTAGGTAATGCGGTGGTGCCTACGCGCGCGAGCTCTGTCACTGGGGCTCTACCACCAGTGAATGATGATACTTTTCTTTCTCAAGAGCTTCGGTATTGCAGGAACGGTCTTTTTGCTAATTTTCCAAAAAAACTGATAGAAGGCGAAGAATACTAACGGAAACAAACGAAAATAATTTGGATTTTTTGTCTGTCTGGTACGGTACAACTTCGAAACTACTCAACGGATTTGAACACGTTTTTAACAGGTGGATTACATATAATTAGGAGCATTGTCAAGGAATAAACTATTTCAGTCTTGCTTTCTTTAATTGTTAAAACTGTTTCGATTAGAATCAAACCTCTGGGGAGCTTCGGGGGAACAGAGGTCCCTGTACTAATATAATAATTTATTTCTACCTCCTTAATCAACAGACTTCTCTTCGTATCAATCTATATTATATAAAAATGCAACCCGTTTTCCTTGGTCACGGCATCACGCGTGAATGGCTGGACCGATTTGGCTAATATTGATTTTGAATGATTTTTGGAAGTCCAGGGAATGTTTAAAAGGTAAGAAAATATGAAAAAATTGAAGGGAAATAGTAAAAACCACCATTTCATCTTCCCATACAAATAGTCCGTATCTATCAAACCTTTGACACATGTCATATTTTCATTCTGAGGCAATACGAAGTTTGCCGGGTCAGCTAGTATCCTATAAAAATTATACACAGTTATCAGAGAGATTAATAATAACTACTCATATAGGTCGCACCACGTAAAAAGAACGCTGGAAGAAAGTAGAAGGTATGTGTTCGCGCATCGGTACACTCGCGCACGAAAGTACTAGCCCTACTGGTTTATTTTTGATCTAGCTTTCGCTTGCGGTTTCGTGTATTGGTAGGCAGATTGAAAACTATATGACATAGAATAACATAAAATGAAATAAAAACACATGACGCGCAGCTTGACCGCCAGCGTTCTTTTTACGTGGCGCGACCTATACCAATCATAAACCTTAAACAAATAAACTACTTTCACGAAGTAGGAAAAAAAAACAAAAAAAAATGTAATTAAAACTCAATCAATTATCCACTACATCTGCTACCTGCAGTGTGATTGATTGAGTTATAAGTTACATGTAGGAAGCATAGGTGATTGATCGATTTCAATTCCTAGTACCTACCTAATATTTTTAACTATCATCAATAAACGTGTTAGATTATTCAATTGGAAATGGATTGAGGAAGCCACACATACAATATAAAATATGGCCGACTTAAATCAATGTTATTTATCATAGAACAAAACGGGCCACCGGCCGCGGCAGACCGGAGGAGAGTAGCCATAATAATATGCAGGCTCTCCCTTCTGTCAAAGTACAAGCACAAGTGTGCCTGTGCGTGTCGCCTAGATGTTTAAATGTCTGCGTAAATTTGTTTGTGTATTTTGTTAAAGTCAATGTGTGAGTTTCGTACCTAGTAGGTAATAGACTATTTTTGTTGTGTGAGTGTGTGTCACACAAATCTCCCTCACAAAAAAAACCAGACTGTTTTACATCGGTAGTAAACGCTATAATTATAATATGACTACTCCCCTCCGGGCGGCTGGAGGCCCGTGTTGCTCTACGTTGTTTATATACTAGCGACCCGCCCCGGCATCGTTACTGGTGATAATTTGATCCCATTTTCTATCATCAATTCCTACTGATCCAACTGTATTTAATAAAAGGATAATTTATTGACGTCATGTGCAGCAATATAAGGTTTACATAAAAAAAATAGTATGGTCGTTTAGTTCTCTTAAATGTTCTAATTTTTCGCGCAACTGTCATACAAATCTTCTCCCGACAATTATAAATACCACGCAAAAAGAATTAACTAAATCGATCCAGCCGTTCTCGAGTTTTACGCTTAACGAACACATTTAGCGATTTATTTACCACCGTTACCACCACCACCATAACCACCACCACTACCATGACAGCTGTCATTGAGTCCCCAAAAAGTAGGCGGTTGCAATTTTGGTTAGGTCTGTCTTACACATTTTCGATCAGGGTCGTCCTGACGCGAGTTTAACATTTTTACCCATCGCAAAAAGTGCAAGATACCGCTTAAGAAATTTTATACTTCAAAAATGAAATACAGTATCATTGAAATACCCCTGAACACTTTTATTTAGCAGCAGATAAAATTATTTCGGTGGTACTATTTCTTAGAGCTCGAACGTTCTAGCTGCATTTATCGTGAAATCAATGTAGAGTCCATAGTAATTACCCTTCACTTCCACACAGGCGAAGCAGACTATTAGTAAATTTTAGTAATCTGAAATAGAGTCCCATAACGGAATGTAATGGAAGATCTTTAAATTTGTAACACATTTAATGTTTTATTCGCTATCAATCGACAATTAAATATAACTTATCGAATTTTATTTTTGAATATTAAGGCCCCTTAATAACTGGCACAGAGGCACAACAACCTAGGTCTCAGGGGTGGCAACCCATCTGCATTTTGACTTCTGGTTTTTGTGTTGATGTTTATAGGTTGCAGCCATCACTCATCCATCTGAACTGCATGTTAGTTTGTCAATTTCGTCACATAAAATAATGTAACTATTTTTATTTATTTATCTCCTGTATTTATATTGAACTAAAGATTTTTACATCAATAAAAAGTTTCTACTCTAAAAGATAATAGCAAAATAAAATATAGACCTGTCTTCAATAATACTTAAAGCTACGCGATAAAATTAGCGTAATATGGGATATGTCCTTTTTAAATAAACAATGCTTACATACATGAAAAGACGTTGATCAGTCCATACACCGATTTGGTACCTATTACTGAATCTCCTTGGGGTCATATATATATGTGATTCACAAAGACAGCTACATTCTAGATCGCGCCTTCCTTCAATTCAAATAATTATTTCTAGAAATGCATAGGCACAAGTTTTAGACTAAGGTCTTCCGGGTAGATGGCAGTAAAAGAGATTAGGCATTGAGATATCTGTTTGAATGTAAGTGGTTTTAATGTTTAATAGCGTAGGCGACATTTTATAATTTTTTACCATCATTGTGAGCGGTTATTGCTCTATGGTGGTGGCTATTTGTTTGAAACTACGAGTCCTATCGAAAAAGTTAAATGGCAAAGTTGTCGGTTATAAAAATATCTACAACTTTGGTATGCAAACTTTATTTACACAACTTCAAAATTTGAGAAAAAAAATTAAAAAAGTATTTTTATTTTTGTTTTTCTTTTCTGTATAAAAAAGGTTTTATGTAATGAAAATGGCAAACAAGCATGCAGTTAACATTGAGGTCAAGTGATGATTGCAGCCTGTGTAAGTGTCTATGTAATTGCCCTGTAATTTCCGGCACAGAGGCATAACAGCAGGCCTCAGGAGTGGTAACGCATCTGCATTTTGACCTTGGTCTTTGTGTAAGTGTCTATAAGCTGCAGTAATCACTTAACATCGATGTGAGCTGCATGCTTGACTAAGCCCAAAATGCAGATGCGTTACCACTCCTGAGGCCTAAGGTGTTATGCCTTTGTGCCGCAAATTACAGTGTCCCTGTGCCGTTCATTCTTCTCCTACGAAAAAAGGTTCTATCCTTTCTTTTCTAATAGCCGATGGTCTCTTGCCTAACTAAGCTCGATGGGCAATATTTATTGAAGAGTACTGAACCCCGTATTGTGCCGACGCAGCAACATTCTAGTACACTTTCCGTTCATTAAGTCAAATCGTTTTGTCCATTGGCGGTCAATCTGGGAAAATTGCCCCAATCAAATCATCGCGTCCTCTGCAGTTAAAAATAGAACCCTTTGACATCTCCCGACCGGTTAATGCTAGCCCTGGTCGGTGTTACAGTGATGGGTTATGTATCTTTACGCTAAGTGCTAGTTTAAGGGCAGGCAGGGAGAATGGAGCGAAGCGCACAGGGGAGAATAAGTCATATTCGCCATGCCTGACATCCGGGTTTAGTAATCGCATTATCTTCCATGTTTTTTAATACTAAATTCATCACTCTTTTCATACATGTCCGCCGATTTCGAAGTCTTGTGCCTTCGGACAGCAGTCTTAACCTCTCCTCTCTCATGGAACCTGCCACTGAGTATCTACATTCGAATTGTATATCTGTTTTGTTAGTCTGTTTCACATCTACATGTCCCAAACATCGCGGCATGCCTTTTTTGATTTTTACACCAATATCATTTTTTTTTTTATTTATGTAATGAAAGTGGCAAACAAGCATGCAGTTCACATTGATGTTAAGTGATGACTGAAGCCTATAGACACCCATACAAAGACCAAGGTCAGTGCGCAGATGCGTTACCACTCCTGAGGCCTAAGATGTTACGCCTCTGTGCCGGAAATTACAGGGCCGTACATTACCACCTGACCGGAACACAATAGTGCTGAACACTACCATTTAGCGGCAAGTATATTAGGTAATGCGGTGGTGCCTACGCCCGCGAGCTCCGTCACTGTAGCTCTACCACCAGTAAAAAATTGGAAAGACACTCTCAAACGAAATTCAGGACTTTGTTAAACTAACTTTAACGTTAACGTAACTTCACGCCTGTAATCCCGAAGGGGTAGGCAGAGGTAAATGCATGCATTCAAGCATACATGCAAACACCCACGATTCGCCGGTTACGTTTTGGCCCATGTAACAGGTGGCGAGTCTGTTGACATCTCCGGGCACATTACCAAATTTCGAGGTAGGTACTGGGAAATTTCCAGAAAATGGAAAAATCCCAATCGAACCAGAGATAAAGGACTTTACACCATTATCTCTGATAACCCCCAACCCGGGAAGCAAACCCAGGACCTCAGCGTAGTAGTAGTGGCCTGCTACCACTAAGCTACCGAGGCAGTTAAAGTTAGTTATTTACGAATTCAATCTGTGACGAGACTTTCTATAGAGGGCGAGCCTTTTGAGTTTTTCGGGCGTTATCCAATAATCCGAAGATAGCATTCTGCAAGTTCCGAATAAATAAAATCCCGATAGCTACAACTCCCAACCTTGGAATCGAACCCGATATCGAACCTCAGCGTAGCATTAGGAGTAGTAGTGTCCTACAACCACAAGGCTCCTGGGAAAGAATTTTAAGCTATTGCATAGCTTCTATCGCGGGCTTTGAGCGGGGGGACCGAATTCAGAAATTCCGTAACGAAAAAACCGGACGCTCCGGAATACAAATTTTAAACTAATTTAAAGAAAGTCATGTATAATTTCGCCGTCCGACCTCGTGGGTAGCGTGGCCGAGCGGTCTAAGCGCTGGTTTAAGGCACCAGTCTCTTCGGAGGCGTGGGTTCGAATCTCTCGAATTAAATCCCACCGCTGCCAAGATTGTTTTTGTTCATTTTTTTTTATTGTTTGTTTTTCCATTAAATATTTAAAAAGTGGTAATATTAATAGAAAATTATTGTTTCATTTTTCTATTTTTTGTCTTTTATTTGCATTTTATTTTGTTTTGCATAATTTTAGATAATTATGTAAATGCAATAGCTTTACCGCGGCAGTCCCCGAGTGCCACACGTCTTTTTTTTATGTAATAGAAGTGGTAAACAAGCATGCAAGTGATGACTGTAGCCTATAGACACCCACACAAAAACCAAGGTCAAAATGGAGATGCGTTACCACTCCTGAGGCCTAAGGTGTTATGCCTCTGTGTCGGAAATTACAGAGCCGTACATTACCACCTGACCGGAACACGATAGTGCTGAACACTACCATTTAGCGGAAAATGGTAGTGTTCAGCACTATCTACTATGAGACACTTTTTTACACTTTATGCTATTATAAAGTTTGAATCTTTTCATTTTTTTACAAAATTAACCAATGAACCTAACAAGAAGTTGATCTTTTGTGTGTTTACCTAAGTTGTAACTTGCCTACAAAACGCGAATTATAGAAGCAGGAAGATGTTTGCATAAATATAATTAAATTCAAATTATATGATGCAATATATCGTCATACACATTCATAAATATTGCGGAATGCAACTGAGTTAATTGGTTAAAACGTCACTACACATGTTTGTTCGAACTTCACGATTGGTCTGGATCTGGATGGATCTGGGGGGGCGACCGCTTAACTCTAATGCTTTCGTTTAGCTTTAGATTAAGACATCATCTTGTCAGTTTCTTCCCGCTTACTTTTTCCTGGAAGCGTTTTCGTTCGCAGGTATACGCTTAAGAGCATTTTTTTTAATAGGCGGTACGATACTGACATGATAACGTCATAAACGAAAGCATTAGAGTTAGGCGGTCGGCCCCTAGTCACAAATCCGAAGATAAATTGTTTGAACCATTAATAATAATGCGTAACTTCACGTCTGTAATTCTCAAAAGGGTAGGTAGAGATAAATGTATGCACAATAATGATTTTGATACCGGCAGATGCCGGATCTCACTCCAATTCATATTTCAGGAATTTTAGGAAGTCTTTCTCCAATTCCTTAGGCTCTCACGCCAGTGTTGACCCTCTTCGATCATTGGGTTGGCGGTTGGTGGGGCTCTGGGGGGCTCGTGGGCGTAGGCACCACCGCAATACCTCTATCTACCGCAAAATGGTGTGCTCAGCACTATCGTGTTCCGGTTAGATGGTGATGTATGGCCCCGTTATAACTATCACAGAGACATAACAACTTAGGTCTCAGGGTGCCTGCACTGGTAACTGTGACCTACGTTGTCAAACAAATCTACCCTAGCGTCGCGTTCTCGTGCACAACGTGCGCTTCGGTGGGTCTGCGGCTTTATACCCTAACTGCCAACAATAATGTTGTGTGTCATAAGGGTAGAACATGCTATAATCACCACGCTTGGCACGTGGATTTATCGTGGGACACTGTTATTGTATGCACATCTCGAGTTGTACTACCGGCCCTAATTGTAATGGTTTGCCTACCGTTGTTCGGTTTACTAACTATATAAGCGGCATTCTCTATTAGTGGGCGGTGGGATCGGGCCAGTATAGTGATCTGTGATCGGGACGTCTCGAAGTTAGTGTCATCTGATCAGGGGCGGCTCTAGCTGGTGTAGCGCCCTTGTGCAATGAAACCCTGGCGCCGCCTAGGTCTGACCATGATGGTCCAAGAGGATGCTCTTAGCTGTCTCAGGGAGCGCCGCGGGGCCCCCTGAGACGGCGGCGCCCGTGTGCATTGCACACCCTGCACTATAACAGAGAATATGTAATAATACTACGTATGGAATGGACACTTCGACGTCCCGCCCGATTTCCGCACATCACCCAACCTCCTCCCCTCTAATGGGCTACGGTTGGTAATTTGTACGTGCCACGCACACAGGTGCACGTGTAAATATACGTCACTGATTAATTTCTGTGTAATAGAGACCAAATAAAGCGTTTGTATGGAATTTTGGTGGAGTGTCCGCGGTGTGACTATAGGTTAATCCGCCCCTGCATCTGATCTTTACTTTCACATAAAAATGTGATTATCTCACAACTCCAAGTTACTTACTGCAGGACTGAGCATTTGATATTAATATCAACTTAATACTTGGACACACTCCTGAAAAAAAGGGGCTTTGTTAGAAATACAGACACGGACGGACTCCAACGTAATTCTAAAAGGTCCATCAGATATGCAGAGACTCTAAATACCAAAGATAAACAAAGTAACGTAGACGTCATACGACAAAAGAAGTCTTGCAGGAATTAATTAAATTTTCGACTGGCATAAATATTTAATGCATTACGTTCCAAATCATTACTTGTTCGACCTGTTACATTACAATTAGTTGTGTCTCTTGTTTACGGCTATAAAAAAACGCGTGAACATAATAATGATGAGGTCAAAACCGATCAAGGTCGATCGAGTACGATAAGTTTAGACGTGTGTGACTTTAAACCCAGTTTGGGTTCATACTTCCTTGTGATCTAGTACTAGGCAGTTTTTAATTTTTTTTGATGTGATTATCGTCTTATAAATCGATGAACGCCAATCGAATGCACGAAAAAGTGTCATTTTCCGCCAGAGCCGAGCGTGCAAGTGAGAGCATGGAACAAGCGATAGAGAGGCACGATGGGCCTAAGCGTTCGGCTTGGGACGCATGTTTTCTTATGACACACCGCGGACACTCCGCCAAAATTCCATATAAACGCTTAATTTGGTCTCTAGTACATAGACATCAATCAGTGACGTGTATTTACACGTGTACCTGTGTGCGTGGTACGTAGAGAATACCAAACGTCGCCGACGAGGCGGTTGGGTGAGGTGGGAAAATCGGACGGGACGTCTAAGTGTCCATTCTATACGTAGTATTATTACATATTCTCTGCTTATGACGTAAAATTATCGTCCGTCAACTGCATTACAGATAATCAAGGTTTCTTAAAAAAATTTCGGAAGCGATCTACTCGGTTATCGCTTAACCGAGTAGATCGCTTCCGATTTACACCAGCCGCTTGGCCATGCGCGCTTCGTCACATAGGTGTTCAGTTATAGCTATGTACTGCAGCCTACAGACATGTACACTGTACACTTCGCGCAAAACTTCAATGCGTTCGTGTAGATACATAGCTACAAGTTTGTGGAGGAACGGATGGAAAATGTGGAAATGTTCCACCGACGAAAGTGGAGGATCTTCCCACTAGGGGCCCCACCGCCTACCTAACAGATGCTTTCGTTTAGCACGATATCTTGTCAGTTTCTTACCGCCTATTAAAACATTTTGCACCGAGGCGCGGGGCCCGTAGCATTTGCTGCCTCCTGCTATATGGCTAATCCCGCACTGCCCTACACTCGAGTAATTTCTAGAAATCATTGCTAGTGCAGGTAGAGCTATCTATTAATATCGACACAGATAAATAATAACTCAAAATTGAATTCCTATTAATGTATTTGCATATTTTGAGCAAACAAACCATTGCAAAATTAATCACAATTATAATTCTGGTCCGAATATTGATGTTTGTGAATAAAATTATCTTATTAAATGTTTTTGAAAGTAAACTTAATAGCTGTTATTTATAGAAAAGACTGACCAATTGAGTCAAACTATGGTAACTGACCTCCATCAATCGCAACTACTAGAATATAGGAACGCCTAATAGGTGTTTTGTGCTTTTATTTAATTTTTAAGGTTCAGTAGTCTACAAATAACCATATAGGGTTATTTGTTTATTAGTTTCGCCATGGCCGTCTCTCTTTTTTATGTCTGAAGGTTGACAGACAAGCAAAAGGATTACCTGATGGAAAGTGGTCACCGTCGCCTATGAACATTTGCAACACCAGGGGAGTTGCCAACCTGCTGCTAGCCCTGAAGGACTCTTATGACGCCATTTTTGAAGAACCCCATATTGTACCTAGGGGACACCTCAGAGGGAAGTTTGTTCCACAATTTACACGTTCTGGGCAGGAACGAACGTGAAAACCGCACCGTTGAGCACTGCCAGGTGTCCAGTCGGTGAGGGTGGAACTTCTCTCTTCGGCGGGTAGTACGATGTAGGAAAAGAGCCGGTGGCACCATGTCAAACAGTTCAGCAAAGCAATGCCTCCCCACTCTTGTCCAAGGCGTAGGACCTATGGTGCGTGAGATATACTAGACTAGAAGATCACCAGCACATCTGCCATGACGAAATCCATATTGGCGGTCACTGATCAGCTGATGATCCTCTAGACTTTCTTTGACTTCATGTCGAACTTTCAACGTTTATTATGTATGAGGCGGACTATTCTCTCCCGCCCCTCCTCCCTCCTTAGTCCGCCACTGCTCCTGATGTCTTCTTTAGCATCTGAACAAGAAAAAGAGTGCTCTCCGTCAAAGAAGCCTCCTGTTTATTATTTACTTTTGATATTACGAAACACTAGTGTTTCCTTCGGCCCATGGCGACTGAGCACATGGTCATTGTGCATTGCTTACGAAATACGCCGGTCTGGTAAGGTCGCATATATGGTAATATACGAACTAGACAAAGGTTTTAATGACTAAATACTACGCTTGTGGAATAAATTGAAGATGTTATGCTGTTTTATTTGAATTAGGAAACGAGCTTGGAATTCGTTGTAATGCACGAGTACACCCAATTCTGTATTTTTATGAAGAGAATGATGGTTAATAATGCAGAGCTGATGTTATTAATAATAACATTAAAGGGGGCAGGCAGAGGTAAATGAATGTTTTCCAACTACGATTTCCAGCTACATTGACGACCCGGTTAGTCCAGCGGTGTGAAGCCTACCCATAAGGGGGACATGTCATAATCGCCACGCTTGCCATGTCGGCGGTTACGGTAATTTTATTGAAAGACGCTCAGTGCCGGATAAAGCCGGTGCGGGGCCCGTAGCAAATGTGACCATGGGGCCCTAGAGTTACATTGCCTACTGAAATTTAGGATGTAAATAAAACAACATTTAGGAAAAGGAATCGAAAACAAATTTAGGGGATTCCCCCTGTAAGTATTGTGGTATTGCCAACTTGCAACGTAATAATATAGGTACCTATATAATTAGTGGTCAACGCTCCCTTTGAGAATAGCTAAGGTGTATTACATATTTGTGTTTTTTTTTGGGCACAGGCACGGGGCCCCCAATTGCGCGGGGCCCGTAGCATTTGCTACTCCTGCTATATGGCTAATCTGGCACTGAAGACGCTGCTACTAATTATGCGTTATTACCATTGATATACAAAGTTGTACACTTACTATTTGCTTTACTATTTGGTTGAATAACTATACTAGTCGAATAATTCTCTTGCATTAGAAGAAAACCGTTCGGCTATAAAACTTTGTAGCAAATAGGAAATAAGCAAAAAGTTAAATGAATTTTGGTTTTAATTCTTTTTCATGGATCAGGTAGTGACCAGTAAGGGCTTAAAGTGAGCCGTACAATTAATCATTCGATAGTTATTACGTTAATAAACCAAATCTATGGTACCGGTAATTCCGTTATAGGTTCCAATCACGAAAGAAACATAACACGTTATTGTTTACGGAAGTTTATTTCTATGTGAATGGTGTACTTGCCTACTTTTTTTTACCAGTTGAAAACCAGCGTCAGGTTTTGGCTTGGCAGAATGCTGAACTGGAATCCATTTGGTCCAGCCGTGAGACATCGCCAAAGTAAGGTTGGTACCTCGGTACACATTATTTTGATCTTTATTTTATTTTGTTCTTATATTGTTTTTTTTTCTTTGCTTTGTACTAATAATTCAATTAAGTAGGTATATTAGTCTTAAGTTTTAAATATGTAATAGGTATTTGTTTTTCTTCTATTATTTGTTTTTTCTTAGGTACCGACCTTTTTTTGTATTTGTTTTCTTTTTTTTTTGTTTATGTTATGTTTGTTTACTTTTTTTCGGGGGGCCATGTTTTATGACTGCCTCAATTTAAGGCAATTCTTTCTTTCTTTACTTAGGTAGTCATGGATATATCACATAGGTGCAGACGGAAACGTTCAACAATACCTACTTCAATAGTCCATATATATACTGATGTTGACTTCATCCCCCAAGGTCTTTTTCTCCTGAGAATGTTAAATCGAAAAAAGGTTTTTTACGAGTCAAACTTTAATTCAAACTGCGATTCAATCGTACTAATTTCTGCCATACTTTTTATCCACCCCCCCTCCCCTCCTTTTTCTATACCCATGGAAGGGTCAATGAGATAAATCCGATGACTTTCCATTTTCAACAATGAAAAAACGTACAAGGTTATTATTTTAAGAACAAAGTCGAATATCGGTTCCGATCTAAAAATCACAACATTGTCTTGTTAATTAAAGGCGGAGTTGATTAAACTCAAATTAACGGTAATCACCGCTGTATAACGTTCCACACGAAGTGTTTTACAGGGTTCCGCAAGCGTAGCGATGAAACCTTCAAATAAATTAATAAGAAATAGAAAATATTTTTATTTCGAATAGATCCCCACAGATACTTTCAAAACGTCAAGAAATCATAAAATACCTAGAGTGCATAACCATTACATAAAGTAAAAGCAAAAACATATATTTTTAGTAAATTAAAAATTAGAATTTAAACTCATTGAAATAAAACTATTTTTACGGATTTATCTCGCGTATATTAAACTAAAATGATTTTTAAAATCAACCCGACGTTTCGGTCGCTTTTCAGCTTCCGTGGTCCCGGGCAGACTGAGGTGACATTTGTCTGACAGAAGTTTGAAAAAATTATATGTAGCTACCTCCATCGATTTCGTAAACGCCTTGCGTAGCGTTCAGGATTAACACAATAATTACTTATGGTATCTTGAGGTCTTGCAGACTGCTGCGGCTGGAATTTAATCTTGCTAAGTATGGGATCCCATGATGTTGATAATCGCCATCCATCTTCTCTATTGAAATTTGGGTGTTTTTTAATTTCAATAGCCTCGCGTACCATTCGTGGAATGGGTTTGTGTTCTCTAGCGAGTATTTGAATTTTATCAAACCGGATGTAATGGTTTGGCTTATCCGCTATGTGTTCACAGACTGCAGACCTCCCTGTTCTTCGGTTTTTGACATCAGCAATGTGCTATTATAGAATAATTGTGATTTTACAAGTAATTATCTTGTTAATCCTGAACGCCACGCAAGGCGTTTACGAAATCGATGGAGTTAGCTACATATAATTTTTTCAAACTTCTGTCAGACGAATGTCACCTCAGTCTGCCCGGGACCACGGATTTATGATAACATGGGAAATTTATTAATTGTAAGCATAAAGCAACACGGGCCACCGACCGCTCTGGAACGCACGCGCCGCGGCGGCGGGTGGCCCGTGTTGCTCTTTGACTGTAAGAAACCCTATAAATGCAAATCCGACTCGCACTTGGCCGCTTTTTTACCTATGACACAGAAAAATTCAAATTCATTACCCGTAAATGCCACTCATGCTTGACCGATGTTTTGTAATTATTTTGAACATAACCCCGACCCCGTCGCGTCGCCATTGTGTGATTATAGTAATGACGCAGTGCATAGATTGACACTCATTACGTTTAGGTACCTAGCTAAAATAATGAAAATAATGTCAGAGTCTTCGTGGAGCTTGTGAATCGAAAATTCTATACAAAGAATTTTTTTAAGTAATTTTGCAATAAATTTTGTTCACGCAAAAACATAAACTGTAATTGCAATATTTTTTTTTTTGGTATTCGCAATGTGTTTTTGCGAAAAAAAAAATATTAAAAATGTGCGAGTGAATTTTAGAAACTAAAGAAATAATGGAAAGAATCATTTAGGATAACCAGTCCAGCCGCTGTACCATTAAGCTTCCGAAGTCCATAACCTTATGTCGAAATTTTCTTTTAGTTTCTGATTTTTAACCGATTTAGGGTCGGTGAACGACATCCATTGATAACTTATAAATAGCTATACAAAACCGATATGATAGACTGCAGTTTATACAACATCGTTAAGATGTGTTGAGGTCGCAGGTTCGATTCCTGTCTGAAGTTAAATTTTTCTTCTCATTCCCAGGTCGGGAAAATCTATAACAGATTTTCCCGACCTGGGGATCGAACCCAGGACCTCAGGCTTCACCATCGCGATTGCGACCACTGAGCCAACGAGGCAGTCATACATCATACATCATACATTACCATCTAACCGGAACACGATAGTGCTGAACACTACCATTTGGCGGCAGGTAGATTAGGAAATGCGGTGGTGCCTCGAATCCTATACCGCGCCGAATCACGACGGTGGTGCCTACGCCCTCCAGTCCCTACACTGGAACTTTACCACCAGAAAATCTTCAATTCTAAGAGTTTTTTTTTTTATGTAATCGAAGTGGTAAACAAACATGCAGTTCACATTGATGTTAAGTGATGACTGCAGCCTATAGACACCCACACAAAGACCACGATCAAAATGCAGATGCGTTACCACTCCTGAGGCCTAAGGTGTTATGCCTCTGTGCCGGAAATTACAGGGCCGTACATTACCACCTGACCGGAACGCGGTAGTGCTGAACACTACCATTTAGCGGCAAGTATATTAAGTAATGCGGTGGTGCCTACGCCCGCAAGCTCCGTCACTGGAGCTCTACCACCAGTAAAGAGTTCGTCTAGACAAAATTATTAATAAACCATTTGATTACTTATTCTAAAAATATTCCACAATTAAGTAACCACGGACAAACGGAAGGCTAGATCTATTTTAGGCACACGCTCTAATTCATTATAAATATTTGCCGTTACTACTTCAGAGGTCATTATTAGAACTAAACCTGAATCTGCGATTAAATGATCGATGCCCCGGTTCGGGAAATAAATAATACCAGTTTACTTTCTTCAAACTTGGCTGGATACGCAACAGTGCCTATAGACTTTTCCAAAAGGAAGTGAAGACTCCCAGTAGCACCCTCAGGACACTAAGCATGGGTTGCACCACAACATTTGTTAAAGTTAAAGTAATTATAACATTTCACATCCTTCTCTAACTTTAACAGATTTCTTTAAGTTAGAAAAGGATTTTAATTTTAAAGAAAAATGGAAAGAAAAATTTGACTTCAGGCGAGGCTCGAACTCGCGACCTACTGGGAATCTAGTCCAGCCGCTCTTCCAATCGGTTGCCTAACTAGCATAGTTGGTAATAGATGGCGCTACTGCTACCATAAAGCAATGCAATAGATGTGAAGGAATGATTTGACAAATTGGGCAGGGCTTCAGTAGCTCAATTGGAAGAGCGGCTGGACTAGATTCCCAGTAGGTCGCGAGTTCGAGCCTCGCCTGAAGTCAAATTTTTCTTTCCATTTTTCTTTAAAAATAAAATATATTTCACAAGCATGTGTTAATGCGAAATAATATAAAAAACAATTAGAAAAGGATGTGAAATGTTACAATAACTTTAACAAACCCCTTAGTGCAACCCAGGCTTAGATGTCAGAAAGTGACAACCCTACCACTCAATAGTAAAGGAGAAGTCTGCCAATACAACTACCGCCACTGCTATCACCAATACCATAGAGCAACACGGGCCATCAGCCGCGGCGGACCGGAGGGGAGTAGCCATAGCGTTTATTACCGATGCAAAACAGGCTGTCATTTTTTGCTGGGGGAAATACGTGTGACACACGCACACACTACAAAAATCGTCTATTACTACGAAACTCAAGCTTGACTCTAACAAAGTACGTAAACAATTTCACGCACACATATAAACATATGGGCGACAGGCGTAAGAACACTTGTACTTGTACTTTGACAGAGGGGATAACCTGCACATGACTACTCCCCTCCGGTCCGCCGCGGCGGCCGGTGGCCCGTGTTGCTCTATTTATGGTGTCGGGATATGACACACCGCGGACACTCCGCCAAAATTCCATACAAACGCCTAATTTGGTCTCTATTACACGGACATCAATCAGTGACGTGTATTTACACATGCACCTGTGTGCGTAGCACGTAGAGAATACCAACCCATAAGAGGGGAGGAGGTTGGGTGAGGAAAAATCGTTGGAGCAGCGTTGGACTGGCCATATCGTCGAAGTGGTGTTTGCCAGCCGCTTACTCGTTCAATCAGCTAGTTGAGATTGTAAATTGGATGGGGTCTATCCATGTATGTTTGAATAAATGCCTATACCTCTGCCTAACCCTTCGGGTAATACAGGTGTGAAGTTACATTTGAGGAGTTCGAGAGCTCATTCCACTCCATTTTCAGCAATGTAACGTACATTGCAGAAAATTGAGCTTTTCTAAGTCAAATGAGTGACCGAACAAAATTCTTCATAACCCAATAAATTCGATTACAAAAAAGACAATTTTGCCATGACGTACAACTTCAATTATTTAATAACAATTCCGTGACGGGCGCAACCGTGTGTCGTGACCTAGTGCTACAAAGCGTAGTGTTTTTATAATGTAATTGACTATTGCGAAACCGCGCACACTGGCCGCGGTTACTGACCTACCGCAATCGAGATGGCGTAGAGTCGTTCGCCGTGTTTCTTTTTTCGTGTTTCACACCCAAAAGGTCAAAACAGGACCCTGTTATTAAGACTCCGCTGTCCGTCAGTACGTCTGTCTATCCGTCTGTCACCAGGCTGTATCTCATGAACCTTATTAGGTAGAGACTTGGATATTTTTCCCTAAATCGTTTAAATATAAGCATTTTTACTGTTTATAGAACAGTGACGGAGTTCTCGGGCGTAGGCACCACCGCATTACCTAATCTACATAATTACCGCTAATTGGCAGTGTTCATCCCTATTCCGGTCATGATCATCATCATCATCATCATCGTTCCGGTCAGGTGGTAGGTAATGTAATTGTAATGTAAAAAAACGGCCCTGTTATTTCTGGCACAGAGGCATAATATGTTAGGTCTCAGGTACGGTAATGTCATCTATAGATTCTACAGTATTCTGTCATCATACAAGCGGGTGGCGCGCGAGTCATAACTATACGTTTCGGCTTTTGCCACATAATCCTACTTTTTTTTTCACCTCCTTTGTATATTTATACAAGAGGAGTGCGTTAATAAGTATTGTTGTGGATGACTTGACATAAGTCCTCGCTACGGTTTACGGGCCTAAATGAAAGGTGAGTATAGAGTGTATTAGGTATGTATTTTGAGTTCAGGTGTATATGTAAAGGTGAGTATAGAGTGGATTAGGTATGTATTTTGAGTTCAGGTGTATATGTAAAGGTGAGTATAGAGTGGATTAGGTATGTATTTTGAGTTCAGGTGTATAAGTATGTGATGATATATTATCATGTAATAATGAACTGTTTCTGCGAAGCGCGCATGGCCCAGCGGCTGGTGTAGATCGTAAGCGATCTGCTCGGTTAAGCACTACGGGCGCGGTCGGGTAGTGTGATGGGTGACCGCTAGTGGCAAATTAAATGCGCGTTTCCGTGCTTCGGAGGGCACGTTAAGCCGTCGGTCCCGGTTGCTATCGATAGATAGCAGTCGTTAAACCTTGTCGGAGGCCTTATGGGTTTGAAAACATCCGACAGCGGGTTGGCCACTAACCCCAACACCTCCACCAATCCGCATTGGAGCAGCGTGGTGGAGTAAGCTCCAGAGCTCCAACAAAAAGGGGAGAGACTCGTGCCCAGCAGTGGGACGTATAATGGGTTGCCATTATTATTATTATTAATGAACTGTTTTAAGGTGTTAACAATGTGTTTAGTGGAGTGATTATATAGCTAGTAGGAGACTAGCTCGTTGCTAACACGGTTACAGTAGTAAAAGTACAGTCGCGCGTTTGCGCCGCTGTGACGAACGTTTCACATGATACTTAGGGCAGAGAATATGTAATAATACTACGTATAGAATGGACACTTCGACGTCCCGCCCGATTTCCGCGCATCGCCCAACCTCCTCCCCTCTTATGGGCGACGGTTGGTATTTTCTACGTGCTACGCACACAGGTGCACGTGTAAATACACGTCACTGATTGATGTCTGTGTAATAGAGAGCAAATTAAGCGTTTGTATGGATTTTTGGAGGAGTGTCCGCGGTGTGCTTAGTGTGAGATCCACAGACTGCACTACGACTATACTTGCGGCAAATTTTGCTTAGAATTATCAGTAAAGTATCAGTTTTGATAGTTCTAAGCGTACTTCAACGTGCAGTCAGTACACACAGGTTTCAGGTCACACCTTGGCGGTTGTACGGCAACGTGGGATGGGCAGCAGCGTCCCGCGTAAAATTGCCGCCACTACGATCGCCAACCCGCATGCCAAGCGTGGCGATTAAAGCAATGACACACAACCCGAAAAAACGGCCTCTAGTCCCGGCGGCTCCGCTCTTCCTGACCATAGTGGTACCGGTCATGGTAACGGCGGGGCAGCGGGTGCGAAGAATCACCGGATGATGCCAGGGTACCACAAACAACGACAATTGGCCCTGGCAACATACAACATTCGGACACTGCGGACCGACGAAAAGGTGGCGGATTTTTTTTGGGGGAGGCCTTTGTTCAGCAGTGGACGTCGTTTGGCTGAAATGATGATGATGAAGCGTAGGTACTTTGCTGAAAGTAAAGTCGTAGTGTGAATCTCACCCTTAGACAGAGATCTAGTTCAAATATTGAAGGTGCAGCCCCACACACATTATTTCAAGAACAGGGACGAGTCACAATAATGTATATAACATTACAGTGGTAACGCATCTAATATTTGGATTCATGTAGATGTTTAAAGGCTACAGAATACTGTACTGCTGCTGCACATGTTACAAGATCGCCAGTGCGTCGAATTAATTATAAACGAAAGCCGCAAAAGTAGTTTGTTATACGTAGTCTAAGATACTGCACTTATTATACATATCTCAAAAAATTAAGAAAACGACTTTTAACTTACCATCAATTTAATGTGCATACTTGTTTGCCACTTTTTGATATAAAAAACAGTATCTGTACTTATAGGTACGCACGTAAGAAGTTATACCACCTTAGCGTAACAATCCAATATAAGTACCAGAATTAAATCAAAACTACAAAAAAATAGCAACCAACTTCAGACTGTTACTCTTATATGTTAAGCAACTAACTCCACAATATACATTGTTTTAAGGAATAAAAAGAAATAAATGACTTCAGACTGTCACTTTTATCTGTCGGTGTGCGCGCGCATCGTAAAAATTCACCCTCATTATTTAATCCAATCTCGCCAAAAAGAAGTTGAGTTTTGGCGGGCACCTTGAAAGAGGCGTGTGGTGCTCTTATTTTATTTCATTTTCTTGGTGTATTTTTGAGTTATATTAAATAAAGTTGGTGTCATTTTGTTCGATATAGGCTTATTACAGTGCCCGTGTATAGTGAAATGGAATAATAGTGCGAAAACACGTCCTTTCGGGTTGCTTCCAAAACTTCATTGTAAATGTTCTGGTAAAGTAGCCATCGCTTTACTCGCTGTACAAAATATCGTTTTACTTGACACTGGCAATATGCGTAGGTAATAGCGATGCCATAATATTAAAAAAAAGAAGTATTTTGGCACACTGCAGTGAGTTACTACAGAATAAAAGACCTATTAATATTTTCTGAAAAGCGACTCTACACCATCGCTGTTCGCGACCTCCAATAACTTCTAGATCCACGTCTTTCAAGTGTTACCTAATGCTAATAATATTACTGGTGCTGTTTTTTGTCAACAATTTGCCGTCGCTTACAGTTATAGCGGTCAATTTGACACTTCATTAGCTCGTTTTTGTTTTTTTTTTAAACTCAACAAAGGCTATTGAATTACAATTCTATTTAGAGATGCAATAAGTTTTTTGTGAACGAATAACCACTGGACATGCAAGCTGGTGTTAAGGTTATGTAATTTGACTAGCTGTTTATCGCGATTGCGTCCGTGTTTTTGTTTTTGGCCTAAAAGTGGTCCTTATGTAAGGATCTTAGGTGTACCTTAATTAAAATTCTAACTACAAATATATTTATCACAATAGACTTGTTGTTCGACATGAACAGACCATACCTGTTTACTATTTGTAGTCCGCGGATCTCTACATAAAAGTGGATTAAAATGCACGCCAGGTCCCTAACGGGGAAGGCAGATAGAGTGTGTGTGAAAAAGTAAATGCATTGATTTTATTGTTTTCTTATAGGGAGCTGATTTAGATTGAAGGAGGCACTGGACAAATGAGTTATGCTTGCGTCTGGACCCCTCCACCCAGGCGTCTTTGGTCGGGGCAGGGACCTTCGGAATGGAGAGATCCCGGTCTGGCTGGTGTGCAGGGGTTCCGCTCGCCACAAGTAGTGGATGTCGCTCAAAGGCTCCGAGGAGGGCTCGGCAACGAGCATCCGCCGGTGGATCGCGGATGTGTGCGATATCGGTCCTGTGGCCCCGCCACTTATGGCGGACGAGTCAGAACACCCAGGGGTTTTAAGTGGGTAGACGGATGTCCTTTCCCGGAGTCCCACATAACCCACCCCTCTCCCCAAGGGTGGGTATGCGTAACACATTTTCCCCTGGTAAAAAAAGGCTTTGACTGCAGCCTATAGATACCTACACTAAAACCAGCTGGCAAAATTCTGCTCGAACGGCCCAAGCTCCCTAAAGTGGACATTTGAGGAGAAGCAAGACATTTCTAGGAATTATTGTTTGTGTCTTTATAATTTAACTTGTTTAGATAGCTAATGAAACAAGAAAGTTTTTCTAGAAGTTTGTAAGCTTAGTGTACTGTTGATTTTTCAAAATAAATCCAGTTTTCTATTGACCAAATTAGGGAATTAAAAAAATATAAGAATTCACATGCTATTATTTAATTGAAATAAAATAAGTTTTCGGATTTATCTCGCGTATATTAAACTAAAATGATTATTTAAAATCGAAATACTATTATTTAATGTTTGACATTTGTGCTTAGTATGTATTATTAAAAGTTTGTTGATGTATTGGTAACAGATAAAAATTATACAACTTAATATAAAAAAATATACCGAGCCCCTTTGAATTAGGGACAGTGTGGTTTATTTTATAATATCCCAAGAGGAATACGTCGGTCGAGAATATGTAATAATACGTCGGATTACAAGTGTAGATAAAAAGTAAAACGTATCAAGGTACCTATTTCAATACAGACTGCAAATGATCACAATAAATTGCATAACAATTATTATTATCAAAAACATGATATTACAAGACAAAGTGGTGCAAAGCACAAAGATCATTTATCGAGAGAAATATCTATATTAATAAAAACTTATATAGGTATAATTTTAACCAATGTTATATTAATAAACACTTATGTATATAAATACATAACATGTTAAATACAATAAACACGTACCTACTATTAAGGCCCTTCCATTACTCGTAAGCAATTACTTAGAGTGTATTTCCATGTACTTACTACGGACTATTTATTTTATAAGTACCTACTTTTATTTCCTATAAGTATTTTTATATTCCCTCGGAGTTTGGTAATGTGCCCGGTGATGTCAATAGTCTCGTCGCCTGTTACATGGTCCAAAAAGTAACCGAAAAAACGTGGAGTTAGCATGTATGCTTTAATGAATGCATTTTCCTCTCCCTACCCTTTTGGGGGAAAGAGGTGTGAAGTTATGTTTTCTTTTCTGTCTCTTAACACTTTTTCGCCTAGAATAAATCTATACTAATATCACAGTATTATAACACGTTCGTTTTCTTTAGACTGTGCTAATATTATAGAGCTGAAGAGTTTGTTTGTTTTTTTGTTTGCTTGAACGCGCTAATCTCAGGAACTACGGATCCGATTTGAAAAATTCTTTCAGTGTTAGATAGCCCATTTATCGAGGAAGGCTATAAGCTATAAGCTACATCACGCATAGTTTATGCCCGCGACTTCGTCCGCGTTACTTTTTTTAATCATTATTTTAGATTGTGGTTTATATGTTATACCGGAGGGGAGTAGCCATATGCAGGCTTTCCCCTCTGTCAAAGTACAAGCCCAAATGGGCCTATACCTGTCGCCTAGATGTTTCAATGTGTGCGTGAAATTGTTTCTGTATTTTGTTAAAGTCAAGGTGTGAGTTTCGTAATAGTAGACGATTTTTGTAGTGTGCGTGTGTGTCGCACGCATTTTGCCCCGCAAAAAATGACTGTTTTGCATCGGTAATAAATGCTATGGCTACTCCCCTCCAGTTTGCCACGACTGGTGGCCCGTGTTGTTCTATGGTAGATACAAAAGAAATAAGACCAGGAAAGATACTTTTAGGAAACAACGATCCATTTAATCCATTTTATTATAATAATTAGCATAATCACTGAATATAAGACCTATGGCCAAACTAATGAGAACATTAAGCTACATGTTACAAGATCGCCAATATGTCGAATTAATTATAAATGAAGGCCGCAAAAGTTGTATGTTATAGTCTAAGATACGGTACAAAAATAAGGTCCTAGCATCTGACATGTTTTTTTTTTCATTCATTATGGAGAACTTCTTTTTTCAACTCTCGATTTATTACACTCGTAATAGCTTAAATAATAATAAACGAGATAATTATAGGTAACACACTTTTAGCACAACTTTGAAGTGACAAGGATAACTTACGTTATCAATCATAGAGCAACACCGGAGGGGAGTAGCCACAGAACAGAAAAATACTGGCTTTGCCCTCTGTCAAAGTAGAATCCCAAATGGGCCTATCTATACCTGTCGCCTTGTTGTTTAAATGTATGCGTGAAATTGTTTCTATATTTTGTTAAAGTCAAGGTGTGAGTTTCGTAGTTATAGACGATTTTTGTAGTGTGCGTGTGTGTCGCACGCATTTCCCCCTGCAAAAAATGACAGACTGTTTTGCATCGGTAATACACGCTATGGCTACTCCTCTCCGGTCCGCCGCGACTATCGCCGTCCGTTATCAATACATGAATAGGAACTGTGATCAGATATTTTTACAATTGCAGTCACACTTAAACAACTTACTATGTACATTTTAAAAAAAGACAGAGACTGGAGACGTTTGTCGACCAAACGGTACCCGTACTACATGACCAGTCCGATACTGGACCTCCAAATGCCGCCCGAGCCTCTGATGAATCTCGTCCACTGCTTGTGGTAGAGTTTCAGTGCAGGAGTCAGAGGTAGTAGGACCCACCGTATTACCTTATCTATCTGCTGCCAAATGTTAGTGTTCAGCACTATCGTGTTCCGGTTAGATGGTAATGTATTACCCCGTAGTAACTATCACAGAGACATAAGTAAATAACTAAGGTCTCAAGGGTGGCGACGCATCTGCATTTGACCTTTGATATTTGAGTAGATGTCTGAAACGTTTAACATCAATGTGATCTGCGATTACACAAAAAACAGTAGTAAGTATATTTCACACCGTATCTCGTACCAATATAACCTGCGTAAGCGCACGTCATATGTCACGTCACTGTGTCAACGACCTCGAATCTGTATGTAAACAAATACTTCCTTGTAAATTATTGTTTGATACGATTTAGTTATCGATTATGATCTATATAGGTACCTAGTTGATACCTTTATTAGGGACAACGTGAGAGTCGTGATATTATTATAGCCTTCGTTGCGTTTTGATCGGTATCGTAAGCTGGAGCTTGTCAAAATAGTATAGGTGTAGTTTAAATAATCAAGTCGAGTTTCTTTTAGGTCCAGTTATGAACAAGCAAACATATTTAATTGGTTAGTGAATGCTGTGTATACACCATTTAAAAAATACCTCATTACCACCCCTAAGGTCTAACACGTCAAAACAGGGGTAGGTATGTTTCGAAAAATTACGATTAAACTGACGAATCGTGAGTGTTTATTTGCATGCTTGAATGCACGCGTTTACCTCTGTCTACCCCTTTTTTATGTCATTAGGTTGACAGGCAAGCAGGTGGGCCACCTGATGGAAAGTGGTCACCGTTGTCTATGAACAATTGCCACACCAGGGAGTTGCCAACGCGCTGCCACCCCTGCAGGACTCTTTTGACGCCATTTTTGAAGAACCCCATATTGTAGCACCTAGGGTACACCTCAGAGGGAAGTCGTTCCACAACTTACACGTTCTGGGCAGGAACGACCGTGAAAACCGCACCGTTGAGCACTGCCAGGTGTCCAGTCGGTGAGGGTGGAACTTCTTCATTCAGCAAGTAGTACGGTGTAGGAAAAGAGACGGCGGCACCAGTCGGCACCACGTCGAACAGTTCAGCAGAACACTCACCATTGTAGTGACGGTACAATACGCACAGACTCCCAATGTCTTTGCGCAGGCTCAGATGTAAGAGCCTGTCAGTTAGTCCTGGGTCGTTTACAATACGAACCGAACGGCGTGTCGTTGTAGGGGGTCAAGTGTACCAAGCTGATATTTGTGTATACTTCGTAGCATTGAAGACGTGGTATACCGCCAGTATGTGATTTCATTTGTCTTATCTTACTGGTAGTAGAGCTCCAGTGACGGAGCTCGCGGGCGTAGGCACCACCGCATTATCTAATATAATTGCCGCTAAATGGTAGTGTTCAGCACTATCGTGTTTCGGTCAGGTGGTAATGTACAGTCCTGTAATTTCCGGCACAGAGGCATAACACCTTAGGCCTCAGGAGTGGTGACGCATCTGCATTTTGAACTCTGGTCATTGTGTGGGTGTCTATAGGCTGCAGTCATCACTTAACATCAATGTGAACTGCACGCTTGTTTGCCAATACCATTTCATCATCATCATCATCATCATCATCATATCAGCCATAAGACGTCCACTGCTGAACATAGGCCTCCCCCAAGGACCTCCATGCCGACCGATCGGAAGCGACGTGCATCCAGCGGGTACCTGCAGCCTTGATCAGGTCGTCGGTCCATCTTGCAGGTGGACGTCCTACGCTGCGTTTGCCAATACGTGGTCTCCACTCGAGAACCTTTCTGCCCCAGCGGCTATCGGCTACCATGTCGTAAAAAAAAAAAATACTTAAATCTTTTTGTTTGTGCCGGCCAACGGGTTGCACTCCGGGAGTGCCGGCAGAAGTGATGAAAAACTTGAGTATTAATGTAGTGCATGCATTCTTTGTTTTATTGCTGACACTGAACCTCTAATCCCAGTAATGTACTTATTAAAAAAACATTCCTTGCACGATAAAAGACCTTGATTTTAAGTAGAAGCTATAATCCGTTTTTTTATTGTAAACATGTCCTAATATTTTTTTCACACGGATCTCCTTGGTCGCAATAGATTGCACCTTAGTATAATTTGTCTATAATTTAAATATAATTTTCATACAGTCTTTGTATAGGCTACATCAGTTAAACTTCATTGAAGGTTATATGTAGATAACATGCATGTCTTTGAGTTAAATTGGTAGTATTACTAAGTGCGTGTTAACAAACGCGGGTAAGAAAACCTGATTTACATAATACCTAATACTAGCTGCCCCGACGAACTTCGTATCGCCAAATATAATATCCAAAAAATCGAAAAAAAAATTGGTAAGAATCACTTTGACCATTTAGGGAGAAAAAAAATATACTACAACCGATTCGCATACCTACCAAATCTACACACAAAATTTCATAATGATCAGTCCAGCCATTTCTGAAGAGTATTTTTTTTACAAACACGAGAATTTTATAAAATACCTATAGGTACCTATTAGATGTCATCGACCACTGACATATGTGTACCAAATTTCAATTGAAGCAGCCTAGTAGGTAAGTACTTTCAGAGAAATTGGTTGTGATAGACAGACAAACAGACGCACGAGCGAATAAGTTGCGCTTGTTTTCCTTTTGAGGAACGGAAGCCTAAAAAGGACAGGCTACTTTTTGTGCCAAAACAAAATACCACGCGGGCCCGAAAGAAGTAGAATTATACATAGGCTAAGTAAGATACCTATATTATACCATTTATACCTTATGAATCAGATGAACGGCATCGATAAAATTCAGTTCACGGTTAGCCTTCGTGACAAGTTGCAACATGTTATTTTAGACCAAATAGGTACCTAGGTAGGTACTCTACTAACCGACCGGCCTTATTTTTTCAATCTATTTTAGGTTTTAGATTTAGGGCATTGGCCGAATTCATACTCGGTCTATACAGGTACTGATATTAAAAACAAAAAATTGGTTTTACTGTTTGGGAGACGCGCAAATAGTTTGAATTAAATAAAATATTGCACAAACGTTCGTAAATAGTCATACCTATACATATAGGAAAAAACGAGAGTTGTTTCAAAAAGCTAGTTTGTTATTTTTTTATTCATCGGACCTAAGATGTTATTTTTTTATCGTAAACGTGTCGTAGGTCGTTAATAAATTAACAACTTATTTTGGTTTACAAGATGGCCTCGCATTTTCTAAAATGTTTTTCTAAAATTTTACAATGAATAAAAAAACCTGTATGGGTTTGCCCAGTAATCGATACGACAACATAATTAATTAAGCAAGTAGACACAATAAAAAAAACGGTCAAGCAATGACCAAGAGCAACGGTCACGTACGTGGTTGGTTTTGACCCTGACCAAATTTTGAGTGTGACGTGTACCAAAAATTGACGGTCATGGTCAAATACCAACAGAAGGCACTCTTGTTTATTTTGATTCTTCAAAATTTATTCAATACACAACATAACATAATAAACATTTATAATTTGACAGCATCCGTAAATGAGCTGGACTAATGTGAAGGTGTTGGTGACAGTTACATGTTTTTTTTACGGTTCTAGTGACGGACTTCGAGGGCACTAGCATTTTTTAATCTGCCTTGGAATTAACGTACTTCGCTACAGTGATTAAAAAAAAAGTAGATAAAATTTCGGTAGAGCTCCAGTGACCGAGCTCGAGAGTGTATTATTTCACTGGTGGTAGATCGCGTAGGCACCACCGCATTACCTAATATACTTGCCGCGAAATGGTAGTGTACAGCACTATCGTGTTCCGGTCAGGTGGTAATGTAACGGCCCTGTAATTTCCGGCACAGAGGCATAACACCTTAGGCCTCAGGAGTGGCAACGCATCTGCATTTTGACCTCTGGTCATTGTGTAAGTGTTTATAGGCTGCAGTCATCACTTAACATCAACGTGAACTGCATGCTTGTTTGCCACTTTTATTACATAAAAAAAAATAGCTGGACTAATGTACAGTTACATTATTTTATTTGTAATTGTTACATGTTTTTTTTACGACGTGACGGACGTTGAGGGCACTAGCATTTTTTTAATCTGCCTAGTAATTAACGAACATCGCTACAATGATTGAAAGAAAGAAAAAAAAATTAGAGTAATTTAGGTAGAGCTCCAGTGACGGTGCTCGAGAGTGTACTAAACATCGCACTACCTAATCTACCTACTTGCATTTTCAGAGACTGAAGGTCTGCATACCGCTCCATTGACCTGTATAGTTCTTTTCTCTATCAAGCAGCGGCAATAAAGTGGCAAACAAGCATACTAAGCCTGGGTTGCACCACATAATTGTTAAAGTTATCATTACACATCCTTCTCTAACTTTCCTTAAGTTAGAGTAGGATGCGAAATGTTACAATAACTAACAAATATCGTGATGCAACCCAGGCTTACAATTAAGTCCTCTTGTAACATCAGGAAAGATCAAGAGACTTTTTTTTATGTAATGAAAGTGGGCAACAAGCGTGCAGTTTACATTGATGTTAAAGTGATGACTGCAGCCTATAGACACACAAAGACCAGAGGTCAAAATGCAGATGCGTTATCACTTCTGAGGCCTAAGGTGTTATGCCTCTGTGCCGGTAATTACAGGGCCGTACATTACCACCTGACCGGAACACGACAGTGCTGAACACTATCATTTAGCGGCAAGTATATTAGGTAATGCGGTGGCGCCTATGTCCACGAGCTCCTTCACTGGAGCTCTGTCACCAGTAAACTTCTTGTTATTATTTTTTTGGTAGTCAAGAAAAAAATTACGTAATGTGAAGAAGATGAAAATTTAATTTTCATCAATAATTACAAAACACCAGTAATCATAGAGCAACACCGGAGAGGAGTAGCCATATGCAGGCTTTCCCCTATGTCAAAGTACAAGGCCAAATGGGCCTGTACCTGTCGCCTAGATGTCTATATGTGTACGTGAAATTGTTTCTATATTTTGTTGAAGTCAAGTCTGGTCAAGGTGTGAGTTTCGTAGTAATAGACGATTATTGTAGTGTGTCCCACGCATTTCCCCCCGCAAAAAATGACAGACTGTTTTGCATCAGTTATAAACGCTATGGCTACTCCCCTCCAGTCCGCCGCGGCCGGTGGCCCGTGTTGCTCTATGCCAGTAATTTATGTCATGGGACAAGCTTATTAAAATTAACACTATTTTAGTATGTATCTGAGAAAACATCCAATTGAATAAAAGGGACTATTGAATACCAGGAGATTATTTATCATTCATAACATCATACCTAATTGTATGCTTGTTTACCCACTAAAATAACAGGTTAGGTCATCATCATCGCATTGAAGATCTAGAATGTTAAACGTCGAAATCAAACTAGGTCAATGAAGCTTAGATTCGATCTAGAAAACATATTGTAATGTTTGTAATGTTTCCATTCTACCACGCTGTCGCTCTGTTGCCCTTGGTCTTTTCATGTAGTAGGTACCTACTTGCAATTGAAAAGACATTTTTTTTTAATATAATGGCATCGCTATTACGCATATTGCCAGTGTCAAGTAAAACGATATTTCGTATTCGTCATAAGCAGCGTAAAAGTAAGATTCAGTCGGTCAATTATCAGTCAGTCAGAGTCACAGTCAGTAATTCAAGTAAAGCGATGGCTACTTTACCAGAACATTTAATAATGAAGTTTTGAGAGTAGAAACGTTTTAAAGCCTACCTATAGAATACCGAGTAGGTAAGTATTATCAAGGATAATCGAAACTAGCTTTATTGAAATTAATTAGTGCTCCAGACCGTTGTCCACAGCTGGGAATACCCCGGTGCGTTGCCGATGCAGTATGATCTCAACATTTTAAATCCTTCCCTTTGACTCATTCATACATAAAATAGCGTTTATTGATTAGGTACTAATGACTTACAATATCTTGCTATAGGCGGCAAATATTTATTTTTCTTTAAATTAGACGCCTATTTTGTGTTTTTGGAATATTACTGGTGTACAACACAAAATATTTAATTACTTACTGTGATTGTGGATTGTGTTACTTCCCAATAGTTTTCATAATATCTACCAATTTCAGAAGATTCGCGTCTCTAGAACGACAAACATTTTAGATTTATTATCTATCTATCTATACATACATATACGAGTAGCAGGCAAAGGTTATTTATGTTATACCAAAGAAATATAAGCCTGATTCTACTAAAGTTAGATATAAATATGTAAAATTGTGTCAACACATTTTTTTCCTTATAAATAAAACACTTTTTCAAAAAAAATGTTCTTTTTCCTTATACTTATTTTGTTTTTTATTTTTCCTTATTCTTAATTAAATAACTTTGATCCTCATTGTTAATTGCTAGTATTTCGTCATAAAACTAACAAAAAAAACGAATGGCTTACAATATCTTGCTATAGGCGGCAAATATTTATTTTTCTTTAAATTAGGCGCCTATTTTGTGTTTTTGGAATATTACTGGTGTACAACACAAAATATTTAATTACTTACTGTGATTGTGGATTGTACTTACTCCCCAATAGTTTTCATAATATCTACCAATTTCAGAAGATTCGCGTCTCTAGAACGACAAACATTTTAGATTTATTATCTATCTATCTATACATATATATAAAAATCAATCGCTGTTCGTTAGTCTCGCTAAAACTCGAGAACGGCTCTACCGATTTGGCTAATTTTGGTTTTGAATGAAAAAGGTAAAAAAATATGAAGAAATTGAAGAGGAATAGTAAAAACACAATTTCATTTTACCATACATATCAATCCGTATATATCAAACCTTTGACACATTATTTAATTCTGAGGCAATACGTAGTTTGCCGGGCCAGCTAGTATATACTCGTATATAAAAATCTATTGCTGTTCGTTAGTCTCGCTAAAACTCGAAAACTGCTGGACCGATTTGGCTAATTTTGGTTTTGAATGATTTTTGGAAGCCCAGGGAAGGTTTAAAAGGTAAGAGAATATGAAAAAATTGAAGGGAAGTAGTAAAAACCACAAATTCATTTTCCCATACCAATAATCCGTATCTATCAAACCTTTGACACATTATTTCATTCTGAGGTACCTCCTACACGTTCGTTTTCTTTAGACTGTGCTAATACGAAGTTTGCCGGGTCAACTAGTGTGTAATAAATTAAATTATCACTTCATCAAAATTAAAATGATATAGATAAAATTCTTATCAAAAATGCTAAAAATCATTTTGTATATCATTAGCATTTTTAAATTTGTGAGCCGACGAGAATTTAAAATACGTTCTTTCGTCTACATCCATAGAGCAACACCGGAGGGGAGTAGCCATATGCAGGCTTTCCCCTCTGACAAAGTACAAGCCCAAATGGACCTATACCTGTCGCCTGTTAAATGTGTGCGTGAAATTGTTTCTGTATTTTGTTAAAGTCAAGGTGTGAGTTTCGTAGTAGGGTTGTTGAGGAAGTGATTATGAGGAAGAGGAGGAGGAAGAGGAATTGTGATGCGCTAATTTAGAGGATGCGGATGAGGAAGAGGATATTTTTATGAGGAAGAGGATGAGGAAGAGGAAGAGGAAGAGGAAGCAGATGACATAATAATAATAGCAACTCTTGAAACGTCCCACTGCTGGGCCCTGAGCACGAGTCTCTCCCCTTCTTGAGGGGAGGTCTGGAGCTTACTCCACCACGCTACTCCAATGCGGGTTGGTGGAGTTACTTGCAAGGGTTAGTGGCCAACCCGCTGTCGAATGTTTTCAAACCGCCCATAAAGCCTCCGACAAGGTTTAACGACTGCTATCTGTCGATAGCAACCGGGACCGTCGGCGTCCTGCTCTCCGAAGCACAAAAATTAGCATTTTAATTTGCCACTTGTGGTCACCCGTCACACACCCGACCGCACCCGTATCGCTTAATCGAGTAGATCGCTTGCGTTCTACACCAGCCGGGAGGCCTCCCGGCTGGTGTAGAACGCGTGCGCGCTACAGAAAGATGAGAAGAGGATGATACGAAGATATAAATACTAGCGGACCCAACCTAAAATCCGCTGTCCTGTCTCTATCTACTTAACTAAGTATATATATATACAAAAAAAATAATTAAAAGAGCATTTTGTAGTGGTTGGTCCTATAAATCGAAATTTATTTTAAACAGGGAGGTTAATTGTTATAAAAAAAAAATTTGGACGCTGTTTCCCCAACAACCGGTTTTATAGCTCATCATATACCAATACAGCATTGCTAAAAAGTCGTTTGCTGGTACATTTGATAGAAGAGAAGATAGGTATTGTAAAGATACAGTTCTGTAAAGCCCCGAATATTTCGATTTTTTAAGTTGAGTACGCGTATAAACAAAATAATGTATGTCGATAAAATTAAAACAAACAATCAAGGAACAGCGTCGGTGGCGGATGGGAAGGTCTCGCTCGCCTGTTCGGCCTGGCACCGTGCTGCGGCGTGTGCGTTGCCATCGATACGCGACGCGCATGCGCAACAAAATTCCTCATAAATTCCTCTTAAATTTTGAGGAAGCGGTAGCGGAAGAGGATTTTTTTATTTTAATTTTTGAGGATGCGGAAACGCTTGAGGATCCCAAAATATTGCGGAACTTCCTCATTATGAGGAAGAGGAAGAGGAATCCTCGGCAAACCTATTTCGTAGTAATAGACGATTTTTGTAGTGTACGTGTGTGTCGCACGCATTTCCCCCCGCAAAAAATGACAGACTCTTTTGTATCGGTAATAAACGCTATGGCTACTCCCCTCCAGTCCGCCGCGGCCGGTGGCCCGTGTTGCTCTATGTCTACATCTATTCTTAAACATTATATAGTATTCTTGTTAATTTATGTCTATGATCCAATATTTCGGCTACGGAACCCTAAAAATGATACCATTACGTCGAAGATAACTTTTGCAAAAAAAAACATAACAAACAAATATTTTTAACTTTTATGACGCTTGATGTGATCAAGCGAAACATTTTTTGGTAAATTTAAACATTTTCGGTAAATCAGCAATTACCTAGTTTTTTTTTTTTATGTAATGGAAGTGGCAAACAAGCATGCAGTTCACATGAAGACCAAGGCCAAAATGCAGATGCGTCACCACTCCTGAGGCCTAAGGTGTTATGCCTCTGTGTATTAGCGTATTAGCGGCAAGTAAATTAGGTAATGCAGTGGTGCCAACACCCGCGAGCTCCGTCACTGGAGCTCTACCACCAGTAAAATTAGATTCTAAAATTAGATTATAGATTCTTAAATAATACATTTTAAAATACTTTTACATTAGAAATATTTTTTGTAGTATCTGTTATTTATTTTTTTTGTTTTCTTTTTGTTGTTTGAATTCAAAATCTGCTCTCTTAAGGACGTGGCATACGTATATCTGCACACCTTTGTAACAAAGTGAAATAATTACTCGGTGTTTATTTAAATTATACACCTAGTTACATAATTATAATATTCATGAGTTCCCGATTAATCTGTCTCATCGCTAAATTAATTTTAGAAATGAATTTGCAAGGAAAACGAATATATAATGTTCAGCCTTCATTAACTGTTTTGATATATACGAGTAGCAGGCAAAGGCTGTTATAAAGTTATTTATATTTTATTTTTAAAGAAAAATGGAAAGATAAATTTGACTTCAGGCGAGACTCGTACTCGCGACCTACTGGGAATCTAGTCCAGCCGCTCTTCCAATTGAGCTACTGAAGCCCTGCCCGATTTGTCAAATCTTTCCTTCACATCTATTGCATTGGTTTATGGTAGCAACAGCGCCATCTATTACCAACTATGCTAGTTAGGCAACCGATATAATAGACTTTTCAGTTTATTGAATATCGTAAAGAAGTCGCTTTTACCCTTAATAATTGTTTTTATATTATTTCGCATTAACACATGCTTGTGAAATATATTTTATTTTTAAAGAAAAATGGAAAGAAAAATTTGACTTCAGGCGAGACTCGGATTTTTTCTTTAAAAATAAAATATATTTCACAAGCATGTGTTAATGCGAAATAATATAAAAACAAAGTTATTTATGTTATACCAAAGAAATATAAGCCTGATACTACTAAAGTTAGATAAAAATATGTAAAATTGTGTCAACACCTTTTTTTCCTTATAAATAAAACACTTTTTCAAAAAAAATGCTCTTTTTCCTTATACTTATTTTCTTTTTTATTTTTCCTTATTCTTAATTAAATAACTTTGATCCTCATTGTTAATTGCTAGTATTTCGTCATAAAACTAACAAAAAAAATTACTGGTGGTAGAGCTCCAGTGTAGGAGCTCGAAGGCGTAGGCAACACCGCATTACCTAATCTATCGTGTTCAGCACTATCGTGTTCCGGTTAGACCAGAGGTGCCCAAACTATTTTTTCTTGTAGACCCCTTTCAATTTTTTTCTGGTTTCCTTGCTACATTTATATCACATTCCCATATTTCCAAATTTTATTCACGCCTACGTAGACCCCCATCGAGTCCCATGGACCCCAGGGGGTCTATAGGGCCCACTTTGGGAATCACTGGGTTAGATGGCAATATACGGCCCCGTAATAACTGTCACGGAGACAACAAATTAGATCTCAGGGGTGGCAACGCATGTGCATTTTGACCTCTGGTTTTTGTGTAGATGTGTATAGGCTGCAGTCATTACTAAACATTCATGTGATCTGCATGGTTGTTTGCCACGTTTGTAACATATAAAAAAAAAGTAAATATTTTCCAAAATCGAGGATTCATTTTCGGAGTCCTTATCTACTACCACTATAATTTTAGTTAACTCATTCATAAAAGAGAATTCAACGATTTTTCTTATTTTTAAAGAAAATGTAACAATTTTAATCTGCAGACCGTACTTCAACGTTAGACAAAGACAACATATTGTTATTATAATTTTATTGCGTTGCATTTTCCAGAAATTAAAAGCCAAATAAGCAAGCTAATTAAGTATGTAATATTTTGATCGATCATATTAATTAAAGCATTAAGGAGTTAAATTAGTTGAGATAATACAATCAAATCAAAGGTTAAGCGTGTGGTCTACACTACTCATTTTAAATTATTATAATTCCTGACATAATTAATTCTTTAATTAACTCGATATGTCACAAAACCAATATTGAGCGTTTTAACCAATAAATCTCATTGTAATAAAGCCTTGGTTGTGAAAAATTATAATGTTATCTAACAGGTAACGAATGCCGTTTTTTTATTGAAAGCGTTTGAAATATTGAGATTTTTCTTCCGTGTGGTAACAAAAAAATTATAGTTATTTTATGGGTATTTCCGCTGAGCTACAATTTCATGAACACAAGACATAAAACCAGTAAAAAACTTATGAAGTTAACAAAATACAGCCTCTACTGTAAAAATATTTTCATCTACTTTAATAGTTAGTATAGTTGGTAATAGATGGCGCTGCTGCTACCATAAAGCAATGCAATAGATGTGAAGGAAAGATTTGACAAATCGGGCAGGGCTTCAGTAGCTCAATTGGAAGAGCGGCTGGACTAGATTCCCAGTAGGTCGCGAGTTCGAGTCTCGCCTGAAGTCAATTTTTTCTTTCCATTTTTCTTTAAAAATAAAATATATTTCACAAGCATGTGTTAATGCGAAATAATATAAAACAACAAATAATCAAGTTTCATGTTTTAATTCTACTGGTCAAATACCTTGGCGGTATCAATATCTATATCTAGTTTTTATCAAGATTTAATGTTAACATGGATTGCCGAATGATCTATACTTGAAATTGGAATAAAAGTTAGCAACTGCTTAAAAGCATTAAAGACTTTAGAAATGGTAGTCATTTCTTAAAAACCATTTATGTGCTATCTATTGCACAATTTTTTTTTTATGTAATGGAAGTGGCAAACAAGCATGCAGTTCACATTGATGTTACGTGATTACTGCAGCCTATAGACACCCACACAAAGACCAAGGTCAAGATGCAGATGCGTTACCACTCCTGAGGCCTAAGGTGTTATGCCTCTGTGCCGTACATTACCACCTGACCAAAACACGATAATGCTGAACACTACCATTTAGCGGCAAGTATATTAGGTAATGCGGTGGTGCCTACGCCCGCGAGCTCCGTCACTGGAGCTCTACCACCAGTATAATATCTGTTTTACTTTTATTTTATGTAATAGTTATTCACTCTAGGTAATTATTGATTTTTTATTGATCCTTATTGACTTTTCGAAAATGGAAGTTAATCTTACTGGAAATACAAAATGTTTTCTTTCTTTCTTTCTTAACGTAACATCACGCCTGTAATCTCCGAAGGGGTAGGCAGAGGTAAATGCATCAGTGTACATGTGGGACTGTCCGGTTCTTCTTCTTTATTATAAATAATGTATAATACGAAATGAATTATGTTTATTTTATTTTTAAAGAAAAATGGAAAGAAAAATTTGACTTCAGGCGAGACTCGAACTCGCGACCTACTGGGAATCTAGTCCAGTTGAGCTACTGAAGCCCTGCCGGATTTGTCAAATCTTTCCTTCACATCTATTGCATTGCTTTATGGTAGCAGTAGCGCCATCTATTACCAACTATGCTAGTTAGGCAACCGATATGATAGACTTTTCAGTTTATTGAATATCGTAAAGAAGTCGCTTTTACCCTTAATAATTGTTTTATATTATTTCGCATTAACACATGCTTGTGAAATATATTTTATTTATAAAGAAAAATGGAAAGAAAAATTTGACTTCAGGCGAGACTCGAACTCGCGACCTGCTGGGAATCTAGTCCAGCCGCTCTTCCAATTGAGCTACTGAAGCCCTGCCCGATTTGTCAAATCTTTCCTTCACATCTATTGCATTGCTTTATGGTAGCAGTAGCGCCATCTATTACTATGCTAGTTAAATATATTTTATTTTTCTTTAAAAATAAAATATATTTCACAAGCATGTGTTAATGCGAAATAATATAAAAGAATTATGTTTAGTTGACATGTTATAGGTAATATTGTATTGAATTTTATTAGATTGTCCACTAACACTTAGTTTATTAAGTCTCTTACTAACAAATAATGAATGGACTTTTGATTATTTGATTAAATGAATAATAATAAAAAGAGGTAAATGCATGCATTCAATCATACATGCAAACACCCACGACTCGCCGGTTACGTTTTGGCCCATGTAACAGGTGGCGAACCTGTTGCCATCTCCGGGCACATTACCAAACACAGGGGTACTGGGAAACTTCCAGAAAATGCAAAAATTCCCAATAGAAGCAGAGATAAAGGATTTTAAATCGTTATCTCTAATATCCCCCCACCCGGGAATCGAACCCAGGACCTCCAGCGTAATAGTAGTGGTAGTTCTTTCTTACACCATAAATTAATCCCTACTAGCAATATGGTAGAACCGATTTAAAAGATAAGTACTTAAGTAGTATACCTAAGTAAGGCATATCCTAAATATCCTTCCATTTTTTTAGAGAAATCTATATTCAAGCTTCTTGATCTTCTTTTTCTTCTCTAGTTCACTTCTATCTGTGGCAATTTGGCAATTTCCGTTTTACTAATTATCCTCATCTTTTTTACTTACCCTTTCAAGTTGATATAGGAAATAAAAATCTTAGAAATTAATCTTTCCCAAGATATTTGAGAATTCTTTTGGTGTTATAAAGTTTTCTTGCTTCATGACCTTCTCTATAAATTATATTTATTTTTTTATATATTTATAATTACACAGTATAATACATAGTTTCGCAGACCAGCTTCACTCCCTTAAACCATTGCTGGTTTATGTGGAACTTAAGAATAAGCAAAATATATGTTTGTTTAACAAAATGTTAATCACGCGCGGATTATTTGAAACAATATAATAAAAAAGAACGTCTAATAATACAGATAGCAGGTGCACAATTCGTTTAGATTGCTAAATATTTTAAGGATGTTAAAAAGAGTAATTATCATGTACCATTTGATTGCTCCGTTTTTCATTATTTTTGAAAGGCATTAGACACTTAGCGTGAACTGCAATCATCGCGAACATTAAAGTTACAATCTCGATCAACCTTCGCTTATAATTTAGTATGTTTCGCAATGTGAACTCCGATTTATTTCGATTGCTTACCGTCTAAACGTTTGTTTGAACATTATTTTATTTGCTAAACTACCTTGGTCGCTTTGTGATAGACCAGTGCAGCTACTTCCTAAGGACTCAACGTAAAATTGGAACTTAATTTTTTATTTTCGGTGATTCGAACTTCGACTTTTAAGGGTTACTTTTTTATTATTATTCATTTATTCAAATAATCAAAAGTCCATTCATTATTTGTAAGTAAGAGACTTAATAAACTAAGTATTAGTGGACAATCTAATAAAATTCAATACAATATTACCTATTACATGTCAATTATACATAATTCATTTTGTATTATACATTATTTACTACTATAATAAAGAAGAAGAACTGGACAGTCCCACATGTACACTGATCCAGCGTTTCCATATAGGATAGTCCGATCTGTCAGCCAATACATACATAGAATGCTGTTAGAACTCCCTTGTACTCGCCGCATCAGTGAAACAATTCTGTGACGAAGAATGGCATGGAAACTGTTGACTGTAAATTCCGTAAACATACTTGATGCACTGCAGTGTTTTGGGAGACCCATCAGCATCCTGAATGCATTATTGTACTGTACTCTAAGGACATTCAGCGTTTTCTTTGTGTACTTGACCCATAAGCTGCACATATAAAAAGTCTGACAGTAGGTGACAGCAATTAACTGATAATTACTTTCGTTTTTGGAAAAAAGGCAAATGCACTGTTTTTTTTATGTAATGAAGGTGGCAAACAAGCATGCAGTTAACATTGATGTTAAGCGATGACTGCAGCCACAGAAAGACTAGAGCTAAAAATGCAGATGGGTTGTCACCCCTAAGACCTTAGAAGATGGTAGAGTTACAAAGTCAGAGCTCGAGTAACCTGTCTGCCGGCAAATGGTAGACTAGTTCAGCACTACCGTGTAGTACCTAATCACCCTGTTATAATTATCACATAGATAAAACAACTTATCCTTCAGGGATAGCAACGCATCTGTAAATTGACAGAATTTGACTGTGTTTACAAGTTGCAATATTAACTTACCATAAATGTGAAGAATACATTTATTTCTCACTGTTCTTTATTTCCTACGAAATGTGTCCTTTTTTAAATACTATCAATTTTTTATATGAACCCCCATGAATTGATCATCGGTCTACATTATACACCTATTTGTATGTTTCAGTTTACTTTGCCGATTTATTATCACTTACATTGTAAATGTAAGCCCTTCGAAAAAAACTGCTTCGTTATGCTTGAGACATGAATCAAAACTGTCACTAAGCGTTTTTGAAATTATACATGTAATCACTCAGCAACATACAAGTATATTTGGCATGTCAACAAATTGGCTCATTTTTTACTATTAGGCCTGATATCAATTATATAGTCAGTTAAATGAAGTATAACATTAATCCAATAACTGATACTGCTCTAAGCGATCGATCTTCGGTATCATATCAATCAATTTTAAACGGAAAATCATCATTAACACATTGGATGTCTACACTACAGGTTGTTGATCTTGTGATTAAAATGAGTTATCATGAGAGATTTTATTTATTTCTTAATTGATTTTAAAAAAAGGTTATATATTCGTTCATGTAAATTAGCCAAATATAACAGACCAGAAATATTTTGTTGTCAATTTAAAGATGCGTTCGATTATTACATAGAAAAATTATATCCATTCATTTAAGAAGTAGGAAACCAATATTATAATATTAGTCTAAAATTTTTGTCATGAAAAAGTTTTTTAAATTTAGTACATGTCCTTTAGTAAATGAGGTGTGTTGATCACAAACTTGTAGTTAGTGTTCTTCCAGTACCTCAGGTTTCAGAAAAGGGGTAATTTGAAATTTTTCATAGAAATTGTCAAATATACTGAGAAAATATTTATACCAAAAAAGAAAACATAACTTCACGCCTGTAACCCCTGAAGGTGTAGGCAGAGGTAAATGCATTATATTTAAACTAAGTATATTTAGTAACACACTAAGCGATAATTATTAGGTACGTATGGGTTAATTAGCGCATCTCTCTCTACGTCAATCCCGACAACATTTAATTTGTTCAAAAATTTTAGTTTTCCCATACATAATTATTTTTTTGTTTTGAACTGGCAACTGCTTTGAGCGTAGGTATGCCACGCACCTTGCCTAGGAAAATTATCGCCACAGGCAGAGGGGCGCGGGGCGACGCAGGGTCAGCAATGATATTTTGAACTTTTGAAAAAAAAATTGTGTATATTTTTTTGGTTATTTATTTATCAAGATTTGTAAAAAGTGATACTACCAAATATTGTTGAGATTTTTGTAGAGGCTGCCTCCAAGAGGTGGTGCGCTAATTTAAATGAACCCTGTATAAGACGATGGTAGGTTGTCCATTCGAACTCAAGTTATAATTCATCATACTTACTCATTCGGGGTTCTCATCCAAACGGCCATGATTAGACATAAAAACGATCAATCAAGTGAGCACGCGCACCATAATGACAGAGCACAGTCCCTAACTAAAATATCGCCTTGAATAGTCGGAAGTGAGCGGAACTGCAAGGTTTTGGCAATGTTTCCATGTTTTCAACTAAATACCTGCATTTGAGAACCTTAGTGGCGTGTCCAAATAATTGATAACGCGTGATGAAAAGCCACTTCAACGACACATGCAACGTATAATCAGGTGTCAGCTCATTTTTATTGAGCTGTCAAAACATAAGGTTATGGAGGGTAGAGATAGGAAAGTCCGTCTCACGCGGATGTTACCACGGTTCCATGCAGAATTTTGTTTTGTGGCATATGTAATTCTAAATTTCTATACGCACGAGCACGTTGCGGTAACCGCCATTGAGTCTAGCAAAAAGCCGTTATCCACCAAACTAAATGCTCCTAAGACATAATGGAAAGGAAATTAGAGGTTGCTGAAAAACAACTGAAAGCAAAATGTTTTAAACTAGAATTGTCACCATTGACCATCATTGATGTAAAATTCGTTCTGGTGGTTATATATGTTGCCGTAACTCCTCCTTGATGCATATTCTGGCCTACTAGCTGCTAGAATTATTTCGTTCACTAAACCACCCTTTTGCCTTCCTTTGCGCGCACTGAATGCCATAGGGAATCAGGCAACGGTGCGTAGAGTTACTATGTTACGATTAATTAATGCTTATCTGTCTTTCTGGAAAACGAACCAAAGGATGTTCATTAGCTCAAACAACGGGTTGATTTCTCCCAATCATACTCTCCATAAGATCTGCTAACGAGGAAATATTAGGTCACACACAACGACTCGGAGACGCCTACGCCTAAACTGATTGATTGTTACAGGTATTTTTCTATATCATACCTACTCCCTCGGAATAAAAACCCCTCATTAAATTTTCTTACTTCACACACTACCACCATTGTGTGATTTAGAACGTACCAGACCCTATTAATCTCAGTATCCATTGAGAAAGACGTATCAGACTTGTGCTACAGAATTGCCTGATGCCAGGAAATGTTCAATAAATGTTCAATGTTGAATTAGAAATCTTATAACGTAGGAGTAAAGTTTATTTTTCGATGCAGATTCGCCTAGGAATGTCCACGCAGGACCTGCGGTTTCCTACGCATTTATCATCGCTTAGTGCTTACGACACGAAAGGGAAGTTGATTGTGGATCCTAGCGGGAGAACACAATGAGAAATGCTTGTGTTGAAATTAATCATACTATGCGACGAATAAAAGCTAAGCGAGTATCATTAAATGGTGGTAGACCTCCAGTGACGGAGCTCGCGTTGTTACATCTCTGTGATAGCCATAACGGGGCCATATATCATGTTAATCTAACAGGAACACGATAGTGCAGAACACCCTTTGGCGAAAAATAGATTAGGTAATGCATTAGTGCCTATGCGCTCGAGTTCATGGACCAAAACTCTACCACTAGTAAAAGTTGGTAGAGCTCCAGTGACGAAGCTCGCGGGCGTAGGCACCACCGCATTACCTTATATACTTGCCGCTAAATGGTAGTGTTCAGCACTATCGTGTTCCGGTCAGGTGGTAATGTACGGCCCTGTAATATCCGGCACAGAGGCATAACACCTCAGGCCTCAGGAGTGGTAAACGCATCTGCATTTTAACCTTGGTATTTGTGTACTATAGGCTGCAGTCATCACTTAACATCAATGTGAACTGCGTGCTTGTTTGCCACCTTCATTACATTAAAATATAGATTCTAGATAAGATAGAATAAAGCTCATTAAATGCCTATTCGTTGCCTAACAAATACATAGCCTCGTAACAAATGAACATTCTAAACGATTCTATTTCCGTTGTCAAACTGTTTATCTTACGGAAGAGATGAAATCAATGGAAATATCGAGCAAAGGCCTATATATCGAAACGAGTCGCGAACAATAACGACAACTGTTGAAACATTAATTAAGCGGTCACACCTTCAAATTAGGCAAAGCTTTGGTTTCCTGGAAAGCGTCGGCTCTTATTAATTGACTTGGATAAAGATAAAGGAAATCTCTGGCTTCGGTTTTTTTTTAATGTATGTAGTGGCAAACAAGCATGCAGTTCACATTGATGTAAAGTGATGACTGCAGCCTATAGACACCCACACAATGACCAGAGGTCAAAATGCAGATGCGTTGCCACTCCTGAGGCCTAAGGTGTTATGCCTCTGTGCCAGAAATTACAGGTCCGTACATTAACACCTGACTGAAACACGATAGTGCTGAACACAACCACTTAGCGGCAAGTATATTAGGTAATGCGGTGGTGCCTACGCCCGCGAGCTCCGTCACTGGAGCTCTACCACCAGTAAGTATAAAATTATATATAAACTACTGAATTCTTAACTGCCTTGTAGTAGCATGCCACTACTACTACACTGGAGGTTCTGAGTTCTATTCCCGGGTCAGGGACTATCAGAGATAACGGTTTGAAATCCTTTATCTTTGTTTCTATTAAGATTTTTCAATTTTCTGGAAGTTTCCCAGTACTTCGGAGTTTGGTAATGTGCCCGGAGATGGCAACAGGCTGGCCACCTGTAACATGGCCAAAACGTAACCGGCGAATCGTAGTTGTTTACATGTATACTTGAATGCATGAATTTACCTCTGCCTACCCATTCGGGGATTACAGATGCGAAGTTACGGTTCTGAATTCTAACGAGACTACTAGTTTTTTTATGTAATAAAGTGGTAAACAAGCACACAGTTTACATTTATGGTAAGTAATACTGTAGGCAATAAAAATCTAAACAAAACCAGAGATTTGCAGATGCGTTGCCACTCCTGAGGCCTAAGGTGATGGAAATTACAGGGCCGTACATTACCACCTGACCGGAACACGATAGTACTGAATACTACTTAGATTGATTAAAGTACTGTACTGGTGGTAGAGCTCCAGTGACGGAGCTCGCGGGCGTAGGCACCACCGCATTACCTAATATACTTGCCGCTAAATGGTAGTGTTCAGCACTATCGTGTTCCGGTCAGGTGGTAATGTATGGCCCTGTAATTTCCGGCACAGAGGCATCTTAGGCCTCAGGAGTGGTAACGCATCTGCATTTTGACCTTGGTCTTTGTGTGGGTGTTTATAGGCTGCAGTTATCACTTAACATCAACGTGAACTGCACGCTTGTTTGCCACTTCCACTATATAAAAAAAAAAAAAAAAGAAGTATAACAGTAAGTTAAGGCAGTAATCTTATCTAATTGCCTTATCGTATTTTTTGCAATATTTATAACAGAAATTTTTAATTATCTTCTAACATTTTTTATATAATATTAAGTACTTATGTTAAATTATAATTTGCATAAATACCTTGATAGGATTATAAAATGGTGGAGATATATTATCGTAACTATTTGTACTAAACTAGTAAGAAAATGTAGCTAGGTATGCTTATTAAAAAAAAATAAGACTAAAATGCAAGTCGTCGTCTTGTACCGTGGGTGATCCGTAAGTAAAAATATTTTTATTATAAGATGTAGATGTACAAATAATTACAGTTCCCGCAATTTTTCCTTTATTATTGCTACAAGACGTTGCTTCGTACTAAATTTCAAGATTCTGAGTTCACGGGAAATACTTGTAGGTTTTGATACCCTTGCGAGTTGCAAAAAATTATGGTATAAAAAGCTGTATCTTATGATTGCGTTGGCTTAGAAGTTAATTTTTTTACAGCTCCAAGGGACAGTAGACCTGAGTATTTGGTATACATTTCAGCTTCATATCTCTTCACGTTCCTGAGAAAAAGAGTCTTGACAGATGGACGGACGGACGGACGGAGAACAAAGTAATCCTATGGTTCCGTTTTTTCATTTCGAGGTACGGTACCCTAAAAATAAGAAAGCCTAACCCATTATGAGTCAAATTTCGTTAAATCCCATCCTGGTGAGCTCTGACGTCCTAAAAACAACCCCTACGAAATACGCTGCACTTTTTTTTCTTAAGATTTAGTGATGAGTGATTTAGATTAAGTGAGACTTTACTTTTCTAAATAGATATACCTATCTCGTTTTTGTAGGAAACCACGGCTTAAACACGTATTCGCTTACGTCGAACGACCGTTTACAAGTTCATGAATAAGCCAAAACAGGTTTATTTTATAAGTAAATGCTTTTTTGATAGTCGCGATTTTAATACCGTGTCATTAATTAAATGCATCTGTATTTTAAATTTACTCTCCTACTTCCTTCACTATAATTATGTATTATTTTTTCAACGAATTTTGGAGTTAACTCCTTTGAGTTATGTACAAGGCCCGGGTACGGACATTTTATGAGGAGTAAAATCAAGTGTAACCATAGTATACTACTACTATATTAATAAGTTAGGTTCCCACTGAAGAATCATTTCGTTCATACAGATATGCTGCAAACGTAATTTTTACGCATATTTATAATCTAGCTACAGAATACATACCCACTAGGTTGCCTATAAAAAAATGGAAGCAAATATTTTTTTTTTTTGGGAAATATTTTTTTTTAATTTGTTTTTTCAATAAAATATCGTCTACCTCACGGCAATATGTATAAAGACTCTGAAAAACGTATGCCGTTGCGCACTTGGCCGCCCCTACGTAGATATTTTCGTTCCGCCCCGATAACTTTTTACGTCCAAGACGTAAGTAGGTACATGTTTTATTTATATATCAAATCAAAGCTATTTTTTTTCTTATTAATATGGTATACGGGAGCCAAATCAAATTGGCCGCAAATAAGAGTTACTGGCTGTTAAAGACAAAATAATTTAATTAAAAATACTTGCGGCCAAATTTTGATAGGCAACCTAGTGGATATATTATATATATTCTCTAGAACTCTAGATTATAGAGTTGTGTAAAAATGAGGTTTGCAGCATATCTGGATGAACAAAATGATTCTACAGTGGGATCTTAACCTATAAATAGATACATAAGTTTGTACATATTTTTCAGATATGGTGACGGATATATCATTATTTCGGATTTTTACATTATCATATTATATATATTTGTAACTAATACACAGTTAATTTTAGCTGCATTCTCTTGATAAACAAGAGATATAGGTTTCTTATTAGTATGGTAAAAAATTGTGATAAAACCATTGAACTACATTACTAGCGTATGAATATAAACGTCTTATTTGGACTACACTGATATCCGAATGTAGGTATCCGATATTTTTATTTCGGTTAGGCCTCAAATTGGATTATAGCGATCTAAGGGGTGACGGCGACTGTGGGGCGGGCGACTATGAAATTCGGAATTTGAACCTAAACCTTATTGGACACAACAACTCTCACGTTCAGTGGTGGTGGTGGTGGCTGAAAGACGTCTTGCTCTGACACAATTCAGGAAAAATCCTATACCTGGCAATTGGAGAATTTTACAGCAGAAAATACAGGAATCACAGTTACTTACTCGACGGAGCAAGAGAAAGTCATGGCAAGATTTTTGTAGTAGTATTGAAAGTGTGTCGTCTTCAGGTGAGATGTGGACGCGAATGAAATGGCTCAAGGGGTACAATTTACCGAAATTCGTTGTAGACCGCGATAATATGATATCTTTACTATGTAGCTTAACACCGGATTTTGTCATACCCTGTGAGCCCACTTTTCAGTCGTATAATTCACAATTGAATTCACCAATAAAATTAGCGGAGTTGAAAAACTGTATGAAAAAAAAAGACACTGCTCCAGGAATAGATTAAATTTCATACTCGATGTTAAACAATATGCCAGAAGTAGGTAAGATTACTCTAGTTTCATTATATAATCGTTTTTTGACCAATGGTTTCATCCCGATACAATGGAGAAGCGTCAAAAATGTTCCAGTACCCAAACCGGGCCAAGATTCTCAATCTGCATCTGGATACAGACCGATTGCATTAATTTCTTGCGTTTGCAAATTATTACATCCACATACACCACTGCACGTAATGGAGAGTGAATTGTGTCTTGCACCTTTATCCATAAGAAGAAAGTACCTGGGGGGCAAGTTTTGGCTTAAATGTAAATCATTTGAAGATAATAAAACTACAGAAATTATACAACAACTAAGCAGTAAATGTAATGGTGAATACTGGAGAAATAAGAAATTACCTTTGTTAGTTAATATGCAGAGAAATTTAAAACATCTTCGAGGAGCGTCTAGGAAAAAATTGCATATTCACTCTTCATGTACGTGGAGTGATGCACATGATTTCATAATATTGTCACTAATGTTCAAGGGTTAAGTAAATCAAAAAAAACATTTGATGCATCGAGTCTTCTAAATGTATGTCAGTCATACTTGAATACCGAATATAATTTATGCTACAAGATTTTTACTGATGGTTCTAAAGATGAATCAGGATCTGGAGCGTCTGTTGTTGATCCACAGATAGGAATAAAAATTAAGTTTAAAATTGACTTGAATATCACCGTAATGCATAGTGAGTTGATTGCTATATCGGAATCGTTAGCTTACTTATTGTCGTGTGACGGCAAGGATTTTGTTATCTTGTCCGACTCAAAGAGTGCATTCCTACATCTGGCTCGAATAACCTCGAACATTCGAGGATATCCGATAGCCTATACAATCTTGGAAACGATCAGTAAACTTGTAGGCTCCTTTCCCACATTTTACACAAATATTAATTATACAAACATTATATTCATACCAAAAACTGTAAGTGTTTATGTTATATACCTTTACACCATCTACATTACATACACCTCCTCCCGCTAAACTGGTGGTGAGAAGGTTGCTTCCAATCACGTCGGGGGTCACCACTGTGGAGGAACGGGTGGAAGTGTTCCTCCGGCGAAAAGGGAGGATCCCCGACCAGGCGCTACCACCTCGCGAACACATATGAAAACCTCACAGTACTTTTCTAGTACGGTAGATGGCGTGCATGCGAATTACATCGCACATACGAAGATTTCTCAAGAGTTGGCATATATACAACTTCCCAACGTCAATTGTTGGGCCGCGGCCCGCCAGGCGCTACCACCTCGCCTGGTCGGAGGATCCTCCCTTTTCGACGGAGGAACACTTCCACCCGTTCCTCCACAAACTTAAGGCTCAGTATTAAAAAAATGTTCTGCAGTGGATTCCCTCTCATATCGGCATTTTGGGTAACGAGGAGGCGGATATATTGGCAAAACAAGCAATAAACGATGGTATACCTTACGACTGTACACCGCTACACAATGAAGCATTAATTGAGCTTAAAAAAAAATGCAAACAGGATTGGCAGGAATACGAACGACGAACGATCCAAATATAAAGGTATTTGGTACAAAACAATACTTTGTTCGCTTCCTCGTTACCCTTGGTTTGAACAAATTAATATGAAAAGGGAGCATATTGTTAAATTGTTAAGACTACGGTCCGGTCACATACCATCTAATAAGTTCAATTTTCTTATGGGTATTTCAACCACACTACCTCCACATTCCATTAATAGATGATGTATATCACTTATTAATGGAATGTGTGCGGAATGAATGGGTTCGCCCGCCGATCCTTTTAACTTGTAATGTTGGTATTGTATTGTGTAACACCTTACTATCCAACCCACTATCAGCAGAAATTATGTGGCTAGTTAGGATGTACCCATAACAATCGTTATTTTTATGTATTTTAGTTTTAGGTATTATTGTTTTGCTTTTCTGTACTGGGGTGGCATAGTCAACTTATGACTAAACTCCCAGGAATAATGGTTCAGAATTAAAAAAAAAATTGCCTTATTACACGACACGGTATCCAGGGTCCGGCAGAGTGGGCGTGGCTTCGCACCTGGTTGCCGCTTATTACACTTACGGGTACCTTCATTAAGAATCTATGCCAGAGAATATGTAATAATGTCTATGCGCTAAGATCGCGCCGCGCAGCATACTATACCGCTGACATCCAGTTCGAGGCCTTACGGTTACGGATAGATATAATCCGGATATCCGTTTTCGGTTACGGAGTTCCATAGCATCCCTAGTGGCAACGCTCTGCTTCTAGTGTTCACTACTTTAGAAGCCCTACCACCAATACTTAATTGGGTATTTAATAGTCCATAAAACAATTTAGTGCGTAATAAACTTGTATTAAGTAATTAAATGTAAACTAAACTATCTGTGAATAATTTAATTTACTTTTCTACTTCCTTTATGAGGCTGATTATAATTATTTTCACCTGAACTAACGTGGATATTATAAATTAAGGACATAGTTGTTTACTATGTCTATGTTTTGTTATAAAAATAAAGATTTAGTCTGATTTTTTCAGGTAATGGTATAATAATGGCAACCCTTGAAACGTCCTTCTGGGCACGAGTCTCTACCTCCTCATATTAATTTATAAACAAATCCAAAAATCTAAAAAAAACTTATAACAAAATAGTATATATAGGTAAAAGAATTAGAGACATTGTTTGTCGTTCACTAGCAGAGCATTACATAATTTAATCTGAAGGATATATCTACATCTATAGACTAAACATAAGTTAAGATAAAAAATATGTTTAAGATATGATTATTAATAATATTTATAATTGTTTAAACATTACTGGCAAAACGTAATTATTTAAAAATTCACTCCTTTTTGTCTGTCTGAATACAAGTTCCTCAATTAACACCTTTTTTGTTCACTCTATTCTGGGCCAATGTTAGAAAATTCTACACGTCTACGTTTATAATTAAAACAAAAACTAAATATGCAAGGTGAATTGGAACGAATCACCGTATGATAAACCAAACATTTGCATCATCCTCATAAGCTGCGCCTTGCACTTTTTGTGATAAGGAACCCTAATCGAAAATGCGTAAGATGCACGTGACCAGAATTGTGTGCGCCTACTTTTTGGGGACCCGATGACAGCAGCATTGTGATGATGGTGGTAGTGGTGGTGGTAATATTCAATATTCACAACGTTAATATTCAAGGTTTTGCTTCTGCCGGCACTTCCGGAGTGCAACCCGTTGTTTTTTTTTTACACAGATCGCATTATGACTTTACTTTAGATAAGAGTCGAACTTTCAATTTGGCTGTTCCGATTTACACTGAGATTAATGCGATAGGGCTGTGCTGGGGAATTCTTGTCGATTTGGCGAGGCGATTGGCGACAATAAAAGGCTTTCAGCCTAAACCAACAGCCTATAAACTACGTGTTCGTCTGCTGGCATTGGAGTGTTGTATGGGATCATTAATCGCGGCGATTACCAACGTGGTGTTATCGTTTAGGTAGAAGTTCTACAATAGAAAGTAAGGGTTGGCAATACTGCACGCAAGCCAAACCCATGGGGATCCCGAGTTAGTTGAAGCCCTGCTGGCAAACGCCATCTCGACTAGGTCCTCCTCTACCAGCGTCGGTCTGGTCATGTCTGGACCAGACCGACGCTGTTAGAGGACCTCCAGAAGATCCAAAAAAGACATCCAAATGAATCCACTCGAAAAGAAATACAGTATCCAAAAATAAATATTGCACATCGACCTTAGGAAGAAGATTTCGGCTTATTTCGGGTCTGTAGAGCGTTATCACTTTCGCACCTTACCTTTGTGACGTTTGTCGACCATTTTGATCAATACCGGACTATCAGCGCTTACGTAGGCAGTGTGCAGCAGAGATAACGCTCTACGAAGTCGGAACTAGCCGATTGTCTCTTTCGTAGGCTCGATGTACGAGTACCTACAATATTTCCTGCTGGATACTGTAGGTATACCTAACTTGACTTATTAGATGTCGGCAAAAATATTTTTTACGACATGTGAATCCTATTTCCAATGTTTGCGAAGACGACCCAAATTATTTGTTCAAAACCATCAGATGTATTGACCGTTCTATTTGCTCATGATTCACTTGTTTTTATGACGTAGGCACTATAGGTACTGAAATTGATGATCGGCCACTGGCTCTAAATTCCGCTATGATCAGTTCGAATGTTATTAAGGTTTATTTTCCAAAGATTTAGTAGCTTTGCAAACATTATTAAACAGAAGGTGGTCTAAGTACCTACCTGCTCTTTGATTTTTTTTTCTTTATTTGACGACCCGGTTAGTCCAGCGGTGTGAGATGACCGTTTGATTCGAAGGGTCGCGGGTTCGATCCCCGCACCGGGACAAATATTTGTATGGCCTACAGATATTTGTTTCGGGTCTGGGTGTTTGTGTATGTATTGTATGTGTACAACGGCACCCACGACACTGGTTTATACCTACTGTGGGGCTGTGAGTTTAATCTTACCTCTGAAAATTGACCTCGATGTACTAAAGTACTAGGCAGAACGCTCCCTTTGGTAGTACAGTTCCAGTTTTCAGAAGTCAGTTTGTGACATATTCCTCCTTATGACTTAACAACTAAGGTCTCAGGGGTGGCAACGCATCTGCATTTTGACCTCTGGTTTTCGTGTCTGTCTATAAGCTGCAGTCATAACTTAACATCAATGTGAACTGCATGCTTTTTTGCCATCTTCATGACATAAGAAAAAAATTTAGAAACTATGATGTGTTTTTATAGCAATTTCACAGGTCACATAGGTATTTTTTTAAGTTTGCTGAGCTTTTATAAAAATTAAATTAAAGACTATTCAACATTTCTAAATCATAATTCGCGCATGTATTATACCATTAATTTCAATAGACACTGATTTCCTAAGCACAAATATAATAATTTATTTGCAGTTCAATTTTATCTTAAAACATTTTGATAATACAGATAAGTAGTTTAATATTCATGCATTTAAACTAATCTTGCTAAACTCAACATTTGTATGATAAACATTAAGTTTAAAATAAACCTTAGCATAAAAATAAACCTTTACTGATGGTAGAGCTCTAGTGACGGAGCTAGCGGGCGTAGGCACCACCGTATTACCTAAAATACTTGCCACTAAATGGTAGCGTTCAGCACTATCGTGTTCCGGTCAGGTCCTGGCCCTGTAATTTCAGCCACGGAGACATAACACCTTACGCCTCAGGAGTGGTAACGCATCTGCATTTTGACCTCGGTCTTTGTGTGGGTGTCTATAGGCTGCGGTCATCACTTAACATCAATGTGAACTGCATGCTTGTTTGCCACTTCCATTACATAAAAAAAATGTAGTGGAAAGTGATTTTTCGTGTTGCCTCCAAAACTTCATAAAAACTCCTACTAAAGTCCCCCTCACTTTACTAGACTCATCTCATCATATTCCATAATATATAACCATCCAATCATCGTCATCTTCCATATGCATATTCATTATAAGATATTTAATGAAAAATACAAAAACACAAAAACTACTGAAGATTGGCTTTAAGGACTTGAATCCGTGGCCGTAAAACAAATAAAAAAAACCGTTGGAAGAGAATTCTTCCGCTAGTGCAATCTGGGTTCAATGGCACAACAAAAAAAAACATTTATTATTACCAACGTATTTTTTGTAACAATGTCTTATGACATAGTATAGACTTGATGATAGAGATAATATCGGGGGTCCATATTATCTAATCCATCTTGGCGCTACATATCAGTGTTCAGTACAATTATTTCTAGGTAACTTCACGCCTGTAATCCCCGAAGGGGTAGGCAGAGGTAATGCATGCATTCAATCATACGTGCAAACACTCACGATTCGCCGGTTACGTTTTGGCCCATGTAACAGGTGGCGAGCTTATTGACATCTCCGGGCACATTACCAAACTTCAAGGTACTTACTGGGAAACATCCAGAAAATGATAAAATCTTAATAGAACCAGAGATAAAGGATTTTTACACCGTTATCTCTAATATCCCCCTACTTGGGAATCGAACCCAGGACCCCAGCGTAGTAGTAGTGGCCTGCAACCACTAGGCTATCGAGGTAGTTAATTATGTGTAGGTATATTATAATACCTACATATGATTGTACTGAACTGTACGTCTATATTATAATATTCTTAAGCTTCGCCTTTCTTATAATGTTCGCACAAATCTCTCGATCCTTCGAGACATTTCTGCGGCTATTTTAATCTATTTAAGGTCCACGCAACCTTCACACGAGTGGAATGGCGTCAACACTTATTAGTATGTAGGCTTAACGTGCTAAAATTATTCTAAAAGCAACATTATTTAAATCATTTAAATAATAAAGTCCATGAATTGTTATCAGTTCATTGGTGAAACGAAGATATATGAAAATATTCAACTTCCGAGTCCGATTAAGTAAGACTAAGAACTTTAATTTGAATGAAGGAAGTGGTGAACAAGCAGTATGCAGTTCACATTGATGTTAAGTGATGACTGCAGCCTATAGACACGCACACAAAGACCAAGGTCAAAATGCAGATGCGTTACCACTCCTGAGGCCTAAGGTGTTATGCATCTGGGCCGGGAATGACAGGGCCGTATATTACCACCTGACCGGATTATAAAAGTTAGGTTTAACATTAACAAGCGTAGCTTGGCCAGTTACGGTCAGCAGTTAAAGTTTTGTTAACAATTTTCAAATGATGCAACTGATTTTTTTGCTTAACCGGTACTTTAAGAAAATTATTAGAGTTAAAGTTAGATTATGCAACGCAGCTTTATGTTTTCTTAGATATTGACAGAAATCTAGATCTTAAAGTAGGAAAGTATTTCCGAACCAAATAAAAAATGTACTATCTCTTTACAACAAAGATTATTTCTGTTAACAAGTCCTTACACATATAACGAGTGAAGTGTTTTATTTAAAAATATATATAGTTAATCAATTAAAATTGTGTTGTACCTATTTAAATCGTTAAGCTAATAATAAAAACTCTATACCTGATTTCATACTCTACGTGCCAATGAATAGCATTTATTTTATGTAGTTTTTTTTTAAATAAGTTATTTATAGAAGAATTGCAGTGTGCAAAAATAAATTTACTGCACACATTAAATTATAAGCACCGAGGTCGGTTACCTCCCTTCTTATAATAACTAAAGTAGTCCGTGTAAAATTGATTTAAAACTTAGAAAAAGAAAACATAAATATACATTTTTTTTATTAAATTAGTGCCAGAAATATTCAATCTCATTTTTCGGACATAATTTGTGTTTGTAAACTTTTTTGACAATGCAACTGACAAAGACAAAGCATTCTATAGCTAAAACGTATCTAATGTACGCTTATGAATAAGGGGGTTAGTCTTCAGCACTATCGTTTTCCGAATGGTAATGTATGGCCCCGTAATAACAATCACGGAGACGTAACAACTTCTATCTCAGGGGTGGCAACGCATCTGCATTTTGACCTCTAGTTTTTGTGTAGATATCCATAGGCTGCAGTATTTCCACTTTCTTACATAAAAAAATGATAAATAGGTACATGTATATTAAACTAACAAAGCGGGAAGTTTAGTATGTTACATAGCGAATTTTAATAAGACCTCCATTGCGTTTATGTAATCTCTATCTCGATAATAATAAGTATGAATGTTTGTCAAAACCTTGACAGATCTATAAAAACGCGTATAAGTGTTATATTTATTTATTTATACATTTTTACAACGTGCTAATTTAAAGGTATCAAATTCGGATTATAACTATGATTTAATTACATATATTTATGTAAGTCGGTACCTACTTACTTACAATTTGAGAATTTTTTTTTTATATATGTAAATTTTTGTTTTATAAAGTAAACTATAAATAATAATAATAGTAAAAAACCAGCCAAGTGCACTCTTCGCACTTTTGTTTATAATTATTTATTCAGAATTTCTGTTTTTTGTTTTAATTTAATTAAAATAACACACTTATATTCTGTGAATATTTCAAGGGTCTACCATAATACTTACCGTTATTAATTATTTATTTATTTATTTAATCTTTATTGCCACAAAATACATAATATTTGAGCAAATGGCGGACTTAACGCTAAAAGCGCTCTCTACCAGTCAACCATTGGTAGTGTAGAAAGATTGGTTGGCGGCATTAATGAATAATTAGGAAAAAAAAAAATGACTTAATACATACACTCAACAGTACGTACATATTATAATGAAATATACTTAAATACATATCTAGATAATATTCTGAATTTTATGAATATAAATATAATACTAAAATTATGAAATTATAGTACATAAATATATAGTTAAAGATATATACATATGCTTATAATAGATGATGATTTTGCTGATACTTACTATTTTTGAAAGTATGCTTTGACTCTTTTTTTGAAAGCAGCCTTTGAAGTGAGTCGACGTATATCCTCCGGAAGAGCATTCCACAAACGTACTACTTGAATGCCAAATGAGCTGGATATAAAGCCGGAACGATGAAGAGGGATGGAAAGGATGTTAGAATCACTAGAGCGTAATTGTAGTGAGTGTGAAGATGAAAGATGTTGAAATTTACACTTTAAATAAGAAGGAGTACAAGGATCTGAAAGAATAGAAAAGAGTTGAGAAAGAAGCCGTGTTTGTCTTCGTTGTCGAACTGGGAGCCAATTTAGTTTTGATCGAAATAAAGAGACATGATCAAACTTACGAAGACAAAAGATTAATATCGAGAGAAAAAAAAACATGTTTGTAGCATGAGAGTTTACATTATCACAGATCATGTACCTATCTACTTTTATGGCCGCTATAAAAACAACAACTAAAAACAGAATAAAATAAATGTTTAAGGGGCCCTTAAATATGCATTTATTCTATGTAAGTAAAGCACTTAACGAAATTTAAGTTATTCAATTAAACGATTTAATAATATAGGTACAGAATCCTTGACTTTATGTTCCATTAGTACCTACCTATATCTCTATCTTTACTCGTTTAAAAGATGACGCGGTCTTTAATATTTGATTACTACACTAATTTGTTTTTGGTTTTCGCACATATTTATTAAAGTCGTTGTAAATGTGAAATTTTACAAAAACTTTAACTTTAACAAATATTTTGGTGCAGCCGAACCTTAATCACACTTGCTTTAAAATTACTTAATTACCTACCCAATATCCTTTTACAAGTACCAAACTTTATACCTATAAGCATAAAACGCAATAAATTGGTAAATTTTAAAAATATTGTAAATTTAGTAAATATTAAATATTAGTAAATATTGTACTTACGGATCTATGCACCAAAAATCACCACCATAAAAAAAACACACAAAACCGAATTTCGAACTCAACTGTCACTTTTCCCGCGTAAACCACGACGCGCGCTGTCTATGAATGATTTTTTACTGCAGGTCTATGCACAAAGTCCATGCGCAAACTGCCAGAGTAGTTGTTCAATAGCACTTTATATAGAATCGTTGTGTAATCCATTTATTTTGTCGCCGGTCAGTATAGCACGTGCCGCTCCTTCTTGACCTTTTTTTTTCTAAGTTTTCAGTTTCACTGAAATGTAAAATTTTTATAGGATGGATAATCTATGTGAACATGTACAGTATATTTAGCTACAATTAAAACTGAACTTAACGTTTTTAGTAGCATTCAATTAACGAATGAGTAGGCATCACCGTTAATGTCTGACGAATTCTAGATAGGTAGATAGAATTTGACCTACTTAGTTAGATTTAACATTTAACAGTAGTTAGATTTAATATTTAACAGAATATCCCGTATTTCAGCTTTTCAGCATTATTTTAGGCGTAATTTGATTTTGGTCAAGATTTTGAACTTGAAATGTCGCTGTCCCATATTTTATTTTTATTTTCTAGTGTCTAGGCTATAAATTGTTTAATGACGTCAAAATTTAACTTTAGCCGTTACTGGTCGCGCTGCGCTGTTTAATGTTAAAATTAACCTCAAATCTATCTGTCAAATATTATGATAAGGGCATTTCGACGTGATCTACCGGACATTTCTTCGATGATACGTATCGTCATAGACTTTATTCCGAATTACAAGTCGCGTTTTAAACCGAGTTTGATTTAGGTGCTATCACAGTATTACAAAAAATAAAGTAGTTAACGCTTCTGAAGTTTTGTAAATTGCTGTCTTTACCCATAAAAACGCAAATTAATTAGGGTTATCGCATTTTTATTTACGTTACCTGTTTTATGACTTGTACGTTCAGGAGAGCCATAAAATTTTAAAGTAATAAATTAACACATTAATCAAGTACATACTTATTAGTTTTAATGGCCCAAGGCACAAAAAATGGTCAACTCTACATTTGCTTGAAATAAAATTTTTCCAATCAACCGATCCTATCTATTCGACAATTCGCCCATACACTCATCTATTCTATCTATACTTATAATAAAACTGTAGAAGTGTGAATTCTGTATACATTAAAAATATTAAAAAAAAAATACCAGGGGATGTTACTAGATCGATACCGAACACAGATATGTGATTAGAAAAAAATTGTTTTATATTATTTCGCATTAACACATGCTTGTGAAATATATTTTATTTTTAAAGAAAAATGGAAAGAAAAATTTGACTTCAGGCGAGACTCGAACTCGCGACCTACTGGGAATCTAGTCCAGCCGCTCTTCCAATTGAGCTACTGAAGCCCTGCCCGATTTGTCAAATCTTTCCTTCACATCTATTGCATTGCTTTATGGTAGCAGTAGCGCCATCTATTACCAACTATGCTAGTTAGGCAACCGATATAATAGACTTTTCAGTTTATTGAATATCGTAAAGAAGTCGCTTTTACCCTTAATAATTGTTTTATATTATTTCGCATTAACACATGCTTGTGAAATATATTTTATTTTTAAAGAAAAATGGAAAGAAAAATTTGACTTCAGGCGAGACTCGAACTCGCGACCTACTGGGAATCTAGTCCAGCCGCTCTTCCAATTGAGCTACTGAAGCCCTGCCCGATTTGTCAAATCTTTCCTTCACATCTATTGCATTGCTTTATGGTAGCAGTAGCGCCATCTATTACCAACTATGCTAGTTAGGCAACCGATATAATAGACTTTTCAGTTTATTGAATATCGTAAAGAAGTCGCTTTTACCCTTAATAATTGTTTTATATTATTTCGCATTAACACATGCTTGTGAAATATATTTTATTTTTAAAGAAAAATGGAAAGAAAAAATTGACTTCAGGCGAGGCTCGAACTCGCGACCTACTGGGAATCTAGTCCAGCCGCTCTTCCAATTGAGCTACTGAAGCCCTGCCCAATTTGCCCTGCCTAACTAGCATAGTTGGTAATAGATGGCGCTACGCCCGACGCCCAGCGTCCCGACGCCCAGCGTCCCGACGCCCAACGTCCCGACGCCCAGCGTCCCGACGCCCAGCGTCCCGACGCCGAGCGTCCCGACGCCCAACGTCCCGACGCCTAGCGTCCCGACGTCGAGTGTCCCGACGCCCAGCGTCACGACGCCCAGCGTCACGACGCCCAGCGTCACGACGCCCAGCGTCCGGACGCCCAGAGTCTCGATGCCCAGCGTCCCGACGCCCAGCGTCCCGACGCCCAGCGTCCCGACATCTAGCGTCTCGACGCCCTCGACGCCCAACGTCCCGACGTCGAGCGTCCCGATGCCCAGCGTCCCGACGTCGAGCGTGTCGACGCATTCGACGCCCAACGTCCCGACGCCGAGCGTCCCGACGCCGAGGGTCCCGACGCCGAGCGTTCTGACGCCCAGCGTCTCGACGTTGAGCGTCCCGACGCCGAGCGTCCCGACGCCCAACGTCCCGACGCCCAGCGTCCCGACGTCGAGTGTCGATAAAATGAGAAGCAGAGGTCGCCCGCTTGCTACATGGTGGTCCACTATATCTAAGGACTTGAAACACACCCAGTTGAATGACGAGACAACCCAGGATCCATAATTTCTTACCTTTTAAAGCCGTTCTCGAGACTAGCGAGACTAACGAACAGCAATTGATTTTTGTATATATAGATAGAAGACTAGCTGATGCCCGCGGCTTCGCCCGCGTGGATGTAAGTTTGTAGAAACGCCCAAACGGCGGGCGGTCGTATGAAATTATAAATTGTTTGTGTTATAATTTTTAATTTGGCTAACGTGTTTCTAAGATTCATTAACACAATGTAGGTTATAACGAGTCATATTGGTTAATCTATCTATCTCTCTATAGAAATAAAAATGAATCGCTAAATGTAACTAAGCTCAAAACTCGTGAACAGCTTGACTGATTTTGATAATTGCTTTTTTGTTGTATTCGTAATTTTCGGAGAAAGTTCTTATGAAAAAAACAATATGATACCTAGTTGCGAGGGAAATTATAAATTTAAAACTTCACGACTATATTTAATGCGAGGGAAATTATACATTTAAAACTTCACGACCTATTAACTTTAGTAATGTATAACTAATTGACTTCTAATCTGGCGTAAGGATTAATTAAAAATAACAAATGCTACATTTATGCACCAGTTATTTCCTGATAAATTCACGTCACAAAATCGAGTTTTTAACCTGTATCACCTATTTTAAGATAAGACACTCGGAGAGTTTAAGTATAGTTTATACTGTAGTGTAGTAGATTATATAAGGCACTAGCGGACCGCCCCGGCTTCGCGCGGGTGCAATATTACCTTCATATTCGTCTTAGCGTGCTTATAGCCTAAAGCCCCTCGATAAATGGGCTATCTAACACTGAAAGAATTTTTCAAATCGGACCAGTAGTTCTTGAGATTAGCGCGTTCAAACAAACAAACAAACTCAATTTGAAAACGACTTGTACAGTATCCAACAAGAAATATTGCACATCGGCCTCAGGAAGGAGACTTCGGTTTATTTCGGGTCTGTAGAGTGTTATCTCTTTCGCACCTTACTAAGGTGACGTTTGTCGACCATTTTAATCGGTTTTTTGAAAACTGTGTTGCTGCACGGATGCGAGACGTGGAAGGTCACAAAGGACATCTCGCGCTGACTTCAGGTCTTTGCTAACCGTTGCCTTCGACGTATTCTCGATGTTTACTGTCCCGAGAAAATCTGTAATGAAAACCTGTGGGAGCGCTGCAATGAAGACCCGATCGCCCAGCAGATCAAACGTTGAAAATGGAACTGGATTGGCCACGCGCTCGGAAGGGACCCTGACCACATACCGAGGCAAGCCCTAGACTGGAATCCTCAAGAAAAGCGCAAACGTGGCCGTCCCAAGCAGACCTAGCGGAGGTCTATCATCGCAGAGGCGGGGAGCATAGGCAGGACCTGGAGTGAAACTGGAAGTAGAGTTCTAGTGTAGGACCTAGCAGTGTCTGGTCAAAACCCCACAAAGTTATGCTTTCAGTTTTTGAAAATATAGGTACCTATCATAAATCAATATAACTAGTTCGAACTGAATTTCGTTGAAAGTTTTCACTAAGTATATATAGGTATATGTATACGTATGTTTTTTTAGATTTTTCAATCTCTTATTTAAAAAGTTAGTCTGCATACATTTGTCCACTTTGGAAGCGTGTATCTTCCAAACGATTCACTTTTGAAAAAAAAAATGTTTTAGAAACCGCAATGTCATATTCGAAGACCTTGTTAGACCTAGACATCACACACGTACCTACAGGTGACCGACCGCCTAACTGTAATGCTTTTGTTTATGACGTTATCTTGTACGTTTCGTACCGCCTATTTTTTTTATTTTTTTTTACTGTAATCGATATGGCAACCAAGCATGCAGTTTACATTGATGTTTAGTGATGACTGCAGCCTATAGACTTCCACACAAAGACCACGATCAAAATGCAGATGCGTTACCACTCCTGAGGCCTAAGGTGCCTCTGTGCCGGAATTACAGGGCCGTACATTACCACCTGACCGGAACACGATAGTGTTGAACACTACCATTTAGCGGCAAGTATATTAGGTAATGCGGTGGTGCCTACGCCCGCGAGCTCCGTCACTGGAGCTCTACAACCAGAAAAAATAAAATTGTTTATAATGGCATCGCTATTACGCATATTGCCAGTGTCAAGTAAAACGATATTTCGTATTCGTAATAAGCAGCGTAAAAGCAGTAAAAGTCAGAGCCAGTCAGTCAATTGTCAGTCAGTCAGTCAGAGTCACAGTCAGTAATTCGAGTAAAGTGATGGCTACTTTACCAGAACATTTACAATGAAGTTTTGGAGGCAACTTGAAAAGACGTGTTTTAGCACTGTTATTTTGTGTGGCCACGGCACGGGGAATACGATATTCCCCGTGGTACCACCAGTGTAACCAACGGTGTGACCACGGGGAACGCACCTTTTATTTCACTATACACAGGCACTGTAATAAACCTATATCAAACAAAATGCCACCAACCTTATAATGCACCGAGAAAATGAAATAAACTAAGAGCACCACACGCCTCAACCCAAACCTCAAGGTTCCCGCCAAAACCGCCCTCATACTGCCTATTTACTCCAGCTACGAATGAAAACACTTCCGTTAGGCAGTACGAAACTGACAAGATGACGTCATAATCGAAAGCTAAATTAGAGTTAGGCGGTCAGCCTCCAGGTTTAATGAAAAAAGTTTTGGAGTAAAGTGGATGTGACACACGGACAAACGGAGGGACGGACTGATAGAGGACTATTATTAATTAATTTCAACTTGCATAACATTAGAAAATAAAGCAGATAGAAAAAATCAGTAACTAAGCAGAAAGACCTACTTTGTGTCAACCCGCCGGCGGGCTGCTAAACAAGGTCATCTACGTGTTACTTACCTACCTACAGTTATTTTCAATTAAAAATAGGAATAATAAAAAGGTTAGAGTAGAGAACGCCTGCTGAGCGAAGTAACACAATAAATATGGGCAGGAAATATAATAGAGATTCATTCATACGTTCTCGTAATAAAGGCAATTAAAGTCCATTTCTGAAAATCTCTTGGTCACCGCGGGAGAGTACCTAGTCTGTTGTACTTTCGACTTCCGCCATATTGTTTTACGTCACTCGATACAAGATTGTGGGATGAAACAAGCGGAAAACAGCCAGCTACCAACATTAAAAAATATTGTATTCACTTCTCATGATTCGATGATAAGCTTCGGGGCACTTTGCCTCGGCATCTTCTGCTCCTATAAAAGCAAGAGCAACTCGGCCTACTGGTCGCGGCGAACCGGAGGCAATTATTACATATTCTCTGCCGGAGGGGAGTAGCCATAGCATTTATTGCCGATGCAAAACAGTCTGTCATTTTTTGCGGGGGAAAATACGTGTGACACGCACTACAAAAATCGTCTATTACTACGAAACATACACCTCGACTTTAACAAAATACATAAACAATTTCACGCACACATTTAAATATCTGGGCGACAGGCATAGGACCATTAGGTCTTGTACTTTCACAGAGGGGATAGCCTGCATATGGTTAGTTACTCTCCTCCGGTCCGCCGCGGCCGGTGGCGCGTGTTGCTCTATGCGGCAAAGCAGTGTTCACATCCCAACTACATTGTAATAGTGGTATAAACACTGTAATTTGATCATTTTTACTACCTACTGTCTCTCTCCGGTCGTTCCCTCGTGATCATTCTGGCATCACTCTCGATCGGACGAACTGTCTCCATCGATCTCCGGTCTGCGGCCATTTGCACCGTGGTGTAAAAAAGCGATGCTGGGTTGTCCTTGAGCTGATCAGACTCTTGAGCAGCTCCATCTGGTTGGAGATCGGCCTCTAGCCATTTCCCCCTCAGCATTTCCCACAACAATAAGTGTCTGCAGGCTATTTTCTCCGCGTCTATCTATATGACCAAAAAAACACGATCCGGCGAAGGCACACAGTCGGGTATGTGACATTAAGGTGCGATAAGATTGAGACCTACATTGGTTGTTTACCATTTACCATTACAATGTGGTATTTTTTTATGCAATGAAAGTGGCAAACAAGCATGCAGTTCACATTGATGTTAAGTGATACAGCCTATAGACACACGAAGACCAGAGGTTAAAATGCAGATGCGTTACCACTCCTGAGGCCTAAGGTGTTATCCCTCTATGCCAGGTACAGGGCCGTACATTAACACCTGACCGGAATGCGATAGTGCTGAACACTGCCATTTAGCGGCAAGTTTATTAGGTAATGCGGTGGTGCCTACGTCCGCGAGCTCCGTCACTGGAGCTCTACCACCAACACACCGCGGACACTCCGCCAAAATTCCATACAAATGCTTAATTTGGTCTCTATTACACAGACATCAATCAGTGACGTGTAAATACACGTTTTTTCAGACGGTCAATCTGAACAACTTTCAGTCTTTCATTAAGGAACGTACTTTGCAAAAAAGAGATTTCACACAATTTAACATATTCATTTTTGTATGAAATAGCTCATATTTTTTTGCGATCTTAGGATTTAATTACTAAATAAAAAGTCAATTATATCAATAGAAAGATAGAAAACGTAACAAACACTATTACCATAGAATTATAACGATTATACCTCTTTGTGTACGGCCCTGTAATTTCCGGCACAGAGGCATAACACCTTAGGCCTCAGGAGTGGTAACGCATCTGCATTTTGACCTTGGTCTTTGTGAGGGTGTCTATAGGATGCAGTCATCACTTAACATCAATGTGATCTGCGTGCTTGTTTGCCACTACCATTACATAAAAAAATATATCACAGACACTACTTAGGTCACAGGGGTGGCAGCGCATCTGCATTTTTCCTCTGGTTTTTGTGTAGATGTATAGATAGACATCTCCTATCTACATAGGCTGCAGTCATCTCTTAACATCAATGTGAGCTGCATTCTTGTGTGCCACCTTCCTTACGTAAATAGGTATCTACGTCAAATCTAGGTTATTGGTTATACAAAACTAATTACAAAAAGCACAATATATTTCATACGGGTTGATAATTTATTCATTTATGTGATATGATTTTCCCTGTATTACTCACAAGCACGTGGTAAATTATTTTGATAGAAATACCCCGACTGTTAAGGCCATTGTCGTACGAAATATAAAAAAAAAAACAAACGGGTGCCGTGCGTCGTTGGTCTGAATTAAATTTATTTTCATGCGCGCTTTTTCTCGTGAAAACTTATAAAAGCCGACGACACTCCTCTCTCCCGTTCACTCAAAAAATGACCCGCATCAGTTTCTATAAGGTTGTTCCATAGAGCAATACCGGAGGGAAGTAGCCAAATGCAGTCTTTCCCCTCTGTCAAAGTACAAGCCCAAATAAATAAATAAAATAAAATACGCTTACACTCACAGCCCCACAGTAGGTATAAACCTGTGTCGTGGGTGCCGTTGTACACATACAACATATACACAAACACCCAGACCCGAAACAAATATCTGTAGGCCATACAAATATTTGTCCCGGTGCGGGGATCGAACCCGCGACCCTTCGAATCAAACGGTCATCTCACACCACTGGACTAACCGGGTCGTCACTGGTGGGACCAAATGGGTCTATAGGTGTCGCCTAGATGTTTAAATGTGTGCGTGATATTGTTTCTGTATTTTGTTAAAGTCAAGGTGCGAGTTTCGTAGTAATAGACGATTTTTGAAGTGTGCGTGTGTGTCGCACGCATTTCCCCCCGCAAAAAATGACAGACTGTTTTGCATCGGTAATAAACGCTTTGGCTACTCCCCTCCGGTCCGCCGCGACCGGTGGCCCATGTTGCTCTATGGGTTGTTCGCTTATATTCCGTTCCCTCAGAAGATGTCCCGCATTCATTTTCTATAATACTAATAAAATAGGTTGTTCTCTAAAATAGGGGAGTCACCGTCTACGCTTGTTCGACATACACACGTGCAACAAGTCATACAACTCATACATTAACTGATACCTACCAGATAACCCGTTAAGCGGAAAACGTAGTACATCCAGTTCTCATTCATGAATATTGAATCATGCGTACCTACTTTATACGTCATGTGTTATTATTTATAAACAGCGCCCCGTAGTACGATCTTTCATTATACACACTTCCTGACTGAGTGATTGATTGATTCTGATTGACTGAGTGATTGATTGACTAAGTGACAGACGGACAAACAACACAGCCGAAACTACTATTCGTAGAAAGCTGTAATTTGACGTGTACCTACCATCGAAGAAGTTTCCGGTGATTTAAGATCATTGTGATGACTGCAGCCTATAGACACCCACACAAAGACCAAGGTCAAAATGCAGATGCGTTACCACTCCTGAGGCCTTAGGTGTTATGCCTCTGTGCCGGAAATTACAGGGCCTCGTTAATTACTGCAATTGCAACCACGAGTAACAATAATGGTTATATATAGACACGCCTCATGTTCCGTTTAAACCAGTGATTCCCAAAGTGGTCCATATAGACCCCCTGGGGTCCATGGGAGACTCGAAGGGGTCTACGTATATGCGTAAATAAAAATGGGATATATGGGAAAGTGATATAAATGTTAGCAAGGGGGTCCACCGAAACCAGAAAAAAATTGAAAGGGGTCTATTAAGAAAAATAGTTTAGGAACCTCTGGTTTAAACAATATTTTAACGTATTTTATTTTTAAAGAAATATGGAAAGAAAAATTTGACTTCAGGCGAGACTCGAACTCGCGACCTACTGGGAATCTAGTCCAGCCGCTCTTCCAATTGAGCTACTGAAGCCTTGCCCGATTTGTCAAATCTTTCCTTCACATCTATTGCATTGCTTTATGGTAGCAGCAGCGCCATCTATTACCAACTATGCTAGTTAGGCAACCGATATAATAGACTTTTCAGTTTATTGAATATCGTAAAGAAGTCGCTTTTACCCTTAATAATTGTTTTATATTATTTCGCATTAACACATGCTTGTGAAATATATTTTATTTTTAAAGAAAAATGGAAAGAAAAATTTGACTTCAGGCGAGTCTCGCCTTGATAATATATTTCACAAGCATGTGTTAATGCGAAATAATATAAAACAATTAATATTTTAAGGTGTTTAATGAATCTATACTTACTAATAGTATAAAGCTGAAGAGTTTGTTTATTTGTTGACTTGAACGTGCTAATCTCAGAAACTACTGGTCCGATTAAAAAAAATCTGTCAGTGTTAGATAGCTCTATCGAGGAAAGCTTTAGGCTTCCTCTTCGATCCAGTAGGGAAACGCCGAGCATAGCCCTCTCCATTGACCGCTGAGTCAATAAATGGTCTCTATACTGCCAGATGCAGTAAACAGTATCAGGCGGAGACCATAGTAGACTTTAAAAATAGAGATGTGCGAACATGTGAGACGTATCTAATGTAATATTTCGCGGGACTAAGCCTGGAACAAGATATTTTTAAAAAGTTATTGTAACATTTCACATCCTTCTCTGACTTAAATAAATCTTTTAAAGTATACCAACTGACTATTAATCCCTACTAGTCCCTACTTCCCTACTATTTTTTTTTTAAATATGTGTAGACCAACGTTCGACCACCAACTCACCTGATGGGAAGTGAAGATGTAGCACGTTGGTCTAGGAAGTACCTATTCATAATTGTTTTATATTATTTCGCATTAACACATGCTTGTGAAATATATTTTTATTTTTAAAGAAAAATGGAAAGAAAAACCTTGCCTAACTAGCATAGTTGGTAATAGATGGCGCTACTGCTACCATAAAGCAATGCAATAGATGTGAAGGAAAGATTTGACAAATCGGGCAGGGCTTCAGTAGCTCAATTGGAAGAGCGGCTGGCTAGATTCCCAGTAGGTCGCGAGTTCGAGTCTCGCCTGAAGTCAAATTTTTCTTTCCATTTTTCTTTAAAAATAAAAAAAGTACCTATTCACTCTAGATTTGAAGATGCCCAGGTTGTAGTTTTTTGGAAACAATGAAGCCGGCAAAGTATTCCATAACTTAGCTGTACGTAGGTATAACAAATGTACAGCCGAAACGCTTCGTTCTAATTTGTGGTATGTACTATCCCTACTTTAATATTATAAAAAGACGACCCAGTTAGTCCAGCGGTGTGAAACCATCGTTTGATTCGAAGGGTCGCGGGTTCGATCCCCGCACCGGGACCAATATTTGTATGGCCTACAGATATTTGTTTCGGGTCTGGGTGTTTGTGTACGTGTTGTATGTGTACAACGGCACCCACGACACAGGTTTATACCTACTGTGGGGCTGTGAGTGTAAGCGTATTTTATTTATTTATTATTTATATTTATTTATTATTTAATTGCGAAAGTAACTCTGTTTGTCTGTCTGTCTGTCTGTCTGTCTGTTACCTTTTCACGTCCAAACGACTGAACCGATCTTAATGAAATTTGGTACGGAGATAGAGTTGACTTTGAGGAAGAACATTGGCTACTTTTTAATAAACGACATCCACGCGGGCTATGCCGCGGACAACAGCTAGTAAAATATAAAATATTTCTACATCAAGTTCATGTAAGGTATTTCCCAGTTAACCCTCTACTTATAAATTAGGTAATTCACTTATTAATTTTAATAAAATTGATAGGTCAATTTAATAAAATAGGTTATTGACTTATCAATTTAAACAAAGAAAGTTCAAGGAAAAAATCACTACGCCGTGTTTACGCGGGGTATTTCCCACTCGTTGCGGCGGTGGCAAACAATGTTGTATGACTGCATATTTCACCCATCACGAGTGCATCCTGTGTTTACCTATTGTACTTATAATATTAAAAAGCTGAAGAGTGTGTTTGTTTGTTTGAACGCGCTAATCTCAGGAACTACTGGTCCGATTTGACAAATTATTTCACAGTGTTAGATAGCCCATTTATCGAGGAAGGCTTTAGGCTATATAACATCACGATAAGACGAATAGGAGAGGGTGGGTAATATTACACCCGCGCGAATCCGGGGCTGGCCGCTTGTTACAACATAATCATGGTGTCTCGGTTAACGAGATAATCAGTTCTAGATATGTATTTGCTTGAACTGAGAAAGATATTGAAGACTTAATAATTTACATTTGATTGGAGGAATACCTATCTCTGGCTAAAATTAAATTAAATTAATTAAATTAAATTAGCCTTTATTTTCGAAAGGAAAAGAGCATAATTTACAATTACAAGAAATTTAAAATTAATTTTTTTTTACTGGTGGTAGAGTTCCAGTGACGGAGCTCGCGGGCGTAGGCACCACCGCATTACCTAATATACTTGCCGCTAAATGGTAGTGTTCAGCACTATCGTGTTTCGGTCAGGTGGTAATGTACGGCCCTGTAATTTCCGGCACAGAGGCATAACATCTTAGGCCTCAGGAGTGGTAACGCATCTGAATTTTGACCTTGGTCTTTGTGTGGGTGTTTATAAGCTGCAGTTATCACTTAACATCAACGTGAACTGCACGCATGTTTGCCACTTCCATTACATAAAAAAAAAAACAAAAAAAAAAGTTTCTTACGTAATAGGTGATATTGAACTTAAAATTTAATTAAGCTATCACACATTTATTTTATTGATGATTTTAAACAAATATGCTTTGTGTTAGGTATGAAATTCAAAATTCAAATCATTTATTTCAAATTGGTATTTTGCATTGGCAGGTTATAAGTTACCTATAGTGAATGACTTAGGTATGATGATAATCCAATAGGTATTAATCAAGGCTGATTGGTCTGTGGTATTAATGAATACCAATTTAAAAATAAAATTTTACCGATATGTCAATTACCAAATTTTTCAATTCCTTCATAGAAGAAAAAGGAAAATCTGTTCGTTATAATTATAGTCATTCACTAAGCAGAGTTCCAAGTGCAGGCACTACTGAGAAGAACTCCGCTACCCAACATACATACTCAATAAAGCCTTAGACTTGATACCTAAATATATTATTAAATAGAATTAAAATTAAAATAAAAGAAACATAATGAAAGGAGATGTTGCGAGCTCGGCTCTGGTTCGTACACGTCCTCAAAAAATGGGTAAATTAAAGAAGAATCCGAAAAAAATACAATTAATTTAATCAAGAATATAGAGCTACAACCACATTTACTTCAAACGATTTTATCATTTTCAACTATTTAAACATGGCGGCGATACAGCTTGGGATCAATCAATTTTGATAGTATTTAGAAAATATTACTTTTTTCTCCAAGTACTATATAATCAAAATACAATTTAAAAAATGAATATGTCAAAATAACATCGCCCGCCATATTCGCCATGTTGGTTATGAGTTGCAATTCTAACTGCAAATAATGTTTTGTAACTGCAAACAAAGCTAAATAAGTGAAAATATCCAGTAAAAAACGTTTTTATATTGTTTTTGCCTGTTTAATGACATTGTGAACAATACATGGCCGGAGGTCCATACATTTTTGCAACATCTCCTTTCTAAATATATCTCTAGCATATTCTACCCCAATTACGCACATGCTGCACATAGGTACCTAATGTACATCTTCAGAGAAGGCTTTTGTTTAGCAGTGGACGTCTTTCAGTTGCAGTGATGAGTGATGAAGTATCTCTGACGCTCCTAAAATACGTAACAAGAAGGCCCTTGAGACAACAAGACTGTCCCGTGACCCCCGAGGAACCCCCGAAGTTATTTTTCTCAGTTTTTTAGCGGGCGGTGGGTGTTTCATATCTTTTACAGGCTTTATTTGAATTAAATTGTTAAGCGCATTTGCACAAACGGTAAATTTTGAACTGTTGAAGTGATAAAAGAAAATAATGTGGAATAGCGGGTAACTAGTCATAAATAGATTTGACAGTTAAACTAAAAGCGGTGATCCGGGACGGATAACCTTTTGTAACGAATTACGGTTTGTGCCAAGGTCTGTTCCGTGCCGACGATCATTGCCAACTAGAGCTGTAAGCAAACTGTATGTGTATTCGCTACTGAGTAACGGGTACGCCATCATGTACAGAGTAGAGAAGGATTACCTACTCAGGTATACATTTTTTTACTTGTATTTTCGTAGTTTGGGCACAGATTTTTTTTTTTTTTTTTATGTAATAAAAGTGGCAAACAAGCTTGCAGTTCACATTGATGTTAAGTGATGACTGCAGCCTATAGACACCCACACAATGACCAGAGGTCAAAATGCAAATGCGCTGCCACTCCTGAGGCATTAGGTGTTATGCCTCTGTGCCGGAAATTACAGAGCCGTACATTACCACCTGACCGAAACATGATAGTGCTGAACACTACCATTTAACGGCAAGTATATTAGGTATTTGGGTATAAGTCGGTAAAACCAGTAAAACTGTTTCAGTTCGCGCAAATATATTTTTCAAACAAAAACCGTATGCCAAATACAGGCAAAACAACAAAAGTTCTAGACAAGACAGTCCCCTTGGTTGTACGGTCACTTAACAAAAAGGTTTCTCACTTATCTCGGTCCCACTTAGCCAAGTTCCCCCTGTATTATTGTACAAAGTATGTACAAAGAATGTCGAATGAGCGAATTACAAGATAGATATAGGACGAGTTGCAGATAAACTCTAATTCTTGTCGGATAGTCAGGCTGACCTGTCTTACAAATATTGACCAAATAGGTGAAATACTGCGAAGGCTCAAGAGACTTCGAAATAAATATGATGAGAGTGATAAAAGAAGAGGCTAGAGACACAGTAAATAGAACAAATCTATTTACCGTGCCAGAGAGGTGTGAATTGATCAAGTCATTTGGAGCGTCACGCTCTCTGCCTACCCCGTGAGGGACTCGCCGTGAACATACATACATTCTTAACTAACCTTATGACAAAACGTGGTGCAATACCAGATGTAAATTTTTCTCGTATCATTCTGCATTTTTTAAAATGCTCCGTATAAAAATACACAATTATTTGTTTATTTAATTACATTTCCTTGTATACATTACCACCGTTATTTTACTAAAGCTTTCGTATAGACCAATTAGATCTCAATACTTTTTATGGTCAAGCAACAATTTTGGAGAGAAATTATTTGGATTAAAAGACTCCCGCGTAATCAATTAAAGCGAAGGCGTTGCCAACAAGGTCCCAAACTACATATTTTGTATATGTAATTAAAATATTTATTTAACACTTTTCTGAAAAATATCTTAAAATTAACGCCATACAAAATGATAATTGCCGCATGACTAACGAATGGAGCAGCAGTTTTTTTTTCGCCTTTCCGCGGTAAGCTCATAATTAAAAAAAGTTACGCGATCGTGGACCGCCAAATGTCACTCCCACCCGTGCCTCTTCCGCATTCATCATTATTTTCATATTCGAAAGATGTCCACCGCTGGACAAAAGCCTCTCCCAAAGATTGCCACAATGAACGGTCCAGGGGTGCGACCGCCTATCGACATTGCTATTGTCGTTATCATTGCTGTCAATTTATCATGTCGATTTTTGCTTTAAACTAAATAACAATAATCGAAATAATCTACCATTATCGCTTGTTTCTCACCTACGAAAGCAAGAAAAGCGATCAGATTATCACTACTGCTTTTAAAGGTGCTACAAATCGACATGAAAATTTGACAGCAATGACAACGACAATAGCAATGTCGATAGGCGGTCGCACCCCTGGGCCGCCCACATCCAGCGATTGCCCGCAACCTTCACCAGTTCTTCCGTCCACCTTCCGGGACCTCGCTTTCCTTATACGAATTAGTTTTCCTCATGTAACGAACCATTTCTTCTATAGAAAACCACAATATAAAAACCCATAACACCTGACGTCGAATACCCAGAATAATTTAAAAAATCTGTGCAAATAATATAATGAGAATACGTTAGATATTATTGACATTTCGTTCAAACAATGAATCATAAGCGCTTACTGTGGACGGAAGCGAAATGGACTGGTAAATCCTTAAATACGCTGATAGTTTTTACGGTTAAACAACTTGCTTCTACTAGCGGTATTTTTTTTCTAATGAAATTGGTAGGTAAACAAGCATGCAGTTCACATTGACGTTAAGTGGAGGCTGCAGCCTGTAGACACCCACACGAAGACCAAGGACAAAATGCAGATGCGTTACCACTCCCGAGGCCTAAGGTGTTATCCCTCTGTGCCGGAAATTACAGGGCCGTACATCACCACCTGACCGGAAGACGATAGTGCTGAACACTACTTACCATTTAGCATGTATGTATCTTCACGCCAGGTCCCTAACGGGATAGGCAGAGAGGGTGGAGCGCCAGATATTCCGGTCCTGACACACCTCCCGTACCTCATCTACCTTCATCAATCTCTTCAAACATGCACGCCGATTCCTAAGACTTTTGACCCCACCATCAGACAGAACTCGACCTTTTCGGTCATGGTAGGTCAGTCTTGGTCTTCCTGGGCCTCTACAATCATACCATTTAGCGGCAAGTATATAAGATAATGCGGTGGTGCCTACGCCCGCGAGCTCCGTCACTGGAGCTCTACCACCAGCAGAAGTAGCCTAACGTCGATGTGTAATATTTCTTTTTTTTTAATGTACGAGTAATAAAAGTGGTAAACAAGCGTGCAGTTCACATTGATGTTAAGTGATGACTGCAGCCTAAAGACACCCACACAATGACCAGAGGTCAAAATGTAGATGCGCTGCCACTCCCGAGGCATAAGGTGTTATGCCTCGGGAGTGGCAACGCACTACCATTAAGCATGTATCAGCACACACCTCCCGTGCCTCATCTAGGTACCTTCATCAATCTCTTCGTACACGCACGCCGATTCCTAAGACTTATGACCCCACCATCAGACAGAACTCGACCTTTTTGGTCATGGTAGGTCAGTCTTGGTCTTCCTGGACCTCTACAATCATACCATTTAGCGGCAAGTATATAAGATAATGCGGTGGTGCCTACGCCCGCGAGCTCCGTCACTGGAGCTCTACCACCAGCAGAAGTAGCCTAACGTCGATGTGTAATTTTTCTTTTTTTTTAATGTAATAAAAGTGCCAAACAAGCGTTCAGTTCACATTGATGTTAAGTGATGACTGCAGCCTAAAGACACCCACACAATGACCAGAGGTCAAAATGTAGATGCGCTGCCACTCCCGAGGCATTAGGTGTTATGCCTCCGTGCTGGAAATTACAGAGCCGTGCATTACCACCTGACCGGAACACGATAGTGCTGAACACTACCATTTAGCGGCAAGTATATTAGGTAATGCGGTGGTGCCTACGCCCGCGAGCTCCGTCACTGGAGCTCTACCACCAGTAAGAACTTTCTTGTTCGATAGGTACTGTACCTTAATCATTGCACAACCTTCATCCGCCTGACCGAGCTCCATCAAATTTCCCCGCGCTGTGATTGACCACAATAACTCACTTCCTCATTAAATGACAATTATCGGCCCTCCTACTTCAAATTGGACCTGATGTGACCATCCTCTGTCTCTATCAATCATCGTAGAATCGAAAGAGAGAATGTTAATATCAGGGAAATCGTTTGTAAATGACAAGAGAAGGGTTATTAAGGATGGTTATAAAAAATTACCTAAATGGATGAATGCATGCATATACCTATATTTACACATTAATTTCATTATCTGGTGGTTGAGTTCCAGCGTACCGACACTTTTTTATATTATAGACTAGCTGATTCGGCAAACTTCGTATTGCCTCACAATGAAATAATGTGTCAAAGGTTTCGATAGGTACGGTGAAATTGTGGTTTTTACCATTCTCCTTCAATTTCTTCATATTTTCTTAAATAAATAAATAAATCTTTATTTGCTCCACAAACTTTTCATCTTATAGACTAATATACAATGTTAAATTAGAAGTGCAAGGAAAAAAAGCTAAAAAAGGTACTAAATGCATGCATTCAAGCATACATTCAAACACCCACGACTCGCCGGTTACGTTTTTGGCCCATGTAACAGGTGGCGAACCTGTTGCCATCTCCGGGCACATTACCAAACGCCGAAGTAATGAGAAACTTCCAGAAAATGGAAAAAGCTCAATAGAACCAGAGATAAAGGATTTAAAACCGTCATCTCTGATAGCCCCCGACCCGGGAATCGAACCCAGGACCCCAGGGTAGCAGTAACCTGCTACCGCTAGACTATTGAAAGCGTTAACTGTTGTAACGTTAATAATAATTGTTTGTTAACGTATAAAACTAAACAAACAAATATCAATATCAGTCTACAAGGAAAATCACAACGAGCCGTCAAGAGTGTAAACACCTGTTTGTAATGAGTATGTTCCACTAAACGCCATTGTCCCCGACTGATGAAATTGAAAATCTAAAAACATAAAAGCCTAACTATTTAGCGTAACTATTTATTTATATCATAAAGTGGCAAATAAGCATATGGTTCACATTGATTTAATTTTTCAATGTAGATGAGTTGCCACTTCTGAGGCCTAAGCTTTGAAGCAATGGCATATGCACAGAAGCATATGCGCTTACGGACCCATACCGTCTGAACGGAATACGGTGGAGCCCACGAGCTCTGTCACTGGAGGTAGACACCTGCACCTCTATCATGAGTATAACTATATCGTATAGTAGAGTAGAGTTCAACATCCTCGTTGGCCCAATGGTCAGAATCGCGATGGTGCAGCCTGAAGTCCCGGGTCGGAAAAATCTGTTATTGGGCTTTTCCTGTGAGGAAATTCCTAGTAGTAGCCCGGAGTCTGGTACCCGTGCCTTGGAGAACACGTAATAGCCGTCGGTCCTGCGCCCGATCTCTCTCCGGTTGTGTCGGATTGCCGTCCCACTGGGCTATGAGAGTGAGGGAATAGAGAGTGCACCTATGTTTTTCGCATTGGGGACTGTACAGGCGTTGCGAACGGGAAGTGGATCGTACCCATCATATATCTGACAACACGCTATTGCCGTGGTAACGACAGCATCAGCCATCAGCGTTACCCTGGAAACGGATAAGCAGCGTGTCGTTTTATAAATTTTTACCGCTTAGTTTTTGTGAATTTATAGTATTTTAGAAAGATGGACGACGATGATGATGGCTTCGCGATGGCCACCGGCTCTGAGCCGACGGAAGATGAAAAAGAATTTGAGAAAGTATGTATAAAACATTTATATATTCAGACCAAGTGATTTACGGGACAGGGTAATAAATTGGAGTGCCAAACCACAACTGAAGTTCTTGTAAATGATTGCTTTTACTGTATTCAACGCTCTTTGCATGCCCACATACTAGCTGATTTGGCAGACTATCAGACCTTCAAACTATCAGACCTAATTGGTCATGTTAGGTCAGTTTTGGTCTCATTTATAGCCTTACAAACAACTACACAACAGTACTAATTAGAGAGATCTAAATTAATTTAGCTACCGACGTATGTTTATTAGAAATAGAAAATATTTTTATTTCGAATAGATCTATAAAGATACTTTCAAAACGTCAATAAATCATAAAATACCTTGAGTGAATAACCATTTCATATAGTAAAAGCAAAAACATATGTTAATAGTAAATTAAAAATTAGTATTTAAACTACTTAGTTAAAACATAATAATCACAAGGCATTAGGCATTATAGTCCACACCTTCCTGTCACACATTGTAAATATTGTGACTGAATTTGACGGAAGCCTGATGTTGTGTGGGTCTGCAAGCGTTAGGTTATTTCTTTGACAAACTCTTCTTCATTTAATTGAAGAACTGTCTAGGGCAGTAGTCTAGTCTCTATGCTATAATCCTGGGTTCCACTGTGTCGGTGAGGTAAGTGTTATTGGGATTTTTGCCTTGGAGTTTGGTAATGTACCAGATGTCAACAGACTCAGCACCTATTTCGTGAGACAAAACGTAACAAGCGAATCGTGGGTCGTTTGCACGTATGCATTTACCTCTGGCTACCCTTTCGGAAATAACCGGCGTGAAGGTTTCTTTAAACCTTTTGAAAAACTCAACAGAACTCGCACAGTTCATGTTTTGAGAAAATAATATAGAGTCACAGGTTCTTCACGCCTTTGTTCTTCCGAGGCGTCCAAACCTTTAAGGGTGAGATTCACAGACCACACTTCGACTTTACTTTGAGCAAAGTATGCTGAGAACTGTCAGTGAAGTATGGGTTTTGACAGTTCTAAGCGTACTTTGTTCAAAGTAAAGTCGAAGTGCGGTATGTGAATCTCACCCTAAATCCGGGCCTGAATTTGCAGTGCTCCCCGCTATTGTTTTCCGATCACTAACAATATATTATCGGGCTATAATCGCAGGTGTTGGAAGAGATACGCGAAGCCGATGGAGTCAAAATGTACTCGGACGTGTACACCAAACTGTACGACTCTTACTTCAAGATGAAAGAAAACAATGTGTCACATCTCGATGAGATAAACATGCTAAAGGTGAGGAATTGCTTTTATAATTTTTTACCCGAATAATTTTAAGTGAAGAAGGTCCGGGTGGTCCATAGACACGCAGTTCGGCCCCGGGGGACTTTATCCCACCACCTCCCATTCCCTTTCGGTATACGGGGCTAAACAAGGAGTATCAAGAAACATATAAAAACGTCTGCTTCCATGCATTTCTGGATCTTTCTACTAGTTATTGTCTTTAATTTTCTTTATTTCGTTTCCGCTCCTCCCCGAAAGGGGTGTATCACAACAAAAAAAAAACACACAGAGGACTTCGGTGCGGTATTCTCGCGCTAGGATTGATAAAGAACATGACATACCTCTCATTTTACTCAGCGGCCCCGAGGGAGCGAGAGTGTCAAAGGAGGCCGGGCCGACCCTCAGCCGCCACCCCGCGGCCTCACCACGTCCCTATCGAACGCCGGGACCATCTTAGGCGGCTGGGGATAGAGTGCACAGCCAACGACATACCCTGTACGGGTACCCTGCAGGGCCAACGACTTAACATGTGCGGGTATGTCATTGGCTCTGCACCCCCCTGTACCTCTACCATCTCCTCTCCACAGCAGCGAGTGGCAAGCAGAGCAACGCCAAATGCCACTCCCCTTTTTTTCTAAATGTGTGTATGTAGTGTATGTGCGTTGAATTTATTCAAAACAGAAAAGAAAAATTGCTCAATATTCATAATAGGCGTCGAACTGGGTATGTTTTAGGTGATAAGACATGTTTTACTTACTTTAACACTGCTTTTTCTATCTGCGGAAACAAATTACGTGATATTTGCCGATATTATCCCCCCTCTTCCCTAAGTGGGATTCGACTCTCGCCTAAACATCTCACGTAAGTGATGGACGCCCTCTAAGTATTGACTGGTAACAATTTAAAATTAAATTACAAATAGGAAACAAGTAAACCGGGTTCAAGATTAGATTAACTTAATCTGTTTTTTGTGATGTGTAATACAAGATACAAGGAAATTACGATGTAGATCCATTTAGTGACAAGCGTTATTATAATTACTTCCTAATTCTGAATTATTATACTGTATTTTATACGATTAAACAATAAAAAAGTCGTTACATAATAACGATCAATGAAATTATAGGATCGTAGCAAGTTTTGTACAGGAAAAATAAAAAATAGGTGCTTGCTGTTAAATAGTGGTGTTCAGCACTATCGTGTTCCGGTCAGGTGGTAACATACGGCCCTGTAATTTCCGGCACAGAGGCATAACACCTTGAGCCTCAGGAGTGGTAACGCATCTGCATTTTAACCTTGGTCATTTTGCGGGTGTCTATAGGCTGCAGTCATCTTTTAACATCAATGTGAACTGCATGCTTGTTTGCCACTTCCATTACATAAAAAAATCTCCAGTCTCATGTAGATGTTTATAGGCTACAATATTACCTACCATCAATGTAAATTGTACGCTTGTTTGCCACTTCATAACATTAAATAAAAAACAGTAAAACAGCTTATAGGTTTATAGGTATCTAGTGAACGACGCTCATATTTACACTGTAGTTGTTATTACGCGTTCATTTAATCGGAACACGATAGTCCTGAACATAGAGCATCACGGGCCACCGGCCGCGGCGGACCGGAGGGGAGTAGCCATATGCAGGCTTTCCCCTCTGTCAAAGTACAAGACCAAACGGTCCTATGCCTGTCGCCCAGATGTTTAAATGTGTGCGTGAAATTGTTTATGTATTATATTAAAGTCAAGGTGTGAGCTTCGTAGTAATAGACGATTTTTGTAGTGTGAGTGTGCGTCACACGTATTTCCCCCTGCAAAAAATACAGACTGTTTTGAATCGGTAATAAACGCTATGGCTACTCCGCTCCGATCCGCCGCGATCGGTGGGCCGAGTTGCTCTATGATCCTGTTACCATTGTAGTTTTATCACGAGGCACTGCTGCCCACCCTGTGATATTGCATTTACTGCCACCCTATTGAAATGGTTTGATAGCCCAAACAACATTACTGATAGGTTCCAATTAAAATGTTTTATAGACAAAGCTGGGCAAATTCGACGACACAGTGACGGACTACATCGCCGAGATATCGGAATCACATAAAACCATCGAGCGGTTGAGAGCTGATATTGGTGAGACTCACTTTATGACTGTTCTATATTCAATATTAAACTAATAAAGGAAGACCAATACTGACCTACCATGACCAAATAGTTCGAGTACTGTCTGATGTTGGGTCAAGTCTTAGGAATCGGCGTGTATGTATGAAGAGAATGATGAAAGTAGATGAGGCAGGGGAGGTGTGTCAGGACCGTGATATCTGTTGCTCCACACTCTCTGCCTACTACGTTAGGGACCTGGCGTGAAGATACATACATTCTATTGCGTTCTATTGCGATTTTCGCATTATCTGGAAGTTTCTTAGGTAATGTATCCGGAGATGTCAACAGACTCGCCACCTGGTACATGGGCCATAAGGTTACCGGCGAATCGTGGGTATTGAATGCATGCAGTTTACCTCTGTATACCCCTTCGGCGATAACAGGCGTGAATTTTCGTTACGTTTAGCATTCACTCGTCATTCAATACGACCCAATTAGTCCAACTGTGTGAGACGCCCATTTGTTTCGAAGGGTCGCGGGTTCGATTCCCGCACCGGAACAAATATTTGTTTAGCCTAGAGACAGTGGCGTACACGCAACCTTTTTTGGGAAATATATAATGAGCACCCATAGCCTAGGAAAACAGACGGCGGGTAGTATCTTATGAGTCTCTAAGGACTATATTTCACCGGGACTCTATGGCGGCGCAACCAGTTGTGTCCGTAAGCAAACAAACTAGATACCATACATACGACGACGACGACCTGGTTGGTCCAGCGGTATGAGTTGACCGTTTGATTCGAAGGGTCGCGGGTTCGATCCCCGCACCGGGATAAATATTTGTGTGGCCTACAGATATTTGTTTCGGGTCTGGGTGTTTGTGTATTTGTTGTTTGTATATAACGGCACCCTCGACAGGTATACCTCCTGTGGGGCTGTGAGTGTAAGCGTATTTTTTTTTCATACAGCCTTAGCAACAGTATCAAAATGGATGTCACAGACGGCCGGACTGGCGGTCGAATGAGTGAGATACCATTCAGTGCTATAGCAATTAGTGGTGGCGAGACCAGCGTGGCGGCGCGACCAGTATCATTCTGTACCGCCGTCCGAGCTGGTCGCGTAACCAAACAGACACCATGTTAGGAACTCTCTATAGAGCTGTATACATTTTGTAAGAAGCGGCGACTGGTTGCGCCGCCATAGTGTCCCGGTGAAATATAGCCCTTACTGATAAGCCCCGCGGTGTTCCAACTCGTCCTCCTTCAGCGACGGGTGTCACCCATCCTAGCTACGCCATTTATTATTTCATCCACAGAGGAAACGAAAGCCTTAGCTGACGCCATGCACGCTCGTGAGTTGGCCAGCGTTGAGAGTTTGGAGACAATGAAGAAGACTGTCACGAGGCTGGAGAAGGAGCTTGATGCTAGGAAGAGAGCCGGCGATGATGATGCGTGAGTCTCCAAGCAATCTACCAACAATACCAGAAAAAAATACTTAAATTACTGAATCATTAACCCAAAGAAAACTTTATTCAGCGCTCATGAAGACGTGTCACATGTTAAGATTCGCAAAATATTATTTCATTCCTTTACCGCCTCAAACAGTGGAAATAAAATAATAAATAGAACGTGCAGCAAACTTAGCCACTGCAGAAAAAAAAACCCTAATAGCATAGGGCGAACATAGCTATTATACCATAGTAATGCGCAACTGCGTCCTTGAGCAACCTCACTGGATCATAACCACTAGTGAATCATTTAGTTAATTATTTTCTGCAGAGGTGCAACGTCAGCTGTGAAAGAGAAAGAAAAGTTCGAAAAAGAGAAGGCTCGCCTCCAAGGTGAGCTGGACGCTGTGAAACTCCGCCTGAACAACTCCCTGAGTTACCTCGAGGAGTTAGAGCAGAAGAACGCTTCGGCTGAAGAGAACATAGCCCAGCTTGAAGAACAGTTAGAGGTAAGGGACACTTATTTCTTAATTAGGTTCGGTTAGTTAAATTATATTGAAAAATAATCAATTCCTCGGCGGTTTCTTGGTGATCCCAGGTTTGATCCCCGGATGAGCGATAGCCAGTTTTCTCCGTTCGGTAAGAATCAAATTAAGGACTTCAGGCTTCAGCGAAATCTTGACCTGGCCAACACGCCACTGAGGCGATTAAACCAATGCCGAAACTCAAGTGGCAGTGGGCAGGGCACATAGCTCGAAGAACCAATGACCATTGGGGCTGAAGAGTTCTCGAAAGGCGACCGCGTACCGGAAGACGAAACGTAGGCAGGCAGGCTAAGAGGTGGACTGATGACCAGAATCAGAATCAGAAACTCATTTATTCATTCATGGTGACAGGCACCTATTATGACACGTCAAAACAAACAAAATAAATTAAAGTGAATAACAATTGATATACATGTCAAACAAGGCCTAAGGTCAAACCTTCACCAGGTGAAGGTTACGGGTAATCGTTGGATGAAGGCAGCCCAGGACGGTTTGTTGTGGTAATATTTGTTGCAGGCCTTTGTCTAGCAGTAAACGTCTTTTGGCTGAAATGATACGGTGATGAAAAATTCATTATAACGATAGACGCTTTCCAAATAGCAAATAAACTGTTCTCATAACTTCAACGTTTCCATTTCAGGAAGCAGACAACAATGCTGTGCGACAAAACCGTCTAGTTGACCATTTGAAGAGCGAAAGTTCCACACTTAAGTCTGAAGTGGAGAACAGAGGAGTCACTATAACCAATCTCAATGACAAAGTGAGAAGGAAGATCTAATACATTCATTCTTAAAGTGTCCATGTAGTCAAGCAGACTTTTTCCTGATAGTCTAAATAAAACAACTAGTGGGTCGCTGGGCGAATCATCGCGTCAGATCTTTTCGTCAGATTCAATATATAAGAAGTTAGTGGCAAATGTGATGTTCGTGACTCCTTTTGCTCTGTCTTTTATATGAGCTAATAAGATTTTATATAGGTAAATAGATTTTATCTGCTCAGATATCCAAAGGTAATATCTAAAATTTCAGTATTTAAATCTTCATATCATACATTTTTTGTTGCGTTTTAATCCTAATAAGGAATGAAAATTTTGTCGTACATCGATCCCAGCTCAATAAGGTTCTAACACTTATCAATACACCGCAGTTAACAAAAGCAGAGAAAACTATGGAGCGTCGTGACAAGCAGCTGCGAGATCTGAACCATAAGTTAGAAACAGCTCAACAAGAACAAGAAGCTGCGTCCAATAAAGCTGCACATCTCAAGGACCAATTGGAAGCTGTTAATGCTAACTTCGACAAGACCAAACAGACTCTACATAACACTAGTAAAGAGTTAAAGGTAAGTTTTGTAATTATGGATTTGAATATATTGGAGAAAAATGTTCGTCTTCGCGCAAAAATATGTATGGAGCAACTAATACGATTTCGCGGGTTGTTCCTACCGGTAAACGTTGTCCATAATTAATGGTATGTAGGTACATCTGTCATCATGTACCTACACTACATCTTAAATATTTACAAAATCAGCTCAAATTGAATATAAGGCATACTCTACATTATTAGTAACTAGCTGTTGCTTGCGGCTCCGCCCGCTTGTAGGTCTCGCTTTTCGCGTAATCGGTGGAAACTCATCAAATCATCCCATGGCATCTCACAGGAACATATATCGGTAAAAAGTATCCTATAATCAGCTAACACCCTATCTGTGTAACAAATTTCATCAAAATCCGTTTAGCAGTTTCGGTGTGGTTGGACAACCAAAGAACAAAGAAACTTGAACGTTTCTAATATTAGCCTGGGTTGCACCACGACTTTTCTTAAAGTTATTGTAACATTTCACATCCTTTTCTAACTTAAAGTTAAAGTTAGAGCAGGATGTGAAATGTTACAATAACTTTAACTTTAACAAATATCGTGATTCGTGGTACAATCCAGGCTTAGTGTGAAAGAATACTTTGAAATTCATGACGATACTAACAGTAACAAAGGAACCGGTGTCCGGCTTATAATGCTCCACAGTTCAAGGATTATTTGGACGCCATTTGTGATCTTTTATTGTATAAATATTCGTATATTATTTTAAGTTTCCATTCCATGGCATGATAGAGTTCCAAGTTCTTGAGGGTTTAGGCACCACCGCATTACCTAACTTATCTGCCGCTAAATGGTAGTGTTTGGCACTATCGTAATCGGGTAAGATGGTATTGTATGGCCCCGTAATAACTATCACAGAGACACGACACCTTAGGTCTCAGGCGTGGCAACACACCTGCCTTTTGAGCTCTGTTTTTTAAGTCACAGATCACCCTCAATAGATACCGCATTAGTGAGTATTTGTTCGGAGCCGTGTTCACCATTTTTGAGGTACGCGGGTGTAGCGGGGAGACGTAACTAAAGCGCTGTGATTGGCTGTTTGAATTAGAGACTTGGATACGCCCACTCATTGAGCTGGAAAGCTGTCGATATTTCTTATCGATATTTTTTTCACAATTATTTGCTTTTTTAAAGATAATTCAGCAGAACTTGGAAAATACTGTTGTCAGTAATTGGAAATAATATAATCATAATTTCAGAAATAGGTAAATTAAGACAGTATATCATTTGAGTAGGTAAATAAAAACGTATAAATTAATGCCAATAATTTTACGTTATACAGAGTTTAAGCATTTGGAACTCCATACAAACGCTTAAAATCTGGTTACCTATTACATAGACATAGACATTCCGTACAATTATTATAATTTAAGAGATGCTTTTAAGTGGCCTATTTAAAAGATATTTTAATAAATTATAAATAATCATAATCCGCTGCGCTGTGCTGCGCGATGGCCTGTCAAACATTTAAAGTTACTTATACTTTTAAGCTATATACTTTTACCCGATTTTAAGCGTTTGTATGGAATTCCACACAAACGCTTAAAATCTGATTACCTATTACATAGTATACATAGACATCAATTAGTGACGTGTATTTCCACACGCACTCATTGATGTCTATGATGTCACCACAGAAAAAATCTGTCCGCCATCTTGGATCTGAAAACGGATGCCATTTTCGTAATCATCACCCCAAGAAACCTCGAAATTGATACCCATATCACATTTTGAAAAAAAAAGTCTGTCTGCCATCTTGGATCTGAAAACGGATGCCATTTTCGTAATCCCAACCCCCAAAACCGCGAAATTAACACCATATAGACAAGGTAGAATAATAATGAAGTCCGCCATCTTCGATTTGAAAGGAGATACCATTCAGAATCAGAATCAGAAATTAATTTATTCATTTACGGTGACAAGCACCGCTTATGACAAGTCAAAAACGAATAAAATAAATTAAAGTGAAAAAAATTTATTGATATGCACGTCTAATTAAAAAAAATATATAAAAATTATTTAAATACTTATAAATATATTTTTATTGTACGATACGCACACTGCTTACATACTATTATCGCTTACATTAAATGTAAATTGGTAAATGTGGTGGTGCTCGCTCGCTCTGGAGCTCTATCACTGGAGCTCTACCACTGTATATTACCATCTACCCGGAACAGGATAACGGTTTACATTAGAGAAAACCGATAACCTCGTGTCCACGCTCGTTCAACTCATCAAGTTTTCGAGCTCGTTCATTGGAGCTCTATCACCGTATATTACCACCGAACACAATAACGGTGGACCCTACCACTTCGCGGCTGGTAGGTAAATTGAATTAAGTACATAAAATATTTAATTTTCAAATTATCCTAAAATACACCGCTCACGACTTTAAGTTTATCATCCAACTGACTTAGAGCTCAGAGGGGTGAGGACAAAACAGATAGGACGTCGAAGTGTCCATTCTAAACGTTTTAAAGTATTATTAAAAATATCGATACCGACTAACGTATATGCGGTACAACACTATCGATCGACTTTCTTATCTTAGAAAGGGACACATAATGTTAATAACGTAATGAGTGAGTAGGACTTTGCGAAAATATACTTGTGCATAATCCAGTTTAATTGATCTCTGATGATACGTGTTTTATATGAATTATTTACTTACCGGTGAACTATCATACCATCTTTTTTAATATTTGATGTTCTAGACATATTTAGATATGATTTTAGTGCGCAGGAAGCCATTTCCTTGATATTTTCGGTCAAAAATGAAGTATTTCTCACGTTCGTACGTGAGAACGGGTTGGTCGGTAATGGCGTCATTGGCGACGCGATTTCGAGCATTGAAAATTAGCTAGCAAATTAGCTAGCAACTTGTAGTGCGCGTCGGTTGCCCTGTATGCGGTATCTATTGGGGGTGATCTGTGTTTTAAGTAGATGTCTATAGGCTGCTGTCATCATTTAACATCAATGTGAGCAGCATGCTTGTTTGCCACAATCCTTCAATAAAAATATCAGCTAACGTAAAATATCAACTTGTAGAACATGACAGACGAAAGCAACCGCCAACGCAATGAGGTATCAAAACTGACGAAACAAGGCGTCCAGCAAATGAAGAAGTACCAACTGCTGGAGCAAAGCAAGGCTAATGTTGAAACTGATCGGTAAAATCACTTTGAACTTTATTATCAATAGGTATGTATGGAATTCTGCGAGAGTATTGTATGATACGCATCTGTTTTATTATCTATAGTCTGCACTTTTAACTTTACCATGTGTGTGAACTGCATGCTTGCTTGCCACCGTCATTATATAAAGCGATGTAAAAGACTGCCTCGTGGATTCAATGGTCGTATTCGCAATGCTGAAGCTCGGGGTTTCCCAGCTTCTCAGATTGGGAAAAGCTTTTATTTGGGTTTTTCTGTGTGGAAATTCTCAGTTCAGTCCAGTCTAGTACCCGTGCCTCAGACAGCACTTCAAGCCGTCGGCCCTACGTCCAATCTTTTTTTTTATGTCTGAAGGTTGACAGACAAGCAAACGGGCCACCTGATGGATAGTGGTCACCGACGCCTATGAACATTTGCAACACCAGGGGAGTTGCCAACGCGCTGCCAGCCCTGAAGGACTCTTTTGTCGCCATTTTTTAAGAACTCCATATTGTAGAACCTAGGGAACACCTCAGAGGGAAGTTCGTTCCACAATTTACACGTTCTGGGCAGGAACAAACGTGAAAACCGCACCATGAAGCACTGCCAGGTGTCCAGTCGGTGAGGGTAGAACTACTCTCTTCGCGGGTAAATTGCTGTCCCATGGGGACAGCAATTCCCCCAATGTCCCCCCGGGCTATGAGAGTGAGAGAATAGAGAGTGCATCTGGGGTTGGGCATACACATGTTCTCCATAATATCTTCTGCGTAGTTGGCTAGTCTCCGTTGAGATTAGCCGCCGTGACCGAAATATGGTCTGGGGGATATTATTATTACATAAAAAGACTAGCTGTTCCGACGAACTCCGTATCGCCTTATAGAAACTAAAGATACTCATACCGCTATCAAGAAATGGGTGTTGGTGGTACAAATGTGAAAATTAATGGTTGTACGTATTTTTAAATATTTCATTGTAAAAATAAAAAAAAAACTAAAATCTGTCCCAAAACTAAGGTAAAAGTAGTATGTTCTTAGGTTTGCGCGAGCAACACTCATTGAAATAAAACTAGTTTTCGGATTTATCTCGCGTATATTAAACTAAACTATTTCTCATACCTTAATACACATACAAAATTTCATGATAATCGGTTAAGCCGTTTCGGAGGACATATTATTACAAACACTGTGACACGAGAATTTTATATATTAAATTAGATGGGTTTTACGTGCAAAAAGATAGTATCGTTCTTAACATATCACCTCTTCACCTCTAAACAGAGATCAGTTAAGGCAGCAAGTGAGCGTGATGGAGAGAGAGATAATGCTGAACAAGAAACAGGCGGAGGCAGACAAGCGGGAGATTGAGAACCTCAACCGGGAGAAGGACATACTTAATAAAAATATGCAGAAAATTCAAAGTTAGTAATCAATTATTTAGACAAACCCAGTGCTGGATTAGCCATATAGAAGGAGGCAGCAAATGCTACGGGCCCCACGTCTTGGGGGCCTCTCGCGTGTGCCCAAAAAAAAACACAAATATGTAAAATATGAACTACACCTCAGCTATTCTCAAAGTAAGCGTTGGCCACACTGTAATTATATCAGTATATTATTATGTTGCAAGTTGGCAATACCACAATACTTACAGGGAGAATACTCTAATATTGATTCCAAATTAACCCATCTAAAGTATACTTGCTTTACATTGTCGTACTTAAAACAACTTCATCACTCATCATTAGTTCAGCAGAAAGCCATCCACTGCTGGACAAAAGACTTCTCCAAAGTAAAAGACTGTTGTCCGTCACAAAGGGATAATATGCCATAATAGCCGCGCTTGGCAGGCGGATCGGGGATCGCAGTAACGGAAGTTTTATCGAGGGATTGTAATAGATGGAGCTCCAGTGACGGAGCTCGCGGGCATTGGCACCACCGCATTACCTAATATACTTGCCGCTAAATGGTAGTGTTCAGCACTATCGTGTTCCGGTCAGGTGTTAATGTACGGCCCTCTCATTTCCGGCATAACACCTTAGGCCTCAGAAGTGGTAACGCATCTGCATTTGGATCTCTCATCACTTAACATCAATGTGAACTGCATGCTTGTTTGCCGCTTTCATTACATAAAAAAAAAAGATTGACCACCATGCGCTATTGTTCATTTGACTGACTGCACTGGCGGAAAAAATATCCTTCACTTGTGAGCGTCAGGGTCGTCACGTCGCGTATAAACGCCGTAAAACAACTAAAGCCTCAGGAACTGAAACGAAACACGTCTGCATGAATAATAAAATAATGATTTATCTAGACGAGGCAATCGAGAACCTTCAGATGCTCAACAGACAAGAGCAGAGGCGCAAGCAGCTGGAGCACGAACTGGAAGTGAGCGCGGCACAGATCAACAAGCAGCGACTCACTATACGACAGCTTGAGAAGGATAAAGACAGGTGAGTAACTTATTGCTTTAATACTCAAGGAGATGCGACTGCGAGTGCTCTTACTCCCATGAATATTAAATACTGGCTGTAAAAAATATATATAATATAATAATATAATCATTTATTGACAAAAACATTTTTACAATGGTTAATATTGAATCCATAGATTCCCGAACTAGTCTACACTGTATTTCGGGAATCAGTGGCTTCTCCGAGTTAAAACTTCACTTAAAATTATTTTGTCATTAAACATTAAACAAGGTAGATATATCAAGTAATCAAAAATTTTACAAAGAAGGGTGAGTATGTGTGTGTGTGTGTGTGTGTGTGTGTGTGTGTGTGTGTGTGTGTGTGTGTGTGTGTGTGTGTGTGTGTGTGTGTGTGTGTGTGTGTGTGTGTGTGTGTGTGTGTAATAACTGTGTGTATCAGAAATCGTGTACGTCTATACTTCGCCATATCATGAAAAAAACAAATTTGCTAACATAACTTCAATACCATCATAGTCAAAATTCCTGAGCCATGCTGAAATAATCTTCTTAAACTCATTATTATTTGTATTTTTTATGTTTTTATTTTTATTAAAAGAGTTTTAAGTAATTTATTGTACAATTGTGTAGTAACTATATCGTGCTGCTTTTGAGCAAATCTAGTCTTTGCCCTCGGAACATGTATTCGGTCTACTCTTTTTAATGAAGTTGGTAGATAGGGTACTTTTTGGCGATGAAAACGACGCAGACTTTCATATATATACAGCTTGCGTACTGTAAATACTTTAGCTTTTTCATATAAATCTGTGGTGGGATGTTTAAAAGGAAGGTAGAGCAATACTTTTAATACAGCACGTTGCGCACGTTCTAGAGGGTTAATGTTAATTTTAGCCGCGCAGCCCCAAGCACATATGCAATATCTAATGAGACACTCGCATAGAGCTTTATATGTTAGAATAAGTAGCTCATAATCCGCTATGGTTCGAAGAATTTTGAATACATATATGAGTTTTCGTACTCTAGAAGCTAATAATGCGATATGCCTGCTCCAGTTTAATTTTTCATCAATCAGGACTCCGAGGTATTTTATGTCCTCAACACGTAAGAGAACGGCACAGTTACAATTTGTAGAAAGGGTTAAAGAGCGATTGCAAGGGAAGGAATGAATTTTTAAGTCAGTAAGTACAGGATTATTTGCAGAGGTAATACTAAAGCACATAAATTTTGTTTTTGCTGTGAAAAATGTATTAGTTATCGATTTGAGCAAATAAAAATAAGTATTCATACCGATACCGATAATGGCTGTGGCTGATTGACCCTGGCTTGCTGATGTGCAGGGTAGTCACCTCCCTAAACCTACTACGAAAAATTAGCTATGCTCAGTCATGAGCACCCACAGTTTTATCCAAAAACACAAAAAATAGGGAATACGAAGATAAGCATCAGTGTCCGTGTTATCCTTAAGGGAATACAATGGGCGTATTTATCGAACCAGCGTTTAGGTCAGGAAGCCTTGCCAAATCACCAATTTTTTATCGTGTATTATAAAAATCTTCGCTACTAATTGTTATATATTGCCGTGTTGGACATTTCTATTACACACAATTACGTGGTTTCCTCAACATTAAAGAGTTCATTCAATTTACAATCATCTTTCAGGATGTTAGAAGAAACAATAGCACTCAACGAGAAAATAGATGAGATATCAGGTAAGAAATATTCTACTTTCAATTTACTCCGCGTGATTGTGATTTTTGAACTTAATGATCATTCATAATATTCATTCTTTAGGCAAATAAATTGTCATGTAACCTACCATCTGCAGTTAAATATGTCTAGCTAATTTCTATTTGGTCGTCTGTATGCGTGATTCATCCCACTGTATAAAGTGACGAACGTAAAAATTTTTTTTTATAAATTCAGTCAACATGCTTTATCGACATTAAAATATCAAAGTTGGAAATATTATGTTCATGTTACGTATAATGCATTTGATCCAGTCAATCTCTCTCTAGTATTCGAATAAACTTATATTCTTCAAACAAATAAGACAGAACGTAAATGAAAAATTTTAATTGTACGCCCTGCCATTCATGCCTTCGAAGGAACTCCAATCTTTTTTCGACTGTAACTTGTGTCTCAAAACAGAGGAGGTACGTCTTCGTACGGCGGACATCTTAGATCTGAAGAAAGCGTTACGCGAGGAGTCGCTCAAGGGTCGCAAATGTTCTGTCGCTCTGGACACGACAAGGGCAGAAAGGAACCTACTCCATAAGAACCATACGGAAGCCTTGGATGAGATACAGGACTTGAAGCAAAAGTTGAAGGTATCATTTCAATTTTGAATTGATAAATGCTAAATCTATAATAAATGATTGGTTACAGGTACAGTTTTTTATGTAATAAAGGTGGCAAACAAGCATGCAGTTCCTATGGATGTTAAGTGATGACAGAAGCCTATAGCATCTACACAAAAACCAGAGGTCAAATTCAAATGCGTTGCCACCCCTGAGACCTTAGTTACTATGTCTCTGTGATAAATTATTGCGGGGCCATATATTACCTTTTAACCGGAACACGATAGAACTGAACACTACCATTTAGCGGCAGATAAATAAGGTATTGTGGTGATGCCTATGCCTTCGAGTCCCTTCACTGGAACTCAGTAGAGTACCACCAGCAGAGTACCGACAAGATAACGCTTCTTAGACCCATATTGATAGACAGAACTTAGTCACAGAATACGATATAATTATCCCGTTTTGTATGTAAAAACGTGATCTTAAGATCGTATCAAGGACTGAGATCTAATAGGAGCCTTGATTACGATTAAAGAATTGTTCAAGGCTCATTCATCAACGTTTCTTACTTCTTTGATCGCCCTCTATCAGTTTTTTGGAAAAATATTTAATGTACAGACTTCCACTTCTACCACAGATGCTAGCGTACCAAATAGAGCAGTTGAAAGAGGATATTAGCGGCAAAGAGAGCGGCCTGAAGTCCTGCGAGGGGACCCTCGCTAAATGCAACAAGAAGAACGAACAGCTCCGGTCGGAGATCCAGGCGGGACTCACCAAACTGTCTGAAGCCAGGGGCGAGATCACAGCGCTGAAGCAGGAGGAGGCCAGGCTGAATAGGATTGTTCAGGTAACTTCGGTGTTTAGTTTTCTCGAACCTTTGCACCATTTTGTTGTACAGTATCCAACAAGAAATATTGCAAATAGACCTTAAGAAGGAGGCTTAGGTTTATTTCGGCCCTGTAGAGCGTTATCTCTTTGGCACTTTACATGACGTAGGCAGTGTGCAGAAGAGATATCGCTCTACGAAGTCGAAACTAGCCGATTGTCTGTTTCGTAGGCTCGATGTGCAATATTTGTAGTTGAGTACTGTAATTGATACGATGAGAATGTTTGATCGCTTCATTCATGCAATCGTAAAACAGCTCGGTACAGGCAACAATCTATAATATAAAAATAAGTCGGGTTTTCTTTCCTGACGCTATAACTCCAGAACGCAAGAACCGATTTCCACGGTTTTGCATTCATTGGAAAGGTCTCAGGCTCCGTGAGGTTTATAGCAAAAAAATGAGGATTATAAAACGACATACAAGCAGGCGAAGCCGCGGGCAACAGCTAGTGCTGAATAAAAATGAAAAAAAAAACTGATTTACCGAAAAAACATCATGGTGGTATTCAGTCCTACTTCATTTCTGTAAGACGGCGTGGTGGTGGTATCAATGTACGGTCCCATAATTAATAGATACTGAGGCCAAATATCTTCTGTCTACTAGTCTTTTCTGAGACAGAAGATACTAGTGTACAGTATTGGATACTTCCAACAAAAAATATTGCACATCGATCTAAGGAAGGAGACTTCGTCTTATTTCGCATATCTGTAGAGCGTTATCTCTTTCGCAACTTACCTATGTAACGTTTGTCGACCATTTTGATCAAGTTTTGACCAATATCGGACTATCGAACTTATGTAGGCAGACTAGGCAGTGTGCAACAGAGACAACGTTCTACGAAGTCGAAATAAGCCGATTATCTCTTTCGTAGGCTCGATGTGCAACATTTCTTGCTAGATATTGTAACAACTACTCATCAGCAGAATCTCCTTTGTTACCTTTTATACTTTACTCATCTATGCTTGACACAAAGTGCAAAACAAAACTGTAAAAAATTGTTTCAAGTTTCTACTATTCCGTAGCGAAGAGATATGGCCACGAGCTCTGACACTTGAACTCTTTTTTTATGTGTAATGGAAGTGGTAAACAAGCATGCAGTTCACATTGATGTTAAGTGATGACTGCAGCCTATAGAGACATACACAAAGACCAAGGTCAAAATGCAGATGCGTTACCACTCCTCAAGCCCAAGGTGTTATGCCTTTGTGCCGGATATTACAGGGCCGTACATTACCACCTGACCGGAACACGATAGTGCTGAACACTACCATTTAGCGGCAAGTATATTAGGTAATGCAGTGGTGCCTACGCCCGCAAGCTCCACCTACCTACCTACCACCATATTAGTTTTTTGTTTGATCCTTTCATGTTACTACCTGAAAAAAAAATGTGTAGGAAAGTGATACAGCCCGTGCCAAGCTGATGAAGGAGCTCGAAGGTCTAATGAACGAGCGCGACGTGGTGGGCGCTCAACTCGTGCGCAGAAACGACGAGATCTCACTGCTGTATGAAAAAATGCGCATACTTGAAGTCACTTTGCACAGAGGTATATTGTAGAGATAGAAAGTAAAACAACTAAAGCAGAGAATATGTAATAATACTACGTATAGAATGGACACATCGACGTCCCGCTCGATTTGCCCGCATCACTCGACCCCTTTCCCTCTTACAGGCGACGGTTGGTATTTTGTATGTGCTACGCACACAGGTGCGCGTTTAAATACACGTCACTGATTTATGTCTGTGTAATATAAACCAAATTAAGCGTTTGTATGGAATTTTGGCGGAGTATCCGCGGTGTGACTAACGTATCTAGCAAGAAATAAGACTTAGCATAAGACAGCTCAATCTCATAAAGCATTCTTGTGAAACTGACAACATTAAGTTTCTTTTATGAAATGAAGGTTGAAGGTAGCAAACAAGCATGCAGTTCGCATTGATGGTAAGTGATGACTGCAGCCTATAGACACTTACACAAATAGTGACAAAGACCAAAGGTAAAAATGCAGATGCGTTGGCACCCCTGACACCTTATTTATTATGTCTCTGTGATAGTCATTACAAGGCCATACATTATCATCTATGCGGAACACGACAGTGCTCAACACTAACTACCATTTAGCGGCAGATAAATTAGGTAATGCGGTGGTGCCTACGCACTAGAGCTCCTACACTCTCAGCCACCAGTAAAAACTTTGCAGGTGAGCGGCAATACGAGCAGAGAGTGGAAGATATACGTCTCCTTCGACTGGAGATCATCAGGCTTCGCAAGGAGAAGAACTTGCTGTCGAAGGGCATCGAGAACATGACTGATCTGCGATTGGAAGTAAGTCGCCTTTTTACATGGTGGCAACCCTTGATAATCCCACTGCTGGGTATGAATCTCTCCCCTTCTTGGGAAGAGGCCTGGAGCTTACTCCACCACGCTGCTCCAATGCGGGTTGGTGGAGATAAGGATTAGCTGTCAACCCGCTGTCGGATGTTTTTTTTTACAAACCAATTTTAAGGCCTCCGACAAGGTTTAATGACTACTATCTATCGATAGCAACCGGAACCGACGGCTCAACGTGCCCTTCGAGGCACGGAAACGCACATTTTAATTTGCAGCTAGCGTTCACCCATCACACACCCGACTACGCCCGTATCGCTTAACCAAGTAGATCGCTTGCGATCCACACTAGGCGCCGCGCTTCGACGGTCGCCTTTTTACATGGTGACATTTTAATGGTGAGAATGTGGATGCAGCGGCCCAGGAAGACCAAGACTGACTTACCTTGAGCAGATAGGTCGAGTACTGTACTGTACTGTCTAGAGTCTTGGGAATCGGAATGCATGTAAAAGAGAATGATGAATGTAAAAGGAGCACGGGAGGCGTGTTAGGATCGTGATGTCTGGCGTTCTACAAACTATGTCTACCCCGTGAGGGACTCGTCGTGAAGATACATACATACATTTTAATGGATAATTTGCCTCAGCAATATGACTTTGTCTTGGAAGTATAATCGATCTATAACATTCTTTTTTTATTCATTATGCAGGTATCACAAGGCAACTGAACTTATTTTGCTCAAAACATTTTTCCTTTTAAATTTGTTATACTCATACGAGTATAATACTATCACCCTGAATTCTTTCACTGGTTTCTTGTAGGCTACGCAACCCTAATAAATGCTCTTTTGCTATAAGAAATTACGAGTCCTTTGGCTGTTTTGTTATATGGTCTATATCTAGGGGTTATGCTGAGTTGCTGACCATAAATTAAGTTCTCGTATAATGTTTTGGTTTTGTCGCATCTTTTCGTATACATTTTTACCCAGGTATTCAATTTGGAGCGAGAGTTGGGTCGCGAAAGACTCCGCGTGAGGGCACTGGAAGAGGCCCTGGAGACTCCGCTGAACGTGCACCGCTGGAGGAAGCTGCAAGGCACCGACCCTGAGAGCGTGCGGCTCACGCAGAAGCTCAGGCTCACGCAAAAGTTGGTTCTCTACTTATCTCACAGTACAGTTACACGGCACGTTGATTTATGCATTCTATCGAAGTAAAAGAATAAATTTAGTTATAATTAATAATGGCAACCCTTGAAATGTCCCACTGCTGGGTATGAGTCTCTCCCCTTTTTTGGGAGGAGGGGGGAGGCCTGATGCTTACTCCACAACGCTGCTCCAATGCGGGTTGCTGGAGTGGAGATATAAGGGTGAGTGACCAACCCGCTGTCACATGTTTTCAAACCGCTTAAAAGGCCTCCGATAAGGTTTGACGACTCCTATCTATCGATAGGAACCAGGACCGACGGCTTAACGTGCCCTCCGAAGCACGGAAACGCGCATTTTTTAATTTTGCCACTACCGGTCACCTACCATACACCCGACCGTGCCGTATCGCTTAAACGAGTAGATCGCTTACGATCTACACCAGCCGCGGGGCCATGCGCGCTTCGAGAATTCCTTTATCTACGAAATATAATGCAACGTATCTTCAAAATAAAGCACAGTTAAATTTGCCGCAGGTTTAAATTTAGAAACAAACAAACATTTATGTTTTCATTTATACATTTAATTATAAGATTTACGCGTTAAATGCAAGCGAAATTGTCTGTCAGCTGGTCAGCTGTATCGGTCTTACGAGTGAGATATCGTACATTACCGGTTTGCTGTATGTAAATAACGGATACAATATTCGTATCTACTCGTATGTCGACTCCTCAGTAGTATAAAGACTTATTACATAGCACGGTATTCAGGGTACGATAGCAAGGGTCAGGGTAGTGTAATAACATTTAGGGAGTTAGGGCCCTAATAAGGGCGACCGGAGCGGCCCGTGTATAAAAGGCTCGACAACTTTACGCTTATTTCGGGTCTGTAGAGCGTTATCTCTTTCGCACGTTACCTATGTGACGTTTGTCGACCATTTTGCTACAGTTTTGATCGATATCGGACTATCAGTGCTAATGTAGACTGTGTGCAGCAGAGACGGCTCTACGAAGTCGAAACTAGCCGATTGTCTCTTTCAGGTTCAATCTGCAACCTTTCTTACTAGTTAGGGGAAAATATATTAATGTTATTATACCTCTAAGATAATGTTTTAAATCACTGTTTATTTTCCGAAGAAATAAATATGTATAAATAAATTTAATAAGTACAGTAACTTATTAATATATTGTTCCCAAATCCATGAATTGTAAAGTAAAGGTATTTTAATAATCACATGCGTTTATTTAAGTACCCACTAGTTAATTCACCTTCGCTAAAAATAGACACCACATTAAAACTGCATTGCAAATAAAGACAGCGTAAAGTGCAATACCCAAAACCGTACAAAGCATATTTATATTACATGACAATTAATATCAATGACTTTTTATGTTTATAAATAAATAATTGTTCGTACGACGGAATAACTTACACGTAGGATACAAAGAATGTCATCGGTAAATATATTGACAACTAGCTTTCCACCCGTGGCTCACACGGTAGCCCGCGTAGTTCACACGGTTTTGGGTATTTTCGTTTTGTTACTGGTGATAGAGTTCTAGGGAGGAGTTAAAGAGAGGCAGTAAAGGATGCAGTATTTCACACCGGGACAACTAGGTACCTACTATGGTTTGCTGGCAAACAACCCTACAGCTCACATTGATGTTAAGTGATGACTGCTGTGCTATGCAGATTATAGAGATCTACACAAAAATCAGAGATCAAAATGCAGATGCGCTGCCACCTCTGAGACTCTGTGGTAGTTATTACGGGCCATACATTACCATCTAACCGGAACACAATATTGCTCTGGAATACGGCTCTCATCTGTGAGCGGGAGTCCCTAATCACCAGCTTGATCCTCATTACTCCTTACAAAGACGCGCCGTTGGAGTTGTTGATGATCCAGGTCTTAAAACTGGGCTAGAATGTTAAAACCTGTGCTGAAACATCGGGAGTCTGTGCGTTCTACGGCCTCTACTATATCTGTTGATCTGTTTGATCTTCCACTGCTTCTTTTACCAATCCTGTAGTAAGCAATAATTTTACGGAAGGCTTTTGGCTCTAATGATCATGATGATGATACTTATTTTGAAGTTTTAAAAATTTCCAACATCCCATGAACAGGAAAATACCAAACACCTGAAATGTTATCGACAAGGACGGTTCCGCAGGCGCAAAACCTTTTTATTTAAAAACAGACTGGCATCTGGCAAAAATAAATACGATAAATTTTTGAAATATCTTGATAATAACATATTTTAACACGCTTTTGTACTTAAATAGCACCCAATACCTTTAATTATGTTATGTCCGACTCCAAGGCAGTCCACCCAGAGTAGCAAACTTGATCGGCTCGCGAAGTACACTAAACTATAAATAAATTATAGTAATACAAATACGAGTATGTTTCACGTGTACCTATAATAAGAAAAGTCGTGACTTACAGTGCTCAACAATAAATATTGCACATCAAGCCTAGGAAGGAGACTTCGGTTTATTTCGGGTCTGTATAGCGTTATCTCTTTCGCACCGTACCTATTTGACGTTTATCGACCATTCTGATCAAGTTTTGACCAATACCGGACTGTCAGTGCTAACGTAGGTAGGCACTGTGCAGCAGAGGTAACGCTCTACGAAGTCGAATCGAGCCGATCGTCTCTTTCGTAGGTTCGATGTACAATATATAATTGTTAAGTACTGTACCTACTAACTGACTTAATATCAACGCCCATCCCAAAATGAACCTATTTAGCTGACAGTCTTCCGTGTAAAATAGTGTTCATGTTTCGAGATTGTAAACGGCCTTTCAAAAACGTAGATAAGTATATCAAGAGAATTGCTTTTTTTGTCCAAGTACATAGAGGTACATACAGTACGCAGCAAGAAATAATGCAGATCGGATATCGAGCCTACGAAAGAGACAATCGGCTAGTTTCGACTTCGTAGAGTGTTATCTCTGCTGCACACTGCCAACGTAAGCACTGTTAGTCCGGTATTGGTCAAACCTTGATCAAAATGGTCGACAAACGTCACATACCTACGTACGGTGCGAAAGAGATAACGTTCTACAGACCCGAAATAAGCCGAAGTCTCCTTTCTAAAGTCGGTGTGCATAATTTCTTGTTGGATACTGTACATGTTAGGTATAAATAAGTACACTTTTTTATGTAATGAAGGTGGCAAACAACCATGTAGTTCACATTGATGTTAAGTGATAACTACAGCCTTTAGACGTTCCGAGGCAATGTTTTGGATATTTTGCCTCTGATCTGTGGAAAATAACAAAAGTGGCGGGGATGTTGACCCCGCCTATCCAACTGGAACGCAGCAATACGACAGCAGTACGAAGTGCAATTATCTCCTGCCATGATGTTAAGTAATTACGGTTGTGAATCGATTAGACTCTCCGACACCGGTCCCGTAAAGTATGGGTTGGCATCACCATATTACCCAATCTTCAGATCTAGATAGGGACACGTGATCAATCGGTTTTTTAACTGGTGGTAGAGTAGTGTTCAGCACTATCGTGTTCCGGTCAGGTGGTAATGTACGGTACTGTAATTTCCGACTCAGAGGCATAACACCTTAGGACTCAGGAGTGGCAACCCATCTGCATTTTGACCTCTGGTCATTGTGTCGGTGTCTATAGGCTGTAGTCATCACTTAACATCAATGTGAACTGCATGCTTGTTTGCCACTTCCTTTACATAAAAAAAAATATCGTTCGTTACATACCTACCCATTTTATGGCATTATAAGCTCCACAAATAAACATTTTTTGAAGTTGAAATAAAAATAGACTAGTGGTTGAAATTATTTGATTATTAGGGATTAAATTTGAAAAGACATATTTTTAAATAGCTAATTTAAAATGGTATTATTTTTACTTCAGTGAAGGAAGATAATTACAATAATACCTAACAACTAATTGCTCAACCTTTAACCTAACAAATCCGATTACCAGAAATGATAAAAATTATAAAACAAGCAGATTCATTCAGGATGTAAAAGTGCATACAATAGCAACTCAAATTAGTCACGGTTTTATTTCAGTGTTCCCGAGAATCGCGCGACCCTGACTGTTCCGTGAAGGGTGATTGTTAAAACTTGCATCGGTTTTATCTTTGAAACACCTGCTACATAATTTTGATTCAAAAATATAAGAATTAAAACGAAATTATTGCGTAATGTTTTGGTATATTTTGATGTCCCGAAAACATGCTGAGAGTCAATGTTATTTCGCCAAGTAAAATTAATTGAGTGGTACTATTTTTTTTTTTTTTATTTTTTTATTTTATGGAAGTGGTAAACAAGCATGCAGTTCACATTGATGTTAAGTGATGACTGCAGCCTATAGACACCCACACAAAGACCAAGGTCAAAATGCAGATGCGTTACCACTCCTGAGGCCTAAGGTCTTATGCCTCTGTGCCGGAAATTACAGGGCCGTACATTACCACCTGACCGGAACACGATAGTGTTGAACACTACCATTTAGCGGCAAGTATATTAGGTAATGCGGTGGTGCCTACGCCCGCGAGCTCCGACACTGGAGCTCTACCACCAGTAAATATATACTACTATTATTATTATATGTACTATTATTGTTAATATAACACCATTTCGGCAAAAGGCTGTCTAGATAGAGACGCATATAGACAGTTATCGATTCCCATTTGAGAAAATAGTGTGTTGAAATCTCCAAACTCAAGGAACCGAAAATTAGGTTTTTTTTAACTAACATTTGATCCACACATTTAAACACTTTAGCAATGGTCATAAGTACTATCTGGTAACTTCCTATCATAAGGAGAAGAGCAGCAATAAGATTTTGATACCGCAAGGCACCATTCGAACCCGCTTATTAAAGCGGCCGCGATCTACACTCCTTTTGATCGCGCCAAAAGTAAAGGACTTATTACACGGCACGGAATTCAGGGTACGATAGCAAGAGTCAGGGTAGTGTAATAACATTTAGGGAGTTAGGGCCCTAATGAGGGCGACCGGAGCGGCCCGTGTATTTGTACTGTGATTGAGTTAGGGCGCTACCGACCGGATAGTGGAGGCCACGCCCACCCTTTCTGAAGGTCCCTGATTATCGTGTCGTGTAATAGGCTTTAAGGGTTGCCATTATTATTTATTAATATTGTTATTATTTATTAATATTACAGATACATACATCAATGTGAACTGTATGGTTCTTTGCCACTTTAATGACACAGAGCCATCAGTTAAAGAACAATCCATTAGGCACTTGGATTGTGATTAAAGTAAAATAACAATTCACTTCAACAATAAACATAGATTTATTATGATTTTATTGAAATATTCATCATAACTCCCAATTAGGTCGCACTGGCGTCCACATTGTCGAGAAGTCGACATTACATTATTGCTATGATAATTTTGTAATTTATTAAACATCGAAGTCCATTTATTACTTACGTTCCGGTTTCGTACTTACTCTACAGTAGGTAGTAGGTAACTGCCTCGGTAGCCTAGTGGTAGCAGGCCACTACTACTACGCTGAGGTCCTGGGTTCGATTCCCGGGTAGGGGATTATCAGAGATAATGGTGAAAAAGCCTTTATCTCTGGTTCTATTGGGATTTTTCCATTTTCTGGAAATTTCCCAGTACCTCAAAGTTTGGTAATGTGCCCGGAGATGTCAACAGGCTCGCCACCTGTTACATGGGCCAAATCGTAACCGGCGAATCGTGAGTGTTTGAATGTATGCTTGAATGCATGCATTTACCTCTGCCTACCCCTTCGGGGATTACAGGCGTGAATTTACGTTTCTACAGTAGGTAGAAAATCTCTATCAATGTCTCCTAAAATAAGTTACAATTGATCCGAATTGTTTATTTGATCCTAAACTTCTTTTACTGATGGTAGAGCTCCAGTTCGAGAGAGTAGGCACCACTGCATTGCCTAATGTATTTGCCACCAAATAGTGATTAATGCTCAGCATTATCGTGTTCCGGTTAGATGGTGGATCGTGTCCCTGTTATAACTGTCACAGAGGCATAACAACTTGGGCCTCAGGAGTGGCAGTGCATCGCATTTTGACAATCAACGTGAGCTGTATGCTTGATTGTCATTGCATAACACGAAAAAAAATACCAGTCAATAATGAAAAAATATCGCACCTTTGGAATTGAAGTGGCATATCTCAAAAAGTTAAGAAAATTACTTTTTTTATACATCAAACGACTTAAAAACATGTAATCTATCAATCAAATTTCATAGATCATAATTTGATAGATTACATGTTTTTAAGTTTTATTAAGTGTTAATTTTTTGAGATATGCCACTTCAATTCTAAAGGTACGATATGTTTGTACCTATAATGATAGCTACATTCCTAAAGATTTTTTTGCTACAAACACCAAACGAGGGAAGTTCAGTAAAGAAGTAGGTATATACTTACTGACAAAATAACCTGTGATGACATCAGCGTCTACGAATTTTTTCTTTACTATCGTAAGGTTTTAATAATTATTCCGAATGAACTTGCCAATTATTATTATTGGCATGTGTTTCAGGAAAGTGTTGGCACAGAGCGAGATGCTAGTGCTGAAGGATCGTGAGCTGAAGGAGACGCGTAACCTGTACACTGCTGTCAAGGATATGTTGGCGCTTCAGCCCAGCCCTGAGATCCAAGTAACTTACCATTAAGATTGTTTCATTATAATGATCATTTTCTTTATGTCAAAAATTTTGCTGAGCCTGATGGAAAATGGGTGTTTTTTATGTAACGAAGGTGGCCAACAAGCATGCAGTTCACATGGATGTTAAGTGATGACTGCAACCTATGGCTTATAAATAACTATCAGAGAAGCATAACAGCTTAGGTAAGTCTAAGGGTTGGCAATTGGACAAAAATAAAGTATACAAAAATACTGTTTACTTAACACTACAAGTTAGACATTAGTAAATTATTAATTTGTGCCAGAAGGTCTTAAAATATGTATTTAAAACATTAAATAAATAAAATATTAATATTCTTCTCAGATCTATAAATACTAAACTACTTTATTCCCTGTTAAAAAAGTTGGCAACCCTAGTCGCACCCCAGCAGGCCTATTATGTATCTCGGTTCATATCATTTCTATAGCCACTTAGCAAAACCTTGCTGTTTGACGTTACGCGCATGCATTTTAGAATAACAAGCAAAGTGGCTATCGAAGTGATGTTGCACCGAGTTACAGAATACGCCTGCCAGGTGCCACAGTGTTCAGACAGGACAGTGTTTGACAAGTCCACCAATGCATTATATTTTTGAAATTCCATTTCTCCAGGAAAATTAAATATAAGTATACCTAGTAGGAAAGTAACATGTTACGCTTGAAATCGTAATTTATGTGACAGCTTATATTTTAGGCAATGTAATTAACGCGTCAACGTGTCAGAAACTTCATTAATATTCGAAAATAGTTAAACAATAATTTAAAATACTTCTAAAGGTCTTCCTGGACGGAATAACTGTATATTTTTATTATTTAATCAAGTCCTTATGATTTCCATTAACATTCACTTACGTTGAGTATTTTCACGATTAACAAGTACACCTGCCTACGCAACTGGTATCCAGTTTTGCCGTGTAGTGTCCACCACCAGACCCACGCCTCACGAACATGAAATCTATAAAGATTCTAAGTTAATTATTTATTTATTTAATCTTTTATGCACAAAAATTATACATAAGGCGGACTTAACGCATTAGGCATTTTCCCGCCAGATATCCCGATCCTGACTGACCTTATGAATGAATGTAGATAAAGCACGGAAGGTATTTCCGTGCTTTATCTACATTCATAATTCTAGAACGTATTTAGTATTCTATGAAACAACTAGTTAGAAGGTTAATACGCTTTTGTTTTTTACAGCAAACGCTGACCAGAACTCAAAGAGCTCTTACACAAAGATCAACTAAGATGAAATGCCTCATTGCTGGTAAGAAACAAAGTTTTATAATATGTTTTTTTAAAGAAAATCGCATGTTTGTGCCAAAAGTCAAAATAAAACAAATACGTTTATAAATTAGTAGCTGTTGCCCGCGGCTTCACCCACGTGGATGTCGAAAAGCCTATGTTCTTTCTCAAACTCAGCTCTATCTCTGTACCAAATTTCATTAAAATCGGTTCAGTCGTTTGGACGTGAAAAGGTAACAGACACACCGACAGCCAGACAGACAGAGTTACTTTCGCATTTGTAATATTAGTAGGGAGTAGGGATTTTGTCATCAAGTTATTACTGTAAATGTTTTGTTAAAAAAATTAAGATGTCGTACTTACCTAAGCAAGAAATTCTGACGAGGCCTGATTTTTTAGATAAAAAACGTTTACATTCCGGTTATTAAAACGACGCAGAGTAGAAGCTTTGAGTTAATAGATAGGTACCTACTCAAAACGCAGAACGGCCCAATATGCTTGTACTCACAGCTACTATACTAGGTATACCGGAGTCTTGGGTGCCGGTGCACACACAATCACCCAAGACATACACAAACACCCAGGCCCGAAACAAATATTTTTAGGCCATATTAACTGCCTCTACTACTACACTGGTACTGGGTACGATTCCCGACTCGGGGCCTATCAGAGATAACGGTAGTGAATTCCTTATCCCTGGTTCTATTGAGATTCTTCCATTTTCTGGAAGTTTCCCAGTACCTCGGAGTTTGGTAATATGCCCGGCGATGTCAACAGGCGAATCGTGGGTGTTTGCATGTATGCTTGAATGCATTCATTTACCTCTGCCTACCCCTTCGGGTATTACAGGCGTTGAGTTACGATTTGATTAATCCTTACGTACGTTTCTCAGAGCTGAGCATGCGAGAGCGGCAAGTATCAGACCAGCGGCTGGAGTTGGAACGAGTGAGCTCCGAGTTGCAGACGTTCAAGCAAAAGTACTACGAAATGAAGCGAGCACTGGACGCGGACGAGGCGCGCCGCTTGAGGGTGCCCACTCCGGCCACCCCTGAATCCATTAAATAAACGTGAACACTTAATGCCTGATTTTGGCTTTGTTAGGTTCAGGTGCGAGTGATAAGTGTTAAAATCAGCCTTAAACGCAGGCTCTGTTGAGTGTTAAGTGCAAGTGGCAAGTGCAGGTGCAAATTTGAGTGATTAGAATCCGTTATACACTGTCATGTAGCCTCCGCTGCACTCCCTCGGGTTTATCCGCACGCAGCTTAAACACAGACAAACACTGTGTTTCGCGATAACAAGTTTTTCCCGACTGCAACAGAAGGAGGGTTATGTTTTTCGGGTGTATGTATGTATGTACGTATGTAGTTATATCCACTTTATGGTTAATAAAATCAGGAAGTGGATCGAGGAACAAATTTTATTTTAAACGATTTAACACTGTGTAAACGCTCTGAATACACTTAATTCTTTATATCAAAAAACCTGTTAAACTAATCAGATAGCACTCGCACCTGTACTTAATAAAATTTAAATCAAACATAAATAAATAGATATCGGAAATGTTCCCGGTAGGATGGTGCAAGACACTTCTTGTGTGGGGTCCTATGTTAAAATTACACCGAAAAAAAATTAAAGAATAATTTGAACTGACTTCAAGAAAGGAAAGAAGGTATCTAAGTTCGACTGTAGATAATAATATATCAGATTTGTCCGTCAATTGTAAACGGATTTAGAAAATTCTTTTTGATTTGAAAGGGTTTCCTTTTTGAGAAAGGCAGCTTCAATTGGGTTAATTCCGCGTGCTCTCGGAATATCTGACGCACTGACTGAACGTTGAAGTTATAGAAGAATTAAAATTTAGGGTAATAAATTGCGCTCAGAGAAGAGTATTCAAAGGGGATGATGAAAGATTCCAAAGCATCTACTTACTCCTCCATAATTAAGTCAAATGATAGGGGGATGTAACACAACGAAAGCTCGTAACGGCTTTTTGAAAATTCTAATCGGTTGTCTTGTCCCTCGGGCGTTTTAACTGTCACACCGCGGACACACCGCCAAAATTCCATACAAACGCTTAATTTGCTCTCTATTACTCAATCAGTAACGTGTACTTACACGTGCACCTGTGTGCGTAGCACATAGAGAATACCAAAAGAAGGGAGGCAATTGGGTGAGGCGGGGAAATCGTTACATAAAATTAATACATATTCTCTGATACTGTGTATAGTTTAGATTTGATGGTACTCAGTAGGGTTCAAAGCAACTTCCATATATTATCGTGACCAGCTCGATTAAAAATCTCTGCTTCAAATGATTCTTTTGTGGAAGTCTTCAGCTCACCAACCATAAACGTAAATTAAATTATCTAACCGCGTGATCTTATTTTGACGTGAACTGCATGCTAGTTTGCGACTTGCATTACATTAAAAAAAAATATTCCGTTAAGACTATTCCTGATTATGAAATTCATATTCAGGGAGATCTTAGTTTTTGTGACGTAATACTTTTAGGAGTGTCACAGATAGTATAAATGACACAGCGTGACAATAGAGGGGAGGGAGTGTATTCTAGTCTATATTTTTATAAAAGGCTTATTTTAGCGTGACGGTATGTTATGGACGGTCCCTAACTGAATAATTATTATAATGTACAATACTTTTGCCCCAAGACAAATTATAAATAATCTTAATTAGTGTCAATAATAGTTATTGCAATCATTTTAATAAGGCTCGGTTCACATGGTAGTCATGTACCGCATACTGAATAAAACCTCATTTACAGGAAACAAATTTAGTTCCCAAAATATTTAGCCAGTCTTTTTATATGGTAATGTTAAATAATGTGCAATACTTGTGTTCTTTCACACAACATTCTCATTAATGTATATTGTACCTCGTTATTTTTGTATTGTAATTTATGAATGTTGTTATGGGAAATCCTCACCAAATAGGGATCAAATGAAAAAATTAAATAAAACACCAAACTAATTAATCCGAAAACAATAGTTTTATTTAAGAACTTTTCACTTTTTCATAAAATATACACATTGTTTTTGTCATTAAACTAAACTGTAAGTAAATACTAATTTTAAATACCAATTTTTCACGATTGTCAAACAGGTGGATGTCGGGCGCGGACCCGCTATTGCGTTCCATCTAAATTACGTTTCATGTACAAATCCTTTACTTAACTATATTCAGAAAAAGAAAAAAAATCAATGAAAGCATGATTTTGTACATTTCAAATAAAAAAAAACACAAGACCTCCTGTTTTCTCGTTTATAAAGTGTGATGATAGAATCTACAGTCCATTTGTTGATACTTATAAAATAACAGTTCACATGCGTGCGTGCTGGGTGCGCGGGCCGTCGTGAGTTCTCCATCGAATGCTCCACTTGATTGCATGGACGATAGAAGAAGTGGTTGCAGATAAATATACCAATAGCTTTTTCTTTTCGTTCTTATAAGCGCAAGAAGCAGTCCGGTTAGTTATAGCGCGTAAAGCAGTGATTCCCAAAGTGGTCCAGGTAGACCCCCTAGGGTCCATGGGGGACTCGATCGGGGTCTACGAAGGCGTGAATAAAAATTGGAAATATGGGAGTCTGATATAAATGTAGCAAGGGGGATCCACCAAAACCAGAATATAATTGAAAAGGGTCTACAAGAAAAAATAGTTTGGGAACCTCTGGGATTTAAGTATTGGTTTATTATCACAACCGCCTTCCTTATCGTACAGTCACACGCACATTACACATACTCTTAATTTTTCGTAGAAAAGTTTATGTCAACTATGTGTTTAATTAACTTTTTTGTGTATAATCTGACCACGCGTAACATGAGGTTAATAGGTACACAATTCCAAAATTAAAATTTGTATTCGAATCAATAATAATAAATGGAATAACTAAATATTATTAAATTTTCATCAAATCAAAATTATTTTAGAGAAATTAATGTTTTATTATAAAACATATGATAAATCAGAAGTATTTTCTACAATTACAATAACCATCGTATAATGTGCGTATGCGTTACAAAACATCAATATTCACCGCTCGCCCGTGACGTGTACAACACCGAAAAATATATCTACACCATTACATCAATCTCAATATCAAAGCAAAATACTACAAACATTCTTTGTACGTTCAGTTTTGGCAGAATATATAACTCTAATATCACTAGACGGGTAGTATCTTGTTCATGTGGCCTTACTTATTGCTTTGTATTTCTAAGTGAAACACTTTTGGCCCCAACATTGCTTATTGTCACTGCTGACCTGCTGAGTTAGATATTACAAGGGTATATTTATTTATTCTTATTATCCAATGCATATATTTGCCTTCCTCTCGAATGGGCAGAGTTCAAACATTTAGAGAACAAAATTAAAGGCTATACACAAGTTTAGTACACTCAATATAAATGCATAACAGAAAACGTAGTACGCTTGGCGCGAAATAGGTTGCAGTGGACATTGCATTTCGTACAAAGAAAATAGTAAGTACTACTAAGTGTAAACCTATACCAATCGTACATTTACACAGTTTTACAAACGACATTTACATACAGAAAACAAACAGAATCGGATAAACTTCCTACACAACACACTTTAGCACGTCACGGGACGAACGGATCAAAATCATCCGTTTAAAACTCTAGGTTGACTTTGGGGCGAACGATAACATATTTAACATCTCGCACGCACTCGATCTTATCTAATGGGACATTAATGCTAATTTAATTCACCAGAGTCATCCCATTTATTCCTACACGATGGTAAGCGTATGTATCTCCTATGAAACTAAAATTTCGCGTATCAAACGCGTTACACTAACGAGAGTACCTCACATCTGCGTATAAACATAATAATTACATTACAAAATACACATACGCAATCACAAAAGCTACGACCGCGTTAGAACTCCTTCCACTCATGAAATCACAATGAGACATGTCGTGCTTCTCGTAAGGGAACTAACGCGGAAGCAGCGAAAGACATCCCACACATTACCGTCCGCCCGAAGCCAACACACCGGCCCGCGATCGACACACGCGTTACTTTTTTTTTTTACATAACAGTATATAATATTATATAGCTGTCCCAACTTACCAAATACAAACACAGAATCAACTATTCGCTCAATACGCGGCGTCCGCACACGCGTGCGTCTACCGATAGCGTTCACGAATACAGGGTCTACGCCGATACACACACGTACATAAGCGTCGGGGCGGCGGAACACGGGGGCGACACTGAGGCGATGCCACTTGTCCATTTCACACTGACACTGCACACGGGGCTGCCCCGGTGGACGCGCGCCCTTCACCGGCGTCGTCTTTGAGACTGGGCGGCCGTAGTGCACACTAGCGAACCGTCTGAATCTTTATAAACTAATACAAAGCGCGCGAGTGCGAACGCCGCCACATTTAATTTTATCACTCGTTGGCTTATGACATAGGTACTTATGACATAGTTGCGATGGAATCAATAAAACTATTGTTTGTTTAGTTTCGTTTGTATGTTGCTTGGCGCGTTGCGCGGCTAGTCGCGCTAGTACGTTACTGTAACGTAGCGTATCGCGCTCGCCTAGTGGACGTCGGAGCTCTCTTGCTTCATCTGGTGGTTAGCCGGGTCCGAAGTGTTGATCGGCTGTAAACAACAGTTACACACACATTAACATTATCATCAAACGTATCAATAACATTAAATGAAAATAGATTATTTCCTTCACTACTACCATTATTTGTTGGTTTTTGATAAAATGCAAGGAGATATAGCATCTTGTGGCGATTATGGCATATCCCCCTAATGAGGAGGCTTTGGTCGAGCAGTGGACATCTTTCGGCTGAATGATGAAGTCAATTTCCATTTTGTGCAGCACTTTTACAATTGTGTCTCATGCGTGTATAGGGAGTGTGGAGACGGCGCTAGGAGTGTGTACGACACAGCAGTCAACGTACGAGTGTGTTGTCCGGATGGGGGGGGGCAATGTGGGCGCCTCGTGCGTGTGTAGGGAGTGTGGGGACGGCGCTAGAAGTGCGTACGACACAGCAGTCAACGTACGAGTGTGTTGTCCGGATGGGGGGGCAATGTGGGCGCCTCGTGCGTGTGTAGGGAGTGTGAGGACGGCGCTAGGAGTGTGTACGACACAGCAGTCAAGGTACGAGTGTTGTCCGGATGGGGGAGGGCAATGTGGGCGCCTCGTGCGTGTGTAGGGAGTGTGGGGACGGCGCTAGGAGTGTGTACGACACAGCAGTCAAGGTACGAGTGTTGTCCGGATGGGGAAGGGCAATGTGGGCGCCTCGTGCGTGTGTAGGGAGTGTGGGGACGGCGCTAGGAGTGTGTACGACACAGCAGTCAACGTACGAGTGTGTTGTCCGGATGGGGGGGGGGCAATGTGGGCGCCTCGTGCGTGTGTAGGGAGTGTGGGGACGGCGCTAGGAGTGCGTACGACACAGCAGTCAACGTACGAGTGTGTTGTCCGGATGGGGGGGGGCAATGTGGGCGCCTCGTGCGTGTGTAGGGAGAGTGGGGACGGCGCTAGGAGTGCGTACGACACAGCAGTCAACGTACGAGTGTGTTGTCCGGATGGGGGGAGCAATGTGGGCGCCTCGTGCGTGTGTAGGGAGTGTGGGGACGGCGCTAGAAGTGCGTACGACACAGCAGTCAACGTACGAGTGTGTTGTCCGGATGGGGGGGCAATGTGGGCGCCTCGTGCGTGTGTAGGGAGTGTGAGGACGGCGCTAGGAGTGTGTACGACACAGCAGTCAAGGTACGAGTGTTGTCCGGATGGGGGAGGGCAATGTGGGCGCCTCGTGCGTGTGTAGGGAGTGTGGGGACGGCGCTAGGAGTGTGTACGACACAGCAGTCAAGGTACGAGTGTTGTCCGGATGGGGGAGGGCAATGTGGGCGCCTCGTGCGTGTGTAGGGAGTGTGAGGACGGCGCTAGGAGTGCGTACGCCATAGCAGTCCACTTACGAGTGTGATGGGCGGCTGAGGGGGCTGCGGCTGGGGGGGTTGCGGCTGAGGGGGCAGCGCGGGCGGCTCGTGTACGGCGGTCGTGGAATGCGCCGCTTGCGCTCCGCCACCGCCGCCGTAGTATCCGCCGTTCATGCCTGTAATAAACGCAAATATTATACATTATGTTACATGTTTATATAATACATAAAAATAAGAAGACTTGACAACTTCTGATGACCCTTAGATTAGTCAAAGATGAAGTTTAGCAGCAGTAGCAGAGTTGAACTTAGCTTAGGGTGGGGCACGGGCGGGACACATCACACATACTACACAGTGACACACAGTACACACCTTCGCTGCAAGTGGAGGACGGTGGTTAGGGCGCGGACACGGGCGACTAGGGCGGGTCACACCGCACATACCACACATCAAACACACTACACAGTACACACCTTCGCTGTAGGTGGAGGGCGGCGGCTGGGGCGCGGGCACGGGCGGCACACACCGCACACACCACACACACCACACACGCTACACACAGTACACACCTTCGCTGTAGGTGGAGAGCGGCGGCTGGGGCGCGGGCACGGGCGGCGCGAGCGGCACACACTACACAGTGACACACGGTACACACCTTCGCTGTAGGTGGAGGGCGGCGGCTGGGGCGCGGGCACGGGCGGCACACACCGCACACACCACACACACCACACACGCTACACACAGTACACACCTTCGCTGTAGGTGGAGAGCGGCGGCTGGGGCGCGGGCACGGGCGGCACACACTACACAGTGACACACGGTACACACCTTCGCTGTAGGTGGAGAGCGGCGGCTGGGGCGCGGGCACGGGCGGCACACACCGCACACACCGCACACACCACACACACCACACACGCTACACACAGTACACACCTTCGCTGTAGGTGGAGGGCGGCGGCTGGGGCGCGGGCACGGGCGGCGCGGGCGGCACACACTACACAGTGACACACGGTACACACCTTCGCTGTAGGTGGAGAGCGGCGGCTGGGGCGCGGGCACGGGCGGCACACACCGCACACACCGCACACACCACACACACCACACACGCTACACACAGTACACACCTTCGCTGTAGGTGGAGGGCGGCGGCTGGGGCGCGGGCACGGGCGGCGCGGGCGGCACACACTACACAGTGACACACGGTACACACCTTCGCTGTAGGTGGAGAGCGGCGGCTGGGGCGCGGGCACGGGCGGCACACACCGCACACACCGCACACACCACACACACCACACACGCTACACACAGTACACACCTTCGCTGTAGGTGGAGGGCGGCGGCTGGGGCGCGGGCACGGGCGGCGCGGGCGGCACACACTACACAGTGACACACGGTACACACCTTCGCTGTAGGTGGAGGGCTGCGGCTGGGGCGCGGGCACGGGCGGCGCGGGCGGCACACACTACACAGTGACACACGGTACACACCTTCGCTGTAGGTGGAGAGCGGCGGCTGGGGCGCGGGCACGGGCGGCACACACTACACAGTGACACACGGTACACACCTTCGCTGTAGGTGGAGGGCGGCGGCTGGGGCGCGGGCACGGGCGGCGCGGGCGGCACACACTACACAGTGACACACGGTACACACCTTCGCTGTAGGTGGAGGGCGGCGGCTGGGGCGCGGGCACGGGCGGCGCGGGCGGCGCGAGCACGGGCGGGGCGCCGGGCAGGAAGTAGTCCTTGTTGACGCAGTTCCGCAGGCAGTCGGGGATGCGGCCGACGATGGCGCGCCGGATCTCGGACGCGGCCATCTCACGCAGCTCCTGCGCCGACGCGTCCGAGTAGAAGGCCGCGTGCGGCGTGCACAGCACGTTCGGCGCCTCCTTCAGCGGACCCTGCGACGGGTGCACCATTTAAATAAAATCTTCTACTGTAATTTCAATAAAAACTGCAATGAATACTTGCGTCTCGTCTTTGGCATTTTGTGCCTCTTTCTGCCTTTGTGACTGCTTTATTTTATCAAGGTAGTGCAGGTGTTTCGTGCATATTCAATGACTGTCAACGGAATTTAACATCGATTGACAACCATATTGCTCCAAGCAGTTAATAATATACACATACGCTTTATTTATGTTTCGATAACACTCACGAAACCTCTACGCTCTCCCGGTCCATCTACATGACACCAGGTTCACACTATAGTACTGTACGAAACTGACTGAGCGTTCTAGCGCGCCACAAGCTACAACACACCCCGTCGCAATAGTGGGAACCTGACGGTAAGGCGGAAGGCGTCGGGACGTGACGACCCCATCGCTCTCTAATGGAGGAGAATTCATCCACTAGTGCAGTCAGTCAACCGAACAATGGCGGTCAAATCATTCCAATAGGGTGGTAGAAAATATAATAACGCGGGATAGGTAGCGGCGTCCCGCAATAATACTACCGCCACTGCGATCGCCAATCCGCCTGCCAAGCGTGGCGATTATGGCATATTCTCCCCTGATGACGCGCATGACTGATGTGGGGCGTCTTTGGGGAAGTCTTTGTCCAGCAGTGTCGGCGTATTTTGACTGGAGAAATGACAATGATGACGGTAAGACGCTGGCCTATGAAAGGGCGCCACGTCCCCGAGCTGGCTCAAGCCGAAGTGTACCTGGAACACGTTGAAGGGCTCGTTCTCGTGCACATCGAGAGCGGCGGCGCGGATGCGGCCCTGCTTGAGCGCGGCCGCCAGCCCCTCGTCGTCCACCAGCCCGCCGCGCGCCGTGTTCACCAGGAACGCGCCTGCAACACCACACAATTTCTTAGGTATTATTGATTCATTGCCACTGGAGGCAAATAGGAAAAAAAATCCCAGTCACCACTGGTGCTGACTGAGATTTTTTTTTCCCATTTGCCTCCAGTGGCAATCCCCGCGGACGGGGCGACTGTCATTGCGCTCACTTCAGTTTCGCTATACATTGCTTTCTTCAATGGGAAAAGGATGAGGCAACTTATCCTAAACCTGTCTCTAATCTCAAAAAAAAAAAGACAAAATGCATTGAAATATTGCCACCACTATGTATGCGTAGTATGACTTCGTAATTATTTTAGTAAAATTGTGCGGGGTGGTTGCCCAATGGCCATATGCTGATGAGTCAGAATTCGTTGAATTGACCACTTTCAATCAATCAATATATTTATTGCAAAATGTACCTACTTACATATACATTAAATTGGTCTTAAACTAAAACAGTAAGTCAGGTAAGTACATAAGCCCTTTTATGGGCTTTCGATAATACATATGCACAAAGTAACCATTATATTTCGCCAGATATTATAGGTCGATATATTATCGTTTAACTGGAACACGGCAGTGAAGAATACCTACTGTGATTATTACCTACAGATAGATTATTTGGTGACGCCTCTCATAATGGAAATGTATGATAAGTCTTAAAAGTTAAAATTGATTTTCGCATACCCAATCTTACAATCTCGAATTGAATAAGCACACAACGACTTTTCATGCTCAATAATTATCTGGTGAAGTTTTTTTCTTGTGATAAACAAGTGTGCACAAATAGGCATGCATTTGACATGGATTGATCAAAGACATCTACACAAAGCCTATGGCTTTGTGTCTAAATGCGGATGCTTTGTCGAGCCTAAGGCCTTTATTGTTTTGCGCCTCAGTGACATAAACTACGGTGTCATACATTACTATCGAACTGGACCACGATAACGTGATATACTATCATTTGGCATCAGATAGATCTGTAATACGGTGGTGACTCGTGTGCCCACGCCCTTGAGGTCCGAATCTTAAATTACTTAAATGCGTCCATGAAGTTATTAACAAGTCGCTGCGAAGAAGACGATTTCATGGCATAGAACGGATAAGCGAGGAGGAAAATCGGGCAGTACAGTACGTACTAAACAATTACTAAAGAGACAATCGTCTAGTTTCGACTTCGTAGAGCGTTGTCTGTGCTGCACACTACCTAATTAACCACTGATAATCCGGTATTGATGAAAACTTAATCAAAATGATAGACAAACGTCACATAGGTGCGAGATAGAACGCTCGACAGACCCGAAATAAGCAAAAGTCTCCTTGGTCGATATTTCTTGCAATATTTCTTGTAGGATTCTATAGCACACACCGCGGACACTCCGCCAAAATTCAATACAAACGCTTAATTTGGTCTCTATTCAACAGACATCAATCAGTGACGTGTATTTACACGCGCATCTGTGTGCGTAGCACGTAGAGAATACCAAACGTCTCCCATAAGAGGGGAGGAGGTTGTGTGAGTCGGGGAAATCGGGAGGGACGTCGAAGTGTCCATTCTAGACACTTCGACGTCCCGCCCGATTTCCCATTGCTGATACGTAGTAATTATTACTTATTCTCTGACTACAGTTGGCTTTCATCAGGCCAACATTGAAACTACCTTTCATTCGTCTATACAGTCATAGCAAGCTACGTGACTGGCGCAAATTTTACTCTGAATGGCATTCAAAAGTTGCGCATACTGCAACTAGATAGAAAAACATGTGTAGGTACAAAGACACAATCTCACCTGGACGCATTTGTTTGATAGTGAACTCGTTGATTAGGTGGTGATTGTGCTCGTTTAGGCTGCAGTGCAATGATACACAATCACTCTGGAATAGTAGGTCCTGCAACAATACAACATAGAAACTGATAAGAACACCGAAAATGTATAGTTACAACGTCAATGGTAATGTCAGGTCAACTGTGAAGAATATGAGAAACACATGTTTTAGCAACAGCACCAGCCAGACATGTCTCATTCCGCAGCCAACTGGTTATTAAGATAACTCTTAAAACTATCTAATTACAGTAGACAATTGTATTTTATTTAAGTCCATAATAGATAAGCTTTGGTTTTTTATTGAACGAGTCTTTGCTGGCAATACCTTTGAAATCGGCACAGGCAAGATGTTCCATAAGCATACTGCTTTCACAACGAAGGATTTTGAAAAGAAAATAGAGGAGTGCACAGGAATGTTCAAGAAAAGGTTTACTGAGGAACACGGAGCGTGAGTGTAAGTGAGTAATGGCCGAAATCATATGTCACTCAATTTTAAGCAACTCTTAATTGTGCGCTATCTCTGTCGTTTGAACGGGTTTTATAAAGAGAAGACTTTCAAGTCTCACTTATATTTGAGTGACGTTTGAGTATGTGGCCGTAAGTGTCACATATCATCGGCTTAATAATCTAACCTAAACTTCATTGCTAACTCCAATTTAGACTATCTTCAAATGCCGTGCGTTAATCTCGTAAAAAGGCAAGGCGCGGTAGTAAACATAATAACGCGGTATGGGCTACTATACATCATCCTGCGATGAAACTACCGGCACTGAGATCGCCAATGCCAAGCGTGGCGATTATGGCATACCCCACACCTCCCCCAGATGATGCAATAAGACATGGGGAGTCATTTGTACAGCTTCAGTCTTTCGGCTGAGATAATGATGAGTCTCGACTGGAATGGATCGACTAATTTGGATAAAATTTGTAGTTATTGCATTACTGTGGGTATGTCAATTGCATCCGATAGCAGTTGCTGTGGTCGGGTAGGATAAGGTCAACTTAGTACACTCGTCTATTTTCATAGTTGGAGTAAGTAGGGCAGGTTACTTAGACTACGATATTTAAGTCTATAAGGTAGTGGAGTGCATTTTGATTAAACGACACGCATTATAAAACGAGGTTTTTTGTCTGGTCTAAGGTTGACAGACAAGCAAATGGGCCAATTGATGGAAAATTGTCACCGTCGCCTATGAACATTGGCAACACCAGGGGAGTTGCCAACGCGCTGCCAGCCCTGAAGGACTCTTTTGACGTCATTTTTGAAGAACCCCATATTGTAGCACCTACGGAACACCTCAGAGGGAAATTCGTTCCACAATTTTTTATTTTTTTATTTAAAATGTGTATATTTTGGCGAAATTGAATTGGGAATCAGTTCACACCATTTCTAAATTCATAAACATGATTTAAACGTAAACTTACGAAAACCAAATATAAATCACACATACACTTACTGCATAGATACAAACAGTCTCTTATCAGTACATTACACCTTTACATTGCATATTCTATGCATACATAACAGCCGTGTTGTGATTACTTCTACTTTGCTCGATATGGATACAGATTAGATAGCAAGCATTATTTATTTTTTACAATCTTTATTACAAACTGTGCTGTCATATTTACATTCATACCCCCTTATTCATAAACGTATTTTAGCTAAAGTGTTGCTAATCTCTCCTTTGTCTTTGTCTATCCTGCACATTTTATAGTGCAAGCGACAAAGTCAAAGCATTCCATAGCTAAAACGTATCTAGTGTACGTGTATGAATAAGGGGGATAGTATATTGTAGCAATCTGTGTACCAAAATGTACTTTACATTAAGACACTTTTAAATATTTACACACTCAAAACATTTTACATTGAATGCAGTCATTTTCACTATTCTACTATAAACTTACCCCCTTATTCATAAACGTACTTTTTACTAAATGCATATGTATGTATACACGGTACGTATACCAACACAACATTTTTTACTATTTTTGTCTGTCTGTCTGTTTGTACCGGAGACCTAATCTTGAGAACGGCTGGACCGATTTTGACGGGACTTTCACTGCCAGATAGCTGATGTAATAAGGAGTAACTTAGGCTACTTTTATACAAGCTGCGCCCACGATTTCGTCCGGGTAGTACTGAACAATCATAAATTCTCACGCGGACGGAGTCGCGGGCACAGCTAGTAGTATTATATAATTCTCAGAATTTTACATGTTGCGTACAAGAGGAGATGCCGTAACATAAAAAATCCCCATGTTCTCAAAACTATAAAAAAAATACGCTTACACTCACAGCCCCACAGTAGGTAAAACCTGTATCGTGGGTGCCGTTGTATACAAACAACATGCACAAACACCCAGACCCGAAACAAATATCTGTAGGCCATTCAAATATTTGACTCGGTGCAGGGATCGAACCCGCGATCCTTCAAATCAAACGGTCATCTCACACCGCTGGACCAACCGGGTCGTCAACGTCAACTATATGCTCACTTTATTAACAGTCCAAAACAAGCAACAAATAGAAAACGCCTCTGTTCTCTGTTCTTTGTGGAATACTGGCTCAGTATAAGAAAAGCGACATTTTTAGCCACTCTAATAGACGACAATGAGACGATACAAGGTGTATTCATCTTAATATGCTTGTTAATATAAAATAAAGCAGAGACTGAAAGAAATTGATATTGTTGTGCGTTCGACGCTTTTCCCAGTTTCGCTATTGATAACGTTCCATGTTGCTATACAGTCACATGCGACTTCTATCTGGAGACCTCAACCACAGAACCTCTGATCGTTAACTCGCCTGCAGCGTGTAGACCCTGGTATAGTAACTTCTAGATCAGCAACTTCTAGATTCCGATAAAGCCGCAATGCCGAGTGTGCCATGAAATTGGCTCAGTCTATTCAAAGATGAGCCACTCCCTAAGAGATACTTCATTCGATATGATATTACAAGTACTTTAGTCTGTTAGCTAAGTCAGAGAAAACACTACAAGCTTGCCACAGAACTAAGAATCCCTACAGAACATTACCTTAAAAAACAGTCAGAAACCGGTTCCACACCCCATAGACTAAGTTCTATCTAGAGATATCAATCACAAAGTCATATATATCAAATCTCATTATTAGTTACGAGCTCGATGCCGTCGGACAGGTACGGATCGTAGATTCAACATCTAACCGAACGCCTTGACGTACAACGCTACCGTCGACCAGATGCGGTCTCTATATCTATCTCTGATAGATACTTTTCTATGAAGATCTCAATAATAAAGGCTATCATCATTAGTCACCTGCAGCGTGTAGACCCTGGTGAGGCCCAGCGACTTCTCGATGCCGTCGGGAAGGTACGGGTCGTAGAAGATGACGTTAAAACCGAACGCCTTGGCTCGCAACGCTACCGCCGACCCGATGCGGCCGAGGCCCACGATGCCGAGCGTGTCGCCGCGGATGCGCGCGCAACCAGCCGCCGCCTCGCGGACTTGTTCTGGACCTGTAAACCATGAGAAAAATATGGTTTTATATTATAATATTAGGACAAAGAAAACCGGGGTCTCCTTACACATTCACATATTAAAACATAAAAGCCTACTTTTTACAGTTTGTTTAAAAAACATTTGATCCAAGAAAGATATTGTTTTTAAAGAAAATGTTATTTAAATCGTTCTAAGGTTATATTTCTGTGGCAACATACCTCATTGTTTATTGTAGTACAGGATTATATCCCAGAATAATTAAACACGCGCAGTGTCATGGATACACATCCATGTACAAAAATTATGAAAAACAGGTCTACGGTTCTCAAGATGATAACTGAAACAGCTGTCGAATACTAATATCGATAACATTTCCCGAAATATATAAATATTTTTATCTCTCCGGAAAAAATATGTTCTCCCCTACCAACAGTAGCAGTTATGCATATAAAACTTATTTAAAGTTTATTTTTATTTGTTTTTTAACTTTTATTTTAAACATCGGCAAATTTTAATGAAGGATTCTCAAGATTCATAGATGTTTCACCTTGAACCTTTTTTGAATTGATGGCCACGATCTTAATTCATCTGATATGTAATAGCTTGCATTCGGTAGAGTTTCTAACTGACTAATGAAGCGGATGGAGTTGAAATCAATTCAGTAAAATATTTACTATTAGCTTCAGAAATGTTCAGAAATGTTCAGTATTATCGTATACCGGTTAGTTACATGATAAAATACGGTTTCGTAATTTATAGGTAGGTATGCCGTTACACCTCTACTTTAAATATAAAGCTGTCTTCAGAATAGCACTAGAATGTACATACAACAATAGAAAAAGTAAAAGTAATCAATAACCTGTGAACTTTTTCCCTTCCCGCACCATGTTGGCGAGCCAGTACGTCCGCCGGTACAGGTTCAGTATGAGACACATGGTGGTGTCCGCTACCTCCTCCACGCCGTAGCCGGGCACGTTGCATACCGCAATACCTGCAATCGCACAATGAATGGTTTATGACTTACTACGGTCATAGAGCAACACGGGCCACCGGCCGGCGGACCGGAGGGGCGTAGCCATATGGAGGCTTTCCCCTCTGTCAAAGAACAATCACAAGTATTCCTATGTTGGTGTGAGTTTTGTAGTAATAGACTATTTTTGTAGTGTATGTGTGTGTGTCACACGTATTTCCGCGCGGCAAAAAGTGACAGACTGTTTTGCATCGATAATAATCGCTATGGCTACTCCGGTCCGGTCCGTCGCGGTCGGTGGCCCGTGTTGCTCTATGCTTATGGTACATACATTGTCCCCTTCATTCATAAACGCAGATTATTAAAGACATTTTTTATACTTTTGTGACAATGACTAAAATTAAGTATTTATCCGTTAATGTGTCTATAATAGGGTAGTTCTAGTGGTAGCTACTGGGGGTAGGCCTGAAGCGTGGCAACGCATCTGCATTTTGAACCGTTTTTATTTTTTAATGTCAATATTTCTTCTTTACCAAATAAAATTTATTTATTTATTTAGACTTTCTTGCAGAAAATGATACATGTGGCGGACTTAATACTAAAAAGCATTATTTTCCAGTCAACCTTTGGGTAGTAGTGAGAATTTAACTGAGGTGCAGTGAGACGTAACTTCAAAAAGAAAAACAGAGTGAGATAAAAATACTAACACCAAAATTACATATAAATTCATACAAGTATTGTATTATACACGTTTTAAATAAAATAGTACCTATTTACATACGAGAAATAACAGTTTGCGTTTATTAGTGGATTGCAGAGAATATAATTTATGGTTGCAAATCATTGTTTGCTAGTCAAGCCAGCTTCACGCACATACCAACGTAATCTACACGCTACACGCTTGATAGGAACATTACGCAAACATATTTCATAGTAGGTCGTCCTAGTCGTCGACTTAAGAATGTTATCAATAATAAGAGGGGTCATTGAACCCCTATAAGCTTGCTTTTCCATTTTCATGACATATTGAAAAATTTGCACATACCTACATAGTTATTTAGATCAGCAACCTAGTATATTAGGTTCGGTTGGACCAACGTATTTTTGTTAAAGTTATGTTTTTATCAAATTTAACAATAACAGTAACATTTACTTTAAAGTGCCTGCGAAATTTGGCATAGTTTAATTAACTGACACATATAATTATTATTGAGGTTAACATCAACCAGCGCAGCTGGGCCAGTCATGGTAAACAGTTAACATTATGACGTCATATAACAATTTTCAAATGGTGCAACTTATTTTTTTACTTAACCGGTACTTTAACAAATTTGTAAGTAAAATGATGTAACCCAGCCTCACTGATTAAATAATTGGACATGTAATTTAACCACCATCGGTCATTGCAATTCGACGAACATGAGTATAGCAATTAATTTTAAACTACCCCCATTTATGGTAGCAAATCATTGTTACAATCAATATAGCTTTTTTACACTACATGCTAAAAAAATACATACATTATTGTATTATGAATTCCATCGAAACTGAAATAAAAATCCCACGCAACAATCGAACAAAAAGTAACTATTCAAGAGTTGTCGAGTCGTAAAAATACCTCAATTAAATTAAAGAGATAGGTACGTGAATTAAGAAAACATTGCGCAATCCGGTGTTTAATTATGATAATGTTTTACAGTTGGAGGACACATTGTGTGGCTTCTTTGCGTCTACGTTACGACCGCTGAGTCAGTTAATCGTATTATTTACAAACATGATATCATACGTATTTAATATACAGATAACTATTTTTTTGCTCATATCTTCCAACGCTTATTAAGTTTTGGTATAAATCTCTCATTAATTAACAGATTAATGAGATGCCGATATAGATTGCGTATTTAAGACAATAGCATAAAATATAAATAAATCCCAAACAACATCACTGGTGGTAGAGCTCCAGTGAGAGGGCTCGCGGGCGTACGGACGTAGGCGCCACAGCATTGTCTAATCTATTTGCCGCTCAATGGCACGTATTCCGGGCAGCTGGTAATATACGGCCCTGTAATTTTAGGCACAGAGGCATGACACCAAGAACCTCAGGAGTAGCAATGCATCGACATTGAATTCTCTGGTTTCATGTAGATCTTGATAGGCTACCTACAGTACTACTTAAAATCAATGTATCCTGTATGCTTTTTGCCACTTCAAAACCTTAAAAAAGTTTATTCTAAAGTTTTCTTACATGGGACAAAATCGATTAGGCAAGCTGTAGGGGCTCATAATAATTTAAATACGGACTTTAACAAGAACTATAATCTACAACTGGGACGAACCTCTATCATAAGACGGCTCTTACCCTATGTCAAACTATAATTAGCCTACTGGACTAGCTAATTGTACTTTTCGATAGTGACCTATTACGTTCCGTCTTAGGCTATTTACACCGGAGTTGATGCATACAATGATCCTAAGCGCTTTGAACTTTTCGAGGTCATCCATGCCGAGGATGAGGTATGCGACGTGGGCGTGATTAAATAAATATAAAATAAACGACATTTTTACTGGTTGTAGAGCTCCAGTGACGGAGCTCGCGGGCGTAGGCACCACCGCATTACCTAATATACCTACTTGCCGCTAAATGGTATTGTTCAGCTCTATCGTGTTCCGGTCAGGTGGTAATGTACAGCCCTGTAATTTCCCGCACAGGGGCTTAGGACTCAGGAGTGGTAACGCGTCTGCATTTTGACCTTGGTCTTTTTGTGGGTGTCTATAGGCTGCAGTCATCACTTAACATCAATGTGAACTGCATGTTTGTTTACCACTTCCATTACATAAAAAAAAAACAAGGACTCACCTAATTCCCCGGCGGCCTTCACATCAATATTATCTACACCCGACCCAATGCGCACAATAATCCTCAGCGCCTTGAACTTCTCGAGGTCATCCTTGGTGAGGATGATGGTGTGCCACATGAGCGCGCCCACTGCCTCGTTGAGCACCTTCTCGTGGATCTCGGACGTGGACTGGGCGTCGCAAAACGCCACCGTCGCCACGTCCTTCAGTATTGGCATCTCGACGGTGCAGTCCCGACCGTCCAGTAATGCCACGAGTGGCCTGTAAAATAGAAATAGAACATTCGTTAATATAAAAATAAAATAAGTTTATTCTCCTCTCCATCTCAATAACATAGTTGAATTCCAGGATAATAAAATAATACGCATTGCTGTTACTAACCCTACTAATATTATAGATGCGAAAGTAACGCTGTCTGTCTGTTACCTTTTCACGTCAAAAACGACTGAAACGATTTTAATGAAATTTGGTACAGAGATGGAGCTGACTTTGATAAAGAACATAGGCTTCTTAGTTATTTATAAAACGACATCAACGCGGGCGAAGCTGCGGGCATCGGCTATATTTTATATGCGAAAGGTTAAGGTGGATATTTGACTACATCCCCCAAAAATTACGGAGCTGATTGAAACTTTCCTTTAAACATATCAGAATAACTAGTACCTATTATTTCAAACTCCGGATGAACCAAGTTAAATAAAAATGGCCGAAATAACATTGAAAACAATGAAGCACTAAGACATTCTTTCGACCTTTCAAATTGATATCTTTTCCGTAAAAAATATTCAAGTTATCAGAGTAAAAATAATATAGAGCAATTCTGTACTAATGGCCGAATCACACGGATTCACACTTATGTAACGTTTAAAATGTTTGTTTTTCCCGACTGCCATTGGAATATACCTATTTGATAGCGAACCAAAAACTTTTTTTTTAGTTCAGATTTAGTACAGATTCAGTTTTCAGTTCATATCTACAGACTATTACCGTGCTATTACCGAAAGCTAGTTTGAATACAGAACAGCAGTCCAGCAAAGGAAAACAGTAAAAGTCAAGGCTGTAGGGTTTGATTTATCAAACTTTTACAGGTCATAGTCCCGTAGCCCGTAACTATCACTGTGGTTATACAATTTTGGCCTCAGGGGTGGCAACATCTGCATTTTTACCTTTGTACTGTATTAGTGTAGATGTCTTGTAAAAGTCTTGTAAAGGTAAACACGAAGCACAACTTTATTACTAACCGATAAATGATCATTTGAGATCAGGATCTGTGCAAAAAAAAGTCGAAAGACAAAAGTACAACGCGTAAAACACCTTTAAAATATTTAAATGAAAAAGTAAAGAACAATTTCCCATGTTAAATATAAGTTTACCTCTCCAGAATATATAGTTGGAAGTTTGGTATTAAGGGTTTTTGTTTTTACTGTTTGGTAGGAAAAGTGCATTGCTATTCCGGTGATGTAAAAATATTTAAATATCAGGGAATGCTCTTTATGTTCTCTAGATAATATTTCAAAGCTTGTTTTACCTTTTTACTTTTGCGAAGTTAAGTGTTAAGACTTGTTTTGGCGCAATTGGAAAAAATATGAGATTGAATTTTTACAATGCGCGCGCACACCTACCTATAAAAGCAACAGTCGTGAAGTTAGTTGCTAAACTGATAAAAGCAACAGTCTGAAGTTAGTTGCTAAACTTTTTTTTATGTAATGGAAGTGGCAAACAAGCATGCTGTTCACATTGATGTTAAGTGATGACTGCAGCCTATAGACACCCACATGAAGACCAAGGTCAAAATGCAGATGCGTTACCACTCCTGAGGCTTAAGGTGTTATGCCTCTGTGCCGGAAATTACAGGGCCGAACATTACCACCTGACCGGAACACGATAGTGCTGAACACGTCCATTTAGCAGCAAGTAAATTAGGTAATGCGGTGGTGCCTACGCCCGCAAGCTCCGTCACTGGAGCTCTACCACCAGTACAATTGTCGTTTTGTTTTATTTCTAGTATATTTAGATTGTTAAGCTACAGATGTACAACTTCTTACATGCGGACATAAGTACACAAACATTTTTTTATCTGTACCAACGAATGCATGAAGCGTGCCACGATTCTCTATTCATTTTTGCATACCTATAAACGTACACGCTGGCATAGAAACTCGCACAGCACTCTCGGGGATGACCTTAACGTGTTGAAGCGGGTCGTCTGCGCGGCGCTATATTATCATTGCAAATTATACAGGTGGCGACCGAGTATTACTCACTGTTGCCAACCGAAACCGCGCACTTATTACCTACTTCGTTGAACGAACGCTCAGTTACTTAAGAATAAGGACGATATTCACAGTGTTCACAGACCGCACTTAAAATGAATACATGTTATATTATTATGTAATGTAATGAAATAAGTGTAAGACAGGTCTCTGAAAACAAAAGTTTTGAAAATTGGACTTTCATCAATAGGTTTGTGTTAATTTACAGGGGTACGTTACGTTAGTCGCACTAAAACTCGATAACGATTAGACCGATCAGGCTAAATTTTTGTTTTAAAATATATCCGTCGCAGACTAGAAAAAGATCAAATGGTAAAAAAACACAAAAAAGCCGAGGATATTTTTTTTTTACCTGTGAAACATTTGATTTTCTTTAAGTAAAGCATTATTTTAAATATTTTTATTTCAAATGGTCACAGACTCCATTTTTAATATCGTAATTAATATCTATGTAGAAGTTTACGATGGTGCAATAGTTCCGCAGTAAAAAGATGTGGTGTAGAGGTTACGCAGATCACCGGGTGGATGACCCGGTGATCTGCCCGGAGTTCAAGAAAAAATCTAAGTGCAGTCTATGAATCGTGCAGAGTTCTGTTTGCAATTTTGATTGTTGAATTTAAGGTGTTATGCCTCTATGGCGGAAATTACAGGGTCGTACATATAACCATCTGACCAGAACACGATAGTGCTGAACACTACCATTTAGCGGCAAGTAAATTAGGTAATCCGGTGGTGCCTACGCAAGCGAGCTCCGTCACTGGAGCTCTACCACCAGTGAAAAACTAACGTTTTTTCATTGTTACTGTAGTGCCTACGTCTTTTCGCAAAAAAAATCCCTTATCTAACTCTCAATTAAATCGGAAATCACACCTGTTTTTAATTCGGGTTCTCCAAAGAAATAATCGATCTACCTTTAAACCCTTAATGCTTCCTTGAAACTGTTTGTGTGGCAGCCACGCAATATCTCCACACCTAACCCAAATACCACCAGACTTCAACCCATACAATAGTTTGCACAACCACGAAATACTCTAAAGTCCAATATCAAATATCAACCCTACGTCTGCAATTACTTAGTGCATCGTCAACCCTGACCTATCAGCGTCCGCGTGGGCTCGTGGCGGGGGCCGGCTTATATTGCATAAATAGTTTGCGACGCTTCCGCGTGCCGTCCAACAACTATGTAAATTGGTATGAACGAGACCCCCGCGCCGCTGCGCCCCGATCGCGTTGCACCGCACGCGTCGGGTTGACTCCATGTAAAATATTGTAAACGTGAAACTAGGGAAAGTCGAATCTTGTCATTGTTAGTAACAGGAGTATGTAGGGTTGGCATAAAATGCTAACGGTCGTGAGGTTTCAATTTATTTTTATACGATTACATCAATAGTAAACATAGTCGCTTACTATGGGTGGGCCTAAAAAGAAGAATCGAGGTCGCGCAGAGGGTAATTGAGTGAACTACGTTCGGAGTCTTCCTGTGAGATCGTGTTAGAAATGAAACAATCCGCATGAGAACATGAGAACCAAAGAAGCCAACTGAGCCCACCGGATAGCGGAACCGACCGCTGGTTGGACAGAAGAGTTCTCGAGTGGCAACCGCGTACCGGAAGTTGAAGTTTGGTACGGCCTCCCTCGAGGTGTACCGACGACCGAGTGAAGGTCTTGGTCAATCGGTCAGATGAGGGGTGACCCGGGACCATTCATTATGGAAATATTATAGGGCAGCTTTTGTCCAGCACTGGACGTCTTGAAGTGGATGAAATGATGATGATCATGACGTCAATGGTATTTTTGTTGATACGTCGTTCAGTAGACAACATAGACTTATAAAGGCGCAAAAAATACAATAGTCACATCACAACACTCGCAACCGGTTCGGTCATTGACTCCCCATTCTAATGACCATGACAGGTACACGTTATTTATATTGAAGTGATATTTCAATTAGGTATTCCAACACAACAGCATGCAGTGTACGTAGATATTTTATTAGGTTATATACCTATTAGGTTTAAATAAATCAATAATATTGATATTAAACTATATCAATTGATTTATCTCGCGTAAGGTGCCTATATTAATCTAAAATGATAATTAATATAAACCCGACGTTTCGGTCGCTTTTCGGCTTCCGTGGTCCCAGGCAGTCTTATATAAGTTAGGATCGTTAATCCAGTTAATATCCAGATATGCTCAGTGTTGTGTGTGTATAACGGCACATACGACACAAGTTTATTTCTAGTGTAGAACTGCGTGTGTAAGCGTATTTTGAAAAAAAAAATTATATATATATATATATATATATATATTTATTATTACACGGTAAGTTATCCGTGAATCACAAACGTGACTGTGGTTGAACTGACAGACAAATCTATCGTCTAAAATGGGCACCTAACGATGCGTAATCATTCATTATTATTGTAAGTATCAATATCATAACGCCCTTGCTCTCGCAAATAGATACGCACCATTACCACACACCTGGGTGATTTTATATAGCAAGGTGAACAGAGTGGAATAATCTATCATCGACCATTTCGAACGAAGCGTGCCAAGCCATAATAAAGTTATTCTCACTTAAATTCACTGAGTAAATTGTACAGAAAAAACTTTTTACACACTTATTCATAGGTAAACGTATTTTTGCTAGTGTTGCTAATTAAAGTTGTTGTTACTACTACTACTACTACTACTACTACTAATCTCTCCTTTGTCCTTCTCTATCCTGCACATTTGACAATGCAACTGACAAAGACAAAGCATTGTATAACTAAAACGTATCTAATGTGCGTTTATGAAAAAGGGGGAAAGTATCAGTAACACAATAACAATATAATGTATTATTTAAAGTCGGGGCGTTTATCTTTAGTTGGTGTAATTGGAGGCCCGACTTCTACATATTACATTTTGTTATTTATCACTTCTATGTGTCCCGATTATGAAGAGCGACTGTTACAACTTACAAAAAATTACATCGTTCAAGTAAACGTAAAAATTAAATCTTCCAATTTAACTATTATATAATGCTCATAAAATAAAAACTACTCGGCCAAACTAATTCAATTTATGGAACCAAATGGCAACTAGTTCACGTCTAATAAAAATAACGTAAAATGGAACAGAACGTTCAGCGTAATTGGTGTACAAACATAAAAAAACATACCAACCGAATTAAGAACCTCCCTTTGAAAAAAAAATGGTACCCTTCTAAAATCACACGTTCGTCTGTCTGTCACGGCCAATTTGGTCCGATGAAAAAAAAACCTATTTAGAATTTGCCAGTTCATGCGTACGTTCTAGTTATTTCGTAGTTGTAAGGGGATTAAACGTATGTATGTATCTTCACGCCAGGTCCCTAACGGCGTAGGCAGAGAGTGTAGAGCCCCAGATATCCCGGTCCTAACAAACCTCTCGTGCCTCGTCTACATTCATCATTCTCTTCATACATGCACGCCGATTCCTAAGACTTTTGACCCCACCATCAGACAGAACTCGACCCAGGAAGACCAAGACTGACCTACCATGACCAAATTCATGGTAGGTTAGTCTTGGTCTTCCTGGGCCGCTGCAACCATCCCCATTAGCATTGTATATCTGTTTAGTCATTCGCTCATTCGACATTCTTTCTATATGCCCGAACCATCGGAGCATGCCTTTTTTCATTTTTACACCGATACTATCATTCACACAAAGCCTCTTTCTTACATCTTCATTACGAACGCGATCGGTGAGTGATACACCGCAGATCTTGCGCAAAGATCTCATCTCGACCGCGTTCAACTTACCCAGCTCTCGCTTCCATATAAAAGCGTTGGAGTAAGTACAGCATTATGTATGGCTAGTCGAGACCGCTGGCTGAGATGTTAAGATTCTAGCAGCTTACCCAACGCTCCATTCACGCAATTCCCAGCAAGCACTCTTCTTTCTATGTCAGTGGTGTACCTACCATCCTTGCTAAAAGCACATCCAAGATATACAATTTCATCCACCTGTTCTAACACTGCATTATCTACTACTACCCTTGCATTTGTTCTCTGTTCATCTCTTTCAAATACTAATACTTTAGTTTTATCCACATTCAATTGTAAGTCTTTCTCCATACAATCCTCTTTCATGACTGTGACTAGTGCTTGTAGCCCAGATGGTGTAGAGCTAACAATTACCGCATCATCTGCGTAAAGCAGACAGTTCACCACTAAGTCACCCATACGAACTCCCACATCCATCAACTTCACCCTCTGGAGGCATTTGTCCAGATATATATATTTTTTTATGTAATGGAAGTGGAAAACAAGCTTGCAGTTCACGTTGATGTTACGTGATAACTGCAGCCTATAAACACCCACACAACGACCAAGGTCAAAATGCAGATGCGTTACCACTCCTGAGGCCTAAGGTGTTATGCCTCTGTGCCGGAAATTACAGGGCCGTACATTACCACCTGACCGGAACACGATAGTGCTGAACACTACCATTTAGCGGTAAGTATATTAGGTAATGCGGTGGTGCCTACGCCCGCGAGTTCCGTCACTGGAGCTCTACCACCAGTAAAAGAAGTAAGAAGTAAGCAACCAGTAAGAAGATATATAATAAACAGCCTATTAGGATTAAACGTAATGACACAAAATCCCATAGGCACAAAACTGTCAGTGTACGCGAGCCGACAGGCGTGACCGACGAATCAAACCCACGTTACCACGGCACGCACACTGAGTCACGAGTTCACGACACCAGCGGTTCAATTAATTACACGTCGGAGTGGCGTCGCGTCGCGTTGGCGTCGGTGCCAGTGCGATCGGATTTCAATTGATATTGAGTAAGTGTTCGGCTAAATACTACTGAGGGCGGATATCACGCTTGTGATTAAACAGGGTCAAACTCGTTTAATGGGTTTAACCGAGTTTAACTGCACTATGTGGGTTTCACCGACAATAATTAATCGCAGTTAAGCTTAAACGTGTGTAATATTCTGAGCGGCCGAAAAATGCTTGTTCATGGCTGCTTTTGCACGTAACAAGTGGCGAGCCTATTGAATTCTCCGGGCCCGTTACCAAACTCCGAGGGTGGAACTAGGAAACTTTCAAAAAATGGGAAAACTCCCAATAGCACCAGAGATAAACCTTTTATAGACATAGCAAGACTTTTTTTTATGTAATGGAAGTGGTAAACAAGCATGCAGTTCACATTGATGTTAAGTGGTGACTGCAGCCTATAGACATCCACACAAGGACCAAGGTCAAAATGCAAATGCGTTACCACTCCCGAGGCCTAAGTTGTTATGCCTCTGTGCCGCAAATTACAGGGCCATATATTACCACCTGACCGGAACACGATAGAGCTGAACAATACCATTTAGTGGCAAATATATTAGGTAATGCGGTGGTGCCTACGCCCGCGAGCTCCGCTAAATAAGTGTTTAAAGTGTGTGTAATAACAGTGCTAGGCGGCAGGCCGGCTTCGACACCGGAACAGCGCTCGCGACTGGGTTTATCAAATCACATCACTAGATTTCCCGACAACGTTCTCTACTATACGCTAAATTCCTTGCAGTTACAACGATATTTTCATAACACGTCCGTCGTATAGCCGAAGATTTCGTTCTGTAAAATATAACTTTACAGGATACGGATGTAATCTACATACATATATAAATCAATTGCTGTTCGTTAGTCTCGCTAAAACTCGAGAACAGCTGGACCGATTTGGCTAATTTTGGTTTTAAATTATTTTTGGAAGTTCAGGGAAGGTTAAAAAAGGTATGAAAATATGAAGAAATTGAAGGGAAATAGTGAAAACCACAATTTCATTTTCCCACACAAATAGTCCGTATATATCAAACCTTTGACACATTATTTCATTCTGAGGCAATACGAAGTTTGCCGGGTCAGCTAGTAAAGGATAATAATGTGATAAAAGTAATTTAATTATATAGTACAATACAATTACGCGAGTTAATCCTTGTAGTCAGCTTACCAACTTTTGTTATAGTGCCAGTCCAAGTTTTAATCTTGCCAAATATTGTTCCTTGCTTGTGTTTTGGGAATATCTTTTAAAAAACTAAATGGATATTATGAAACCGAAAAATGACATCACTCGATTCGTCGACAAGATTCCCGACTTAACGATATCAGTCACAGCGATATTTTTACAAGAAGTCTAGACTCGACAGATTTTTATGAGCTGTGACTTACAAGTTACAAGGTACGCATACATAGGGAGCGCTACTTTTAGATCTTTAATATTAAAGAGTACCAGTTACTATAGCGTCAATATTTCTGGCGCAAATGCGCGTGCGCTTCAATTATAACGGCATTGGGTGAGTAGAGTAACGATAAATCATTATAAATTAAGATCCATTACGAGGACTGCGAGTAGTTATGAAACAACCTTACAATGTAGACTTGAAGATACATGAAACAGGGTTTTTATTGTGTTTTTACAGTCAAATCAAATAATACATACTGTTACTAAGTACCTAAAACATTTATAACCTTCAGCGTGACCTTGACTCTTCTCTCGTTTTATAGCACAATAAAGATCTGAGAGATTGCATAGATTAGCCACAATTGCGTCGATAGCATAGTAACGATAGCTTTTTTTTCACGCTGTATATGTATACCAGAGGAGTATTGCTGTGGATGACTTGAAAGAAGTCCTCGCTACGGTTTACGGGAGTTAGGATAGTGGCCTATCGTATGATATATATTCATATATGAACATAAAGCGTAACCTAATACCCACTACTATCGGTTCTGCTTTTCAACCTAGATCGGAGAATAAGGATTAGTATCTCAAAAACAATGATATACCTATAAATTAAGGAATGGTGAAAAGGTACAAATTAACGACTTTTTTATATATGAAGGTTGACAGACAAGCAAACGGGCCACCTGATGGAAAGTGGTCACCGTCGCCTATGAACCTTTGCAACACCAGGGGAATTGCCAACGCGCTGCCAGTCCTGAATAATCTTATGACGCCATTTTTGAAGAACCCCATATAGTAGCACCTTATTAGGTATATTAACCATTGAATCTACCACTCTAAATTTCGTAAACGAACCTTGTCACTGTCGCATTGCAATTAGGACCGTGCCACTGCATTATCATTCGTTATCAAAACAAATTAACAAACTAACATAAAAAACTCACTTTCAATAATCGAGTCACGAATTCACAAACAAAAAACTTCTAACCAACTAAGAATCCGAGATCGCGACGCGCCGAACCAATGAAATCCCGACGCGGTATCCACTGAGGGTTGGCAACCCTAGTATATATAATAATTAGTAACCTACTATTTTATATATCTAACTACTATATTTTTTAAAATCTGTAGGTACTTATATACTTATTAATAATATAGAGCTGAAGAGTTTGTTTGTTTGTTTAAATCTCAGGAACAACTAGACTGATTTGAAACATTATTTTAGTGTATACGATAGTCCATTTCTCGAGGAAGGCTATAAAACATCACGCTACTAATATTATAATAGGCAAAATTAAATGTAGTCGATACTGTATCACCAATATTTTGTGAAAATTCAAATTAGATTACACCGTTACTGTTACCATCATTTAGCCTGGGTTGCAAAGATATTCGTCAAAGTTAAAGTTATTGTAACATTTCACATCCCTCTCTAACTTTAACAGATTTCCGTAAGATAGAGAAGGATGTGAAATGTTACAAATCTCTTGGTGCAACTCCGGCTTAGTGTAGTCATTTAATTAAATGATTAAATCTTTTCGGTTTGCCACCTGCCTTCGATTAGGTACGTAAGTTTGGCTACTCATCGCTGCCACTGTGGCGGAGAGGTAGACCGCCTGGGAGACGATGACCTACCCTGCAGCAAAATCGACGGCAAATTTTGTCGCCATGCTCTTTTAAAGGAAAAAATCCGTCATGCCTATGTTTCTATAGGCGTGCCAGCTACATTGGCAACCAATGGCTAGGCGCGTGACGATCCGGCGCTGCTGCTGCTAATGCAGTCTCTCAAACAGCGCAAATATATCAATGCTAAATAAAAAATTACTGCATATCTGAGTCATTTGTAGTCGAAAGGCCCGTGAAGTCCCAGTGCTCATTGTTTAAATAAAGACATTTCAAAACGTTTGGTAAATTCTTCACGTGATCAGCAGGATGGTCTATTTTTTGCACAGAGAATCAGTGAACGTGGCAATACGACCAGAGTTCTGGGACGTTACCACAGGAGGAGAGGGACGTGAAGTGCAGTACGATATATGCATCCTATGTTCACTGGTGGTAGAGCTCCAGTGACGGAGCTCGCGGGTGAAGGCACCACCGCATTACCTAATATACTTGTCGCTAAATGGTAGTGTTCAGCACTATCGTGTTCCGGTCAGGTGTAATTATCCGGTCAGGTGTATGGCCCTGTAATTGCCGCCACAGGGGCATAACACCTTAGGCCTCAGGAATGGTAACGCATCTGCATTTTGACCTTGGTCTTTGTGTGGGTGTCTATAGGCTGCAGTCATCACTTAACATCAATGCGAACTGCATGCTTGTTTGCCACTTCAACATAATAAAAAAAATGTAGGTAAATTGTACATCTATGTGAATTTACGTAATCTATCTGCCGTCAAATGGTAGTTTAGGGGTAGGTAGGGTAGGTTTAGCACTATCGTGTTCCGGTTAGATGGTAGGTAATGTATGGCCTCGTAATAACATCACAGAGACAATACAACCAAGATCTCAGTATCAACCAAGTATCTTACGTACCTATTTATCAATTTAATTCGTTGCAGTAATAGTTATGGAGTATTATGCTTTGCACTTAAATATATTCGTTTAAGATACCTTCATAATTCTCTAAATTACTAGATATGTTTTAAGTGTACCTACTCCAAAAATACTCCATTTGGTCATTAAAAGTTGACAACCCTATAACCACCCCAGAATAATTAAAGCCACGCCACCGCGATTAAACTAATAATTTAAACTTTCGTCATAGCGGAGCGGAATTATTATTATTGCCGAGGAAAGTTTTAGGCGAAACGAGAAAGTAATTCCGAAAGGGGGTCGAACTCGGCCCGGCGCCCCGTCTCCCAGTTTTGCACAGAACTCCAAACTTTGCCCGGGCAGACGAAAACAGATTTGGGGGCAAACAAAAGAGAGGAGGGGTTAGACACAACCCCTTCGGGCAAGTTTTGATGGAAAGCAAATAGGATTAGCGCGAGAAAAGAATAAGTCGAGTGAACCCAATAGACGGCGGGAGCTTTGTCGGCGTTGGGGGTTGCGGCGGCGGCGGCGGCGGGCGGGTGTCAGCGGACTTGGCCGAAAGCGAATTAGTCGCGAGCCGAGATCTTCGATACCCTACGATCGCCGAAGGACTTCGGAATAAGGTCAGCTTAAAGCAAACTATACTTTATGGACTTATAATACTTTGCTCTCGAGACTTTATTGTTTGAACTTTCGAGGATTTTAACATCAGACGGAGTAAATTACTTTAAATGTTCCAAGCGTTCGTAGGGTAACGGAATCTTGACATTCGATACGATCAATAAGATAGAATCAGAATCAGAATCTAAAATTCATTTATTCATTTAGGGCGACAGGCACCTCTTATGACACGTCAAAAACAAAATAAATTAAAGTGAATAATAATTGATTTTGGTATGTCAATTTACAAGCTACAAGCTATTACAATATATTATATTTATATCTATACGGCAGCCTACAGAGATTTACACAAAAAGCAAAAATTCCACATGCAGATAGGTACGTTACCACTGTTGTTTCGTCTTTCTTAATAGTTATTACATGGCCGTACATTACCATCTAACTAAAACACGACAGCGATAAGCGCTAACCTTGAGTTCCGCCACTAGAACCCTACCATCAGTAACACTGTCATCGATGATAACAGGGTTTTTAGCAGAGTCGCTCTAACAAAAAAGGGAAAAGGGACTGAATTTTTCCAAAAAAAAGGGACAAAAAGGGACCAAAATGGAGCCTAAAACAATCTGTTTTTAGGGTTCCGTAGTTAACAAGGAACCCCTATAGTTTCGCTATATATCCCCCATGTATCCCCCAATATAAACAAAACTAATTTCATCCAATTTCAGACTCACAGGAAAAAAGAAATAAACCTTAATATAATCGCAAATAATGTAAAAATTGAGGAAGCCGACAATAGCAATGTTACTAGGAATAAGACTTGATAAACACAGTAACTGGAAATCACATGTGGAGTAAGCGTGCAGTTCACATTGATGTTAAGTGATGACTGCAGCCTATAGACACCCACACAATGACCAGAGGTCAAAATGCAAATGCGCTGCCACTCCTGAGGCATTAGGTGTTATGCCTCTGTGCCGGAAATTACAGAGCCGTACATTACCACCTGACCGGAACACGATAGTGCTGAACACTACCATTTAGCGGCAAGTATATTAGGTAATGCGGTGGTGCCTACGCCCGCGAGCTCTGTCACTAGAGCTCTACCACCAGTAAAAAATATACATACATATATATAATTATTGTTTTACCACTAATTCAATTATCTGTATTGTGATGACTGTTTTTAATATTGTAAAATATAATTTGCAGGCTAGGCAACTGACATTGTACACCTTGACGGTAGAATGTAATTGCACTGTACTTATGTCACCATGTTATCATTTCTGTACTACATTCATGCAATAAAGACATTTTATTTTATTTTTTATTATCTTAATATATATAAATCTCGTGTCACAATGTTTGTCCTCAATGGACTCCTAAACCACTTAACCGATTATAATAAAATTCGCACACCATGTGCAGTTCGATCCAACTTGAGAGATAGGATAGCTTACATTACGCTATGACTAATAGGAGCAGAGCAGCGCGGGCGAAGCCGGGGCGGGCCGCTAGTTATTTTATATGTCCGTCTGTCAGTCTGTCTGTCCGACCGTCCGTGATTTAGCGCATTAACTATTGGTACTAGAGAGTTAAAGTTTGACACAAGTATACATCACCTTAATTACGCCGACAAAGTGGTAGAATAGAAACATGAAAAAAAAAAGAATTTATGTGTAACGCGCGGAAAAACATTTTTTGTTTTCTATGTAGTATGGGATATCGTGAAAAAGTTCAAAAATTTTAGAGATGTGCAAATATCATTTTTCGATTTAGTTCACTGATTCACTGTTCGAGACTTAAGTGCCAATTTTCGTTAGAGTCAAGTGTCCCCGGCCTTTTTTTACCAACTAAACGGTTGTTGTTAGAAATAAAAATATTACGGCAATAGTAGCTACATATAACGAAATTAGTAAAAGAAAACTATCACACTTAAATTGGCTGTATTTTACTTGAAAATTTTTATTTTTCATTACATTATTCAAACTTAAAAACTAGGGAACCCTACACTGTGCGGGGCCCGACACGCACTTGACCGGTTTTTTTTATTCAAAACAATCATTTCTTGATGGGCTAGACTAGTATTACAATATGTATACACATTAAATTCACATATTGTCAACACAATTAAAACGATGTAAAATATGGCACAAAAATATTATTAAGTATGCGATCTTTGACAACCCGAAAAATTGCGTTGATCCCGAAAGATTGACGACGTATCAATAAGTTTCAACACTGTAGGAAAATAGATGGATATTGCAAGAAGTAAAAAGCACATTACCTACTCAGTTCTTTGACTTCCTTTCATATAGAGAAAATTTCAAAGACCACTTTTAATATTTTGGCAGTTGACTTGAAGTTTAGTCCCAGAAAAGGGACTTAGGGACCAATTTCTTAAAAAAGGGGGCTTTAAGGGACTTGCTGAAAAAAAAGGGACAAAAGGGATTAAGGGACTGCCACTAAAAGCCCTGTGATAAGAAAATTAAATAAAATGGTGGTAGAGCTTCAGTGACGGAGCTCGCGGGCAAACACCACTACATTACCTTATGTACTGCCCGCTAAATGGTAGTATTCAGAGATAACGTGTCCCGGTTAGGATGCAATGTACCGCACCGTTGTTTTCGGCACACAGGCATAACAATCTAGACCTAAATAAATAAAATGGCAAAGCATAGAGCTACATCTTAATTTAATAACATAATTTGACCCATATGTACTAAAATACTATACAGGACATTCCCATTGGTAGCATGGTTCCAGTTTTTTTGCATTCAATTAACTACATGTTTCCCATAGTTACATCACAGCTGACGTGAAAACGTCTTACTAATATCTGTCAAATCAATTTAAAAACGGAACCGGCTGTTTGTTCCCGTTGTCTACATATTCCTTGAGTCCTGGTTTCCATAACACAAGTTAAATCTTACCATGAATACCAGTGCCTAACAAAAAAAATTGTCAACACTGTTTTAAAGCGCACTATTTTATTAAAATTGACATGAATGTATCAATGTACATGATGATAATAAAAAAAATATTATTATTCTTATTCAATTCTTATATTGACCTCATTGCATCATATAAGATATAGGCTACGGTACAATATTCACTTACCATCAATGGGAACTGCATGGTCGTTCGCCACTTTAATGACAAAAAGAGGCCATAAATCTCGACCAGACTGTAGGTAGATACTACAGTGTTTTGGAACATTTTCTTGCAAATACCACACTACCAGTGAAACCAGAAACAAATTAGCAGAATACTCATTAGCAATCTTCATCACGTAATACAATGTTTTAGTGAGTTAGCACAAAAAAAAGGAGCGCAAGTTCGCACGCCACAGATATGAATATTCAATGGGTATAAATCCGTCACTACGCTCAAATGAAATACATTTTTGCACGAAACCGACTCGCTTTTATGAAACCGGAGTTAAACGGACCGATATTTTGTCGGAATATATAACAATATCTAGATTTTTTTCCCCATCACAATTTTATACATTTTACATTTATTTTCAGTTAGAATAGAGACTGACGTAATATCTATTGTTGTTAAAATTGTACCTATATTTTAAATTCTATAACATATTTAAATGTATTTTGTTAACTATATATAATTTAAAATAGTTTTCAATGGTAAAACTTTGCATTTAATTTCACGCTAATTGGAATGAAAAAAAAAATTGTCTTGCTATAATGTAAATAAAACAAAACTTCTCTATCTTAAAAGCCCATGTTTCTTTCTGATAATACCTACTTAGTGCTTGCGCTGATATATCGATTTTATAAAAAATCAAATGTAATTTTTCTTTATCGTGTGAAAAAGAAAATGTAATGCATGATGCATAGATGTTGCGTAGATTTAATTAAAGTATCTATTTAAACTATTTATCACCTATACAAATAAATTAAATTGGAGTTTCTGTTTGTAATATTAAAATAACCGCTTTTTACTAAATGCATAAGTATGTATTCCCGGTACATATACCAAAACAGCATTTTTTATAATGTTTGTCTGTCTGTCTGTTTGGCGGGGCTAATCTTGGGAACGGCTGGACCGATTTTGACGGGACTTTCGCTGGCAGATAACTGATGTAATAAGGAGTAACTTAAGCTACTTTTATACTAACTCGTAGATACTGGACAATCAGAAATTATCACGTGGATGAAGTCGCGGGGACAGCTAGTTTAGTATAAAATTAGCGCTACACAAAAATAAGTAAGTACCTAAGCGCAGTCGTCATTTAAAATAACGATTTGCCGCTAACATCGCACAAAAAAAATTAGATAGTTAAATGTAAGGGAGCAATAAACAATATTTGAACAAGCAGTATCATATCCAACTTTTGTTTATTTGTATATAGATACACTATAATCCCAAGCCACATAAATACGCCAAGATTTTAAGAACGAACAACATCTCCTTTCCATTAGATATGGATGACCCACTTCGCGGGTAAGACTCGGCTTTCTCAGGTGTGAATTTAGATACGGTACAATGAACCCGTAGCGACCGTTGCATCATAGATGGTCATAGATACATTTTTATACAAAACTAGCGGCCCACCCCGGCTTCGCGCGGTGCAATGTTGCCTACCCTCTCCTATTCGTCGTAGCGTGATGATTATACATAGATATAGCCTAAAGTCTTCCTCGATATCTTTTATAGTTTCGGCAGCGTACGCAAAATAAGTAACTTTTCTGGTTGATTTTTTACACCTTGTGTCTGAAAAACCCAAATATCTTACGGAACCCTATTTTTTCCAAAATACAATATAGCCTATGTTACCCATGGATAATGTAGCTTTCGAATAGTAAAAGAATGTTTAAAATCGGTCCAGTAGTTATTGAGCCTATTCATTACAAACAAACAAACAAACATAAAAATATTACCTCTTTATAACATTAGTTTAGATAACAACCAACAGATGTTCAATACGCGATCAAATATCTCGAAACAGGAATAAAGGGACAGATGGACACATCAAAACACTTCGGATTGGTACAACAAACGAACGCTGCCACCCTAACATTCGAGTCGACCTTGAGACATATAAGTGACCTACTTTATTACAATATGATGAGAAATCTAATTTTAAGTGAATGTAATAGAACAACAAACATTCACAATACCTCACAATCTCTTCAATAAACGAATCAATGGACACACAATTACGTCCAAATTGAGAGAACAAACAACAAACAAATTTTGAACAAAATATAAATCAATGAACACATTGGAATCAATACGCCAAGATTGAGTGAACGAACATTTCCTCCACAACCTTAAGATATGGGTGACCCACATCGCGGGTGGGGCTCGAATTTCTCATGCGTGAATTTAGATACGGTACGGTACGGCGCGATGAACCCGCCGCGAGCGTTCACACCGGGAGAATCGCTCACACTTTTCAACAAACAATACCATTATTCTTTTATGGTACGATCAGATTGCATAAATTGTGGTGATTTGCGTTTGTGTTTCAAATAACAGATACAATAACGCTGAAAATATAAAGAAACTATTCAAAGTATGACGACGACCATTCATTTTTCTTTTACTATCGATGTTTATCTACCTATTTAGGAAATATGTAATAAGGATAATGACCTCGAAGTCCACCAACTTTGTTGTAATAAAATCCAGTTACCTTCAGATAATTTTTATTCTAATAATATAAGTTGGAGTCAGTTTAAGCTAAACCAATTGAAGCTTTGAACGTTTAATTACATAATTTGATCGCATTCAAAAGAACGTAATTCATATCTATGTAACATTCCGTTTCATAACAAAAGGTCTCAGTAATTATCGTAAAAAGGGAAACTTTAAACCGTATTAATGGGCATCGTAGGTGTAAACATTTGTCAGTTTGTTAGTCGCGCAATAAGGACTGCACTCCCTTTAACAACTAATGTTTTAAAACGGCCCGCCGTTTACTACCAGTCCAATAAAGAAAAAAAACCGTATTTCACCGGGCAATCAGAGAGTGCAGAGAGCGCTGAGCTTAATGTTTAAGCAACTGCTTATGAACGGTCGATTTGGAGCAAAACCAAGGTTTAGGACGTTGTTAGGGAACGTGCGATTAGGGAGGTACAACTGTCGCTCTAGTAATCGGTTTGTGATAACCGGAATAAGAACTCGCGGACGTTTACTCTAGGGTCGGGCAGAAGAGGGACGCGACGTGGAACTCGGCAGCGTGTAGATGGTACAGGTTTACATGGTGAGACATGGAATGAAATGTTCTAATGATGTTTCCTGGCTGGCTCGTGTATGCCTGGCGACTATTTGACCGCACGATGAAATTTTTCCGTTCTACTACATCAAACTGTCCGTACCTATATGGCCAACCCAACCGTTTATTTGGCGACGCAATGAGTCCAACGCTGTGTGACTACCGCTTGCTCCGAAGACGCGGATTAGATGTTATCATGTTGGATGGTCTACACAAATGTCTGTCCCTATGTGGGGGGACATAGCGAAAGACATTTGTGTAGGTAGACCATACACACATGGTTTCAGTTCTGAGTGTTTGTGTACAACGGCGCCCGCGACAGGTATCTTTGCCAACTGTGGGGATGTGAGTGTAAGCGTATGTTCATTTACCTTGACTGCAGGGGTCCGTTAGCGATGGGACCCCGCATGCTATCCATACGCGCTCTCTTTGGCAGCATCTTGCGCTTGTCCATTTAAAGCGGCAGCGCCGCTTTATCCGCCGCTCCGCAGCGCGTCACCTGCAATAACACAACACGCAATCATACATCGTTCAAGTAAAGATTACACCACAACGGATAGGTAAGGGCCAAAGGAGATTAATTCATTTAAGCGAACTTGGTCATTATTAGCTTATCCTAGACAGTGTTGAGCAAAATTCTGTTTGCACATTAATTCGATGACAGAAAGTAATACGCGTTTCAAATCTTTTAATGAAAACTTCTGATTTTATTTCCCTTAATTAATGTGTCGAACTTTTTCACATTAACAATAACGATATTTCTTCATACTAGGTATATTATATAATATCGTATAAACGATGTAAGCAGAACGATATGAGAATATGTAAACAACTGAAAATATTGCCATGATCAACGCGAAGAGGTTTAATCCTACATCGATAGTTCTTTCGTTGTGGGATTTAAGTCATTTTATGATTATTTTATGGTGGGAAAACATACAACCTAATGAATTTTATGGTGGGAAAACATACAACCTATCTTTATGTTTACTCGATCGATATAATAAACTATCAGTATTTAAAGCATTTTTTATGTTAAAGGCAGGTTCAACATGCAACTATCGGATGTCTATTTATTTATTATCAACGTAATATTATGAGTAATATTATAACAGATATCCGATGGTTGCATGTTCAGATGTACACATATACAGCATCAAGTCCCTTGAGTGAATAACTAACTAAACAGTATCCAAAGGAACACACTCAACTTGTACGTGAACTCAACAATTCCATCTAGGGCTGGCATAAGTCACGGTTTTCTGAACAGAAGCGACGTACACTAGATGGCAGCACTGAAACCTGGCAACTCGGTTTCAGGTTCACGCATAATTGTGAAACAAATAGGTGTTGTGTTTGTGTGTTTCTATAAAGGTCTCTATATAAACTTAAGACAAGTTGTAAAGATTGCACTTGATAAAATGTTTCTTTTTTTTTTGTTAAAACAAAAATACCATACCTTATGCGCATCGGATATGTACACGGCCAAAATATTAATCTAAGTATATTCTAATAGCCTCGCGCTGCCAAAATAAATTTCAGGCGTCTTGCTCACATTGCGCCAACTTATGGGGTAAATTTTCTTAAAAACCCTCATTGATATAGGTAATACTATATTTAATAAGAGCCGCGTCAAGAAAACATCCGGCCTTGGCCCTAGAAACAGTTGCATCCCGGCTTTTAGATGGCTGACTAGACATATGAGTCATACATCAAACAACGCAGCCGAAATCAAACACGTATAGGTAAACCTAACGCGTCAATATTTCATACATTATATTCAGTACTGCAAACTTTTTATTCAATTACAATAAGAACATAAAACATTTGCTAAGCACCTTTTGTGGAATTTCCATAATTGTTTATTTATTATATTTATACTGTTTTTTTTTTCATAATACTTCAAACTAATAAGACATAGGCATAGGCTTACTAGGCACAAGCTTAAAATAGTAAAAAAGGAATTCAAAATTAAAGTTTTAACTAAATTGAGTATAATGGAAAAAAACATACATAAATCGATGTTTCCCCCATTGCACTTGGCAGAATTAAGAGGTGGCAACCCTAGCCAAGTCCGGCAACATTGCATACATAAACCAAGACCGTGTTTGGGGGCTGCAGACAAACTTGGAACACTTCCAATGGGGCCAAAAGTTACTTGTGAATATGGAAATGCGCTAGTGTGTCACGGCAATATAATATAAACCGGATACAACGTTTAACTCTAGCCGGGGAGGTTAGTTACTTGAGGTTACGACTCTTTTGGGGGAACTCTATTATACAGGGTCTTACATTTTGGTTGGAGTTTGAATGGATTTAAACAATGCCTTATGGCTAAATGTTAAGTGTGTTTTGTTTATGGTATAAGTCTATTGAAGCAAGAAGATGTATAAACATGAGATTACATGAATGAATGAGAATAGTTTTATGTAAGATATTTTGATTATATTATTTTTTGGCGCATTGATTTCAGAATACTTTGTGAGAGACTTGTCCTAAAACATATTATTAATATTTAACGCTTATGAATCTTCCTAATTTATAGTAGCGATGGCGAAAGTAAGTAGTAAACGATTGAAAAATATTAAGCAGCGAGTTTACGAACATTCTCCAAATAAAAAGCTTCATATTATCACTTTTACACACCCAGAGATCTCACAGAGACCTAAGGATCTGTGATCAATGTTACGTATAACACCTATTAGAGATCTTCAATTCTTAGAATTCTTCCAGTTGAAAACCAGCGTCGGGCTTCGGCCTGACTTATGCTGAACTGGAATCTATTTGGTGCAGCCGTGAGACACTGCTTGTGCATGTACGTCGTGTATGTTGCTCGTTTTGTTATTCTTGTTTAATTTTTTTTTCTTTTATCTCTATACAGGGTTTTTTTTTGTAACTAGCGCATGATTCTTAAGGGGAGGCTTCGCTCATCAGGATCATAGAACTAAAGTTGTTAATCTTGACGTACCTAAATCACTTTTGACGATTAATGCGTTGGATGTATTTAATTAACCCTGTATATTCGTTTAATTTAATTTTTAAATTTACTAATACATTGTAAGTTACGTGCCAGTGAATTTATTGTGTCGCAGGTTCTCACGACTGTATCAATAAAGTGTTTTTTCTTTTTTTCTTTCTTTCTTCAAGATTTACGTATAACTCACCACGGACACTCCGCCAAATATCCATACAAACGCTTAATTTGGTCTCTATTACACAGACATCAATCAGTGACGTGTATTTACACGTGCACCTGTGTGCGTAGCACGTAGAAAATACCAACCGTCGCCCATAAGAGGGGAGGAGCGTCCATTCTATACGTAGTATTATTACATATTCTCTGGTATTACGCTTATTAGAGATATCAAATCAAAGGACCCTGTATCTGTATTGTGGATGCCGTTGTACACGCACAACACCATTCATTTAACGCATATACAAATACTCAGACCCGAAACAAATATCTGTAGGCCATACAAATATTTGTCCCGGAGCGGAGATCGAACCCGCGACCCTTGACTCAAACAATCGTCACACACCGCAGGATTACCTGGTCGGTTACTACATCAATCAACAAAGCCAAAACCAATAAAGGTAAGTAATTAAACAACAAGCACAAAACAAACACATCAAAATGATCAGTCAGCATAATTAGTATGTCAGGGGACGGTCGGTGTTAGAATTGCAAATGACGGGTGGCACACGTTTACACAATATGTACCAACACTGAATGCAGGCTTATCTAGAGACCGCTATATACGGCATAATAACAGGATCCAGCGATACACTCGATTCGATTAATGCAAATGTAGTGTTTATAAGTCATAAAAAACCATTTTATGCACCAATAAACTATTCACCAAGTTTTTATTTTTTAATTCAAGCCTCTCATATGATTGACACACTTTCATGGTTAGTAATGTATTGTTACAAACCGAACCGATAAATTACCTACTTTACTTAGAAATAAAACGTAACTTAACGCCTGTATTCCAGAAAGGGTATGCAGGTAGATATTCTTTAGATGCATTCATGCACCTACGATTCGGATGATACTTTTTTATCTATACAATCTACACATCTATACAAATAAATAAAATTGGAGTGTCTGTTTGTAATATTAAAATAACCGCTTTTTAGTAAATGCATATAATGCGTATGTATACACGGCATGTATACCAAAACAACATTTTTACAATTTTTGTCTGTCTGTCTGTCTGTTTGGCGGGGCTAATCTTGGGAACGGCTGGACCGATTTTGACGGGACTATCACTGGCAGATAGCTGATGTGATAAGGAGTAATTTAGGCTACTTTTATATCCATACATACATACATACCTACATACAAATAAGTAGAATTGGAGTGTATCCGACTTTGACGGGACTTCCACGGGTATATAGCTGATGTATTAAGGAGTAACTAATAGAACAATCATATAATATTTTTTCTCACGTGGACGAAGTCGCGGGCACATCTAGTCTAATATTATAAAGAGGCGAATCGTCCCCGGTGGGTTCACTAAAATACAAGGAGATGTACAATAGCCTGCTATTGTACGTTACTGCTTTGAATACAAGCAGTCTATGTTGAATGCGTGAGTGTTGGTTATGATTTCAGTTAGTTTGTGTGCCTAATGGGTTAGGGTCCCACTGCAGAATTATTTCGTTTATCTAGCTATGCTGAAAACCTTACTTTTAAGCATATTTATAATCTAGAGAATATATGTATATCTACTAAAATGCCTTTCAAAATATGGCCGCGTATAAAAAAAAATATCTATACAAATAAATAAAATTGGAGTGTCTGTTTGTAATATTACAATAACAGCTTTTTACTAAATGCTTATGTGTCTATACACGGTACAAATACCAGTACAACATTTTTTACAATTTTTGTCTGTCTGTCTGTCTTTGTTCCGGTTAATCGTGGGAACGGCTGGACCGATTTTGACGGGACTTTCAGTGCCAAATAGCTGATGTAATAAGGAGTAACTTAGGCTACTTTTATACAAGCTGCGCCCTCGACTTCGTCCGGGTAGTACTGAACAATCATAAATTCTCACGCGGACGGAGTCGCGGGTACAGCTAGCTCTCTATAAGTTTATATGAGATTACATTCCGAGCTACGCGACACTGTCGCGGCAGCAATGCAATAGAAAATAGACAAATATGGTGCTGCGGCAGCACTGCTGCGTGATGCCGAGTTCAGTATCATACCTAACCTTAAGTTACATAATTATTCGTAGGTTATGACACTGAACCAAATCTCCCAAAGTCATGCAATGCCATCAATGCACGCGAAATGCAACCACGAAATGGTTACATTGGCAGATACACGATTGCCGATGTAATGTAACAAGTAATAAATAAAATGATTACATCAAATTTAAATTATTATTACAGGTGCAAAGCCATATAAACATTTTATGTGAAGTATATGACGCTTCATATCAAATTATTATGACTTTATCACGTCGTTAATATCGTAGTGATATTACGAGCCTTGTCTAGATTTCACTTAGTAACGAAATATGAACACAAGAAATTAGGTATTTATATTATACTGTATTCCATTTTACGATGAAATTACACACTTCGTATTTAGTTTTAGACATAGAGCAACACGGGCCACCGGCCGCGGCCGGCGGGAAGTAACTATGCAGGCTTTCCCCTCTGTCAAAGCACAAGCGTTTCTATGCCTGTCGCCTAGAGATGTTTAATATTTTTTGTAGTGTGGGTGTGTGTCACTCGTATTTCTCCCCGCAAAAAATTACAAATTGTTACCAAAACCACATTTTTTACAATTTTTGTCTGTCTGTCTGTCTGTTTGGCGGGGCTAATCTTGGGAACGGCTGAACCGATTTTGACGGGACTTTCACTGGCAAATAATTGATGTGACAAGGAGTAACTTAGGCTACTTTTATCTCCATACATCCATACATACGTACATACCTACATACAAATAAGTAGAATTGGAGTGTATCCGACTTTGGCGGGACTTCCACGGGTAGGTAGCTGATGTAATAAGGAGTAACTTAGGCTACTTTTATACTAGCTGCGCCCACGACTTCGTCCGGGGAGATACTGAACAATCATATTTTTTCTCACGTGGACGAAGTCGCGGGCACAGCTAGTACGTAATAAAACATCAGCAACCCTAAGCATAACACAAACGCAGATCCGGCAATTTGTTATGTAAACATGATAAAGCAAATACACAGCTTTTACATAATTGGACACAACATAATACCAACGTGGGAATGACATTCGAAGTGAACGATATTGCGTTATTCGAGCGTGCAAAGTGCCGCAAACGAGGCGATTGGGTCAGCGGACGGCGCGGCGGTGGGTCTGCGGAACGCTTGCTTCATTTTCCGGCCATACAAATTTAGAATTTGGAATGCACGTCAAACCAATGAGACAATAAACAGTATTAAGTCGTTTAGACCGTATTTCGCATAGATGGTAACGGAAATCCCAGTATTGACAAAAAATAACATAGCCATTGATAATTTGAGACCTTGGATATTTATTTATATGAAGATTTTTTTATGTTATGGAAGTGGCAAACAAGCTTGCAGTTCACATTGATGTTAAGTGATAATTGCAGCCTATAGACACTCACACAAAGACCAAGGTCAAAATGCAGATGCGTTACCACTCCTGGGGCCATGTATGGATGTATGGAGATAAAAGTAGCCTAAGTTACTCCTTATTACATCAGCTACCTACCCGTAGAAGTCCCGTCAAAGTCGGATACACTCCAATCTACTTATTTGTATGTAAGTTTGTATGTATGTATGGAAATAAAAGTAGCCTAAGTTACTCCTTGTCACATCAGCTATCTGCCAGTGAAAGTCCCGTCAAAATCGGTCCAGCCGTTCCCAAGATTAGCCCCGCCAAACAGACAGGCAGACAGACAGACAAAAATTGTAAAAAATTTGGTTTTGGTACATGTACCGTATATACATACATTTTACATCCACTATTTAAGGTTTGTATATAGAGGCGAGTCCGTAGGGCAGAAAAAAAAATTCTGAAGGTCCCTACGTTCTTACTCATCTTCCGAATCGTCTGAATTTTGGATATGAGCATTGTCGGGGCCCATTTTACACCCTCTCAGAACATCCGAGTGAGAATGATATAAGCTGAAAAATTACTCAAGAATGCCAGATACTCAGAGAGGAAGTAAAGTGAACCCAATTAAAGCTCCCATCCAAAATTCTGACGATTTGTATGCGAGGCAAGCTCGTGGCGGAAGCCCTAAGGGTTCGGCCCTTTATGGAAATCTTAGATTCGGTGGAGGTACTGAACGGAGTGCAAGGTAACTCCTATATCTTAATCTGACGCGCTGGAGTAAATTCAAAAATCCCCTCTTGGGCTCCCCTACTAAGACTAGTGCCGTCTCGAGAAGTGCCGCCTCTTTTTTTTTTCACCTCCTTTGTATATTTATAAAAGAGGAGTAAGTATTGTGGATGACTTGACAGAAGTCCTCGCTACGGTTTACGGGCGACTTAAGTCTACGCCTACAAGAGTCCATACAAAATAAAACACAACGTTTTATACAACTGTGGTAATCCGCCCTCAAGTTTTTTTACAAAGATGGGGGACGGTACTCTAGGCCGACCAGCCCTTGAATAATGTCCCCGTCCCCTTGGGTAGTTGGTAATGTATGGCCCCGTAGTATCTATCACAGGGACTTAATAACTAAGGTCTCAGAGGTGGCAACGCATCTGCATTAAGACCTCTGGTCTTTGTGTGGGTGTCCGTCTATAGGCTGCAGTCACCACTTAACATCAATGTGAACTGCATGCTTGTTTGCCACCTTCATAACACTGGAAATTACAGGGCCGTACCTACATTACCACCTGACCGGAAGACGATAGTGCTGAACACTACTAATTATTACTTAATAATTAGTAGTATATACTTATATTATAGTACATGTCGGTATCAATTATATTAGCTCATGCATAATAATAGATTCCAAATACGGAGACATTCTAATATGTAGGTAGGTACTTATATTGGTAACTAATGAATATACACTTTATTTTTGATATATCAAATTGATTTTGTGAAATTCTATTAAAAAGTGAACCAACGTGCATTATCATAAGAAAGGCTTAAAAAAAGGAAAAGAACGCAAGTGATTACATAATGGCGGGCGCGGAGCAAACGGCTACTAGCTTTTGCAACCACTGAGCTCAATACTGAATTTGTAGAACTTGTTTATATTTTACTTGAATACGATTTAATTGTAATAGGTACATAGCAAAAAAGATCATAGCTTTACCAAAGTTAAACTCAAAATTATAGACAAATGAATAACCTTCCCTCTGAATAATTACAATCATATCTTTAATTATAAGGTCATGTTAAACCCGAATTTGGCAATGTGGCGTCCATCCCCTTATAATACGTCAATACTAACGTTTTAACAAGCAAACCTTATTATACTAGGTATTCAAGATTAATACACAAAAATTTACATCGAATAACTGAAAAATTTACTGTGGATGTTTTAATGTTAGAAGTGTGTTTACTACAATAATCATATCAATATCATGTCTATAGAATACTTTAACATACAAAATCTAAATTGAAAAATAATGATCTTGGAACTCTATGATTAACTCCAACAATAAAAGTACAAAGTACCTATAACTAAGTATTCGCATTAAGGAAACCTAGTTTATCAATTAAAATGCTCTATTTATAAAAAAAAAGTAGGGGAAAAATTAACAGCGAAATTGGGAAAGCGGCCGGAGTACCTATTGCAAGTTCGAGTCCCGCCCAAAGTCATCTTATGTCTTTAAACTATGAGTTAGTTGTGTCATACATGATTCAAGCTCCAACCCTTACGGAATGATAAACAATAACGATCTTTAGTGTCAAGTGCTACTCACAATTTGTATGGCATTGGGTCGGTGGCTATCGCCCTTGCCGCTCCCGCCGCTCTCATTATCACCTACGGCAGAAATAAACATTGGTGAGTGCTGGCCACCAATCTTATATCAATACTTAAATAGACGGGATTATTCAACGTTTCTCGATTATAAAAAAATACTATTCAAATTTTATATCATAATTTGAAAGGGCCACAAGCTTTAGCGTAGAGATTAATAGGTACGATTTAAAGTGGCAAACTGAACTTGACCTAATCATAAACAAGATTATATAAATTTATTATTATAAAAGACGAATAGTAAGAGATATATTAATTACCTACATGTAGTTTCTATTTAAAAAAAAAAACCTTGATTGATCATAATAGGTTGGGGAAAAAGTCTTTTCGCATTATAGTATGTATGAACTTGTAATAAAATCTCTTTGGCTGTAGTATTTGTATCTGGCTAGTTTTGGTATCATTGAAAGTTAAAATTTTAAAGAATTCAAATTAGGCAAATGTGTGATTTTCATTTGTTTTTCGTACTGTCAAGATGAGTGAATCTAATGAAGAAATTCGATACATTTTAAAATTTTACTACAAAAAGGTAAAAATGCAACGCAAGTAGCGAAAAAAATTTGCGATGTTTATGGACCTAGTGCAGTGTCTGTGAGAGTAGCACAAATTTGGTTTAAGCGTTTTCAATCCGGAAAATTTGATGTCAAAGATGCACCTCGCTCTGGTCGCCCTATTACGGATAAAATGGATGCCATTTTTGAAAAAGTGGAGCAAGATCGACATATCAGTAGTTACGACGTAGCTGAAGAACTGAGAATTGATCACAAAACAGTTTTGGTGCATTTGAAAAAAGCTGGGTACAAAAAAAAGCTCGATATTTGGGTACCTCACGAGCTCACTGAAAGAAACCTAATGAACCGTGTACTCATTTGTGATTCTTTATTACGACGTAATGAAACCGAATCATTTTTGAAGAAGCTGATAACTGGTGATGAAAAGTGGATCACGTACGACAAGAACGTGCGAAAAAGGTCGTGGTCAAAGGCCGGTCAGGCTTCACAGACTGTGGCGAAACCCGGGTTAACTCGCAATAAGGTGATGTTGTGTGTGTGGTGGGATTGGAAGTGCATTATTCATTATGAGCTATTACCACCAGGCAGGACTATCGATTCTGAACTCTACTGCGAACAACTGATGAGATTAAAGCAAAAAGTTGAGAAAAAGCGGAATTGATCAACAGAAGGGGTGTGGGTGGTGTTTCATCATGATAACCCTAGACCCCACACATCTATAGCCACTCAGCAAAAAATAAGAGAGTTTGGCTGGGAGGTGTTAATGCATCCGCCGTATAGTCCTGACCTTGCACCTTCAGATTTCCACCTGTTTCGGTCTCTTCAGAATTCTTTATGCAATGTTAGGTTAACATCACGAGAGGACTGCCAGATCCACTTGTCGCGGTATTTTGATGAGAAGTCCCAAAATTATTATAGCAATGGGATCATGTCCCTACCTACAAGATGGCAAAAGGTTATTGAACAAAATCGTACATACATACTTTAGTTAAATTTAAATAAACTATATTAAAAAATGTTTTGAATTATCTTAAAAAATGCGAAGAAACTCTTTCCCCAACCTAATATAAATCGACCTTAATCTCTGACGGATCAGGCGGCCATATACGACCCAGACACAATAGAAATCAATTGTCTTATTTTTCTTGTGGCCTGACAGATTAATATATATTCATTAAAAGAATCCACCAAGTACCAAGAAAATCGGTAAATAATACAAAAAAATAGTAAGATAGTCAAAATATTTAACAAGGGACTTAATATTTAACAAGGGAGAATAATATTGCAGCTATATGAATATTCATAAAATAAAAGAAGCATAGGGGTTTGCTTTTTCTAGTATATCTACCTATACAAAACGATTGGCGATCCACGTTATACTATTATTTTTATACATAAACTTATGTTCTTTAATGACTAAAATATAATTCATCAAATCATCAAATCAACACATAGGTACATGTTACTCTCAGCCTGGAAGCGATTCAATGCTAAAAAAGCCATTTTCACATGGTAACAACAGTCCTACTCAGTATAGAATTCTATTTGAGACAATGAAATCGATGGGAACAGCCATGTGCCATTTGTTTACGTACCAAGGTGACGGTGATCGAAATCGTCGAAAAGTCTAAAAATATGGAGATGGTTACTGTTTTTCTTTTTATCGTGGTAAATAAAACATTAATGGTAGGGGTTATTAGGTGATAATACTGCAATATGTCGTTAGACATAACTCAAAGATGTTCAGATAGACGTCGACGTGTAAGTTCCTTATCGACATTGCAACTAAAAACTTACACTTGCAATGAAGGCGGTATTTAACGTAAAAAGTTTTTTGCCTGTTATTCAAATTATTAATGATTCACCAGAAGCAGACGAATCTAAACAACGAGAAAACCCGTGCGACCTGTGCACACAAGAAAAAATCACTGAGGAATTAACATTAGCAGAATGTTGACAAAAACAACATCCCACATCAAAAAAGTCGAGAAAATCCAGAACCACTAACTATCTTTATACTAGGGTGAGTATTACGAAAGCAAAAAAAAAAAAAAAATTAAAACAAATTATCAGAATGGGGTAACTTTCATATATGCCGATCCATTGACGGATTCTCGCGGCGATCCCCATTAATGTATGATGTAGGCCACAAATGTAAATAATTTTCTACAAAAAAACCTTGTTTTGGTTTTCTGATACGAGGTCATAAGTTATCATCTAACCGGAACACGAAAGTGTTAAACACTAACCCCCTTATTCATAAGCGTACATTAGATACGTTTTAGCTATAGAATGCTTTGTCTTTGTCAGTTGCATTGTCAAATACAATGTTGCAGGATATAAAAAGACAAAGGAGGGATTAACAATACTTTAGCTAAAATACGTTTATGAATAAGGGGGTAAGTACCATTTGGCGGCAGATAGATTAGGTAATGCGATGGTCCCAGTAACAATACTAGTACTGGAACCCCACCATACACATTGCTGAACATAGAACCTCCTCCCTATTAAAAGTCGGTTAAAAACATTACATATTTGATTGATCCATTATATTCTTCATCACAGAACTAATCCGGTCAATCTAGACATTAATTTTATAGAAATTCCCATCAGGTAAAAATGGGTGAAATTGTTCAAAAATAAAACTCTCCATGATTCCGAAGTGGAAAAAAGTTATTCAAGGTCATAGGTCAAAAAATTTGTTTATCGCGATTTTCACCGAAACGGTAAGTTTAATCATAAAATTACTTGTGACACAAATTGTAGTACATAAAATTGTCGAAACATTTTTTTAATTAATAATTTATTGGGAGTTGGCGGGTCATGTTTGCTGAATGTCGTGCGCGAAATGGGTAAAAATACCAACATACTGGACCCCAGATACTCGGCACTACCGAGGTCGACCTCGAAAACGTTGGCGAGACGATATCGATCGCTCTGAACCCAATTGGCTCGAAGTTGCAAAAGACCGCGATAGGTGGAAGAAAATAGGGGGGGCTTTTGCCCAGCAGTGGGACAGTTAATGCTATGTAAAAAAAAAGTTATTCAAGGTCAAACTTGAATAACTTTTTTTTCATCAGAGTTATGGAGAGTTTTGATGTTTTGAACAATATTACTCATTTTCAGGATGGGAATTTTTGTGACTACCCTCTTATTTTTTTTATCTAAATTAACTCGACTAAACACAATCGAGACAACATAACCGAGTCCACGTAACAGTACACGTCACGTGTCCGATAATGAAACGTAGAGCGCGGTAATATGTTTGTTGTTGGTGCCAACTACAGCAAACGGTTCGCGGAATCGGTAATTATTGATTGCGTCGGTTATCACGGCGCTCCGTGTAGCCTTCGGCCGATTTGTTACGCGTTAACAAGTTAACAATAAACGATCTACATGTGATTTCAACTTTTTGGAACTACTATACATCGGTAGTTTTGGGACCCTTGTTTTACTAACGGGGATAGAACACCTTTGATGCGAAAGCACAGTTGCAGCTGTGAAGCCACAGTAGTTTCGTTATCACCTCTTCTTTACGTTATCTGCTCAGATGTAGCTACATAAAGCGATTAAGCGATTTAAAGGGTTAAATCGCCTTCAAAAGCAAGATAGTCAACACATCAGAACCTTTTTTATGCATTTCCATACATTACTATGAAGGTTTGTCCATTTAACGAGATGGTCTTCAATATGGAAATAAGTTGCGATAAAGGAGTCTTGCTAGACAGCCGGCGTGGCGTGGTGGGACGGGCCGACAACTTAAGAAAAACTAGAGGTACCGTACCGTGTATCTCAAAAAGGCAAAATATTCTCTTCATAACAAATTGTAGTTTTTGTCTACGCACGCTACATGACACCTAACGGCTGGCGTCATGACGGCTGGGAACGTGTCAGTCCAACTGACAGGAGCTGCTGCGCCACCAAGCGACGACAAATAGAAGAAGCAAGAGTACCGTTATACCGCCTAGGTATATAAAGACCCTCCTTGCAACAGGACTTTCCAAACATAAAATATTGTATTAGTGTACTCTAAAAGATTAAAAAAAACATAACTTCAGGCCTGTCTGCCCGAAGGGGTAGGCAGAGGTAAATGTATGCATTCAAGCATACATGCAAACACCCACCATTCGCCCGTTACTCTAAAAGATACTTTTAATTTAGTTGCAGTACATTTGACTTCATTCATACTGAAATTGTTAGTGTCCTTTGAATTATGTTTGCGAGGAGGAATGCTATTCTACATTACCTGGACTTTCATCAATTAATAGGAATATCGTTTTTTAAGTTGCTAAATTGATCTCAATCAGTGGTCGACTTACGGTTAGCCCGGGATCTTAACAGAGAAGAATGTAATTTCAGATCACTAATTATAACTCGTACATTTTGTTATTTTTTACTGAAATTACAAGACAAAATAATAGCCGGTAAATATGAAAGATCGAAACATGATAAAGTTACATGAAAGAAGACAGATTTATCATCTTCGTCTTCACCCTTATAAGTCGATACTTAATGTTTGCCTTTTTAACTTCCTAAATAACAAGTAAAACAATGCTTTGAAATCTGAATAAACGTGTACTCTTGTAGCGGAAATTAGATCGAATTTAAATTACATGAAGGTTCCAACAGATTCTTGACACACCGTTGATAACTGAGATTTGATTCGACGACGTGGAAGTGTCTCCGGATCTTTTAAAACATTTCCGTTTCAGACAAACATCGTCAAACGGTTTCAGCTGTCACATACCACGACCGTCGGTGTTAAATTAAACATAGTTACCAGTCAATAGTCATCGACATCGGCGTCAGCTTTCAGAAGCATCAGAAGTAATTACATCACTACATATCATATCACGGCGCAGCGCGTTCCTGAAGCCTGAAACCACACACATGAACCATGTCTCTAGAGGATCATTTCAACAAGAATTATGATATAAACACACTTCGGCCATTTTGGGCATCCTAGGAACTTTATTCCGTCGAGGAGAAGAGAGTCAAGTTTCATTCATTTTTTTTTTTCACTTTTTTCATTCACGTCGTAGCGCGCTTCCCGAAGCATGAAATCACTCGAGAATATTGTCACTGATGGCTCATATCTATCAGAGTGTAAGCCATGTCTCGGCACTTACTAGGTGTATATTCATATCAGAACTCTTAACAAAAATACATATGAACTTAGCACACTTCAGGCACACTACTAGAATCTATCGAAAAAGGAGAGTTTTAGCTTTAATAGATTTGCAATTATTTTGGTGCAATTGAGAGTGAGTTGAGCATCATGGGCCTCCCTAAGTGAACACCATACGGACGGATTGACGGACTGCAATTAGACATTCAATTCTTAATTCTATTCATATTTGACCACAATTTGATACTAACTAAGAGCACTTAAACTTCATCGATGCTGTTCGATCAGTATTTAATGTTCCTTATGATAAACACATAAGAATTTGCCTCACTTTAGGCTCCTTTAAGTCGGGAACTAAGTATAAGACGCGTACATCAGCCACAGCTGTCTGATCCACTATCACTACCACTTCCATTTCAGCCAAAAGACGTTTACAGCTGGACTAAAGCTTCTCCCAAACATGCTCACAGTTGTGCACTATCTGGGGGGTTGTCTTAATCGCCATGCGAGTTGGCGATAGAAGTGTCGGTAGATTATCGCGTGACGCTGCTGTAACTGACTATAATAGCGGAAGGATTTTCCTCTGCTAGTGGGCGGTGGGGTCAAGTGCACTAATGCCAAAAAAATTGGGAAAACTTTACGATTGCTTCTCTGTATCGTTCCAATTTCAGTATATTTACACTGGCTGTTCCATGTGATAAATATGCACGCACACTCGTCGTTTACGACAGTATACTAGAAGATCATGCATCCGATAGTTTGTTCCCGGCTTTCGTGCATCTGGGACAGGAAAGGAGAAAACGTTCAGCTTTCATACATTCATTATGAGCTGGGTGCATTGCATTAGTCAGTTGAGCGGCACGCCGCGGGTAATGGACGACACAGGTGCTGTTTTTCCAAGTGATCGTTGGATAGCGTGGCATTAGTTGTGAAACAGTAATCGTTTAGTCGATTACTTCTTAAAATAACATAATGGATCATTGACGCACTTGCAGTGCATATTAAATGTGTGAATTTGTTGCACCCGGTAACTTAATTATCTTGAAAATGAACTTTCTAAAGGTGGTAATAGAATTTCTTTAGAACACGTCAAATCTCATTAAAAAAGGGATCAGAGGGCGAGGTTGGCCAAATTAATAAAATTACCTTCTACAAAGTATTTCATCGTAATATGAATATCGCTACCGAGTAAAGATTTTTTTACTTCATTAGAGGGGCAAATTACAACGAACGGCCATGTATAGAAAATCGTAGCCTTTTCTGCTGCTGACACATTACTTATAAATAAAAGATATGAGAAAGCCAATAAATCAGCCTCAAGCAGACTACTTTATGATATAGGTTATGCTTTCATCTTATACATCAATTTTTGCAATCGCTTTTTTTTGTAACATAATATAGGTATTGCATTTCTATTTGAATTGAAATCAGTCGGTCTAGTCCGATCGCCTATTGATTTCCTTTAATATTATATTTTCATCGCTCACGAATACTACCGATAGAGATGAGATTTTTTAAATGTAATGATAGCTTTCTATCATCCATCGACGCCAACGTGATAATTTTATATACAGCTACATGTTGTGTTATATGTATATATTGTTTTGCCTTTGTGATAGTAATTAGGAGGCCATATATTACCATCTCACTGGCACACGTAAGTGCTAAACTCTACCATTTGGCGGAGACTGAAGTCAAATCCTCATTATTTTGTAGGATGTAGGGGTGTGTCGTGACGCGACATACTAATGTGAATCTAGTCAATCAATATATGAAACCGATAGCTCTACGACACACCCTGAAAACAATTTCGATAAACTTGGCTTCACACTTATCCACACATAAAAGGTTGTACATACCAGCGCTGCTCTTGTGACGTAGTCAGGCCGCGATCACCGCTCCATCGGCGCACCGGCATTGACTTGACGCACGCGTCGGCGCCACTTCGGACGCACACACACGTGCCGCGCACCGCGCACCAATCACAAAACGGACACTTGTCACACGCACGCACACACGCACGTTTTACACTAACCACTGCACTCGGCACGCACACGCACCAACACTACACAAGGTTCTCAGTTGATACACCTGTAACAAAATAAAATATTGGTTAGAATGGGGTTATAAATATCATTAGGTGTTTTAATGGTAAAGGAAAACGGAAACCATGAAAATACACAAATAAACAAATTACACAAATAAATACAACATTTAGAAACTTCTTTCTTTCTCGTATCAGATTATATACGAGTATTTCCTTCCTATGTTCCTTATCGATTAAGTTTCAGTGAGACAGGGGCCTTACTCACTAGGACGCCATGGCGACGTCGCCGGCTACGTATCCAAGCAGTTAGTAGGTACAAAACACATAAGTAACGAAGTGTAAAACAGTACACACTGAAATCGCGCATCGCAATCCATCGCGACCATACATACCCACAATATAGGCTTATTACACCGACGTACTTGGCAGATTATTTTTATAGCAACACGCGGGGAGCCCGGCAATATATTTTACGGTCCATAAACTCCGGCTACGGCAACAGTGTAAGCTTTATTGTTCGCGTTACCTGCATTGTGCGAGACGTGACGGCTGACAGACGGATTTTTAAGGATGAGGAAATGCCTTTTGTTTTTCAGATTATACTGGTTTTAATTGTTCTTTTTTTAAAGTTAAGTATTAATAAGGCTATTTATGTAGGTTTTTACAGTTACTGATAAGATTGTTTTCATAAAATAAAATCCATTATAATATATTATTAATTATTAAATTATATTGTATATCAAAAGTAACTCTGTCTGGCTGTCTCTTACGCTTTCAAGACCAAACCTCGAAGAGGATTGTGGTCAAATTTTACATGTAGTTTAAGAGACCTGCGCAAGGTACTTTGCGTAGGTCTCTTAAACTACATGGCGACAACTACAAGGCGCTACTTTTTGTGCCCAAACCATAGAAGTGCGAGAAAATTGCGTGAATAGCTAAGTACTAATATAATAAAGAAGTTACCGCGACTGACTATGAATATGTATACAGACACACTTGGATAAGCTCGCTTCAAAATAATGATGACTGATGTCATCAGAAACATAACAAGAATATCAATCAGGATAAAAAAAATTGCGAGTTCGAGTAAAAAATACGGTTTTCGGTGCCAACGCTAACGTCATGGTGAATTATCTAAGCAAAGCGTAGCGACTACGGCGTCTTGTGTGTAAAAACCTAATATCTACTAACAAATCGGCGAAGACATTCAAATAAAAATATCACGATGCAGTATTCAAACAAACGATCGGAGAAATAGAAAATTTTCCTTCATCAAGATACTAATACTTATATACGAGTAATACCCCTAGTTTTGCAAAAACATGCACAAAATAAACAAATCTCGATTCCCACGAAACCACCTGTACTTTAAGCAAACCGGCCAATGCTTACAAAATTGAAAGCAACCTACATACAGCAACAGCACGCGGCTCGTAAACGCCGAGCACGACGAACCGCACCTTGCGATCCCAGCGATAAGCACAATACATTACACAACCAGTCACTCCACTTGCACACTCAACGACGGCACAACCTATACAAGAACAATCAAATGTAACTTCTATTACCAAAGCATAAAGAGCCCGTGTGTTCGGTTCAAGCTGACCTCTCTGCGAACGTACATTTTATACAATGTCGGCTCACTTCAAGCGCGCTGTTCGCCGTTTTTTTTATCGTCGGTTTATTGACTATGAAAAGAGTTAACGTTTCTACCGTGCTATTATAATACGTGGCGATTGAATATTAATGGGCTCTCCAGGTAATAAAAATGCTGCTCAAGAACTTTACGTGTTTGAGAAAAAACTTCTACTGTCTGGGGATCAAATTCTCTCAAGCAAGGAATGAGGATTCTTAAATAACTGTCATGAATCTTTTGATTAAGTTGGCAAGGAAATCTTGGCGAAGTTTTAATATCTGAGAAGAGAATGAATTACGTCTCACAAAAATTCTAATCAAGTGAATATCAGGAAGAGGCACCTAATGGATATTTGGTTCCCAGTAGTGGCAACGCGTCTGCATTTCGACCACTGGTTTTTGTAAAGATGCCAGGCTGCAATTGGCACACAAATAAGCAATAATATTATTATGCATACACGCAGTGCCGGATTAGCCATGTAGCAGGAGGCACGGGCCCCGTGCCTGTGCCGAAATATATAAAATATGTAATACACCTTAGCTATTCTCACAGTGAGCGTTGGCCACACTGTAATTATATAGGTATTTATTATGTTGCAAGTTGGCAATACCACCCTTATATTGTTTTCGATTCCTTTTCGTAAATGTCCTACTTTATTTACATCCTAAATTTCAGTAGGGAATGTAACTCCCTGGTAATGGTCATATTTGACCATTGGGCCCTAGAGGCCCCTACGGGCCCCGCGCCGGCTTTATCCCGCCCTGCATACACGTGTGATAATAGCACGATTATAAAAAATATATATATGTACTTATATGTGGGGATAATCTTGCTAATACGACCCTGCTCGATTCAACATCAAAATTCCCTCGTCCATCACCATCAATGAAAAGATGATGAAATGATAATTAATATCAGAATTCTTTCAAAAGCATCCCCACAAAAAGAATCAATTCAGTTGAAATAATACCAGTTATGGAAACATTTTCAACACAAAACCACAGTGTATGTCCGTTTCATTGGAGCGGGAATAGGGTTACCAACTTTTTTTATCAACAACAAATCAAAGAAAAATACACCTAGTATATGGTAATAGTACATGTGATAGGACTAAATTTAAATCAATAGTTGAACCTTATGATCAGTACTTAAAATTTTTCAAACATTTTATTTATATTTTACGCACCGTAAAAAAACTATCTGCTATTATTTTCTACTATTCACTGGTAATCTGAACAATCAGTTTTACTGTCCGTAAAATCATTTCATAGGTAAGTACGTTTGTTAAATAAACAGTATTTTGCATACTTTAATTTTGCTGAACAGCAATCAGTATTAATGTACGAAAAACTGTATTATACTAGTAATTCGGAAGACGTAGAATAAGTCATTAAAAGTGGCACCACGACTGACAGATACCTAGGTATCGTCAAACGTCAAAATTTACCATAATCTGATTGCTGGGCACGTTGTCTGTCAACTTTAATTGATAACTGAAATCTGTTGTACGTTTTTATCGCATTATGTATGCGGTTGTTAATTCTTCTTTCCAATTTATTATATACTGTATAGGACATAAAGTTGGCAACCCTAAGCGGGAATAACGCGTCGGCGCGGGCCGGGGTAACTTTTAATTGAAAGGCCCATTGATCGTGTCCAAGCCAAGCCCGCCCCCGCGCACTCCTACATCACAACTACAGTCTTCGTGGCTGAGTTTAGAATGTACATTTTAAACAATGTTAGAAACTTTTGCGTTGTACTTGAAGCGGTGCGGAAAATTGGTTGATTCAGTCAACTATACTGTTGAAACAGAAAGTTAACATTTTGGATGCGTACAAGCTTTAATACAACACATAGTTAGAGATTAGATTAACTAGCAAGAGTAGCGGCCTAGTTTTGAAAAATCACATTTTTTAAAGAGAGAAGTATTTCTTACTCTACCAGACACGATTAAACAATGGAGATAGCATAATATTCGCGTTACTTAAAACTTTCCGGGTAGAGGTAGACTTTATGGGCGTCTGACTTCGAGGAAGTAGTCTTCGTCTTCGCATTACCGTTCCAACGGTTTCTAAATAGTTCAGCACTATCGTATTCCTGGTACCTATATATGTAACAACACCTCGTATTTTCATAACAAATTAGACATCGAGCAACGCTTCTGCATTTTTAGCTGTGTTGACGATCCGGTTAGTTCAGTGGTGTGAGACGAGACGACCGTTTGATTCGAAGGGACGCGGGTTCGATCCCCGCACCGTGACAAATATCTGTATGGCCTACAGATATTTGATTCGGGTCTGGGTGTTTGTGTATGTGTTGTGGTACAACGGCACCTACGACACAGTTGAAAATTACCTAGAGTGGCGCTGTGATTTAAAAAAAAATAGCTGTAGTTTTTTCCGTAAATGTCTAAAAGCTGCAACAGTTACAGTAAATGGAACAGCATGCGTGTTGGCCAGTTTAATTCGTGATCTTGTTAACATCAACGTGCATAATGTTTCAAACTGTTATTCGAAACCTCAATTATCCATTACAGTGTTATCGTATTAGAGATCGCCTCGCGTTTCCCGATGCATCGTGCGCGCCCAACAAAATTGTACATTTCGCTGCAATCAAAAGATAAATGCGGTCGATAATGATATCGCGTTGCGGTTATCGCCGCTCAACAGTTCCATTGTCTGAGAAGAAGGAACTTCATGTTTTATAAAAAAAACTTAATGCTTGATGATTGTATCGCGGCTGGCTTATCTTGCGGTTGTTGTTACGAATTTATATAGTTGGGTATATAATTTTAATGGTTTGTAAACGGCTAGTTTAAGTATTTAATTGTTTCATAATATTTCACAATAAGTTGAATACTTGTTGTATACTGCGATTTCTCTCGACGGTCGCTCGTTCGTTACTGCATTTGGCTAATCCGTAGATACTTATATAATAGGTTGGGGAAAAAGTCTTTTCGCATTATAGTATGTATGAACTTGTAATAAAATCTCTTTGGCTGTAGTATTTGTATCTGGCTGGTTTTGGTATCATTGAAAGTTAAAATTTTAAAGAACATAATTCCAAATTCAAATTAGGCAAATGTGTGATTTTCATTTGTTTTTCGTACTGTCAAGATGAGTGAATCTAATGAAGAAATTCGATACATTTTAAAATTTTACTACAAAAAAGGTAAAAATGCAACGCAAGCAGCGACAAAAATATGCGATGTTTATGGACCTAGTGCAGTGTCTGTGAGAGTAGCACAAATTTGGTTTAAGCGTTTTCAATCCGGAAATTTTGATGTCAAAGATGCACCTCGCTCTGGTCGCCCTATTACGGATAAAATGGATGCCATTTTTGAAAAAGTGGAGCAAGATCGACATATCAGTAGTTACGACGTAGCTGAAGAACTGAGAATTGATCACAAAACAGTTTTGGCGCATTTATAAAAAGCTGGGTACAAAAAAAAGCTCGATATTTGGGTACCTCACGAGCTCACTGAAAGAAACCTAATGAACCGTGTACTCATTTGTGATTCTTAATTCCCGAAACCGAATCATTTTTGAAGAAGCTGATAACTGGTGATGAAAAGTGGATCACGTACGACAAGAACGTGCGAAAAACGTCGTGGTCAAAGGCCGGTCAGGCTTCACAGACTGTGGCGAAGCCCGGGTTAACTCGCAATAAGGTGATGTTGTGTGTGGTGGGGGGATTGGAAGGGCATTATTCATTATGAGCTATTACCACCAAGCAGGACTATCGATTCTGAACTCTACTGCGAACAACTGATGACATTAAAGCAAGAAGTTGAGAGAAAGCGGCCGGAATTGATCAACAGAAGGGGTGTGGTGTTTCATCATGATAACGCTAGACCTCACACATCTATAGCCACTCAGCAAAAAATAAGAGAGTTTGGCTGGGAGGTGTTAATGCATCCGCTGTATAGTCCTGACCATGCACCTTCAGATTTCCACCTGTTTCGGTCTCTTCAGAATTCTTTATGCAATGTTAACCACAAGGTTACGCGAGAGGACTGCCAAATCCACTTGTCGCGGTATTTTGATGAGAAGTCCCAAAATTTTTATAGCAATGGGATCATGTCCCTACCTACAAGATGGTTAAAGGTTATCGAACAAAATGGTACATACATACTTTAGTTAAATTTAAATAAACTATATTAAAAAATGTTTTGAATTATCTTAAAAAATGCGAAGAAACTTTTTCCCCAACCTAATAGTTCAGCTCACCACTCGAGAGCACAATACTGCTAATAAAGCCGCCATTGCCGTTGCAAAACTTTTTTTAAATTACCTATTAAAAACGAACGATGCCAATGCAAATAGTCCCCAAAATTAATCAAAATCATATTTTTTGAAAACGTTGCCTTACAAAATAAAACTTCCCCTCAATCTCACCCTTCATAAAGCTGATCCCAATGAATTCAAATTACATAACGCTGGAACAATGCAGCAACACTAAACACACGACCATTCGTATGCAAATCGTATCATGGCAAGAGCCGGTGACTGCAATAACCGACAACAGCCATTTCGCGCGAGTAACGAATTATTTACACAGATAGCTCGTATTCATAAGCGGTTATCGAAAATATTCAACAAATAACGATTGTAGAACACCGATCAAAATTTAAGGAAGAAAAAGTAGCCAAAGGAGGCTAAAAATGAATGATGCCAATCCAAATAGGGTCCAATATTACACATGGGCCTTATAAACTATCTTTGAAAAAATAAGTTGCTCAAAAATCTACAATCGCCCATCTAAAAATCACCTTCTAATTCTCAAATAGCTGATCCCAATTCATTCAAATCACATAACGCTGGAGCAATGCGGCAACACTAAACACACGACCATTCGTATGCAAATAGCACCACGTCAAGTGCCGACGACGGCAATAACCGACAGCCCTTTCGCGGGTGTAGAGGATAATTTACATAAGGGTGTTTAGTCGTGCTCTGTACGTGCATAAGCTATGAAGCAGTGAGAAGACAGACAGTAGAAGACAACAAAAAATATTTGTTTGAATATACCTACTTGGAAATCGTACAATATATCTTGCCTTTGCCTTGAGTGAGGGAATAAGAAGAGCACCTTGGTTAAGAATTGCTTACTATATCCGTTATATTCTCCAAAAAAATGTATAGCTTACAATACGATAATTGGAAAGCTATTGACACCAATATTTATCAGATGAAATTTTAACACTTAAGATACCTAAAGCATTTCATGCACTTTATTATAAAATACTAGCTGACCTGGCAAACTTCGTATTGGCTCAGAATTAAATAATGTGTCAAAGGTTTGATGGGTACGGACTATTTGTATCGCGAAATGAAATAGTGGTTTTTACTATTTCCCTTTAATTTTTTCATATTTTCTTACCTTTTAAACCTTACCTGGACTTCCAAAAATAATTCAAAACCAAAATTAGTCAAATCGGACCACCCGTTCTCGAGTTTTAGCGAGCGAGAAAAAAAAGCTTACCAAGACATTAGACTGAACATCAATACATCGCATTGATATTCAATTACATTTTTGGGCTCAAAACATAGTTGTTACAGCGTTTATCTTTATGATCCCATTAGCTTAGTTACAATTTATAGCATTGCCCGTGCACGTTTTCTACGTTCTAGCAAATGTGAACGGTTCATATATACGAGTAGACGGGTAAAACGTAACATCACGAACTCGCTACCTAATTTCCACGATCGGCATTCCGCTCGCCTCCGCCGAAACCCGAGTTTCTGTAGGGTTACCGCGCAAGACGAAATAGGACTTTAAACTACTGCAATTCCTTTGTGAATTCTGTTGTATCGTTCTGATTCCGTCGTGGCGCTTTTAGCTTGAATCATTTGTGGAATGCGCAGTTTATACGGAGTCAACGGATAACGGATTCATAGAGCTTCATAATTTATCAATTTTATTCAAAATGTTCGGAATATTAGTGAGAATAAAAGAAGGTACAGCTACACTATAACATTAATTAGGTCAAACAAGAAGGTTCACTCGGTGATACGCATTTGATAAGATAATTTAAGTCCTTATTAATCTAATACGAGCAAAAGATTAACGGCACAAGCAAACTTACTTGAATTAAGCATACAAGCTTTCCTTTCAGGTAAGATTTTACGGACATCATCTGGACAAATGGCAGTTACCTTAAAATAACGTAAAACAAAACTTCGCGGCTGTAATCCCCAGGGGTAAGCAGATATAAATGCATGCATTTAAGTATACATGCAAAGACCCACGATTCGCCGGTTACGTTTTGACCCATGTAAGAGATGGCGAGCCTGTTGCATATTGTCATCTCCAGGCATATAACCAAACTCCAAGGTAGGTACTGGGAACAGCTCCTGACCCGGGAATCGAACCCAGGACCCCAGTGTAGTTGTAGTAGTCTGCTACCATAAAAGTGAACTCACAAATTACTCCGACCAAAACCATTAACGCCCGATTAAACCATTAACGACAGGCCGTACTTCATACCAACCAAAACACACTTAAACAATAATTACATCGAACATTAGCCTACAAACTACTTACAGACTTCACATAATTCAACATATAGCAACCCTGAACACTCCCCCAAATCGCCGACACAGATAGATGTGTGACTCTATCAGTTTAATTAAAGCCGACCGTTTCCTTATCAGCCGCCCCGCCCGAGATCGGCCGGCCTCGTGGAAAACCGATACATGTTGTGACGGGGTCGACGCACTATCGATTGAGCGATCCAATACTCGGTTACAAGTATACTCGATTGCTTTCGATGCAACTCGACATCGTTTGCGATGTTTAGTTGGCCGAGCTGAGTGGAACGCTGGCAAAGCGATTGTTGCATACTTTATTGGATTTATTATCATGAAACGATCTCAATGAATTCTGCAATGGGAATACCAAATAAAATAATGAAATCTAGAGTTAGGAACTAAAATGATACAATGTTTATGAGTTGGCATGTCCGTCTATTTGTTCTATTGTATTTATGAATTCAATTATAGTAATTTCCGACTCAGGAACGGCATCGTATGTATATGCATGGAAATCTGTGGTTTTAGTGTAGAATGAATACACTTACCATGAATGTAAACTTTATGCTTGTTTGCTACTCTCCATGGCATAAAACAAATGAATGAAAAAGTCTCTTAGTAGCACATGAATTAAAGAGACGAAGTAAGTATCATAAGATGTGATCCAGTAGTAAATGCAGCTAACAAGGGTGAAATTGGTTTACAAGTTTGTCTTCCCCTACTTTTGTAATAAAAAAAGGAATACCATTTCACTTTCCACATTTCATATTATGCGATAATCAATAAGAATCAATAACTATAGAACAAAAAAAAACAAAAAATACAATTAATTAATGAACGAGGCGAGGTTAATTATATCAAGAAATAATAAAGAAGTTAAAACTGAAAAAGATCATACTCGAATTTACTTGACTATAACGCTTTCTCAACGACCGTCTTTATGATAATAATAATCCATTGTGTATAGTTAATGTAATGGCAAACATTAACCATTCGCTGTGGAGAACAATTGGACGCTCTTCCAGACCACAAGTCTCATTACCCAAATGTCATTTGTAGCGAATGCGGCTAGACGAGAAGTCATGAGATTGTGCACGCTTTGTTAGCTAACTTCTGTTATATCGTTCTTCATAGTAATTATTTATTCTGGCAACACACCAACTGAGTGGAACATGTCCATCGACAATAGACTTCGCCGACAGGGAATTGTGTTAATGTTGTATTTATACTTCAGCAAGCCAGCAATAATAGAGAAGCTCTAATTCCAAATTGCAGGCTTTATATTTTAATAAAATAACTTTTCTCATCGATTTGTAAATATTCCATGGTCACCTCAGATGTGGCAACGCTTCTTACTACATTGAATGAGGTTTTATTCAATTTGATATTAGCAGGAGAATACTATAGGGATAGGTTATGTCGTGTTGTCTTGGCCATCCCGTAGAAAAATAATAAACAAAAAGGGGTGAGACCGCTTATCAACGATAATCGATCATTATAGCTTGTCTGTCACCCACGAAAGCAAGAAAATCAGACAAATTAACACTATTTCTTTTACAAATTGACTGTAACAATGTCGACAGCAATTTCGATAGGCGGTCGCACCCCTGACCTCTAATTTTAGAAACTGCATAACCAAAGTAGAGTCGCGATGGAAAGCGAGCGATAGGCGCCAGGCCCTTTCACCGGCAACCAGCCGGGTTTATCTGTCTGTGAGATTATAGGGTCGATATCCAAGCGGAAGCGTGGCTACTTATTGTGCCATTTGCGGCAGTGTTTGTGGAATCGAATAACATTAGTTTTATTTATTTATTAGAGTTAAACTTAAACTCCCTTATTCATAAAAGCATTTTAGCTTAAGTGTTGCTAATCTCTCTGTAAGTCTACAGACGAAAATTACTAATAGAATTAACGAAGTATTACAATGTGAATCCCATTAGTTTAATCACTGTCTCAACGCTACGAGTAGGAATAAACAAAAACTGTAATAATAAATACTTCTAGCTGTTTTCGGCTTCGGCGACCGATTCTTCTGCTACTGGCGCCGCTCATGGGCTCTCGTGTGGCTCATGTGGCTCGAGTAGCCACGTTTATTAACAAATGTCCTTGACATTCAGAATATGGAAAAGCACATTTTTTTGTAATGGAAGTGTAAACAAGCATGCAGTTCACATTGATGTTAAGTGATGACTGCAGCCTATAGACACCCACACAAAGACCAAGGTCAAAATGCAGATGCGTTACCACTCCTGAGGCCTAAGGTGTTATGCCTCTGTGTCGGAAATTACAGAGCCGTACATTACCACCTGACCGGAACACGATAGTGCTGAACACTACCATTTAGCGGCAGGTATATTAGGTAATACGGTGGTGCCTACGCCCGCGAGCTCCGTCACTGGAGCTCTACCACCAGTAAAAACATTACTAGTATTATGGAGATCTGAGATTATATTCGTACTTCGTACACACTCAATGTGTATGTTAGTAGCCAAGTAAAAAGCATTCACTATTTTTCAAGCATTATCGAAAACCGGGATCAAAGGTTAAACATGGCGAACACTCAAGAAAATTGACCGCGCCTGTCAGTCTTTAACATAAACGTAGATAGTATCTTAAGTTAAGGCACCACCACGATACGAGCGCTTCATTATTTATTCATCTTTCATCGGCTTCTATGTTCGATACTTCAATTTATTTCACCCTCTTATTCTTGATAAGATAATACTTATATAGGTACAGTGATATCTTTTGATAACTTCATCTAAATTAAAAGTAAGTAACTTAGTAACAATTTACGAAAATTAATTGGCTGTTAATTTCAGAGTACCTATAATATAATAACAGTAGGTATTCGATTCCTTGTACAAACCCCACTAACTTTTACTAAGCATACTATTTACAAAAACGCAATATTAAGAATATATTTAAAGATTTCTTGATTATAATAATAATTTGTCATTGATCTCGTGAGTGTATAAAAGCATGTGTGACGTCACAAGCCTTAATGCCAACTTTGTATGAGCCGTATGAGATCATTTCATAACTTGCAACTTTCGAATGGTGATATCTCAAAAACTATTAGCTATAGATAGACTAGTGGTACCAATGACGATATTTACTAAGATTTCTTATACTTTTTGAAATCACAATAAAAAAATATTAGTCAAATACCCTCTATTGATACACCTTTACCTCCAGCCATAGAACAACACCGGAGGGGAGTAGCCATATGCAGGCTTTCCCCTCTCCCAAAGTACTAGCCCAAATGGGCCTATACCTGTCGCCTAGATGTTTAAATGTGTGCGTTAAATTGTTTCTGTATTTTGTTAAAGTCAAGGTGTGAGTTTCCCTCGCAAAAAATGACAGACTGTTTTGCATCGGTAATAAACGCTATGGCTACTCCCCTCCAGTCCGCCGCGGCCGGTGGCCCGTGTCGCTCTATGCCTCCGGCTTAGACGTTGTAGCCACAAAAGCCATCGAGTGAAATAAACAAAATTCACCGTAAATTTTAAATGGACACGGCACAGCAACATCGAATTCAAACTTTCAGATATTAAAAAACCGATTTGTCAGCAAAAAATCACGCCGCCGTACTCGGCCCACTGCGATAACTCAATTTGAATATTCATTTGGAAGTTTGATAAGTTGCGGAGCCGAAGACGAAAGTTGGCGAGGGGCCGCGGCCGTTTTTGGAAGTCCATGAGACGGCTCGTTCCACCGAGTGGCCGTGTCGAGATATTGAAATATTTACATGTAGTTTAACAAAAGTTTTTGTTCTGAACTCGGGAGCCCTTGAAAAACCGTCACTGCTATTGGAATACTTGCAGAGTTCGTTTCATCTTTCATGTTATTGAAGTAAAAAACAATTAGGTACCTAGGTATTCAATGCATATTGATATCTATGTAAATATGCAGGAATTGAACAAATGTACATGGATATTCAAATACTGGAAACTCCATTTGTTTTAATAAGGTGCACCATTTTTTTCGATGTGATAATCCTTTCGCAGATACATTGCTACTATGATGCAACCCTCAAACTTAATAATAGGTTGGGGAAAGACTTTTCGCATTATAGTATGTATGAACTTGTAATAAAATCTCTTTGGCTGTAGTATTTGTATCTGGCTGGTATTGGTATCAATGAAATATAAATTTTAAAGAACATAATTCCAAATTGAAATCAGGTAAATGTGTGATTTTCATTTGTTTTTCGTACTGTCAAGACTAGTACTGTCAATCTAATGAAGAAAATTTTACTACAAAAAAGGTAAAAATGCAACGCAAGCCGCGAAAATGTTTATGGACCTAGTGCAGTGTCTGTGAGAGTAGCACAAATTTGGTTTAAGCGTTTTCAAACCGGAAATTTTGATGTCGCACTGGTCGCCCTATTACGGATAAAATGGATGCCATTTTTGAAAAAGTAGAGCAAGATCGACATATCAGTAGTTACGACGTAGCTGAAGAACTGAGAATTGATCACAAAACAGTTTTGGCGCATTTGAAAAAAGCTGGGTACAAAAAAAAGCTCGATATTTGGGTACCTCACGAGCTCACTGAAAGAAACCTAATGAACCGTGTACTCATTTGTGATTCTTTATTACGACGTAATGAAACCGAATCATTTTTGAAGAAGCAGATAACTGGTGATGAAAAGTGGATCACGTACGACAAGAATGTGCGAAAAAGGTCGTGGTCAAAGGCCGGTCAGGCTTCACAGACTGTGGCGAAGCCCGGGTTAACTCGCAATAAGGTGATGTTGTGTGTGTGGTGGGATTGGAAGGGCATTATTCATTATGAGCTATTACCACCAGGCAGGACTATCGATTCTGAACTCTACTGCGAACAACTGATGAGATTAAAGCAAGAAGTTGAGAGAAAGCGGCCGGAATTGATCAACAGAAGGGGTGTGGTGTTTCATCATGATAACGCTAGACCTCACACATCTATAGCCACTCAGCAAAAATGCAAAAATGAAGAGAGTTTGGCTGGGAGGTGTTAATGCATCCGCCGTATAGTCCTGACCTTGCACCTTCAGATTTTCACCTGTTTCGGTCTCTTCAGAATTCTTTATGCAATGTTAGGGTAACATCACGAGAGGACTGCCAAATCCACTTGTAGCGGTATTTTGATGAGAAGTCCCAAAATTTTTATAGCAATGGGATCATGTCCGTACCTACAAGATGGCAAAAGGTTATCGAACAAAATGGAACATACATACTTTAGTTAAATTTAAATAAACTATATTAAAAAATGATTTGAATTATCTTAAAAAATGCGAAGAAACTTTGTCCCCAACCCTATATAAGCTCTCTGTGTCGTTTGCGCGTGTTTTATAGAGAAAAATACTTTTAAAACTCATTTAATATTTAAGTGCAGTTTCAGTATTTGACCGTAAGGCTCCCCGAGACCGTCCTAAATAGGAGTAGTGGCCAACTACGACTAAAGCCACCTAATCAATATGTATTTATGATTCTTCAAGGCAGGTCCCAAACGGGGTAGGCAGAGAGTGTAGAGCGCCAGATATCCACCTAAACAAATTAACGCAATTATAACTTAACATACGTAAATTTATATATGCAACATAGCATCATTGAATTTGAGCTCTCAGATATTAAAAGGCCGGTTTGTCGGCAAAAAATCACGCCGCCTTCCCAGCCGACTCTGTATATAACTCAATTTGAATATTCATTGGAAGTTAGATAAGTTGCAGGGCCGAAGACAAAGTTGGCGAGGGGCCGCGGCCGTTTTTGGAAGACCATAAGACGCCCCGCTCCGCCGGGTAGTCGTGTCGAGAGATAGAAGAAGTATTTACATGTAGTTTAACTAAAGTTTGTTGTTTAGAACTCGGGAGCCCTTGAAGAGCCGTCTCTGCTATTGGGTCGATTTCGTTTATATTCGGTATTGGAGGAGAAACTAGGACGCTGTCGTAATAATATCTACAACGAATAGATATTATGGCAAGGAAAAGTGTCTAAAAAAGAATGTTTATTTATATGAGTCATGTAGCGTCCGAAATATTATATTTAGTGAGCCTATAAAAAATCCGTTCAAACAAAAGCGATTATAATAGATCTATAGATTAGATGTGTCTTATTTATTGGACAATATTTCTGCACAAACTCTAGTAATATAAACTACCACGAATATTCATAAATAACCTGGACTCCTAAGGTACAATTTTGGCTTTGTTGTCGCGTATTTGCTTACTCTTGATCCTAACGAAAATTATATAAAAAATACTGGTCCCTGATCCTGTACACAAACAAAAACTCCACTCAACAGACAACTGAATCCGTTACGCAAACTGTGTGTACACAAACAAGCAGAGTGAACATTGGCAAAAAGTTGGCGATAACAGCACAAAGTCGCCGATAACATTATTCCCTTCCACATACCGCTCAGCGGCACTCGCCACTCTAGCTAGTTCCACACTTACCGCACAACTTTTTAACATCAATCTATAGACACTAGATGTGAAACTCTTTAGATGTGAAGTATTTTGTAAGTTTTTCAATCAACGAATGATAAATATAATAACTCGTGGCTTTGGCAATATAAACTACCACGAATACTCATAAATAACCTAAACTCGAAAAGTTTAATTTTGGCTGTGTTGTCGTATTTGCTTACTTTTGATCCTAAAGAAAATTATACAAAAAATAAATAATTATATAAAAAAACTTTTTTACTGTTGGTAGAGTTACAGTGATGGTCGAGGGCGTAGGCACCACCGCATTGCCTAATCTATCTGCCGCCAAATGGTAGTGTTCAGCACTATGGTGTTCCGGTTAGATGGAGGTAATGTATGGCCCCGTAATAACTATCACAGAGGCAAAAGATCTTAGTCTTCAGGGGTGGCAACGCATCTGCACTTTGACCTCTGGTAATTGTGTGGATGTTTTTAGGCTGCAGTCCTCACTTAACATCCATGTGAACTACATACCACCACTATCATATAAAAAATACTATTGACCGTTCTAGTTCACAATAGTTCATATACTCGAACGTTGTCACTGAGGAATAATGAATAGTTATGATCCAGAGCGAAAGTTGCGCCGCCCCTAACCACAACGCCCTAAGCCGAAGATCGGACTCTTCTCTCTTAAGCAGTAGTTTTAATTTATTAAGGCTGAATGCTTTGCGCTCGTTAATTGCCCGGTAAAGTAGACTAGTGCCACATCGCGGACACTCCGCCAAAATTCCATACCAACGCTTAATTTGGTCTCTATTACACAGACATCAATCAGTGACGTGCATTTACACGTGCACCTGTGTGCGTAGCACGTAGGAAATACCAACCGCTGCCCATAAGAGGGGAAATCTGGCGGGACGTCGAAGTGTCCATTCTATACGTAGTATACATATTCTCTGCTAGTGCCGTCTCGAGATGAGCCGCCTACATAAGTCCACTAAAAAAAAAACAGTTTAGAATTAATTATTATTTGTGCCAATAATTCTAGTAAAACTCTTACTATATTTAGTAATCAAGCGATAAAATAGTAAATTCAACAGTGACTAACAAAATACAATATGTCGACTAATTACCAAACAAGCCTCGGTGACAAAATATTGACGGGCGGGATGATGGATTGGGCATTAAAATCGTTTTTTGTGAGCATACGGAAATTGGTTACGAGTACTTGCGAGATATTGGCATTTAAGTCAAACATGTATGTACATTGTATAATCCTGTCTAGCATGTGGCAGGAAATCATTTTTTATACCTATAATTAGAGGCTCTAGAATTCCTTGAAAAGAAAAATAGTAAATACATTTTACTGAGTAGGTATCTAAAGTAGCGAGACATCACCGATTCTAGATGAATAGGTTAGTAAGTAATTGAATACCATATCTTAATGACTTAGTAATGAAAAAGTGATAATACACAATGCATGTCGCTAGTCGCTACCCCTAAGGCTTATATTAGCTTAAGATCTTTAGCATATTTTATGTATTAAAAAATACGGAACCAAAGTTAACCATTAACCCCCTTAATCATAAACGTACATTAGTTACGTTTTAGCTATAGAATGCTTTGTCTTTGTCAGTTGCATTGTCAAATGTGCAGGATAGAAAAAGACAAAGGATTAGCAACACTTTAGCTAAAATACGTTTATAAATAAGGGGGTAATACTTTAGCATCCAACTAGAACAGCTATACTCTAAGTGTGTTCCGCGGAACCCTAGGGTCCCGTGAGAGCACTGTCGGGGTTCCGCAAGAATTAAAAAAAAAATCAAAACACCTCTTTCTGGTCGCTCCGCGGCCGCACAAAACGCTATGAACGTTATTTATTTATTAATGAACGTTATTTATTTATTAAGCTATTGCATAGCTTCTATCGCGGGCCTTGAGCGCGGGGACCGAATTCAGAAATTCCGTAACGAAAAAACCGGACGCTCCGGATTACAAATTTTAAACTCATTTAAAGAAAGTCATGTATAATTTCGCCGTCCGACCTCGTGGGTAGCGTGGCCGAGCGGTCTAGGCACTGGTTTAAGGCACCAGTCTCTTCGGTGGCGTGGGTTCCAATCCCACCGCTGCCAAGATTGTTTTTGTTCATTTTTTTTGTTTGTTTTTCCATTCAATATTTAAAAAGTGGTAAATATTAATAGAAAATTATTGTTTCATTTTTCTATTTTTTTTTTATTTTATTTGCATTTTATTTTGTTTTGAATAATTTTAGATAATTATGTAAATGCAATAGCTTTACCGCGGCAGTCAACGAGTGCCACACGTCTTTATTTTTATTTGTATTTGTAGAAACGTGTGTTACAATAGCTGGTACAATATCTCATAAGTTTGGTATCAACAATTTTATACTTGTATTTGAACTTAGAGCCGAGTTACAAATGTTTCTTTCAGCAGATACTTCTTTTGATTTGAAGGACCGTTTGTATGATAAAACTTGGTTGTTCCGATCGTCTTTTATGGCGGATATCTTTCAAAAACTTAACGAATTGAATTTAACGTTGCAAGGTAAACACACAACAGTGTTTCAGGCCTATAATAAAATAACTGCTTTTAAAAGAAAATTAGATTTTTGGATCATTTGCATCGGTAAGAAAAAAATAGAAAGCTTTACGTTACTCAGTGAGTTTGATAGCGAAAACGACTCAGAAATGTTTGAAGATGATGTGTTTGAAGAATTGGTCCAATATCTCAGTTCGATGCACGCATCTTTTGAAAAGTATTTTCCCGAAGAACACATTACAAAAATTAAAGTGAATTCATGGATTCATAATCCTTTTTTACCCAACTTGGAAAAGCCTGAAAACATGTCAAACGAGATATATGAATCTTTTAGAAATGTCTTCAGACACAAGTATGGAGTCACTGTTCAAACCGACGCCACTCAATGATTTTTGGTGCAGAATCCAAGATGAATATGCAATGTTTTTTAAATTTCAATGCGTTATTTTGTTTTCAACAAAACGTTATTTTGTTTTTTTTTTTAACAAAATAACGCAATAGACTGGACGCCGAAGCTGATATGAGACTCCAACTTTCTTCCATCAAACCTGATATCAACCAATTGATGAAAAATAAAAAACAGTTTCATACCTCCCACTAGTTAGATTTTTTATTTTTTAATGTTTTCTATTATTGTCCTTGCCAAGTGGTGAAGTAAATAATAATTAGTAACTGTTACATTGTACTTTTATTATGCTGATTAATAGAAAATACACTTATAAAAACAATTGTTTTATAGTAGGGTTCCATAAGTATTTTGATTCCCAAAAGGGTTCCGTCATTTAAAAAGTTTAAGAACCACTGAACTAGAACATTGTAGCGCTGTACGCACAACTATTTTGTTTAAGATCACATTGACGTGTAACCGAAATAACAACTCCAAAGCTATTTATTACATAGTCACTTCAATGCAGTAAGTATGTAACTTCATTTTACTTTATATACCTAACTAGGTATGTATAATCAGTTTAATGCAACAGTCATTTCCAGCAGTTAGCAAATTTTGCATCCGCGCGTATTAGTTTCGCCGAGGTCGGAGTGAGTTGTGAACTGCGCAGACTTGGGCCCAACTTTCTCTCCGAGGGCAACGGGCAACTTGTGACGTGTCATAATCTAGCGCCCCTTTACTAAGCTCCTATATCACTATTTTAATCTGTAATTATTAGGATAAATGATTGTATATAAATAATAGAATAAGTATGTAACTTTGTATTTTTTATCAGTATAGTTTTATTATGTATAGGTATTTAATATATACGACAGACGTTTTGCTGGCGTGATTTAGGTCCTATGTAACAAAATCGGCCCCAATGGAAGACCAGCGCCGCTCGTAAGATCGGCTTTATGCTGAATTGGGGACCATTTTGTAACAACCTTGATTTTGTGTTCTTAGTTCTAGTTTTTTATATTGTTACAAATAAAGTTTTTCTATTCTATTCTATTCAATTTTTTTCATGTAATGGGAATGGCAAACAAGCATTCAGTTCACATTGATGTCAAGTAATGACTGCCGCCTATAGACACCCACACGAAGACCAAAGCCAAAATGCAGATGCGTTACCACTCCTGAGGCCTAAGTTCTCCTCTGTGCCGGAAATTACAGGACCGTACATTACCACCTGACCGGTACACGATAGTGCTGAACACTACCATTTCGCGGCAAGTATATTAGGTAATGCGGTGGTGCCTACGACCGTGAGCTCCGTCACTGGAGCTCTACCACCAGCAAAATATGCATAACGCTAAATAAATAGATGCTGTATCTGTAATCGGTGTGTTCCCCGTAGTTACACCTCACCCATATCTCCAAATACAAACATCTTTTTGAATTCGATCACAAGTATAAATAATACATTAACACTAACTGTATCTATCTAGATTTATAAAGATACATGAAGTCGTTACTATGTGAAAGAGTAACAAATATCAAACATGCTGAGCACATTCCGTATGTAAATTTACAGAACGGGGCAATTTAGTGGGTCATAAAACGACCCAAGTGTAGATTATTGTAAGTACAGTAGCAAAGTTACGGCAATAAAATATAATTATTTTCACACATCTGTATCAGTAAGTAGTAAAATTACAAAAATAAAACAGCATTGACTGGCGGACATTAGAGGTGAATCATTTAATTCATTGAATTCTTTTTATTTAGAATGGATCTTCTCAAAGTTTTTTTTTTATGTAAAGGAAGTGGCAAACAAGCATGCAGTTCACAGTTGATGTTAAGTGATGACTGCAGCCTATAGACATTTACACAAAGACCAAGGTCAAAGTGTAGATGCGTTACCACTCCTGAGGCCTAAGGTGTTATGCCTGTGTGCCGGAACTTATTACTAATGGAAGTATTTGTATTCATCCAATAATTTTCTAACTAGCGAATCATGGATGTTTGCAAGTATGCTCAAATTAGCTCTGCCTATTCCGGGGAATATAAGCGTTAAGTCAGATCACCAATTTTATTTAGTTCATTACCTTTTTATACTAACATACATAAACTCGCAAACAAAGGCGGTATATGTAGTTATTAACCATACAATAATAAATTAGAACTTCAACATCCGAGGAAATATTTCGAAATATCTAGTTACTCTTGTACGCGAATGCTCATAAACTCAGCGAATAACTAAGAATATAAGTCTTACACATCACAACTTTAACACTAAGTTAGGAAACTCGTTCCAAGTGTAATTTAAAGTACACAACGTCATACAAATCCTCACACCATAAACACAGTATCCGCGCCCGACGCGACATTCGACATAATTCGTACAAATTAGACAACAATCCTCATTTAAAGACATTAAATAGAAGAGAGAGCCTCGAGAAAGTTATAATGAAATTCACAAGCAATAAAACTTCCCTTTTGACTAACCCCCAGATATATTCAGGGTTGACGGGTGGCCGGGAAATGCAAATTTATCGTGAGCTAAATAGATTCTAATGGCAACACATCGAGGGTTACTTTTTTATTTGCCCTCGACCGACAATACGCTGAATCGGAATACACTTAACACAGTCCTTTTCAAGATATTTAACGAGCAGTTTTGGTTTATCCTGATTGTCTCTCTCTGGTTTTCTGTCTTGTCCTGTAACTTTGTCTTGTTCAAAATAACTTATCAGCTAAAAAATACATTCTATTTGCAGTTATTGTAGTAGTAAAAGTATTAAAATGAGTTTTGAATGAATTTGCATTGTATAGTGTTGATAGAAACGACTCTTCTCATTAAGATGTGTGTATCACAATATAACCCATCTGAGTTTCTTTGCTTGCCTTTCTTCTCAGCTAGGTGTAATCGAACATAGCGGATGTTTATTGATTAAACGTATATTATTTAATCAACCGCTCGTGTACCTACCAACATACGCTCAAATACAATAATTACATGTCAGATTATGGAAAATATATTCTAGATAACACGTCACTTAGAATACAAATGGAATGTGTGGCTTAATAATAACAATCACAGAGGCAAAACAAGTTAAGCCTCAGGGATGGTAACGTATCTGTTTTTTTATTGTGTGCCTTCGGTTTTAGTGCGTCTATAGACTGCAGTATTTACTTATTATCTATGTGTATTGTGAACTACATGCTTTTTTTTGTCATCAAAACAACATAGATGTCAATTGTAAGTCAACAAATGTAATATTTAATCTAAAATTTACTAATGAAATATGAACACAACCCTGACACCAGATATGAACGGGAGCGAAGGCTGCGCGAGGGGCGCGAGGGGCGCGAGGGGCGGGCCAGACGAGTGCCAAACTTAGACAAAGACAGACTAACTTCCATTAAATCTTTTGCAACTAAGTTTCCCGTCTCCGCTGACTGCTGTTACTTGCCTACCGCCTACCTATAACACGCTCATATGCGACACCTTGTTTCTATATGATTAATGTCGAAACATTAATTAGGATTATGTATATACATAAATGTGATAGTAGTTATTGATAACTGCCTCAGTAGTCTAGTGGTAGCAGGCCACTACTACTACGCTGAGCTCCTGGCTTCGATTCCCGGGTCGAGGGCTATCAGAGATAACGGTTAAAAATCCTTTATCCCTGGTTCTATTGGGATTTTTCCATTTTCTGGAATTTCCTGGAGTTTGGTAATGTGCCCGGAGATGGCAACAGGCTCGCCACCTGTTACATGCACATTACCAAACTTCGAGGTACTGGTAAATTTCCAGAAAATGGAAAAATCCCAATAGAACCATAGATAAAGGACTTTACACCATTATCTCTGATAACCCCCTACCCGGGAATCGAACCCAGGACCTCAGCGTAGTAGTAGTGGCCTGCTACCACTAGGCTACCGAGGCAGTTAAATAATATATTAATTATTCATATATGTCGAAAGTTTGATTATTTTCAACCAGATGTAGTGTTCAGCACTATCTTGTACCGGTTAGATGGTAATGTAGGTATGTCCCCGTAATAACTATCACAGAGACAACAACTAAGGTCTCACACATCTATTTTTTGTGTAGATGTCTATAGGCTGCGGTCATCACTTAACATCCATATGAACTGTTTTCCAATGCTTGTTTTTCACCTCTATTAAATAAATAAAAAAAACATGGTAACTGAAAATCAAGTTCTAGTTTCAATATGTTATATCATGAGTGCAGGTTCTTACGAGATTAGCAGAGATGGTGGAGCACCTAATATTAATCCTTATTAATCTCTCGCCTTCTAGATTAAAATATCTTTAATTTATCTATTACATATAGGCATAGAGCAACTCGGGCCGCCGGGCGCGGCGGACTGGAGGGGAGAAGCCGTTTATTACCGATGCAAAATAGTCTGTCGTTTTTTGCGGGGGGAAATGCGAGCGACGCACACTAAAAAAATCGTCTATTACTACGAAACTCACACCTTGACTCTAACAAAATACAGAGACAATTTCACGCACACATTTAAACATCTAGGCGACAGGTATAGGCCCATTTGGGCTTGTACTTTGACAGAGGGGAAAGCCTGCATATCACTACTCCCCTCCGGTGTTGCTCTATGCATATAGGTATCACAATTAAAATATACATTAATATAATCTTTCGCAGATAATACGTAGTACTAAAAGCTATTTCCATTCGTAACCAGGTTACAACATAAAACACATAGACTTAAACACGAATCAAAGCAAGTAATAAACAAGCAAAACACAAAATATGGGTTTTAATAAACAATCGCATCCACATTAACACAGTACGCAAAGGGAAACTTCAGTTCAAAGTGGAATCGAGGCGGATGAGACAATCTCTTAAGAACTTTATTAGGTCGGCAGATGCTTGGAACGGCTGCCATATTATTTCACGTTTCAGACTGCGGACTTTTCTATTGAGGAACTGCTACTACGATTAACAGTAATCAGTTAAGTTAACAACACGCCTTTATTTTTTTCCGCAAAAGTAAGCTGCTGTAACAACTAGATACCTAGTAGTTACGTGTTGTTATTTTATTTTACGAAATGATGGTAGCAACCATGCATGCAGTTCACATGAATGTTAAGTGACGACTGCAGACTGCAGCATATAGACATCTAAATAAAAACCAGATGCAGTCATAATACAGATGCGTTGCGCCCCTGAGGATTAATTTCGCCTGTGTTATAGAAATAACGGGGCCATACTTAGTATAACCCCGTAATTTCTATAGGTTCACACGCAGAGTTAAACTCAGGTAGAGTTTCAGTGTTGGAACTCGAGGGCTTAGTCACCAATTTACTGAATCTGTATGTCGTCAAATAGTAATAATGATCGGCACTTTTGTGTTCCGGTTAGATGGTAATGTGAATACGTAATCTCTAACACAGAGGTAAAACAACTAACTCACGATGGTGGCAATGCAACTGCATCTGGTTATTGTGTAGATGTCTAAAGTCTGCAGTATCCACATACTATCAATATAACCTATATGCTTATTTGCCACCTTAATTACAAAAACCCTTTCATGTTGCTTGTTATTAAATACTGCTGTAAATTAGCTAGGTACTATACTATTCCCATACATGGTTGTGCTTAGCATCAACTATAATTAAGCGGCAGACCGACTAGGTAATACCTAACTGCGTAAGCCGAAAAGCCTAGACTCTAGAGCTCTACTGCCAGTTACAGTAGGTATTAAGTGTGGAACAGTAAATTAGGTATAATATTTTATCTGCCACACGTCTAAAGCTGTTTTTTGCACAGTTCATCAAACTAACCAAATATTTAACGGTTAGTTACACACGCATTTAAGTGAACGTAGTTTTAAATCTTTCCCCAATTCTGGTTTTAGAGATTTTCGACGTCGAATTAACTTTTGCTGTTCTTCAGGCAGGGATGATACTTATTAAGTCTACTGTAATAAAATTCAAACTGCAGTGACACTAGACCAACGAGGTGCCTACGTATTTCGCGAAACATGTTAAGTAACCTTTAGTTTCTCTGGTCATTTTGTGCATTTGTATGTAAATGTTGTGTGGGACCAAGAAAATAAATGCTTTTTCTTTCTTTCTTTCTTTCTAAAAGCACCCCAACTAGGTACAGTACGCGCAAAAGTTAAATGCGTTCTTCAAGTTCGTTACAAGTCGCTGAGAAGATGATTATATAAATGCATAGAAGGGATATGCACGGATGAAATGTGGCAGTCGTTTTCTTCCGTAAGGCCAACATTGAAAGTTATAATGTTGGCCTGACGAAGGACTGGCCTAGTTTCAAATTGAAACTAGCTTTCTTTCTCGTCTGTGTGATCGTAGCGAGTTAAGAGACTGGCGCAAAGTTTATGGAGGTTACTTCCCTGTCGCGGCATTTAAGTTTTGCGTGGCTACGGTGACACACAATCCGCATGCAGTAATACAGCTCACCACCATTCGTTGCGAGGTACGTGCGCCATGGTCTCAATTAGGGTTGTCAAGGCAAACAAAATCTATAATCTCAATAAATCGATAAAAAATATTGAACCTCGTTTCAGCAGTGTTATGCTTCCATTCGACACGCTAGTTATTAATAGCAACGGCCATTGGACAATAAGATTTCAAAGTGGGAATTCCAAATATATAATGGCAACAGTTTATAAGAGCTTCCATGAGTAAAGAATTTTAATAAATTTGTTGTAAAATTACGGATAATGGAGAATACTCCGTTAAGTGTTAGAGACAGACACTTCGTTAAATAATTAATTAGACGAAATTAATTTTTCAAACATGATATCTCTCCATCTGTGTTTTTCCTACGCGACCCGGAGTGTGTGTAGCTTGGAGTTCAGCGTAGAGTTATTTGGTCAGACCCTCGGTATTCAGTAATCATTAACTTCTCGAGGTTGTTTCAATATTTTATATGCGGCTAAGGTGTCCAATAAATGATTTTAATGTTCAGTTTCTGCGGGATAGACGAAATGTAGTCCATGAAGGTCGAAACATTTTTCGATCAATTACTTACTATGTTATGCACCTAAAATTAAACGCCATGTATCCATGATATAGGTTATTGTTACTACTAGCGAAACATTAAACATTCGTAACACTATAGATGTGATCCGAAATAATTTATTTGAATTACGATACTGTTTCCTTCCCGATGGCAATAAATAGCGAATACCGCATAAACTGGGATAAGCGTGCGACAACCCTGGCAAACGTTTGAGGTGCAAGCGGGACAGGGCGAGTGTTCGATCGCGGGGACGCGCTGCGGTCGTTCACCCCGCGGCCCGCGGCCGGTCCGACGCCCGCCCGGCCGCCCGGCCCGCTCTCAGGCCACCGACACGTGGCCAATACGACACCTAGACGATTTTATTATTTTTTGAAATTGCGTTATGCAGCAAACCACATAGTCCATACCATAATTTTGAATATGTTTGATACGTACCAGACACGTCAAACTATTAGTCTGTACCTTCATATTATCATGCAGTTGTAGATCAATCAGACCCAGATAGTTAAAGCTAAAGCAAACTAAATCAAAATAATTATTTGTAAATAACAAACGATCGTAGGTGTTTCAATATTTTAAAAGCTCACTCGCTTTCACAATCAAATAATCAAAACGAAATACACATTAACAACCACAGAATTTAATCTGAATAGGCAAATCACCGGAATAGGAATCAATAGTTTCCATACAGGGACAGATAGTGTGGTAAGCAGCATATTAATAATGCATAACTGAACTAGTAAGCATATCAAAAATAAAATATTATTTATGAGTGCTCATAAATATGCATATTAAATGATTAATTCTGCAGATACGTTATTTCGAGTAATTTATTATAATAATATGAAATATCCATTGATGTAGAGATTGTGGTGTAAAAACTACGAAAAACGCTTCGTCATGTTTTAAAACAAGAATATTACTGAAAACATATCTTTATTTATAGTTCCCACGTCTTACAGCAGAAATTTTAACAAAAAATGGAGATTATATTTAAAATGTACCCAATACTAAATTCTATCTACCTAATTCCAAAATAATAACTTAATTATTATTACCAAATATTAAAAAAATCATATACCGTATTTATAATGCGTATATTCGATTTGGATAAAGAAGGGTATATTTTTAGGTGACCTAAATCATAAAATGACAACAATTACACACATTAAATACTTTTTAAATTGACAAAATGGTCACTTAGAGTTTCGGTGTCCATATTTAGTGCGTAACAACGGTCCAGTATCGTAAGCGTCGCGTCGAGTGCGCTTCAGCCTCTCGCATCTTAATTTCTTGAACCTGAAATCGTGCTGATTCGTAAATTATGTTTCGAACGAGCCGAGAAGATGGCCGCTCGTAGCACACATATCAAATGATAAATCAATACGTTTCAGTTTAGAATCTACCGAATGTGCAAACTATTTATACATATATCCGTTTAAAATACTTTGAAGGCACGTGTTTTCTTTTATGGTAAACAATGTTATTCAACTAGGCAAAATAAGTTTTGTCTGTGGAGTTCATGGTACTTTTTGGCGAGATTGACGATAACAAGTTGTATTTTGCACCAGACGAATATGAAGATATTTTTGTCACAATGACACTCTGGTGATTGAGTTCCAGCGATGGAGCTAACGAGTGTAGGCACCTAATCTACTCGCGGCTAAATGGTAGTGTTCAGCGCTATCGTGTTTCGGCCATAAGTTCCGGTCAGGTGGTAATACAAGGCGCTGTAATTTCCGGCACAGAAATATAACAACTTAAACCTGAAGAAGATGCATGGCAATGCATCTTTATTGAAGTCTCTGGTTTTTATGTAGGCTACTTATTCACTTATGATAAAGAGAGCAAATATATTAGTATCAATGAAAAAAAATTTTTTTTTTTTTATTCAATCGGATGTCGTATCACGGTCCAGTGTCGTGAGGTCGCGAGCCACTCACCGCCGCGCCGTCTTGGAAGCTAAAACCACGCTCATTACTTTACGAACGAGCCGGAAAGATGGCCGCCGGAATCGCACGTATGACAGATCAATACTGGCATGTTTAGACGCGAATGCTCCAAACTACTACCTTTCGAAAATTCTGATAATCCGATAACATCATGTTCTGTTTTATAAGATTTATTTACGTACCGGCGTTTCAATTTTGCAATTTTATTAGGCAGGGAAGATTTAATTCAACTTTCAAATGTACGGATAATTAAGAATCAATATGTTTTATTCATATTCTCTTATTAATAAAAAAGTATCTAAACTACTACATTTCTTTAATTTTAACCCATAACTTTAGAACAATCTGCCAACCGGGGCTATTTGAATCAGTCCAGTCTAGAAAAATATTACTTAATCTTGTCAATGGTAATTTCCATAATATAACATACAGGCTGATGAAAAATAAATCATTAGAATAAATAAATCATTAGAATCAGAGAAAGGGTTGTTCGATATCACCTCGATATAAAATACGAATCAACGCCAATTTAATCAGACAAATGAATTAAACGTGTACAATCGGGCGGCAACAGCGCTGAATCGATTCGCCGGGGAACGATATTAATCCGATTATAAATGTAATTAACTTAATCAACATTCGCTAGATCCGAGAGATTATGGCGGGGTCGCAGGACCATGAAAAATTAAAGTGCTCTCGCGTTTCGAATCAGGGCTTTGAAGATAGACGATAAAAATTTCCTAAACTACTATCGATGCAAGATTGATGGTCGACGCTCCTGTGAGCAACGTTACAATTACAGAAATGGAACTGAACTTTAGGCATATATTTCGACATTCGGTGACGCTTATGAATCAAATAAAGCGTTTGTTATACAATAATACTTATTGTTGATTTGGGTATTATTATGTTCATCAGCAAATGCAAAACAAATTGTTATAACAATAGCACCAGACATAATATATGTCGGATATCGAAGACAAACTATTTAAATAAAAAAGGTCAAAACAGGTTTATTGACCTCTGAGTAACATAGGTGGCGATATTCCAGAAAAACGAAAAAGGACCGGAATATCTGGCGCTCTACATTCTCTGCCTACCCCAATAGGGACCTGGCGTGAAGATACATACAAACATATTCCCGAAAAACTGTATGGTCACGAAAGCGACTTACAAATACACAGTTCTCACCGATTATTATGAGTAGTAATCTTAAATAGACATTAACATAAAATCTCAAAGTTTCAATGCACATACACAAGCTTGCTGCTCCTGCGACCGATTGGACGAAACTAAGTGCGCGATTATGCTTATTGGTATTGCGGAATAATGTAATTAAGGGATACAAAATATTCAGTCGAAGTATTAAACGTATGCTGGTTATACACTAACACTTAAACCTATAAAGAAGTTTTTCGTCGAGATGGTCAGATCACGCCAAATCATGCGAAGCATCAAACTTAAGAAAAAAGTCCGTTATTTGGGTCATATAGGTAATTGAGACATAGCAGATACCAACTGCTGCAATTTATAAAGATAAAAGAAAAGACAGCAGGCCGAAGAAAAAAGCCGAGGCTGGGCAAAATTCGCGAGTAGACCGGCATCAACGGCACCGCTGAACTGTTGCGTCTCTCGAAGGACACACTGAAGTTTTTCTAACTGACAGCCTCATAGTTGTGGAGTATTAGATAGTACATAGACGTTCGACATAATAATAATAATGGTAACCCATAATACGTCCCACTGCTGGGCACGAGTCTCTCTCCTTTTTGGGGGGAGGCCTGGAGCTTACTCCATCACGCAGCTCCAATGCGGGTTGATGGAGATACGGGTAAGCTGTCGGATGATTTTAAACCGAACATACGGCCTCCGACAAGGTTTAACGACTGCTATCTCTCGATAGCAACCGGGAGCGACGGCTTAACGTGCCCTCTGAAGCACGGAAACACGCATTTAAATTTGCCACTAGCGTTCACCCATCACACACCCGACCGCGCCCGTATCGCTTAACAGAGTAGATCGCTTACGATCTACACCAGCCTCTAACTCAATAACTCAGTATATCATGTCACGAAATTGAACTGCCGTAATTAAACTCACATTAACAACCCACAAAGACGGGACTCCACCCGTGTAGCCGCGGACTGTCGAAACAATTTCAAGTTCACTTAAAACCATGTCCGTAATGAAAAGCGGGTCAGGCGGGTAAAGCCGCGTGTAGACAGGTAAATTTAGGGTTGCGAAACAACGTTAAACGTACTATAAAGTACAGTCATTAATTTTGTGTGTTTCAGGTCCATATATTATGTTCCAGAAATGTATATATAGCACGCAAAGATCCTATATTTTAGCTCGATTGTTCAATGTTTATTTTATTGACTAAAACATTCCCGATTTTTATATATCTAATAAATATATAAAATTCTCATATCACAGTGTTTCTAAGCCAAACTGCTTTAAAAGGGCCGATTTTTAAAAAACTTTGTGTTCATTCGGTAGAGCGGAGAATAGGTCGTAAACTATTTTTATGCTGCTGAGGCGATACATAATTAGCTGGGACACAGCTTGTATGTATATATAATGTACCTACATTGCAATATTGTTTACCGGCGAGGCGCTTTTGAACGACTTAGGGCATACAATCAACTCTTCAGTACATATTGACAATGGCGAAAATAACTTTTAAAACAGCCCTCGTTTAAATAAATAGAAATAACAAACTTGTTTGGTCTTTTCTTCTGAAAATTTTAAGTGTACTCGTATTATATACAGATTATTTTGAAAATCATATCAGCTGACTCTGTGCCAACCCTATTGCCAAAAACGAGAACTTTCTCGATCGATTCCCGCACTTTGACGTCTCGTGTAGCATATAGTATACACGAGCCGCCTCGATGGGGGATACAAAATGAGGGGTTGAGCGGCTTCGACAATTGATAGGCAATTGTTGTGGACTGATGGAGGGTTTTGTTATGGTGTTATTTGATAGTACAATTTATTGGCTGTGCGGACTGTGATTTGATAGACAACTAGCGGACTAGACAATCACACTGTACAGACGGACGGTACATGTCTTGTAACGTGAACGGTTTCTATACAAGAGTAAAGAAATTTCTGAGATGCTCGCTTCGAAAATCCAGAATATTCGTAAAGAATGGCTTAAATTCCTCAAACGATGCAAGATTGTACCTATTGGTAAAATTTAATACGTATATTTTTTAACTATAAAAAAGAAACAGTAAACGTATTAATTTTGTCGTTTCTCTCAAACATCCAGCCTCCACGCAGCCCTAGCAACACAAAAACCGTTTGTCACACGAGTATCATTAGAAAAAGCCTGCATCGCTAAAGCAGCACGCTACACCACTGCAAAGGTAGCCGCAGGTAATGAGAGACGCTTTACACAACCATACAAGCACTATTTTTTGTTCTGAAAATGGCAAACAAGAAGATTTTGCTGGTAAGTTAATGGTGCAGCCTATAGACATTTACAACAGGAAACAAAGTGCCCAATGTTTACATACCTACAAGGATTTAACCGAAACCACTGACCACGATTACAAAGAACGAAGACTTGTATTTTGGCGTTAAGTTAATACCTGCCTTGATATTCAGTAAGTTCAAAATCATAGTACAATTATTTTTTTACAATTTAAGTAACGCATACACTAATTAATTATTTCACTCCTGAAGTTCAATTTAATTCCTTTTTTTATATTTTCCGAAGTTCAATTTAATACATTTTGAATTTTCCTATAAAAACTGTTCCAAATTTTATTCAAAAAAGATTTTATCATTAAATGTAAGCGAGAGTTTCTCTACAAAACTCGGAAAAGCGCCGGACGGCGTATTTATCTCAAGAGAAAACTTTCGCGAATTGTGACACAAAATTATTTAGTTTAATCAAAGTATTAAGGATGGCGGATGGTTTCTAAATTATGGTTTAGGATATTACAAAGATTTATGAATCATAAAAGCATTAAATTACACTCAAAATATTTAAAATCACGTTCGAGTTTTTCCGTGTTAATTTATTAAGAGTCTTCTATCTATCGCTTGCTCCTTGTTAAGACTTACAGTTATGGAAAAGTTCCGTGATTGCCCCAATGAAACTACACTTGCACGTATAAAATGTATAACTAGGAATACGTCATCCACATCATCGTCATCTACATAATCCCAAGACTTTTTCAGGAAAAATCCCTACTAATGTTATAAATGAGAAACGACTCTGTCTGTCTGTTACCTTTTCACGTCCAAACGATTGAACCCATTTTAATGAAATTTGGTACAGAGATAGAGTTGACTTTGAGAAAGAACATAAGGCTACTTTTTAGACGACATTTACGCCGGCTAAGCCGCGGGCAACAGCTAGTATAACATATTCTTTATTGAAAATTGCATACAATAAAATAGAGCAATGCACAACATGCATTCACCTCACCGCCCGGAGCAATACGAATGACAAAACCGCCTTGCCACCCCCCACCCTGTCTGAACCACCACAAAAGCATCAAAAGCGACTGTCTATTGGATTGACAAACGCCACCCGAATTGTCCATTTCGCTGCAAGTGTGTTTGCGGGGAGTGAGATGAGCGACGAGCGACGACACATCGAATTGTGGGATTAACTATCAAGCGGTGACCAATGTTTTTTTTTTTTTTTTATGTAATGGAAGTGGTAAACAAGCATGCAGTTCACATTGATGTTAAGTGATGACTGCAGCCTATAGACACCCACACAAAGACCAAGGTCAAAATGCAGATGCGTTACCACTCCTGAGGCCTAAGGTCTTATGCCTCTGTGCCGGAAATTACAGGGCCGTACATTACCACCTGACCGGAACACGATAGTGTTGAACACTACCATTTAGCGGCAAGTATATAAGGTAATGCGGTGGTGCCTGCGCCCGCGAGCTCAGTCACTGGAGCTCTACCACCAGTAGAAATAGAATGTTATTTAGTTTAATGCGTTAAATCCGACGACAAAATGTCCTATGGTTAGCTGATGAACAATGTATTATTTTATCGTCTTGTGCAGAATAACATCAGACTAAGACCCGTATTAATAGACAGATCGCAGTCCTTGAAACGATCTTAAGATCGCGTTTTGTCATACTAAACGGGATAGTAATGCTGAGTTCTGGGACTGAGAATTTGTCAATTAGTACGGGCCATAATCTTTCCGCGGATATAATACAAGGAGTGCAATCATGAGACGGATAGGCAGCATCATGCAGGTATAAATTATACCTTATAACATCAACGGCTATTGGCTTAAGTTGCTCAACAGTACCTATATGACTCGTTTTTATCTACATACCTCCTAACTCCCAAAAAGTTTGGACTAGGAATCTTCTCCAAATTAACTAAACACACACACACACACCAATACATATACTCTCATACTTTGAGATAATCTCACATGTTTTCTGTATGTGTATAGGTACTATGAGGGAACTTGCCGTTTAACCATCATGGATACCTAATGTAGGGATAATAAGTACTATGCAAATTTGTTTTTGGACTGGCAAAGCATTCCCTTATAGTGCTTAGTTCTCTTTATTGCTCTCATGAGCTATTACTAAAATTGTACTAGTAATTAAGTGGACAAAATCCTGAGGCGGAGACCAGGAGACTCATAGCACAGGGTTTACCTAGTTTGAGCGCTCCTGTCTCCACAATACCCTGAGATAAATGTTTTAAAAATAATTCAGTATAATTTTAAAAATAAAATAAGTATCATATGATGTATTTACCATAAGAAAACATTGTGGAGAAATTAAATAAAATCTTATCTAATCTAACTTTATCCCAAACCTGGGGATCTAATCCGGGGCGACCCACCAGATTGTTAGCACACTAAGCTCTCAGAACATGTTATACTGTCATCGAAATGAAGCTGTTTTAAGGAATCACGCCGTGTCTATCGCCACATAAAAGAAATCGCCAAGTCACTTAACAGGTATTTTATAGCGGCGGAAAAAAAAGCCTAAAAGCAATTCCCGCTGTGTATTTTTCATGTCGTGATGTGGCGTCATCACGCGACAAAACACCTAATGTCTAGGTAATGGCACTCCGACACCTTTTGTTTACGAATGGCAGTTTCTCACGCGGCTATTTCGCATCTCTGTAACATATTTCCGCTGTTGTCGGCAATCTTGTGTTTCAATTAAGCGATTATTCTGCGGATAACCCGAGTGTAACATATGATTACGAGCTGTGGAAACGGTTTCATTTTATGCGACTTTCTGTAGGAATTAATAACAGTTTGTGTTCATGGTTTTTTAAACACAAGCTTAACCTACCTTATGTACCTTTTCTTGTAGGTACATAACCAACACTGCGTAGTATGATATGATACGGAAAAGAAAATAAGCCCCGCTGATTATCCCATTGAAATTCAATGTGGTTTTTTTAAGAGTTATACAACAAAAATTTACAACAAACACAAAAGACACACACTACACACACACTTACTATGTAAGAAAAACATCACATATTCTCAGAAAATATTATGAAGATTATACCAAACATCAGAAGATCGGCGATAACAAATGAATAAGAAAACGTTTATTTACAAAGCAACCCACCTTCAAGTAGGTACAATAAAAAAGCAATAATAGGTAAATAACGATCTCTGGTTTACTAATGTTTGCAACATTGTGACAAAACATAATGGACTCACATTCTCAAATCTTGATCGAGAGAAGGGTTGCATCATACTTATCCAACAATGTAGAATGTTCCAGGGCGTAAACATCTCATTAAATTCAGTTTACTGCAAGTCATGCAAGGAAAATTAACAACGAAAATATGCGACAGATAAAGATATCAAAATAATCCTCGAAAATGTTTTCAACAATTTCAAAACACATCAGTTGCATGACAACAAAATCTAAATAAATGCAGTCCAAAAATAAACGCTTACGGCGACTATATCCGTCGACGTTACCGCACTGGAAACTTGTGTATATACTTTGTGAAAACATCGGAGTTGAAAAGAAAAATTTCGACAACAATACCTAGGAAAGTTTCATTTGTTTTTGCCGAATCGGTACGGTCGTATGTTTTGCAAACGACGTATATACGAGTATGGGATGGTTACGGTTTCGCTGGCTCGGCGCGACCGACGTAAACACTTGTGTTATATCGGGTACACACTGAAGCACAACATTTATGGAAATTATATCATTTATTGCTCATACACATAACGAATGCTTATACTGTAATATGCATGAGGTATAAACAATATAATCATATGATGGAAACAGCGACCATAGCATGACCTTCTATCGTCATTCTAAACTGAATCGCTTTTTGTATAGTCTCGTTTCTTCATACCCACTATCAAATAAAACCCATAAAATAATATTTTTGCAGCGCTTAAATTGAATCGCATCGAAACGTCATGGTACGGGTCCCCATCTTTTTTCATTCCCAACCATATAGGTGCTTAATGACTGAATATAACCCGAACGTTTCATGTCAAAACGGGTACCTACCATTGAGAAAACATCTACGCATTTAATAGTCCCTTAATCTCAAAACCACGTCAAATTAAACCTCCCTTCTTCTTTTTTATCTTCAAGAAGAGATATACTAAACTTCCAATCCAAGACACAGAAGCTGATAAAAAAAATAATGCTAAAGAGACGAGGTTACGACACGAGAATGAGAAGAAATCTCCGACCGGTCACGTTCAAGATTAAGATACAATATAACACATTTTAGACGAGTCAACATAAACAATGGGTTTGCTTTGAATGAAGCCGTCAGCGTTCGCCAACTAAGCGGAAACAGGCTCCTTACATTATTTGCGAAAACTCCGACTTCGGCGATCACGGACGATACGCTACGCCAGCGTAACGTTGCATGTTTTAACACAATCGTTTCAGCGTTTTGAACACGGAGGTATGTTCTTTTTATTGTATTTTTAAAGTTCTTGTCTAAATTATGTAATGCAGCCAAAATAGGCTAGCTGACCTGTGTCAATAGTAATAATAATACAAATCTTTATTCTTATTATATTTATTAAAAATTATTTCACAAAAAAATCCCAAGTGAACTGTAAGACTCTGAACTTCATCAAAGGTCCTGCGTCAAAATTATGCAACGCAGACGTAAACACTAACCGAGAATCTATTAAAAGCATAGAGTAACACGTGCCACCGGTCGCGGCGGACTGGAGCGGAGTAGCCATGGCGTTTATTACCGATGCAAAACAGTCTGTAATTTTTTGCGGGGGGAAATGCGTGCGACACAACACGCACACTACAAAAATCGTCTATTACTACGAAACTCACACCTTGACTTTAACAAAATACAGTAACAATTTCACGCACACATTTAAACACCTAGGCGACAGGTATAGGCCCATTTGGGCTTGTACTTTGACAGAGGGGAAAGCCTGCATATGGCTACTCCCCTCCGGTGTTGCTCTATGATTAAAATATTTTTTTTTTTTTTTTTTTTTATTTTATGTTATGGAAGTGGCAAACAAGCTTGCAGTTCACATTGATGTTAAGTGATGACTGCAGCCTATAGACACCCACACAAAGACCAAGGTCAAAATGCAGATGCGTTGCCACTCCTGAGGCCTAAGGTGTTATACCTCTATGCCGGAAATTACAGGGCCGTACATGACCACCTGACCGGAACACGATAGTGCCGAACACTGCCATTTAGCGGCAAGTATATTAGGTAATGCAGTGGTGCCTACGCCCGCGAGCTCCGTCACTGGAGCTCTACCACCAGTGAATTCAAACTCAAAATCAATTCAAATACAAATCCAAAGACAAAACATAATATAATATACCTACCAGTTAACTTAAACGATGGTTTAGCTTCAATCGCCTAGTAAGCGGAAGCGGACTCTACATTATTTGCGAAAACGCCGACATCGGCGATCACGGACAATACGCTGCGTCAGCGTAACGGTGCACGTAGTTAATACTAAGCACCATCGTTTCGTGAAAGCGCACGTGACGCCGGAGTTACGAATGTCTGGAAAATCTAGTCATGCTCATGGCTGAACAGGGACCGATGTTTTAAAATGGAATCGAACTGTAATATATGTTGCTAAGAGACGTGTCGTGCATAACTTAAAACGTTAAGGTGATCATTAGAGCTCGTATACAAGCAAGTGTTTTCGGAATCAGCATGCATATTATGAAGGGTGACGAATGTAAAAGAACGATTCGCAGGTTTTCGCAAGCTTCATACATTGTAGAAATTAAATTTTCGGATTTTCTCGCGTATACAACACTCCCAAACTTCTTATACCCGACAGAACAAAACCTAAAATAAATCTAAAGAAAATCCGCAAATTTAATTTCTAGAATGTAAAAGAGGCAAGCGAGATGTGTAAGGTCAGAGATTTTGGCATGAAAATACGTAGGCACATACATAATACTTAGATACCTACCATGCATAAACCCAGGAAACCTATTTGCAGCGTGGGAGATAGTGGGAAAGTGCGTAGTCTAACCAAATTAAAGGAAATGGTGCATTATTGACACATTACTATAGCCCGTGACCACGGTACCTCTGGAAAGCGACCGAATCGTCGGGTAAGAGTTTGAGAGAGGAAGTTGGGAGTACATATTGTATACGCGTGAAAATCTGCAAATATAATTTCTACGTTATGACTATATCTCAACGCTATTAGCGTTATACAGTTATGTGTACAAGCGTACATTGCGTACATTTTCTACGTCACTAGTCACTATCATGTTGTTTTACGTGTACCTAGTCCGCTGGATTATCTCTGATATGCCTATGTTAACATTGACGTTGCCTTATGTTGTTCTAGCTCCAAGAGCGTATTTCGAATCACCGCCCACACGCAAACTTTGCTTTACAAGTTTAGCGGAACAACTGTCTAACTTGATTGTTTTCGTCTTGGTAAATGATTATATTAATATAATTTGTTATTTATTATGCTTATGAAAGCTTTTGCGACAATCTGACTTTCCGTCATAACTTTTTCTGGATCTATGAAAGCAATATTGATAAATAGATTGATCTCTAGTTCTGAAACTTTGACAGACGTTTTGCGGAGCCCCAGGACTCCGAGCATACTTTCAGTACGGCTATATACATCGTGGCATAGATATAGCAAAAATAAATTGCTTATCAGTAAAAAGCGAGCGCCGATATATCATAGAATCATAGTTATAATAACATCCAACAAGAAATATTACATCGATCTTAGGGGAGGAGACTTCGGCATGTTTCGGGTCTGTAAGGCGTTATCTCTTTCGCACCTTACCGATGTGACGTTTGTCGACTATTTTGATCAAGGTTTGATCAATACCGGACTAACAGGGCTTACGTAGGAAGTGTGCAACAGAGATAACGCCCTACGAAGTCGAAATTAGCCGATTGTCTCGTTCGTAGGCTCGATGTGCAATATTGCTTATTGGGTACTGCACTACCGACCGATTACTTATAAACAAATTATAACGACACAACTCAACGTGTGTTACATACATAAGCCGTAGATAGATATCCACACTCGTACAGTCACCGCCATGTTGATTTGCGTGTACCCCGATGGAATATTTTCTGATCCCGCGATGTAGACCAGCTGGCGAATCGCACGTTTTTGTCGGCGCGCGATGAATAATGGAACGAAAGCAACTATCACACGGAATACTAAAAAGTAGAAACGTCTGTACATTTGCTAAGTAATATTATATCAACTCTACCTACTACGCGCCATGAACGTGAAAAGACGTCGTCCTTTTTCCTTATGGACCTTTGACGCTATATTTTTATAATACACATCAGCAGTGGCCTAATTGAGATAGGACATCGGATATTTTTTGTGCAAAGAACAAAGAGCACGCGGGAGAAAATCAGCTATTTAATTATAATAATTACTAGCTGTCCCGGCGACGTTCCTTTTTATAGGTATATATGGCCTTAGCATAAAAAACACTTGACAACCTATTCTTAGAATTACTCAATATCCACAAAAAAAACAGTCAAACCGTTTCGGCGGAGTTTGGTTACAAACATTGTAACACGAGAATTTCATATTAATGATTTTTTTGCGACGATAATTTTATATTACATGCTTTCATATCGAGAAAAATAAGGTAAAGCTTACAACTGGATTATTGTTCCCATAGTTGGATAAACTAATTTCATACAAACGATATGCATAAAACATCAAGGGCTCGCGAGCGTTAATAGTTGTTTCAATTCACAACTCAACAAGGCGAGTGTACATCAACACACCCGCTATCATTACCAGGGTTGCTACCGAGGCATGTCTGTTCGGGATAAACGCAACCCGACATTATTTATATTATTATCATGAAATTAGAAAACAAGCGAACAGCACACGACGATGATTAGTTGTATGTAATCTATAAACATCTATTTAAAATATGGATATCTCATTGCAACGCCTATGATTTATGTTGCTTTATCTATTTCTGTTTAGAACTGTAGATAAAATGCCTTCATAGAAAAAAGTCAAAGTTCAAATCGGGCAGGACTTCGGTAGCTCAGCTGGAAGAGCGGCTGGACTAGATTCCCAGTGGCCGCGAGTTCCGAGTCTCGCCTGAAGTAAAATTTTTCTTTCCATTTTTCTTTAAAAATAGAAAAAAAGTCATAAAATTGTTCATTAGCAATGTAAAAAAAAGAGATCTATTATTTGTATGCTGTATTTTAATCTTTGAAAATTAATAAATTATTTTCTCAAATTGAATTGGTGAGCTGCGATGCTGTGTACGTACTCCTAACCTAACAAAAGCTTGGATTCCCAACACGGGCCTTATTCTCGTAACAAAATTATCGTAAGCAAGACAGCGGAGCGATTCAATTGCAATCACATAAAAAAATTACAACTTTAAGAGAATTAGGCCTCAAATCATGAATCCTTTCTACATATTGATCACTCTGCATAGCAAATAGTTAAAATCATACAAGTAGTGCTTGTTAGATAAATTACATCAAGTCGGCGTATCAAAATGGAAAATGTCAACCCTGCTCACTTCAACAGCAAAGGAAAGGTTCAAAGTCCCCGCTCTCGTTTTCTCGTAGCCCCGTCACGCACACGTTTGCAAGTTATTACGCTCACCTATACATATGTGGTGTGCGTGTGTTAACTACAGACCAATTGAGAATAGACCGGGCAATTCGTTTCGCACAATGCAATTAGATTCAATGGTTTGTGGTCTATTAACTAGTTCTATTTATTTAAGTTTATTGTTCCTGTGGTAACAAGTTTGAAATACAACAATTAAAATTGCATTTTACAATCTTGTAAATAATCAAAAGTTATTCAAATTTCGATTATCTGACATAATTTTATCCCATGAGAGTATTGAACAGTTTGGTTTTTACTTGTGAAATATGAAGGCTAGTACATTTTCGTATGTGATATTAGCAAAGCTGAAAATATATCCAGTATAATATTTAAGTCAGTAACTTTACATTAAAAAGTCTTAAATGAAATAAACTCTTCTAAAATAATATAAGGCTTGTAAAAAGGTGACCAATGAATGTCAATAGACTCGCTTCATTACACGAGACATAAAATATAAGAGCCCATAGCTGGCCGGCCTAGATAGTCCACTAATGTCGTGTCAACAACGCGTTTTTTTGTTTCGATCATTTCGTCGAATTGTGCGTATGTTTGAGGCATGAGAGCATGCAGAAATCACTTTTAAATTTTTAAATTCACATGTGTATTTGTTCTTATTCACAATATTTTCTTTTGAATTTAAGTTGACCATTTGTAAGTGATTTTTATTATCCAAAGGAAAATATACTTCAGATCCTATCCTAGCCCCCCCTAACGAAAATTAGAGACGTCAAATTATGTACCTACATGTATTATATTATAAATACGTCTAGTGTGCTTGTTACAGTGTGACATAAACACGTCCAGTTATAAATCACTCGCATGTAATCCGCTGACGCTGATCGTTATGCATTATGTGGATTAATTGACGGAGCTGAATTACTGCTGCATGTTGACGTTGTGTCCGTATATGCCACAGTACCAAACGTAGAACATGGTTGTTACATTACCTGAAACAAAAAAAATAATATGGTTAATAAAAATAACATTAAAAAAAACAACTAACAACCGCTGTCGGTTTCGTCGACGCATCATGTAAATGCCACAAAAATGTTTTGAACAATACAAACATTTTCAGAATCAGATTACTTTGCCCATTTTACCATAAGTAGCTAATCAAAAACCTTTAGGAGTTAATATACAACGAATAAAAATTACTTAGAACAAACGAATAAAAAGCAGGTAACTTTTTACTTAATTTATACTTTGAAACTGCAGATTTTTGTTAAATTTCGTATAATAATGTAAATAAGAAATAGTGGTAGCAAACTTAACTAGAATTTAAACCACACGCGAAAAGCGACATCACCGTACATTGAGCATTAGCATAAAGCGTACACTGAAACTCATTAAGCGAATGCAAACATAAAACCATCTTAGGAACAAGTTAGACAGTTGACCCGAAGTGATAGCAGACGCTGTAACGGACAGTCGGGAAAACCGTTGCTATGGAAACAAGTGCGCTGTACATTCCATATTTAAGTATTCACATAGATTTCAGCAACGTCTCAGAGGAGCCATGGCTTGAAAGGTCAACACCCGGGTCACGCCATGAAACCGTGCAATAGGAATGGAGATTCTAGAATATATCACTTTTGGTCGAATAATCAATATTACGTTATCTGTAGTTTGAATGAGTTTTGTAGCGATAAATGTTGGACTTTTATATACAGTCACGGAAGTCTTCGCTTATCCAAAATCAAAATAGGTACCTATAATTTTTCTGACCATTGAATAAAGGGCTCGCTGATGAAGCGGCCAGATTCCTGATAGTACATATTTAGAGTGACGTATTCGTTCAAGATATCAATTATGTGCCAAACTTTTAACAGTAAAACTGAAAAATCTGATGTTCGAATTTCGAAGAGAATTTACCCTTTGTTAATTTAGCTTATGAGCTTAGTCTGTAAGTTGAACGAATGTTATACACTTTGGTCTTAGAGAATAATTAATATTCGCGTTCCTTTCACTCGGTAAGATGTGGTAAAGGTTAACCAAACCTGAGTTACCCTAAAGGGGAAAATTCATTAGACAATTTACTAATAATTAAAAGAAAAATGCTTGCAGTGTGGGCTCATGTTCGACGGAATAGGAGATCAAAATATGGTTTTCGTGACATTTAAACATAGAAACTAATTTTAGTATACGTAATTGAAACATGTGCGCTTTATAGCACAGTTAAGTTTAGCCAGCGTCGTCTGAGAGAGGCAGGCACAGTTGCGCGGGTCAATGCACAGGTCACGCAGATGCTAGTAGCATCACGCAGTTGACCGCATCGTAAGATAAAAAATATCAACATAACGGGTTAAACTTAGATTATGGCAGTAAGTAATAAATAATAAACTTAAGTAATAAACTTTGAACTTTGAACTTTGAATATAAATAATGTCCGAATACTCGAATTCCTTAAATTTTAAGCAACCCTCAAATATAACCAATCTTGTGAAGACTTTTAAGTCGCACTTCGATTTATGTGACGTTTCAGTATTTGTAAGTGAACTACATTCGTGCAATTAAGTTTAGCTTACGTCGACTGAGAGGAGTAGAGGGGGCGGGTCAACGCCACACCACCGGACGCTAGGGTTGCACATGTGATATTTTCAATTAAATTTATCAAAATAATCCGTGACCAAAATTACGATGGTAAATACACGTATTTGATACAAGAGAGCTGTTTTCCCAATTTACAGTTGAGCTAAAGTCATATGAGCAGGGACACAATGCGTGAGTCAATGGACAGGTCACGCAGACCCTAGGGTTGACCGTACGAAATAATCGGTATATAACAAAGAGATTCGATTCTTCAAAACCATGCTTTGGAAAAGACTCTAGGGTTGACCTTGGTGTTTGTGTGGGTGTCTGTAAGCTGCAGTCATCAGTCATCAATGTGAACTGCATGCTTGTTTGCCACTTCCATTTCATAAATAAATATATATTATATAACATCACGCATAGATAGAAGAGGGTAGGTGAAATTGTACCCGCGCGTAGCCGGGGCAGGCCGCTAGTTAATTTAATAAAGGTTGGTCAATGTCAAACATGTATATTAACAACAACGGAAGAACACCATCAAAATATTCATATGATTTCGACATATATAATTTTATGTTCCAATGAGGTTTGATAAATAATAAAACAGCTGTTTGTCGTTACACGACAGAAACAAATTAATGTGGTCTTTAGACTTGACTTTTTGACCATTAATTGTGATTTCGTTAACAGATAATGATCACACATTAATTGTAGCATAACTAAAGGTTTAAAGGTTTAACATCTTTATTTCACATTAAGAATTAACAAACATTAATAATCACTTACATGAGAAATATTAGGTAAGTTCACTCAGATATGTCGAACGTACAGATTGTTAGACTTATTATTACAATTATTTGTTAGATAACACAAAGTTACATAAAACTGTTGCTGCGGAAAAAATTAACACAATATAGGGTACAATGAAAACAAAGTGTTACATTAAACCGGCGCGAGCCGTAGCACTATAACTGTGACGTTACTATGTTGTTTAACTATGACATTTTTACATAAATACCGTCATAGATCATTACGCACGACAAGTTTATGTTGAAATTCTTGTAAATTTCATTTAAATCGTCATTCATCAAATTAAACGTTGTTTTCTTGACTTATATTTTGATATGAGTTCCTAGAAAGTTCACAGTAGCGTAATTAATTTAATAAAGCGGTTATTTTTAATCAACATTTTAAATGATGATAAAATAACACCAGGTAACTAATACAAAATAAAACAAGAAATTGGTATAAAAAAATTAACTACTAATCACTAAAAAACTATTTAATTCTGACCGAGAAGAATGTAAGTAAACGTTAAAATATATTCTCCGAGTGTATGCTAATTCGATTTGTTTATTCAAGTAATTTCCCGGCGGATGTTGATTTTATTTATTGGTTTACATTAATTATACCGAGCGTAGTAGCTAGCATTAACAAATTAAGTATGTCCGTTATATGTTTTAAAGTAGGAAACACACACTCAATATTCGTCAGTAATTTCTGCTATGAGCCCGAGCATAGGCTATGACGTCACCAACGACGATCTAGACGCGAGAGTGGAAAGGTAATGGAAATATATTTTACGGCAGATTTATGTAAAATTTGCTGTGAACTAAGCTAATAATTAATCTCCAGAGGCAGCTGGAAAAATTGCCAAATAAATGTGATTGATTGAACTTTCAATTACCTCACAATTCATTACTGGACAGTGCATCACCAACGGGGGCATGTCTGAACTTTACATAGAGAAAAAAAGAAAAAAAAAAACAATTAAAACCGCTTCAACTTCCGAAGCCCCATATCAGACTTTATTTTATGTAATGGAAGTGGCAAACAAGCATGCAGTTCACGTTGATGTTAAGTGATGACTGCAGCCTATAGACACTTACACAAAGACCAAGGTCAAAATGCAGATGCGTTACCACTCCTGAGGCCTAAGGTGTTATGCCTCTGTGCCCGAAATTACATGGCCTTAGATAACCACCTGATCGGAACACGATAGTGCTGAACACTTCCATTTAGCGGCAAGTAGATTAGGTAATGCGGTGGTGCCTACGCCCGCGAGCTCCGTCATTGGAGCTCTACCACCAGTGAAACATCTACTATCGTGTTCCGGTCAGATGGTAATGTACAGACCTGTAATTTCCAGCACAGAGGCATAATACCTAAGGCCTCAGAAGTGGTAACGCATCTGCATTATGACCTCTGGCAGAGAATATGTAATAATACTACGTATAGAATGGACACTTCGACGTCCCGCCAGATTTGCCCGCATCACTCAACCCCTTCCCCTCTTATGGGCGACGGTTGGTATTTTGTACGTGCTACGCACACAGGTGCGCGTGTAAATAAATACACGTCACTGATATGTCTGTGTAATAGAAACCAAATTAAGCGTTTGTATGGAATTTTGGCTTCTGGTCTTTGTGAAGTGTCTATAGGCTGCAGTCATCACTTAACATCAATGTTTAGGCTGGAGCGCCTTCTGCGCTCGCCGATTGCCCGGTGAAGTAGACTAGTGCCGTCTCGAGACAGGCCGCCTACACAAAGACCGACCAAAAAAAAAAAAAAAAAATTAACATCAATGTGAACTGCATGCTTGTTTTACACTAACGTTACATACCTACAAAAAAAACAACGATTTAACGTCCAATTGTATAACAGCAATGAATGCACGACACGTGAGATATGTCGCCAGTCTAAACCTATTATCGACTGAATAGATATTAATGGATACAGACAGACAATACAGTTTCGCACGAACCCGTTGCCTCAAATAACATTAGTACCGTTATTAGCTGACAATTAAATGTGGATGCTAGACCATAATAATGTACGTTGGCATTGTTGGGTAAGATTGTAAATATATTTTTTGTATCAAGATTTTGTGTTGAATTTTATTTTGTTCTAGCTAAAGACTACGACACGTTGTCCTATTGGACGTCACATCTAATTGACAGTGTAAATGAAGACTGTCTGTTTCAGGTGTGGTGTTGTACCTACCTTTTACCATCAATTTCAATAAAAATATAAAATTTTAATAATAAAACAAAAAAATAATAATAATTAAAATACACTGCCAGTTTTTTCTGACCTCTGACAATCTCACACCAACATACAAAACTATGAAAATTTTAATTTTGTAATACAAACTACACTTGGGGTAACAATATAAATAAAACAATAAGAGGTAACAAATGATTGAATAACCCTCGTTTATGTGATTCCAGTTTAAAGCTCGCAAGTGTAGGCCACTCATAACTTGTAGGTACACAAACGATAGACTAGATTTTTATGACTAGCTACTACTAATATACTGATTTTTATGACACAAGCCTACTCGATTATTACAAAACCAAACATGATAAAAAATATTTCCTTAAAATCGTAACAATCTTCTACAGACTGACCATTCACAGATAACACAGTACAGACCAACAAATCATAAGATTTATTGACTAATTTCCGCAAAGTCTACCGCCACAATTACGCGTCTCGAATACTGTGGGATATAACCACAGTGTAATTTATTATCATCCTAAGGTGACCTTTTTAGTTCATCAAAATGCGACATTCTGTGTAGATTTATGGCCGCTACGTGAATGTAAATTGCAACGGTAAGTTCAGACGAGCGGCGTTGCGTCCGAGGCCGCGTTTCATGCTCATATTGTTAGGTTAAACGTTTTGCTCGGGTCAGCTAACGGTTTGCGAAGAGAAGAGCACAATGACGTGCGCTGTTTTGAAAAGGTGTGTAATGAATAAGTTATGTTCTCCGTTTGCTTATTCCGTACCGATAACGTACGGTCAGTTCTACAACATTTATTTTTAAGGTTCCGGGCCTATAATTATGCAGAAATACAATAGTTAATTAGGTATTCACCTCCGAATAATAAATTTACCTAAGAAGTCAATGTTATTTAAAATAACTAATCTAACCTTACAAAGCCCATTTAATAATTACCAAAGTAGGTATATCTGAAAATCATAAACAAAATAAAAGACAAAATAATTTAATGTTGTATGTAGTATTTCCAAAAGACGTAACTTTAGCTCTTCGTAGTTACCTGCCACAAGTGTCATAAATTCTTTACGTCAGTAATTGCATACATACACCATCACTGAGGGAGACCAAATAAAAATTAATTAATTTCGTATACGAGTTATAGAAAGCTAGTACAAAGAAAAGCTATCAGGTTACAAATACATAAAACGAGTGCCGTCGCAGCGGACGTAATTACGCCGTATGTCAAATGCTTCCAATCTGACAGATGCTTTATTCTTTCATTTATTTCCGAGACGCTAGAGGCGACCGATGGGTGCGTTCAGACGTATAACTTCAGATATAAAATATAAAGAAAAATTCTTACGAGTAATAAATAATGATGCCTTATTAGGACAGCAAACGCTCCGAGAATGCCGATTGAATGATGTTTATGAGATATCGATTTATGGTGAAAGTTGACTCGCTGTTGCTATGGGGATTAATTTAGTGTCGTGTCGTAACGCGGTAATCGATGACGCTGACGTAATAAATGTTGGACGTTGTGTTTATCCGCTGACAAAGAAATGTAGTGTTACGGACAACGAACCCGTGGATGGCGAACGTCACATGTAGCTATGTATTAGGTTGGGGAAAAAGTTTCTTCGCATTTTATAAGATAATTCAAAACATTTATTAATATAGTTTATTTAAATTTAAATAAAGTATGTATGTACCATTTTGTTCGATAACCTTTTGCCATCTTGTAGGTAGGGACATGATCCCATTGCTATAAAAATTTTGGGACTTCTCATCAAAATACCGCGACAAGTGGATTTGGCAGTCCTCTCGTGATGTTAACCTAACATTGCATAAAGAATTCTGAAGAGACCGAAACAGGTGGAAATCTGAAGGTGCAAGGTCAGGACTTTACGGCGGATGCATTAACACCTCCCAGCCAAACTCTCTTAATTTTTGCTGAGTGGCTATAGATGTGTGAGGTCTAGCGTTATCATGATGAAACACCACACCCCTTCTGTTGATCAATTCCGGCCGCTTTCTCTCAACTTCTTGCTTTAATCTCATCAGTTGTTCGCAGTAGAGTTCAGAATCGATAGTCCTGCCTGGTGGTAATAGCTCATCAAACGCAGAAGCAAGACAACAACGGAAGTGATAACAACAAGAAAAGTGCTCCCTCGCTCCAAAGAAACTTCTAGTGTTTTGGAAGAATCCACTGGCCGCCCAATAATTTGTATATTATTAGGCTAAAACGTTCAACCAGTGTAAAAATAAATAGTAACGGAAAGTTGAAGTCTTAAAGCGCGTGTGTGTTATTTATACGTCCTGTCCTCAACATGTAGCGTGTTGGAATTGTACCCAACATGTATTTTTTTTTATAGACTTCAAAAAAGGAGGAGGTTCTCAATTCGTCCGGATCTTTTTTTTTCTTAATGTACTGAAAATGGCAAACAAGCGTGCAACTAACAGAGATGGTAAGCGACGACTGAAGCCTATAGACATCTTCACAAACATCATCGCCACACCTGAGGCCTGAGTTGTTGTGCCTCTGTGATAGTTATTATGGGGCCATACATTACCATCTAACCAGAACAAGAAGGCAGACCGATACTTTACCAGCAGTAAAATAAAAGCCTCAAACGCGAAGGCTGATAGAAGTATCAGAATCACGGCAAGTATTTCGGTTTTACAGTTTCGGTTTTAAAGCCTAGCAAAACGGACAAAGATCCATCCAATCTCATCCAAGATGAAAGAACCATCTTATCATTAACCGATTTCAAAAAAAGGAGGAGGTTCGTCCGGATCTTTTTTTACTTAAAGGTTTAAAAGAGCCCCAGGAGTTAAATTATCGAAACAGAGTTGTGATCTGAACGTACCTACCTTACAGTAAAACAAAAATAACTTTTTAACAAACGCACTAAAGGCGAATATAATGCCACAATTTGGTAACCTGAATAAGACGTAACCCATTTGTATATTGACTTATCATCCCTTAACAATTCACATAAAATTCATGGTCGTCTACCACATTACTCACAAAAAAAAGAACCATTGCTTATGCAAAGTATTAGAGAATATACAAAAGCACTGAACAACAACGTATTCAATACGAACACAAATACGTGTTATAAATTAAAAAAGAAAAAACCCTTTCGAAGCACGGTAAAATTTCATTTGGCTGAAACATTCGGGGATGCGAATTTCGCGTCCAATGAGTTTTACGCATCACTTGCCAGCGCCCAGTCTTCGTCGACTTGCTTTTTACGTTCATTATTCAACAGCTATACGTATACGGAATATATCGATACGCTGGAATCGCGCGCGTATTGCTTTTTCGTATATATGTACTAAATTTGCAAAAGAAATATGAATCCCACCTTTACTCTCCGTAAGGGTGACATTCATAGACCGCACTAAGACTTTATTTGAAGTGATTATTGAACACTATTTCAATACTAATTTTGTTTAATAATTTACTGTTTCAATATTTACTTTACTCGCTCTGTAAACGTTTACTTACGTTATGAGAGTTTTAGTTAAGACTGAGTGCGGTCTATGAATCTCGCCCTTAGTATCTGTAATACTATAGATATAGAACAATCGAGTTCTTGGGATCTCTTCAGAGATCGGGTATCTCTGAAAAATATACCCCAATCTATAATCTACTTTTTATGCAGGTAAAAGTCTACGTCAAGTAGTTGACGGAAGCAACAACATAAAAGTAAGTCTATATGATGTAAAACATGTATGTCAAGTAAGAACCGGTCGATAAATGAAAGTCTAAATACGTCCGTACAAAAATAAACCAACACAATGGACGCTGGCGACAAAACTGTCTCGTCACTTCTGTACGCACTCGTACAAGTTTATCGCTTTAAAAATAATAACATTGTCTATTCAAAACATGAGTACAAAAACTTGTTATTTTTGTCAATGAGTAATGATTCGCAAATTCGTGCATCACAATATTTGTTTTAGCAACGTTATTTGTCAGTCAACCCGATGAGAAATTGGTTAACCTCTCCAACTACTTAATACCTAATACACCAGATTCTTCACTCCAACTGTCTATCATTTATTTTACGCAAATATCTAGACGAATATATCAAAAACCATTGTATGTGCAGAGAAATAGTAAGGATGAAACACATCAGCTAGAAGCAGAAGTAGACTTTCCCAACTTTTTATATCAAATCAAGAAAATGAAATTAAGGCCTAAAAAGTTTCTAAACCCATTGCCCGATAGGTTACACGGCAAATTGTGTGTTATAATCTTCGTTCAGCACAGCGTTATACATTTGCCGGTCCGAGCCGTCAAAATAAAATACCGGGTCGCAACACTCCCGCCGCCTTGTTTTTAAAACATTACCTACTGTCTACCGACACTGATTTTGACTTTTGCTATTATGTATGTGAAGCGGAGTTCAAAACTAGATTACCTTAAAAATAAATATAGGAACCGACTTGGAGTGGTACCAGACCTTAGTAAGTAGACCGTCATTTTCGGCGAACTCAGATTCTTTGATAAACATTAAGCAGCAGCTCCATACTTCGTACTAATAAAATATTTTTAATTTATATTATTTTACCTAATGGAACCAGCTTGGCAAACAAGAAGTAAGTGGGTACCGGGCCATGGCAGAACAATGTTTGGGAAACACTGGTGTAGAAGTTCCAAACATGAGCTTAAAGATAGATTGATACAATCTTTAAATTCGTACTATCGATCCAAAAGGCGTGGCTCCCGTACATAAATCACTACGAACACACCAAATACGGGTTGGTTTTAAAATAGAGAGAAAAAAGAGATCGACTCTATCTAGATAATAAATCGGTATATCCTTTAAAATGCAGCGCACAGTGAAACGAGAACACGAGCTGTGTACGCGAAATATAATAATAAATAATACATACACAGTGGACGTGTACGGTGAAAGAATAAGCGAACATCTGTATGAGACGCGACGAATGTAGCATGATCGTTTGTTGTGCCATCTTTATGTGTCGCATTATTTATAAGTACAATTATTTTATATCGTGTAATGTATACATTTACAAAAGGTGGAATTTGTATGCGAGTGCTTATTGTTTATATCTATATTGCACAATTCGCTGCAATCAATGTAGACTGTATACTCGTTCGTTAACTTTTTTTTAACAAACTTTCATGAGTTAACGTAACGAGTTTTTATGAGCATAATACTGTTTATTTTTAATGCATTCGCCGTAGAGACATTATTGAACACGAAAATGACAACTGACTCCCAATTATATTGTAGATATTACTCCTTCAGGATAGGCTTTTCTAGTATCGGACGAAATAAAAGCTATCTCAACAGTAAAAACTCAACGAATAATTACCGATTATCAGAATAAGTACTAATAATTAAAATTGAGTCTTGGTTTATTTTTGTAGTCCTGGAATGATCCTGTCATTATTATTATAGTGTCAAAACAACTTAGAACTAAGGAATGGCAACGCCTCTAAATTTGAACCTTTAAGCTTTCATTGATTTTAGATTATTTGTCTACAAGCTGTAGTACTCTTACCAACCATTTGAACTACACGCTTGTTTGCTACCATCACTTTGCAAAAAAACTCACACACTTCACTTCATAGTAAGGTGTTTTCTAATCCAACTTACCCAATCAAATTCCAATATAAATCCAAAGCGCCGTAACAAACAACAGAAGAAACTCCACACTCCACTTAACACAAGCGTAAAACTTATTCACTGATTCATCACAAACGCACAAACACAAACAATTGACATCCCGATAAAAAAAATCTCACAGGCACTGGGACCTATTATAATTATCCGCGTAAAGAGACTGGTAAAACTTCGGCCGGTTGCACTTCCACCGCGAGAGTTGAATGGTTGGCTCACGACTGACTGAATGCCTGCTTACATTACGTATTACGTACCTTGTAGCAGTAAAAACGTGCTCGCCGCGCACTGTAGTATCGTGTTGTTGTTGTACATATTCGATTAAATCACAATCGATGTTAATTTATTACTCGATGTTAAAATGTAATCATTATCACGGAATATTATCTCATACGTAAGTTTATCTGCCGATTGTTGTTATTCGGTAATTAGCCAAATACTTGTTTAATGTTTTGCATTTTTTGCAATCGATATCGATATTTTTTAATAGACATTGATAATATAATAATTTGCTTTTTTCACATTTATCTCGGATCTTATTCTACACAACTAATTAATATACAGCTATACCAATCGTTATTACAATTATCTGGATACTAAGTCCCGTATTAATAGACAGATCTCAGTCCTTGAGACGATCTTGAGACTACAGATATCGTTACTAAACGGGACCTTTGCCGTGTTCAGGGACTGACGGCGAAATACTCAAACGTGACTTAAATCTTAGTGGGACTTAAGTCTTTTGTCTTTATAAAACACGTTCAAACGTTAGAAATAGCGCACATTTGAGGGTTGCTTAAAATTGAGTGACGTATGAGTATTCGGCCATGGGATCTTTTAATACGAGCTTAAAACAAGAATGCATAAGGGAGCCCATTGAACCAGCTAAACAAAGCACTTACATTATTTAAACACAAAAACAGTTCCTCGGTTCGTTTAAGTAAAATTAAGTTTATTCAGCCGCAATTTAATATCGCCCGGTAATATATTTTTACGACAAAATTGGCAATAAAATTTCCATAATTACCACGGTGGACACTTTTTTCCAGCAATTACCAATTTCAGCGACGAAAAACGTGAGTTTTTGAAACATAGGTATATGCTTAACTAACAAACGATGATGTTACATACTTTTTAAATCAAACATTTGATTAAAGTAACGACAGCATTTTCGTGTATGTCAAAAATAAAATTATTCTTAACATCGATAATTTATAAATCCAGTGTGAGGATACCATGCGCATGACAGAAAAATAATACGTAACTCGTCATTGCAGCATTGCCATGCTGCAATGACGAGTTACGTATACGTTTACGTTCGTTTCCGAACGAAACTGGTTAGTTTTACTTTTTATTTTTAATATAACCGGGCAATGGAACTTCGGAGATTTGTTTCCATTTCGCCCTGTGGCACGGTTGTGGCCTCTGGGAAATACCCATTTGAATTGCAAACACCCAACGACTATTGAAATAGAAATTATGCGCTGACATTCTTTTGGGATTCTTTTTTGTTGGATCTGTTTTTTACTTTTGAAACGAACACTTTTAACTATGGAGAATTAAAAGAACATAAAAAATTATTTAAAAAAAACCTATTAGTATGAAAAATACGATTCTTTTTTCTTGTCACAATTGTTTATTTAGGTTATGGCATACCGCGGACACTCCGCCAAAATTCCATACAAACGCTTAATTTGGTCTCTATTACACAGACATCAATCAGTGACGTGTATTTACACATGCACCTGTGTGCGTAGCACGTAGAAAATACCAACCGTCGCCCAAAACACGGGAGGAGGTTGAAATCGGGGAGTGAAACGTCGAAGTGTCAATTCTAAACGTAGTATTAATACTAGGGATGATCGATATTCGAAAAACATCGATGTTGACATCGATGTCATAATCGAAAGCCCGACATCGATATTCGATATTTATCGAAAACTGAACATCGATGTTGGATATCATCGATGATTTATGCAATAATAACTGACAAAAAAATAAAACACAGTGTAAAAGTTCGGAATTTATTAAGAAAGAGATCAAATGATTACATATTCCAATATTTTTTATCAATTGACTGCAGGAAGAGTAATTTTGATAAAGAAGAACCTTTTAATCTATTTCTTTGTTGATAAAGAGTAGAGCCAGCTTTTGAAAACAGTCTTTCGGATGGCGTTGATGTCGCGATAGTACTCAAATATTTCAGCGCTATTATTTTTAATTTCGGGTAAGTGGAACCGATGACATTATTCCAAACTTGGATAGGATCTTGTTTAAGATCAGATACTGTATTTTTCAAAAAGTAGCTTAACTCGGAAGGCATTTCGTGATCATGAGGGGAAGGCGTAGAGTTTTTGACATTTACAAGTTTATAATGTTCGCTCCACAAATTAAATTCTTCTGTTGGATCTGGCGAACCACTCATAACTTCTTCAATTACTTCTGCTTCCGTTGTAGTAGTTAGTAATTCTTTGACTAATTTGATTGCTTTCGAACATGCTATGCGGTCTTGAAAGTGAATATTTTTGAACCTTGGGTCTAGCAATGTAGATAAAGCAAGTATTTGAACATGTTCCGAGGGTAACAAGCGTTTACTGATTTCAGTCATTATGTTCTGCTTAAGATCCTGACCCATAGAACTGTTTGTTTTAATGTTGCTCATTTTTAAGTTTAGCATTCGTGTTATGGGAATAACTTTGCTGCTGGTAACGTAGTCTTCTCCACAGATTTCTTTAGTAGCAACTTCTATAGGGCGTAAAACTTCAAAAATTTCAGTCAACTCTTCAATACCTTTTGCAGTTATCATTGGAGGAGCACTTGTATGGCAATTAACAATTTGATTAATTGTTGGTCGCAGTTCTAAAAATCTTTCCACCATATAAAAAGTGGAATTCCAGCGAGTGCTGACTTCTTGTATTAATTTTAGATCGGAATGCTTTCGTAATTCATCACTCGCCACTACACTATGCTTAAACCAAGTGACAATCCTTTTGACAGATCCAATTAATTCTGGCAATTCCTTTGTTTTTGCGATTGATTTTTGAGCTACCAAATTAATTAAGTGAGCAAAGCAAATAATATGGCATTTTTTTCCAAATGAGATATCTACAGCTTTAACAACATTTGCTCCTCCATCAGTTACCACAGCGGATACTTTTTCTGGATCTATACACCATTCATGACATGCCTGCAACAGCATTCTTCCAATGTATTCAGCAGTATGTGATTCAGCTAACTCATAAACTCCTAGAGTGACTGATGCCATTGCCATACGTTCTTCGTCATAAAAGTGTATAGTGACACCAAGAAAACTCCTAGTCTGCATGGTATCCGTCCATATGTCGGTTGTCAGGGTAATATTACTACGTGGGCCTTTGATTTTATTTTTAAAAAGATTCTGCGTAACTTCATATCGGTTCTCTAGCATTTTCTTGAAAGTATGCCTGGATGGGACTTTATACAGAGGTGCAGCTGCTTTCATTAAGTTTAGAAATCCTTCATTTTCAACCATTTGGAACGGCTGTGAATCTTTGCAAATCATAAACAAGATAGCATTTGTAAGGCGAATTCCTTTAGCTCCATTTTCAGAAAATTCAGATATGCTCCTGAAACTTTGATTTAATGTCGGCTGAAATATTTTTGTGCGAATAGACGATGCACTTATGTCACTTTCATTAAAACTACAATCAGAATCAACTGAACTATTTTCATGTAAAGCAGAGACAGGTGCGATTATCTCAGCAGAAGTAGAAGCAGTTGGCATTACAGGTTTTACGAATGTCTCCTTAAATGATCTCTTGGCGCCTGTTTTATGAACTGTGTTCTCCTCGTTGCTATTTTTTCCTAATAATGAACTATGCATTTTTTCAATGTGCAACTTAAGATTTGTGGTGTTGCCACAAGTTTTTATGATTTTATGGCAAGACCGACATCTGGCTTCATTATTTTCAAGTCTTTCAAAAAATTCCCAAAAGCGACTTTTTGGCGGCATTTTTAATTCTGTTCCTGTATTCCTGAAAACAAACAATGAAATTTAAATAAAATTCAGACACGAACTCGAAATAACCAGAACATGCAAAAATATTCATAGAAAATACACAAAATAAAATGTTCTGTCACCTTAATATACTATTTTCAATGCAAGCAAAACAGTAAGAATCCACACCACAGCCGTAAAAAAAGAGATAAATTGTCTATGGCCCGAGAATTTCAAATTTTGCGCGAAAGAAAACGATAATTGTTTTGCTCTATGCTCTCTTTATCTCATATACAGCATTCATAACCTTAAAAAATAACAATTTCGTTTAGCATGCACAGAAAGCAAACAGATGAATTCAATATTTAGAAGTCAATCAATAAATACTTACATATTGTTGTATTTCACGTAATATTATATGCACAATAATAGAATACTATCAAATGAGTAAATTAAAACAGCCGACGCACGCACAACAAATTTTTTTATCAATAAACGAATGGGTAATGGGAGGGGTCAGGGGAGTGAGAGAGAGCGAGCGAGGAGACGACGAAGAACGTACGACGAATAAAAGGAACGACCGGTGCGCCCTGAATGAATGAATACGCGTTCAAAGTTCAAAATAAACTTGATTTGTGTTGTGGATGCGTTCATAAAAGACATATTTTGTTTCGTAACTTCGTATGTTGCATTGGTCGTGTCGTGCGTGAGGCCGTGAGTTAACATCGATGACAGATGCCGTTAACATCGATGTTACGATATTTTTCGTATAGCAATATCGATGTTAAAACAGCGATGTTTTTGCTTTCAACATCGATGATCATCGAACATCGATGTTCATCGAGCATCCCTAATTAATACATATTCTCTGGTTATGGTCTAACTAAACTATACAGAAGAAATTACTCTGTGACGACTGTAGCCTATAAACATCTAAACAAAAAACCAGAAGTTTAAATGCAGATGCGTTGCCACCCCTGGGACCTAAGTTGTTGTCTCTGTGACAGTTATTACAGAGCCATATCCCTTACCATATAACCGGAATATGGTAGTGTTGAACACTACTATTTGGCGGCAAATAGATTAGGTAATGCGGTGCCTACGCCCTCGAGCTCCTACACTGGATCTCTACCACCAGTCTCCTTTGGGGATTGCACTCAAACTTTATAAACACTGCATACCAAACAAATTCCTCACTGCACAACGACTCACTTCACAGTCAAATAAAACTGCAACCAACAACACGGCGAGTCGGCAAAGTTGAACAAAACAAATTTACATACGACCGAACGAACCTCGAAAACACATCATTCACCTCAGTTGCAACACTTTGCCTGGGTTGCATCACGATATTTGTTAAAGATAATGTAATATTTCACATCCTAGTCTAACTTTAACAGATTTCCTTAAGTTAGAGAAGGATGTGAAATGTTAACAATAACTTTAACAATTAACTGGTGCAACCCAGGCTTAGAAGCGGACAAATCTCGTACACAAACATAACAAATAAATAAAAACTCACGAACACTACAAACACTGCGCTGTATTGGGGCGGCATTTATCTTGAATTACCGATCGCCAAGCGCTAGTGAAAAAGGCGCAAATTGATGAAAATTTATATTTACGTATTAAATTTATAGTCTATGTGACATCCACGTGCGTGTATGACGAACTATGACGCGAAAGACAGCAAGTCACGCGTATTATACACACCAAATTGAAAAGCATAAATGTCTCTTTCTCTCACATAGACTATGAACGACTTAAGAGCGGAACGGATGCGCTAAAGAGACCTTTGGATGGTAGTATGAACGTACAAATTCATACATTCCTCGAGTCGAAAGGTTAATTAATATACGTCAGCGTTTTCTTGTTATAAACAAGCGTGTCAACCATTGCCGCACAATAATACTGAGGAGAAGCGACACACGAAACCAGCGACCCCTATCAAATGGAACATAATTTAGTGGGTGAAATAAATTTTGGGTTGCTGTCAAGTTGCTTTGAAACCATAGTGTAACGTTGATATTCTTTCTGTATAATTCTGTATAATCATATACTATATAATTACAATGTTTACATCTTTTGCGACGCGAACCCCTACCTTAGAAAAAAAAAAAGCAATGAGGCTTCAAAATATGGTTTCCGGGTACTATTATCATCTCTTACTTATATCCCAAGCTATGCAGAACCATAAATATGTTGTATGGATTGAATATTTGTATTAATAATATACATGGAGAAAAGGCATGTAGTCGGGGGGTTGCGACTTATTTTTCGTTGTATCGGGATCGTGTCATGAAAAAGGTTGACAAACACTGACCTATACCAATCAAATAGCGAACTAAACAACTCGTATAACGACTCCCGATTGACAGCGAACCAAAACTGCACCCAACAACGCTGCAAGCCGGTAAAGTTGTGCACAAAACAAATTTACGAACGAGAGAAACAAACCCATCATTCAACTACAGTTACAACATTTGAAATCGTGCAATCGATTACCTAGGTCATTAAACAAAAAAAAATTAACTCGACTCGGCGAGTCGAATGAACACAAATCACCGGTCAAACTACTTTTGCACTACGTTACACTTTTCGTGAGCCACATGCGATTAGCGTTGGCGGATAACGTTTGTTTCTCTACGAAATAAAACATTCGTCAAATTACACGTATTAGATAAGATCTGCTTTATCTTGACGACAAATCCCTACTAATATTATAAATGCGAAAGTAACTCTGTGTGTCTGTTACCTTTTCACGTCGAAGCGACTGAACCATCTTTCCATTTTTCTATAAAAATAAAATATATTTCACAAGCATGTGTTAATGCGAAATAATATAAAAACAAGTATTATTTCTTCAGTTGTTCATTGATTTTGGCCTGTCATAGTGTGTAAAATGGTATGTATTCATGGAATAGAAATTAATAAGTATCTACTTATAGTACAGTTACAACTTCGCGTTGTAATACTTAAGTCAAACATATCGCGTAGCAGTGTTAATTGTTTCAGTAAACTTCAGTAAAACGTGTCCTTATAAGATCTCGCTGAACCCCGGATAAAGGCATAAGCATGGGATTTTACAACTATAATGTCACTAGTGGTAAAAAGGGAGTTAAAGCATGAATAAAAAGAATATTGTTATCTCTAAGTCAAGCTCACCATTATGTCCAGATTAAATTAAATAGTTATTTATAGGTTTAGTAGTATTATAGTATTAGTAGGTACACACATACTCAGAGCCAAGTATAGTAACGTTAGATATATTACATATGTTGTTAAAGTGGCATATTTCAATCAACCATTAATGAGAACTGCATTCGCAGCGTATCCAACAACAAAAAACTTGCAAGGCAATAAAGAAAACTCGTCTATAATACAAGCTTCACCCATCGATGAAACCGAAATCTGTGAAATAGTTAACATTTCACAATCCAAGCCGGTGCTCAACGCAGCGGAGAATGTTCGCTAGTTTTTAATTGATCCACCGTTTATTAATGTTATTTAAAAGTTCACCCCGACCGCACTCGCGGCCATGTTTTGTTCATTTTGCGGCGCTCATTGTTCCGTGTCTCGTAGTTTTCGTGTTTTCCGCCGACACTGTGCGGTCGCGGTTGTGCGCGAAATGACTAATCAATAAATTGATAACGACAAACAATCACAACTATAATGTAGTCGGATCAGATGTTCCTTTTAGCGGTATTGGTATGGAACTGGCCGCTTCATCACACGGACACCTTATACGATGGTAATAAATTAAATATTTGGGATAAGCGGACAGTTCCCCGACTGTAGAATAGACAGGTAGCTAGGGATTTTTTAAACGTTCTGAACATGGCAAACAGAGCATCCACAATGAATGATACTGCTGTGTTTGCTGCCCAATATGCTTAAGAACTTGCCTCTACACTGGTCTACACTTGCTATGAATTACAAGATCTCTGCTCTCGGAAGTACAAAATTGCTCGCCCCCTTACAGAACTTACCAAAAAGGACGTTAAATGGCTTTGGGGTCCTGATCAAGAAGAAGCATTCAGATGCTTAAGCAGTGTTTGATTGAAAAACCAGTGTTGGCCATATACAGTGCAGACTCACGGACTGAACTTCACACTGATGCCAGTAAAATTGGCTTAGGTGGAATCCTAATGCAATACCAAAAAGATGCAGTTTAAAAACGTGTCAGCTTTCTAATACGAAAATCATTATCAAAGCTTTGATTGTGATTAATGAACATTAAATTTAGCATAACAACAGTTAACTAAACGTTATAGGTAACTAAATCAACACATAAAAACCTTGACCCAAAAACCTCACATATCCCAGAGCGATAGTGTGCTTAAAGAAAGAAAGCAAAACGTAAGCAGAATCGTTGATTCGCATCACGCCATGTATTTTCTAGACCCGTGAGCACGTACCAAGCCACCCAAGTTACAATACACACGTATGGTGAAATATAGCACGTAGTGGGTACGTACTTTTTCATGTTTCTTTGGAACGAGGATGGAAATCGGTCGGCGCTGCGCGGCGTCATTGCAGACCGATAAATAGGATTGTGTGTTGTCATATTCGAATCTGATATCGTATGCTATTGAAGTATTGTTGTTGCCTACATAGACTGTTTTTTTTATGAAAGTTACAAAAATATTACATCAACGACATCAACTAGTCTGTCTGCTACTCTACTCTCATAAATTACTTGAAGGTTTTTTTTTTAATGTAATAAAAGTGGCAAGCCAGTCTGCAATTCACATTGATTTTAAGTGATGTCTGCAGCTTATAGACACCCACACAATGACCAGAGGTCAAAATGCCGATGCGCTGCAACTCCTGAGGCATTAGCTGTTATGCCGCTGTGCCGGAAATTACAGGGCCATACATTACCATCTGACCGAAACACGATAGTGCTGAACACTACTATTTAGCGGCAAGTATATTAGGTAATGCGGTGGTGTCTACACGCGCGAGCTCCGTCACTGGAGCTCTACCACCAGTAAAAGTATAGGTGGATATTTCTTTAATCTTTGAAATGTCATGAATATTAGATGTCGTAACTATGATTCTTTTTAATCCATAATGTTATCATATCCTTCAATTTCCGGTAGGAAATATAAATTACTGTTGTAGGCAATAAATGTTTCTACTTCTGAAACTCGAGTCTTAACTCATAAAACTTAATTAGGCAATTCATACGTAACTTGCTTACATGTATTTACGTTTAAATCTACCTAATGGTAACGTGTTTTTCTATTTATATCACTTATGCAACATACAACAACTGGCATTTATATTTAAATCGAACAAATACCATACAATGAAAAATATATTAGTCACGACACGGTATAACAATGTGACCAATAACGTTTTGCTTAGTGCGTAGCTACATGGCGAAATACTATTCTAAAATATTTTATTGAGACATTAGACTTTACAAAACTTTGTGATGTTTTTGCGCGAAATATGTGTTTGTGTATATTAATTAATTACTTTATTGCCTGGTAATCTCACACTCCCAGCTTGACCACTACTAGTGTGAGGATGAGATTCAAAATCCGCACTACAATTTTACTTGGACTTAATACCTATTTGTTAAATTTTCAATGCCTGCCTCTTCCTCTGCAGTCATAGAGGCGATATCCTGGGCCTCTATGACTGTAGATAGAGGAAATAAGGATTCATCTTATTTTCTTGCTGTAGTCTGCAGCATAAAAAATAAGATGACTATGAATAAGGAATAATAATAAGGGACCTGGCGTGAAGATACATACAGACTGCAGTTTTAATTCTGACCATAATTTTACTTCCATCACGTGTCGTATATTGAGGTTATACACATTTTTAGGTAAACGCCACGAGCACATAATAAATGTCCACACGTTAAATAATATTACGTGTAAATAAACAAAACTACGCAGTTCCCTCGTCGAAGGTTCAGGTCGTTTTCCTGTTAAGCGCATCTCGGACATAAAGGGCCTGTAATACAACACCGCGTGGTCCGAATGAAACCGGTCGTGTTTACCCACCCTTACCTAATGCGACGCGTGCGCTGACCAATTTCTAACAAGAATTACACTTTGTTTGCTTTTTTGATTAAGAATATTAATATGGAATCGGTAATAGGGTTGTGCATGGAAATTACATTTCAAAATTATTACATTTGTTGTTTTATATTATTTCGCATTAACACATGCTTGTGAAATATATGCTGCTACCATAAAGCAATGCAATAAATGTGAAGGAAAGATTTGACAAATCGGGCAGGACTTCAGTAGCTCAATTGGAAGAGCGGCTGGACTAGATTCCCAGTAGGCCGCGAGTTCGAGTCTCGCCTGAAGTCAAATTTTTCTTTCCATTTTTCGTTATAAAATATATTAAATTTGTTGTTGCCAACGCTGCCGAATATCTACTACTCGTTATCTTCATCATGTAATTGGGTTATTGATCGTTTAGGCTATGTAGATGTAAAATAGGTGGAGATCTAAGCCCCCACTGTACTGTAAAATGATGCACAATTTTTATTCATGGCGCGTGCATCTTCATGAATTAATATGTCTAGAACTGCGGAAACGAAGTACCATGGAGTTTTTTCGTTGTATTTCCATTACTGCTTTAGAAAATTCATCCTTATCTAAAAACCATAAAATTAGTGCTGTGATTCGCTGTTCCAATTCAGCCGATGTCCGCAAGACCGTATCGGGTCCTTTGATGGCGCGTTAGAAGTCGAAACACGTGTCATTATTGATTTCTTGTGCTGAGTCGTGTCGGGCGGGTGTTCAATTTGCATTTTATTAAAATGAATTACGTAAAATCGCTCCAAATTTGTAATTGAAAAGTTTTGCAATCGCTCGCATTTCGAATGGTATGTTTTGATGACAAACTGTGGAAGACTAACAGTTTTTATGAATTTGTCTCTTAGGTTCGAGGTCTTCAATAGTAAGGGATCTAAGTAAATCCGTGCACCTATACGTACAGATGATAAATGGCTTAATGCAGATCGTAAGTATAATGTGACATTATCTTGGACATAGAGCCATAATTTATGTCAGGAATTCCAACAAAACCATTTCAGTAATGGCTACATGGCGATTATGGGATATTTTAATGGCGACCGTGCACCGGAAGTCGAATCGTAGGCAGGCCACATGATGCATGCATGAGGGCGACCCAGGACCGTTCGTTGTGGCAATCTTTGATGGAGGCAGTAAACGTCTTTTGACTATAATGATGATGACGATGATGGTGATGTGAGCATCATTAATGGCCGAATACTCAAATGTCACTCAATTTTAAGCAAACCTCAAATATGCGCTATCTCTATCGTTTTAACGTGTTTGAGTATTTGGCCGTAAATGTACCTAATTGTGTCTCTAACACGAATACAAGTGACAGACACAAATACATAAAATTCGATAATAATCTTTATTTAGGTATAATTGTGCTTGAGACAACCCTGAAGAGAAGAGAGCATTGGCGGGTTCGAGTGTCGCACAAAGGCTCGCTCAGCATAATCGACTGGCACATACAAATGCCGGCTCCATTTCTGCGAAACGACCGCCAACTAAGGCCGCGCTCGCATGCGAACCGGTTGGTCGATATTAGGAAGACTTTTAAAATATGCAACAAAATTTGTGTTGCACAATCGTAAAGAATGGTGAGAGTAATGGTTTTTATGTAATTAGGTAGATGTAATTAAATCTAGGCATTCATCTTTGAGACATGAACAAAGTAAAGTTGACATAACGAACACAATCACATAAGCTTTTTTGCTAGAAGCACTGAGGACATTTTTCATCAACATCATGCATAAACGCAAAGTAACTCCGTAAATACGAAAAAGCTAATAACTTCTTAAGAAACATGAAATATATTTGGTTGTTTAAATCACATTAAGTCCACTAAGGACAATATTAGACAATTATAAGAGAGACACGACAAGCAACCGTTTTAAAATTATACAAAAATCATCAATCATGAAAGTGCCCATCCATCCACTTTATATATGCAAAGACACCATGCATACAAAATAAAGTTTAACAAACAACCTTACCACAAAGATCCGTTTTCATACAAGGTCGAGTCGGCTGAGCGTTACACTCGAGGAGACGTAGGGTCATAATTAGAACTGAATGGCTCTTTGATCAATCCAAAGCGACGAGCACAGTATAATTCAACGGGCGACGCATGCCGGCGATCGTTAGCGCATTGTGAACTCGTGTCTTTTTCTACGAGTTTAGTCACCACTATCAATAACGTATTTAAAATGTCAATTTAGATATTGGATCGCGTCAGAGTTATTAATACTTGGCTTTTCGAAGGTAAAATTTAGTAGAAGAAATAAAAGAGTCTTTAGAAAGTATCTATCATGTAAGGAATTCAATTTTCCATTTACATCTTCAGCAACCTCTTTCTGAAACTATTTTCTGGTGGTTGAGCTCCAGTGATGGAGCTTGCGGGCGTAGGCACCACCGTATTACCTAATTTACTTGCCGCTAAATGGTAGTGTTCAGCACTTTCGTGTTCCGGTCAGGTGGTAATGTACGGCCCTGTAATTTCCGGTACAGAGGCATCTGCATTTTGACCTTGGTCTTCGTGTGGTTGTCTATAGGGTGCAGTCATCACTTAACATCAATGTGAACTGCATGCTAATTTGCCACTTCCATTAAAAAAATATATATATTAGTCGATTCCGAATTATGAATTACTATTAAAAAAAACAGCCAATCGTTTACGACATTATTATTCAGATTTTAAAGAATTGTCTAGTCTATTTCCTGTATTCCAAGAATTATTTCCATTATTTGTAGGTACAGTTGTCCGTATTCGATAGCATAGCATACTAATCGATTTTTCGGTTGTAAACATATATTAAGTTTTGGTTTCGTAATCCCGGGTCAAGTTTTCAAGAGAAGATCCCGAGTGACACCCACGGAGTTTGGTATTAAGCCTGGTGAATAACAATGAAATCGCAACTTTATTAGATAGTCTGCTTTCAGCAGATAACCGGTTATATGGTATTCAAAATGCTTAATTGGTGAATCGTAGATTTTTGCATGCATGGTTTTAAAAATGTGCAAGTTGAGGGAAAGACTAGGTTTCACTGTGTGATTCCAGTAGGGTTGGTCCGAAACTATGAAACCACAACGACGATTTTAAGTGGTTCAAGTTTAACGGATGCATCAGCTGCATTATATTATAGGACATTATACCCATCCGTCGCGCCAATGTATTACAGCTTTAGAGCGGCCATTATCGAGGCGGGCAGTGTGGACGGAGATCACGTAAGGGACCGGTTGTCGCGAGTCCTGCCCCGTCTGTGGCAAATTGCCGACACTCGGGATCGACTATCGTAAAAATGTGCAAGTTAACGGAAAAACTGGCATCGCTGTGTCATTCTGCTAGGGTTCCTTTCTAGAAAAACGTTTTAGTTACACATTATTCCCATTCGCCAGCGCATCAATGTATTGTAGTCGGGCAGCGTGGACGGAGATCACGTATGGGACTGGTTGCCGCGAGTCCCACCCCGTCTGTCACAAATATTTCACCAATCGGGATCCGGCCATTGTACAAGCTATGGAAAAAAAACTAGCAAAGCTGCCCAATAGGATTGGCCCTTTCAAATAACTATGAGATCCTCAAGCGTTGGTTTAATCGTTCGGATTCAATGTTTTTCCCATCCGTCTTCACGCCAATAATACAATTTTAGAGCGTCCATTATGAAGTCGATGAGAGTGAACGGAGACCACGTATGGGACCATTTGTCGCGGGTCCCGCCCCGTGTCTGTGTCAAATTGCCGCCACTGTATTGCCTGCCATCGTAAAGTTGTGCAAGCTAACGGAAAAAAAACTTCCGCTTGGGTTAGAAGTTTCCAGAAACTATTTGGGTGTCCTTTTTGTGAAATGGGAATAGCCAACAGGCATGTACAATATTGAATAATAGAAATAATAATATTTTATCATGATAGTAGTAATGTAGGTAACGTTGCAGGTAACGTAGAAGACGGGCCGCTAGTATGCAAATAAATTAAAAATTGACAAAATCCAAGACATTTCGATTATGTAACAATGACAACCCTAAGCTATATTCCACTCCAAAATGTCTGCAATCCAATCTATGCAAGTCAAAGAACACATCAAAGTCGGTCAGTTTTGAATAGATTTTTTGTGATGCAAGCACGAAACTGGAGTAGGTATTGTAACATTGTATGTATGCAGACTGTTCTAGATTCATCTATTTTTTCATTTGATGATTCAACACGCCTAGACGTATTAGTTTACCGCAGTTTTTTTTACCGTTGAACAGATAACTATGATACATTGTGTGGTGTTCTAATTTTAAGAATAGTACGTGTCAGCATATATTATAATTCCTAACTTTGATCTAGTGTTTTTGTTGTTGACAAAAAACAAGCAACTCTATTTACATACTGGGTACTTACAAATTAAATGTAGTTTAACTCCATTATTCATAAACGAGTTTTAGTTAAATTGTGTTGCTAATCACTCTTTTTCTTTTAATACCTTTTTTACGTAATAAAAGTGGCAAACAAGCATGCAGTTCACATTGATGTTAAGTGATGACTGCCACCTATAGACACCCGCACAAACACCAGAGGTCAAAATGCAGATGCGTTACCACTTCTGAGGCCAAAGGTGGTATGCCTCTGTGCCGGAAATTACAGGGCCGTACATTACCACCTGACCAGAACACGATAGCGCTGAACATATAGCGGCAAGTATATTAGGTAATACGGTGGTGCCAACGCCCGCGTACTCCGTCACTCTACCATCAGTAGAGGTAGGAGCTCTACCTCTACCTTACGTTAGACCACCGTTGTTCGGCGGTCAAACCACTCCAATAGGGCGGTAGTGGAACAATAATGCAGGGTGGCACCAATCCGCTTGCTAAACGTGGCGATCATGACACACACATTCTCCCCTAATGACGCACAACACTATTGTGGACATCTATGGCCGTCTTTTGAGTACTTTTGACTGAAGTGATGTAGGTACGTTTATGAATAAAAATAGTATTTAGATATATGTTGTTCTGATTCAAAATGCAGACTGAATGGTATATTTCTTGTTTACCATATAAGCAGAGTGAACACACTGAACACCCAAAAGTAAATACAACAAACAGTTAAAATGTATCTCGATCTCGTATGCAAAAAGTGTACTTACATCCGAAAACAACAACTGCTATTGGCATTTCAATTTCATTATTTTGGCAAGCGCCGCGATATATGCAATAAAAACTTGGGCGGCCGATTTAATTAGACAAGTATTCGATGTTTTTCAATATAACGTGTTTTATGCCGTAAGTATTATTGAATAATAGCACGAAGATTTGGGGCGCTAAGTTTTTATGTTTTTATGCGAAATAGTATCCATGCTAGTGAAAATATCTGTGTGATGAAATGTAACATGCAGACAGCTCGAACCCTTAGCTATTGCAAAAGGTTACTTTATTCATAAACGTATTTTAGCTAAAGTGTTGCTAATGTCTCCTTTGTCCTTTTCTTACCTGCACATTTGACAATACAACTGACAAAGACAAAGCATTCTATAGCTAAAACGTATCTAATGTACGTTTATGAATAAGGGGGTAAGGGTATACAATAGGCTAAAATTACTATCACAGAATCATAAGAACTTAGACCTAAAGAGTGACAACGCATCTACATATATTTTGATCCTCAGATTGTTCTGTAGATCTCTAAAAGCTGCAGTTGTCACTTAACATAAGTCCATTTCGTTTAAATACATAAAAAAGGCAACTTTGTTTGCCAAAAAACTAACAGCACGCGGACGAAGCCGCAGGAAATAGTAAAAACATTTTTTTTTCAGAAAAGTCATGCTCCTATTACTTACACATCTATACTAATATTATGAAGCTGAAGAGTTTGTTTGTTTGCTTGAACGCGCTAATCTCAGGAACTACTGGTCCGATTTGAAAAATTATTACAGTATTAGATAGCCCATTTATCAAGGAAGGCTTTAGGCTATATGACATCACGCTAAGATGAATAGGGGAGGGTAGGTAACATTGCAACCGCGCGAAGCCGGGGCGGGCCGCTAGTGAAGCAATAAAAGCAAAGCAAGAAAAGAGAAACATTATAACAGCTTTATTCGTTATAACCGTATGTCAAATAATGATTTACATTGTAAGGAGATGTAATGTAAACACAATAACAAGATAAGAGATGACACTACGGTGAAATCTCTTTAGCAAATAGAGACAGCTGGACTCATGAATATGGAATTCTGTATAATAAACGTTATGTATACTGTATAGTTTGCCTATCATTGTTAGTGAAAGTTATGTGCAACATAAGTATCTACATACAATAATAAAGAATTATCTTCGGAATATCCATTTTGACATTCGTCTAATTTTAACTCGTTTCTGAGTATCAGGTATTAACAGCTAAAAGTTCTTTTGCCGCGAGAATCGTTTTTCTATTAATTATTTTTTAAATCAACAACACAAGATCTAAATGCAGATAAATAAATAAAATACGCTTGCAGTCACAGCCTCACACTATTACATTTAACCTGTGTCACGGATGCCGTTGTTCACCCACAACACACACAAACACCCAGATGACCCAGACCAGAAACAAACCCGTGAGCCTCGGTTCGAGCGGTCGTCACACACCGCTGGACCAACTGGGTAACGTAGGTACGCAATAAGCTGTGACGATAATTTTGAATAAAAAAAGTAAGAATCTGAAAAAAGACACTTTGTTGATTCATAATCATTATAATCTAAACTCTCACGAAGCCGCGGGACAGCCAGCAATTTTCAAGAACAAAGAAAAACTTAATGATGAGCGATTGCCATCCTAAATGAATAAATAATAAATGTCTGAGTCATTCATTGCCGTTGAACAAACATAGTTTTTATCGATAGTATTCTGAATCAGCACTTCAGAAAGAAACCAGCTGAAGTAGACATTCGATCAAGTCCGTATTATAAAACTGCCGTTGAATTCATTCTCCATTTCACGATCGGGCCGTGCATACGCACATAAAACTTTAACCACTTGGGTAGCAGGACAATTATGAGCGTGTGTATGCGAAAGTATGCAAGCGAGCATTTTTCTAAGACGCGGCAAGATGCGTCCGGTGCGGGTCGTGCTGGCATCGCAGAGGGCGTCCATTCAGCCGTCACAAGCTGAATGCCGGCGGGCGGCGGGGCGAGGGCCGCCCGGCAACCGGCAACTGCGCCATAACTCGCCGCGCACGTACGACCAGACAATCGCAATTATTATTAACAGATATACGTTTAATGATCGTGTGTGCGCTCGAACGGCGTGGCGTATACGGCGGTGCGGGGGTGGCGCGATTTTAGTGTTTGCGTGCGCGGGCATTTCGTGCGGGAATCGCTTACGGCGGCTCTTCTAATGTATCGTTTCGGGGTTGGAAGGCTCGAGAAGACGGCGCCGGTCTGCGAGGTGGAGGGCGCAGGGGGGTTGGGGATTCTTGCGGTGTGAGTTAGCCTACAGATGATTTGTAGCGCTGTTAACGCTCATCTAGCGGTGTCAGGGCGGAGGGGCATAACTCATCGGAACAATGACGAATCGCAATACGTGCAGGGCCGGGGGGAGGTCGCGCGACGTGGCGTCTCGGCATGTGCGAATTCCTGAGACTAAATTCCAAAAAACTGGCTTCGGTCGCGTCCCAAATTAGACACGACGCGTGTTTTTGCAAAGTGCTTATCATTAAGATTTCGCGAGAATCGAAGTCGACTATAGGCACCTACAAATAAGGCGAATATGTAGGATATGCGATGTTCACGATGGAACAAAGCAAACTTAAACAATTTAATCCATTATTACAATAACATTACGTCTTCCCGTCCTATTGTCCAAGTCGAACTACTTCATAAAGTTTTCAAGCGGCAAAACTTACCGAGTCCAGACTGCTTTATACGCTCTACGACCTGAAACAGACAAACATTAACAATTGTTAATAAGCTATAAACATGCCAAAGATATAAGACCGGGGCCTATCCCGCGGGGTACATTTATTTTAAACTTCGCATAAAACTAAATGATGTATGGATCTTCTATAAGAAGTTTTATAACGAATCGGAACGTTTTACTTGTATTTCTTCGCAACAATTGGGAAATACAAACCATTTTCTAAACATGTTCCGTCAATTAATGTTTGCAGATAAAAGTGTTACTCTTAAAAATGTTCGAAAATTAAATGACTAGTTTCACGTTGGGCCCGCACTTTTGTACACTATGTCAAAAGATAGAGAAAAATACGTAAAATAATGGCAACATACTCAAAAATATTTTTAATCGTTGATTTTTTTTGTCGGATATATTTATTTTATGTATTTTTTGTATGACAACAATATGTCACCATATTGCCTTTTTAAATATACTTACGACAGTTAATTGAAGATTACCTAAACGATTTGAATGGCTGAAAATGAATGAGTTTTAGGTGCGGGCCCAAGCTCCATATATTTCGGAACGTCTCCTTTACAAATCAATGCTCACTTTTTGAACTGTTACACGGTTAATACAAAGGCCCTACATAGATTCGTTGATGTCGTGTATAGCACATCCATGCAGTCCGTTAAAAAGTTATAAAATCACGATCAAAATGCTAAAAAGGTCGCGGTACGCAATGCAGCCTCAATGCCAGCGCTGAAACGCCTACAATATCGACTATTGACTGAACAAAAGCCCCGAACAATTCGGTTATTCTATAGACTTAACTTCGTTTCAATTGTATTATCTAGGTTATGAAAAGCCTTAAGACTGTCATCATTATAAATACAATAGGAAAATAGTAAATACGATTTTTAGACAGCTAAACAGTTTAAGCAATAATATGAAAGCAATTCTTCACAAATACTAATTATAGCATTGATACACTTGGACAACGGCCACACAAAAACATGAATTGGATTCTTAGTTGTCGAAACATTGTTACCACACAATGGTACTTAGGGAGCCAAATATTTATGGTTGGCCTTTAATGCACCATTTTTTTTATATCATGAAGTGGCAAACAAGCAAAGGTATAGTTCACATTGATGGTAGGTGAATACTGTTGCCTGTAACTACATTAAAAAACAAATATTTCAAAGCAGATTCGTTGTCACTCCTGAGGCCTAAACTTTATGCGTCTGTGCCGGAAATAACAATACCATCTGCCCAGAACACGATAGCGTTGAACTCTACCATTTAGCGGCAAGTAGCTCCGCATTGGAACTCTACCACCAGTTAACATACTTAAAGTGGCTCTTGACTCTGCGCATTTGGTTCCATACATTACACAAAACCATCGAAGACACAACGCAGCTAGCACCTGAATTGTCAATTTTCAAATTGTTTTATGAGCATGGTATTGTGTAGGTAGTGAGTGAAACTCTCTTATAATGCACAGTTCAAAAGCAGTATTATGTGTATAGTTGTATAGTATGTATTATTAATATCAAGCAAGTAGATTGGAGCTGTCAATTGTTAACAACAATTGAAATACAATGCAACAATTGCATACAAAGTATGTTTTAAAAAAAATAAGATCCTACAAAATTTGTTATGTAATCAGTACGCTCACTGAATTTTCGTTCCGAATTAAAATAAGTACTAAGTGACTAAGCAAAAGACGCCATTTTGCTAAATGTCAGGTGTATTTTGCTATGGCGGATGACAGTGGTGCAAAAAGCGCATAATGGAGACGGTATCTAATTGTATGCTGATGACATCTATACAAATAAATAAAATTGGAGTGTCGTTTGTAATATAAAAATAACCGCTTTTTACTAAATGCATATGTATGTATACACGGTACATATACCAAAACAACAATTTTAACAATTATTGTCTGTCTATCCGTTTGTCGGGGCTAATCTTGGGAATGGCTGGACCGATTTTAACGGGACTTTCACTTGCAGATAGCTGATGTAATAAGGAGTAACTGAGGCTACTTTTATACTAGCTGGGCCCACATTTTCGTCCGGGTAGATACTGAGCAATCATAAATTATGACGCGGGCGAAGTCGCGGGCACAGCTAATCATAAATATTTGTAATACACTATTTTCCATCAAAATCATACAACATTTTTACACGAAACACAGTTACTTCTTGAAAAGACTAAACAAACCAAATGGCTACACAAGATATAACAAACGTTTTAGCTTATAAAGTCAATACCAGTCGCCTCATCGCTACAGGATAAATGCGACGGTCACATCATGTACTGCCTCGCCATTGTGGAGTTATAAATAGTTCTGTGTGGTTAGCAAGCTTCACACTTGAATGATCTTTGTTATATCGCGATTATCTAAATACGTACGTCAATGACGAATGTTTGAATAACAAGAAGGCCTTTATTGAACAAAAATTACATAATTGTATTGTGTATTTTTTTTTTGTTTTTTCTTGTCTTGATATCTATGAAGATTTATCCCCTTATTCATAAACGTACATTAGATACGTTTTAGCTATAGAATGCTTTGTCTTTGTCAGTTGCATTGTCAAATGTGCAGGACAGAAAAAGACAAAGGAGAGATAAGCAACACTTTAGCTAAAATACGTTTATGAATAAGGGGGTAATTTTGTAGTTTGTTTGTCAACAGATGTCATATCAAAATCCTATTCTTCGAGCGAACAAAATTCTGTTCAGTCCGCTTAACGCAGTCGATGAGACACAACCGCAGCAAAAATTGTTAGCAGAACTAAACCGGAATGTATTCCAAACTATTTCGTTTTATCCGGCAAGTTGACCCACGCCATTCACGCGACGTGCGTCAACCCTCAGATCTGATATAGTTTATCTCTCTCTGTGCAGAAATTGCAGGGCCAAACATTACCATAGAACTATGTTACTCTTTGGCGTCAGATAGATCAGATAACGCAACGGTGCCTACGTCCTTGGAACTATCAAGAGTTAATTACGTATTCGAAATATTATATACCTAAACTGACAAAAACATACGGTTTTAATATTTTCAGAACAGCACGTTGTTTGGGACCTTTTAACAATAACTCGCAGCCAATGAGGCACAACGTCAAAAGATGCCAGTAAAATCAAACCGGAAAGTGTTCCAAACTATTCCCTATCATTGTTCTGGCCGGCAAAGTGGACCGAGTTGATCCGAGCCGTCCACGCGACCTCGGCGAAGGCCGTGCCCGGCGTTTATTGATTTTTTTATGCGCGCTGTCCGTTCCTCCCGCTGACACGACGACCAATAAATGTATTGTGACGTAGCCCCCCAGTTTGTTTAATTAGAGATACGTCATGTTTTTCTTGGATTCATTTTTCTTTTTATTACTTGATGATGATCAACTTCAAAAAATATTATTGGTTTTCTTCAAGATTATGATTTGGGAAAGGAATCTTATATCAATCCTCGTAATGTGAAAAATACCTAATGTGATTGCTACAATTTATGGTTTCGTGTGGTAACTTCGTATCAAATATATCGAACAATGTTATGATGTAATCATAAGCTGTAGTAAAAGCCAAAATAATGTTGACGACAAAAAAGAAGACAATTGAGCAACAGATTTGTGATGAATAAGTCATCTAAAAGAAAATTATATAAGATGACTTCAATAATTCATAAATAGTTAAAATAATGTTCACCAATAACGTAATAAAAAAATCCTAAAAATTTGCATTAAGTATAGACAGACACATGTGTACCTACCACAAATAAAAATTTATTACTTATTATTTATATGTATGTTCACGTCAAGTCCCGGGTAAAGTACTTATTATTTCTAATCATGAATAAGTAGCTCGTGTTTTGGCTATAATTTCTGAATAGGTCGGAGTATAAAAATAAATAGGAAAAGTCATAAAGAGACAATGATATCACAAGTTACTCTGAGGAATTCATTAGAAATAACATATCTTGCGTAAATGGTCATAAATATTCTGTTGACATAAATTGAGTGCGTCATACCTAATTTACGATGTCTTTTTTCTTTCCATTTTCTTTAAATAAAATATATTTCACAAGCATGTGTTAATGCGAAATAATATAAAACAATTACGATGTCAGTGTGCGTAAAAATGAGAGTTTACTATTCAATTTACGTCATCACAAAAATTGAAGTGTTTTATCTCATTTATCGTAAGACTATATATTTATCGTAATGTACGGCCCCGTAATTTCCGGCACAGAGGCATAACACCTTAGGCCTCAGGAGTGGTAACGCATCTGCATTTTGTGAGGGTGTTTGTCTTTGTGTGGGTGTCTATAGGCTGCAATCATCACTTAACATCAATGTGAACTACATGCTTGTTTGCGACTTCAATTACATGAAAAAAAAAAAACTTCTCGTGACATTATTCATTGTTTTATATAAACTGAAGGTTAGAAGGTTTAGGTTTTGAACTAGGTTAAACAATATTATTAAGTTAATATTGGATAAAAACTGAAATATGTATGTGATTACTAGCTGACCAGACGAAGTTCGTACCTACTAAGAATAAATAATGTTTCTTTCCTTCTTCTTCCTGTTTTTACTATTTTTTTTACAATTTCTTCATATTTCCTCACCTTTTAAACCTTCCCTGGACCCAAAAATAATTCAAAACCAAAATAAGCCTAATCGGTAAAGCCATACAGGAGTTTAAGCGAGACTAACGAACTGCAATTGATTTTTAATATACAGATAGATGATCCAATATCATAAAATCAACTAACCCTATTTAAGTAAAGACGGACGATTCAAAGTAGTAACTGAAACACCCTTGAAAATACAAATTTGACAGTACCCACGTGGTTAATGTCGACTTGAAATTCCCAAAAAAAAAAAAATTTTTACGGCGATTGCGTGAATCACTATGACGTCAATTGTAACACTGAGAGTTAATGTTAATATGATGTTTGCGTAGCGAATACATACATGTGGAAGTGATAATAAGTATTCACACCTTTTAGATTTGAAAAACAAGCACATTACAGTTTAATTCGGCAAGTGGCAAGTGACAAAATCTTTAGTGGTGTATAAAAGAGTACTTATGGTATTTTAAAAATTATAAGAGTCTACTACTCGGCTTGAGCTCTCAAGTTCGATGGAGCGATTCATCCAAAACAGTAGATTGCCCGTAGAAAATGTGAGAGATGAAGGCCAATGTGGCCCCACACCTCCCTCTTTCAGGGATCTGGCGTGAAGACATACATACGATTTGAAACATATAACAGACAATCAGAGCTTTCAACATTAAACTCACTATCATCATCGTCATTTCAGCCAAAAGACGTTTACTGCTGAACAAAGGCCTCCCCAAAGATTGCCACAACGAACGGTCTGGGGCCGCCCTCATCCAGCGATTGCCCGCGACCTTCACCAGGTCGTCGGTCCATCTTGTGGTCGCCACTCTAGAACTGCTCTGCCCCAACGGCCGTCAGTTCTTCGAGCTATGTGCCCTGCCCACTGCCACTTGAGTCTCGCTATTCGGTGAGCTATGTCGGTAATTTTGGTTCTCATGCGGATCTCCTCATTTCTGATTCCATCTCTCAGAGTAACTCCGAGCATAGCCCTCTCCATTGCTCTCTGAGTGACCTGGAACTTACTACATATTTTATACTCAATTTGTTCAGCTAGTATTCCCAGATTCAAGATACATCACCATACTGTCTCGTTAGCCCAAAACACAGCATGATCATATTATGGTCGAATTTAGTGATTGCGCGCAAAACTTGCACAGTCAGGCGTCACCTAAAAATATTTCACTTGGCACTGAATGAAACGGCGTTAACTCTTTGAACTTTGGCCAAGTATTTTATTTTACATTGCTCGACGCTAACACGTTGCACGGTGCACGAATATCAGCTACCTTTAGTGTTTTAGCATTCATTCAATTCCTGCAGCGCATCGAATCTTTTCGGATTGTAGTTTTGTGTCGTGAAGTAGCAAACCAGCATACACAGTTTACATTGGAAATTGAATATATCTATCTATATAATAAAATCAATTGCTGTTTGTTAGTCTCACTAAAAACTCGAGAACGGCTGGACCAATTTGGCAAATTTTGGTTTTTAATTATTTTTGGCTGTCCAGGGAAGGTTTAAAGGTAAGAAAATATGAAGAAATTGAAGTGAAATAGTGAAGACCACAATTTCATTTTCCCATACAAATAGTCAGTATCTTTCAAACCTTTGACTCATTATTTCATTCTGAGGCAATACAAAGTTTGCTGGGTCAGCTAGTTATATTCTAAAAACATCTCCATATACACCAAACATTTAAATTAAGATTTTGCCACTCTTAGGCCCAAGTTATGCCTAAAATATATAATAATAATGATGTTGGTTTATTTATCACGGTAAGGTCTAGCTTATATCCATTAAAACATCCATTAATTGCGTGAATGGTAACTCGTTATCGGCAATCGATGACACGTGCATACTTCTGATAACGACACCTTAGCTCGTGTCGATAATAGTGAACGATATGGCAGATAACCATTCGTTATAAAGTTTGGTCTATAAACATAAACAAGTAAAAAATATATCTATATCTGAACTATTTTTTTATTGGTTTAAGCTGCCACGGTAGCCTAGTGGTAGCAGGCCACTACTACTACGCCGGGATCCTGGGTTCGATTCCCGGGTAAGGGGATATCAGAGATAATGGTGTAAGATCCTTTATCTCTGGTTCTATTGGGATTTTTCCATTTTCTGGATATTTTACATTACCTCGAAGTTTGGTAATGTTCCCGGAGATGTCAACAGGCTCGCCACCTGTTACATGGGCCAAAACCGTAACCGGCGAATCGTGGGTGTTTGCATGTATGCTTGAATCCATGCATATACCTCTGCCTACCCCTTCGGGGATATGAGGCGTGAAGTTTCTGTTTTTTTTTATTGGATTTTTTCGCAATAACACATGCGAGTGAAATATTTTTAAAGAAAAAAATGACTTCAGGCGGGACTCTAACCCACGACCACCGAGCTCTAGTCCAGCCGCTCTCCCAACTGAGCTAGCTCAAGTCAACACCTGACTGTCACATTATCCTTCACATTTATTGCATTGCATTTATTTGTTTCTCAAAAATAATATATCAACATAAAGACTGTCTAACAAGCTAGGTGTATAGTCTTATTTTATAGAAAACCGCATGAGTATCCATTGGTTTTTCAGAAAAATACTACATATTTGCAAATTAACAAAATTTTCCGTTTACAACAATAATTAAGGGTGCTTTTTCCACCAGAGATGTGCTATGTAGCTATGCTGCAAAGATGTAAAATCAACGCTACGAAAATGCTATATGTAGCTGTACAAGGAAGATGCACTATGAACATGCGCCACAGCAAGAAGCGCGGCATACTGTAGGGACAGGTACTATGCTCTACACATAGCTACACCAATCGCGACGGCCCATAGCACGCATCCATAGCACACATCCTTCCATATAAAATACATATCTTAGCTGAATCCGTTTCCACCAGTGCTACGCTATGTGCACCAATGAATATGATTGGTGGATATCAAACGCATCCATGGCAACGTAGCATAAGCACATCTCTGGTGGAAAAGCACCCTTAATAACAGTTGATCGATGTTAAGAAGCGCGCATGGCCCGGCCGCTGGTGTAGATCATAGGCGATCTACTCGGTTAAGCACTATGGACGCGGTCGGGTAGTGTCATGGGTGACCGCTAGTGGCAAATTAAATGCGCGCTTCCGTCACAATAGATAGACAAATCTATTTACTGTGCTTCCGTGCTTCGGAAGGCACGTTAAGCGGTCGGTCCCGGTTGCTATCGATAGATAGCAGTCGTAAAACCTTGTCGGAGGCCTTATGGGCGGTTTGAAAACATACGACAGTGGGGTGGCCACTAACCCACCCACCTCTACCAATCCGCATTGGAGCAGTGTGGTGGAGTAAGCTCCAATCCCAAGAGAAAAAAAAAAGTGGAGAGACTCGTGCCCAGCAGTGGGACGTATAATGGTTTGCCATTATTATTATTTATTATTTATTCGCGAATTGTTGTAAACTGTCCAACCGTTAACAGCGTGTACACAAATCTAGGCGCGCTACACGTAGTACGGGAACTGATCCCGATACCAATTACCGGTTGACTTTCCCACGGACCATCGCGAAATGCCACGGCACAGGTTAACGACTGGTATTTATTGTACAACACTAGTTGTACCAATTGACCACGATGCTCCAACAGTACCTTCGGGTGATTTATTGCGGGCCCGTATTGGATTGTATCGGCGGTAGTGTAAATCTTGTTCCCTTCACTATAATTTGTGCGGAATCTCCTTTAAATTATGTCGTAAATGTCAAGTATCACGAATACTTCCGTTGCGTTTTCTGTGCATATCTTTTGCGGGCCCTAAAACTTTCGTCGTATATTTCGTCGCAAGTAGGTAGGTACATTGGCAGATGATTTTGAACCGTTAGACAGTGATTAGTAAAATTGTAGTGTTTACTGGTGGTAGAAATCCAGGGTGGGAGCTCGTGGGCGCAGACACCACCGCATTATCTACCCTATCTGCCGCTAAATGGTAGTGTTCAGCACTATCGTTGTACTTCAAAACTATTCATGACAAATTATAAAAAAATAAAAAAAACTCGTGATCTCTGCAATGAGGCCCATCTTATTACCCCATTTACTGGTGGTAGAGCTTCACCAGATACCAATTGGCACCATCGCATTCTTGCCGCTAAATGGTAGTATTCAACAGTATCGGGGCTCTGTAATTCCCGCCATAGAGGCATAACACCTAAGGCCTCAGGTGCGGTAACGCATCTGCATTTTGACCTCTGGTCTTTGTGTAAATGTCATCATTAGGCTGCAGTCATCACTTAACATTATGATTTAGGTATAAGAAAATTCCCAAAGTACAGTACTTTCGGTGAAAATTGACTGTGACAGACGGACAGAAAGACAGACACACGAGTGATCTTATAAGGGTTCCGTTTTTTCCTTTGAGATGCAGAACCCCAGAAATAAGAGTAAAATGAAACATGTACGTGTTAGCTGCACGCCGAGCGCACAAAAACCTGTTTCGCAAGTAGCCTAGACACAGCCTAAGAACTACGTGCGCATGTATGGTGTATCCACGGTCCACGGGCACTAAAGAAAGTTGCCAATAGCATTGCTGCCTTTTATAATCGCGTAGCTTGAACTCAACTGAGTAATTAATTAATGTCTGAAGTGCTTTGAAAGGCGCGTGTGTCGGCATTATGAGTGTTTGGAGAACGTCGAGAAAATTCTTAATCCTATACATACAAGTAACTAACTTTAGGATTATATCTGATCAGTCTATAATTTATCTTATTCTATATAAAAAATAAGACAATTTGGGGTAATAATAAAACATTAAAAAGGTGTCATATATGAGGTGAAAAACCACATCTTAGAAATATTTGCTAAAAAATACTCAAGTCCTGTATGATTTGACCTTACTTCAGAATAGTATAGAATACTCGTAGTATAGATTGTAGTTCCCCAAATAATAAATAATGATTAGATAATACTGGAGGTAGAATCGCAATGTTGTAGAGTTATGTTCTCTTGTACCTAGTCATAAGCTAAATAGTATATCATTAGCTTACGCCTAAATGGTAAGTAATGATTAGTTAATACTATGATCGTCATTTTTTTTTTTTTTTGGAGCTCGGAAGCACATGCATTTAAGGCACCTTTGCATTAGCCAATCTATCTGCCGTGGTGTAATGCAATGGCAGTATTCAGCACTATCGTGTACCGGTTAGATGTTTATGTATAGTGCTCAACAATAAACAATGCACATCGAGCCTAGGAAGGAGACTTGGGCTTATTTCGGGTCTGTAGAGCGTTATCTCTTTCGCACCGTACCTATTTGACGTTTGTCGGCCATTTTGATCAAGTTTTGACCAATACCGGACTATCAGTGCTTACGTAGGAAGTGTGCAACAGAGATAACGCTCTACGAAATCGAAACGAGCCAATCATCTCTTTCGCAGGCTCGATGTGCAATATTAATTGTTGAGTTATATAAGTCTCCGTTGTAACACAATTGCACAGACACAATAATATATAATATAGTGACAACGAATCTGAATTTTTGGCTTCTGGTTTTTGTGTAGGTAAATGTCTAGGGTATAGGCTAAAGACTTGAAATTCAGTCACCATATAACATCCATATGAACTGCATACTTTTCCACCTTTGAGAAATCTACATACCTATACTATGTTCGATAATGTTTAAATCATCTGGTCAATAGATTACTCACACACACAGTGACGTGTTCAATTTAATCGTACTGCAGCTAACTATTAAAATGCAAACATCATTATATATTTAAAATCCGATGACATAATTTGTCCTCAAAACGACTTGGCAAACAAAAAAGTGCAACCTACAATAGCCGTGCACCTACTAAAACCAATACTGGTGACAATGACATCATTAAAGAAACATTTCCACTCAACACAACAGTAATATAGACACGCTTGCACAATATTGCAAAGGGATTCAAGTTTCGCAATTGCGGCTTCACACGGTACGCGTTTGGCCGCAAGTTGACGCATAATCCGCGACGTTGGCGTTTTTTTGACACGTGAATCATAAATAGGGTCAATTATAGTTACCAGTAATAAAGAAATTTAAAACATATAGTATACATTGAAATAAAAGCTTTTTTATTTATCGCGTATACGATAACTATGAAAATGATTAATTACTTTATAATCAACACGACGCTTCGGTCGCTTTTCAAATGCAAGATAATGCGTTCTTTGACACCTCAATTCCACAAACCAAAAAATAATCATTTGATATGAAGACAATCCGTTTCGGAGTTTGGTTACAAACACTGAGACGTGCACTCACAGGGCTGTCATCACGGCGAAAGTCTCTAAAAAAATATACATAAAAAAATGCTGACACGACAATTTTATGTAATAGGTTGGGGAAAAAGTCTTTTTGCATTATAGTATGTATGAACTTGTAATAAAATCTCTCTGGCTGTAGTATTTGTATCTGGCTGGTTTCGGTATCATTGAAAGTTAAAATTTTAAAGAACATAATTCCAAATTCATATTAGGCAAATGTGTGATTTTCATTTGTTTTTCGTAGTGTCAAGATGAGTGAATCTAATGAAGAAATTCGATACGTTTTAAAATTTTACTACAAAAAAGGTAAAAATAAAACGCAGCCGCGAAAAAATTTGCGATGTTTATGGACCTAGTGCAGTGTCTGTGAGAGTAGCACAAATTTGGTTTAAGCGTTTTCAATCCGGAAATTTTGATGTCAAAGATGCACCTCGCTCTGGTCGCCCTATTACGGATAAAATGGATGCCATTTTTGAAAAACTGGAGCAAGATCGACATTATCACAAAACAGTTTTGGCGCATTTGAAAAAAGCTGGGTACAAAAAAAAGCTCGATATTTGGGTACCTCACGAACTCACTGAAAGAAACCTAATGAACCGTGTACTCATTTGTGATTCTTTATTACGACGTAATGAAACCGAATCAATTTTGAAGAAGCTGATAACTGGTGATGAAAAGTGGATCACGTACGACAAGAACGTGCGAAAAAGGTCGTGGTCAAAGGCCGGTCAGGCTTCACAGACTGTGGCGAAACCCGGGTTAACTCGCGATAAGGTGATGTTGTGTGTGTGGTGGGATTGGAAGGGCATTATTCATTATGAGCTATTACCAACAGGCAGGACTATCGATTCTGAACTCTACTGCGAACAACTGATGAGATTAAAGCAAGAAGTTGAGAGAAAGCGGCCGGAATTGATCAACAGAAGGGGTGTGGTGTTTCATCATGATAACGCTAGACCTCACACATCTACAGCCACTCACCAAAAATTAAGAGAGTTTGGCTGGGAGGTGTTAATGCATCCGCCGTATAGTCCTGACCTTGCACCTTCGGATTTCCACCTGTTTCGGTCTCTTCAGAATTCTTCATGCAATGTTTGGTTAACATCACGAGAGGACTGCCAAATCCACTTGTCGCGGTATTTGGGTTTAAAGAATCTTTATTTCTCATAAGACACACATTGGTCACTTAAAATGAGAAACTTATGAATTAAACAGATATTTTTTTTTGTGTCCGACAGAACTGTATGTAAGTATGTTGGTAAGGTACGTGTGCTAATTTGTTAATACATTTTGATTTACTTCCCTTAAGATTTATAACAGTATTAGATTCCTTGTACAAATTACATTTTGATGATAAGTCCCAAAATTTTTATAGCAATGGGATCATGTCCCTACCTACAAGATGGCAAAAGGTTATCGAACAAAATGGTACATACATACTTTAGTTAAATTTAAATAAACTATATTAAAAAATGTTTTGAATTATCTTAAAAAATGCGAAGAAACTTTTTCCCCAACCTAATATGATCGTAGTTTTTTTTTATTTAACTGCCTCAGTAGCGTAGTGGTAGAAGGCCACTACTATTACGCTGGAGGTCCTGGGTTCGATTCCCGGGTCAGGGACTATCAGAGATAACGGTTTAAAATCCTTTATCTCTGCTTCTATTGGGATTTTTCCATTTTCTGGAAGTTTCCCAGTACCCCGGAGTTTGGTAATGTGCCCGGAGATGGCAACAGGTTCGCCACCTGTTACATGGGCCAAAACGTAACCGGCGAGTCGTGGGTGTTTGCATGTATGATTGAATGCATGCATTCACCTCTGCATACCCCTTCGGGGATTACAGGCGTGAAGTAACGTGTTTTTTTTTTTTTTTTTAATCGTAGTTTTATCTGTCACGTAAATTGGTGTACAAAAAAGTAAATGATTACTACAAACCATTAACACTTGTTAGTACATGTTGTTACATAAAAAAATAATAATAAGTGATGACAAGTATCGACCCTGATAATTCACAGGAGCGTAAATAAATAATAATAGAACCGAAACAACAGTGGCGAGCACTAAACGACAAATAAATTAAACAACAAGGTGATGCCGCCGCCCTCAAGCTACTCCATTGAATTCCCCCAACAAATTAGATTAATTCAGCGTCCGTGTTTCAAGACTAATAAACTTCCCGTATAAATAAATATTTAAACTCGACAACAACGGACGAAACTGAGGGACTACAAAAAAATTCATCGGAATAATTGCCGATATCGTTTATCTGATGATACATATTGACTTGTCGACTGATATTTGATAAGGCGAATATGTAATATACTCACTAATCGGAAAGGATATTGAATTATTTTGTAGGACAACTTATTTTCACGTCAGTCAATCAAATTCGTTTGGACTGGTGGTAGAGCTCCAGTGACGGAGCTCGCGGGCGTAGGCACCACCGCATTACCTTATATACTTGCCGCTAAATGGTAGTGTTCAGCACTATCGTGTTCCGGTCAGGTGGTAGTGTACGGCCCTGTAATTTCCGGCACAGAGGCATAACACCTTAGGCCTCAGGAGTGGTAACGCATCTGCATTTTGACCTCGGTCTTTGTGTGGGTGTCTATAGGCTGCAGTCATCACTTAACATCAATGTGAACTGCATGCTTGTTTGCCACTTCCATAACATAAAAAAAAAAATAGTTGCAAATACAAAAAAACTGGCACTACTGTAAGTACGAGTAAGATAAATAACATAAACGTTAAATTGAATTTCATGAATTGACTTCTATCTTCTTTCAAAATTATTGACTGAAAAAATTGTTTGTCGTCTGTTCGTTTTAGACATTTCCAGTCTAAGATTCTAATGAATCCTAAATTCCACAGATTATTATCGAAGACCCACCGCAGTCCAACCGAAAATCCTGAACGTCTGGCATTTTAGGCCCGCTGTCATAAGGCATGTAAAGAATTTTAAGGGTCTTCAGTCCTTCAGATTTAGCTTCACCGGAAGATTATAGTACAGGCCGATTAATTCCCCTGACTTTTAGTGTTGGTCTAATTAAAAAGCTCAAAGTCGCTCAACGAGCTATGGAGAGGGCTATGCTGGGAGTTTCTCTACGGGACAGAATCCAGAACGAAGATATTCGTAGAAGAACCAAAGCAACCGACATAGCCCGGAGTATTAGTACGTTGAAGTGGCAATGGGCAGGTCACATCGCTCGACGAACTGATAACCGATGGGTAGGAAAGGTTCTCGAGTGGCGACCACGTGTAGGAAGACGCAGTACAGGACGGCCCCCCACGAGATGGACCGACGACCAAATCAAGGTTGCGGGGAGCCGTTGTATGTAGACCGCCCAGAATAGGTCATTGTGGAAGTCTCAGGGGGAGGCCTATGTTCAGCAGTGGACGTCTATAGGCTGATGATGATGAATTCCCCTGAATTAAACAGAACTGGTACAGTAACCAACGAGAAATATTACACATCGACCTTACGTAAGAGACTTCGGACTTTTTCGGGGCTGTAGGGCATCATCTCTTTCGCCCCTTATAAGACGTTTGTCGACAATTTTGATCAAGTTTTGACCATTATCGGACTATCAATGGACCGCGGACACCAAAATCCATACAAACGCTTAATTTGGTCTCTATTACAGAGACATCAATCAGTGACGTGTGTGATTTACACGTGCACCTGTGTGCGTAGCACGTAGAGAGAGAATACTAAACGTTGCCCATAAGATTGAGGGGGTTGGGTGAGGCGGGGAAATCGGGCGGGACGTCGAAGTGTCCATACGTAGTATTATTACATATTCTCTGTTCGTAGGTAGTGTGCAGCTGAGATTACGCCCTACGAAACGAGACGATCGCCTCTTTAGTAGGCATACGATATGCAAACTCAACGTAACTCAAAGTAGGTAGGTACACAATAAACGACACCACGTAGTATAATAACACAGCTGAAATCATGAAAACGATCTCAACTCATAATTAACGTACAAAACTTGAACCCTTGGCCCGAGAGACGCGCGAAGTTGTACCAAAAACTTTAATCAGAGTACCAACGGTGAGTTCGTCGCTGCAAGTTGGGAACTCTGGGGTAATGAGTCGACAACTATATCGCTGCACGGGGTCCGGTGTAACGTGGGTACCTACTATTAGGAAGTTTCCGGTTCTCCAAAAATATCGCAAATTGGACTATCACAATACGAAGTCGGCAGCGACCTTCTGACCGGATATTTCTTCGATAGTACGTTAATAATAACACACTTTACAGAGGTAATAAAAGCTATGGTATTTGATGGTTTTCGTATAGTCGTAGTAGCTTTACGGCTATTTAAAGAGTGTAAAATAAATCGAACCACGTAGTTCTTTGGTCATTATCTCACTCAAATATATTTTTCTTATGTTATGGTGGCAAACAATCTTGCAGTCCAAATTAATAGAAAGTTAATGTTACAACCTGTAGACACCTCGGAATCGGAAAATCAGAGGTCAAAATGCAGATGCCTTGACAACCCTGAGTTGTTTTGCCCGTGTGACAGCTAGTGGCGATTTCTACCATTTCGCAGCACATTAATTAGGTATTGCAGTGGTGCCTACGCTCTCGAGCTCCGACACTGGAACTCTACCACCAGACATTTGACTAGTAATAACTTGGCACTACATTGATGTAATATATTAGTGTACAGTAAGTTTTGATATAATTATTTTCTCTACAAACATAGGTAAAAGTTTCAAATAATTTCTCTTTGTAGTAATAAGTAAGTATAGATAGAGTTATAGAACTCTTGAGCCACCTGTCCGTAGTAAATTTTAAACATCATAGAATTAACCAGGATGAATGGTACATACCAGGAGCAACGTGTGTGGTCTGTCTACAACTAGGGTTGCCAAACATTTATTATAACATAAATAAAGTATTTTATAGAAGAAACAAAAAATGCATAAAAATATTTTCAAGCATTTTTTTTCAATTCGTCGCTGGTGCAGAAGGCAGTAGGTCCTCCTTGTCACGGCGCGCATTGCGAGGAGGTTTCTTTCACTGGATCCCTAGCCACCGGTGGCTTGGTCTCTGAGCCCACCGCAAGTCCAATCTTTCAGTTTATATAATTGATTTCACTTCCAAGAATTCATGGTTTATTGTATGGCAGAATAACGTTTGCCGCGTGAGCTAGTACTATATTATAGTACAGTTGGCAACCCTATCTATGTAGACCTGAAATAAACCCGCAACGTCACTCACCGAAATCCCGACAAATGCCCACTAACTACATAAACGACGCCATTATATGCGGTCTGATGTAATAGCGGTAATATTTTAATCAGTGCCAGTCGGTTCATGTTCGGTTTCCCTCGATTTAATATAATTATCACACATGATGCATTTCTTTAATACATTATTACACGATAAACTGCAATGTAGAGTTTGATTTATTTAAAGGCAAGTAATATTTATTAACGAAAGTATTCCTCCACACATAGAGCAACACCGGAGGGGAGTAGCCATATGCAGGCTTTCCCCTCTGTCAAAGTACAAGCCTAAATGGGCCTATACCTGTCGCCGAGGTGTTTAAATGTGTGCGTGAAATTGTTTCCGTATTTAAGTCAAGGTGTGATAGTAATAGACTATTCGTAGTAATAGACGATTTTTGTAGTGTGCTTGCAAAAAAATTATAAGTCTGTTTTGCATCGGTAATACACGCTATGGCTACTCACCTCCGGTCCGCCGCAACCGGTGGGCCGCGTTGTACTATGCCTCCACATAAGCTAGGATACATAAATATCTAATCTCTTTTAACCATAAAGAAGGGTACTTTTATGTATCTTGGATGGTTAAGATTACACTTACACACACAGTATTCACTTACCATCAATGTGAACTGTGTGCTTGTTGACCACTTTCATGGCATAAAAAAATGGCACTTTAAAACTTAATGCCTTTTTCACAAACAAATCTCATGCTTGAAAACTCTCAATTTTCTAAGCACCTATTACAGGACATCCCATTAATATACGGCAGAAAATAATGACATCCCCACTTGTCCACACAAATGTAACAAGATTTTAATTTATTCTACTGCTTTGTTGGAATTATAATAACAATGGCAACCCATTATACGTCCCACTGCTGGGCACGAGTCTCTCCCCTTTTTGGGGGGAGGCCTGGAGCTTACTCCACCACGCTGCTCCAATGCGGATTGGTGGTGATACGGGTTAGTGGCCAACCCGCTGTCGGATGTTTTCAAACCGCCCATAAGGCCTCCGACAAGGTTTAAAGACTGCTATCTATCGATAGCAACCGGGACCGACGGCTTAACGTGCCCTCCGAAGCACCAAATTATTGGAATTACTTGTACCAAAATACAGCTTTCAAACACAACGTTTCTAAAATTGAATGCAAATGCAAAAAAATGCAGCTTGGGCAGGCGGACGGGACCTTCATAAGCCTGAGATATTATTATGTGTATCAAATATGACGTCATCCTGTGATCATGTGTAAAATTCGAGCGGACAAACCGACTAAGAGCGGATTTCACCGTTTGCTCTTAGAACTTAGGTTAATTAAACGCGTTTTAGCTTAAAATTTGCATCCAATTTCATCCTTATCACGAACAGTTTTCGTTGCTGAAATCCAGATGGTGTTATTGAACTCGTTTAAGAACGTAAAACGCATTTTATTACAACGGTGAAATCGGCCCTAAGACTGTTGTGGTACCGGTCTAGTAGAGCAGGTAAGTCACCGCGATATAAACATAACCGTGTAACATTCATATCTACAGCCAGACGGTCCCACAGGCTACCATTTCAATGGCCGCACCGAAGCGTCCATATGTCGTGCAATAAGACAAGACATCGGATGTGTGCATCCGCGACCACGTGATCGCATCGCACAAGGTCACTGAACACTGCACTTACAGAGCCCCGAACGTTTATCGCGCCTGTCCGATCGCATTGTTTACGACGCAAGCCAAGTCTACACAAAACCACCCGATAAGTCCCCGGGAACAATCGCAACGGTCCGGGGGTACAGGACAATGCGGGCGGCGACAATGGCGATCGCGCGTTTATCTGCCGGTGACAGTCGGTTGCCTCGGCGAACAATAATGAGGCGAGTAATTATTATTACCACTCGGTACGTAGGCAGGTGGCGTAATCGCGGCGCTCACTCACACTTGGGCACTTGCGAGCACACGTGCACGTCGTCGCCACGTGTGATGACGTAGCGCAGGCAGGTAGGCGAGCGCGATCGGCGGCGTATCGATCTGGCGATAAATTCGCCACGGCGCGCCGCACCGAGTGCGGTGAATGCACCGCCGGCGGTCGCCTTTCACGGCGAAAACGCAATTTACGATCGAGTGCCGACGCGGACGAGCCGGCGGAATTTGCCGGATGTCTGCTGTGTGCGTATAGTATCGGCGCGGGCGCACCGCCGCCACGCGGCCACCGCGAACCTTCTCGAAGCGACGCCGAGATAACACGTGTGTTTATTAACGGCGGGAATTACGCAACAAATAACGCTATCGATAAGTGTATTTGTTCTACCTAGCGCACGTATTAAGGCGAAGGTGACGCGGGGTCGGCGGGGCATCGCTGTGGGATTTCGCGTAATCCAATTGGGCTGCCGCGTCAACGTTTCTAAAATGTCTTCGTCGGTAGCGAATACATGATTTCCAGTTCCAGCGATCAATAGAACCGGTTGCGGTGACTCACGCGGTTCGTCGCTCACAAAGAAACAGATACGGCCGGAAACGACTCAGTGGGGTCCATTGAAGCGAATAGGTATGCTAAAGCCGTCTAAATTGGTCCGTGTTATGTCGACGAGTCGTCCTCGTCTTACATGAATAGGAAGGAGCAAGACATTAAACCGTATTGAGAGCAAAAGATAGACGGAGCCTATTTGCGGCGTCGCGACGCGTCATGCACGAGGAAAATTCGAATGCAATAATAAAATAGTTACAATGGGAATTGCAAACACAACCGTAGGCGCTAATGAAGCGGAACAAACGCAAACGAGAGGCGAAATGTTCTTTTTTGCAATTAGATGAGCGGGCTGAATTCCGGAAATCGGGAGTGGTCGTCCAAAAATGACAAAGCGGGCGGTGTAGTCTGCTGAGCCGAGCGTGGCACAAAAACGTCCGCGTCGACCGAACGGCCAGTCTGTCGAACGCGCGCCCACAAAAAGTGAATAATGACGGACGTCGAAGTTAGGGTTGTCAACTTAATACTTGAATAAAACAGAAAAGTCTGTGTATTCAGTAACTAAAAGGGTAAATATTAAGACTTTTATTATGAGAATATAAATCAAACAATTAAATATGATTTATTTTTTTTAATTTCGATTAATATTGTAAAATATTTTTCCACGCAGAGAAAGAACCCAACAACCCTAACCGAAGCGTCGACTCGACGTCGCGCAATCGCCGCTATTTCGAGACACATTTTCCTGGTGGCAATAATACTCCCCCAATAATAATGGCGCTGTGCAAATAAAGATAGATAGCAGAGGTGCAATATAAACAAAGGCGCTCGATAAGAGAGCTCCGATGAAAAATAAAGTAGCACGTGGCCAGCGAGCGCGCCAAGGTGAATGACTCGATTAATATTAACGTTCAAGATATTCGTAGGCGAAGCGTTCGTGAAAAGCATTTGGCTAGGTGTGGAGTCGCGATATTTATCTAAGTGAACATCGTATCAATATAACGTGAGATTTCTCTGTAATAATATAATATTTGAATTGGATTGGGAATATAAATTGCCCTTTTATTAATGCATCAAAGTGTATTATTATATTTATAAAGCTGAAGAGTTTATTTCTTTTGCTTGCTAATCTCAGGAACTACTGGTCCGATTTGAAAAATTCTTTCAGTGTTAGATAGCCCATTTATCGAGGAAGGCTTCTATTATATAACATCACGCTAAGATGAATAGGAGAGGGTAGGTAAGATTGCAACAGCGCGAAGCCTCGGCGGACCGCTAGTAAATTATAAACTTTACTTTTATGATATAGGTACTATTTGAAATGAAGATTTATTTTGGAATCTGGTTTGAGGTCTAAAAAAATGGCGATGTAAAATCAGCGGAATTAAAAAAAAAAACACCGAAATTTGTTGCTTTTTTGTTGCTAATTAGTTGCTAGAAAATTAATTTTTTTGCTTCAACCGATCGCAAAAAATCGGCAATAACGCTACCTTTTCAATAAGATAGCGTGGAAATCACTGGATGTGGGCTGATCGATCAAGCGAATAGTGGTCAATCTGTTGCTAATTTGTTGCTGAAAAATGCTAGGGAGAAAAAAATTTTTAAAAATAAAGATTGATTTTTTTTCAATTATGCCAAAATAAATACTGTCCACGCTAGCTTCACTCTTGACTTTGCCGTGGAAGTTCTATAGTTAAAATTTGTTTCTGCTTATACTACAGCTTGTTTTAGCATAGAGAGTCAGCAACAAAATAGAAAAAGGGAAGTCAAGAGAAGTTGGAGATCGGCTTATAAACAAACCGGCCACGCTAGCTTAACTAACGATTTTTCCGTGGAAAAACTATTGTAAAAATTTGTTGCTGCTTATACTACAGCTTGTTATAGCATAGAGAGTCAGCAACAAAATAGAAAAAAGGAAGTCAGGAGAAGTTGGCGATCCGCTAATAAACAAACCGGCCACGCTAGCTTAACCAACGATTTTTCCGTGGAAAAACTATTGTAAAAATTTGTTGCTGCTTATACTACAGCTTGTTATAGCATAGAGAGTCAGCAACAAAATAGAAAAAAGGAAGTCAGGAGAAGTTGGAGATCCGCTTATAAACAAACCGGCCACGCTAGCTTAACCAACGATTTTTCCGTTAAAATGCTACAGTGAAAATTTGTTGCTGCTTATACTACAGCTTGTTATAGCATAGAGAGTCAGCAACAAAATAGAAAAAAGGAAGTCAGGAGAAGTTGGAGATCCGCTTATAAACTAACCGGCCACGCTAGCTTAACCAACGATTTTTCCGTGGAAAAACTATTGTAAAAATTTGTTGCTGCTCATACTGCAGCTTCTTTTAGCATAGAGAGTCAGCAACAAAATAAATACCGGAAGTCAAGAGAAGTTGGAGATCGGCTTATAAACAAACCGGCCACGCTAGCTTAACCAACGATTTTTCCGTGGAAAAACTATTTGTTGCTTTTTTGTTGCTAATTAGTTGCTAGAGAATTAATTTTTTTGCTTCAACCGATCGCAAAAAATCGGCAATAACGCTAACTTTTCAATAAGATAGCGTGGAAATCACTGGATGTGGGCTGATCGATCAAGCGAATAGTGGTCAATTTGTTGCTAATTTGTTGCTGAAAAATGCTAGGGAGAAAAAAAAAATACCTAACACCGAACGGTGCGGCGGGCGAGCTCCGCTCGCTCGCCGCACCCTTCGACCTAACCTGGCTAAGTCGGGGGCGCCCACGGTGCCAGTCTTGACTGCCCAAGGAGAGATTCGATTCATTATTCTACTCCCCCTAATATTACTACCTGCGCTGCTGCTGTTCTACATACCATCTGGTTTATTTAAAATGTTAGTGGCCGGTTTGTTTATAAGCCGATCTCCAACTTCTCTTGACTTCCGGTATTTATTTTGTTGCTGACTCTCTATGCTAAAAGAAGCTGCAGTATGAGCAGCAACAAATTTTTACAATAGTTTTTCCACGGAAAAATCGTTGGTTAAGCTAGCGTGGCCGGTTTGTTTATAAGCGGATCGCCAACTTCTCCTGACTTCCTTTTTTCTATTTTGTTGCTGACTCTCTATGCTATAACAAGCTGTAGTATAAGCAGCAACAAATTTTTACAATAGTTTTTCCACGGAAAAATCGTTAGTTAAGCTAGCGTGGCCGGTTTGTTTATAAGCCGATCTCCAACTTCTCTTGACTTCCCTTTTTCTATTTTGTTGCTGACTCTCTATGCTAAAACAAGCTGTAGTATAAGCAGCAACAAATTTTAACTATAGAACTTCCACGGCAAAGTCAAGAGTGAAGCTAGCGTGGACAGTATTTATTTTGGCAAAATTGAAAAAAAATCAATTTTTATTTTTAAATTTTTTTTTCTCCCTAGCATTTTTCAGCAACAAATTAGCAACAAATTGACCACTATTCGCTTGATCGATCAGCCCACATCCAGTGATTTCCACGCTATCTTATTGAAAAGTTAGCGTTATTGCCAATTTTTTGCGATCGGTTGAAGCAAAAAAATTAATTTTCTAGCAACTAATTAGCAACAAAAAAGCAACAAATTTCGGTGTTTTTTTTTTTTTTAATTCCGCTGATTTTACATCGCCATTTTTTTTGACCTTCTGGTTTGCCACGGACTGATTACACATTGAGCTTCAAACATAAATTATTGAATTATTTCTGGATCTGTGTACATACAATGTTTTTATGCATAGACCATGATTACGTTAATATATTGGGATAGTCTGTCTATCTTTAATCTTTCACGACGAACTTCACAGAGTTCACTAAAGCTAGGTCGCCTTAAAAGTTCAGAACCTACGCGCATGCTTGTCTACACAATATAATTTAAGCACATTTAACGTAGCTCTAACAGAGCGTTATTTGCACGAACTTCGAGTAGGTAGGTACGTAGCGTAATGTCTGCACACGTTATACTTAACTAGGATGTAGCGTGCTTTGAAGCAGGTGCAAAGTTTAGATATTAGAGTCAGGGTGAAATTATCAAGACAATTAGGTATTTTGTTTGATAATTATCCATGCTGATTAATAACTAAATTTCTTCAATTTTCATTCATCTACGTTAAATCCATTACTAAATTAGTGTAAAACATTATTTATAATAAAATTATTAACTGTTTTATTATTCTAAAGTTTTGAAATGAAAAGGTACTTCTTACATTCACTGCAGATATTTGTTAAACCTACTATTCATAACACTCTTATCATAATATTATCAACTCGTATCAATCAAAAATAGCCACCGGTGCTTTCTCTACCCGTTGCAGTCAACACATGTAATTCACTATCATATACATTTAACTCTTGTTTGCAAATAAAAAAATATTTGCACGGATCGTGACATTCACAAAAAGCGTATAGCGAAGAGGCAAAGTAGCTCCGTGTAGAGTTGATTAACTATATCTCAAAATTAAACATTTTGTAATTTAGTAATATCATCAATCAGGTATAAAGTTAAAATATACGTTAAGTTTCTGAAGCAAGAAGAAAGAAGTTTACATATACCAAGGAAGTCGTGGCAGAAGTCTGCCTTGACTAACACCTTATTTACCCTACGTATATCTTGGCTTTCCTCAAGAATCATGGAACCATTGAATTTTCTATGAAGTGAACGAAAACACGGCAAAAAGTTGCGAAACTTTATTCTACCAAAAAGGAGGGTCGCGAATCCAATGTTGTATTTTATTTCAGTGTCCTGACTACAATAAACAAGTAACTTAACGATAAATACGAGGGTGGATCCAAAAGTTCGTGGCCCAAACTACAAGGAGATAAAATATCTTTTTAAATTTACCGTCATTTGTTAGTGTGTCTCATATTAATTTATTGTGCGCAGTTTCATTCCGATACTGCACAATATAAATTTTCTGTGATTATTTGTTTGAAGCATTCTGACGCGATTTTCAATAATGGAGAAAATTGCACATCGTGCAGTCATTAAGTACCTCAATAAAAAAAGCCCGTCACCAAAAGACATCCATCAAGATATGGTGGGCACTTTGGGGGAGTCTGCTCCATCGTATTCCAGTGTCAAGAAGCGGGTAGCTGAGTTTAAGCGCGGTCGTGAGAGCATTGAAGATGATCCTAGGAGTGGACGGCCTACAACCTCTACTACGAAAGAAAACATCAATAAAATTTGTGATCTCGTACTGGGTGATCGACGTGTGACCATTGGTAAGATAGCTGAGACAACAGACATTAGTTATGGCCGGGTGCAACACATAATAACGAAAGAATTGGGATTCCATAAGGTTTCTGCTCGCTGGGTCCCGAGGTTGCTTTCAGCTGAACAAAAACGAGTTCGATTCACAATTTCGCGAGACTGTTTGTAACTTTTTGAAACTGATCCCGAGAACTTTTTGTCTTGATTTGTTACCATGGATGAAAGCTGGGTTCACCACCATATTCCTGAATCAAAGCAACAATGCAAACAGTGGAAAAGATCTGACTCACCTACACCGAAAAAGGCTAAAGTCGTTTTGTCGACTAACAAAGTCATGGCTTCTGTTTTTTGGGATGCGAAGGGCATTATTTTTGTAGATTATTTACCGAAAGGTCAAACTATTAATTCTAGTTATTATTGTAACCTTTTACGAAGACTACGAGAAGAAATAAAAGAAAAAAGGCCGGGAATGTTGCGTAAGAAAGTTTTGTTCCATCAAGACAATGCACGTGTTCACACTTCGGTTGAAACAATGTCTGTAATCCATGATTGTGGCTACGAATTGCTGCCCCACCCACCTTATTCGCCGGATTTAGCCCCCTCAGATTATCATTTATTTCCAAATTTAAAAAAACATTTGGTGGCTCGAAATTTTTGACCAAAGATGAGGTGATAGTCGCAGTAAACGAGTATTTCGCCGACCTTCCGGAATCTTTTTTTTTTTCGAGGGGATTAACAAGTTGCAGTTCAGGAGGAAGAAGTGTGGTGAGCTAGATGGAAACTAAGTCGAAAAATAAAAATAAAATTAGACCCACTTTTCTTTCATTTTCTTGGTCGGGCTTCGAACTTTTGGATCCACCCTCGTACGTATTCGGAATAGTAAATAGAACATTTTACAAGTTGCAGAAAGAGAAAAGAAAAAGTGTACTAAGATATAATCTTCGTAACTTCTGGTCTTTATTATTGACCTATATCTTTATATCTACTATCTGAATTTTGCTACATGACGTATACATTATTTCCTATATAATAATAAATAATAATGGCAACCCATTATACGTCCCACTGCTGGGCACGAGTCTCTCCCCTATTTGGGGGGAGGCCTGGAGCTTACTCCACCACGCTGCTCCAATGCGGATTGGTGGAGGTGGGTGGTTTAGTGGCCAACCCGCTGTCGGATGTTTTCAAACCGCCCATAAGGCTAGACTGAATTTGATGGGTTTTTTAAAAAAAAAACCCACCAAATTCAGCCAAGTCACCCATACGAACTCCCACATCCATCTACTTTACCCTCTGGAGGCATTTGTCCAGATATATGATAAACAGCCTAGACGAAAGCACGCAACCCTGTCTGACACCGATGTTAACATCAAACCAGGGTGACATGTTACCATCTACCCGTACACATGCTTTAACTTTGAACTTCTATAATTTTATCATCGACTGCGATTTTTCTTATTATTTTCTGCACAATACTTTTAAAAAATTCATAGATATTTTTTTACAACTTTCTTAAATCACAACTTGATTCCATAAAATTCACTTGAAAAAATTCAAATTTTAGTTAAATGCAAAATTTCATGATAATTTGCAAAAGTTAATAGCGTAATGAATCGCATTCAATTGTTGACTAGACGTGAGAATTTATGATTGTTCAGTACCTACCCGGACGAAGTCGTGGGCGCAGCTAGTATAAAAGTAGCCTAAGTTACTCCTTATTACATCAGCTATCTGCCAGTGAAATTCCCGTCAAAATCGGTGCAGCCGTTCCCAAGACTAGCCCCGCCAAACAGACAGACAGACAGACAAAAATTGTAAAAATGTTATTTTGGTATATGTACTGCGTATACATACATATGCATTTAGTAAAAAGCGGTTATTTTAATATTACAAACAGACACTCCAATTTTATTTATTTGTATAGATTTCATATTTTGTTGATATGCAAATATCATTAATTTATTTTTTAAATTAACTATTTTAATCGGTTATAAATCTACATAATTATTTTTTTTGATAAATTTAGAGTATAGATCGCGCTATTTCACTCGCACCAACGTACATGTATATTCATCGCGCGCACGCCTGGAGTAGACTTCAATGTGTCTGGGAAGATAGGGGAACCATCGAAAGTGACTGGGAATTGTGGAAACATTATTCGTATAGTTTTTTGAATAACATATATAAAAGTCAGATTTTATACTATGACGAAAGTAGATATAAAAATAATTAGACTGTGAGGGTGCCTGGCAAGGGGTTGCCACCGTTCAAAGTGTCCGCCAATAGACGAGGCGGTTTCTAATATGATTGTAAGTTAAAATATATGAAAACTAAGTTTTATACTATCACAAATTTGAAACACAATTTTACTCACCTTTACTACCTGTTACCTGCCAAAGCCACCGCGACCCAGGTTGTATATTTTGGTTTTGCTTATACCTGTATAGGGGACGAATATAGAAGAATTTCCAGGTTTTATAATATAACGAAGGTCTGGGCGTCGCAGGCTCTTAGAATATATTATTGTATAATCTCTGACGAAACTACTCGTGTAATAGCAATCAAAGATAACAGGTACTAATATCTAACATTAATTAAAATACAAATAAAAGTGATTTCAAAACTAGCATTTATTACGAGTTCTCTCAATCTGTACTTCTCCGACACTCAGATCTTAGATGAGAACGATCTCCATTTGTAAGGTTTTAATAGCAAACTTTCAAAGTGTATCAATAATTTGATATCCTCGTTCGAATAAGCACAGTATTGACACGTAATTAGCATATAAAGTAACGAAATCACAGAGAGAGCATTTCCGCTGCATTGCAAGTCTACGTAGACGTCGTCGGTATGGCAAATTTGCTCCCCACAACTTAATTAAGTGGATGCAATCAAATCGGATGTTAGCTATTATGTAGACTGGATGTCGCTCGGGCCTCACTAAGTCTCGACTAGTTTCTACTGTACGGATTATGGTGTTAAAGAAATGGGTTGGATTTATGTAATACTAGCGAAACTATTTTCGTTTCACCCAGTGTTGCTAAACTATCGATAGTTGCGCTATCGGTAGTTGACCTCGAAAAATAGTCGATAGCGCGATAGTACTATCGAAAATATGGCCATGCTGCATTACTATCGATACCATCGATAGTATCGATAGTTAAAAATAAGCAATACTATTGCCAAAGATCAATAGTATCGATAGTATTGTTATAAACAATAGTCAATAAGGTCAATAGTATCGATAGTATCGATATTATCGAAACTATCGATAGTATCGATAGTATTGCAGCATGGCGATATTTTCGATAGTACTATCGCGCTATCGACAATTTTTTCGAGGTCACGATAGTTCACAATACTATCGATAGACTATTACTATTGCAACAACACTATTTCACACTGCTTCTGTTTGGATGGCAGAGCTCCAGTGACGGAGCTCGCCGGCGTAGGCACCACCGCATTACCGAATATACTCACCGCTAAATGGTAGTATATTATATAATATATTACTACAGCAATAATTTCTCCCAATTTGAATTTAAGATAGTAAAATTGAGCTGACTCCACGTAGATCGTTCGTACTAGAATCTAGATGATTATAAACGATCGGAAATATTTTGAACTTAACTCAAACTAGATAGTTCTCCTGAAATCTTTGTTTTAGCAAGTAGATTATCTTCATTACGATTATTTAATCTTTTAGGTTTAAAAAAAATCGATTAATCGTCTATCAAATAAAACACAAACGCCAGATAATTAGGTCAACAATATTATTAACTGATGTTAAACTTTACTGGTGGTAGAGTTCCAAGTGTTGAAGCTCAAGGACGTAGGCACCACCGCATTATTAAATCTATCTACCGCCAAATGGTAGTTTTTAGCACTTTCGTGTTCTGGTTAGATGGTAATGTATGACCCCGTAATAGCTATCACAGAGACATAACAATAACAACTAAGGTCTCAGGAGTGGCAACGCGTCTGTATTTTGACCTCCGGTTTATGTGTAGATGTCTATAGGCTGCATCGCTTGACATCTATGTGAGCTGCATGTTCGATTGTTACCTAGGTAGGTAGTTACATAAAAAAATCACTCATTCTGTTTTATATCGACGTACAAAAACATTAAACGCCGCGATGTGGCAACCAAATGGTAGAGGCAATAAGCCAATAGAGCGACTTAAAAACGCTTATTTGGCAAGAACACGGTGCCCCCGTAATCGGTTCGTAGAAAAAAGCCCCCACCTCACGCTTTCATTAGTGTAAAAGCCGAAAATGACTCACTCAGCGGCACGGTGACGATCCGTTGCTATGCCAGTAATTTAACAGCCTTACCTGTAAAAATAGAACGTTATTAAGTTGAGTGGGCACAATTATTTTTGACGAAGTCGTTATTACACCAAAAAAAAAATATTATTGTATACAATTTATTCGTTTGAATACAAACGAAATGTCTAAAATTGAATCAAGAAGGTGATCTAAATTATTTTTAGATTCGGCCGAAAATCAAACAGCATCAATTATGATTAAGGTCCATACACCATTTATTTGACGACCCGATTAGTCCAGCGGTGTGAGATGACCGTTTGATTGATTGATGAAGGGTCGCGGGTTCGATACCCGCACCGAGACGAATTTTTGTATGGCCTACAGATATTTGTTTCGGGTCTGGGTGTTTGTGAATGTGTTGTATGTGTACAACGGCACCCTCAACACAAGTGTCGTGCCCAAGGTCGCCGCCCTTGTCTACGTAACTTAACTGCGACCTAGCTGTGTCGCCAGGCCTCGAGTATATCTTAGGGTTGCCGAATATATTTAATCAAAGAAACTGAAAAGTTCGTTCTCGTATCACACTTAACTGAAAAATTATTCATATCTTTTTGTTAAAATATCATATCTATCACATTAGACATCCCCTTTAATTACATACTCTATTTTATGTATTGAAAAACACGTGGCAAACAAGCATGCAGTTCACATTGATGTTTAGTGATGACTGTAGCCTATTATAGACACCCACACAAAGACAAAAGAGAAGGAAATGAAGAAAGAGAGGTCAAAATGCAGATGCGTTTTCACTCCTGAGGCCTAAGGTGTTATGCATCTGTGCCGGAAATTACAGGGCCGTAAAACCTATAATAACCTTAACTAACCTTTCTATACCTCCATACCGACTAGGACGACTAAAAATATTTCTTCCTCTGATTTGGCTTACAGCTCCATAGCCCTCCCTATCCAACTGTTATTACTGAATGATTTCTATGAATTTACGAGAAAAGCTCTAAGATCGAGAATGCGTCGTCGAGATGGATTGTGGACCCGTCGGATAAAGGGTGCGAACGCAAATCCCTTGAGGTATCGCCGTCTCCAAGTAAAATTACATGTTGCGCATATGCTACGAGGAAAACATAGATAGATCGTGGAATTATTTATCGCGTAAACAGAGAGTTTTTTCAGGGTTTCGTAGGCGAAATGCAATTAATTGCATATATATTTTACTAGCTGTGCCCACGACTTCGTCCGCGTAGTACTAAACAATAATTTAGTTCAATTCTACGCGGACGAAGTCGCGGGAACAGCTAGACTAAATTAAATACATACGTAAATTTAATACGGTTTTTCCATTTCCTGGAAATTTTCCAGTACCTCGAAGTTTGGTAACTGACACTCAATTTTTACTGTCTTATTATACATACATATAATACGTATTCATTAAAATAGATTTGAGACAATGCTCTGTACCATGGACTTATTGCCCGTTATGAGTGTTATTTTTAAACACAAAAAAGAAAATAAAATACCAAAAGCACGTTATACCCACAGTTCATAGAGCTAGTGGAAATAGAAAGTGGAAAGTTAACAAAAGAGTTAGTAAAATGTCTCATTAGTCAGCAACTGATTTACAACGTTTAAAATCAACATTTAAATTTCTCCTTTCACACTCATACAAAAATTAAGTGTGCAGTCATATCCTTGCCCATTAAATACCTATTTGAACATATATAATGCGCGTTAATCTAAACGAGTTATGCGTAAACACGACGCGTGTATTCAAAGATACCAACCAGCAAGTACGCAAAATACAAGGGGAACACCAGTTAAATAATTCATAGTGATTATCTGGCCGAATAAAATATGACCGACGACGCATAATGACTTTCTGATTGTTATTTGCTTTCGTTGCTATACCTATTATACACGGCGTAGTTTAAACGTCTCGGTAGATTTATTATGCTTAATTTAGTTCAAGTTGAGTGCAAGAATTTAAAACTGAAATTGCTTATATGTTCTGGCGTCGGGACGTGACGACCCCACCGCCACTAGCGGAAGAATTTTCTTCTACTGGGAGAGAATTCTTCCGCTAGTGCAGTCAGTCAACCGAACAATGGCCGTCAAACCATTCCAATAGAGGTAGTAGCGGTAGTAAATATAACAAGGCGGGATGGGCAGCAGCGTCCCGCGATAAAACTAGTCACTACGATCGCCAATCCGCATCCCAAGAGTGGCGATTAGGGCATATTCTCCCCTTATCTAGACGCACAACACTGTTGTGGATCTTTGGGCAAGGCTTTGTCCAGCGGTGGACCTCATTCGGCTGGGATGATGACATTTTATGTGAAGAATAATTCGTTTCGCGTCATTATTTCTGTAAAAGGTGGAGTTGTATAGCTACACTCTTCTTTAATTTAAAGACAACTAGGTATAATACTGCTATAATATGAGGCAGATATATCAAATAATACGGTGGTGCCTATACGTAGGTACTCCAGCTCCGAAACAGGAACTCTGACATGAGTAAAGAAGTTCTGCTAATGTAGATAGTAAAGAAAAAAATGGAAAGAAAATTTTGGCTTCGGACAGGGATCAAACCTGCGCCCTCAGGATAACCAGTTCAACCCGCTTACTACTATTTTTCATTAATTTCTAAAATTGACATGCATGTGTTAGCGAAAAATAGAAAAGTCAATCATGTCATTTTAGTACTAGTAATTATTGTAATTAACTTATCTATGAAATTATATATTTAACTTATGATCTGAGTTTATCGCATATCCTGTTTTTATATCTACTGTAGAATGTTACTTCACTTATTCATAAAAGGATACAGAGATCTCATTATTAAACTAAACACGTAAATGCATGGTAGAAGCACAGTAAACAATATAATAAAAAAATCGCATCAATGAGTCTAATGTCGCCATCCGACACGACACAGCAAACTTAAGGCATACGCAGACGAAGTACCTACTTTGGTCCGCGGAGGATTGAAGTACCCGAAAAGTAACCTAACCTAACCTATTTAATTTAAATAGGTATTAGAATAGAAAAGTCAATCTAAAGTAAAAGTGTCCTTACAAATTTTTACGATTAATTTTTTATCAGGTTGCTTTGTTTTAAGAGGTTTCTTTTGATCGTTATACTTCTTTCTCTTTTTTAACGAAAATTTGATCACATAATTATCTTTGACTAGCCATAATCAGAACAGAAGCGACGAAATAAGATGTGAATTAAAAATAATATACCAAGGTAAAAACGAGCGTGTTTCAAAATTTGGGTTTTAGGACTTCTGTTTGAGTTTTGTTTTGTAACTACTTCTAAGACTAATTAACAAACAGCAAAAAAAGTTTACGTAGAATAAACATGCGACCTACTAATGGGCTCGGCGACTCGACCGCCAAAGTCAGTTGTTTTTGTGTTCGTTTACGTGTTTAATATTACTTGTTCTTTCGTACCGCCTATGAGAGCAAGGGCGGTTATTATTTTTGTAGACGGTATTAAAGTGATAGCAATTATTATATAACTGCAAAGTCTATTATATCGGTTGCCTAACTAGCATAGTTGGCAATAGATGGCGCTGCTGCTACCATAAAGCAATGCAATAAATGTGAAGGAAAGATTTGACATATCGGGCAGGACTTCAGTAGCTCAATTGGAAGAGCGGCTGGACTAGATTCTAGTGGCTAATCTTCGGAAATACTAAACTGTTCATGAAAATTCTTTCACAATCAGAAAGCTACACTATTCGGGAGTGCTATAGACTATATGATAGTAGTAATGTTGGTAAAATTGCATCCGTGCGAAGCCGGGACGGGCCGATAGTAGTTAATATATTAAATCACTCGAATATCAAGAATTTCGTTGAGTGGACTCATCACTAATATATCTTGGTATACAGATTTGAAAACAAGACAACACGATGTTCATATTTACACGGATAGTGAATATTCACGACTCTTATGGCCGAATACTCAAACGTCACTCAATTATAAGTAACCCTCAAATGAGCGTTATCTCTATCGTGTGAACGTGTTTTATAAAGACAGAAGACTTTTAAGTCTCACTTAGATTTGAGTGTTTGGCCGTTATTCTGATACCTACTTCTAATGTTTAGTTACTTTTGCAAACAGTAGTTGAAGTGCAAACTATGCTGTGCTATCAAACTTCCAACTTTTGAAATGATCTCATTCTACTTCAATACCTTGGCCATAAATTTAAGTGCCGTTGGTTACGGTCCAACAAACGACTTCGTAAAACAATTCTATGCAAACTATTAAGTAATAGCAAGGCATAAAGTTTCATATTACATAATGGTTTTTCCTGTTAAAACAACTGTCCTATGTTTTTAAATTTTTATTATTATTTGGAGACTTTGGTAAAACAACGTTTTCGGCAGATGAAAATAACCTACATACTATATTTCAAAATCATGAACAAATTGTAAGAAAATTTACTCGGTGTTCTCTCTTATTCATAAACGTACATTAGATTACGGTTTAGCTATTATATATTAATTATGCGCGAGTGGCCCGGCGGCTGGTGTAGATCTTAAGCGATCTACTCGGTTAAGCACTACGGGCGCAGTCGGGTAGGGTAATGGGTGACCGCTAGTGGCAAATTAAATGCGCGTTTCCGTGCTTCGGAGGGCAGGTTAAGCCGTCGCGTCAGTCCCGGTTTAACGACTGCTATCTTCGGAGGCCTTATGGGCGGTTTGAAAACATCCGACAGCGGGATGGCCACTAACCCACCCGCCTCCACCAATCCACATTGGAGCAGCGTGGTGGAGTAAGCTCCAGGCCTCCCCCCAAAAAAGGGAGAGACTCGTGCCCAGCAGTGGGACGTATAATGGGTAGTCATTATATATATTAATTATGTTTTGTTTTTATCTTATTGTCGATTGCGTAAGATAGAAAGAGATAAAAGAAAGATTAGCAACACTAGATAAAATACGTTTATGAATATGGAGGTTTGTATATAACAACAATATGTGACCTTTTAGAATAATATCTGCGTACATTCCCAGAAAAGGCGCCAACAGATTGCGTTCTAACCAAATACAATGTCGCCTATGTTGCAATGAATCACTACACGCTACTACATAATAAAATTGCGTCTCATACATTATAATATGTTAGAAATACACGAGCATATAGCGTTATCAACAATATTAGTTATACACGAGTAAGAATGAAGCGCTTATCGGCCGCGCACCAAACTTGTTATGGTAAGTAAATAATATCAATAATAAATGAAACTGTTGTGAATATGTCGATTGAAATAGAATGTTTTAATGTAACGTTTTATCTCAGTCTGCTTTTTTTTAAACGTTAATCCGGTTATAACTGGAAAATATATTATTTCAGTTTGGATGGAAATAACAAATTAATCAGTTGCACGAGTCGGATAGCGAATGTAAATCGGTATTCTCGGAATATTCAATAGTCAATTAAATTAAATTATAATATATAATTCGGAAGTTTATAAATATAGATACCTACTGTTGAATAGAGACATCAAATCGATAGTATTCATGAAGAAAACTTGCGTGACCAAATAGTTTGCTGCCATTTTTGAGGTGTAAAAGAATAAAAGAACACCATGAAAAATGAGTTTGATAACTTTTAAATTACGTTTATATATGATGACAATGTTATATATAATGACAATGATTCAAGATATTACTTTGAATACGTTCCGTTATATCCCAAAGTCAACGAATGCTATAACATTCCGATCTTTTACATCACATCTACCCGGCGTTACACCAAAACACCTTTGCATCAAACTCAAACCAGCATAAAAACTCAATCGATGCGCCCACACCGCACGAATATAAAATTCACCTCTCGGAATCGCACAATAAATGGGATACGTACAGTGCCAGACCAAACTATAGAAAAACATTCGAATATAGGTCTTATTGCAACTCCGCAGAGTATATACATATGTATTGACAAATCGCAAAACATTGGAATATATTCTTTATTGCAACCGCGTAAAGCGACCACATGAACCTATCGTTGAAACTGACTATACGGAGGATACATCAGACCGGTCTGCCAGGTGGCAACCGGTCCTATGCATTCGTCAATGTGTATATGTGTTCAAATAAAAAAAACAAAAGCCGGCCTAATTAGCATCCACATGCACTGTGCACATTCACGTTCGGGAGATTGAGATGTCGTGAGGTATTTCGATTTTTGTCAGTATAATAATTCGATATTATCAATTTACATGACGTATCGAGTGTATTTTTCATAACAGGCTTATCCAGTTGTTTTTGCAAGCTATAATGCTTTGAGTTAATACTTCTACAGTAAATGGTAATAGTTTTGCATATTATCTTTATGAATTTAAACATTTCAAAAAGCAAAATTTAAACGACTATATTAGAATAATTCAAATATTTTTGTAAAACGTACTTCGAATCGTTGAAAACTTGACGAACAATAGACACGTTCTAATTACTTCAGGGGTCCGTCAGCCTAACGCGATTATAAAGCAATAGTCCAGATTGTCACTTAATTGCTTTCAAAGGCTATACAAAATTATGAGATTGAATCATTAACAATACCTCGAAGCAAAGCATATATGTTTAGCTGTTAAGTTCGATACCAAATAAGTGAATTGCAAACATACCTTCATAGAAGTAAATGCATGTAAGGATAACTCATCCGATAAAATATACAATCTATACTATTATTATAAAGCTGAAGAGTTTGTTTGTTTGTTTGAACGCGCTAATCTCAGGAACTAATGGTCCGATTTCAAAAATTCTTTCAGTGTTAGATAGCCCATTTATCGAGTAACTCCCTTATTCAACGTATTATAGCTAAAGTGTTGCTAATCTCTCCTTTGTCTTTTTCTATCCTGCACATTTGATAATGCAACTGACAAAGACAAAGCATTCTATAGCTAAAATGTATCTAATGTACGTTTATGAATAAGGAGGTTAGGCTTTAGGCTATATATAACATCACGCTAGCTAGAAGCCGGGGCGGTCCGCTCGTACAATATAAAGATAAACAAATATTTGCTCACAGGGACTAGTCCTAGTACAAAACAAAGCCAAACAAAACATAATTGCAACGCAAACGCTCCAGCTGAAAGCTTAGAGCTACAGTTAAGTAGATGGTAGACAGCGTTCATTGTTTACCGTGCCCGAGGGAAATAACCGGGCGTGCTCTGATACCGTCACACACTGCCTAAATTGTCTCAATTCGGGCACTGGACAAAAATCGTGTAGCATGTTACATTATATTTGGTAATTAGGATACGTAAAACTTGAACAGTGTGTTTTAGTTTTACGGGATGGCAAATCTTAATCTGTTTAGCGAACTTTTGCTGTTCGAAGCTCAAAGGTTATCTTATGAATGAAGAAGAGGCACGGAACGTAAGTAAGGACCGACATACAGGTTGTTTCACGATTACTGCCAATTTCCAATCAGTTTAGTGAACTTGTCAAAAAAAGTGAGAAATAAAGAAGATAGTTGCAAGGCCTTGGGCCTTGGTGACAACGCATTTGCATTTTTGTTTGCAAACTGCCACTTATGATAAATTTGAAAATCTACAAGTGTGCAAGTACTAGCTGTTGCCCGCGGCTTCGCCCGCGTAAAAGTCGTTCAAAAAGTAGCCTATGTTCTTTCTCAAAGTCAACTCTATCTCTGTACCAAATTTCATTAAAATCGGTTCAGTCGTTTGGACGTGAATAGGTAACAGACAGACATAGAATTACTTTCGCATTTATAATATTAGTAGGGATTTCAAACTTCGTATGTGCCACGGATAAATTTTTCCAAAAGGGGAAAACAAAAATCACTAATTCCCCGACTAGACCATCGGAAATTGAGCAATGGACAGTGGAGTAAAACCATTGAGTCGATAAAAAAAGTCGTGCGTCAATAAATGAACAACATTTAATTATTTCAAGTCATCATCTAAATTCATAGATAACGATCGAAAACGACGCCTATCATTTCATTTTAATCAGTTGATCGTAAACGAAAAGAAATTGATATTATCAAAATTGTTTCATTGGAGACAGATCCGGTCTGTGTTTGCTTATTTAAGATGTCATTTCTCTCATCCGGGTCGTTCCACTTTAAGATTACTGCTATATGATAGATAAAAAAGGCAAAGTTTTTATATCGGCCTCTTATCTGTGCCGACCACACTGATGGTCGGTTAAAAAAAAAATAATTTCACACCTCTATTTCCTGAAGAGACAGACAGAGATGAATTCGAGGCATTCAAGCAGGCACGCACACTCTCACTATTTAATTTCGAGTCCTATTTATATTTTATCGGGCACATCGAACACCGAAGACCTTCGAAATCTATCTATTAGGTTGGGGAAAAAGTTTCTTCGCATTTTTTAAGATAATTCTAAACATTTTTTAATATAGTTTATTTAAATTTAACTAAAGTATGTATATTTTATTTTTAAAGAGAAATGGAAAGAAAAATATAAATATTTCACAAGCATGTGTTAATGCGAAATAATATAAAAACAATTAAAGTATGTATGTACCATTTTGTTCGATAACCTTTTGCCATCTTGTAGGTAGGGACATGATCCCATTGCTATAAAAATTTTGGGACTTCTCATCAAAATACCGCGACAAGTGGATTTGGCAGTCCTCTCGTGATGTTAACCTAACGGTGCATAAAGAATTCTGAAGAGACCGAAACAGGTGGAAATCTGAAGGTGCAAGGTCAGGACTATACGGCGGATGCATTAACACCTCCCAGCCAAACTCTTAATTTTTGCTGAGTGGCTATAGATAGATGTGTGAGGTCTAGCGTTATCATGATGAAACACCACACCCCTTCTGTTGATCAATTCCGGCCGCTTTCTCTCAACTTCTTGCTTTAATCTCATCATTGAGATGAGAGTTAACCCGGGTTTCGCCACAGTCTGTGAAGCCTGACCGGCCTTTGACCACGACCTTTTTCGCACGTTCTTGTCGTACGTGATCAACTTTTCATCACCAGTTATCAGCTTCTTCAAAAATTATTCGGTTTCATTACGTCGTAATAAAGAATCACAAATGAGTACACGGTTCATTAGGTTTCTTTCAGTGAGCTCGTGAGGTACCCAAATATCGAGCTTTTTTTTGTACCCAGCTTTTTCAAATTCGCCAAAACTGTTTTGTGATCAATTCTCAGTTCTTCAGCTACGTTGTAACTACTGATATGTCGATCTTGCTCCACTTTTTCAAAAATGGCAACTATTTTATCCGTAATAGGGCGACCAGAGCGAGGTGCATCTTTGACATCAAAATTTCCGGATTGAAAACGCTTAAACCAAATTTGTGCTACTCTCACAGACACTGCACTAGGTCCATAAACATCGCAAATTTTTTTCGCGGCTTGCGTTGCATTTTTCTTTTTTTGTAGTAAAATTTTAAAATGTATCGAATTTCTTCATTAGATTCACTCATCTTGACAGTACGAAAAACAAATGAAAATCACACATTTGCCTAATTTGAATTTGGAATTATGTTCTTTAAAATTTTAACTTTCAATGATACCAAAACCAAACAGATACAAATACTACAGCCAAAGAGATTTTATTACAAGTTCATACATACTATAATGCGAAAAGACTTTTTCCCCAACCTATTATATATATAAAAATCAATTGCTGTTCGTTTGTCTCGCTAAAACTCGAGAACGGGTGGACTGATTTGGATAATTTTGGTTTTGAATGATTTTTGGAAGTTTAGGGAAGGTTTAAAAGGTAAGAAAAATGAAGAAATTGAAGGGAAAGAAAGAAATTAAAAACCACAATTTCATTTTCCTATACAAATAGTCCGTAGCTATAAAACCTTTGAAACATTATTTCATTGTGAGGCAATACGAAGTTTGCCGAGTCAGCTAGTATAAAGAAATGTTTTACTCATATTTAAACTTCGAAATCAATTACAACTACAGACATCAATGTCAAACTCATTATGCCCAATTTTGAAGTATTTTGCCGCATTTGGCCTTAAAAAAAATCAATGGCCTATAGTAATTGTAAAAAACTGAGGACACTTCCTTCTATCGCTCCGACAAAGAAAAAAAAGTTAACCGAATCGCTGAACTCTAGCTTCGGCTTTGTTTCCTAAAAAGGTAACCAGCCCTTTCAAATCATTCGGAGCATGGGCAGGTACATAGCATTTGTTTATGAGTTTGAACTTTTTGTAGGTACATACTAGTACTTTTACATTATAAAAGCATACGTTTGCAATAATCATGTCTGATTGAATATTTACAGATATTTACTGGTGGTAGAGTTCTAGTGACGGAGCTCGCGCGCGTAGGCACCACCGCATTACGTAATACACTTGCCGCTAAATAGTAGTGTTCAGCACTATTGTGTTCCGATCAGGGGTGCGACCGCCTATCGAAATTGCTGTTGGCATTGTCATTGCTGTCAAATCTTAAAGTCGATTTTTACATTAACTAAATAACAATAATGGAAATAATCTGCCAATATCGCTTGTTTATCACCTACGAAAACGAGAATATCAATCAGATTATCAATACTACTTTTAAAGGAGCTACAAATCGACATGGAAATTTGACAGCAATGACGATGTTAGCAGCTATACAGATAGGCGGTAGCACCCCTGGTGGTCCGGTACAGAGGCATAACACCTTAAGCCTCAGGAGTGGTAACGCATCTACATTTTGACCTTGGTCTTTGTGTAAGTGTCTATAGGCTGCAGTCATCACTTAACATCAATGTGAACTGCACACTTGTTTGCCACTACCATTACATAAAAAAAAATTAAAATACCTTTATGAATAACCTGTATTCTGCGTAAAAGACATAAAATATTATGTCTGATATCTATGGTCAAAAGTATTGCTTCGCATTCACCCGCATGGAATATGTATATCTAATCTAAAAATGTACTACAAATCGTCGTCACGTCTGAAAGCTTTATTAATCTGTGTCAGTAATCACCGGTAATCGAACCTAAACCACACCGCGGACACTCCACCAAAATTCCATACAAACGCTTAATTTGGTTTCTATTACACAGACATCAATCAGTGACGTGTATTTACCCAAAATACCAAACGTCGCCCATAAGAGGGGAAGGGGTTGAGTGATGCGAGCAAATCGGACGGGACGTCGAAGTGTCCATTCTATACGTAGTATTATTACATATTCTCTGCCTATACTAAAGCGAAAACATGTCACTAACTTTACGGGCTACACTACATTATTCCGCTAACGCCAGTTACGGGAAATTGATTGTTTCAATGTAAATTTGTAACAAATTGATAATTTTTGTAAACATTATTTAATTAATCATCTCCTTTAGAAATTATTAGGTTAGGATCCCACTGCAGAATCATTTCGTTCATCCAGATATGCTGCAAACCTAATTTTTAGGCATATTTATTGTTACCGCCGTTATTATAAATATTTGGGGGTAGATCTTATTTCCTGTATTTTTCCTCTCCCACCTTCCTGTGCGCACCGAACATTAAGGCACCGACTGTCATCATCCGCCGTTGCTCTCCGCTGTTCGCGCTTTTATTCCGCTGTAACCGCTGTTTACCTCGTTACCTCGTGTGTGTGAAAATATTATAAAATCTCAATAAAATAAAAGGCCTACACACTATTGTCATAAGTGTGGTGATTACGTGAATAAACGCGGATAAAGGTTCGCCACGCCACCGCCGCCATGCACCGAGTCCAGATTGAAGAATAGAAGAACAAGGTAGGTGCATACGATTCCCGAATTCATTTTTCCTATCCATCTCTGGGAACGACCTTAATAACAATATACAGTCCACTTAATTTATCGCCGTTCCCGCGCTGCTCCATTTGTAATCTAGAGAATATATATCCACTAGGTTGCCAATCAAATCATCTGCAGTGGGACCCTAACCTATATATTCAATATGCGTTGTTACTATTATTATAAGCTGACAACCCTACTGCTGACCAAACGTATCCACGAACCAGTGAAGCGAGAACGTATCGGTTAACTGGGTCTAAGGCTCTTCTCACATTACACCGCTAATGAGAGAAACGGGAAATTGATTGTATCAATGTAAACTTCCTTGGTTGTAAGCAATCGATAATTATTATTTTGTTGTATAATCGTAAAGCATTCTTGTCTTGCTCCAAACTATATTAAACGTTTTTTAACGTGATTAATTTTCTTCAGTTGCTAGAATAACTATTTTTAACTATTGCAAATGGTACTAAATTAATTCTGATAATACTAGCCATGTTGACTGTAATTTCGAAATTATTAATGATTTGTATGAAAGACACTTCATAGGCTGCAGTCATCACTTAACATCAATGTGAATTGCATGCTAGTTTACCACTTCCATTACATAAAAAAAAAACAAATTGAACATGAACAATTCACAACTAAATTCATTCTTAAAGTTTGATAGGCTTGTGCATTTTACGTACACCAAACACAAAAAAAACCTCTAGTCAATATCTGAAATAATTTATAGCAAAAGCGTCTTCACTTATTAACTAGATAACCATTACAATAACCGTAATTCAACCGAATTTTTATGGCGTCCGAACACGTAATAAGAAATTAGATACGCGCGCGATCTTAAACGCGCATCGGCCCTCAAACCATCAGTGCGTGGCAGAATCAAGATAATACGGAATATTAATCTTATACGACATACATTAAAGTCGAACATCGAAAGGAATAAATCGATAGCCCCAGCTTCAAGTAGCAAAGCAAAAACGAATTGCAAACGTGGGGCAGAGACAATAAAGTCCAATTTCCAATATCGATGTGTGTAACCGGGTCGGGCGGAATCAGCAAATTTTTACCGCTGCTGACAAAGATGCGGCACAAAGAGAACGCTCGACGTACATTTTGCAGAATGTTGACGCGGGGAATGTTTGCAGCAACAGCAATAAAGGTACGTGATGTTTATACTGACCCGTATTGTTAAACTATTTCCTTGTTGGGTCGAGTAGACTGCGATTAGAATGTTATCGTTGATTGATTTTCGTATGAATGCGATACAAATGATAACAAACATGTAATCTAAATCAAGTCGGGCCGCGAGAAAAATATGACAACTGATTTCTAATTGTTCGTGTACAGTGTACCGATATCGGTCCAACTGCGGCCTAACGAGTGCATACTTGCGATGCGACCGCCTATCAAAGCCATTGTCGACATGGCTATTGCTATCTATTTGTACCTTTTATAAAAGCAACAAATAATCTATCAGTATAGCTTGTTTATCACCTACGAAAGTAAGAACATCAGTTGGATCATCAACATTGCTCTTAAACATATAGATATTCTTTTAATATTGCTAAGGCTACAGCATCGTCGACTCTGAAGAGTATGAAGACGTAAAGGAAGACAGACATTACTTTCCGTTTATATCTTTTCAGCCTGTACTTATGTATATTAACAATCAGAGCGATTATTTCAAGAATTTGAAGGCTATTTCGTGTCAATTCTACTACTTCCCCTTATTGCATTAATATATTTCCTTCTGGAAAGATTTTATAGCCGAGCGTGTGGAATACTACATCACAATACATTTTTACGTTCGGCGAATACAAAGTTCACATATTTTAATTTCACAGCGTTTTATCATTCCTAGCTACGTAATCATATCACCAGGTGCCTTCACCGTTGACTCTTTTTAGATCTTCATGAATGACAGTGCATATAATGTATAATTCAAAGTGAATTTAGTATGTGCATAAGTAGCGCATAAGTCTATCACTATGCTAATCGCCTAATTAAAGTACATTCGTGAGTAATAAAACGTCTCATAATAAAATATATTGTCATTGAAAATGTGAAATATGTGCGAACGCGTCCATTGTAATTCAATTAATGCCCATTTAAAGTTAGCCCGCGTTCATTATCGAAATATCCCTCTTGAATATCAAATTAGTTCGCTTCAAACGTCGGCAAATAGAATAAATTAATTTGCACCTTGATTAAAGCTTACAGCTGTACCTTATTATTTGAGGTACGAGGAATTTTTAACCAATAAATTATTTCGTTGAAATATACTCGCGACTGGCTTCGCTTTCATTTTTATGCGAGAATGTTATAATATTACAAAGCAGGTAGACAGAGACGTCATGATTTATAAAATAGGATTTATTAAATAACAAGCGACCCGCCCCGGCTTCGCGCGGGTGCAATGTAGATTGTTATTGGCAATTTGTTGCCATTCTCAATCATCGATTCCGACCGAATTATTACGATAATTGACGACTAACTATTACGTCAAGGTCCATAAGGTTTACATTAGAAAAGTTAATATTATTAATTTAATTTTTCTTTCATAATAAATAACCTTCTCCGGACAATAAAATTTTATTATAAAGGAATTAGAGAAATCGGTTTAGCCGTTCTAGAGTTTTGCGCTTAGCAACATATTAAGCGATCCATTATTATTTATATAGGTAGATTGTAGGTACATATTGTATTTCACAATTAGGTATTTAGATATATTTTGTAATTGAAGTGTTTTTTTTTCATGCCATGAAGAGGCAAACAAGCATATTCATATTTCACATTGATGGTATGGGAATACTGTAGTCTATAAACATCTACATATAAGATTGAACCGGATTCCAATGTAGATGCGTTGCAATTCCTGAGGCTTCCCGAGGCCTTATCTGTTATTCCTGTGTACCGGAAACAGTGATTTGAGTGTTTTGTCTTAAATAGGTCACACGGGCATAGCCCATACTCTCTCGTCTCAATCACAACTAAGGCCAGAGAACCAATACAGTTTTTTTTTTAATTTACGATATTCGCGTATACAGGTTTTTCAAACTTTCTTACAGGTTAATTGAAACAAAAAACTGGTAGCCTGTAAAGTCGGTTTTACGGGCGAAGATTTTACGTGACAACATCTTTTTCTCGGTAGAAAGGCATTCGCCGGTCCGGCAGGCCTCTCTCTCGTTCGGTGACTCATCGTTATGTTACCGGGCGTTACACTTTTTCATGAGTGACTCCGAGCCGCAACCTAATTTAAGACGTTGTCACGTCAAAAATAACCCTGCATTTATTTCTAAACAAAATACACATAAGGATAAAAAGGCGGCGTAGTAATTGCTAACAATAGCGTGAAACCAGATAGCAGTGCACACGCTTGCGTCAGCGCCGCGATAGAAAAATGTCGCTATTGCCACACGCACGGTACGCCAAGGAGGCAAACGGGTCATTTTGTAGCAAAAAAAGTATGACGACTTCCAGACACAGAACACAGAAGGTTTAAAATATCTACTTTTGAAACAAATCGTGAACCAACCTAATAAAAAAATTAAATAAATAAAAGTTAACTATCCTGATTTTTAACTGACTTTACTAGTAACCAGAGCTTGTATGAGCACAACATACTCGATCACCAGTCTAATCCAGTTATAACATAAAAAAAAACCATTTAAGATAGATGTACACGTCTTTAAATCATAACTGTGAATTATACATGAGGCGATTTATTACCATCACCTATAATTTACCATAATTTAGAATTAATCATGAATTAAAACTTGCAAATTAAATCAATTAATTAAATAAATGATTCCACCTCACTCATAAACTAAATGAGCGACCATAAAAACATTCTAATACGTATTTAAGAACTTGCGCATTCCGCACAAAAAGTACAAGGAAATAATAACGAAAAATGTCACCTTGGGCGAACGGTAAGAACGTGAGACGGGCTTTACGAGCAATGGAGGCGTAAGCGGAATCACGAGAAACGAGTGTTTGTCTAACACCACACTATAGATGTACGAGGCACACAAAATTAGATAAACACTGATGTGGCGTTTTATTTGCACGTTTGTACGTGTGATGATGTACTATTTTAATACTAACAATATAAACAAACGTGTTACCAACGTTACCAGCAAAAAACTTCAACTATGGCAAAATAAATAAACATTTTTGCCGTACTGAGAACCGCTAAAAGTACTCAAGTAAAAAACCTTTTCATCACAACAAGGCTGCATTTTAGGAACACTTATTATCTCAAGTAACTCACTTATTAATTTTGCTGATTGATCGGTGTAGCGAGATTATTTAAAGAAGCAGAAAAGTAGAAAATGTGTTGTTTTTTTTTTAACCCGCCAGGTCGCGAGAAAATATTGATTTCAACTGGTTTCTTAATGGTGGTAGAGCTCCAGTGACGGAGCTCGCGGGCGTAGGCACCACCGCATTACCTAATATACTTGCCGCTAAATGGTAGTGTTCAGCACTATCGTGTTCCGGTCAGGTGGTAATGTAAGGCCCTGTAATTTCCGGCTCAAAGGCATAACACCTTAGGCCTCAGGAGTGGTAACGCATCTGCATTTTGACCTTGGTCTTTGTGTGGGTGTCTATAGGCTGCAGTCATCACTTAACATCATGTGAACTGCATGCTTGTTTGCCACTACGATTACATAAAAAAAAAACTGTTTCAAAGCCGCCGGCGGTTTCTCTTGTCTTGACGGGATAAACAGTTTTATTTTAGTTAAAGAATGCTGAAACAGAATATGTAAAAAATCTGACAAATTCGTAACATCAAAAATGATATATGATTATCTTAACGAGCAAACGACGGAAATGGCGCCAATACATGGTCTGGCTGAGTCATTTGGGTCATGGAGTCGTGTTATTCGATTCACACTCCACATAATATGCCCTAAATATTTGAAGCCTTTGACAAAATACCGCGCGACGGGACTCGGTATCACAATGTGGGAATTATTTTGTACAGGTCGAGGAGTTAAATGTCCCCGACACGGAAAGTAAGTAGCTGTTTAAGTTATTGTAAAAGGAGAATGATACTGTGTCATACATTTCTGGGCCCAGTATTAACACTATGTCATTTACAAATGACAGACAAATAAATAATTTGAAATAAGGGCATTTTTTAATTGCCAGTAATTGAAGTATATATATTTAAGTAAAAGTTGGGTTAGATTGCTAATAATTAACTATGTTACAATGTACTGTGTAATGGATTAGCCAGTAACGATTTTGCGGGCCCAAAATTACCATTATATACAACAGGTTTATATCTCGCAGTACGCTGATGACTTCGTCTTATATAGCACTAATAAAAATATATCACAGGCTACAATAGATATACAAAATGCCATGGACATTTTATGCAGTATATGACATGATTTAGGACTTAATATATCTCATAGAAAATCTAAAATTTGCTTATTTAGTAGGGGTCAAATAGTAAACAATATTCAAATAAAAGTAAATAATAATAGCATACAACAAGTTGACCGGGTTAAATATTTGTGAATGTGGTTAGACAGGGGTTTAAAATGGGGTAAACATATTAATGAAATAAGAGAGAAAACATCAAAATTCTTAAATGTATTTAAAGTGCTAGCGGGAGCTAAATGGGGAATTCATCCCAAACATCTAAGACGACTTTATATAGCAATAATTCGAAGTCGATTAGATTATTGTAGCTTTATATATGATACTAGTGTTAAAAGTCATCTGAGTAAACTGGACAGAGTACAAAATCAAGCTATGCGAATAATAGGTGGATTTATAAAAAGCACTCCACTCCAATGAGCGAATGACTAAACAGATATACAATGCGAATGTGGATGGTTGCAGAGGCCCAAGAAGACCAAGGCTGACCTACCATGACCAAATAGGTCGAGTTCTGTCTGATGGTGGGGTCAAAAGTCTTAGGAATCGGCGTGCATGTATGAAGAGAATGATGAAGGTAGACGAGGCATGAGAGGTTTGTCTGAACCGGGATATCTGGCGCTCTAAACTCTCTGCCTACCCCGTTAGGGACCTGGCGTGAAGATACATACATACATACATACTCCAATCCATGTGATGGAGAGTGAGCTATGTCTCCAACCGCTGCACATCCGTCGCATGTACCTGGCTGGTAAATTTTGGCTGAAGTCTAAATCTTTCACTAACGATATTACTACAAATGTTATTCATCAACTTGGCGAGGTTATCCATTGTAACTACTGGACGAGGAAAAAACTGCCTTAGTTAGTCAACATAAATAGGAAGCTTGGGAACTTTAATATACACACAGCCTGTAAATTACATATACACATGATTGATAAATGGATAACCAGTTTTGACTTATCGAAAAATATTATAATAAAAATAGACGGAAATAATAGTTCGAAAAGATATATCAACTCAATAATAGACTTACAAACTACATGTAATACTTATCTGAATAGTAGGTACAATGGGCATTATCAGTTATTTACTGATGGTTCCAAGCATGAAAAACGTTGCGGCGCGGCATTCTTGACCCTCAGACAGGACTACGCGCTAAATTTCAAATAAGCTCGGATATCAGTATTATGCACTGTGAACTGATAGCCATCTAATCGTATAGTCTATCGGCGGGGGGAAATAATATTGTCGTTCTGTCTGACTCAAAAAGTGCACTTTTACATTTGGCTCGGCTAGCCTCGAATGTTCGAGGCCACCCGATAGCTTACCACATCCTTGAGTGCATTTATAAACTCAGAGATTTAAACAGGACAGTAGTGCTCCAATGGATTCCTTCTCATATCGGAATCGTAGGTAACGAGGAGGCGGACAAAGCAGCGAAGCAAGCGATACATGACGGCATACCATACCATTGTTTACCAGTACATAGCGAAATGTTGAGTGAAGTGATTTTACTGTGTCGTCAAAACTGGAGTGAGTACTTTGACGAGCGCTCGCGGACGAAGGGTATATGGTATAGAACAATCCAGTGCACGCTTCCTCGATATCTATGGTCTGATACGATATCTACGTACCGAAAACAAATCGTAGCTTTGTTGAGACTTCGTTCCGGACACATTCCATCAAACAAGTTTAAATATTTAATGGGTAAGACAAATACCCCTAACTGTGCAGATTGTGGTATTGTCGAAGATGTTCAACATGTTTTGATGCAGTGTGTTCGAAATGAAACTATACGTTATAATTTATTTGCTGACAATAATTGTAACATTGGTACATGCAATAGTGTTTTGGCTTCGCCCGCATCGCCCGAAGTCAAAATGTTTATTAAATTGTATATTATGTTCCTTTTCTCAGGAACTTAATTGAAGTGTATACATATATTTTTTATAGTTTGTTGTTAATCTGCCTTACGGAAGTGACATAGTCAAAAATTGACAAAACTGCTATGTTAAAACATAAGAATAAAAAAAAAAAACTTAAATTTGTTTAAATTAGAGAAGGATGTAAAATGTTACAGGTAATAAGTAAATGAATTGTCTCACAAGTAGATGAACCCATGACCAACATTAGCAAAATATGTACTAACACAGTTCAGTTCTTACCGTTATTCATGTTTTAGGATTGTCAAAAAATTGCACATATGGACATTAAACTAAATAATTTTATGTCTTAAGTCTAAAACATTCAAGTTACAATACATCCTATATCGACAAATTTATGCATATCTCAGCATCTTAATAATAAGACATTTGTTTAAAAACTAAAAGTTGTTATTCTCGTCTGCGTTACATAATTGTCACGTTCAGACTTAAAAAAAAGTCATTCATATTATGATTAATCTATTTCTTACTTGTACGACAACTCACAATAAATTTATCCTCTTGTCCACAAAACCCACGAGGCCTTACGAACCGGTTATGATGGAGCACAATAAAAATATAATCCGTATTTTACATGGTATCGGACGATAAGATTGGCATCTACGAGTATTTTCATTAAAGTAGATATATTTGCTTTAAATACGTTCGCTGGAAAAAAATACCTAATCACGGATACGCGACCAGTGGTCGTGCGATTTTATAACTTTATTTTGGACGAACGTTATTAGGTTAATATTCTTTATACTTGTTCGTGACATTTTTATAAAGAGCTGCGGCCATAGGTACCTACCTACAAAACGAACAGCGATTCAGTTAAAGTTTCCAATATATCTAAGCATGACTTAGGTCTCGTTTCTTCATACGCGCTGTCATATACATAAATGTAACTAAATTTAAGCAGCTTCTTAATTAATTCGCAATAAGACGTCAAGGTAACCTTAATTTTTATCGGAGTTGTGATTTCAACGTGGATGCGTTTTCTAGTTGGCATTTAATTTATTCACTTGACGCATTCCGGCTCCTAGAAATTTGTATTAAATAGATCACTTACCATCAATGTGAGCTACATGCTTGTTTGCCCCCTTTGCCGACCCGGTTAGTCCAGCGGTGCGAAACCACCGTTTGATTTGAAGGATTGCGGGTTCGATCCCCGCACCGGAACAAATATTTGAATGGCCTACAGATATTTGTTTCGGGTCTGGATGTTTGTGTATGTGTTGTATGTGTACAACGGCATCCACGACACAGGGTTATATATTACCTAATGTGGAGCTGTGAGTGTAAGCGTTATTTTATTTTTTATTTTCTTTACATAATAAAGACGAATAACATTAATTACAAATTATCTCAATCTTCACAATACACCGTGTTTATTCAACAGAGTGACTGTTCATTTATAGACACGGCACTATACGAACAGTATGTCTTGTCTTACCTTTTTAATGCGAAATTTCAGTAATTATGCTGTCAAATTAAAACTGTAGCAATTACTCAGATATAATTTATTGAGACCGTCCAAAATAAGACAAATAGGGGAGGGACCATTAAAAATTGTGAGTGACACGAATGCCTCTACGATGCCGGAAGTTGAGCAACAGAAAATGGGTGGATTTTTATATGACAACAAAATTGAGTATATTATTGACATCTGAAGACTATTTTTGTCGGCAAATAAATATTTCAAAGGAGATATAGCTGGTTTTGGAAATCAAGAAGATAGATGGGTCTTCAATTTCCTTAAAAGGTTTCCCCCCTTTACAAACATAATTGAGACACATTTTAGATATAGTAAAATATGTTGTAGGTCCGTTGCATTGTCATTGGCGTCAGATAGAAGAATTCATAAGTCGCTTGAATGCAAAAATACGTACTTAAATGGATAAGAGTACGAATATAAACAATTAATGATTCTATTTTAACTTTGATATCCCTCATATTTTTGTGAAAACTTACAATCGCTCACTTTTATAGTATTAGTGAGATACGTGACGGCATAGGACGTGTCATATTTGCAATATCTTGTTACATTATATTAGCTTTACGAACTGATAGTGTCAGTCGATGGATATCGCCAATATTACCCTAATCGCTACATTCCAACAACATTATACGTATTCTGTGTAAAAATGATATCTGACGTGCGATATAAAAATAGAAAGCTGTTTCTATTGTTTCTACGTAAGATACGAGGCGTTATCAGTGACAAGTGTGACAATGGTTTGGCTGATAAAGATCCAAACATTCAACTGAACTATCTTACAGAATGTACTTTTTACGGGGAGGAAACTCTTCGTTTATCCAAAAATCAATTAGAAATAGCTTTTATTATACCCAAATGAAAATTATGAAGTATTTATCTATACTTCTAATAAAACTGTAGACGTGTGAATTCTGTACATTAAAAATATTGAAAAAATAAATACCAGGGAATGTTACTAGATCGATACCGAACCCAAATATGTGATTAGAAAATTTTTTGTCTGTCTGTCTGTCTGTCTGTTTGTTCAAGCATCACATTAAAACCACCGGTCCGATTACAATGAAATTTGGTATGATTATATTTTAACCTTTGGCGCACAACACTGGGTACTTTTTATCCCGTTAAAATGTCTGTTTGTCTGTGTGTTTGTGTACGCTAATTTCAGAAACGGCTTATTCGATCTGTTGTTTTCACGAATATATTGTGGTAAGTTTCACTTCACATTTAGTGTTTGTTTCATGTGAATCGGTTTAGAAATAAAAAAGTTATGTCAATTTAAAAATCGTCGAATATTTTTAAGCTATTTTGTATCATAGTTCTATCTTTTAGGGGGTTTCGTACCTAAAAGGTAAAAACGGACCCTACGGATTACTAATCCACCGCTGTCTGTCTGTCTGTCTGTCCGCCCGTCCGTCCGTCTGTCTGTCACCAGGCTGTATCTCATAAATAGTGATAGCTAGAAAGCTAAAACTTTCACAAATTATGTATTTCTGTGTGTGCTTTATAGACAAAATTAATTACTAAAAATAAGAAAATGAAAATGTTAAGGGGGCATACAATAAAGGTGTTTTTTTTTTCGTATATTTTTTGCTCAATAATAAGTGCAGCAAGTAGACGCTTAAAATTTTCACACAATTTTTAGGTCTTATGTTGTGTATTACCACCTTCCATAATAAATCTTTACAGCTATACTCTATACAAATAAATAGAATTGGAGTGTCTGATTGTAATATTAAAATAACCGCTTTTTACTAAATGCATACTTATGTGTGTAACACGGTATAAATACCAAAACAACATTTTTTTCCATTTTTGTCTGTCTGTCTGTTTGGCCCTTTTTCCATTCTTTTCTAAACACCAGTTTAATAAACGCTTACAAATAATATCATACAATATACCAGACACCTGTCACTAATCTGGTTTTACCCGTTCTTGAGTCAAAAGTACCTATAATATTAGTAGTAACACACGACCGGATTCGGTCCGGCTGACCGAATTCGAAGACCAAATACGCTGACCAAACCCGCGCGAGCGGACCGCATCGGACTTGATTAATAATTATTATTTATTTATTTATTTAAGCTTTAATGCACAATGTAAGCACATAAGGCGGACTTAATGCCGTAAGGCATTCTCTATCAGTCGACCTTAGGGTAGTGAGACAAGATGATGAGAGTGCAAATAAAAAACCTTGGAGAGAAAGTATTTAAAATAGAAAGATAACTACCTTAAATTAGATGTAATAATTATATTTATATAATATAATAATTATGTCCGCCGGTCTCCTCTATACGACCAATTTGGGTTGCAAATCTGGACGTATGTTACTACTATACTTTTATTGACACAGAAAATGTATAACAACGATTTACCGAATTATTTTATGGCATATGAAATATATTTATGGGCAGTTTTCCCAGTGCCACCCTCGAAATTTGGTGCTGTGGAACATCGTGTGTGTTTGCGTGATTGAATGCACGCATTTATCTTTTTTATATCGTGGGAGTGGCAAACAAGTCCACATTCATGGAAACTGAATGAAAATAAATAGAGATATCAATGGAAACGCGTTACCATTAGGTCTAACCCTTATGTCGGAAATTACAGAGTCGTACATTACCATACCACGTCACCACGCGATACTTTACCATTTAGCGGAAAGTGTATAAGGTAATGCGTCCTACACTTCCAAGAGCTCCGAGACTGCAGATCTGCCACTAGTTGTCTCTGCCAATGCGGTGGCAGAGACAACTCGGATAGTCCAGCGGTGTGAGATGACCGTTTGATTCGAAGGGTCGTGGGTTCGATCCCCGCACCGGGACAAATATTTGTATGGCCTACAGATATTTGTTTCGGGTCTGGGTGTTTGTGTATGTGTTGTATGTGTACAACGGCACCCACGACACAGGTTTATACCTACTGTGGGGCTGTGAGTGTAAGCGTATTTTATTTATTCCGAGACTGAAGATCTACATTCATCAAATTCATTCGTGAACTTACGTCACATTGTGCCATCCCTATTTCTCTCCACAACAGTGCTCGATAACCTTTCGCCACATAACGCCGGCGAATCGTGTTTTGTAGTCATATCACGCATTAATTCTTGATTACGCGAACCGGTTACATCCAGTTATACCGGCCGCCATGTTTAATTTGATATGATTAAAAGAATATCAATCAAGTGCTAAGGGATTTTATTATGACGTTACATAATAAATGTCACTTGCAATAATAATTTAATATATCAATGACATTTTCAGATAAAATTATAGGTTTTTTTTCTTGAAATCAGTACTCTTACTTACTACCTACTACTTTAAACATATTCGGTGTGTTTATTAAAGGTATTGTCCGATAAGTTAGATCTATTGTTGTCCGTTATAACTCGCACAAAACCAAGTTTTGTATTTCTAACGACTATGGCAAGCTCTTTACAAAAGAAAGAAGAAACAAAGTGCCTACTACGCAATTGTCTCCACATGCTCATAACATATTATTTCTAATTGTTTCCATGGACTTATTTTTAGAAAATTTGACATGATCCTTTGATTCATTTGAACAATAATTCCAAATGATAGCGCATCCAAAACAATTAGTTTTTTATAGTTCACATACTGATAAACACGTAAACGTAATAGTGTTTATTATATAGCTTTTTTTAAATGACAATCAGCAGATATTCTCGTTTACACAATACTATAACTGGTTTCAAATTATTCACAGATTTGTAGCAACCAAGTCTAACTATATAATAGTTTATAAGAAGTCGTGTTAAATGTCCGAATTGGTACCCACGCAAATAACATGCTATAATATTAATAAATTAACGCTGACGACGTGCACGAAATATGAATCGTGTATGCTTTCACGTACATAAATCACGCAACACTCAAACAACTGTCTGTCGATATTATTTGTTCGTTGTGAGATAATCCAAAAGGTCCACGACCGCTGCTAACTGATATATTTGTTAAGAACTGTAATATGTCAGTTAATATTAGGTTGGGGAAAAAGTTTCTTCGCATTTTTTAAGATAATTCATTTAATTAATTAACTGAAGTATGTATGTACCATTTTGTTCGATAACCTTTTGCCATCTTGTAGGTAGGGATATGATCCCATTGCTATAAAAAAAATCGGACTTCTCATCAAAATACCGCGACAAGTGGATTTGGCAGTCCTCTCGTGATGTTAACCTCACATTGCATAAAGAATTCTGAAGAGACCGAAACAGGTGGAAATCTGAAGGTGCAAGGTCAGGACTATACGGCGGATGCATTAACACCTCCCAGCCAAACTCTCTTAATTTTTGCTGAGTGGCTATAGATGTGTGAGGTCTAGCGTTATCATGATGAAACACCACACCACTTCTGTTGATCAATTCCGGCCGCTTTCTCTCAACTTCTTGCTTTAATCTCATCAGTTGTTCGCAGTAGAGTTCAGAATCGATAGTCCTGCCTGGTGGTAATAGCTCATAATTAATAATGCCCTTCCAATCCCACCACACACACAACATAACCTTATTGCGAGTTAACCCGGGTTTCGTTACAGTCTTTGAGGCCTGACCGGCCTTTGACCACGACCTTTTTCGCACGTGCTTGTCGTACGTGATCCACTTTTCATCACCAGTTATCAGCTTCTTCAAAAATGATTCGGTTTCATTACGTCGTAATAAAGAACCACAAATGAGTACACGGTTCATTAGGTTTCTTTCAGTGAGCTCGTGAGGTACCCAAATATCGAGCTTTTTTTTGTACCCAGGTTTTTATAAATGCGCCAAAACTGTTTTGTGATCAATTCTCAGTTCTTCAGCTACGTCGTAACTACTGATATGTCGATAAGGCTCCACTTTTTCAAAAATGGCATCCATTTTATCCGTAATAGGGCGACCAGAGCGAGGTGCATCTTTGACATCAAAATTTCCGGATTGAAAACGCTTAAACCAAATTTGTGCTACTCTCACAGACACTGCACTAGGTCCATAAACATCGCATATTTTTGTCGCTGCTTGCGTTGCATTTTTACCTTTTTTGTAGTAAAATTTTAAAATGTATCGAATTTCATAAATAATCTTCATTTTCATCATCATCGAATTTTATTAGATTCACTCATCTTGACAGTACGAAAAACAAATGAAAATCACACATTTGCCTAATTTGAATTTGGAATTATGTTCTTTAAAATTTTAACTTTCAATGATACCATGAACCAGCCAGATACAAATACTACAGCCAAAGAGATTTTATTACAAGTTCATACATACTATAATGCGAAAAGACTTTTTCCCCAACCTATTATGTAACTTACTCTTATGATTGCTCACCCGAGTATGTATCTTCACTTCCTTGCGGGGTAGGCAGAGTGTGGAGCGACAAACATCTTGATGCCTACGCACCTTCCGTGTCATTCACCGCTCTTTTCACACATGCACGTCGATTCCGAAGACTCTTTATCTCCGGGTCCGGTGTGTGATACAAAGACGCAAACGAAGCTTAAAGGTACATGTTAAGCAAGGGGATTGAGACGCTTGATTAATGTACTGGATAGTTAATCTATTTTCTAATGGTGGTAGAGTTCCAGTGTAGGGACTCGAGGGCGTACGCACCACCGCATTACCTAATCTATCTGCCGCCAAATGGTAGGGTTCAGCACTATGATTATTCCGATTAGACGTTATTGTATGGACCCGTAATAACTATCACAGAGACATAACAAATAAGGTCTCAGGGCGGCAACGCTCCTTATTTTGAACTTTGTGGCAAACAAGCATGCAGTTCACATTGATGTTAAGTGATGACTGCAGCCTATAGACACCCACACAAAGACCAAGGTCAAAATGCAAATGCGTTACCACTCCTGAGGCCTAAGGTGTTATGCCTCTGTGCCGGAAATTACAGGGCCGTACCACCTGACCGGAACACGATAGTGCTGAACACTACCATTTAGCGGCAAGTAAATCAGGTAATGCGGTGGTGCCTACGCCCGCGAGCTCCGTCACTGGAGCTCTACCACCAGTGAACTCTGATTTTTGTGTAGATGTCTATAGACTGCAGTCATTTTGGTCAGTCATGAACTACGTGCTTGTTTGCCACCTTCGCTACAAAAAAGAAATAAAAATCTAGTTGAACCTACACGACATTGCGTGCTGAATCTTTAAATATAAAAACTTTTCGTTCAATCATGTTACGTTCATCAAATCATGTTTTCTCAAAAGATTTGCCCCCTTATTCATAAACGTACATTAGATACGTTTTAGCTATAGAATGCTTTGTCAGTTGCATTATCAAATGTGCAGGATAGAAAAAGACAAAGGAGAGATTAGCAACACTTTAGCTAAAATATGTTTATGAAAAATGGGGGTAAGTGTATTCGTAAAATTGACGAACAAACAACCCCACAACCTCAGCACACATTCCCATCTTACATCGAACATTTCACTCACACAACCACGATCCGTGGCTATAAGAATTCAGAGCGCAAACTCGTGACCAAGTTCGCGTCGGCTAAGTAATTGCCTTTTACAGTTTTGTCACAACTTCCGACCTGACTCGTGCCATCGTCCAAGATAAAAAAAAAATACTGGAATGGCGTCGAATTTAAGTATAATTTCATCTTTAAACGAAGATCTATTCAGTTTTTATGTTTCCGTATGGTCTTACTTTATGAAAATTACGTCGATATAGATCTTAGTCTTAAGCGATCTATGAAGTAAATTATCTCGTCGAGTAAGGTCTAGGACGAACACTGCTTATGATCTACATGTTTATGGGCTACAGTGCCTATTCATTTACCATCAATGTTAATTGTATACTTGTTTGTCGCGTTCATGCTACGAACTAGCTTCTTTAAATAAAATTCTCTTTTTTTTACTAATTTGACGTAACTTACATAAACATTCAAATGTTATATAACAATAACAATTCATATCTGTTGCAGCATCGAACGAATTCAATATAATTATCAGCTATTCTATAACTTATACAGTCAGTTCCAGGCACACGACGACACTGCACACATTGAAGCATTAAAAATCCCCGTGAAATTCGTGACCAAGTTTGTGTCAGCTAAGTAATTGCTTTTTACAGTTTTGTCACTTCCGACCTGACTCATGCAATCTCCAACAAAAACTGCCAGTGTAATGGCGGTGAATTAGTTCGCCGCAACTAAGTATTAAATGGAAACTGCTATTTAAAGTGTTCTTTTTTGGTAAAGCTAAATCTCATAACGCTAAAATGCCATCTTTAGAAGTTTGATATTTTGTACTTAACTGTGCATTTTGTTAAGTTAATCTTCGTGGAATTCATCCAATGAGCAAAATTATATTTAAATTACTATGGTGACAACAATCATGCAGTTCACATTGATTTTAAGTGAATACAGCAGCCGAAATTTAGTCAAACATTTACACAAAAACTGAAAGCAAAATACAGATGCGTTGGCTTCCGTGAGGCCAAAGTTGTTTCGCCTCTGTGAAATAAAATTGTTTGGCAGAATCGTCACATTGAACATAGAGCAACACGGACTACCGGCCGCGGCGAACCGGAGGAGAAGCCATGGTCCTATGCCTGTCGCACAGATGTATAAATGTGTGCGTGAAATTGTTTATGTATTTTGTTAAACTCAAGCTGTGAGTTTCGTAGTAATAGACGATTTTTGTAGTGAGAGTATGTCACACGTATTAAAATTTCTCTCCGCAAAAAATTACAGACCTTTTCGTTTCTGTAATTAACGCTATGGCCACTCCCCTCCTGTCCACCGAGTTGCTCTTTGCTATTGAACAATATAAATATAACGTGTGCTTCCAATAACGCAAATCTTTAAATAATTGCCTCGTTACAAGAAATAAAATCATCCGAAAAGTCGCGGTGTAAGTTCAACCGAAATTAAAATTATATCTCGGAACAAATACAGAATGACAAAAAAATCGACTCGAATCAAATAACCTTTGGATCATACTAAAGTAGCTAATCATTCTTACATTATATTGTTCCAATCAACAAATGCGAAAAAAATTGTGAACATAACAAAAACTGAAAAGAACTATGTATTTAACTACATGTGTTTGTTGGTCGACCAATGATATGGTGAAAATAGTATTATTAATAGTACTTAATGTTAAGGCTTGCTATACAACGTGTTATGTATACAATTTATTTGAAACTACAAGCAACATATTTGTAGATATTTCGAGTAGGTCAAACATTAACCGATATAAAGGTTAAGGCCAAGAATAGTTATGAAATGCCAACAAACACGCTGAAACCTGTGAAACTTCCAAGTCGGGTTCAAAAAAGTAATTACCAACATTACATAATCGGCGCTAACCATTGAACGTGTCTGTCTTGGCCTCTACATTGAAGAGGTCGACCCCATTTGACATTAATCGATAAAGCCAGAGTTGCTTCCATGGTAAGATAAACAACGATGAGTTTAAACTATCGTTCGAACTGTCTATGTATTATGTGAACTTCGTACCTCTTCCAGCATATTGCATATATCAGATGAGTGACGCTTGAAATAATAAAACATTATATCAGGAGAGCAGAAATACAAAAATAATAATAACATTCTTTATTGTACACCAATAAATAAGTACAGAGAGATCAAATATTAGAGATACAGTACGCAAGAGGCGGTTTCATCGCAAAGCAGCTATCTCTACCAGTTAAACCACCAGACAACTGTGCAAGTAATATCATCCCTGAATAATAATAATATAGATAAAACAGACTACAAATTATCACTTGTTATGCCGGTAAATGACTCACACTGACGAAGTAACGGACAGAACTTGAGAAGTAATACAGAAAGGCACAAGAGATGTATTCAACATTCCATACTAGACTTAGGACAAAAAATAACAGTGTAAAAACCATAAACGATCAAAGAGCAAACAAAAACTCCACACACTAACACTGGCCGCAAACAAACGGGGCAATGGCCAAAGAAAAAAAAGAGGCATAATATATTTCACTCGCACGATCTCATCAACAAAGCCGTATAAATCTCTAGACGTTCACAAACGAGTGGCGTTTAAAACCTAGTACATCCTGCCGCTGACACACCACTCCGCAAAAACAACGTGCCTCCACATCACAATACTACAATAGGTGGCTGAGCCGAGCCGTTTCCCCCTCTCGGTCCCACCTCCCACTTACGTGAGTCAGCAGCTAGCATTATATCAAATTCGACGGTCGCAACTTTAGTGGCATGTTTTTCGTTGTAACGTACTTTTTTCTGTCAATAAAACATTCGGTAATGGCACTATGGGCAATGATAAAGGTGAGCGAACATCGAGAATAAATTATAGAGGCGAAGCGAGCAGTGTTTCCTTTTTCTTTTCTACTCTTTTTTATAAACGTACACGGCTCGAAGTTACGCCGACCTATTCCGAAGTTTGCTAGCTAGGTTAAAGTTAAGTTTGCACTTTTCCGAAGGAGTCGGTTTTCAGAATACTATGTCTGTGAGAGATATTCTTGAATAACTTTCGGGGGACTAGGATTGCGATGCGAAACAGTTTCATAGGAGCACAGCTTATTTTGATTATATATTTGGTCATAACCAATTTAATTATGCATTTGTTCTCTATGTATGTTTTATATGTATTGCTATTTGGAACGTTATTTGCCTTCGAATACAAAGATGGAATGACAAAATCTCAGCTTCGGATAAGATTTTTTTTTTCTCACAAAAGGACATAATATTAAGTAACTTTTTCTTGGAAAAATACTATCTTAGTAACAAAAAAAAATACTGAAAACAATAGCATTTCGAGCACATATACATTTAAATCGGGTCTCAAAACAATAAGACCGTAACGACGCAGCCTTTCAGCGCTAAACAAAGCGCAAAGGTGACTAACACCTAGAAAACGAACGTCAGCGCGTTTCCGATAAGTAAAATCCAATTAGGCATCCCATCTCGACTGCTTTCATTAACCGAATAAACGGAAACCGTAAAAAAATCCGAACCGGGAAAACTGGCTCCGCGCAAAACGGCTTACACAAGACGCCATTAAATACATAATGATCTCCGCGCGGCATAAAACTGGCTATTTAATTACCGGGTGTACGATAAAACACCTAAACGTGCACCGGAATGGATTCCAGCCGAGATCGAAGCGTCCTGTGGCTGTACTTAAAATACCAAGTGGCGACAGAAAGACCTAAATGGCAGCTACGTCCAGTTGCGACTCTGATGATGAATATGAATGGTCCAGTGATGTTAATAGGCGCGTCCACACAGAGCGAGCAGCCTCGCGAGGCATTTGCCGCGCCCGATACTATATGGCTCTGACGCTCCGTCGCGCGCGCTAACCGAGGGCACGTCCACATAGAGCGAGCTGCCTCGCGCGGCTGCTCGCTTGCAAATAAAATAGACGAACGAGCATTTACCGTAAACGAGCGTGGTATCCTCAAACTTAGTATAATAACCTTAATTCAAATAACTTAGCAACAACTTTGGTTCTGATGAATCTACAAAAGTATTCTTTTTGTTAAAAGTTCAGTTTTTGCTAGTTTTGTTTCCATCCAACAATCGCACAAAAAAAAACAAAACTGAAAGAAACTCTACAAAAAAGAACAATAAAAACGGTTAACACGCAGAAGAGAAAGTCAGCTATTGATAAAGATAAGTAAAGCGACGATGTGATAAATGCCATTTATGAGTAACAGTATTATACCTATGTTAGAAATTAAAGAAACGGAAAGAAAAATTTGACTTCGGGCAGGAATCGAATATGCGACCTCAGGATAACCAGTCCAGCCAGATAAGCAGTCCTGAGGTCGCAGGCTCGATTCCTGCCCGAAGTCAAATTTTTCTTTCCGTTTTTCTTTAATTACTAAAGTTTACTCGCATGTGTTATTGGGAAAAATAAATAGCACAAGTACCAATTATATGTTATTAAATTATTCGAAAAACCATCGCCGAGAAGTTTTAAATATGTATTGACTTTTAGACGATCGTTTTAAAAAGTATCGTACAGTAGTAAATCAGACGTTAAATTATGGATGAAGGTGAGTCATCCAGTTCAACGAAATCCGGTTAATTAATCTCGACAGAAATTAAGAGAAATATTCAATAGATATACGAATGAATATTTTTCCTCTTTATCAAAAGAGGAAACTTGTAACGGAAAGTTATAAGGACAGTGTTATAACAAGTTTGTTTACGGTAGGTATTTAAATTATCATTCTACTAACATAACCATTTATACAAAAGTGAACCAGTTTTGTGTGAAGATTCTTTATCATGTTTAACTAAACGATTTTCGATTTTAACTGTGTACACTATGACGTGTATAAGACAGTGCTTTTGTATAATAATAATATTGAATTACTGAATGTCTCAGTGAATTTCGAAGCGGTATACAAATGGTTATTAATGGTTCCCTTCTCCGTTAGGGACTTGGCGTGAAGATACATACATACATACATACATATAAAAAATGGTTTACGACCTATTCTGAAATCTACCGAATGTACACAAATTTCAAACTAACCGTAAAAGGTAAAACCGGTAAAGTAGTTTCCGAGGTTTGATTAACACACATAAATACTACAAAATATGAAAATTTCCGTGATAATGAGGCGGTTTAACTCACTCCTCCCCTCATATGAATCGTTGTATCGCCGACATACCTGCAACAAAGAGCCAACTTTAAAATAAACAGTCAAAAATTTTCATTAACACCTTTAAAATAAACCGATAAGGCAATTTAACCCAGACAGCCAGAGTTCATCGACACCCAGCGAGAAATTTATTCGGAACGAAAATCGATTGAGCCAAAAAAAAGGCGGCCGGGCCCGGCTAAGTGCGTGTTGGGTCACGTGCATTGGGTTCCGTTGTTTTTTCCCAGTAGGTACATTATATAACTTGGTCGACAGTAAACTTGTAAAGTGTACTTAACGAATACAGAAATGTTCTTTTTAACATCGTTGTACACGTGTACAGTATCTAACAAGAAATAATGGACATCGACCTCAGGAAGGAGATTTTCGGCTTATTTCGGGTCTGTAGAGCGTTATCTTTTTCGCACTTTACCAATATGACGTTAATCCACCATTTTGATGAAGGTTGGACCAATACCGGACCATCAATGGACAGTGTGCAGCAGAGTCGAAGTTCTACGAAGTCGAAAGTAGCCGATTGTCACTGCGCTGTACTTACGATGTACATGTGTACAAAGTAGTGGATTTTTTTTTTCACTAATCTAATTACGATAAATTTACAGGTATTGATGTAAGTGGGAAGTGTTTGTTCCCTACACTTTATTCTAAGAGAAAATGACGCTTTAAAAATTGTATTACTCGTATATAATATAAAGCTAATTTACCACGCAATACGTTTATTCTCAGATAACAACTTACTCGTATCAATTCTCTAAACTGCCAACAGACAGACGGACGGACAGTCAGACATGGCAAACTTCTTCCCCATTATAGGGTCCTTTGAAAATTACGGAACCCTTTAAAAACGACCGTTCGGAATCAATGCATCGATTAAAACATAATTCGATTCGCGATCGTGAGAAGGCACGTAACGCCAATATATTTTTACACTCGATAAACACATCATGCTATGTTATAAGAAATTGCTCACACGCGAGTTACTTGGCGTTATCGATGTTCCAAGATGTATAAGCGTTAAATCAGAGGTTTGGCGAGACATTTTAATATAAAGGCAATGTTATCCTTAAATTGATGAGTTAATTTGTATGTTAATGTCAGACAATCGAGCAGAATTTTAGTATCAGATGATTTAGTAGATAATCATATTAACATTAATTCCATGTGTTTTACCTTTTTTATACTCTCGTGATTATCAAAAACAATTAGATTTTTATTCTAGAAATTATGAATAGAAGATTAAAGGTCCTGATCGCCCAAGCGCGATTCGGACTCACATAAAGCAATTTTTATGTAATCATTAACATTACATAAAAATCCCTTACTTGTTATCTACACTGGAACTGGACGCATGTCTATATATGATAGATAATTTTAAAAAATTAAGAGGGGCAATAATTAGGCATTTAGTTGCCAATTTTTTTTTTGACAGAGTGTGTCTGTCTATGTTTGTACGCGCATTTCAGTAAAACCACTCGGTGAAATTAGAAACGGTCAGTAACATTAAAAAATACGCTTACATTCACACTTGAAACAAATAGTTGGAAACCATACAACTATTTGTCTCGGGGTGGGGATCGAACCCGTGAGCCTTGGTTAAAAGGGTTGTCTCACAGCTCTGGAACAACTAGCTGGTCAAAAGTTGCTGCTTAAGTTCTGTAAAAACTGGTGCAATTTTCGTATTAGATAAACAATACATTGTTATCCGTGCGAAACTGGGGCAAGTCGGGAGTCATCAATAATATTTCACATTTTGGGCACATAACTCAAACACCATTCTACATACAAATAACTACATTTGAGTAATACTAAGTTAAGATTTAATACTAATACACGAAGCCCAGCCTTACAACTCGTAGATCACTGAAACTAAACTTGACTAACAATAACAGATTGTATGTTACTTAGTTGTTAAGTAACGGAGGATACCACAAAAGCGCTCCGTTGTACAATTGAGTAATAAATTGTGTATCAGAGACGGTTCATAAACAACACTTTTTACTGATGGTAGAGCTCCAGTGACGAAGCTCGCGGTCTTCCGGTCAGGTGGTAATGTACGGCCCTGTAATTTCCGGCACAGAGACATAACCCCTCTAGTGCTCAGGAGTGGTAACGCTTCTGCAATTTGACCTTGGTGTTAGTGTGGGTGTCTATAGGCTGCAGTCATCACTTTTAACATCAATTTGAACTGCATGATTGTTTGCCACTTTCATTACACTAAAAAAAACAATAGAGGCAGGTCAATCTTAGCTTTCATCATTCGCTATGCATCGTCTTTTCATTGTTCAGCAGTGTATATTTCTGCAGGTCTCTCCACCAATATATCTTTTATACCTCATCTTTAAGGTATCCTCCTTACCTCACCTCTACGTATATAATAACTATTTTTTTACTCTAGTTAAGCGATAATTCGGGCCTCTTACGCAGAAAAAACATGATTAAGTGGATCGTAACGTATCGCGATATTTTTAGACCACCTTCAAATACAAATGCAATCACGAAGCACGCGAAATGTGGCAAATTTGATTACGATTTATTTTTATTGTTGCATAATGCGATAATCGCGTAAAATAATGTTAATAATTAGTTATGTTAATAATTTTATTATGGTATAGATTTATAATGGGTCGTAGAGTATTCTTAATCATAGATTCATTCTTCAGATACATCATAATTATCTTGGAATGAATCGGCTCATACAATTGTGATCCAACTACACTTCAAGAAAGTGCGTTGATCTTATATCGTCCGAACAAAACAATAGGTAACTGCTGCCCTATGAAGCAGTATTCCGCTGTGTATTTCTGCTGCTGCGGGCACTCTAAAAACACCTTAACATCGCTTCTCTTCAAAATAGATCATCAATAAATAAGAATTATTGAAGATACAAATGCTAACGCCAAATAATTGCTTACTAGCAATCGGCTATCCATTGTGTAATGGACACTGAAGCGCGCATGGCCCAGCGGCTGGTGTAGATCGTAAGCGATCTACTCGGTTCGGCGCGGTCGGGTTTGTGTCGGGTGACCGCTAGTGGCAAATTAAAAAGCGCGTTTCCGTGCTTCGGGGGGCACGTTAAGCCGTTGGTCCCGGTTGCTATCAATAGATAGCAGTCGTTAAACCTTGTAGGAGGCCTTATAGGCGGTTTGAAAATATTCGACAGCGGGTTGGCCACTAACCCGTATCTCCACCAACCCGAATTGGAGCAGCGTGGTGGTAAGCTCAAGGCCTCCCTCTAAAAAGGGGGAGAGACTCGTGCCCAGCAAAGTTAATGGGTTGCCATTATTATTATATAATGGACACTGTATGAGGTAAGAGCGAAGATATAATATAAAAATCGAATGCATATTATTATGGTTGCAGAGGTCCAGGAAGATCCAACTAATCTACTTTGAAAATATGTAGGTCCAATAGAGAAAAAAAAAACGGGAAACGTGAAGTGTTCGAAATCGGCGTGCATGTATGAAGATGAATGTGATGGAGGGACGAGAGTTGTGTAAGGACCGGGATATATGGCGCTCCACGCTCTCTACCTACCTCGTTAAGGACTTGGCGTGAAGATACATAACAATAGATGCAAAGATGTACAGTATGACACTAGTGTCAAATTAAGTCTGTATTTCTCAAATAAAACTTTTAAGACTCAAGATAATAAAGTCTAGTCAGGCTTTCCGATGAAATGGCTGGATACTAGCGTGTCCTATAAAAAGATAAGGAGGCGAGGCAGTAAAACCGGGGCGTGTAGCTCGCACGCCAAAGGACGCGGTCGTCAATGTCGTCATAAAGTTGATCGGTCATGGTCTGTTTTTGTATGTAGCTTATAGAGGGTAAGATGACACGAGCCGCGTAGTGGACAAAATCCCTACTAATCCCTCCAAATATTACAAAAGCGAAAGTAACTCTGTCTGTCTGTTACTTTTTCACGTCCAAACGACTGAACCGATTATAATGAAATTTGGTACAGAGATAGAGCTGACTTTGAGAAAGAACATAGGCTACTTAGTTATTTATAAAACGAAATTCACGCGGGCGTAGAAGCGGGCAACAGCTAGTTTATTTTAATTCTTCCTTCTCATATTCTGTAGGTAGGTATAGTTGACGTTCGTCAATAGAGTTGACTTCAGAAGCTTAGATTTCAAAATGGCAAATAAGCAGACAGCTTTAATTGATGGCAAGGGAATACTGCAGCCTATAGGCTCGAGATGTCTATAGAAATCGATACTAAAACCGGAGGCCAAAATGCACATGCGTTGTCAAGCTGGAGACCTACGTTGTTTTTTTTATTTTGACTCTGTTACAGAAATTATGAGGTTCTGTCAGCCTGTCAGTTCCTAATGCGGAAATTTTCAGTATGCTAAAGTTTGTACAACGTTGTGTTCCAGAATGATTTGCCATAACTCTAAAACGTGTTTAGAAATAAAATATTTCTTCATTCCAAACCTTTCTTCTATATTCTTTCGGTTTACGATATCTTTCTCATCCATTATCTTTTTGAATTAAACGAGTATTAATCCTGTTATGTTTGTTTACCGAGGTTTGTAGATGAAATAAGTCTACCGAATCATGATCAATGGTGAAATTTGTAAAAAGATAAGGAGGCGAGATAGTAAAACCGGAGCGTGTACCTCATACGATAAGACGCGGCTCTTCTTTTAGCATTAGAACGAAGGACAGATGAGAGAATCCGTATGGTGGGTAAAATGATGATATTTTCTTACCCGAATTTAAGCCAAGATAAGATCCATGCATTGAAACATAAATTATTAATTTAATGTATTTTAACGTTATTCGCTCTTGGTAATTATTGATTTTTATTTATTTTTAATGACTTTTCGAAAATGGTTATACAATCTTACTCGAAATAAAAAACAATTTTCTTTCTTCTGCAAATGCAAACGCACAACTCGCTCGTTACATTTTATGAAATGTTTAATATTTGTTAATTAAACTTTTGCCATTAACAAAACGCAACACTCTTTTAAAATAATTAAGTAAACAGATATTGTAGAAATAGATTTGTCAATGGTATAAATGGGCTTGTCAATGGTAAGAGGGGATCTAGAGCTGCTAGTGCTTCAGTTATTAACAATAGTTATTGAACAAGCATAAAAAACAATATAAACACAGACTGCATTACCAACAACTTACTCATAAGATAAAGTCGTTCTGTAACTGTTCACGCACTACTTCAGATGTTACTGTATATTAGCCAATCCTGAGCCATCGGAGTGCTGCGGGCCAATAGGAGCTGCTATCAGTCACAACGGCACGAAATTGACCAATGGCAGCCGTCTTTCAGTGTAATTTTTAAATGTTATAAAACCGATATTTTTTCTGTTTTTTGACGCATTACACGTTATTCACTTAAACCTGCTGCATCATTTTCTACCAAGACCAACTACAAAAAGTTTTATCTTCGTTTTGTGTCTCACAAATAGACAGTAACAATTAAAAATAAAAGGAAACTTTCGAATACTTTCTTATTTCAAAGAACACCCTCGGGCGATGTCACTCGCGGGTACTTTTTACACAGTTCGAAAAGCAGTACAAACTTTTAGCGTACTTACCTACGTCATAGTTTGTAAAATTAAAGAGTTCAGAATTTCTCTTTAATGTCTGTCTACAGTGGGGTCAGCGGGGGGAAAAACTAACTTTTTACATTAGAATTGGTCGTGCGACAATAAGCGAATGTTTACACTTGTGTATTTAAATCCATTATAGAATTGTTTTACTTAGCATTAAGACTAAGTTTACTGTCAGATGGGTTTTCTATTTGAAACATCTATTCCAAGTAATAATAGCAAAAACATTTAATACGATTGACTTAAACCCATAGAGCAACACCGGAGGGGAGTAGCCATATGCAGGCTTTCCCCTCTCCCAAAGTACTAGCCCAAATGGGCCTATACCTGTCGCCTAGATGTTTAAATGTGTGCGTGAAATTGTTTCTGTATTTTGTTAAAGTCAAGGTGTGAGTTTCGTAGAAATAGACGATTTTTGTAGTGTGCGTGTGTGTCGCACGCATTTCCCCCCGCAAAATTGCATCGGTAATAAACGCTATGGCTACTCCCCTCCAATCCGCCGCGGCCGGAGGCCCGTGTTGCTCTATGCTTAAACCATACTATTAAAAGATAATGAATTGGACAAATCTGAAAGAATTTATGTATATAATAGTCTGTTGACATGTAAATGAAAATATACACGACATATCACTCCTTTTTTTTACAGAGTAGACGTGTAGAAAATTCATCAGGTTCAGTAGAGAATGCTAAAAGGGATATTATTATATCTAATTACCAAGGGCGGATACTAAAATTACAATTGATCTACTACATCCAAATACGTAAACAAGTCTATGCAATGAGTAAGAAGTCTTCAAAACAGCCAACAAGTTCTACATTATTTCTCCGTATATCCAATTAAGTTATGCCATATCTATTCCGACACATGACTTGTTCTACGATTCAAACGTACCTACATAAATATATAAAAAAGTTTTCCTTACTAATATGGAAATAAAAGAAAGGAAATCACAATGACGTGTATTTAACAGCGCGCGATAAATTTCACCGGCGAACGGAGAGAAAGGCCCCGACGCAGCCAGTCTAACTGGTTCTAGCCTACTCCTAAAGCCTAGCTTAGACTGCGGCATAATGGCCGCCGCTTGTCCGAGTGACGTCAAATAAGTGCTACTCACTTGTCTTGTTATTCTTGTTATATCGTACAGAAACGCTGGCAAAGAAAATGATAAATAATGTTATTTCCAGTTTTATGCGCATTTCAAAACTTCGTTGTCTTTGCAAAATGCTGAATAACATGAAGTTATGATGGACGAAGAAAATAAATTCTGAGAGCAATCACTTGACCGCGTTCTTCTTAATCATATTAGGGATATATTTTTGAAAAAAAAAAAAAACACGTAATCTAAACAGCGACCGGATCATCGGGTTGATTTAAAAAATCATTTTAGTTTAATACATAATAGGTTAGGGAAAAAGTCTTTTCGCATTATAGTATGTATGAACTTGTAATAAGATCTCTTTGGCTGTAGTATTTGTATCTGGCTGGTTTTGGTATCATTGAAAGTTAAAATTTTAAAGAACATAATTCCAAATTCAAATTAGGCAAATGTGTGATTTTCATTTGTTTTTCGTACTGTCACGATGAGTGAATCTAATGAAGAAATTCGATACATTTTAAAATTTTACTACAAAAAAGGTAAAAATGCAACGCAAGCCGCGAAAAAAAGTTGCGATGTTTATGGACCTAGTGCAGTGTCTGTGAGAGTAGCACAAATTTGGTTTAGGCGTTTTCAATCCGGAAATTTTGATGTCAAAGATGCACCTCGCTCTGGTCGCCCTATTACGGATAAAAGGGATGCCATTTTTGAAAAAGTAGAGCAAGATCGACATATCAGTAGTTACGACGTAGCTGAAGAACTGAGAATTGATCACAAAACAGTTTTGGCGCATTTGAAAAAAGCTGGGTACAAAAAAAAGCTCGATATTTGGGTAACTCACGAGCTCACTGAAAGAAACCTAATGAACCGTGTACTCATTTGTGATTCTTTATTACGACGTAATGAAACCGAATCATTTTTGAAGAAAGTGATAACTGGTGATGAAAAGTGGATCACGTACGACAAGAACGTGCGAAAAAGGTCGTGGTCAAAGGCCGGTCAGGCTTCACAGACTGTGGCGAAACCCGGGTTAACTCGCAATAAGGTGATTGATGTTGTGTGTGTGGTGGGATTGGAAGGGCATTATTCATTATGAGCTATTACCACCAGGCAGTACTATCGATTCTGAACTCTACTGCGAACAACTGATGAGAATAAAGCAAGAAGTTGAGAGAAAGCGGCCGGAATTGATCAACAGAAGGGGTGTGGTGTTTCATCATGATAACGCTAGACCTCACACATCTATAGCCACTCAGCAAAAATTAAGAGTTTGGCTGGGAGGTGTTAATGCATCCGCCGTATAGTCCTGACCTTGCACCTTCAGATTTCCACCTGTTTCGGTCTCTTCAGAATTCTTTATGCACCGTTAGGTTAACATCACGAGAGGACTGCCAAATCCACTTGTCGCGGTATTTTGATGAGAAGTCCCAAAATTTTTATAGCATTGGGATCATGTCCCTACCTACAAGATGGCAAAAGGTTATCGAACAAAATGGTACATACATACTTTAGTTAAATTTAAAGTTTTGAATTATCTTAAAAAATGCGGAGAAACTTTTCCCCAACCTAATACATACCCCTACGCGAAATGAAATGCGTAAATTTTTTTTTCAAGAGTGTTTCGCGATTACCTGTACACCTCATCTATTTATGAAATAAAAGTTTGAAATACCAGAAAAAATAAACATTATGGAATAGATATATTTTACAATATCACATTTATCGATAACCTACCTATATTTTTAGTTTTTATTTTTAATACCTCCAGATACAATTTTGACGTGCCAATCTGTAATTGGCACGTCAAAATTTTATCTGGAGATTTTCATCTGGATTGTATTTCCAAGAAGGTGAGACTCGTGCCCATCAGTGGGACGTATCAAGGGTTGCCATTATTAAGGGAAATCGCAAGACTATCCCATATTCTCTTCATATACCTAAGGAAATCCATGTGTTACACATAAACACGTGTAGATATCCATGGAACTTGTTAAAATCTTGTCTCATTACAGTGACAAAGCGTCGCTGAACAATAGCTAATGTAATTTAGGGCTGTCCTTTGTCCTGAAGAGGGACGTACTAAGACGGAATCCATTCTGTTTGATAGTCAAGCACTCACCGATTCATAGCTAGTTACGTTTGAATATAGTGTGTAGTGAATGACAAGAATGTACGAACTACCCTCCATCCCTAGTCTGGGCCTCCATTGTGTATGTGATTCGAAGGGTGACTGTGTTTTTAGGGTGAACGAACAATAGTTTGTTTAGGGGTCTGTGTTTTTGGAATATCGTTGACGTTGACCTAGTGAGAAGCTATTTGGTACACTTAGATTACTTTTATTGTGGTAGCTCTTTTAGAATACCTTGACTACCATATACTTACGTATTACTATGTATTTTTAATTCTTAAATGGTTCTTATAAGCCCCTCAGAGCCACGTGGTTTTGACAAACTGTATAGCGCTGTTTGGAATATTTTCGGACAAGCAATCTCTCTCGTTCTAAGTTTTGACCAGACGTTGCGAATTATTCTCAAGTATTAAACTTAAGAATCTTATTTGCTGTGAAATCTTGTTTTTTTTTAAACTTTGAAAGTCTACAAATTCACAACGTAAATTGTTAATAAAAGAACAATAAAAGGCAAAGTTATCAAGCCCAAGAAGAAATTGTTCCAATATTCAAAGCATTGTTGGAGAGAGCACAAAAACCGAAACTAAACAGAACGAAATAACTTGAAACAATTCAACGTTAAAACGGAGCGGGCAACGCGACCAAATCAATATGACATCATTTCAACAATAATATACAGTGCCGTTTGGTAATTACAATTTTAATGGGTCGGTCAGTGAGTGTTTCCCCCAGCCACCCTATTTCTCCCCGGTTTGTAGGGAGTTTCGCCCACAGTACAATAGCTTTACGTAACTCGAAATTATATAGCCTTTGATAATGCTATTGGATCGTGGTGCTGCGAACGTGGACGATCGAGTGGAAACCTGTGTTCAGATAAATATGCCGTATAAATTCGAATGTCGCCGTCGGGTACACCTATCAGATTTAAGCGTTAATGTTTTACGCAGTCATTTTACCAGAACATTTTGTTCGCTCTTGTTAAGTTTGATTGTATATCAAAATATTCCGTAATGAGCTTCTAGATCTTATAAAGGATTTTCTTCTAGTCGAACTCCAACGTAATTTTAATCATCTATTTTCTTCTCTTCTCTTTACTTTCAAACGAATATACAACCCTTTGCGTCGCTTGCTTAGAACAGAATGTCCAGCGATGAGGGTTCATGCTCTTAAATAGACTCCTTCCACTATAAGCTCGTATTATTAATCAACTCATAAGCTCATTAGTAAATGATGTATCATAATCAAGTGTTTTAACAATAGCTGCCCCAGTAAAAAGGGGTGGGGTTAGACCCTTTTTTATTGGGGTATGATCTTACAGTGAGCATATCGACTGCAGCAAGTAACATAGTCGGAACTACATTTTGGCCAATTCTATTCCATTGCATTAGATATGGACATTCTAGGACTACATTTTGGCCTACATTCTAAGACCTCCAATGCAACAAAACAAAATTGGCCAAAATGCAGTTCCGACTATGTTAATTGCTGTAGTTGATATGATTTTAAATACCTATTACCTATATACTTTGAAGTGAATGATGGTCATAATATTAGCCTTATTTTGATTGATTAGCTATTTGTTCAAGTATTATTATTTAAAATATGACAATTTACTGGTGGTAGTTCCAGTGTATGGACTCGAAGGCGTAGGCGCCACCACAATATGTAACCCCTGTCGCATTTTAAACACAATAGTTTAAACAACTCACATGTGTGATTCATGGAACAGGGAACCTGTTAATCTATCTGCCGCTTAATGGTAGTGTTCAGGACTATCGTGTTCCGGTTAGATGGTAATGTATAGCCCCGTAAGTACATATAACTAAAAACTCAGGCAGGAAAAATAATCATCAGTTTTACAAAACAAATTATCAGTGTGAAATTTATATAAGATCAGACTTGAGTGTCTTCAGTGTCACTAAATGAATAAATAACATACTAAAATGTCATTGCTACAGCATCTTAAAATAGAATTCTTTAAATTGCATTTAGTATGGAAATTTTAAAAGGTAGTTAAAAGCAGGTTTCCCTAAGCGAAATCCGGTATCTACTTAATAAAATTCCAACAAACGACCATGACAATGAACAGCCAAGACCGAGCCTGATATTTACAAATATGACCTAAATTACTTATATCAAGATGTCATAATAGTATAATATAAGTTAAATAATGGCCACTACTACCATTTTGCGGATTGATTAGGTAATGTGATACTAAGGCCCCGAACTCCGACACTAGAAGTCTACAGTCACAAAAAAAAACATATTTTCTCTAATGGGCGTCCATAAAATAAACACGCTAAAAAAAGCCTTTTCCAACCTCCTCCCCCTCTTACTGTCACGCTGTCACACTATCTATAATCCCCTTCCCCCTGTAAAAGATAACGTCACAAAAACTACGACTCCCGCCTCCTGAATATGACAATTTTATTTTAATCAACAATAACGTAACTACAAAACGTCACGTTGCCGTGGACCCCGTCACATTCTGTCACGCTCAGCTAAACCTTTTTTTTTTTATAGACAAAACGCTTTACTACCATTTCACCTGATGGAAAGTGAAGATGACCCCTGCCCTCTTGTACGCGAACGTGTTTTACGGACGGCCCCTTACTAACAACGACACTAGTATTCCTGTTTACCATTATCGTAACACAAAAAACTTGAATGTACCAATACATTTACCGATGGGATTAAGGGACTAACAACTCCGGTCATTAGATAAACCACAAATAGTTTCCTGTTTCTATCTCTCGAACTTTTTTATACAGAAAATAGAATATCTGACGTATACGACGCCCATACATGTTTACAAATTGGCCTTCTAAGTAACACTTATGGCAAGGTGCAGTTACCTCTACGCTATAAATACAATTTTTTCGTACGGTTCGTCGCTCGTAATAGGTACAAACATAAAGCAAAAAAAAAACCCGCGTACACGTAATATGAAGGGGAAAACCCACTGCGTGACAGATTAGACCAATTTGCAATCTGAGACGACGGACTTTAAATGTAAATACGTCCGCGTTAAAGGGTTAAGACTTGTGTGATTATGTGGGAGCGTTAGTGGAATAATTACACATAAATGTTCGAAATATGAATTTTCTTCGCGGTTGCAGGCGAAAAGTGGATGTAATTATTAGGTGGCGAAACCAGTCCGTTCGCAATCAACGAATTAAAATCAAGTGATTGCCTCAAGGCGTCTGCTATCAACGAGAATCGCGTTCATAACAAGATTTTGATTATCTCTAAATTATTCCAAGAGAAATGTTGCAAATTCCAATGCACTAAAGACATGGTAATCGAAACGAGATTAACAGACAAATTACATACTGCAAGTAAAAAAATAGGAATACCATGGGCAGCATTCTAAGTATATTCTAAAATATATGTCTATTATTTGGTTACAAAATAACCATCATCCGATTGCGGTAAAATATATCTAAGCTATTCCAAATCATCATAAGTTCCTAGTCAATTTGAATTTGTTAAATAACACAAGAATCAAATTATGGCGCGAGTTTAAATATAATAAGGCAATAAAATGTGATCTTAAAAACAAAATGAGTAATATACAATGTACGTAACCATTCATCATTCAATTAACACAATCGATAAATTTACTTATTTATTTAATTAAAACTGAAACAATCAACACCAGTAGCGTTTGAGAGAAAACGTTCAAGTCAGTACTGAGACGGCTAGATTAGCGGCAAAAGACACCGGACTTTGAGGTCGAGTACGATACTACTTTTGTACCAAATAACGCTTAGTATATGACGAATTAATTTGGAATAAGTTGTTTACTTTTCCTTCAGAGAGCATTGCTTGCCATTGCGAGTAAATTCGTAATGTCAGCCCTCTAATAAAGGTAGATTGTAAGTATGTATCTCCACGCCAAGTCTCTTACAGGGTAGGAGATGGAAGTGGCGAACAAGCATGCAGTTCACATTGATGTTAAGTGATGACTGCAGCCTATAGACACCCACACAAAGACCGAGGTCAAAATGCAGATGCGTTACCACTCCTGAGGCCTAAGGTGTTATGCCTCTGTGCCGGAAATTACAGAGTCGTACATTACCACCTTACCGGAACACGATAGTGCTGAACACTACCATTTAGCGGCAAGTATATTGGGTAATGCGGTGGTGCCTACGCCCGCGACATCCGTCACTGGTGCTCTAGCACCAGTAAATAAATTAAAACCAGTAAAAATCTCGATCCTTACACATCTTCCGCGCGCCTTCTATATTCATAACTCTCTACATACATGCACGCCGATTCTAACTGCATCCCACCTATTTGGTCAGGAGATAGCCAGTCTTGGTCTTTTTGGGCCTCTGTAACTATCGACCACCGTATATCGTGTGAGAACTAAAATCTTCTAACATTTTTATTGAAAGAAAGCTAACCCAGTGATCATTGCCCATTAACGTACCAAATCCCATTGAACAAGCGTTCCCATGTACCGGATATTATTACACTGGTAACCCTATTCAAAATCGCCGCACGAACGGAATACGCTAACAAAGGCCGGCTCTTCGCTGTCGCATTGCGACCTACATGTCTGAATAAAATAATCAGACGGGGGATGTGTCTTTCGCACATGGCCGAGATAGGGTTGCGACTTTGTCTTTGATATTTTTAAAACAATATTTTGTTTTGTGTTCCTTTTTTTGTAATATTAGCTTACTATCAATGTAAACTGTATTTGTCAAATAAAACTATTTTACTAGTAGTATCAAGTCTAAATAAAATTTCTTAATATTATTACTAGAACGTGAATCTTTTAATCTCAAAAATATGCACCCGACATCCTGATCTTAAAAATAGAATATCAGTATATCTTCTTACTCTCTTTTTATCAATAATTTTTTAAAATTTTACTATCTGTTTTATAATCTGTCCGTCTCCTAGACTCCTGAAAATGTCATGAACATATAGGTTTTATAGATACCTAATTTATACTACTTACCGAAGTATCGTTATCGAAACTATGTAGATAAATCTTTTGCTGCAAAACAAACTGTAATGCGATTACCAGGCATTGCTTATTTATTTTAGTTCTTGAAAGTGTAACACATGGCAACAACTTACGCTCCGAAATCGTTGCATCGACCGTGACACAGGCGATCGCGCCTTGAACTTATTCGATTCGGAAAATATCACAAGCACACTTTACGAAAGTAACACCATTGTCCATTAATTTTAACTATTATAAAAGCAATTAAATTTCAAAGTCAATTTACAAGCAATTTAGTTACGTAAACAAAATATATTGGAACAGCAACAGTTTACGTCGCCAAGGTTAGAAAACCGGAGAGGTTTTGAAACAGATAGCTATCGGCACACAACAATATCCAACCTTTATTAGTTACGATAACCTGTTAGCATTACCAGAGCCAATTAATCTTTTAATTAAGCACGGAGTAAACACGAAACACGATCAGACAAGAAATAAAGTTAAATAAAAGTATTTTAAAAGGCGCAATCGATCGACCGGTTCGTGCGTCTGTGTGCGGCGCCGCGTACGTGAACGGATGTGGCTTTTATGTATTTACCGAGAATCGAGTAAAGCTAAAGCTGTATACGTTTTTTCGACGGAACATCGATCATGGGAAAAAAATCTACGCGGTTGCGTAAAATCGGTATTAATAGACCGAATATGACGGATTTTATATATCACGGTCACTGTCGACCTGGAACCAGTATGCGACGCAAGGCTGACATTTGCATACATTAATCCATTATTCTCATACTGTGTATAGATTTATAATATACGAATAAATGTTCAACGTTGATCATTATCTAGAACCTTGGCCGCATGTATTAATCGGCTACTTACTTCACAAAAGTGGTCAGAAACTGAATATCAATTTTAAATTCATTAAACAAGGTTGAGCAAAACGCAACATGACTGTTTTTGTGTTTCACACTTTATCAATAAGAAAAAAATGACATGAACGTTTAATGAGATACATTAAGACCGGGTATAAATTCTAAGAACTGTTTGCGATTTGCTATAAGTGGGGTATGTATTAATTCAACCTAGATATAAAAAACAGACATAATAAAGTTGATTAGACATAACGCCTCGAGTAGCATTGAATTAATGTAGTAGGAAGATATTAACAAATCAATTTTCCCTTCTATTTGTGTGAGATATAACACCTACTAGAACCGAATATAGACCAAAGATAAAATTATTTAAAATTTACACGAATTCATAATAAATGTTAATAAGGATAAACGATTCACGTTAACAAAATCAACAGACCGAATCGTATTACGTTATTGAAATATAAAAAAAGTAGTACAAAAAACTATGGATGTACAACCCTAGCGACGGACATGCGCCTTATACACACTAGTGTATACGTTGCAAGTCTGACATCGCTATACTTAGTCAAGTATGGATGGGTCGAGGCGACCGTCCAAGTCTTTGTTTACGACACCGGCGAACTGTGTGCACTAACCGTATATTATGTATACGAGTTGAGAGTCTTTATAAAAAGTTACGCGTAGATTGATAATGACGTTATTCTTGAACTACATTTAACTCAGTCATTTCGCTTGAACAATAACGATTTTTATAATTTCTTACACGTGTCGGTTGCTGATTCTCATGATCAACTTTTTTTTCAATGTCCTCGCTTATATTGAGGACGGAATTTATGAAAATCATCACGGTCGCCGCGATTGCCTTCAAACTGCAATCAAAATGTTTCCGCTGATTTTTTCGAATTGTAAGTATGTTAAAATTACAGGTTCGCGAACGGAAAAAGCGAAGGATAAGTGTTGAAACTTTAATAACTTGTGTCTGAAGAACATGCAGAAATTGCTTCTTTTTAGCCGTAACTACTGTTTTAGTTTATTTAAGAGTTTTCCTCAAATAGGTACCTTCCGTGTTACATTTCCAGGGAAAGCAGGGGATTTATCTCCGGTCAGAAACCATATGTGTTGTATGCACTTACCAACTAGCGTTACTAGTTTTACTACTACATAGAACATCAAACAAGTTAACGGTAGTTGTAATTCACTTCATTTCACAAACAGAAACTTGTCGGCGGTAATATTTAAGCGGGGTACAGTTACTATTCGTTAACGGTCTTGTGTTTCGTTAGTAATAGTCTATACGAGCTCTGTGGTAATTTTATTTAAACTGAGAGCCCTGTGCGCTCGCCAATTGCCCGGTGAAGTAGACTAGTGCAGTTTCGAGACGAGTCGAATACATAAGTCCATGAAAAAAAGGTACTAAGCTCATGAAGTCGATGTGTTTGTTACATACCTATTTCTATTGCAATATTTGCAATGCCGGTTTTTTTTCTTTTAACATGTTTTGCAATTTTCAATGAATTTTGATTTACCAAGAACAGATAGCTCGCTCTTTTTTGACATGCATGATGCAATCTACCTAACTTTACAGGTAATTTTGTCGAATCTTCATATTGCATTTTGTGCAATAACACATGCAAGTGAAATTATTCTTTTAATGATGTCTTTAATTAACTCAAATTCCAGTCCACGTTATCATAAACAAACAAACAACCAGTATCGATAGTAATGGATAAAGTGAAAAAGATTTTCCGATATGGATTAAAAACTCGTAACACTCACAGCTCCATTTACATTAAGTTTCATTGTTAAATAGTATATCTCGATATCTATCGCCATACATGTTTATATACCTAAAACCGAAACTTGAATAATCGCTTGATTGAAAAATACAAGTCTTCAAGTAGTAGGTATTTAAACTTTGGCAGTCGGCAGACTCGAAGTCACGGCCACTTTCTCTTGAATGATTTTATTTTTTTAACGTCCAGAAACGGCTTCGGAAGTGTTTGCGGTGAACTCAATATTTTTTTACGTGGAGCGGGCCAAGTCATCGCTACTCGTTCTTATCAACATACATTTTTAATTACACACATCCTGTCTTGTATATATTAAATTAAACGAACATGTGAAAAGAAATCGGTAAGAAAGAATTTGCGTTAAATTTCTAATTGATTTAATACGAATCGTGATACAAAATAATTTATCAAACTCATTCACAAATCCAATTCCAAACTCGAAAGCAAAACAAAATATCTTTGAAATCATGCTCTTAATGTTATAATAAACAATTTTATTCAACTTTCGTTTATTTTACAGACAACAGTATTGTGCTTCTGAGGAAACTTCGGGAGAAATTAATGAAACTCGAAAAGAATTCCAACAAGACTTAAACCTAACAACTCAAAACAAATACAAAAGCTAAATAGGTAAATAATGAAAGGGAAAACTTTCAAATGAAATCCATTCAAACTTTTTACCCAATTCAAAGTTAGTTGAGCGAGAAGTCAGTACTAATTTAACTTTGGTGAGGGGACATGAACATTTTGATGTTTGAGTAAATAAGTGTATTGGTTTGGCTGACTTTGGCTACATTGTGGTTTGTGCGCCGTTGAAATGTATGAATTAGTGGCGAGATCAATAAGTTCGCGTCGGGGAACAATGCCTCTTGCTTTGGCGACAATGTAGAAGTTTTGTAACTCGGTGACTTCTATGATTTAAACCAATCTTGCTTATCTCATTTTCGAGTCGCGGACGGTATTGGGTAATAATACCGCCCGCGGGCAATGTTGTGAGCGTTAGTTCCTATAAAATAAAAAAATAACGTTTTCGCAGGTTTTTGCGAGCTTTTCTCGCGTATACAACACTCCCAAACTTCTTCTTATACCCGACATTTCCGTCGCTTTCCAGCTACCGTGGTCACAGGCAGTCTGTCCGCAAAGGAGATGTTGCGAGCTAGGCTCTGGTTCGTACACGTCCTCAAAAAATGGGTGAATTAATGAAGAATCCGAAAAAAATACAATTAATTTATTCAAGAATATATTTCAGAGTTACAACCACATTTAATTCAAACGATTTTATCATTTTCAAGTGTGTTAAACATGGCGGCGATACAGCCGACACTTGGGATCAATCGATAATGATAGTATTTAGGAAATATTACTTTTTTCTCGAAGTGCTGTATAATCAAAATACAATTTAAAAAATAAAAATGTCAAAATGACTTGTAGCTTCCAGCACGCTCACATTTTAGGGACGATCATCCCCACCACCACTGTCCCAATATCGCCACTGATTTTAGGGACGTCTGAAGGCCGTAACACCTAAATTGTTTTGCCTTTGTAACAGTAATTACGGGTCGAAAGTGATTTGAAGCTTTAAATATTGCTTCTGACTGAAATAATGAAATCATACATTAGTTGCACTGTAGATTCATTGCCACTTTTAAGGCAGAAACTGCTATCACTGAAATTGATCGGTATAATGCTTCATAACCAATACCCAAGATAATTTTTGGACTATCATTGCTTCTGATACAAAATTCAAGAATGAAACATACTACTCAAATCATGAAAAATAATAATATATTATCAAACAAAATATAGAACAATTACAATTGAAAATTTATTTAAATCAAAATACAAACATAATTTAATCCAGAACTGGGACATAATAAATTGTTATTGTTTCCTCTACTAAATATAACATAGGTAATAGTTGCTATGGGGACAAAGCAAAGGCCGATTAATTACTCATGTGTGAACTGTAAAAATGGGAGAGGAAAACTAACATAATATACTATATTTTAGTATGTATTAAATAACCATAGGATTGGCATTAATGAAATAAACACCATAACATGTTGAACTTGCAATTTCAGCACAGAGTCACAACAACTTAGTGCGAGATTCACAGACTGCACTGTAACTTTAATTTCAAGTATGTTTAGAACTATCAAAATTCATACTTTACCGACAGTTCTAAGCGTACTTTGCTTGAAAGTAAAGTCGTACTGCAGTCTGTGAATCTCGCCCTTAGAATTCAGGAGTGGCAAAGTATCTACATTGAAATCTAGTTTGTATGTAGACAGCTACAATATTCACTTATTACAGTATGAACTGTGTTTTTTTTATGTAATGGAAGTAACAAACAAGCAAGCTAAGTGATGACTGCAGCGTATAAACACTAACTCAAAGACCAAGGACAAAATGCAGATGCGTTACCACTCCCGAGGCCTAAGGTGTGGGAAATTACAGGGTCATACATTACCACCTGTATCTTTCAATTATCGTAAGAGTATAACAAACATTGTAGAAATGATAGTCTACTTTTCTTGAAGTGCCCTATAACGGATCAAACATTTCTTTATTGAAAATCTCTGTGATACGAGGGACAGAACAGCACTCATATGAGTAGGACATTTATCATTAGCTATATTTGCTTACTGTAAGGTATGGTAAAGCAATTTATTGGTCAATTAGTATTATCAATGGTGCTGGTCATATCCATTGCAATATTATAGAAATAATGCACCATAAGTGCATGTCATGTGCAATCAATCTGAAATTGGGACATTTTTAAAATGAGCTGTAAATACCTATTTGTGATTTTAATGACTGTATTGTATGTATCTTCACACAAACTTAATATCCCTCTATTGAAATCGTAAAACACATATTTATATTTTTGAATGATTCGCATTAGATTCTAAATAGTAGTAACATTTAGTATGAAATAGGTCTAGGACATTCAAGACAGCAAATCATGTTTACTGTTGCATTATTTCACCAAATGGGAATGGGAGAAACGAGGCTTCAGAACATTGTTCCAAGTACAAACTTTCTAATGCAAGTATGTCAGCGGCGTCCTATAGGGTGCCAGACCGCGTGTCCCAGTAAACTACTCGTAAATCTAGCCCAACATTGGTAAGTTCTAGAAAGCGGGCAGCACGTTTGTGAGACGCGAATTTGTGACGCGTCGGTGGCGTCGGCGGACAATGTCGTCAGGCTGGCGACGACTCGCTCGCCGCGCCGCACGACGCTATCTCATTCTCACCAATTATACCCCAACAAACCATTCCCACCGAATAAAAACCACTCGTAACGCTCCACTATCCTCTTTAACACCTTATTACACGCAAATACAAAGGAACTCACCGTATATAAGCTGAATCCAACAACAAAGAGTAACCAGCCACGCGCTCCAATTACAGGGCACTCACAAAACACGAAAGCACAAGCTGAAGCAGCTATTTTATATCACAATAACGTTTATTATGTCCACAGTCAATATACAAAGTCAGTTCAACGAAGTTTTCTAGTTTTTCTTTGCAATAAACACTAACCGGGAAAGCGAACCCTGAATCACCGCCAGCTACGTACAAAATGGCGGATTGGCGTAATGAAAGTGACGCGCTGACGCGCCGACAAAACGCATAGAATAAAAAGAAATTGGCAGTCTATGGCCATATTGCTAGGGCTGCCATTCTTCAATATCAAATTACCCAAAACATTGCAATTATTGTTTCTTTCCTCTTTTCTAAGAAATAATAATAAATAATGGTCAATTTATGATAGATGATAGAGGTATAGTTGACTGGTATAGAATGCTTTCTAGCATTAAGTCCGCCTCATGTACGCTCAATGTGCAGGAAAGTTTTTATAAATAAATAAATATTCTATAAAATCCATTAGGTATTGAGCGCGTTTATCGTACTCACCATATAATGCCCAGCGTAGACAAAATCTTTGATGTTTAAATGAAAATAGTGTTGTGCTCAGTTTATAGATTATTTACTTATAAAACTCAATGTTGTAATAATAAAAACAGTTAAAAGATACTTTATTTTATTATATTTTTATAACTCAAAATAAGCAAGATGTTTTCTATTTTCGTGATTGTATCGGCTAGCACCAATAACTGTGATACTCAATGGCAACGTAGCATACTTTGCCATTGAGTAGCACAGGCATATTGTAAATCAAGATAAATGAGGAATCCGTCAGAAAACTTCTCTAGTTACACTATGAAGACCAGCTAAGCGAAGCAAAAGGGTACTATCGTATACAAAAAGTTTCATCCTTTTGTTTGAACCCACATAACTTAAAATTGGATTCTCATACTCTGAAATTTATTAATATCTTACGATTATGATACTCACTCACCGATGAACGTCGAAATTCTTAAGCTACTCCTGAAGTCCAAGAAAACTGAAATTTGATTGGTGAGCAGACAGTACGTATATAAAAAATAATCTTGAAACTTAATACCCTCTAAGTTCTTTAATAAGCGCGAAAGTCATCCTCACCTGCTTGTGGTACTTCTGTTGACCAACGGACGAAACTCTGGTGACTTGGTGCGGCATCTTTGGTGGCTGGATTGACTTTACCAGCTCAGCCCTCTCCTTGTGTCCTGCTTGGTGATGAGACCTCTAACTCTTAGAAGTCCTCGGGTCGTTATTTGCTGCTAAGCGTCGTTTATTGGTTGATTTTTTATGAACAAGCTTTAAACCCCTATAATCTATTCACTAAGAATATTTAACGGAGCGCCCTTCCTCTTGCACAATTGCATGAAATTGATAAGGACAGTACTACTATTGTAAATGACAATCATTGGACAATAGGCTGTATTTTTTTTTAAATATAAGGCTGCGTTTAAATTTTAAATGCTTCCTACATTTATTTTAAACTAGTTTACGGCCGCGGTTCTATAGTGTGTTTTCAGTCGTATAGCTTTGACCGATTTTGGACTTTTTAATCTGCGATTCAGGATGTGTAGTATAAGATAAAAAAATATTATCTTAGGTATATGTTAATTCAGACTATCAACTGCTTGTGTGACAAATATTATGTAAATATTTTTTCTTCGTGAAACCATCAGTTTTTTCTGCAACTATCGGACGTGGTTTATTTCTTGTTAGGAGGTTACAGATTGCCGTTGATCTTTTTTCTTTTACTATTTTTTAAACAGTTGTCCAATGAACACCCGTACTTGTAGCAACCGTTTTTAAAATATCAATATTCAATGCTTTAGGCATAGCCTCAAAAAAACTATTATACATGTCGCAAATCTTAGTTTTCTCAGTTGATGAAAACGAACTGATATAAATGCGCAGCGTGTACGTTCCCTGTGTTCCTTATCTACGACCAATGAGATGCCAGTCCGACTTTCCCTATATGATTGTCTCGATGAATAGACTATAGTTATATTTCGCTGGATAATTATGTAACACAACTTCTAAAAACTCGTGAAATTTTAGGGAATATTTCACTAAATGGCAGCACAAGACTTTAAATTTCATAGACAATCTTAACCAAAAAACATTTAAAATTAAAAAAGTTTACATATTTAAATTTTTCGTTAAAAAATATGCAGTAAAAGTAAGAAGTAAGTACTTATGTATTATATTTTTAAAATAGTTTACCATAAAGGTACAGACAGAAACGATATTTTTAGATGTTTCTCTATAAAGCGTTGCAAACGAACTGGTTTGAGGTCTGATCTGATTGGATATTTTTATACAAATTATATATTAATTGGGAACAAAATTAACTTAATAAAATAAATTAATTTACATGAAATTTAAAAATTTATGAAAATTTCATTATTTTTTTATCATAATATGGTTCTCTTGCATACCTAGGCAATGGCAAAGACCCTTACTTCATTCAGCCTAAATTATGTCCTTTGATTTCGTGTAGTTTTGTATTTTGTGCAAGCAAGACTTCATTCAGATCCAGAGTGATTTCAGAAAAGTGTTTGCGTAGAAAATTTGCGTGATCTACCTATTCTAAAATCATAAAATAAGGTTTAATCATAACTCGGTCCACATCAGCAAATATTGCTCTATCTGTTTATCGACTTGTAATTGCCTTGTGATTTACGAAGTCAATCAGCTGAGTTTTGTTTTCGTTGTGTAGAATTTCGTAGTAGCACAATTCGGCCCACACTTGTCAAGTTTATCAAGAAAAGAAAATGCAGACGGGAAATATGAACGAAATAAAGTCGTTAGAACACGCTACATTGAAGGTTAGTGTTAAAATGGGTTGTATTTTTAGATATTACATTCAAATAGCACTTCGCAAGTTGTGGGATGATCGATTCTATTCTTTTATGATTCATTGTTTTGTAGTGTAAATCGATTCTTCTTGACGACAAATTCCATGTAAGACACTCCTTCCAGAGCGAAAAGTAATATACTAAAGTGATATAGTATGAGTATTATATTTATGTAGGTCATTTGGTACCTATTATTTATTTTTCTTTTCCTTTAGAAACTACATCAAAAACGAGTACAATATAATTGTTGCATAAGGCTTTAAAAATACTAATATCCAACTTGAGTAGGTACAACATTTTTGGTGCAGTAAGTACCTAGTTTCATAAATAAATTTTCTTGCATATCTTCAAAACAGTTTATTTTAAAATGATAAAAAAATCCTCACATTAAGACCTTTTGTTTGATTTAATATCACACAGTGTAATTTGCATTCCTTTTTATTTTTAAATAACCAAAAAATAAATAAATGTTGCTTTCACTGTCCACCATACAACCATTTTACCACTTAACCCTATCTAAGCGTCAAATTTGTTTTTCCCTTTTTGATTTAACTGAGTTTTGATTTAAGTGAAAGACATCCATTGTATATAATTATATCATAAGTAATCTTTATCAATGGTTTTTTTTTCATTTTAAATTGCCTCTCCTCTCCTTGGCCTATTCGGCCACATTCGGCATTTGTTAACTTACATAAATAATGGGAAAGCTGAATATCCTTTATTTGGTTATTCCGCCAAATCATTATTAGTGGCAACTCTAGTTATTATTGTTTTATTTACATTGTTACCTCAGTTTATGTGGTTCCAGTTTAAAGCTCGCAAGTGTAGAACTATGGAAGGAGTTCTTTGACCTACATTCCTGTGAATGTGGCATCTGGTATAGAACAATACAGCCGGAACCATTGAGGTATCCATGGATGACCGAGTGTGCCCTGTCCAGGAAAGAACTTGTCACAATGATGAGACAGCGCTCCGGACATGTGCCATTTAATAAGCTTAAATTCTTAATAAATAAATCTGATACCCCTAATTGTAGTATATGTGGTAAAGTAGAAGACGTATACCATATTTTGGTTGAATGTGTTCAGGGTGAGGCTCATCACAGGGCTTCATTAGAAATAAGACATTGCAACAGTGTCGTGGCAGATCCTACTACGGATGACGCCAGAATACTGTTGCAACTATATCAACTGTCAATGTTGTTTACTTACAATTTTTAAAATGAAAAATGTAATTCATACGAACATATAGAGCGTCATGGTCTTTGACCAAGCCCTTTAAACAGAGAATTAAAAAAAAGTGTATTTAATGAGGGTTTTTTCTCACCTTTCTTCTGTATAACTTTGATACATACAATATGAGCGGGCAGGACAGGAAAATTCAAAGTCTAAATCAAATTAACTAAAAGTTTTGGAGGTATGGAAAAAAGGATGTGAAATCTTTTGAAACCACATTTCTTTGGAAATTATAGAAAAATTTTACTTCAGGCAGGCCTTTTTTTTCTTAGAATTTCTCAGAAATTGTTTCATATTAGACCTTGTAAAGCAAACGCCCCAATGTACTAATAGGGGTGTATTTCTTGTCTATTATGTATTATAATAATACGTTATTCAAGCTTAACTTGTTAAGCTGCAGTTGGACCGATATCGGTTCACAAACAATTAGAAATCAACTGTCATATTTTTTGACTTGTGTGAAAAAGTTTGCCAGGTTAGCTAGTTAGTAATATACAATACTTTTGTAGGTTCCATATGAGGTATTCAACAAGAAGTATCGCAACGCTCAGCGCGTACTGGACGTGGAGGCGAGGCAGGTAGCAGCAGCAGCGGGCGATGTGGACACGGCCGCCAAAAAGCCGGCCACCAGTGGGGAGATTGACACACTGCTTGGTGGAATGGTAATTAAAAAGCTGGTTCTCAGTAATAAATTTCACTGTATGTAACACCAAGGCCGTCTTTGGGTAGACTTGGACAAAGGTCCAAGTCTACCCAAAGACGGCCCTGGTGTCCAGAGGGACACACAAGAACTTGGGATCTTGATTAGCATATTATGTGCTGTATATGAGCTCCAAAGATGAAATGATGACGATATAATATGTCTTCTTCATAGAGCACATAATATATAAGCCTCTTTTTACCTCTGAATTGAAGCGTGTATGGTCCCGCGACTGGTGTAGATCGGAACGATCTACCCGGTTAAGCGATATGGGCGCGGTCGGGTGTGTGATGGGTGACCAATAGTGTCAAATTAAAATGCGCGTTTCTGTGCTTCGTAGGGCACGTTAAGCCGTCGGTCACGGTTGCTGTCAATAGATAGTAGTCATTAAACCTTGTCGGAGGCCTTATGGGCGGTTTGAAATCATCCGACAACGGGTTGGACACCAACCCTTATCTCCACCAACCCGCATTGGAGCAGCGTGGTGGAGTAAGCTCCAGGGCTCCTTCCACGAAGGGGAGAGATTCGTGTCCAGCAGTGGGACGTATCAAAGGTTGCCATTATTATATTATTATTATACCTCTGAATTCACAGAAAAAAATCTTAATGCACAAAGTCGTCTAATATATCTTAATGACTTAAAGATCAAAGCAAGGTAGAAGTCTTTTCAAGGTTGCTTTTATACAGCCTTCTAAAGCAGTAATCCATATATGTATGAATCCAACTTTAGATTCGATTGCATTGCAGGTTGAGAAACTGACAACGATGAAGCGCAAAGCGTCGGAAGCCATAGCGGAGGAGGTGCAGGCGGCCTTCGTTTGCAAGAAGCGTTTGGAACATCTCAAGGAGCAGGCGGAAGCACTCGTCGAGCCTAGCGCGCCTCAGGTGAAGGTATCGAGACATGGTCTCTGTAGTTGCCACTGATTCTTTAATCTATTTTTCCCCAAAACATAATAAGATGCAAGTGATAAGTATCTAGGTAATAGAATGTATGTTTTTTTTATGTAATTAAATTGGACGACGAGCATGCAGTTCTCATTGATGTTAAGAAGTGATGACTGCAGCCTATAGACACCCACACAATGACCAGAGGTCAAAATGCAGATGCGTTGCCACTCCTGAGGTCTAAGGTGTTATGCCTCTGTGCCGAATTACAGGGCCGTACATCACCACCTGACCGGAACACGATAGTGCTCAACACTACCATTTAGCGGCAAGTATATTAAGTAATGCGGTGGTGCCTAAGCACGCGAGCTCCGTCACTGGAACTATTCCACCAGTATGTATCTTCAAGCCCAGTTCCGTACGGGGTAGGCAGGGAGTGTGGAGCGCCAGATATCCCGGTCCTGACACACCTGCCGTGCTTCTTCTACATTCATCATTCTCTTCATACAAGCACGCCGATTCCTAAGACTTTTGACCCCACCCTCAGACTGTACTCGACTTATTTGGTCATGGTAAGTCAATCTTGGTTTTCTGGGGCCTCTGCAACCATCCATATTCGCATTGTATGTAGGTATAAAAAAAAAAAATCTGTTTAGTCATTCGCTCATTCGACATTCTTTCTATATGCCCGAACCATCGGAGCATGCCTTTTTGCATTTTTACACTCATACTCTCATTCACACAAAGCCTCTTTCTTACATCTACGAACGCGAACGGTGAGCGATACACCGTAGAACTTGGGCAATGATCTCATCTCACCGCGTTTTATTTACTTTCGTGCTCTTTCCTGCATACCCAGCTCTCGCTTCTATATAATAGCGTTGGAGTAAGTACAGCATTATGTATGACTAGTCGAGCGCGCTGGCTGGTTTATAATTTATCAAAATCTGCAACAGTTGTAAATTGTGTCAAAAACCGGCCAAGTGCGAGTCGGACTTGCCCATGAAGTGTCTCTTCATCATCATCGTTGGAAAAGCATTAGGTGTGTCAGCGATCAAACTACAGTAACGGAGTTATACTAAGACTTTTTTACCCTGTACAAGAACTTTTTTGGAATTCGTATTTTTCTTGCCATAAAGACATCTATAAATTAAACGCATATAATATGTGTATATCTGTCTATAATACCCTTCCTGCATTTATAAAAAAAGCTGATGGTAATAAGTTTAAACGAACTTTATACAAATGGCTTCTCGACAATTGTATATATGATATGTACGAATTTAGACTGTATGGTATGTATGTATGTATGCATGTACTATGTTGTTATAATAATTCTAATTAATCCAATTTATTATGTTAGATTTTGACCTTATTTTATGTTGTTTTATATTATTTCGCATTAACACATGCTTGTGAAATATATTTTATTTTTAAAGAAAAATGGAAAGAAAAATTTGACTTCAGGCGAGACTCGAACTCGCGGCCTACTGGGAATCTAGTCCAGCCGCTCTTCCAATTGAGCTACTGAAGCCCTGCCCGATTTGTCAAATCTTTCCTTCACATCTATTGCATTGCTTTATGGTAGCAGCAGCGCCATCTATTACCAACAATGACTAGATTCCCAGTAGGCCGCGAGTTCGAGTCTCGCCTGAAGTCAAATTTTTCTTTCCATTTTTCTTTAAAAATAAAACTTATTTTATGTTATCAATATAATTTTGATGTAATTCAACTATGTATGACCTCAATCAAATTAAATAATGTAATAATAATTATCTTTGAAAAAAATCTATGTATAATACAAGCATTTGCACATCTGCTTGCGGATTGTAATGATCTGACATTAAAATAGTACTAAGATCTTAAAAATGTAATTGTATTCCAGCAAATAAATTACTTATTTTTATCTTGATTTCAGACCACGATGAACCAGTGGCGCAAAGTGCGTCTGGACCGCATGCTGGTTGACTACTTCCTGCGCAATGGGTACTATGAGTCCGCAAACAAGCTCGCCGATACACGCGGCTTGAAGGATCTCACTAACGTCGGTAGGTCTACGTTGGTTTGCTTCGCAGCTAAAATTGCTTGAATGATAAATAGAACCGGAAGGGGCAATCTTGACTTTAATTTTGGAAAACTTTCGTCTTAATACACCAATGAGGTTAATCTATTTAGAGAAGATATATAATAATAAATAATAATGGCAACCCATTATACGTCCCACTGCTGGGCACGAGTCTCTCCCCTTTTTGGGGGGAGGCCTGGAGCTTACTCCACCACGCTGCTCCAATGCGGATTGGTGGAGGTGGGTGTGTTAGTGGCCAACCCACTGTCGGATGTTTTCAACCCATAAGGCCTCCGACAAGGTTTAACGACTGCTATCTATCAATAGCAACCGGGACCGACGGCTTAACGTGCCCTCCGAAGCACGGAAACGCGCATTTAATTTGCCACTAGCGGTCACCCATCACACTACCCGACCGCGCCCGTAGTGCTTAACCGAGCAGATCGCTTACGATCTACACCAGCCGCGGGGCCATGCGCGCTCTCGTCTTTAGAGAAGATACAAGAAACAAAAAGCTTTTTCCGTTTTTAAATTGAATTGACAGGTATGTCAAGAAAGCGTCGTGACGCAATAATTTATACTTATTTTAAAACAAAGTCCCCCTCCGTGTCTTGTCTGTCTGTCAGTCTGTTCGCGATAAACTCAAAGACTAATGCACGGCTTTGGAAGCGATTTTTACCAATAGATAGAGTAATTCCTGGAGCAAATCTTCTTTGTAAATAATTTATTAATGTTTTGTGTAAATTGCTTAAAATATAACGATAAATGTTGAAAGGGTCGAAGAAAATCAAGCAGTCTGAGAGCTTGCATCGAAGACGCTGTCTAACGTTTTTGAGATATAGCAAAACCATGTATGGTAGAATATTTTCTCTTTGGTAGATCTACAAAAAAGTCTGCGATATATCTAATCTCACTTTTATGGATAACTTCCTATAATAATATACTAAATGATATGCCGAAGTCTCCTTCCTTCCTTCCTTTAAAAGAATCCTTTATCTCTGGTCTTGTTGGGATTTTTCTATTTTCTGGAAGATTCTCAGTACCTCGGAGTTTGATAATGTGCCCGGAGATGGCAATAGGCTCGCCACCTGTTACATGGGTTAAAACGCAGAGATGTCAACAGGCTCGCCACATGGGCCAAAACGTAATCGGCGAATCGTAGGTGTTTGCATGTATGCTTGAATGCATGCATTTACCTCTACCTACTCCTTCGGGGATTACAGGCGTAAAGTTACGTTTAGTTACGTCTCCTTCCTAAGGTCGATGTGCAATATTTCTTTGAATACCGTAGTGTGAATTATAAACACAAAGATTATCACAATCCATACTTATTATCGTTTTTTTATTTTATCAATTTAATGTAATGTGTTGAATTGTTTTCATAATACGATAAATAATAATGTTTTAATAATCTATTATTATCTAAATTTAATGTCTTGTTTTAGTGTTTATTTTTCTTCTTTTTTTTTATTGGCAGCAGTTGGGCATCCATAGTGTCACACTATAAGGCCCAAACATAATACCAGCGCCGGGTTATTAATCCGGCACAATGCCACACCGCGGACACTCCGCCAAAATTCCATACAAACGCTTAATTTGGTTTCTATCCATCAGTGACGTGTATTTACACGCTCACATGTGTGCGTAGCACGTACAAAATACCAACCGTCGCCCATAAGAGAGGAAGGGGTTGTGTATGTGTGCAAATCGGGCGGGACGTCGAAGTGTCCATTCTATACGTAGTATTATTACATATTCTCTGACAATGCTGAGCTGGAGACCCTTTTGGACATTTTATTAATTTAGTTTTGTTTTGTATAAATTCTTGTTTTTTGTTTTCTATCTTTTTTTTCTGTTTTGTTTTTCACTGTCCAAAGAAATATATTTGTCTTTATTTTGTAATTTGCGTACCAATATAATGGTGAAATATGAGGAAAAGTTGTAATGTCTAGACACACCTAATGTTCTATATTTTTTGCAAATAAAAATCATTCATTCATTAATTCAATCATTAATTAATTGATGCATTCCACCTTCAGAGATCTACGCGGCGGCGGCGCAGGTGGAGGCGGAGCTGGGCGCGCGGCGCACGGCGCGCTGCCTGCAGTGGTGCGCGGACAACCGCTCCAAGCTGCGCAAGCTCAACTCCACCATGGAGTTCAAGATCCGCATACAGGTGACGCCGCACCCGCCACACCCGCCGTACCCGCTCTCTTTACCGGTAGAGTTCCAGTTTCGAAACTCGAGGACACCACCGCATTACCTAATCCAGAGGTTCCCAAACTATTTTTTCTTGTCTACAAGAAAAAATAGTTAAATTTTTTTCTGGTTTCCGTAGACCAAGCAAGCAGGGAGCGAGGAGGGCCTTGCTACATTTATATCACATTCCCATATTTCCAAATTTTATTCACGCCTACGTAGACCCCATCGAGTCCCATGGACCCCAGGGGGTCTATATGGACCAATTTGGAAATCACTGACCTAATCTTTATACCGCCGAATGGTAGTGTTCGGCACTATAATGTTCCTTGTGAGTGTCTGTGGCTAGATGTGAATGTATCGCTGTAATAACCATCATGGAGGCAAAATAGCTTAGACGTCAGGGGTGGCAACGGATCTGCATTGCCAACCCTGAGGCTTTGTGGATACTCATTTGCCGCTGTTGTGAAATGTATAAATAAATGTTAATACTTACACTTACACTCACAGCCTCACATGTAATATGATACAGAAAATGTTATTTTATTGTCCAACAACACTACCATTATATTTACAATACTAGCGGACCGCCCCGGCTTCGCGCGGGTGCAATGTCCTATTCGTCTTAGCGTGATGTTATAAAGCCTTCCTCAATAAATGAGCTTTCTAACACTGAAATAATTTATCAAATCGGACCAGTAGTTCCTGAGATTAGCGCGTTCAAACAAACAAATTCTTCAGCTTTATAATATTAGAATAGATAATAATAATGGCAACCCTTAATACGTCCCACTGCTGGGCACGAGTCTCTCCCTGCGTTTAAAGCGCGCATGGCCTCGTGGCTGGTTCGGTTAATTATTCGGGCTCGATCGGGTGTGTAATGGGTGCCCGCTAGTGGCGAATTAAAAATGCGCGTTTTCCGTGCTTCGGAGGTCATGTTAAGCTGTCAGTCCCGGTTGCTATCGATAGATAGCAGTCGTTTAACCTTGTCGGAGGCGTAATGGGCGGTTTGAAAACATCAGACAGCGGGTTGGCCACTAACCCGTAACTCCACCAACCCGCATTGGAGCAGCGTGGTGGAATAAGCTACAGGAGTCCCCCCCAAAAAGGGGAGAGACTTGTGAACAACAGTGGGACGTGTTAAGGGCCATACATTACCATCTAACCGGAACACGATAGTGCTGAACACTACCATTTAGCGGCAGATAAATTAGGTAACGCGTTGCCTACGCCCTCGAGCTCCTACACTGGAACTTTACCACCAGTAAAATGTTAGTGTGGAACTGTTATTGTAAGAATATTAGTTATTTATCTTTTAACTATCGTCAAATCCCATTAAAAAATATATATAATTTGTTTTATATTATTTCGCATTAACACATGCTTGTGAAATATATTTTATTTTTAAAGAAAAATGGAAAGAAAAAATTGACTTCAGGCTTCAGTAGGGCTTCAGTAGCTCAATTGGAAGAGCGGCTGGACTGGATTCCCAGTGGGTCGCGGGTTCGAGTCTCGCCTGAAGTCAATTTTTTCTTTCCATTTTTCTTTAAAAATAAAATATATATAATTTTATTTTTTTGTATCATTTGTAGGAATTCATAGAGCTAGTACGCGAGGACAAGCGCCTGGAGGCGGTGCGCTACGCCAAGAAGCATTTCTCTACCTACGAAGAGGGCCAGTTGGAAGACATACAACATTGCATGGGCATGCTCGCCTTTCCCAAAGATACAGGTTAGTTCTGTTGTATATTTTTAATCGTATCTTTATTTTTTTTGTCATAACATACGAGTACAAGTACAGAATTAAACAGAACAGCATGAAAGACCTATTTTGTTGATTCCCTGTAATTTCCGGCACAGAGGCATAACACGTTAGGCCTCAGGAGTGGTAACGCATCTGCATTTTGACCTTGGTCTTCGTGTGGGTGTCTATAGGCTGCAGTCATCACTTAACATCAACGTGAACTGCATGCTTGTTTGCCACTTCCATTACATTAAAAATGAAAAAAAAAAAATTCATCGTCGATAAGTGTGACTAAAATCGTTCAGCGAAACGTGAATGAAGCTGAATAAATGTGAATAGGAGTTTTTGCGGGAACCTTGAAAGAGGCGTGTGGTGCTCTTATTTTATTTCGTTTTCTTGATGTATTTTAGAGTTATATTAAAGCGCGCACAGCTAGTTAGCTGTGCCCGCGACTTCGTCTACGTGAGAAAATATATGATTGTTCAGTATCTCCCCGGACGAAGTCGTGGGCGCAGCTAGTATAAAAGTAGCCTAAGGTACTCCTTATTACATCAGCTATCTACCAGTGAAAGTCCCGTCAAAATCGGAGACGCTCAAATTCTGTGTATTTGTATGTAGGTATGTATGTATGTATGGAGATAAAAGTAGCCTAAGTTACTCCTTATTACAGCAGCTACCTACCCGTGGAAGTCCCGTCAAAGTCGGATATAGTCCAATTCTACTTATTTGTATGTAGGTATGTATGTATGTAGATAAAAGTAGCCTAAGATACTCCTTATTACATCAGCTACCTACCCGAGGAAGTCCCGTCAAAGTCGGATTCTACTTATTTGTATGTAGGTATGCATGTATGTATGGATGTATGGAGATAAAAGTAGCCTAAGTTACTCCTTATCACATCAGCTATCTGCCAGTGAAAGTCCCGTCAAAATCGGTCCAGCCATTCCCAAGATTAGCCCCGACAAACAGACGGACAGACAGACAGACAAAAATTGTAAAAAATGTGGTGTTGGTATATGTACCGTGTATACATACATATGCATTTAGTAAAAAGCGGTTATTTTAATATTACAAACAGACACTCCAATTTTATTTATTGGTGACATTTTGTTTGGTATAGGTTTATTACAGTGCCCATGTATAGTGAAATAGAATAACAGTGCGAAAACACGACCTTTCAGGTTGCCTCCAAAACTTCATTGTAAATGTTCTGGTAAATTAGACTCCACTTTGCTCGAATTACTGCCTGGGACTCACTTGACTGACTAAATATTTGACTAACTGATTATAACCTTAACGCTGCTTTTATACGAATGCGAAATGTCGTTTTACTTGACATTGGCAATATTCAGCGATGCCATCTATACAAATAAATAAAATTGGAGTGTCTGTTTGTAATATAAAAATAACAGCTTTTTACTAAATGCATACGTATGTATACACGGTACATATACCAAAACCACATTTTTTACAATTTTTGTCTGTCTTTCTGTCTGTCTGTCTGTCTGTCTGTCTGTTTGTTCTCGCTGATCTCGAGAACGGCTGGACCGATTTTGACGGGACTTTCGCCGATAGCTTATGTAATAAGGAGTAACTTAGGCTACTTTTATACTAGCTGCGCCCCCGACTTCGTCCGGGTAGACACTGAACAATCTTAAATTCTCACGCGGACGGAGTCGCGGGCGCAGCTAGTTTTAAATAATAAAAAAAATCCGCACCCGGGTCTGTCTCCTACTAACACGCGTGTCGTGTGTGGTGTGTGGCGTTACTCTGGGGTGGCGACAGAGGTGGAGCCGTACCGGGCGCTGCTGGGCGGCGGGCGCTGGGCGGCGCTGGTGGGGCAGTTCCGCTGGGAGCACGCGCGCCTGCTGCACCCCGCGCGCCTGCCCGCGCTGCCCGTGGCGCTGCAGCTGGGCCTGGCCGCGCTCAACACGCCATATCCTTTTTTATACGACTGGCTGACCCGTCAAACATTTGATAGATACGGACCATTTGTATGGGAAAATTAAATGGTGGTTTTTTACTATTTCCCTTCGATTTCTTCATATTTTCTTGCCTTTTAAACGTTCCCTGGATTTCCAAAAATCGTTCAAAATCAATATTAGCCAAATCGGTCCAACCGTTCACGCGTGATGCCGTGACCGAGGAAAACGGGTTGCATTTTTATATATATAGATTAATCTTCGTCGAATAAAAAAGAGAAAAAAAAAGAATGTAATTTTGTAGTGCCAGAAAATAGCAATAACAGCATAAGTATTGTTAGAACCTTATTTTAAGGACCGTTATGTATCTATTTAGTTCGGAAATAATAATAATATAAGATGCTTAGACTCACAGCCCCACACTAGGTGTAAACCTGTGAGTACCGTTGTACACATTACAAAACATACGAAATATCTGTAGGCCATATGAATATTTGTCCCGGTGCGGGGAATGCCAAAAGGTAGAGAGACAAGCAGACGATGGGCCACCTGATGGAAAGTGGTCACCGTCGCCTATGAACATAACACCAGCGGAGTTGCCAAAGCGCTACCGGTCAGGAGGATTTTTTTTACACAATTAGTTCATAAAATACTACTCGTATTAAGAAATGCTCATTGAACTGTAAATGCATTCATAAAGGTTCAAAATACATTCTTTTGTTTCACTACTACACTGATATGAAATCTTATATTTCATGTCAGTATCTTATCATTATAGACACATGATACGATTTGGGAGGTTACTGATATTGGTGTCCAAGAGACACCAATATGTGGCGACAGTGTCAAAACAATTCTATCGTTTTATGAATTCATAGATCTGTGAGTCCGGTCGTGTGCGACGACGCCTCGATGTTTGATTGAAGTTTGGGGATCCCTTGTGTCAAACACTGGTGCCGCGCTTTCGTTTAACTTTTATAGTGTAAAACCCTATTCAGACCTACGCGTTATTCGCTACCGACGGGGGGGACCTGGATTACCCACCGAGTTTCGCTCGGGGTTTTGTATGAAATTCCGCGAATAGAACGGAATATAGTCGGTAAGCGGTATTGTTTGCTTATTCGAATTTATTTGCGAAACATTTTGAAAACTGCGAAACAAGTTCCGCTAGACCATAGTAAAATAAGAATAGTCGTTGAAATAAAACTAGTTAAATAGTGAAATAAAAATAAAATAATAGTTGATATAAAATAAAAGCAGTAGTTAAAATAAATCCAAAAAGCTTCGCTAGCGAAGCGGAAAGTTTCGCTACCCGTAGCGGTAGCGAAACTTTCCGCTTAGGTGTGAACAGTAACTTTACCGCATCCCCACGCGGTTTCACTACCGTAGGCGTTAGCTAATAACACTGCCCTTCCCTTGCAACAACACCCAATTTTCTCCTTAACTCGGCCCCACTCAGTGCTACAAAGAGAGCACGAAAGTGTCGGCGTGTCCCGCCTGCCAGCCGCCACTCAACGCCCTGGCGCGCTCCCTGCCGCACGCGCACGTGTCGCACTCGCGCCTCGTCTGCCGCATCTCGCGCCGCCCCCTCAACGAGCACAACCCGCCCATGGTGCTGCCCAACGGGCAGGTGTACGGCGAGCAGGTGTGTAGTGTGTGGTGTGTAGTGTGTAGTGTGTAGTGTGTAGTGTGTACACACCTCGCTCCCTGCCGCACGCGCACGTGTCGCACTCGCGCCTCGTCTGCCGCATCTCGCGCCGCCCCCTCAACGAGCACAACCCGCCCATGGTGCTGCCCAACGGGCAGGTGTACGGCGAGCAGGTGTGTAGTGTGTGGTGTGTGGTGTGTGGTGTGTAGTGTGTAGTGTGTAGTGTGTACACACCTCGCTCCCTGCCGCATCTCGCGCCGCCCCCTCAACGAGCACAACCCGCCCATGGTGCTGCCCAACGGGCAGGTGTACGGCGAGCAGGTGTGTAGTGTGTGGTGTGTAGTGTGTAGTGTGTGGTGTGTAGTGTGTACACACCTCGCTCCCTGCCGCATCTCGCGCCGCCCCCTCAACGAGCACAACCCGCCCATGGTGCTGCCCAACGGGCAGGTGTACGGCGAGCAGGTGTGTAGTGTGTGGTGTGTACTCAACGAGCTGCTAAACAAGGTCATCTGCATAAACACGCGTATTGCGGTCCTAATCTATAATGGTGCTGCCCAACGGGCAGGTGTACGGCGAGCAGGTGTGTAGTGTGTGGTGTGTGGTGTGTAGTGTGTAGTGTGTAGTGTGTAGTGTGTAGTGTGTACACACCTCGCTCCCTGCCGCATCTCGCGCCGCCCCCTCAACGAGCACAACCCGCCCATGGTGCTGCCCAACGGGCAGGTGTACGGCGAGCAGGTGTGTAGTGTGTGGTGTGTACTCAACGAGCTGCTAAACAAGGTCATCTGCATAAACACGCGTATTGAGGTCCTAATCTATAATGGTGCTGCCCAACGGGCAGGTGTACGGCGAGCAGGTGTGTAGTGTGTGTTTTTCAAATATGTACTGACTTTTAGAGAGTTTCCATAACTTCGGCGGTTTTTCGGGTTTCAACCGTCGTTCTTTTATCTAGAATCCAAACAGTTTAAATTGTAAACATTGCCTTCTCATTAAAAAAAAAAAAACAAGTTTACGGCGAGCAAGCCATTTCTTTCTTACGTTGAATGAAGCCGAATTAAAATTGATTCGAAGCAAAAATGTGTGAATAACATGATTTATGTAAAAACTTACAAAACAAATAAAGAAATGATTTTCCTGTAACATTATAACCAACATTTATATTATTGACCATAAAAGATGACAAGATTATCATAATCAAGTTATTTTGTACGAGTACATGGTGAAAGAGTTTAGCACTTATTTTATTCAACAAATGTGTTTTGTTCAGGCCCTGAAAGACATGATGAAGGAACACGGCTCCATCATCTGCCCGAAAACGAAGGAGGTGTTCTGCATGAAACGCGTCGAGAAAGTCTACGTTATGTAAATTTTAATCGGATAATTATACCGTATGTATATACTATAGTATTACATTGTATGTGGCCTGTTCAAACCTGAAGGATATTCAATGAAGGCATTTCTTTCTGAATAATATCATGAATTTTCTATTGAACAGATATAGTTATTGTTTTATTTGTACAAAACGCCACCAGTCTAATTAAAAAGCAACTTACACCCATAGAGCAACACGGGCCACCGGCCGCGGCGGACTGGAGGAGTGTATCCATAGCGTTTATTACCGATGCAAAACAGTCTGTCATTTTTTGGGGTAAGTGCGTGCGACACACACGCACACTACAAAAATCGTCTATTACTACGAAACTCACACCTTGACTTTAACAAAATACAGAAACAATTTCGGCACACATTTAAAACATCTACCCCCTTATTCATAAACGTATTTTAGCTAGTGTTGCTAATGTTTCCTTTGTCTCTTTCTATCCTGCACATTTGACAATGCAACTGACAAAGACAAAGCATTCTATAGCTAAAACGTATCTAATGTACGTTTATGAATAAGGGGGTTAGGCGACAGGTATAGGCCCATTTGGGCTTGTACTTTGACAGAGGGGAAAGCCTGCATATGGCTACTCCCCTCCGATGTTGCTCTATGCTTACACCTAATGGCCGGGAATAGTTGAGTTTGCAATAACATTAAGATAAACAGATATCGTTATTGTTTCTATAAGCACAAAACGCCATACAATAATAAAACTTTACAGTCCGAAATGACAGTTTAATTTTTGCAAGCAACACATTACCTCCCTCGGGGTCGAAAAATGTTTTGTTTTTTTAATTCTCTTGGTTTATTAAGGCCCAAACTTGACGAGGAATTAAAGTATCTAGTATATTTTGAGGTAAATGCCGTATCTTATTGGTCTAGCCGACTGTGATCCGATCTTGATGGGGCAAGGGGAGCTAAGTCTAGGTATTATCAGTTGTATGCTAAGTATTTGACTTCGGTAACTACCCGTCACTATACCACTATGATCTCTTAAGCTTGAACAGGCCAAAGTAATTTTAATTAACCCCGTGTCTATAGGTTATGTTTATGTTGCCATTTTTAATTAATACTCTTCAAAAATTCCAGGAGAATTTATAGGATTTGCTGTGAAATTCTAGTTATATTGCAGTATGAAAATGATTTTTTTAAATGTTTTACTAAATAAGTCTTATTCTTTTGATTATTATAGAATGGCAATACTTTTATTTGATTTTGTTTGAGATTGGAACCATAGACACGGTTTTTTATTTACTACGTTTTTAGCTTTGATCATGGATTTGAATTTGTATCTTTTTTTTGTTTAATATCGATATAAATCGAGCTGAATCTCTGTAAGAATCACAAGAGAATCTAACACTATAATATTTCTAATCTTATTTCTTGTCTCTTTTTAGCAAAAAGTATTTGCATAGTTGAAAATTCGGGTAAACAATTTTATTTTGGGATATATTATGTATATCATGTTGATAAGGACTGATTGCAGATTTGATAGTGAGTCAGGGGGCCTACCGCCTAATTCTAATGCTTTCGTTTAGGACGTTATCTTGTCAGTTTCGTACCGCCTATTAAAACATTTAGCTCTTAAGTATATACCTGCGGACGAAAACATTGCCTGGAAAAAGTTAGGCGGTATGAAACTTACAAGATGATGTCATAATCGAAAGCAATTATACTTAGGCGGTCGGTCCCCAGTACAGTAATGTTATATCGTTTTCTCTCTGAAAATATTGAATAACAGTTACTACTTGGGTTAGCAATACAGATGACGGGTCATCGGATATATTTGTACAAATTCTATGAATACCTAAATTTAAATTTTCTTCGTCGGCTCATAGTAGAATCTGTTTGGTATTGTGTACACATTTTATTTTAAAACTAAATGTATGGAAGCTCACGGCGCGTTGATTTATGACCTAATGGTAACCTTGGTAATTAGTTGTGATTATTTTATTATTTTACGAAGGTGGCACGTGGACGTTTCTAATGTCTGTAGCGAATAGAAATCTACACAAAAATCCAGAGGTCATAAAACAGATGCGCTGCCACCTCTAAAACCGTAGTTGTTGTGGCTCTTTGATAGTTATTACGGGGCCATACATTACCATCTAACCGGCACACGATAGTCCTGAACACTACCATTTGGCGGCAGATAGATTAGGTAATGCGGTGGTGCCTTTGAGGTGGGCGACTTTGAAGACACATTTTTTTTTGTAGACTATATGTACTATATTTAGTTATCAAAAATACATTGTAAGCCCAGCAGCTATCTTTTTATATTAATTTAGAAATGTGAAAAATATACATTTGTACAAATATATCCAAAGTAATCAAAGAATATTTTATTTTTAAAGAAAAATGGAAAGAAAAATTTTACTTCAGGCGAGACTCGAATAGTTGGTAATAGATGGCGCTGCTGCTACCATAAAGCAATGCAATAGATGTGAAGGAAAGATTTGACAAATCGGGCAGGACTTCATTAGCTCAATTGGAAGAGCGGCTGGACTAGATTCCCAGTAGGTCGCGAGTTCGAGTCTAGCCTGAAGTCAAATTTTTCTTTCCATTTTTCTTTAAAAATAAATTATATTTCACAAGCATGTGTTAATGCGAAATAATATAAAACAATAATCAAAGAATGTTATCCTACATACAAATATAATTAAAACTGGAGTAATTATATTTTATTATTGAACGTAATAGTCGCAATCTTATCTTTATACAGTGTTGCCATTCTGTCCATTTTAAAATAGTATTAAAGTGATGTAATTTAGTGTGGACTGTGTTACTCTTGCATTTTAAGGTTTCCAAGTATACATAAATAATTGTATCATAGTTTGTAAATCTCAATGTTTCATACGCAATGTGTTACTATGAGAAATAGATGGTAAATATTTTACTTTCGTTTTATTTAGATGTGTACCTACCTACTACTTTATGTATTTAACCGATCGCGTTCGTAATTATGATGACAATGCAAGAAAGAGGCTTTGTGTGAAGCTAACGAGCGTGCCGGAATCAATTTTGTTCTTCGTACTTCGTTCTGATTTTTTAATAATTACGACCCAGAGCGGTGTTTTTGTGTAAAAAAAATTGTTTCTATGAAGATAATACTTAAGCCTGTTATTTTTTTATTTTAATGTAATGGAAGTGGCAAACAAGCATGCAATTCACATTGATGTTAAGTAATGACTGGAGCCTATCAACACTCACACGAAGACCAAGGTCAAAATGCAGATGCGTTACCACTCCTGAGGCCTAAGGTGTTATGCCTCTGTGCCGGAAATTACAGGGCCGTATATTACCACCTGACCGGAGCCGAGCCTACGAAAGAGACGATCGGCACGTTTCGACTTCGTAGAGCGTTATCTCTACTGCACACTGCCTACGTAAGCACTGATAGTCCGGTATTGGTCAAAACTTGATTAAAATGGTCGACAAACGTCAAATAGGTATGGTGCGAAAGAGATAACGCTATACAGACCCGATATAAGCCGAAGTCTCTTTCCTGGGCTCGATGCGCAATATTTATTGTTGAGCACTGTATATGGAACGCTCAAGTGTAACTAACCAATGTCAAGTGATAATTTCTCACGGTGAGCAGTCAAAACAGTAATACAGTAAATACCTACTACAAGTTTGAACAACCATATTAAATACAGACGACGCCCAACCCTGTGCCTTTCCCCCCCTGCATACATTTTATAGCAAGCCGGATAGTGTCTGCACTGTCTGCTCTCTTTGCCGATAAGTAGCCGACTAGTCGGCGCATCTCTTATAAAATATAATCGCAGGAATGGGTAATTCTTAAAATACCCCTTTAAAGGACTGAAGAAAACCAACCAAATGTTATTTCTTAAGTTTAATGATTTAAAATTTTCCATAAAATAAGTTTACATAATACAATACTTATAGATGGCCTTCATATATCACATACAATTACTACTTAAACTTATAAAACAATAAAATGCAGGATATCTTTGTAAACACAATGCTGTATAGGAATATCTATAAAACAAAACATTATTAAAACATGTATTATTATGAATACATAAATTTTTTATGTATTCATAAAAGGATGTAAAATGTATATTTTACAGACACATGATAAAATATAATTTAAAAAATTCTCGTGTCATAGTTTATAACCAGACTCTCCGAGACGGCTTGATAGATTTGTACGATTTCCAGTAGATCTGAGAAAATGCCGTATACTATTTATAATCCCCTATGATGACCGCGAAGTTTGTAGAGACAGCTAGTTTTAGTGTAGATATAGGTGACGATCCCACCGCAGAATCATTTCGTTCATCCAGAATAAAAAATAGGTTTGCAGCACATATCTGGAATCCAGATATGTGCTGCAAACCTATTTATAATCTAGAGTCTAGAGAATATATATCCACTAGGTTGCCAATCAAAATTTGGCCGCAAGTATTTTTTTTTTATGAAAGATTTTTTTACTTGTTTTTTCAATACAATATTGTTTACCTCACGGCAATATGTATGAAGACACTGAAAAATCACGGCTGCCGTTGCGCACTTGGCCGCCCCTACCTATTATTACTCTTGCTTATTTTGGTATATATTTACTTTTCTAACTGGTATCCCTATCATTACAGGGCCGTACATTAGCACCTGACCGGAACACGATAAAGCTGAACACTACCATTTAACGGCAAGTATATTAGGTAATGCGGTGGTGCCTACGCCCGCGAGCTTTGTCACTAGAGCTCTACCATCAGTTTGAGACCTTCGGAAGGACATCATCAATTTTATGATTTTTATACGTGTATATTTGGTAGATTCGAAAATATTCCGTCAAATATTGTTTATACTGCTAGTAAGATACGAAGTTCGCTGGGACAGCTTATAAAGATATGGTCAGTCAATGATTATATATATATAAATGGTAAAGGTTAGTTAGTTTATGTATGTATGTATCTTCACGCCAGGTCCCTAACGGGGTAGGCAGAGAGTGTAGAGCGCCAGATATCCCGGTTCAGACAAACCTCTCGTGCCTCGTCTACCTTCATCATTCTCTTCATACATGCACGCCGATTCCTAAGACTTTTGACCCCACCATCAGACAGAACTCGACCTATTTGGTCATGGTAGGTCAGCCTTGGTCTTCCTGGGCCTCTGCAACCATCCACATTCGCATTGTATATCTGTTTAGTCATTCGCTCATTCGACATTCTTTCTATATGCCCGAACCATCGGAGCATGCCTTTTTTCATTTTTACACCGATACTATCATTCACACATTAGTTAGTTTACTCATTTTAATTTTGGCAATTAATAGCTATCACTAAACATTTCAATATTAAACTGCTAGTTTTTGGGACATTATCGTCAACGATTAGGTTGTTAATAAAAAGTTTGTAATTAAATATATTATTTGGTTTCCACAACTTTTAAAAGTAAAACTGGGATGAAACTTTGAATACCTTTATAATTTTAGAGGAAGTTTTTCCAAAAAAATATGTTTTTTTTTCTAGTGAGCACAAAAATATATTTATGCATAGGAAACCTGCTCTACCATAGTAGGATCCTTAACAACGTATATTTACATTTCGTATCATATGTGTCTATAAAATATACAGGCAAATTATAGCACTCAAAAATAAAAATATCTATCACATTTTAGTGGAGTAATTTGTACTATCGACTAACAACTTACATGATATCAACGGTTCTAAACGTATATTTACAGCAGTGATTCCCGAAGTGGTCTATATCCACCCCTGGGGGTTTATGACAAAGTGAAAGGGGTAGGCGTTAGCGAAAAAAAAATTTGGGGGTCCATGAAATGAAAATGGGGGTCCATGATAATGGATATAAGGGGAAAAGAGACATTCTACTGATAAACTTTTTACATTAGTTTATGACATTTAGTTTTATCTTAGTGATATTCTTGACTTTACATATATTTTTTATCTTGTTTGACATGTATATCAATTGTTATTCGCTTTAATTTATTTTGTTTGTTTTTGACGTGTCATAAGAGGTGCCTGTCACCCTAAATGAATAAATGAGTTTCTGATTCTGATTCTGGATCTCTATACATACACTGATAGTACCAATTTACTTACATCATACCAGTGATTCCCAAAGTGGTCCATCGGAGACTCGATGGGGGTCTTCGTAGCGGTGAATAAAATTTGGAAATATGGGAATGTGATATAAATGTAGCAAGGACGGGGGTCCACGGAAATCAGAAAAAAATTGAAAGAGGTCTACAAGAAAAAATAGTTTGGGAACCTCTGATTTACAGTATTATACATTGTTAGTAGACTTATGAGGTTTAAAAATTATAAACGGACTTACAAAATGTAAAATACTTATATGTATTGTTTACATTCTTGTATGTTAGTTTAATATTTACATAGGATATAGTGGAGTTGTCATTTCAATTACATTACATGCGATTTATATTATTCTAAAGATGTTTGTAAAATCAGTGGTGTGCTTTGATAGATATTATTCAAATAAAATGTGCATTTGGACGCTGAAGTGTCAATTGCTGCTTAACTCAGCGTAACATGCCAGAAAAAGCTTTTTGTAGGCATATTATTATTTAAGAATTCATTTTAATTGCATTCCAATTTTGTAGTTAGGAGCTATTGACATTTTACAGTTGATTTACAATAAATGAAGTCGCTGGAGAATATCACATGTCTGTAATTTGTGAGGTCAATATTATTTATCAATTTTTGTTAATTATCCTCTATTTCACTGGTAACAAGAACACAACTGAAGTAAGATTTTAAATACATATGTTCGGCAAGACATATTTGATTTGTGGAGATTATTATGGATACAAAAAGTGAAAATCATTCAGGCAAGCACTCCACTGGTTTTTTTTAGGCTGGGTTGCACCATGATACTTGTTAAAGTTATATTAACATTTCAGATCCGTCTCTAACTTTAACAGCTTTCTTTAAGTTAGAGAAGGATGTGAAATAATTCAATAACCTTAATAAATATCTAAGCTAGCCTTAATATTAACAATTAACCCTTAATTAAATTCGAAATAATACTTTTGACCTTACATTTGGGTCATTTTTGAAACCAAAGTTAGCTTACATTACAATTTAAGTTCAAAATTTATTATTATATACCTAAACTCATTGAACAATTGAGCCGCATATTTTCTTCCATATACATCGGTAAAGATGTCGGCATTACGTGTTTTCTATATATCTAATAGAGGAAAAGGAAGTCTATGTTGATTTGTTATTTTTGAACAACAGTGAACAAGTAAAGTAATTACTCTTCAAACTGCGTAGAACATCATGGCAAGATCCATACAGCATCTAACGGGAAATATTGCTCATCGACCTTAGGAAAGAGACGTCGGCTTATTTCGAGTATGTAGAGCGTTATCTCTTTCGCACCTTACCTGTCTGATATTTGTCGACCACTTTGATCGACTTTTGACCAATACTGGACTACGGATGCTTACGTAGGCAGTGTGCAGCAGAGATAACGCTCTACAAAGTCGAAACTTGGCGATAGTCACTTAAATAGGCTCGATGCGCAATATTTCTTGGTGACGTGTACAGAAAAATGAAAAGATGATACAAGGTGAAAACAGCTTTGTAATATTATCTAGGGAACTTACGAACATTTCCAGGTATTTATGATATTTTTACTTCGTCGTCATCATCGCTCCAGCTGGAAAACTTCCCCAAAGACGGCTATAACAGTGTTTGTTTTTATATTATTTCGCATTAACACATGCTGGTGAAATATATTTTATTTTTTAAGAAAAATGGAAAGAAAAATTTGACTTCAGGCGAGACTCGAACTCGCGGCCTACTGGGAATCTAGTCCAGCCGCTCTTCCAATTGAGCTACTGAAGTCCTGCCCGATTTGTCAAATCTTTCCTTCACATTTATTGCATTGCTTTATGGTAGCAGCAGCGCCATCTATTGCCAACTATGTTATATAACAGTGTTGCGCGTCATTCGAGGTGAACACCAGGCTTGGCAGGCGGATTGGCGATTTTTTTTATGTAATGGAAGTAGCAAACAAGCATGCGTTGATATTATATATACATTGATGTTGCAATGTACTGCAGCCTATAGACCAAGGTAAAAATGCAGATGCGTTACCACTCCTGAGACTTAATTAAGGTGTTATTTAAAGGTTCTCTATATTCATACTTACAATTACTTTCAAACTTTTTTATTCTAGGGAGGTTTTATTTATACATCGGAAATATTCTTTAGGTCTCAAAGTATTATGCACTTGAAAACCTATTACACCTTATACCTTTGTTAATTTTTTGTACGAATCTAGCCATGGTCCTATATATTTATTACATGACCACTTACCATCAGGTGGCATATGCCTAAACTACAAAAATACTAGACCCGGTCGATTCAAAACCACCGGATCACTAAGGCTGTGTTCCAAACAGCACTGCGGCCACTGCGACAGTGCTGTGGTCGTCAGCTTTATGCTGACAGTATACTACCGCAGGTGTTATACGGAGGGGTATGTCGTTTTTTTTATGTATTGAAAGTGGCAAACAAGCATGCAGTTCACATTGATGTTAAGTGATGACTGCAGCCTATAGACACTTACACAATGACCAGAGGTCAAAATGCAGATGCGGTGCCACTCCTGAGGCCTAAGGTGTTATGCCTCTGTGCCGGATATTACAGGGCCGTACATTACCACCTGACCGGAACACGATAGTGCTGAACACTACCATTTAGCGGCAAGTATATTAGGTAATGCGGTGGTGCCTACGCCCGCGAGCTCCGTCACTGGAGCTCTACCACCAGTAAATGACGTCATACCTGACGTCATTTTAACCCGTCAAGTCACGAGAAAAATATGATTTTCAATTGTGTCTTGCCGCCTGCGGCTTTATAGTAGGAGATACTGAACCCTCCGAGTAACGTTGGCCTTGTAAGGCTAGAAATGTTTGTATGAATATTTGCGTCACGTCATCTGGATTTCTGATGAGAAAAGTTTCTCTTCCATATTTTAGATCTGGCTCGATTGCGACCATTTATGTTGCGTCTTAAAGTTAAATTTTTGTCTGTTCGGATATTTAAAGAAAATCACGATTTGTTTACTGCAAATGAGCGACTCAATCGTATATCTATAGCAGGCTAATTGATGTACAATTTACATTACATGATACGCTCGATACATAATTCATTGAATTCGTTCTAACAATTTAATCGTCATGGAAACACACTTCCTTTTTCATGGAAACACCACTACAAATATAGGACGCAACAATTTTGGTCGCAAAACTATGGCTGCTAGATCTAAAATATGGAAGTATTTTTTCTCTCTAATCTAACTCTCATCAGAAATCCAGATGACGTGACGGGCTGATACTTGCCAGGCGATGGTTATCATCCTTAGCATATTACGACTCATCCTACAAAATTTTCTAGGCTTACAGGCGTTCCGGTACTCGAACGGTTCATTAGCGCTTGAACCATTACGTTCCTTGAAGGGTTAATACTGTAAGCACTGGAGCTTTGAGGTGTAGTGCTTTCAGTAGTTTGATCACGTGACCAACCCGTTTCTTTCACTATTCTTTTATTTATTGTTATAGAAAAATTGTATCGATGAAAAAAAAATGGAAAATTCGAAGAAATTTTTTTTTTTTTTTTTTATATTATAAAAGTGGCAAACAAACGTGCAGTTCACATTGATGTTAAGTGATGACTGCAGCCTATAGACACCTACACAATGACCAGAGGTCAAAATGCAAATGCGCTGCCACTCCTGAGGCATTAGGTGTTATGCTTCTGTGCCGGAAATTTCAGAGCCGTACATTACCACCTGACCGGAACACGATAGTGCTGAACACTACCATTTAACGGCAAGTATATTAGGTAATGCGGTGGTGCCTACGCCCGCGAGCTCCGTCACTGGAGCTCTACCACCAGTAAATTGTTTCTATTGCAGTGTGGAACCAATATTTTGTATAAAAGGGAAGTAACTCAAAAAATTATAATCGTACATCCATTCAGTACACTGGACAGTTCCGTTTTAAACAGTGAACAGTAGTAAGCAGTGCTGTCATATAAAACGGAACGGCTTCGCAGTACACTGTACTGACTAATAATCATCATCCCTCCGCACGTGAAGCGTAACAGAGGAAGGGGATGGTTCGAGGGTCGAGGTGCAACCCTCCTTCCCGGGCCTTGCCCCCGAAGCGTAAGGGGCGTGCTCGAATTTAGGGGATTGTGTCACGCAGGGCAACTCGCTGAGGAGGCCTTAGCCCTTCCTTTTTTTATACATTTTAAAATACGTCACCTCTTGTAATACCGCAGTGATTTTTGGAACACACTTCCTCTATATCACTTAAGCTAACATAAAAAATATAATTTGTGTATTTTTCACTTAATTACGTATGACTATATCAACACATGAATGAAATATAGAACCAGCGATTCTTATATTTGTAATACGTACAAATTGGAGCAAAACTTAATAGAAATTAGACTTAGTTTCATCACTGACTTGCTCTGATGTGATGTATCAGAATGGTTATGGGGATTATTTGAACTCGTTAACAGTGGAGCAGTGTACGGGATCTATGCTTAAGTGGTCCCTCGACCTTCATGAACGACATACACCCATATTCTAAGTCGTGACCTCGACCTTAACCACAGAGTACTATAATACATACTGAAATAGAGACCAATTTTCAATATCAAAGAAAGCAACAGCTCACATACGCCGTCTGGCGAGTCTGGCGACTCGTTTTGGAACTACAACCTAAGGTCAATAGCCCGTGCGTAGCTATTATACAAACAGTATTTTGGGCCGCTTTCTTTATATCTATCTGTGACGTGCATTCCATATATCTCAACTCGATGGAAAACACTTAAAAAACACTCTTTTTAAGCAATATTACATACGACGCAATTGCAGCATAACATGTATGTACCACGTCTAACAACATTATGCATGAACTCTGAACATTATTGGAACAGATATGCGCGCCATCTGTTGGTACGTGTTAGCAACGTTCACTTGCCCTTACATTGATATGATTGCCATCGCATTAGTACTAAGATTGTACACCCTGACCTTAACTCAACCTTACTGAAGGGAATTGGTATTCTTAGTTGTAACTAATAACGACAACTCGACATTCTGCCTCCGTTTGAGGTAAGAAAGCAATTGTCAAACTTATGAGTATTTACATTTACGCAATATTCTTGCGCTTAATAAGTTTTTCGTGTCGGAACTGTCGAGAAATATAATTAAATACCATATTTTCCTATAAAATTATTTTTCAAGACTTTGTGAATTATCTATATGATAATCCGTACACATGAGTAACTGTCAAAATACAACTAAGAATATGGATTTCGAGGCGTCCTCATAATGTGTCCTCAGCTGAGTGTGAGTCAAGGAATGTTTCGAGTAACGACTTAGAATATGGGTGGAAGGCTCGGTTGCACCAAAATATTAAAGTTATGGCTTTTGTCAACTTAGCCTTTAACAATAAGAATAACATTTACTTATGCCAGGGACTGAAGTTTTACGTTAAACCCGAAGTTACCCGAAGTAATGCGTCATGAAGGCCATGACGGCGATGCCTGATACCAAGGCGGCCAGGTGTTTGAGGGACTCCTTCTTGTCCTCCTCCCGCAGCAGGTCAGGTAACACCGTGACCAGCGCGATGTGGAGGAACCCGCCCGCCGTGAACGGCACTATCCAAGAAGTCTTCGCTTCTGTAAATGGAGACACTGTTGTAATGTATCTAATTTTGTACGGTCCCGTACAAAGCACATGAAAAGCCCGCCATCAAAAAGAATTATCGACGCCAGAAATTACAGGGCCGTACATTACCACCTGACCGGAGCACGATAGTACTGAACACTACCACTTAGCGGCAAGTATATTAGGTAATGCGGTGGTGGAGCTCCGTCACTGGAGCTCTACCACCAATAAAAAGTAGTTTCGACGCCGTATAGTATTATGTCTGAAGCACACTGCCTACGTAAGCAGCAATAGACCGGTATTGATCAAAATGGTCGACAAACGTCACGAAAGAGATAACGCTCTACAGAGCCGAAAATATCCGAATTCTCTCTCCTAAGGTCGATGTGCAATATATCTTTTTATTATGTAATGGAGGTGGTTAACAAGCATGCAGTTCACATTGATGTTAAGTGATGATTGCAGCCTATAGACACCCACACAAAGACCAAGGTTAAAATGCAGATGCGTTACCACTTCTGAGGCCTGAGGTGTTATGCCTCTGTGCCGGAAATTACAAGGCCGTACATTACCACCTGACCGGAACACGACAGTGCTGAACACTACCATTCAGCAACAAGTATATTAGGTAATGCGGTGGTGCCTACGCCCGCGAACTCCGTCACTGGAGCTCTACCACCAGTTAATATCTTGTTGCGTACTGTAGATGCGTTGCCGCTCCTTAGGCCTAAGTTGTAATGCCACTGTGCCGGAAATTGCACGGCCGTTCGGGCGAGCTCCGTCATTGGAGCTCTACCACGAGTCGTAACTGTAACTATATAATAGAAATAGAAAATATTTTTATTTCGAATGGATCTTTACAGATACTTTCAAAACGTCAAGAAATATAAAATACCTAGAGTGAATAACCATTACATATAGTAAAGCAAAATCATATATCAATAGTAAATTAAAAATTAGAATTTAACCTACTTAGTTAAAACATAATAACCACAAAATTTTTCAATTCCTTCAATGATGATAAATGAAGAAAAAGAAAAACTTATTCGTCAAGATCAAAGTTATTCACTTAGCAGAGTTCCAAGTACAGTCACTACTGAGAAGAACTCCGCTACCCAACAAACTCAGTAAGAGCTCTTTTAAATGAGAGCTTAAATCTAGTACAAATTATCGTGAAAAATCAAATAATGTGAACGTCCATAGCATAGATGCAAATAAACTGCTATCTACTAAATGTGATGTAGCCCCTGCAAACCAGAACAGACCAGTCCCCACCAACAGCACCCGTTCACGAGTATGACGCATGTGACAGCCATTGCCCTCCTCGACCATTTTAGAGGGAAGTGAGCAACCCGCCACACGACGCCGCCAAAGGCAAAGACATTTAAGCGAAGCATTTAAATGTTGTTGTAATGTGAACACAACTCACCAATGGCGTTCCTGGCGCCGCTGAATATGACGGCCGTCATGGCTCCGATCAGACCCGCTGACGCTGTCGCCTGAACGAATGAAAAATTATTATTTTTTTTTTGTTTTTATGGCATCGCAATTAAGCATATTGCCAGTGTTAAGTAAAACGATATTTCGTATTCGTATTTATTTAGGCGGCGTATGATTTAGTATAATAAAGTCATGGTCAAATACTCAAACGTCACTTAAATCTAAGTGGGACTTAAGTCTTCTGTCTTTATAAAACACATTCAAACAATAGAGATAGCGCACATTTGAGCGTTGCTTAAAATTGAGTGACGTTTGAGTATTCGACCATGAGTCTATTATTTATTAAGTATGTCAGTCAAGTCAGTCAGTCAGTTATTCGAGTAAAGCGTTTACTTTAACAGAACATTTACAATTAAGTTTTGGAGGTGTTTTCGCACTGTTATTCTATTTCCTAAACCTATATCAAACAAAATGCCACCAACTTTATTCAATACTAGCTGTGCCCGCGACTTCGCCCGCGTGTGAATATATGATTGTTCAGTATCTACCCGGACGAAGTCGTGGACGCAGTAAGTATAAAAGTAGCCTTAGTTACTCCTTATTATATAAGCTATCTGCTAGTGAAAGTCCCTTCAAATCGGTCCCGCCGTTCCCAAAATTAACCCCGCCAAACAGACAGACAGACACGCAAAAATTGTATAAATTGTTGTTTTGGTATATGTACCGTTTAGTAGAAAGCGGTTATTTTTATGTTACAAACAGACGCTCCAATTTTATTTATTTCTTTAAATAACTTAAAACGACAGTAAGAAGATGAAATGAAACAAAAAAATGAAAAAAAAAAATGAACCACACGCATCTTTCAAGGTTCCCGCCAAAACTCCGACAAATTAGTTAATATCATCTACATTTTTGGAATGCCACAGAATACACAGATCATGGATTATACCGTTTTTTTTTATGTCATCGAATCGGCAAACAAGCTTGCAGTTCACATTGATGTTAAGTGATGACTGCAGCCACTTACACAAAGACCAAGGTCAAAATTCAGATGCGTTACCACTCCTGAGGCCTAAGGTGGTATGCCTCTGTGCCGGAAATTACAGGGCCTTACATTACCACCTGACCGGAACACGATAGTGCTGAACACTACCATTAAGCGGCAAGTGTATTAGGTAATGCGGTGGTGCTACGCCCGCGAGCTCCGTCACTGGAGCTCTACCACCAGTACCACACTTGACACTGACCAATACAATTTATTTATTTAGATTACAATTGCCGATTACAGATAGACCACACATTATGTACCTCTTTCACTCATTTATATTTACTTTGTGCTGTAGTAGATGTAATTATTTTTTATTTTCGTTATGTTATGTAGGCGTAACGGGAAGCTTGGAGTTCGTAATGTCACAAATCATTCACGGCCTACCCTATCTACCCTCCGATGGAGGGGCTCGGGTTTTCGTTGTAATATGCTAGCCCGTCTACGAATAATAAAGAAGTCTAACTAGCTAAAAAATAGTTCCACGTAAAGAGACACACTGTGGGAACCTCCCACGGTGTGTCTCTTTGGGTCTCTTGACGTGGAACTAATTTACGATGAACATTCAATATAGACAGTGCTGGCATTTGATTGTCCCATCTATGCCCCCATAGATGGGACAAACCGCAGTGTATCATGCCATTGGATGTTGCAGCCATTCAGCGAAATGACCTTTGTGCGACCAATCAAATGCCAGCACTGTCTGTATTGAATGCAACTTCCTGTACAGAGGCATAACACCTTAGGCCTCAGAAGTGGTAACGCATCTGTATTTTGACCTATGGTCTTTGTCTGGGTGTCTATAGGCTGCAGTCATCACTTAACATCAATGTGAACTGCATGCTTGTTTTGCCACTTTCATGACATAAAAAAAAATGTGTGAGTGTTTGTTATGATTGCAGTTTGTTTGCGTAAATGGAACCAAAATAAAAGCGATGATTGTATGAGAGTTACATTTCTGTACATTATAATTATTATTATTCGTAGTTGCCTGCCGATGTCCTCTGCAGAAGGATTTCATAATAATAAGTAAGGAAAATAGTAAATAAGAACACTTGTATCGTTTACTGTTCTTCGTTTAAAGTGTCAGTAGTTTTTGTCTTTAGGTAGCAAAATTGTGTCAATATTTTTTGTATATAATTATCTAAATATTAATAAGTTCTTAACCTAGTAATTACCTCTGTACCCATCCGCTTGGATACACCTGGTCTATCCAAGTGGATGGGTACAGTACAGATGGTGATATCATTGAATTTCTGTATATAAAGTGAATACTGAACTACACTAGACAGTTACCCCCTTATTCATAAACGTATTTTATGCTAGTGTTGCTAATCTCTCCTTTGTCTCTTTCTATCCTGCACATTTGACAATGCAACTGACAAAGGCAAAGCATACTATAGCTAAAACGTATCTAATGTACGTTTATGAATAAGGGGTTTTGTCTTTCAAAATTTCTATCACTTGCTCCAGAGTAGGGAATGCAATCCCGATCTCGCGGAATCCCGATCTCGCGAGATCCCGTGTAATTTTTCGGAATTAATCCCGAAGCATAATATGACGAGATCTCGTTCGAGATTGACGGGATTGGGCGGGAGGCTCAAACAGACCAGATAGGATGGCTATCTGTGACACAATCGTGCTGAAAATACTTATTGTGAATGATTGCTATTTATAGCTACAGTATAAATATACTTACCAATTGAGCTTTAGCCGCTTCCCATCGCGAAAATCCACTTTTGAGTAATATCGCGAAATCGCCCACTTCGTGAGGGATTTCATGTACTGGAAGAAAATGTATATTTATTAAACATAAGTTACATTTTGAAATACGTGAATCGTTGATGTCCTCCCTGCGTAGAGAGCAATAAATTCTAAGAAACTGTCGTTTATAATGTCAAATATTTATATTTTAAAGGTTTGCAGTCCTACATGTTACATGGTCTGTTAATTTAAAGTCTTTTGGGTAAAAATCCTGCAGTTCTTCTACTACTACTACGCTGAGGTCCTGGGTTCGATTCCCGGGTAGGGAGGTTATCAGAGATAATGGTGTATAATCGTTCATCTCTGGTTCTATTGGGATTTTTTCATTTTCTGGAAATTTCCCAGTACCTCGAAGTTTGGTAATGTGCCCGGTGATGTCAACAGGCTCACCACCTGTTACATGGGCCAAAACGTTACCGGCGAACCGTGGGTGTTTGCATGTATGCTTGAATGCATGCATTTACCTCTGCCTATCCCTTCGGGGATTACAGGCGTGAAGTTACGTTCTTCTTAAAAAAGGGCTGTTCAATATGCCAACTCACCTAGTATAGCGAAAGTGGTAAGAAGGCCTACTCTGAAACCGACGAGGAAGGACCCTCCCACTGCGAGGCCGTGCGTGAAGTTGTCTATGGAGTTGGCCATCAGGTTGAGGTAGCCAGCCACCTGCAGAGAGGAACGGATACGTGTTTATTATAACTTTAAAAAAAAGAACGGATACTTGTATAATTTTTTAGGTAAAAAATGGAACGGATAATTGTTTAATTTTTAACGTAAAAAAAGGAACGGATACTTGTATAATTCATTAATGCAAAGAAAAGGATACGTGTATATTATTTTTACTTGTCGTTGTCTGTTACGTCGATTTACGGACGATAATTTTAACGTCATAAGAAAACATGTGTCACAAGCCGAACGCATAGGCTGATCGTGCCTCTCTATCGCTTGTCCCGCGCTCTCGTTTACACACTCGACTCAGGCGGAACGTGACATTTTTTAGAGCCTGCAGCCGGCGTTTAAGCATTTTGACATGACATTGACATGAAAAAATAGATTTTATGCACCACCTTGTTACCAAATCTATTTGCTTCATTGATTCAGGTTTTGAATGTATGTTTGGCGGTTTATTCAATATGGATAGTTTTTTTTTAATATCTCCAAAGATAAAGGTTTACGCAGTATCTTCGATAAAAGCGCCCAGCTTGATTTTTTCTTCAACATTTATCGTTGTATTCCAACCGCACACAAAACTTTATACACAAACCTGCCCCAAGAATCAATATCTATTGGTCAAAATCCGTGCAGTAGGCTTTGAGTTAATCGCGAACAGACAGGGCGGTGGACTTTGTTTTATAGTAGATAGATTTAACCCAAAAACAATATTCATCATAACAATCGGGTAACTTACATCTTTCTTCTCGCTCTTCTCCTTGGTGGCTTTGAGCGCCTTCTCTCTCGCCTCCCGCAGCAGGCAGCGGCCCATCCAGCGGCTGCCGGGCTTGGGGCACCGCGGGCCGCCCGGGCCCCCCGGGCCCCCCGGGGCGCTCACACTACTGCAGCACACCGCTTCGCCTGCAGACAAATCAGGGATATACAACATGTAACGGGAATAATGCAGACTATCTAACACCTCGATTAGAAAATCGAGTTATAATCATAATATACATGAACTGAAATTAAATGTTTATGTATTTAATATTTTTTATTTAAGAAATAAGTTGTCCTCGATTTGTACGATCAGTATGCACACCCTATGCATACTTACCCTACCTCTACCTACGGCCACACGTAAAACACGAACCGAAAAAAAGTGATGTAGCGTAACTTGCGTACCCTTATTTAACACTCGCTAATAAGAAGATTAATTTTTATTTTCCACTATTTTATTTTTAAAATTATTATTTACTAGCTGACCCGGCAAACTTCGTATTGCATCAGAATGAAAATATGACATGTGTCAAAGGTTTGATAGATACGGACTATTTGTATGCGAAAATGAAATGGTGGTTTTTACTATTTCCCTTCAATTTCTTCATATTTCCTTACCTTTTAAACATTCCCTGGACTTCCAAAAATCATTCAAAATCAATATTAGCCTAATCGGTCCAGCCATTCACGCGTGATGCCGTGACCAAGGAAAACGGGTTGCATTTTTATATATAGAGATAATAAAAAGCACGTCTCAACGAGTTCTAATAAACTTATTGAGACTAGCATTATATGTTGGATAGACGTTAGTCTCATTTTCGTTTGTATTGACTGTGCACCAAATGGGAGACCATAATTTCCTTCATTTTAATTAACTTGGGGACAAAATATTACCTATATCAAAAATGTCTGAATTCGGTTATCGATTCTGAACTAACTAGTTTCGGGTTGTACATTCAATCCTGTTACACGTTGTATTTACCTCAGCAATATATTAGCACAAGCGAGTGAATTTAGAAATTAAATAAAAAATGGAAAGAAAAATGTGACTTCGATAGGCATCGAAAGTGCAACCTCAAAATAACCAGTCCAGCCGCTTAACCACTAAGCTACCTTAAGCGTCGAATTGAATTTTCTTTCCCTTTCTGATTTTAACAGATTTAGCCTGGGTTGAACCACATCTAACTTTAACAGATTTCTTTAAGTTAGAGAAGGATGTGAAATGTTACAATAACTTTAACTAAAAGCGTGGTACATCCCAGGCTTAGGGTCGGTGATATATTCATCAGACCAGGCGAAAGACGTCCACCGCTGGACAAACCCTACCCCCAATGACGCCCACAACAGTGTAATGCATTATTAGCGAGAGTATGCCATAACCGCCACGCTTGGCAGGCGAATGGGCAGCCGTCCATTCCGCGTTATTATGGCAATAAATTAGTAGAAGCGCGAATGGCCTCGCGGCTGGTGTAGATCGTAAGCGATCTACTCGGTTAAGCGATACGGGCGCGGTCAGGTGTGTGATGGGTGACCGCTAGTGCTTTAGAGGGTACGTTAAACCCTCGGTCCCGGTTGCCATCGAAAATGTTTGAAAACATCCGACAGCGGGTTGGCCACTAACCCTTATCTCCGCCAGGCCTCCTCCCAAGAAGGGTTCTTCCCTTGTTGACTCGTGCCCAGCAGTGGGACGTATCAAGAGTTGTCATTATGGAATATGGAATGGTTTGGTGGCCATTTTTTTACGCTTACACTCACAGCCCCACATTAGGTATAAACATGAGTCGTGGGTGCCATTGTACACATACAACACATACACAAACACCCAGACCTGAAACAAATATCTGTAGGCCATACAAATATTTGTCCCGGTGCAGAGATCGAACCCGCGACCCTTCGAATCAAACGGACACCGCTGGACTCATTCCAATGGGGTAGTAGTAAGTGCAATAACGCAAGATGGGCAGCAGCGTCTTGCGATAAATATACCGCCACTGTAATCGCCAACCCGTATGCCAAGCGTGACGATTATGGCATATCCCCATTATGAGGAGGCTTTGGTCCAGCAGTGGACATCTTCCATCTGATGTGATGATAATGATAACGTAACTTCACGCCTGTAATCCCCGCGAAGGGGGGGAAGGCAGAGGTAAATGAATGCATTCAAGCATACATGCAAACACCCACGACTCGCCGGTTACGTTTTGGCCCATGTAACAGGTGGCGAACCTGTTGCCATTTCCGGGCACATTACCAAACTCCGAGGTACTGGGAAACTTCCAGAAAATGGAAAATCCCAATAGAACCAGAGATAAAGGATTTTAAACCGTTATCTCTGATAGTCCCCGACCCGGGAATCGAACCCAGGACCTCCAGCATAGTAGTAGTGGCCTGCTACCACTATGCTACTGAGGCAGTTGATAATAATGATGAAAATAATAAATATAAGTTTGGATATTTCACGCTCACCTTTAGTATTGTTATTGAAAACACACGTATCGTACAATTGACTCGCGGTCACCATTCCATTCCCGCAAATGCCCCCTTGCGCGGCCCCCCTCTGCTTTCTCTCAACCTCCAACAGCTTCTCAATTTCTTCTATCTCTATCTCCCGCTTGACGCCATTTTGTTTCGGCTCCTCTTCTTCTTTTTCTTCTTCTTCTTCTTCTTCGTTGGTGGCGAACAGTTTTTCCACTATGATGAAAACTAGCATGCCGAATAGACACCAGAGGCCGCATTTCATAGATACATGCTCGCCTTCTGTAAATAAGATATTTATCTTAATTAAATAAAAATGGAAAGAAAATTTCGACTTTAAGCGGGGCTCGAACCCGCGACCATTGGGAATATCCAAGATTTTTTTTGTAAAAATATTTCACTCGCTTGTGTTATTTGCGAAAAAATAATAAACAAGCAAAGACACGGCCCTGTAATTTCCGGCACAGAGCCATAACACCTGAGACCACAGGAGTGGTAACGCATCTGCATTTTGACCTTGGTTTTTGTGTTAGTGTCTATAGGCTGCAGTCATCACATAACATCAATGTGAACCGTATGCTTGTTACCACTTCCACATACGTAACTACACTTCCACGTACATAAAAAAAATAGATATTTATCGTAAGTGTTTTTACTACTTTTGTACTTAATTTTTTTTTAAGAAAAATGCAAGGAAAAAATTGACTTAATGTGGGACTTGTACCCCCGCAACCACTAGGATCCCTAGTCGCTCTTAGAAATCAGCTACCGAAGTAGTGTTTTTATTATGTTTTTACATAGAGCAACACGGGCCACCGGCCGCGGCGGACTGGAGGGGAGTAGCCATAGCGTTTATTACCGATGCAAAATTGTCTGTAATTTTTTGCGGGGGGAAATGCGTGCGACACTCACGCACACTACAAAAATCGTCTATTACTACGAAACTCACACCTTGACTTTAACAAAATACAGAAACAATTTCACGCACACAATTAAACATCTAGGCGACAGGTATAGGCCCCAAAAAAACATACAAGAAGGACAAGTGATTACGGCTTCGAGGTCTCTCATGCTCTACCTACCTACTATCAGTCAAAACAAGTTTCGTATTATACCGTAGACAACTGATGATTAACCACCATTCCATAATAAACCACGTTCGATTCACAGATAAACAAAACAAACACGAGGAAAATGTATGATTAATATATCGATAAGTAAATTGAATATAGGTATGCGTTGTTTACATTTTTTTTCTCTCACAGTATGTTGAAGTTGTAACTCAAAACCTCGACTTTGAACATGAGTCATAAACGCTCGTATTACTTTAGCAATAGAGTTCAATATTCGAGTACTCGGAACACAAGACCTAGACGCATTAATTACTGCATATGTAGGAAGCTGTAATGATATGGTAAAGTCATTCAGTTGACAATGAACTGTTCGCATTATGAATAGAATTTAACTGTAGTAGGAAAACTTCTACGATTCTTTTATCTTTGGTTCACTGAACTTGTAAAGTGCAGTGAACCAAAGATAAAATGGCTTTAAAGATGGCTTTGTTTACATTATCTGTTTCTTTAGAAGTTAAGACAGATCAATAAATGGTCAGCGCCTTTGTTTATTTTTTCTATATTTTTTTTTTAATTAAGGCAGCGGAACACGGATGTCTATTTAGATAAGCTCGGCCTAGTATTGTCAAGCATCCATCCGGGTGTTATTGACTCGATGGAACAAAAAATATTTTTTTAGGTTCCGTGCTGCAAAAAGTAGACCTAAAAAATGATCCCAAAAGGATCGAATGTCCGGTAGATCAAATCGTTGCCTTGTCAGAGAATATGTAATAATACTACGTATATGATATACGTATACGAATGGACACTTCGACGTCCCGCCCGATTTGGTCTCATCACTCAACCCCTTCCCCTCTTATGGGCGACGGTGGGTATTTTGTACGTGCTACGCACACAGGTGCGCGTGTAAATGCACGTCACTGATTGATGTCTGTGTAATAGAAACCAAATTAAGCGTTTGTATGGAATTTTGACGGAGTGTCCGCGGTGTGGCACAGCATAAAAAAGAGACAATCGTCGCGTTTCGAGTTCGTACTACTGTTCTCTTCCCATTTTTAATTAAACGGCTGGACTGGTTATCCTGAGGTCGCAGGTTCAATGTCAAACTTTTCTTTCTAATATTTCCTTAGTTTCTAAAAAACCACTAGCATTTGTTATTGCGGGAAATTAAAATATGTCAGGTAGCAACATTGATATACAGGGTTTTTGTATATCAATGGGTAGCAACTTACCTTTAGTACTAGAGAGATCGTGTTGCCAAGCCTCGGGTAGCAGATGGAGGAAGACGTCACCTAGGAGGCCGCCGACAGCGAAGCTCAGCAATATCCTCAATGTGGCCGCTCCCGCTGGAACAACGCCATAAATTATGTTGTTATCGAAACAGATAATAAATTAAACTCACATACAATCTTCGCTCCCAATTTGATTCCATTTACGCAAACAAACTAACTTCAATTACCTATATCTAACAAACACTCACACTTCCGACATAGACTATGCTTGCATTCGATTGGTCGCAATAAAGCCTTTTTGCCGAGCGACAAAGAAAAATGCAAAAGAATATATAAGAATATATATATATCATAAAAAGGACACACCGCAGCGCGTCAGGCGCTGCGGTGTGCGGTGACCCACCCAAAGCTTAATAACACTTCTTTATATTATTAATTCGCAGAAAATAGTGTATCATTTTATTTGTTAGATTGCAATATATGATTACAGAAACAGAACAACCAAGGTCTCAAAGGTATCTGCATTTCGACCTCTGGTCTTTGTGTAGGTATATACAGCCTGCAGTCATCATTTCATCAATGTTAACAGCATGCTTGTTTGCCACTTTTATTACGTAAAAAAAGTCTTTAGATATAGATATTACTATAGATATAGTGTGTGAAAAAGTATGTGTGTCATATAGATTATAATTATGAATAATCGTAATAAAATATATATATATCTAAAAGTACCTTCCATATTTAATCGCTTACACGACTGACGATCGTGCGGCATTTAATTATTTACGTAATCGGCAATAATCGCTAATCATGAATTGACACTTGTCTTGATTCAAATACTGTGATTCCGATAGCATAAATTGCTTGTTAAAATATGATTATGATTATTCGATAAGTGTCATCAATGGATCTAATTGATAGGGATTTAACAATAATGATTTATCAAAATGATTTAATGAATATTGATTACCGATATTAAATTTTTTAAGATTGTCGTTCACTTATCAGTTCTCGACTTCTTGGCTGAATAAACGTATATTCGTTGTCGTCTGGAGCGATTTTGCGCATTCACGGCAACCGATCAATCTTGTGAGATGAAACATATGTATCGTGAATCTTGTGATCTTGGTTTGACATTCTATTCTAAATATCATGATGAAGGACGAGGTGATCGAGGTATTATTGAAACAACTTTTTTTTATTAAAGTAAAACTCTGACACATCATTTTGTCACAACACAACTTTATGGCATACAAGCACAGCACAAAAGATAAGATAAGATAAGTCATTTATTTGCAAGAATACAATTACATTTTTAGGATCTTAATACTATTTTAATGTCAGAACATGTATTCAATCCGCAAGCGGATGTGCAAATGCTTGTATTATATGCACATTTTTTGTATATCAATGATTATACATTATTGATTTTACAAGATAATTATTATTACATTATTTAAATTGATTGAGGTCATACAGAGTACATACAAAATTGTAGAAGTTTATATAAAACTGACATGAATGGTCAGTTGGTCAGATCAAAATCTGATAGGTACCTACGTAGTCAATTTTAACTAGCTGTAGAGTTCCAGTGACGGAGCTCGCGGGCGAAGGCACCACCGAATTACCTAATCTACTTGTCGCTAAATGTTAGTGTTCAGCGATAACGTATTAGTGTCAGGTGGTAAAGTACCTACGTCATTATAATTTCTGATGAAATAATTACAGAGACATAAGAACTTAGGTCTCTGTAATTGGTAAGTAACGCACTTACATTGAAATCTTTGGTTTTCACGTAGATGTCAATAGAATACGCTAGTATTATCTTACTATAATGTGATGTGTATGCTTTTTTGCCACTTTTAAGGCATACAAAATTTTATAGCTTATTTTGACTAGATTATCTCACAAAATCTAATTGCTTTACCGAGGTATTTTGTTTCCATCATATTGCAATCGTAATACGCAGTCGTATATGGATAGCCTCAGGTAATACGGTTATCAAATAGCAAATAGGTATACTGGAAATAAAACCACGCGAAATCGAGTACTGCAGTAGGTACTGCTGTTCTAGTGCAGGGTGATAAGCGTGCGTCGACCTTTATAGTGTTTATCGAAATATAACATTATAATGTAGATCACAAACGGATGATGAATGGGTATACCGTTACGAAGAACGGTAGAGCTACCAATCAAGAAATTTTTAAGGTTATGTACTCGTAAGGTTAATCAGAGACAAATCATTCGAAAAGGATGGTAGGGTGAGATGCCAGTAGCGTACCGTGATAAAGCTTCCACCATTGCGATCACCCATCCGCTACCTAAGCGTAGCGATAGAGTAATATTCTGTGAACTGTTTTACTGGTGGTAGAGCTCCAGTGACGGAGCTCGCGGACGTAGGCACCACCGCATTATCTAATATTATTAGATAATATAGACCGGAACACGACAGTGCTGAACACTACGTGTTTCGGTCAGGTGGTAATGTACGGACGTGTAATTTCCGGCACAGAAGCATAACACTTTAGGCCTCAGGAGTGGTAACGCATCTACATTTTGACCTTGGTCTTTGTGTGGGTGTCTATAGGCTGCAGTCATCACTTAACATCAATGTGAAGTGCATGATTTTTTGCAGCTTCCATTACATAAAAAAAAAAGGACGCAACACGCTGTTGAAGGAATCTTTGGCGAAGGCTTTTGTCCGATGTGATAGTGATGATGAATCTGAACTTTACGCTTTTTTATTCACTTATACATGTATCTTCCAGCCAGATCCCTAACGTGGAGCAGATGGCGTGGAGCGCCTAATATTCCAGTTTTGGCATATCTCTCGTGCCTCTTCTACATTTGTCACTGTCGTCCATAGAGCGGTATAATTCTATGCTGTCGTCATGCATGCACGCGGATGCCCGATGACTCTTATTTTGACCCCACCTTTTGATAGTACCCGACGCACTTTTTCTCATTTTCAGGACACCATTGGGAGGATATTTGACGATTCGGTTAGTCCAGTGGTGTGAGATGATCGTTTTATTCGAAGGGTCGCGGGTTCGATCCCCGCACCGGGACAAATATTTTTATGGCCTAAAGATATTATTTTCGGATCTAGGTGTTTGTGTATTTGTTGTATGTGTACAACGGTGCCCACGACACAGGTTTGTACCTCTGTCTGTTCACCACCTTCCTGATATAAAAAAAACTAACGACGTCAAAATAAGATCTAATCGGTCACCTCATACGTGCGCCCCGATACGTCTCCGCCAATGTCATAGATCTATCTCAGACTGTCTCCAGCTCACGTATTGATAAACTGACGGTCGATAACGATAGCAACAGATTCGTGTAGTCATAGTTATTTGCGGTATTTTTTGTGACAGACAGTGCGGCGACACCCACTGGGTGGACTGACGGTGACGGCATGTGGTGAAGGTGTGGAGGAGCGGGTGGAAGTGTTCTTCCGACAAAAAGGGAGGATCCTCCGACCAGGCGAGGTGGCAGCGCCTGGCGGCCCAACGATTGACGTGGGGAAGTTGTATATATTCCAACTCTTGAGAAAACTTCGTATGTGCGATGTAATTCGATTGACACGCCGTCTACCGTACTAGACAAGTACTTTTTGGGGTTTCGTTTCAGTTCCACCAGTTGGCGTCTTAATGTAGTGAACGCTACATCACTCCTCTAGTGTTTTTTTTTTGCCGAGACGGCACTATTCTGTTTTAACGGGCAATCAACCAGAGCTAAGGCCTCTCAGCCTAAATAAATTTACACAACTGCCTAGAGGAGACTCCTAGGAGACTAGAGGAGGTTCGATCATCGGCTTAGGGCGTTGTGGGGACACACATAAGACATGCGATAAGGGGCAGTGCAACTTTCGCTCTCGTCATCGGTTGGTGGTAACCGGATTAACGACGACCCGGGACGGGGCTGGAGGCGGCTGCGGCGCGGAACGCGGCGGCGCGTTCGTCGTGTTGATGAAGGTCGTGGACAATCGCTGTAGGCTGCCGTGTCGGCAACGCATCTGCATTTTAAAACGGTTTTGGCGCAAACGTCTATCCTCAGTTTTGTTTGGCGTCTTCGATTAGTTATTACGGGGCCATACAATAACGTCTGATCGGAATACGACAGAACACTACCATTTGGCGGCAGATAAAATAGGTAATGTGGTTTTACCTACGCCGTCGAGCTCCGACTCTACCACCATCGAAACTTAATCTAATTACTCTCGTTCTATTCTACATAAGTTGCTACCGTAGGCTCTTACTTTTGGTCCCGCAAAAGTGTTAAGGAAACATACTTTAATTAACTCAGCTCAAAATAAGAAGACTGGTTGCAAAAAACCTTTTCAAATTAGTGAAAAAATACTAGGTGATTATGTATGCATCACCCAATTTTATGCCAGGGTTAGTATTATTACATATTCTCTGGCCAGGGTTAAGGAACAACGACACAAAATGTCATAGGCATTTACGCTACCGCCTGCATGTCATTTTTTTACCAGACATCATAAAAGCAAAAGGATCTTTTTTTATAAAACCAGACACTTTAACGTAGCCTGCGTTGCTAACTTGAGTTAGTATTATTACATATGCTCTATTTGAGATCTAAGCTGTTATGTCCCGTACTGCAAATAACAGGATCTTACATGTAGACCGTAGCGTTAAACACTATTTACTATATAGTCTGTATTATTATTGGACGGTATTATTCGCTAAACATCAATGTAGATTACATGCTTATTTGCCACGTACATGACATAATAACGGGAAAATGTTCATATCTTCATAACCGCCGTGGATAGGTAACTTGATTAAAAGTATATTGTATTTATATTCGCTCACCCACTGACCCTGCCCATTGTGTGACACGCTTATATTATTTATATTTGTTTGTCTATCTACTTGTTTGTATTTCCATATCAGTTCGCAGAATTCCGTCTAAATTGTATTGTTCTTTTTTAATTCCTCAATGTTTGGTGGCTTTGGTTCTGATGTTTGAATCTTTTTTTTGTAAAAAAAATTGCCATGTCAGACGCTATGATTACTTATGTATTTTATGTTATTAATATTCTATTAATGATGTTTCTGTGAATAATATCTAAATATTTAAAGAAAAGGGAAATTTTAATCCAATATAATTGTTGTATTTTAGTTTAATACATACTTTATATGACGTAGTTAATAATGAATTGAAATTTGTAGATAATTTGACTGTTGTTTATTTTGATTTTTTTAAACTAAATAGGTAAGTATATAAATTTCAAATATTTTTTATAAAAACCTTAACCAAACTATCTTAAAATTAATAAATAATTTTGATTAATTAGATGTTTTTCTTTTTATTGAAAGAAACAATTGAACAGAATACATTTTAAAATATTATTTCGACTTGTATGTATTTTATTTTAATAACTGATTAGCTATATGATTTTAATTTGAAATCTTAACGTTATTCATTATTTTTATATTACACTGAATTTAATAAATGTATATTAAACTTTAAAATTTTAGAAAAAAAAATGCTACCAATTTTAATAAGCTTACATACCTATACCTACGTACATTTTTTTATTTTATGGCATTGTTAGTTTCTGTAGGTATGGATGTGAGATTTGAAATAAATGAATTATTATTATTATTCCACTTATTACTATTCTTCTTGCAGCTTTGTTTCGCTAAAAAAGAAAAACTCACTCTTTTCTTCGTCATATCACTGAATTTAAGTATATATTAACCCCCTTATTCATAAACGTACATTAGATACGTTTTAGCTATAGAATGCTTTGTCTTTGTCAGTTGCATTGTCAAATGTGCAGGATAGAAAAGGACAAAGCAGAGATTAGCAACACTTTAGCTAAAATACGTATATGAATAAGGGGGTAACTCTTTATGACGTCGTTTAGATCAAAATGTTAGCGGTAGCGTAGGTATAATGCCAATGACATTTGTATCGTTCTTCAGCCCTGGCAAATGCTAATCGTAAATGACCTGTTCCACACTGAATGATAATTTGTTCATGGTCGACCTTCGTTTTGTTTGACGATGTTTCTATATACCTATATTATGTTGCGGCACATATCCGAAATACGGCTACACTCAGTTCTATCCGGATAAAACAAGGTGTGGCCGGTAGCCGTTGGTTAAACCTAAGTGTAGGTAACACAGACTTATTCACGGTTATTACTAAGTTTAGCCGGTTCAACTGTCAGTAAAAAAAATTCTTTCAGCCTAAAAAAAAAAACCTAACATCGAACGCACCCTTCGACCTAGTCTGGTTAAATTGGTGGCCAATGGTCCACACTAAAGATGTTAGATGAATCTTTGGTCCACACCTACTGTAAGCCGGATAGGACTGAGTAGGTACTTCGGGTGTTGGTCGTAGCACTTTTTACTGGTGGTAGAGCTCCAGTGACGGAGCTCGCGGACGTAGGCACCACCGTTTTACCAAATATACTTGCCGCTAAATGGCAGTGTTCAGCACTATCGTGTTCCGGTCAGGTGGTAATGTACGGCCCTGTAATTTCCGGCACAGAGGCATACCACCTCAGGAGTGGTAACGCATCTGCATTTTGACCAATATTTTTTACATGTCTGCTTCACGTGGAATACCTACCCCTTGTTTCAGTTTTAAACATGTTAGGTATTGCCTCTTAGAAAAACAAAATTTCTCTAAAAAAAATCTACTATAAGAAGACATCCAACAAAATCTAGTTTTGGAGGGCAAGAATTGTTTTTTTTTTTAATGATAGGTAAGTTTTGTTATCCCTATTTGAATAAACTTTCTTTTTTATTCTTAATTTTTAACATGGGATTTTGTCAAATTTTGACTAGGTATGACACTCCCGTATTTAATATTAATAAACTTAATATCTGTTTTACTTCATGTAATAGTTGGTTGCTCTACTGGTGGTAGAGCTCAAGTGACGGAGCTCGCAGGCGTAGGCACCATCCGGTCAGGTGGTAATGTACGGCCCTGTAATTTCCGGCACAGAGGCATAACACCTTAGGCCTCAGGAGTGGCAACGCATCTACATTTTGACCTGTGGTTATTGTGTGGGTGTCTCATAGACTGCAGTCATCACTTATCATCAATGTTAACTGCATGCTTGTTTTCCACTTTTACTATATATATATTTAAAAAAATAGGTATTTACTCAAAGTATTTTTTTTCAACCTAATGAAGTAATGACCTTTCGAATACGGTTGTAAAATTATACTCGAAATAAAAATATTTTCTTTCTTTCTTTCATCGACTCTTAAATCAGTGCCGGATTAGCCATATAGCAGGAGTAGCAAATGCTACGGGCCCCGCGCCATTAGGGGCCCCGTGCCTGTGCCCAAAAAAAAAACACAAATATGTAAAAAAAGTGTTATATAGGTACCTATATTATTATGTTGCAAGTTGGCAATACCACAATACTTACAAGGGGAATCCCCTAAATTTGTTTTCGATTCCTTTTCGTAAATGTTGTTTTATTTACATCCTAAATTTCAGTAGGCAATGTAACTCTAGGGCCCTTGGTCACATTTGCTACGGGCCCCGCACCGGCTTTATCCGGCACTGTCTTAAATACACATATTATCTGTCAATAACATTTCAGTGTTCCTCTCAAGTTGCGAAGCATGCTTCGATAAAGTAAGTTATCATTCATTACTTCGTTACGCAAGACCGATCCATTTCTATGGGTGTCACGAATACGATAAGCAATTTTAACAGCATTATTTAAAAAATGGTTGATATGTTTATTTATTTATTTATTTATTTACTCTTTTTATGCACGAAGATGGTGTACATAAAGGCGGACTTAATGCCACTAGGCATTATCTCCCAGTCAACCTTTGGGTTATGAAGAGAGCGACGATGTAGGTGCAAAACGGGTCTAAATTTAGAAATTATGAGTGGAAAATGATTTGATTTTATGTTCCGTGTGACAGAAAGATATTTTTTAAATAAAAAAAAATTTTAACTTCACGCGCACGCACTTCGTAAATGCATGCATTAATTCAAGCAAACACCCACGATTCGTCGGTTACGCATTTGGCCCATGTAACAGGTGGCGAGCCTGTTGACATCTCCGGGCACATAACCAAACTTCGAGGTACTGGGAAATTTCCAGAAAATGGAAAATTCCCAATTACTGTCCAATTCACAGTTCCATTCCTGGTTCAGAAAGTACGATTTTTTCTCACTTCAGAGTTAAGATAAAAAATAAGGGTTTTTACCTACCTCTTTTCGAAATACACTTTTTTATTTATGATGCGATGTCTTATAGACATTTTTTATCGCAAACACTTAAATGGAATCTGCATTTTTTGTCAGTCAATTCCAAGAATAGAATCCGTTTCAAGTTTAGCTTTGCAAGACAGTGTCATATCAAAATACACCTGATGTATCTCCAAGAATTGGTTCGATGGTATGCGATGGGAACCGACGCCAAGAAGGTCAAAATTAGGCCCCATAATTTTTAAGGTTTCGTATCGATATGGTAAATAACGGAACCCTTACATTTGTCGTGATTGTTTGTCTGTCTGTTCGTCTGTCATAGCCACAGCCGGGCCGAGCAGCATGGGCCGGTTCAGTTGAAATTTGGTACAAATACGAGTAAGTATACCTACTTCAGCGAGCCAAACATGCACGTTTAACGTAAATAAATTATTTTTTTATAACAGCCACTTTTCGGGCCTGAATCAGAAATTTTTAAAAAGGTTTTTTGTATGTATGTATCTTCACGGCAGGTCCCTAACGGGATAGGCAGAGAAGTGGAGCGCCAGACATCCCGGTCCTGACACACCTCCCGTGCCTCATCTACATTCATCATTCTCTTCATACATGCACGCCGATTCCTAAGTAGGTAGCTACTATAATCGCCGATATAGCCGCTTGAACATATGAGCATTTTATACAAGCCTAATAATTTAATTTTTTTTACATATTGTTATTATTTGTTATGTTATGTAAGAACCGGCAAAAATCGGAATATTCGAAAACATAGACAACAATTTTATTAATTCTAGGTCCAAAAAATATCATTCCCATACAAAGATAACAAAAGAATCTCGATTCATTTCAATATGCAAATTATTAGCGCGCTAATACCAACTGCCAACAATTGTCGAGGTTGTTGACATTAGCCTATCAAAACACGATGGTTGCAAGCTTTGAACATCTTGTTTGGTTCGGACCAACTTCCGTCAATATACAAAACGATATTTGCGTCACGTTTATGAGAATGGCGGAACTTAGGAAGTTAAAGATGCAATTAAATGCACATAAAGGCACTAAGAGTTTCCTTCAGTCATAAAATCATGGGGCTAAAAATCGCGGCGTTTAGCCGCAGTGCGGTCGCAATCTAAGCTGTAGTATTCACTTAGGATCCATGTGAACTGTGTGATTATTAGCCATATACGGTCACCAAAAATGATTGAAGGAAACTCTTAGTACCTTTTCACGTGCACCGGTCTCCGGGTAGCCGGCGCCGGATGCCGGATGTCGCAGTGCAGCAACCCTCCTTCCCCGGGCCTAGTTTTTTCCCAATTCGACCAAGTCCCCGAAGCGTCGGGTGCTTGGTCGAATTGGGTGGATTGTAGGACGCAGGGCTTCTCGCTGAGAGGGGGCATTTTTTGTGGTGCTTTTTAAACCTTGTTTTTATGTGTTGTTTGTTTTTTTTTAATTTTATTTTACATTAAAAAAACCTTAAATGTTCTGGAAAAAGCTCAAAGATACCCACAACAGGGTTGTGCGACAATAGCTCCCCTATTGTCGCACAACCCTGTTGTGCTATAAGCGCCACGCTTGGGATGCGGGTTAGCGATTGGATCGCAGTGCCGGTAGTTTTGTCACGGACTGCTTTTACCCACCCAGGGTTTTAGTATTTACTACCGGCTTTTTGTAATGGTTTAACCGATTTTAGGTTGGCTAACTGCACTAGTGAAGAGTGCTCCTCCACAAGGGAGCGGTGGCGTCATATCGCTGTAGGGACGTCTAAACAACAATGTGCCGAAATATGATGTGAACAGTCTGAGGACTACTACTTCGGTAGCTTAGTGGTAAAGCGGCTGGACTGGTTATCCTGAGGTCGCAGAGGTTCAATTCCTGCCCGAAGTCAAATTTTTCTTTACGTTTTTTTTTCTTTAATTTCTAATATCTGAGGACACTTGTGAAGAATCTCACTTCATAAATAGATAGTCAATAGTGTTAACAGATAATACTGTTTATACCCAATTTGAAATTGCGATATCATCGTGGCGCGCAACGATATCTTTGGTGGCGCGTTACAAAACTGTTGGGTAATGGCTCGACAGATTTTCTATCTTGCGAGATATTGATCTTATTTCTTTGTTTGTGGAATATAAGAGGCAAAAAATTGAATATTTAGAATGTTAAAGTTCCGTACCTCATAAGGAAAAAACACAATCCATATACCTACCTAAAATCACACTGTCTCACAGTCGATTTTCTCCGGAAGTACAGCCGATTAAATGGAAATTTCATACAGGCAGGTCCTATTGTCAGGATTTCAATATTTCATTATAACATAAATAATTCTGGAAAACTGTCGAAAATTTACATTCCCCCCTCATTGCTTTATCTCTGGGCCTAACCCTTTAGAAGGAAACGGGATGTGATTTGATATCATTCATGTCTATATTTCAAAGGATTTTTTTACATTACCACCTAACTGATAGTCGGTAGAATCGTACTATCGGGTTACGTATTTAACGCCTTTTAGTAATAAATACTATATTTGATTGATTTTGGATGAGCTGAGACGTACCTGACTGTGTGAAGTGTTGCCACACACCGAAATGTCTATGAGAAAGCATCCTAATTGCTGCAGCGCTGGTATTTTGTTGGGTCCTAATTCATCAATGGCATTACGTACTACAAGGCAGGCAATGCCTTTACCTTGAAATACAACTAGAACACGTAAACAAGACTGACCTACCATGACCAAATAGGTCGAGTTCTGTCTGATGGTGGGGTCAAAAGTCTTAGGAATCGGCGTGCATGTATGAAGAGAATGATGAAGGTAGACGAGGCACGAGAGGTATGTCAGGACCGGGATATCTTGCGCTCTATACTCTCTGCCTACCCCGTTAGGGACCTGGCGTGAAGATACATACACGTATTAACGTGACGTGTTTCATCATTATCATGTAGCAGCCAGACAGCTTTTTAAAAACATAAATGCAATTCGGGAACAATATTTTTTTATCTTTACACAAACACTTTGTCCTTCGCATCCATTTTCTTATCGCAGAGCCACAGCTGGTCTATTAGTTCACGGACGCATTAAACCGATAAATTACCTATTACACTTCGATACAAGCTGCTGCCGCTGAAGCGCGCATGGCCCCGTGGCTAGTGTAGATCGGAAGCGATCTACACGGTTAAGCGATAGGGGCGCAGTCGGGTGTGTGATGGGTGACCGCTAGTGGCCATAGAGCAACACCGGAGGGGAGTAGCCATATGCAGGCTTTCCCCTCTGTCAAAATACAAGGCCAAATGGGCCTATACCTGTCGCCTTATGTATAAATGTATGCGTGAAATTGTTTCTGTATTTTGTTAAAGTCAAGGTGTGAGTTTCGTAGTAATAGACGATTTTTGTAGTGTGCGTGTGTGTCGCACGCATTTCCCCCCGCAAAAAATGACAGACTCTTTTGTATCGGTAATAAACGCTATGGCTACTCCCCTCCGGTCCGCCGAGGCCGGTGGCCCGTGTTGCTCTATGCTAGTGGCAAATAAAAATGCGCGTTTCCGTGCTTCGGAAGGCACGTTAAGCCATCGGTCCAGTTGGCTATGTCTCTTTTAATCTCCGATTATTGCGTTTATGTAAATACGCATACCTATAAGGCTTAAAATTGAGGTCAAAGGGAATGTCTATAAAAAATGTAATAGATATTTTAATAATTTCAATTAAAAGCCCAATGGCTTCGCGCAATGATGAAATTGAAATTCATATAAATACCTACCCGAGATGAAAGGTCGCGTTTGATATTCTCAGCAGGGGCGGATTTGATATGTTGGCTGCCCTAGGCCTATGAAAGATCCGCCCCTGATTCGCAGAAGTTGTTAAATATAGGTACCCAAAAAAGTTCTCATCTAGCTCTCACCTCTCAAGTATGCAGATTTGGAAAAAAGATGAGTAGGTACGTGGCGGCTTTCCGAATTTTTTGAACAGATTTGGTAGAGACTTTGGAGATATTCATCATAATCCCCTCTCCCCTGTGTTAACTCGTGAAAAAAATATATCAAAATGCGACGTATGTCTGGATCCACCTCAAACTATTACTGGTGGTAGAGCTCCAGTGACGGAGCTCGCGGGCGTAGGCACCGCCGCATTACCTAATATACTTGCCCTTAAATGGTAGTGTTCAGCACTATCGTGTTTCGGTCAGGTGGTAATGTACGGCTCTGTAATTTCCGGCACAGAGGCATAACACCTAATGCCTCAGGAGTGGCAGCGCATTTGCATTTTGACCTCTGGTCATTGTGTGGGTGTCTATAGGCTGCAGTCATCACTTAACATCAATGTGAACTGCACGCTTGTTTGTCACTTTCATTACATAAAAAACACCACAAAGTTCTATCCTAATAGAAACCAGTGCCGTACACAAATAGATGGTAATTGTGTTGCATAGTCTCAATTGGGTTGATGATGCAAACATCTCTGTTTCGACTTTCATTGATTAATCTATTTGTTAACAGTCGATCTTTGTAATAAACCAGCAGGCCAAGTACCTACCATACTGATAAAAAATATGCTTACACTCACAGTCCCACAATAGGTAGGTATAAGCCTGTGTCGTGGGTGCCGTTGTACACACACAACACATACGTACACAAACACCCAGACCCAAAACAAATATCTGTAGGCCATACAAATATTTGTCTTGGTGCAGGAATCGAACCCACAACCTTTTAAATCAAACGTTCGGCTCACACCGCTGGACTAACCGGGTTGTCAAATGATGATGTAGGTATGTTGTAAAATTGATTGATGACTGCAGCCTATAGACATCTACACAAAGACCAAGGTCAAAATATAGATGCCGAACCATGCCTAAGGTGTTATGCCTCTGTGCCGGAAATTACGGGGCCGTACATTACCACCTGACCAGAACACGATAGTGCTGAACACTACCATTTAGCGGCAAGTATACCTATTAGGTAATGCGGTGATGCCTACGCCAGCGAGCTCCGTCACTGGAGCTCTACCACCAGTTTTATTGTATGATAAGAGCAGTTTGTAAATAACAGTTACACTGTCCAATATAGATATATGCAGGGTAATAATTTACTATTCTATAGATCTGAAAACTTAATTAAGTTTAAGTACCTATACATCTTCAATTAGACAAATAAAAAGTTAATTTACTCGTACATATTTATGTTCACTATATTTCTCTGAAATAAGTTACCTACACCAGTGCAGCTATCATTATACAAAAAAAATTGGCAAACATTATTAAATTTACTAAATAGGTAGTCAAATTTAAGGGATATCATAGGCTTCTTAAATTCTTGAGGATCGAGCGGACATTATCATCCGCACAACAATATAAAATCAATAAAATTGTCATATTTTTATTGCAAGTTGATTGATTAAAGGCACAATTTAAATAAACATATCAGTATTAAATAACAATTATTCTAAACTTAGTCCGCCGATTTGAAGTCTCTAATATTTTTTTGAGTTTGTTCATCTTATAGTGAGTTTGCATTGATGAAACATTCACATAAAAACATGTTAAAATGATAGGTTTGACAGCAGTGCGACCGCTAGCACCAGCAAGACATTTATCGCAATACATACCTACTTTATGCGATGAGATGCGAAACATCATCATGTTTAATGTTTTTAGTGCAAACTAGGGGTTACATTTGATACCACATCTTGTCGTTGGGGATTGATTGCATTGCTTAGCAGTGCTTAAATGCACTTCTGCTGAGCATGCCCTCTATAATCTAATTCTGAGGGGCACAGGGTATGTATAACTAGGTACTAGAATATAAAATAAATAATATCTCTTTATATTTAAAATTCTCATGTCACAATGTTAATTGCCATTTACCCGGTGTCAGATAAAGCCGCTGCGGGGCCCTTAGCAAATGTGACCATGGGGCCCTAGTTACATTGCCTACTGAAATTTAGGATGTAAATAAAACAGAACATTTATGAAAAGGAATCGAAAACAATATTGGAGGATTGTTTTCGATTCCTGTAAGTATTGTGGTATTGCCACTTGCAACATAATAATATGTATGTGTACATATATAATAACAGTGTGGCCAACGCTTTTACATATTTGTGATTTTTTTTTTAGACACAGGCGCGGGGCTTTCCTAGCTGCCTACTGCTATATGGCTTATCTGGAACTGCATTTACCATACTCCTCTGAAATAGCTCGACCGATTCTCATGAAATTTTGTGTGCCTATTAGGTAGGTCTGAGAACATATCTAATTTTCATACCCCTAAGTGATAAGGATTTTTTTTTTCGATTCCTGATACTTTTTATTTATTGGTATTTCTAAGGCGATACGAAGTTCTTCGGGCAGCTAGTAAATAATATTATAATAAACATGTTACCAATACTTTCGTTAAGTTTTTATGGATTGTTGTGATTGCTGATGTTTTTTTTTAAATCATCAATATTTTCTAACTTTTTTATATCAATCACACTTATTATTCCTTAGCAATTACTAAGAAAAATATACCTAATTGTTGATAACTAGAGAAGGTATGCATTTTCCCATGAAAGAAAGAAAGAAAACAAAAATTCAAGAAAGAAAAGCAGGAAACACTTTCAAGTATTTTTTTAGCTGGTAATTCCGGTTGGACGAACCTTGAAGCCCTAGTGCCTATCTAGTGACCCATCGGAATTATTTTTAATATCATTGGGGACATGCTCGCTTCCAAGATGCAGGTTTTGTCATAATTTATTTTTATCACAGTGCTCCAGACTAGTAAGTAATAGGGAAGTATTTTAAAATTGTTTAATATGCCTACATGTATTCATTTCACACACAATGAGCGTAATATACGAACTTTACAATAGAAACAAAGAAAATGAAACTGTACACCCATTGCATGTTCCAAATACGAAAATTAAAAATAGAACAGAGCATGTCACTCACCTCCGTCTTTGAATGATGCTGTTTCATCTATTGGGATGATAAGCAGGGGCAATATTCCGCTCAACCCCACCAGCAACGAAGCCAAGGCAGAAAACAACCAGGGATGTTCATCTAATTCTTCCACAAAACTGTAGAAATAGTCCGGAAAAAATCCAGCCACTAACGCGCCACCGGTTTCCATTTTTACAATCACAGTCAGTAATTTTGGAATATTAAAATTATTTTTTTTACTGTTGTCTTCCCATATTATTTACGCGTTATATGAATCGATGTTTGGTACACACTGAGATTGAGCGCGCCTGGCGTTTGCAGATGTTCTTATCACGATAGATTATTGATAATATGATTACAATATCTTACTACCGGTCTTCACAACAAAGGACACCACTGCACAGCAGCACTATCTTATTTTTTCAAAGCAATTTAATTGATTTTAATTAATTCTTTAAAAGGCGCAAACAAAACAATCACAAGCATGCGTCGCACAAATTAAAAATGTCACACAAAGACAGATTTGAATTGAACACACCACACAACCACAAGTCACAACACAAATAATTTCCAATTAGGGATGAAATGATACATAAACATCGATGTTTTGAAGAACGATGCATCGTCGATACATCGACAAAACAGTCAATCATCGACATCGTTCATAGGCTTCTAGGTACTAGATTATCCAAGATTCTGTTTCTAAACTCTATTTCCAAATTGTTACATTCTATAAAATAACTGTGTATGATGGTTTCTTTATAATCATTATGTACGTCGTGATTGCAGCTGCATACAATTCTATACTTATTAAATTAAAAAAAAAAGATCCGGACTCATTGAGAAACTCCTCCTTTTTTCGAAGTCGGTTAATAAATAAAGATGTTATCGATGTATGCCCCGTATTAACTATCACAGAAACATAACATCAAAGGGCTCAGGAATGACAACGCATCTGCATTTCACCTCCTTTTCATTCTATGGGTACCTATAGGCTGGAGTCATCACTTAACATCAATGTGAACTGCAGGTTTGTTTGCCAACTTCATTACATAAAAAAGAATTCAATAATTTTATTGAAAAAACGTTTTTTTTTTCATCGATTGGAAGTTATCTAAGCTTTTGAGTTAAAATCTGGTAAGCTAAGTACATATTTTGAGTAAAGTAATAGATCACCAGAAAAAAAAAACAAAACATCGGATAAACATCGATGTATCGTTTTCTTTACCGATATTTTTCGATGATATCGATGTTGGCCATACATAAATCGATGTACTCAAACATCGATGTTTATAAGAACGATGTTGCATCTCTAATTCAAATGGTATTTTGAACTTTTGACAGGAGTTTTGGCGGGAACGCTGAAAAAGCTGTGTCGCTGCGTGATATTATTTTCGAAATTTGTGTATAATCGCGTTTTTATGTGTAAAAATGGTGGGATTTTTATCATAAAGCATTCTATAACGTTCACGGGTGTAGGAAAGTGATATTATGAAGTGAAAAGTGATTTTTCGTGTTGCCTCCAAAACTTTGTAAAAACTCCTAGTAAAGTCCCCATCACTTAACTGGAGCCATCTCATCATATTCCACATGGAAACATTCTATCATCGTCATCTTCCATATGGAAATGCTTTAGTTTATGAAATAAAGAATATATCAAATACTGAATTGGCTATTAAGGACTTGAATCCGTGGCCGTAAAACGATTAATAAAAAAAAAGGTGTTTTGACACAATGGGCGCGTTCTATTAACCGACCGCAACGACCTTAAATCAGTAGCTACTCTCCAAGTAATGCAAGATTGGCAGAAAGAGTGGGAGCGAACTAAATTAATAAAAGGCAAGCTTTATGGATCAATACAACCCTTTATCCCCCCTAAACCATGGTTTTGTAAATTCTGGAAACTTGACAAGAGGTCTTGCTCTACTATATGCCGTTTACCTATGGGTGTTCGCCTGTTTTTCTCCACAAGTTAAGGATTAGGGATAGTTCTATTTGTGAATGTGGGTTAGATGAAGGAACCCCTGACCATCTATTTTTCAATTGTCCCCTTAACCAAGTACCCCTACACTCCCTTCTTCCTCTTAAAATCCCCCGTCCTACATGTTTAAACTCACTGCTCATGATGGTGAATTCTCCCCTTGTATATACCCTTGGTAAATGTATACATGTAAATCATATTAGATTGTAGTTTATGTTCTAATACAATACTGTGTTCTGTTGATACTAACCTTTAATTAACTGTGATCGTCTTTGTCTTGTTTTAGGCAGAAAACGCTGAATATTTAAAGTGGCACTTATTTTCGTTCTTACCGGACATCCCTCAGATCACCGGTCATAACTCATACGTCTAGTGCCTCCTTAATCACCGGAATTTGGCAGAATTATCCAAACCGAGGTAGAAGCCATAGTATAAAGAAGAAAGAAAGAAAGACCGCAACGATCGTAAGTTACGTCGTTCTTTTGTCTGTCGGTCAAAATGTAAGATCTTGCCTACGAATTATTGTAAGATCTTAATTTTTCTAAACACGCCTGTTGTGTTTTTCGGCCATCCAGGATAGGATTGTTGAGGAAGTGATTATGAGGAAGAGGAGGAGGAAGAGGAATTGTGATGCGCCAATTTAGAGGATGCGGATGAGGAAGTGGCTATTTTTATGAGGAAGAGGATGAGGAAGAGGAAGTAGATGACATAATAATAATAATAGCAGCTCTTGAAACGTCCCACTGCTGGGCACTGGGCACGAGTCTCTCCCCTTCTTGAGGGGGGGGCTGGAGCTTACTCCACCACGCTGCTCCAATGCGGGTTGGTGGAGTTACTTGCAAGGGTAAGTGGCCAACCCGCTGTCGGATGCTTTCAAACCGCCCATAAAGCCTCCGACAAGATTTAACGACTGCTATCTGTCGATAGCAACCGGGACCGTCAGCGTCCTGCTCTCCGAAGCACGAAAATGCGCATTTTAATTTGCCACTAATTTGACACTAAGTGGTCACCCGTCACACACCCGACCGCACCCGTATCGCTTAATTGAGTAGATCGCTTGCGTTCTACACCAGCCGGGAGGCCTTGCGCGCTACAGAAAGATGAGAAGAGGATGATACGAAGATATAAATACTAGCGGACCCAACCTAAACTCCGCTATCCTGTCTCTATCTACTTAACTAAGTATATACAAAAAAAAAAAAATTAAAAGAGCATTTTGTAGTGGTTGTTCCACTACAAAATGCTATTTTTAATTATTTTTACTAAGAATCTAAAATCTAAACCATTCTCAAAACACATACGATACAGAATCATCAAAATTGGTCCAGCAGTTAAGGACGAGTTCAGTGACATATTTATACAACGACATTGCTAAGGCCTCTGACCGGGTCTGGCACAGGGCACTTCTCGCGTAACTTCCATCCTACGGTCTTCCCGAGAGGCTATGCAACTGGACAGCCAGCTTTCTGCCTGAGTGTTATATACAAGTCTTAGTTGACTGTCAGCGCTCAGACAGACTACCTATCAACGCTAGTGTGCTGCAAGGCTCTGTACTATCTCCCACGCTTTTTCTTCTGCACATCAATGAAATGTTGGAGCAAAACTCCAATTTTCATTGCTATACCGATGATAGTACGGGATATGCACACTACACTAGCCGTGTAAATGCCTCTCGGATACTTATCGAGGAAAGAAGGACTAGACTTGTGTCTGAAATCGAGCACTCTCTGGAGCGGGTCTCGGATTGGGATCGACTTAATTTAATGCAGTTCAACCCCTCGAGGACACAAGTCTGCACGTTCACCGCTAAAAAAACGCCATTCATTGTAGTACCACAGTTCCAGGGCATTCCGATCGCCGTTGGTAAGAGTATCTGTATCCTGGGCGTTGACATATCGAACGAAGTGCAATTCGGGAGTCACATTGAGTGTAAGACCAAGTTGGCATCCAAAAAGCTAGGGGTGCTTAACAAAGCCAGGCAGTATTCACTTTCACTTCGGGGCAGCTACTACTACTCATACTCATTTGTGGGCGGGAGCCCCCAAATACTAGCTTGGTCCACTTGACTCCTTACAAAAACGCGCCGTTCGTATTGTTAACGATTCAGGACTTACTGACAGGCTCGAACATCTGAGCCTACGCAGAGACATTGGGAGTATGTGCGTGTTGTACCGTCTCTAGAATGGTGAGTGCTCTGCTGAACTGTTTGACATGGTGCTACCATCTATTTTCCTACACCGTACTACCCGCCGAAGAGAGAAGTTCCACCCACACCGACTGGACACCTGGCAGCGTTCAACGGTGCGGTTTTTACGTTTGTTCTTGCCCAGAACGTGTAAATTGTGGAACGAACTTCCCTCTGAGGTGTTCCCTAGGTGCTACATTAAGAGGTTCTTCAAAAATGGCGTCAAAGGAGGCCTTCAGGGCTGGCAGCGCGTTGGCAACTTCCTTGGTGTTGCAAATGTTCATAGGCGACGGTGACCACTTTCCATCAAGTGGCCCGTCTGCTTGTATGTCAACCTACAGACATAAAAACACACGCACACCAAAAAAAAGATGAGTGAATGACACAATTTCATTTAGGAATTGAAAGGAAAATAAGAATGCAGTCTTTATTTCTTTGTTAATTAGGTATTTAAGTCGAATATTATTAATCAAAATAAAAGAATTGAATACTATTAATCGAAATTTATTATAAACAAGGAGGTTGATATTTAAAAAAAATATTTGGACGCTGTTTCCCCAACAACCGGTTTTATAGCTCATCATATACCAATACAGCATTGCTAAAAAGTGGTTTGCTGGTACATTTGATAGAAGAGAAGATAGGTATTGTAAAGATACAGTTCTGTAAAGCCCTGAATATTTCATTTTTTTTTGAGTATTCGTATAAACAATATAATGTATGTCAATAAAATTAAAACAAACAATCAAGGAACAGCGCCGGTGGCGGGTGGGAAGGTCTCGCTCGCCTGTTCGGCCTGGCACCGTGCTGCGGCGTGTGCGTTGCCATCGATACGCGACGCGCATGCGCAACAAAATTCCTCATAAATTCCTCTTAAATTTTGAGGAAGCGGTAGCGGAAGAGGATTTTTTTATTTTAATTTTTGAGGATGCGGAAACGGTTGAGGATCCCAAAATATTGCGGAACTTCCTCATTATGAGGAAGAGGAAGAGGAATCCTCAGCAACCCTAATCCAGGAGGACATTTTCATAGAATAGTAGAATCGTAAATAAGCATTTGGTCATTGATGACCTTTAGTAATACTGTTGAGCCAACAAAGGTTTTTGAGTTGGTACGACCAATTTTTGACAGATGGCGCCAGTTAAGTTACGGCGGAAGGAATTATTATAAAAAAATATATTTAATTACAAAAGAGATGTTTAATGTTTAATTAATACTACAAGACTAAATTACAATTAAAAAGATATCTATAAAGTGAACTAAAATAACAACTTAAAACTAGGTTGCCGAATAAGCACTGTAAGCACTGTCCACACAACACGTGCCGGATGTCCGATGCGTAGTCAGCAGGATCGGGCGTCGGGCGATTGCCTAACTCCTCCCTCCTTAAGATGGAAGCGCGTCTCGCAGCTTCCTGCAGCGTCCCCGGTGCTAGGCTCACTTCTCCTTCGCCATCTCCATTGGTACAGCTTCCATGATGTTGCCGCTATCAGGATGACGTATAATCCGACTGTTGTCCTGTTGTCGACTGGTGTAGCCATCATAGCTTGCCAATCGTTCTCAGCTTCCTGGATGTTTTCAGCTCGGTCCATCAGCTCGTGAATGCTGTCCAGTTCAATATCGTCCAACTGCATATTATAGTGGATGCCGTCTAGGGTAACTGTCTTGCTGATTATTTCATCTCTTGATACCGTATTGCTGTTAGTCTTCAGGGTGCGGTTCAGGATATCAATTTGGCAATCGCTCGTGATGGTGATCTTCTTGCAGCCCTCTTTCAGGTACGAGTACTCATTGCTTCCCAGTGTAAGGTATTAGGTTTTAGGAACAATTGTAGGGTTTGTTTACTGGGAGTGGAGTAAAGATGGATAAGTTCGTAAAGGTTGTTGTGGATAAGATATATAATATGAATGTTAGAGTGTGCTCTGTACTATAAGGCTTTTTCTATTAATATTATTGATGCTTATACTACCTATGGATCTAAAGTAATTTACTTTTAGAATACCTAATATTTAATTATAAGGGTATTATACTAGGGTGCATTATGTACTTCTAATTGAACAAAAGTTATGATATATAAAAAAAATCTTGGAGTGTATGTAGGTAAGCTAAACTCTAATTTATTTTTAAGTTCATTTGTTTTAGTTATTTATTTATTCTTTATTGCCTCAGTATGGACATTGAAACAAATGGCGAACTTAACTCTTAAAGCATTCTCTACCAGTCAACCATCGGTGGTATGGAAAAATAGTAATGGACATTAGTAAATCACAATGAAATGAAAATGTTAGTACTTTTTAATTTATAATTGCAGAAATCGTATTCTATTATTTCCTTGATTATTGTTGTAAGTAGTATTTATCTACAGTGAATTTAATATTTGCTTGATTTCTGTCTAAAAGCTTGTTTAAATAGAAATAGGTATTAAATGTAAACAATTGTTGTTCTTCAGATTGAATAACACTATTTACTAAATAATATAAATGAGATATTTAAACTTGGAATTTCGTAGTTGCCTGTAGTTGTTTTTATAAATAGAACGTTACTGAATAGATTACAACTGTCATAATACCACGTCTTACTCTATGGGGCAGTGCAATTAATATTATTTTCTTATGTATAAAGATTTTAAGTATTATCTATTTAATCTTATAAGGCCTAAGTAATTTCTTCAGAAGGAACAAGATCTGATCGACACAAACTAAAAAGTTTTTGCATCAATTGAATCTCCTGGGGCGGTTCGCTTGACATACCTGTCAACGTACACCTGATGTTCTGCCAACTCCCAAGCGATACTTCAGACGCAATAGTACTAATCTGCGATCCACTAAATTTCTGTTTTATCAAAAATGAAATAATTTCTCTAATAAAATAATTTTGTAACTCTGTACTACGGTCGTAATTTGGTAGTAATTTCGAAACAAATTTGGAACTAGATAACTTAGTGTGTGCTATTTTCATTATTATATATATAGTTAATAAACTAGGTATAATGTATATAATATATAGGTATCTAGTAATTATATGCAATATTCTATAAAAACAAAAGAGAAAAAAAAATATCGTAAATTAAAGTGTATGTCAAAATATAAATAAGTATATACGAGTAAATAGTCGTCAGTGTATTAACGATTACAAGTTGAGCGATTACAATCGAAAAATACATAAATAAAATTTGTATCCTCACGCTAACTGCTTCACAGAGTATACAGATGCATATACTATTAAAAAAATATAATTATCTATTCAATGCGAATTGTATGATGCGATTTTAGCAACTATACAATGTACTTCAAACTATCTAAGCAGTAGGTATAATATCGATTGCGATTTGAGCTAATCAATATACCTACATCTATGTATTTTTGCGCCAACTCCTTACAGGATGTACAGACACATATACATTAATTCGAAATATAATAGGTAAGTATATAAATGTTAATGATATACGCGTTAACATTAACGCCATTCGAGCGACTATATAATGCACTTCAAATGATCTAAACAATATAATATTGATTGCGATTTGAGCTAATCAACATATATACTTATGTATGTATCTTTCTCCCTACTATCTAACAGGGTAGGTAGACACATATAATAATATATAATTTTTTAAATATAGACAATTTTTTTATGTGAGACATATATCGCGATTTGAGCGATTATACAACACACTTGAGATATTTTAAGCAGTGCAATATCGATTGCGATTTTAGCTAATCAATTTCACTTTTCTATCTCTGCACTATGCAACTAACTTGCATGGTAGGTAGACACATTTAAATTCTCTTTAAATAAATATAATAATTATCTAATGTGAATCATAATGCGATTTGAGCATTTAAACAATTCACTTGATCAACAAAAAAAAAAAAACTTCAAAAATATCTAAATGTTAGGTAATTTGTCTGCAGCGATTTTAGCCTTTGAACAAACACACATATAACATAAATATATAAAGTTGACGACAGGAAATATAGCACAGGAAACTGGGCGTACAATTTGCACTCACCCTAGTATCCTCTGCATCTCCAGCCGGGTCTTGTAGTATAGCCAGTCCTCCAATTCTCCGGAATTCCAGCAGGTCCGCCGCCGTAGGTTCTTATACGAGGATCGCGAAAGTAACGGTTGGTACCGTTCACCCTAACAGAAGAGTTTTATCCTAATAAGAGTGTCGCGATCCTACCGACTGCGCCAGTTAAGTTACGGCGGAAGGAATTATTATAAAAAAATATATTTAATTACAAAAGAGATGTTTAATGTTTAATTAATACTACAAGACTAAATTACAATTAAAAAGATATCTATAAAGTAAACTAAAATAACAACTTAAAACTAGGTTGCCGAATAAGCACTGTAAGCACTGTCCACACAACACGTGCCGGATGTCCGATGCGTAGTCAGCAGGATCGGGCGTCGGGCGATTGCCTAACTCGCCACTGTATTTTTTTTTTTTAGTTGGTGTCGTAACAACGCGCGCACCATCCATAGATAATACATATAGACCATCCGTACCACCTGGTACTGAGTACCCTGCGCTGGTGGTACAATCAGCACCATCAGTACAGATGGCACCACCAGTTTTACCATCTGTATTGTACCTACTCAGGCCTACTCTGTCTGGTAGGTACTTTATAAAATATCAATATAACTTCTAATGGTTTATTTTTTTAATGAACGCTGTTAGGTAGGTACAGCACGCGTTAAACATAAATAATACTGAGTGAAGTTGGCTGGGTAAATTTTGCGCTGGTCTCTTAGCTTCTGACAATCACACAGACGAGAAAGAAAGCTAGTTCATGTTTTGGCTGGCCACACGTTGGCTCTGGCCCGAACGTTGTTGCCAACGTAACACGGCCAACGTAACACGTCCAACGTGTGGATCTTGAAAATAGCAAACGATGCGCGATGAAGTTTTAAGGAAAGGAAGGAAAACTGAAAAGCTGTGTTTTCCCACTGTTAGTCTATTTCACTATACACGGGCACTGTAAAAAACTTATATCAAACAAAATGCCATCAACTTTATATAATATAACTCAAAAATACACCAAGAAAATGAAATAAAATAAGAGCACCACACGCTTCTTTCAAGGCTTCTCGCAAAACTCCCACTAACTGCACTACCACATTCTTCTTCTCACGTGTCCCTTGTAGGTATACGGCCTATAAGGCCTTTTCTGCAGCGAATTGTAACTAATTTCACAGGCGCGTTTAAGTTTTGTGCGTACTGTACCTGGGTATAAATAGCCTTCTTTAGGTCAACTGAGGTTGTTTTTGCCGCCAATCATAATTTAATAATGCATTATGCGATGCGATCTTTTTGTTCTAGAGACAAGCAAAATGTGTCATCATAGCCTGATTTAACTACATGACATATCTAGGTAATCCAATCTGTGAAGCAAGATCGTAGCGCTACCGTAGTGTTTTGATGGTACCTAATGTTTGGTCAAGACATTTTGTCACATATTTTTTTATTTCGGTGTTTAAATAAAATGTAAAACCGGTCAAGTTCGTGTCGGGCCACGCGCAGTGTAGGGTTCCGTAGTTACAGAGTAAGAGATGTAGTGAAAAAGATAAATAAATATTCTCTATAGAGTTGTTCGAAATTTTGGAGTAAAATACATTTGGTCGACTATTACTCGCAAACTTGCAAGGCCAACTTAAGTGTGATAGTTTCCCTTTTAATTTCGTAAGATATATGTGGCTGCTATTGCCGTAACGTAACGTTTTAACAACAACCGTTTAGTTGGTAGGGTAAATAGTCACTTGACAAAAAAAAATCTCTAAGTCTAAAGAAAATTAGCACTTTAAAGCTTAATAAGTCACGAACAGTTAACTAAATCGAAAAATGATTTTCGGACATCCATAATATTAAAAGACCTATCCAACAATACCCCACACTATATGTAAATAAATAGAAAATAAAAAAAATATATTCGCGCGTTACAAGGGCAGGTTACCCAATTTTTTTTCATGTTTCCTTGTTTACGGAACCCTAAAAACGTTTGAAAAAAAAAAATTTGCACCTTACCACGCTGTTTGGTAACTAGGAAAACATTCCATATTTCTTCAGCATCAGTGACCTAGTGGCAGCAGAAACACACTGGTGGACTTGGTGGTAGAGTTCCAATGAGCTTGAGGGCCTAGGCACACTAGACACCACCGCATTACCTAATCTATCTGCCATATGGTGGTGTTCAGCACTATCTTCTTCTTGATCGTTACACTCTTGACAGAGTCGTCGTGGTTGACACTTCAGGGTTGGTGGCTTGCTTCACAACCCGCTGCCACTCCTCACGTACCGATGCGTTACGGGTGCACTCATAGAAAGACTTCTTAGTAGCGGCTTTAATTTGGTCGGTCCAGCGCATAGGAGATGTACCACATCCTCTTCTACCGTTTAAAACTTCCTGGACGGTCAAGCGTTCTATGGAATGTTCACACCGTTACGAAACGTGTCCGAAAATCGTAAGAATTCGAGACTGAACCACGGAGTTCAGTATTATAGTGTTCCGGTTAAATGGTAATGTACTATGTACATTACCATTTAACCGGAACTTTTTACTTCTACATGCAGGCCATAGAGCAACACGGAGGGGAGTAGCCATATACAGGCTTTCCCCTCTGTCAAAGAAGTACAAGACCAAATGATCTTACGCCTGTCGCCTAGATATTTAAATGTGTGCGTGAAATTGTTTCTGTATTTTGTTAAAGTCAAGATGTGAGTTTCGTAGTAATAGACGATTTTTGTAGTGTGCGTGTGTGTGGCACGCATTTCCCCCCGCAAAAAATCACAGACTATTTTGCATGTGTAATGAATTTAACAGTTTTAAAGATTCTATAGAAAGTGAACTATTTTATTTCTATCAATCCCTACTTAATATTATAAATGCGAAAGTATCTCTGTCTGTCTTTCTGTCTGTTACCTTTTCACGTCAAAAAGACTGAACCGATTTTAATGAAATTTGGTACAGAGATAGAGCTGACTTTGAGATAGAACATAGGCTACTTAGTTATTTATAAAACGACATCCACGCGGGTGAAACCGCGGCCAACAGCTAGCTTTCAATAAAGGGCAAGTTCCACGTTGGACCCGCACCTTGTACACTATATCAAAAGATAGAGAAAAATACGTAGAGATTCATGGCAAAATACTCAAAAAAATATTTAAATCGTAATATTTTATTTTTTGCATTAACACAGGCGAGTAAACTTCAGAAATTAAAAAAAAAATGGAAAGAAAATTTTGACTTCGGGCAGGACTCGAACCTGCGACCTCAGGATAACCAGTCCAGCCGCCTTACCTCTAAACTACCGAAGTCCCACATAATACATAATTTGAATCGTTGTTTTTCGTTGGAAATACATAGGTACTTATTTATTTTAAGTAATTTTTGTATGACAACAATATGTCACCATATTGCTACTGTGACATTCTTTTTTTTTTTACTTTACAGACAATTAATTGAAGGTATAATAAACTATTTAAATAGCTGAAAATTATTAAGTATTTTATGCTTCTTCTCTTAGGTATAAAGCGTACAAAAGATAAGCGGGCCCAAGCTCCATACATTTTGGAATCTCTCCTTTGGTGATTATTTACCTAGACAAGATAGTTGCATCATTTAATATTTGGACACAAGCACCTAACCATCAAACTTTACAACTGGCAGTCTTAAATCGATTCTTAAACACAAATCAGTTAACATTTCATAATCAGACACGATCTCGTTAAAATAAATGATATCCGGACAGGCAAATACATCTGTCGTTCGCTTGCTGTGACACTATTGCAATACGAATCTTCTTGGCAACGCCGTCGGTCAGCCCAGTTAAAGCGAAATGCCGTACTTATTTTGGCCTGCCAATTTAAAATAACTGACAACATATACGTATTACAATATCGAGAGCGAACAGTGAATTAGTTACATATTAAACACGGCATACGACGCCGCCGATATTCCTACGTTGATACGAATGTTAGTGGAATACAATTCGCGCCAAATGTAATGTGATTGATCTGTTACTGTGTGGTATTTCAAGAACGTTTCTTATTTGATTGTGTCGGCCAAAAGTTACTCTGCTGTCAAGTGTTTGCCGCTTTTGGACAGCTGTCGAACATCAAAAATGGATTGGAGCATTTTAAATGTTGACTCGGCTGCTGCAGCCATTTCAAGAGATGATAATCAGTCAAGTTTCCGACGTAAACAAGTTATGGTAGGTCGTATGTGGTGTTAAAATATGTCCGTGTTTTAAATTGTGAATAAAACTGAGTGTTGTTGTAGTGATTAATTCTGTTTATGTAGATTTTATTTAAAATACTAGCTATTGCCCGCGCTCCGCCCGCGTAGATAGTTTAAAAAGTAGCCTATGTTCTTTCTCAAAGTCAACTCTATCTTTGTACCAAATTTCATTAAAATCGGTTCAGCCGTTTGGACGTGAAAAGGTAACAGACAGACAGACAAGCAGAGTTACTTTCGCATTTATAATATTAGTAGAGATTACCTTTTATGTCGTCAGTTTTTAACAGTGTTCGTGTCTCACTAGCTCTATATTTGGCCACTGCATGCTCTTACGATCAAAGACGTAAGTATTCAAGGGTGATAATATAGATATATACTTAGGATAAAACTACGTGTATTTGTTTTGTTATATTAACGAAAGAAAAAGAAATTAAGTGTAAACAATGACTTTTTGTTTAAAAGTCAAAGGGTGTAAAGTGTAAAGTTAATTAATATCAATATAGAGCTTTAGCAGCAAATTATTTTCATTCTTTGTGATGTTTTCAAATTTCATGTAGCTATAGAATATATTATAGATGAGTATCTATTTTGTGGGCTAATTAAATGAAGTCCTTAATTATTACTCTATCAATGTAGAGCAAGAGGAAATATCTTGATGCATCCACTTTCAAATTCGAGGCTGTACTATTCGTGCTCTACCGTGTTTTTTTTTTTAATAAGTAAGTAGATACCTACCACTAGATACTACCAAAACCACTTGTTCATCTCGACGGAGATATTGTTCCATGATAGGTCTTTTATAAGGTTGTGCAATGTTATTCGGAATTTGGATAAAGGGATTCCGCGGATTTAAATAGACACTTATTTAAAAATCAAAAGGATAATTTAAAAACATTTTAATAAAGGTTTAAACGACGTACGGTTATTTAATTATTCCTACTAACTAAAACTTACGGGACAAAATAATTACATTATTTATGGCATCGAAATCTTGGAAAAACGTGTTTTCAGGCATATACATCAGACACATTACCAAAATCTGGTGATACCACTGAGAATTTTCTGCAATGGAAGTATTTCTAAGTCTGGTGATCAAACGAACCTGGAACTAAGGCCCACACAACTTGTTGCCACGCAGGGGCGTAGCTACCGCAGTATCTGCCCTTTTTTTAATGTAATGGGCTAGGCAAACAAGCATGCAGTTCACATTGATGTTAAGTGATGACTGCAGCCTATAGACACCCACATGAAGACCAAGGTCAAAATGCGGATACGTTACCACTCCTGAGGCCTAAGGTGTTATGCCTCTGTGCCGGAAATTACAGGGCCGTACATTACCACCTGACCGGAACACGATAGTGCTGAACACTACCATTTAGCGGCAAGTATATTAGGTAATGCGGTGGTGCCTACGCCCGCGAGCTCCGTCACTGAAGCCACCAGTAAATCCTTATCAATTATACGCCCCCCCCTGGATATGGAGCCCCAATTTTACGAATTGGGGAGGGATTTTAACCATTATAGAGGGTATGGAGGAAAATGTATTTTTTTTGCTTGCGCGTCCTTCTGAACATGTATTTGGGCGAAGTGGACGAATGAATTGAAGAGATTCTACGCAGAGCCAAAGTCGTTTTTTTTGCTGGCACGAGAAAATATTGACGCCTAAAATGGCCCCCAAAAAAAATTTTATTCGGGACTCCGCCAAGGCACGCTATGAGGCAGTTGCCCCGTCACCGATACTTTTAAAATTGAGAACGTTCAATGCAACAAACTAATTCATTTTTGAATAAAGATATGACGCCAGATGTGATTGTGACACAAAACATACCCAGACGAGCAGATGCGACTTGTAATGATCTAAATTAAACGACATACGACGAATATGATGTGGTGTTTTTAGTGTTTTTATACTCGCATTTTTTTTTTATTTCATAAAACTGGAACTATTTATACGTATTCTTTGTAACGCACTATAATATGTATACTAATTTTGTTTTGATATGTGACAAACAAACATTAATTCCAAATTGATGATAGGTGAATACTGCAGGCTAAATGCACAAAATCCTAAGGTTTCCAGAAACAGAGACATACTCTACTACCTAACTTGTACATGGTACTGCTGTACACCTGGTACCCATAGAGCAACACCGGAGGAGAGTAGCCATATGCAGGCTTTCCCCTCTGTCAAAGTACAAGCCCAAACGGGCCTATACATGTCGCCTAGATATTTATATGTGTGCAGTGAAATTGTTTCTGTATTTTGTTAAAAGTCAAGGTGTGAGTTTCGTAGTAATAGACGATTTTTGTAGTGTGCGTGTGTGTTGCACGCATTGCAAGAAATGACAGACTGTTATGCATCGGTAATAAAAGCTATGGCTACTCTCCTCTAGTCCGCCGCGGCCGGTGGCCCGTGTTGCTTTATGCCTGGTACCTAACCGAATTAACTGGGACTGCATCCCGCTTCTGAATTGAACGGGATCCCACGCATAGACTAATATACAATGTGTCCCAGGGATAAGTAACCGCCCGGTGTTTTTCTGCCAATATTTGTACAAAATTAAGTATAATTACTCTTATGTATATGGGACTTACCGACTTAATTTCTTTTAAATATTTTTTAATTTTTTAGTAAATACGCGTGATGTGCTGCAGTTTTTTTTACGATATTTTCTTAGTTTTTACATCTTTCTCCATTAATTTTTTTATTGACTAACCGAAATCATAGTTTATCAAATAAAATGATCAAACATAACTAAAAGGTAATAAAACATTTTTTTGAGTGAAAAAAAAGTGAAAAAACCGGTTAAGTGCGTGTCGGGACACGCGCAGTGTAGGGTTCCGTAATTACAGAGTAAAGAGAAATAATGAAAAAAAAAATATATGCTATGGACTTGTTCGAAATTTTCGAGTAAAATACATTTGGTCGACTATTACTCGCAAACTTGTAAGGCCAACTTAAGTGTGATAGTTTTCCTTTTAATTTCGTTATATTATATGTAGCTACTACTGCCGTTACGTTAAAATTTCTAACAATAACCGTTTAGTCTGTAGGAGGGGGGGGGGATACTTGACTCTAACGAAAATTTGCACTTTAAAGCTTAATAAGTCACGTATAGTTAACTAAATTGAAAAATGATGTTCGGACACCCATAATATTTTTAAAAGACCTATGCAACGATCCCACATTATATGGAAATCGAAAATATAAAAAAATGTCCTTGCGTTACAAGTAGGGGAGGTTAACCTAAATATTTTTTTTTCATGGTTTTATTCTACCACTTTGTCGGCGTAATTAAGGTGTATACTTGTGCCAAATTTCAAGTCTCTAGTACTAATAGTTTTTACGCTAAACCGCGGACGGACAGACAGACAGACAGACAGACAGACGGACATGGCGAAACTATAAGGGTTCCTTGTTTACTACGGAACTCTAAAAAGAGCTTTATTTTCTATGAATTTTAATATATATATTTTTTAATGTAATGGCTCTGGCAAACAAGCATGTAGTTCACATTGATGTTAAGTGATGACTGCAGCCTATAGACATCCACACAAAGACCAAGATCAAAATGCAGATGCGTTACCACTCCTGAAGCCTAAGGTGTTATGCCTCTGTGCCAGAAATTACAGGGCCTTAAGGAATTAATTAAATAAATGATTATCACATTTTAGTTATGTTTGATCATTTTAATTGATAAATTATGATATATGTGTTCAATTAATTGATAAACACCGGGCGGTAACTTATCCTTGGGATTGAAGAGAAGCCCTAATTAATCGATATTGCAAAAAATGTAATGCCGTTGGAGAAATACGGCGGACTAACTTAACTGCTGAGTCAACAACAGAGTTTTTGGAGAAGCTATTTAGATGCCTCACTTTTCTTATTATTCTAAATCGAAATCTTTTCGTGTCGGTGGTGGAAGTGGTGGTCAAAAATGCACAACGTTAATATTCAAGTGTCACTTCTGTCGTCACTCCCGGAGTGCAAGCCGTTGTTTTTTTTTTAATGCATGTACCATTTTTATGTAATGGAAATGGTAAACAAGCATGCATTTCATATTGATATTAAGTGATGACTGCAGCCTCCAGCCATAGAAACCCACAGAAAGACCAAGGTCAAAATGTCACCTGCATTTTGACAGTTACCACTCCTGAGGCCTAAGGTGCTGTCTCTGTGCCGGAAATTACAGGGCCATACATTACCACATTACCACAGCTTTCAACTCGAGCTACAAAATCGCTTTGAATGCCTGAGTGAGTGCGCAGATGTGGACGATTATAATAACAGGTTCGTGGAAACTGTCCGCACGGCGGGGTCTAAGTTTTTCAAGACCCGCCCTACAAATAAGACCAAAAAGATCTCCAGCCCAACTCTCAAGCTCATGGAGGAGAGGCGCGGTATGGTTCTGAAGTCCTCTGAAGATGCTTTAGTGTACAGGCGGCTCAACAGACAGATCTCCAAGTCATTGACTCGCGACCTTCGGCACTTTAATACCAATAGTATTAAAGTAGCCTTAGAGCGGAACCAGGGCTCTAAAGTGTTCGCCAAAGATCTGTCCTTAGGGCAAAGCCGTCTCACTAAGCTGAAGACTGAGGACGACAGAATCGTATCGTCAAAATCTGAGCTTGCAGAGGAGATCGAACGGTTTCGTGTGGTAATGTGTGTTGCCAGTGATGACTTATGGGATAGAAACGTGGTCGCTCACTATGGGCCTCATAAGAAGGCTCAAGGTCACTCAGAGAGCAATGGAGAGAGCTATGCTTGGAGTCTCTCTGCGAGATCGAATCAGAAATGAGGAGATCCGCATGAGAACCAAAGTTACCGACATAGCTCACCGAATGCCGAGACTCAAGTGGCAGTGGGCAGGGCACATAGCTCGAAGAACTGACGGCCGCTGGGGCAGAGCAGTTCTTGAGTGGCGACCACGTACCGGAAAATGAAGCGTAGGCAGGCCCCCCACAAGATGGACCGACGACCTGGTGAAGGTCGCAAGCAATCGCTGGATGAGGGCGGCCCAGGACCGTTCGTTGTGGCACTCTTTGGGGGAGGCCTTTGTTCAGCAGTGGAGGTAGACCTCCACCATCATCATGTCATCATCATCATCATTTCAGCCAATAGATTGGCTGAAATGATGATGATGATGATGACATTACCACCTGACTGGAACCACGATAGTGCTTAACACTTCTATTTAGCGGCGAGTATATTAGGTAATGCGGTGGTGCCTACGCCCGCGAGCTCCGTCACTGGAGCTCTACCATACCAGTACCAGTATACCTACATAACAGCTCTATTTATTTCTTTAAAGATAGTAGGTATGTTGAATAGGAAAGTTTTTTTAAGATATTCGATACCTTTACGTACGATTTTCCACGATTAAATACTGTTCGTTAAATGTGAGGATATTTTCAATTCTGTCGAATCTTCTAGTGTAGTTCAAGCTTTACATGTAAGTTATGAACCGTCGCGACAACGCTCATCCAATGATTCAGTAATTAGACGGCTAGGTCGGAATGTGTCTGCCTATTCGACGCTGTTTTACATAAATATTTGAAGCACGCTGAAAACTCATGTGCAATGTCAATGTCCCGTTGGTTTCGCTGGTCGTGTTTCATTTGCCCTTGGTGGAATATTGATGGAAAATGTATGTTTGGGCTTCACGCTAAGTTACAGGTTGAGGCACACCGCGGACACTCCGCCAAAATTCCATACAAACGCTTAATTTGGTCTACATTACACAGACATCAATCAGCGACGTGTATTTACGCGTGCACCTGTGTGCGTAGCATGTAGAAAATACCAACGGTCGCCCATAAGAGGTGAGGAGATTGGGTGATGCGGGGAAATCGAGCGGGACGTCGAAGTGTCCATTCTATACGTAGTACTGTACTGTATCTTCACGCCAGGTCCCTAACGGGGTAGGCAGAGAGTGTAGAGCGCCAGACATCCCGGTTCTGACAAACCTCTCGTGCCTCGTCTACCTTCATCATTCTCTTCATACATGCACGCCGATTCCTAAGACTTTTCAGCGAATGACTAAACAGATATACAATGCGAATGTGGATGGTTGCAGAGGCCCAGGAAGACCAAGGCTGACCTACCATGACCAAATAGGTCGAGTTCTATACGTAGTATTATTACATATTCTCTGGTTGAGGGTCGAACTCCTTCGACGCTCCACCCGGGCTTCTTGGGACGCCTGGTGTTGTGAGGGGTATGAGCAGGGACTTCCGGGTATTGGACTAGGGGATGTTCGTCGCCCAAATGGAGAATTGTCCCAGCTTGTGTTCCGCACGCCACTAGTTTCGGTTGGAGTAAAAGGACTCAAACTGTAAAGGGCTCGGAAACGAGCAGTCACCGGCGGCCAGGGTTCCCTGACTATATTGAACAAAGCGCTTGCGCTGCCGCTTCCGATTTTAAATCAGGAGCGAGAGATATAATCTGACCGAAAAGCCCAACACAAGTGATTTGCGGCTTTAATTTATAATGTTGTGATAGTGCAATAGGTAGTAATTTATCTATTTAATTCTAACATTTTAAACTCAATGCCTGCAATTTAGATAGTCATAAATTGGCAAGTGAAGTGATATTTGTTGAACTAATGACTCATTAGACTTCAATTAGAGATTAAAGAGTGGATTTCGATAAATAAACCGAACGAGAGCGTTTGTTCTTTCCTTAACTACTAACAGAAAATAATTTGTTTATAATTTAAAAAAATATATACTGATTTACTGTTGCTAGACGATAAACAAATTGCAATTTCATATGTTCAAGGTAAAAGTCCTCTTTGTAAAAATATATTTTTATGTCAGTATAATTATAACTAGAATTGCTTAATTTAGCCTATAAGCAAATTAAGCAATTGCTTAGGGCGTCATGAAGTAAGACACCAGAGAAGAGACAGAGAATTTGCTCATATAAAGGTGAGGACACAGATTAAGATACAAAAGAATGTGGAGTATTTCCTTTTTTTTGCATATCCATTCACGACGGAGAAACTAGGATATAAGGAGACACACAGGGTTATATCAAAGTTTCTTCGCATTTTTTAAGATAATTCAAAACATTTTTTAATATAGTTTATTTAAATTTTACTAAAGTATGTATGTACTATTTTGTTCGATAACCTTTTGCCATCTTGTAGGTAGGGACATGATCCCATTGCCATCCCATTGATCAATTCCGGCCGCTTTCTCTCAACTTCTTGCTTTAATCTCATCAGTTGTTCGCAGTAGAGTTCAGAATCGATAGTCCTGCCTGGTGGTAATAGCTCATAATGAATAATGCCCTTCCAATCCCACCACACACACAACATCACCTTATTGCGAGTTAACCCGGGTTTCGCCACAGTCTGTGAAGCCTGACCGGCCTTTGACCACGACCTTTTTCGCACGTTCTTGTCGTACGTGATCCACTTTTCATCACCAGTTATCAGCTTCTTCAAAAATTATTCGGTTTCATTACGTCGTAATAAAGAATCACAAATGAGTACACGGTTCATTAGGTTTCTTTCAGTGAGCTCGTGAGGTACCCAAATATCGAGCTTTTTTTTGTACCCAGCTTTTTTTAAATGCGCCAAAACTGTTTTGTGATCAATTCTCAGTTCTTCAGCTACGTCGTAACTACTGATAGATATGTCGATCTTGCTCCACTTTTTCAAAAATGGCATCCATTTTATCCGTAATAGGGCGACCAGAGCGAGGTGCATCTTTGACATCAAAATTTCCGGATTGAAAACCCTTAAACCAAATTTGTGCTACTCTCACAGACACTGCACTAGGTCCATAAACATCACAAATTTTTTTCGCTGCTTGCGTTGCATTTTTACCTTTTTTGTAGTAAATATTTAAAATGTATCGAATTTCTTCATTAGATTCACTCATCTTGACAGTACGAAAAACAAATGAAAATCACACATTTGCCTTATTTGAATTTGGAATTATGTTCTTTAAAATTTAAACTTTCAATGATACCAAAACCAGCCAGATATAAATACTACAGCCAAAGAGATTTTATTAAGACTTTTTCCCTAACCTATTATATTCCGATTTACAAAAAAATGGTATGCGCTCATAGAATATCCTTTTTAACCGACTTCAAAAAAAGGAGGAGGTTCTCAATTCGTCCGAATCTTTTTTTTTTTATATGTTCATCGATAATTCGAAAACGCCTGTACCGATTTGGATAATTTTGGTTTTTCTTTATTTTTCTCATCATACAGAAAACTTAGATAGGGGGCACCAAAGGCGTAGATTGCTTAGGGTATCAAGAAGCCTTAATCGAGCACTGAACACAGTTTTCTATAGCGACTACAGTCGTGATTAAGTTGATTGTTTGAACTGAAATCTATGAAATTTGAGTTGACTCTATTATTCATCTTGTAAAACATCGTCTCTTGGCGTAACAATAGACGACGTTTTACAATTCCTATCGTAACAATTGATGGTTTATTGATATTATTATAACGAATATCTTTTACCGGTGGTAGAATTCCAGTGTAAGAGCTCGAGGGCGTAGGCACCACCGTATTACCTAATCTATCTTTTATATAATATATATTTTTATTTTAATAAATTATATAATAATAATATAAATTCAAAAACCCCATTCATTGTAGCACCACAGTTCCAGGGCATTCCGCTCGCCGTTGATAAGAGTATCGGTATCCTGGGCGTTGACATATCGAACGAAGTGCAATTCGGGAGTCACATTGAGTGTAAGACCAAGTTGGCATCCAAAAAGTTGGGGGTGCTTAACAAAGCGAGGCAGTATTTCACATCGGGGCAGCTACTACAGCTTTATAAGGCCCAAGTGCGGCCCCATCTGGAATACTGCTCTCATTTGTGGGCGGGAGCCCCCAAATACCAGCTTGGTCCACTTGACTCCCTACAAAAACGCGCCGTTCGTATTGTTAACGATCCAGGACTTACCGACAGGCTCGAACATCTGAGCCTGCGCAGAGACATTGGGAGTCTGTGCGTGTTGTACCGTCTCTACAACGGTGAGTGCTCTGCTGAACTGTTTGACATGGTGCCACCGTCTCTTTTCCTACACCGTACTACCCGCCGAAGAGAGAAGTTCCACCCACACCGACTGGACACTTGGCAGTGCTTAACGGTGCGGTTTTCACGTTCGTTCCTGCCCAGAACGTGTAAATTGTGGAACGAACTTCCCTCTGAGGTGTTCCCTAGGTGCTACAATATGGGGTTCTTCAAAAATGGCGTCAAAAGAGTCCTTCAGGGCTGGCAGCGCGTTGGCAACTCCCCTGGTGTTGCAAATGTTCATAGGCGACGGTGACCACTTTCCATCAGGTGGCCCGTTTGCTTGTCTGTCAAGCTTCAGACATAAAAAAAAAAAAAAAAAAAATATAAGTGTCTATAGGCTCCAGTCATCACTTAACATCCATGTGAATTGTATGCTTGTTTGCTACCTTCATTTCATAAAAAACTTATATACCTACCTAACCGATACATGACATGACATGTACGACAATGGTGAAAAGCACGCTTGCAAAGCCTATAATGCGACCACTAACAACGCCAGCGCAACTACAGTGCCAGTTCTTACTTTGTTGTTCGATATTCGTCAGGTTCATTGTAGCCGGCTGATACCTAGGACGCTAACATGGCAACACGCTAAACATAACGATCCATAAGTGCTAATAAACAAATAATTCCTCAACAATACTAAAATGTTCTATTAAAAATTTAACTCAACTTTGCCTTTCTGTAACCTTAAGAAGTATGAGCGTCAGCCTTAGGTGTAAATAAAGGAATATACGGACGTCGTATCGATGTTTGTAGCAAAGTTGGTTGACGGATGTCGTACCGATCTTTGTACCAAAGTTGGTTGTGAGTGTAATAGTTTTGAACGTCGCATTGAATATACGGACGTCGTACCGATGTTTGCAGCAAAGTTGTTAGAGAGTTGTGAGTGCAATAGAGTTTTAATCGTCGCATTGCTCTCAGTTTAATCGCTCAAATATTGTTATTTAATTTATTAAATAATTGAAAGTATAAAGATTTTTTTACATAATAATAAAAATGGCAACCCATTATATGTCCCACTGCTGGGCACGAGTCTCTCGCCTTTTTGAGGGGAGGCCTGGACTTACTCCACCACGCTGCTCGAATGCGGGTTGGTGGAGATACGGGTTAGTGGCCAACCCGCTGTCGGATGTTTTCAAGCCGCCCATAACGACTGCTATCTATCGATATCTTTTAGGTCTCTACCTGGATTTGCCCATACTGAGTAGTGAACTTTCAAAATTTAGAGATACAATGTTTGAGATATTTTATTTGAAAGCTAATACAGTCAAGAATAATAATAAATTATAAAATAAATCAAGATATTGGACTTTATTTCATAAAAAATTGAGTTGATTGAAAAAAACAATGAAAAAGTGTTATTTTCACAATTACTTAAAAAAAAATGAAGTTTATCAAACATTTTTTGCAGAGGTTTTTTATTTTACCTTCATTGCTAGATATTTAGCATTCATTTGACGTTTATTTTATCAAAATCGGCCTGTTAGTTTGGGAGGAATTTTTTTTTGTATATTGAGGTCAACATTCGGGAAAGAAATGTTCAGTGGCGTATAAAATAATTAGAAAAAATTTTAAAACTTTTTTAAACTCATTTTCGTCGATAATTTTCGGTCTAATTTCACCAATTTTCGGGGTTGCAGTTTAACGCGGGTCACGCTGTATATTTTGCTTTTACTTTATGAAATGGTTATTCACTCTAGGTATTTTATGATTTCTTGACGTTTTGAAAGTATCTGTAAAGATCTATTCGAAATAAAAACATTTTATATTTATATTTCTAGATACCTCAAACCTCAAATAGGGTGACCTGTTGTATATTAGTTGTAGGAATGTGTCGAATTATGTTTATGTATTGTTATCTGTTATGGAATATCGCCAATACTTTTAAGATAAATCATCAAAGCATTATGGAATTGGATCCTCTACACATACCTAGGCAGAGTCATTATTGTTTCGAGAACCGTATTGATTTGTTGGCTGCTAGATCAGTTCCGGAATATAACAAAAAAAACTGATCTTGATTTTTCGTAAGAAACTATACTTGTCAAAAATGATTGAACTACAACATGCGTGAGTGTGACGAAAGAGGCGACGACACCTAAATGGCAATGCTTTGGGTAGGTACTCGTAAGTACGGTTAAGATAGACACTTCCAAAGTAGTAAAATGTGTGTACGTCCCTAACTTTAAAATAAGACAGTGAAAAATGGAAAAAAATATGCAGGTAAGTACTTACCGTGTTAATTTTCAAAGAAATTTGTATTGAACGTTGTGAATAGTTTTTTTTTAAAAATATATAATCAAAATATAAAAAAAAAGCTCTTGATAAGTATTAGTTACTTGCTTCTACGGAACCCTTCATGGGAGAGTTTTACTCGCATTTTCAACGTTAACTTTGTTTCATAGATTAATTAATACCTTATTTTATTTTACGCGTCTGTGAAATAAAATATGCATTGAAAGATCGGCTTTAGAAATAAAGTCGTAGTGCGGTGTGTGAATCTTGCTCTGAGTGTGAACGCTTTTAGGTGAATTGACACAGAACAGATTTTTTAAAATGTTCTGTGTAAATTAAAAACAAACAGTTTTTTCCATCACAAAATAAGTCAACTCAAACGTATTGAACTTGGCTCGTTTCACACTTAAATTAAATCCATTATTTTCTCAACAAACAAAAGCCCTAATTGAAGTCTGGCAATGAGTCATTCGTTCAGGAAATACCACTTCCATTGCCAAATTACATATGTTTTCCAAATCGCAAACATTACTAATTTGTTCAAGCCAGTCTAGATCTTATATTAAAGGCAATTAACATTGAAATCGTTTAAAAGTCCGCGACGATGTTGTTACGCATCGTTGTTTACTAAAGATGTGCCCGACCTTAATTTGTGTATACTTACTTAAACGCGTTCTTTAGCTAAACAGTTGTTTTATTAATTAAAACCGGCCAAGTGCTAATCGGAATGGGTTCACAGATATCGGACTTTTTTTTAAAGTAAGGGATGGGGCAAACAATAATGCAGCTCACATTGATGTTAAGCGATGACTGCAGCATATAGATAGACATCTACACAAAACAGAGGTCACAAGCGTACCGACGCCCAGCGTTCCGACGCCCAGCGTCCTGACGCCAAGCGTCCCGACGCCCAGCGTCCCGACGCCCAGCGTCCCGACGCCCAACGTCCCGACGCCCAGCGTCCCGACGCCCAGCGTCCCGACGCCAAGCGTCCCGACGCCAAGCGTCCCGACGCCAAGCGTCCCAACGCCAGTGTGGGAGTCGGGACGCTTGTGACCTCTGTTTTTGTGTAGATGTCTATCTATATGCTGCAGTCATTGGGACGCTGGGCGTCGGGACGCTGGGCGTCGGGACGTTTGGGTCCGGGACGCTGGGCGTCGGGACGCTTGTGACCTCTATTTTTGTGTAGATGTCTATCTATATGCTGCAGTCATTGGGACGCTGGGCGTCGGGACGCTGGGCGTCGGGACGTTTGGGTCCGGGACGCTGGACGTCGAGACGCTGGGCGTCGGGACGCTTGTGACCTCTGTTTCTGTGTAGATGTCTATCTATATGCTGCAGTCATCGGGACGCCCAGCGTCCCGACGCCAAGCGTTCCGACGCCAAGCGTCCCGATGACTGCAGCATATAGATAGACATCTACACAAAAACAGAGGTCACAAGCGTCCCAACGCCCAGTGTCCCGATGACTGCAGCATATAGATAGACATCTACACAAAAAAAGAGGTCACAAGCGTCCCGACGCCCAGCGTCCCGATGACTGCAGCATATAGATAGACATCTACACAAAAACAGAGGTCACAAGCGTCCCGACGCCCAGCGTCCCGACGTCCAGCGTCCCGGACCCAAACGTCCCGACGCCCAGCGTCCTGACGCCCAGCGTCCCGACGTCCAGCGTCCCGGACCCAAACGTCCCGACGCCCAGCGTCCCGATGCCCAGCGTCCCGTCGCCAAGCATCCCGACGCCCAGCGTCCCGACGCCCAGCGTCCCAATGACTGCAGCATATAGATAGACATCTACACAAAAAGAGGTCACAAGCGTCCCGACTCCCAGCATCCTGACGCCAAGCGTTCCGACGTCAAGCGTCCCGACGTCCAGCGTCCCGACGCCCAGCGTCCCGGACCCAAACGTCCCGACGCCCAGTGTCCCGACGCCCAGCGTCCCGATGACTGCAGCATATAGATAGACATCTACACAAAAACAGAGGTCACAAGCGTCCCGACTCCCAGCATCCCGACGCCAAGCATCACGACGTCAAGCGTCCCGACGCCCAGCGTCCCGAAGCCAGCGTCTCGACGCCAAGCGTCCCGACGCCCAGCTTCCCGACGCCCAGCGTCCCGGTGCCTAGCGTCTAAAATTTGGAAATATATATATATTTATATGTCGGCAGGAGGGCTTCTCTAGTCAGGACATCTAGGTAGTATTGTCTGCGTTTCTTTCCATAAGTCGATATGTTATTCGTGTTTGTGGGCGTCTGTAGGTGGGAACTCGAGCGAGTGATGAAATAAAGCACAGGGTTTGGCAGAAGGTGAAGCAATGGTCGTTTATTGCCAAAGATCCGCCCATTCGATTACCTCCGGCAGGGAAGAACGGGCAAGAAACCCTTCGGACCGGGAAACCACATTTACCAGGATACGATACTACTACTATCACTAGTCTTCTGCCCATTTGATTCAAAACTACCCGCGTTATATCACTTTAATATCACTGACGTTCACTCTTCTAACTGGCAGCATGACTGCCCTATAATAATTTGATTCAACTGTGCGACTGTGACTGAATGATCGTTACTCTATGACTGACCGTCATGAACTATTTGCTATCCTTTACAAACCCGATATCGGCAAGTCACTATCCCCCTCTAAGGTAACAAATCCAAGTACCTAAGCCGACCGTGGTGCCACCTAGAATTCTCTATTAAACAATCTAGCCTAGTCGTAATTAGGTTACGTCTCCGATAGACTAGATGGCGCTAGTAGTCACATTTAGCTTCCACTCCGACATATAGGAGGGAGTCCACCGAAACCAGAAAAAAAATGAAAGGGGTCTACAAGAAAAAATAGTTTGGGAACCTCTGCTCTAGGCATTAAGTTATTCGACATACATCGACGACACAACGCAGAGACAACACAACTATCGTCGATGCCTACATACAAGATTTTTTGTGATATAAATAAATGACTACACCATCAATTTGATTCTGATGTTCTGATTTATATCATAAACTAGCTGTGCCCGCAACTTCGTTCGCGTGATAATTTATGATTGTTCAGTACCTATCTACCCGGACGAAGTCGTGGGCGCAGCTAGTATAAAAGTTACTCTTTATTACATAAGCTACCTTCCAGTCAAAGTCCCGGCAAAATCGGTCCAGCCGCTCCCGAGATAAGGAAATTGTTCCATTTTTTTTTTCAATAAAAAAGTCTGAGTTATTGATACTCTATCAGAATCTCTATTGTTTACAATATAAATTGAACGCCGAAAAATATTCTTGATTTTTCGGTGATTGATTGTGAGTGTAAGTTTTTACTGATGGTAGAGCTCCTTGATGTTAAGTGATGACTGCAGCCTATAGACACTAACAAAAAGACCATGGTCAAAATGCAGATGCGTTACCACTCCTGAGGCCTAAGGTGTTGTGCCTCTGTACCGGGAATTACAGGGCCGTACATTACCACCTGACCGGAACACGATAGTGCTGAACACTACCATTTAGCGGCAAGTAGGTACAAAGGTAATGCGGTGGTGCCTACGCCCGCGAGCTCCGTCACTGGAGCTTTACCTCCAGTCAAAATAATAGTGCTAATGCGTTGCCAGGTGCCACCCCTGAGACCTAAGTTGTTACTTATGTCTCTGTGATAATTATTACGGGGCCATAGGTTATAATAATAATGACAACGCATTACACGCTTTTGGAGGGAGGCCTGGAGCTTACTCCACCTCGCTGCTCCAATGCGAATTGGTGGAGATACGAGTTAGTGGCCAACCAGCTGTCGGATGTTTTCAAACCGCCCATAAGGCCTCCGAGAAAGTTTAACGACTGCTATCTATAGATAGCAACCGGGACCGACGGCTTAACGTGCCCTCTGAAGCACGGCAACGCGCATTTTAATTTGCCACTAGCGGTCACCCATCACACACCCGACCGCGCTCTTAATGCTTAACCGAATAGATCGCCTATGATCTACACCAGCCGCTTCCATGGCCATGCCATAGGTAAACATTACGATAACCTATTTCTTTTACGTAACATTACAACGCAACAGATTCTCACGCTTGTTAAAATGTTCAAGCTGCCCGCCTTTTTGTCAATGCCAGCAAAACATTACAAAAATATATTTTAAAATGTGTAATGTCTAATAACATAAATCATTCTGAAAATCATTGAATACAGGTGCAATAAAAGCTTATAATATAATGTTATATTCAATTGACATAGATTAAAAATCAAATCAACAGCTTCCTAAAATATTTCCCTCTAGCGTTTACTATCGCATCCCAGATGTTTCCAAAATTAACTTCAGCGCACCATATTCTTAGCCCGTGTGGCTTTCCGCGTGTAGGTAAACTTGAGTGTAGTTCCAAATAAATTGCATTTCTAATGCATTTATCTACTGAATTAGTGTTAAAATTGTGTTAAAATCATGGATATACCGACCGATGTGTGGGGTCAATTGGCCTTAGAGGCTAGCCAAGTGTATTTAACTGAAGGAGGTCAAGTCCGGAGTCCCTTTGCTAACACGGTAATGTTACGTTATTGTTACGTGTTTTTCAGTTACGCCCTTTTACGTTGAACACATTAGTAATAAAGAAATTTAAGTGGAGATTTAACTAAAGTGATCAATATTTAATTTCAGACTATAGAAAAGCTGCCCGACAAGGTACTCTTGAACATATTCTCGTATTTGACACATCGGGAAATATGTCGGATGGCGACTGTTTGCAAACGGTGGCGTATGGTGGCATACGACACCAAGCTGTGGACGCATGTCAGTCTCCGCCCAGAGATATCCGGTTTACATGTGGGTCAGTAATTTCAGTATCTTTGAAATCAAAGTCCGTAGCTGTCTGTAATGTTTGTATGTATCGGTAAAGAAAAAATGGAAAGAAAATTTTGACTTCGGGCAGGAATCGAACCTGCGACCTCAGGATAACCGGCTGCGAAATTAAAGCGGCTGGACTGGTTATCCTGAGGTCATTTTTTGCCATTTTTTCTTTAATATCTAATAAATAACTGAAAATTTTCAGGTTCACTGGAATCTCTGTTGGCACTGATCTCAATACGGTTCGGTCCTTCGTTGCGATACATAGAGTTGCCCATCGAGCTCATCACACATACAGTGCTACATGAGTTAGCGGCGAAATGTCCAAACTTGACTCATATGCTCTTAGATTTTAGTACTGGTAAGTTGGTTCTCTCATATTATAATAATAATAATAATAAATATGCTCTCTGCCCCCCTAATAAATAACCTGGCAACCCTCCTACGAAAAAGTCACATTCCAATCTGCTCCGATTTTATATAATTTTATTTTGCACTCAGAGTTCATATTTCTTCTGATAACAGTAATCAGTTACTTTATAAATAAAAAATAAGTGCAGTGAACCATGATTTTGAGCATAACAAACTATATATATTTCCAAAAATTGTAATGAAAAAATTTGATGACAGACAGTGCAGTGATGACAAATAGTGACAATAAAATAAACATAAAATATATACAAAATGCAGTGCAAATTAATATAAAACGTTACCCGATAGCAACGAATACTAAAATCATGGAATGATAACAAGGGCCAGAGCCAGAAATGCACAAGCAGCACACCCACCACCACCGGACTCGTCGCTGAGCTCCGCCTCGCAGCTGCCGGACGCCGCCCCTATCGCGAGCGTGTCACCGGCCGCTGTAGTTGCGTCGAGCTCCAGCGACGAGTACTTCTCCCCGGCGCCGTCACCACCACCTGCACGTCGTCGAGTGAGACCCCGGCCGCCGTCCTGCTTGGGACCTCGGCGCCAACCGGCTCCGAATAGGGTCCCCGCTGTCGGTGGTAATGTGCCGCGCATGAAATGGACATCGCTAATAAACGAAAACGTCATGCGCGCATATTTTGGGGCTACAGAGGGAGGAACTAACCTTACTGCGTATCGTAGTCGTATGCTGCTTCTGTTCCAGGCTCTTGAACCAACAATCAACGTGTCAACCCAACGGCTGTCGGATCAGGTGCGTGTCATTCAGCGCGGTCACATGCTGGATGACAATGTGATTGATCGGCTACGCACCGAGATGCAGGGTTACCGCTCAACTCCTGCCCCACCACCTCCCACGGTACCGACGCAGCGAAGTGACATCACGAATGCGCCTCAACACGGTGACGGGGGGGAAGCGGACCAGGTAACCACAGTAAGCACCCAATACATTGAACAGCTGAGGAGCGCCTTGGAGCATGCTCTTCGTGAATATCGGTCCACCTTGCCCGCGGACAGGCCACGTTTGCCCCGGTTGCCTATGCATAGACGGAATGTGGCGCTGGTGTGCGCTCTGAATTCACTGTTACCAGAGTACTTCGATGACACCGAAGATCTCGGCGATACTCACTCGGTTCTGTACTGTGCGGCTGCTGCGGCGTGCCGTGTAGCCCGCGTCAAGTTCCCAAAATCTGATGCAGTTGCACGGCCAAGACCCGCCGTACCAGCCTGGCAGTGCCGGATTGAGCGGCGTATCGCTGGGACCAGAGCGCTCATTGGCAAGCTACTCTGCTTCAGGATGGGCAATACACGCCCCCGAGTGATGCGCTTTGTGAGGATAGCATTCTCAGGAACGGGAATCAGCCCTCAAAATTATTCAGCTCACCTCACAGAGCGCATCGACTTCCTGAAGCAGAAAGTTTACGCATGGGCAAACCGGATAAAACGCTTTAAGGAACGTGTGGGCCGGTATCAATTGAACAGCATGTTCCAAGGCGACCAAAGGAGAGTCTATAGAATGTGGGAGCGGTCTGATTCGCAAATGGTTGACCCGAGCCGACCGGATGATGACGCCATGCTAGCGTTCTGGCGCAACATCTGGTCGGAACCGGTCTCTCATTCCGAGGACGGTTGGATACGGGGTGTCGAGGGAGCATGCGAATCTATTCAAGAAATGGATAATATCCTTATAACTGAAGAAGACGTAGCCAATGCAGCTCGTCCGATGCCGAATTGGAAATCTCCGGGACCGGATGGGCTGCATAATTTCTGGCTGAAATGGCTGAGAAGTTCGCATGCTCGCTTGGCGACCCAGTTCCAATTGTCTCTGGAGTCAGGAACGCTCCCATCATTTCTTACAACTGGTGTGACTCACCTGCTCCATAAATCAGGTAGTACCGCGGAACCTAAGAACTACAGGCCTATTACGTGCCTCCCAACGTTATATAAACTCCTTACATCCATTCTGAGAGTGAAAATCACTAAACACATTGAAGATTTTTCCATCTTGTCTGCCTCTCAGAATGGATGTAGGAGCAGGTCCCGCGGTACTAAGGAGCTACTCCTCATTGACATGGCAATTAGCCAGCAGGTTCGCCGCTACCGAAAGAGTCTTTCGACTTGCTGGATAGACTACAAGAAGGCCTACGACTCTGTACCGCATACATGGCTCATGAGGGTTCTGGAGTTGTATAAAGTAAATACAACTCTACGTGCTTTCCTGGGCTCATGTATGACGCAATGGAGCACGGTCCTTCACTATCCAGGATCTCGGCAGCCCCTGGCGGTCGGTGAACCTGTGAGAATCACCAGGGGTATTTTCCAGGGCGATAGTCTGAGCCCCCTATGGTTTTGCCTGGCCTTGAACCCTCTTAGCACGTTGTTAGAGGCTTCGGGGCTTGGCTATCGGCTGCGCAGAGACGGTCGGATGATATCTCACCTGTTGTATATGGATGACCTGAAATTATTCGGCTCCAGTAATTCGCAACTGACAGAGCTACTAGAGGTTACTGAAAACTTTAGTAACTCTATCAGGATGGAATTCGGAATCGAAAAATGTGCAGTAATGCATGTACGACAAGGGCAGATAATGGAATCTGAGGGAACAAATCTCCCAGGTTCTATTTCGTTCCGAACCCTCTCTGCCGCCGAGAGCTATAAGTACTTAGGTATGTCGGAGGCCTTAGGTATACGCGAGGGCGACATGAGGCAATCGTTGAAGGAACGTTTCTTTGGTCGCCTGACAAAAGTACTGAAAAGTCTTTTGTCGGGTGGTAATAAGGTCCGCGCCTTCAACGGTTGGGTCATGCCGGTCTTGATGTACTCCTTCGGCATACTCAAGTGGACTCAGACCGACCTGGATGCTCTTGATAGGCGAGTCCGCTCTTTGCTGACGGCATACCGGATGCATCACCCGCGGTCGTCGGTCATGAGACTGTACATCCCGCGGAGGTGTGGCGGTCGAGGCTTCCTTAGCGCCAAGACCCTACACAACCGTGAGGTGTGCAGCCTCAGAGAATATTTCCTGGCCGCCGACGGGGATATGCATAAGGATATGGTGGCGGTCGACAGTGGACTCACCACTCTCTCTTTGGCTAAACAGAACTGGCGCAAACCTGAGGTACTCACGACCAGCGATCGCAGGAGTGTGTGGCAGGGCAAGGAGCTACATGGACGTTTTTACCGGGCCCTACACGGGCCTGACGTAGACACTTTAGCATCCGTGGCCTGGCTACGATTCGGTGACCTATTTGGGGAAACCGAAGGTTTTGTGTGTGCAATAATGGACGAAGTGGTAATGACCAACAACTACCGGAAGTTTATCCTGAAGGATGGCACGGTCGACATATGTCGGGCATGCCACCGACCGGGTGAATCAATCAGGCATATTGTGTCCGGCTGTTCTAGTCTTGCCAACGGCGAATATCTGCACAGACACAACCAAGTGGCCAGGATTATCCATCAGCAACTTGCCTTGCGATACAGTCTTGTGGCCGTGGAGGTGCCATACTACAGGTATGTGCCCGACCCAGTTCTGGAAAACGACCATGCCACAATGTATTGGGACCGGTCTATCATCACTGACAGGACTATTGTAGCCAATAAGCCTGATATAGTGGTGATAGACCGCTCGGAGCGCCGCGCAGTGATTATCGATGTCACCGTCCCTCATGATGGGAATCTCGTGAAGGCCGAGAAAGACAAGGAACTTAAATATCTTGATCTGGCTCACGAGATTGTCGCCATGTGGGACGTAGATTCGGCCATCATTGTGCCGATAGTCGTTACGGTCAACGGACTTATAGCAAAGAGCCTCGACCAACACCTCAAGAGGCTCAAGCTAGGAAGTTGGGTCAAGGGTCTGATGCAGAAGGCGGTACTCCTCGGCACGGCACGTATAGTGAGGAGGTTCCTGTCTCTGTGACCCTAATCATCGACAGCTTGGACCCTGTTCCCGCTGCCGGTGGCACACTATTTTTTATTTTTTTATATATATTTGTGCTTTGTTAATATTATCTTTTATTATATTTAATTAAGTTACTTGTATATGTAAAAAAATAATCAATATGGATAAGTAATAAATGAGTGATATAATAATAATAATGGCAACCCATTATACGTCCCACTGCTGGGCACGAGTCTCTCCCCTTTTTGGGGGGAGGCCTGGAGCTTACTCCACCACACTACTCCAATGTTTGGTGGAGATACGGGTTAGTGGCCAACCACTGTCCGATGTTTTTGAACCGCCCATAAGGCCTCCGACAAAGTTTAACGACTGCTATCTATTGATAGCAACCGGGACCGGCGGCTTAACGTACCCTCCGAAGCACGGAAACGCGCATTTTAATTTGCCACTAGCGGTCACCCATCACACACCCGACCGCGCCCGTATCGCTTAATCGAGTAGATCGCTTCCGATCTACACCAGCCGCCGAGCCATGCGCGGTTCTCCAATGTTGAAACTTAATTTCTGTAGTTATTTTCACTGGATCCACCAATGAAGATCACTTCAGCCGAAGACGGCGTCGGCCCACCGCCTACTAGCGGACTACACCAGCGTAAGCTTCCGCTGGTGCAGTAAGTCAACCGAACAACGGCGGTATTAATTGCAAGATGGGCAGGAGCGTCCTGCGAGAAAACTACCGCCACTGCAAATACGTTTTTTTTTATGTCATGGAAGTGGCAAACAAGCATGCAGTTCACATTGATGTTCAGTGATGACTGCAGCCTATAGACACCCACACAAAGACCAAGGTCAAAATGCAGATGCGTTACCTCCTGAGGCCTAAGGTGTTATGCCTCTGTGCCAGAAATTACAGCTGTACATTACCACCTGACCGGAACACGATAGTGCTGAACACTACCATTTAGCGGCAAGTATATTAGGTAATGCGGTGGTGTCTACGCTCGCGAGCTCCGTCACTGGAGCTCTACCACCGTATGCTAAACATTGTGATTGCGAAAAAAAATTAGGGGGGATGATTTTTTTTTAGGTGATTGGCTACCTTGGGAATTCGTTTTGTCTATTCATGCATCGATATTGTCTAGATCCCTGCCTATGGAAACGCCTGCATGAGTTAAACCTTAAAATGGCCGCAGCGATTTTTCTACCTGCAATATTTTCAGTATTGAAACCTTCGACATTCAATTTTAGTGTAGTGCCTATTTGATGTATTTTGAATTTTAAAGTTTTTCTTCATTTATCATCTTTGAAGGAATTGAAAAATTTTGTGATTATTATGTTTTAACTAAGTAGTTTAAATTCTAATTTTTAATTAACTATTATTATATGTTTTTGCTTTTACTATATGTAATGGTTATTCACTCTAGGTATTTTATGATTTCTTGACGTTTTGTAAATGTCTGTAAAGATCTATTCGAAATAAAATAATTTTCTATTCTATTCCAAAATTTGAATCAAAAACACTTCGTAATCGACGTGAATGTACGAAGACTTTGATAATATAGAAGTAACAAGAAAACCCTACTCTCTATACGTATGAGGCAGCCTCTATTGTCATTTAATTTTGTAGATTGTGGACACATTTAATTTTACTTTCCTTTACAAGAATTCCAATACGTATACTTTTTGTTTGAATAAACAGTCAGCTCAAAAATAGCAGTCACATAATAATTATGTTCACTAAACCATATAGTGTAATGTGTGTGTGTGTATAAATGTTTTCATACACCCTTCCAGCGATGCAGTTGCACGACTTCTCCGAGATGCAGGCATTCCCGACCAAGCTTCGGTACCTGTGCATTTGTCTATCTGAGGTCATCTTCATGGAAGGCTTCATGAGGAAGATCTATAACTTCATTAATGGCCTTGAAATATTGCATCTCATAGGTAAGATATTTGGTCCTTCGAATCAGAAATTAACCTTACGTTTAAATAATATGATAATCTTATCAAATATGTAAGCCATATATTTGGATGATTTGATGATGTAGACGCGAGTGGCTTTGATCGTTTGCATATTGCTGATGAGGAATAAGCTCTATCTTTTAAAATAAAAGACCAGTATAATTGATCCACTTTGGATCCACTAGTCGATTCTTATCTGAACTAGGCGGAGAGTTGCGTGCCTCTTGTCTTTGATATCTCGCGTAATTTTAAGATTTATCTCGTGTGCCTTCAATAGTAGCAACTAGCAACACTTACCCAACGTTTCGATCGCTTTCCACACCACTTTTTTCATAATTTATCATTATATCATTTTAGTACATATTCATAACTATACTAGGTATCATTTAGCGGCAGATAGGTTAGGTAATTCGGTTGTGCCTACGCCTATCTACAGTACTTGTACATTTCGATTTTTGGTCACATCACGCTAATAAAAAAAATACGCTTACATTCTCAGCCCCACAGTAGGTATAAACCTGTGTCGTGGGTGCCGTTATATACAACCAACACATACACAAACACCCAGACCCGAAACAAATATCTGTGGGCCATACAAATATTTGTCCCGGTGCGGAGATCGAACCCGCGACCCTTCGAATCAAACGGTCAACACACACCGCTGGATCAACCGGGTCGTCAAATACTAACATAAATGGCGCTTACTTTTCAGGGACCTACGAAAAAGTAGAAGAAGAGGAAGAGGAGATCTACGAAGTCATAAACGTGCACAAACTCAAGTCGGCAACTCCCAACCTGCGCGTGATCAACTTGTACGGGATCAATTTTGTTGATGACTCTCACATTGATGCGTTCAGCTCTAATTGTATACAGGTAGGTAATAGGAATGGTTTAGTATAGTAGCGGATTGAAGAAGTATTCTGCCCCTAAGCTCTTTTATCCCTCCCAAAATCATTTAAGTCCAGACAAATCATGAGAAATACTTATTAATTGCGTTTTAGTGTTTATCATGCGCATGCCTGTCATGTCATACAAAGTCATACAATGGAGTTCGCGATCGAATAGCAAGAAAGCCGCGCGTGCTTCATTATTAAACATTTATCATATAATTATTCAAGCTCGGTAAAAATATACAGAACTAATATTTAATCAAGTGGTTTCCATTAACTTTTGTTAGCAAAAATCTGTAGAGTCTGAGCAAAGGACCGTTCCAAATATTTTTTACAGATTAAGACATATAGTAATCCTTCAAGATTAAGATTCTGTATCTGAAGCCTACATTTATTATATTTCAGTTGGAGTGCTTGGCAGTCAACTACTGCAACAAAGTGACTGGGTCCACCATGAAAACGTTGTTCCAACGTTCCCGAAGGCTTACATGTCTACTCATGAACGGCTGCAGTAAGTATATTATTTACTACAATTTCTAAGAAATGTATGGGTGTTTCAAAATATATGCTTTTCTTAAAATTGTGAATACAAATGTAGGCCAGCCCAGAAGATAGTTGGGATTTCTTTCTTTCTTCTTCAATGGGAGCCTTGGGGCATATCCTAATTACCCAATCTAGTTCGGATATTTTATTTGCGTAAGTTATAATTTTACAAAGAGAAAGTTTTATGAAAAAAACCGCATAGATGAATAAAAAAACGTTAAGCTAAATTCATTTATTTACCTTTTTTTTAAAGCTTTTTAATGGGTTTATGTAGCTGGCCCGTCTTGAGACGGCTCCAGTCCTATTTCACCGGGAATTGGCGAGCGCAAATTTAATAAATAAATTTCAGAGCTGCTTAAGGGAGACCCCTGTGAGTCTGATCCTCGGTTTAGGGGGTTGTGGGGACACATAAAGATATGCGATTAGGGACAACTTTCCAGAATAACGAGCACGCGGGTCGTCTTTTTTTTACGACGTGGAAATCCCATTGCATTCAACCAATTCTTTGGGGGATGAGTCGGGATATGAGGGACTTGGAGTCTCTAAAATCACCTCGGTGCCGACTTCAGTGCAGAAAGGGGGAGGGGGACACACTATAAACACTGCTCCGGTTTCCCCCTCGCACTTCGCCTCCATCCAAGTCTCGTCCACGGGGGCTTTGTGAACCTCCCATTCGTCACTTGCCACGATGACCTGCGGCTACCTCGGTCACCATATTCACGGAGCCGTGAGTGCTGAGCGACGCGGGTCGTCTTAGGGTCGGGGCGGGGGCCGGACGCGTTCGTCGAGTGTTACTGGAGTGTTGTATGTGATCATTCATCGCGGCGATGGCCAACGAGGTTTTATCATCGGGATCGTTCATTCGTTCGTGCCTTGGACGGTACCTTTTGGCGCAATCAAAAGGAGTTTAAATCACGGTCGCTCTGACGAACGGATTCGGGCGGTGACACGCGGTGTCAAAATATCTTAAGGATGCTCTTTTCATGAATTACCGGATGGTAGGCAGCTTAGCGTTGACATGGAGATTTTTGTTATGTACCTACAGAGGCGCAGGTATAGCTCTAGGTAATAATCGATTTTTGATCTTCTGTAAGCTATGGAATGTTTTGTTATTCCTGTGGACAAAGACAGGCGACGCGCAACACAGGATTGGCCTTATGCATTTTGTATATGCACGGATTTTATTTCGGGCCGATAATTTACTACGCTTGTATAAATGTAGTTGTGATAACCCGAATGCAGTCATAGCGCGCGCTGCATTCGGCGGCGTCGTGGGACGAGTTGCTCACTTCCCTTATAAATGGTCGAGGAAAGCAATGGCTGCCACATGCGTCATACTCCTGAACGGGTACTGATGGTGGGGACTAATCTGTTGTGGTTTGCTGGTGTTATTTTTTATCATTGTATTAAGTTTTTAACTGATATATGCATTGTGTATACATAGCGACACACTAGGTTTGTTTAGTAGCATGGTTCTTCTCAGTAGTGACTGCATTAGAACTCTGCTAAGTGATTGACTACGATTATGATGAACAAATTTTATCTTTTTTCTTCTACTTATTTATATGAAGGACTTGAATAATTTGAGAATGATATTTTATTTGATGATATATTTCTGTTAAATGTCATTATTTTTTTATAAATAATACCCATTGAATTACTATTATAAGTTATTAGGTAACTCTAGGTAGTCAAAAAGTTTGTTAAAAATAAATTTTGGAATAAACAATTTTTAATTTGAATAAAGATAATAATGAAACGATTAACTCAACATGAGTTGATGCCAAGAGAATGAATGTGTCGATTTGGCTCGATGACGATTGTCACACAGTATAACATTCCCAAGGTTCCGCAATCGACAATCAGCTATTTTTAAAGACGTAAGAAAAAATATCAAGGGAATGGTGACGACAGCTTATTTCTGTGAATTCATTAATATGTTTTGGTGTACTGTACTGGTGGTAGAGCTCCAGTGACGGAGCTCGATGGTCGACACCACCTTCCTACTCCAAAATATTGTAACTAAATGTTAGAATTCTGCAATATCATGTTCCGATCGACCCCAAATAATGCAGACACAGAGGCTCAGAATTCATAACTGATCAGGCTCAGAATCCCCCCCCCCACTACTTGACGGCGAACTCGTCACGTCGCGAAGCCTAAGTTATATTTTACCTTAACGTAACTTCACCCGGAAGAGGTAGGCAGAGGTAAATGCACGCATTCAAGCATATATGAAAACACCCACGATTCGCAGATTATGTCTAGGCCTATGTAACAGGTAGCGAGGGACTGGGAAAATTCCAGAAAATTGAAAAATCTCAATACCAGAGATAAAGGCTTTTACACCGTTATCTCTGATATTCCCCGACCCAGGATCCCCAGGGTAGTAGTAGTACTACCACTAGGCTGAGGCAGTTGATTGGCATATTTTACCTTAATTTCCAGGTCTCCATTCAGAGCACGTGATGCAGGTGGAATGGGAGAAGTCTTCAATCCAGGAGTTGGACGTGACAGCTACGGACCTGTCCACCGAGTGCCTGATAGATATGTTGACAAGGATCCCGAACTTGAGGTTCTTGAGCGCGGGCCAGATCAACGGTTTCAATGATTCCGTACTGAAGGCTTGGAGCGAGGCTGGAACTGCTAGGTAAAGTTATAACATGCGTCAGAGTCGCTTTATAAAAATGTTTAAATTTAAACGAATAATAATCAATTATTAATATTGTATAAATTAATATCTAAATTGTTCAGCCATTGGGTTGCGTTCGTATCAGGAGCAAATAGTTTAAGGATGCCTCCAGTTTATTTTCTTTTTGGGCAGCTGTGGGTGATGTGGTGGATAGTATGTACGGTAGTAGATACATATAACAACGCGGGATGGGCAGCAGCGTCCCGCGATAAAACTACCGTCACTGCGATCGCCAATCCGCCTGCCCAGCGTGGCGTTTATGGCATATTCTCTCCTAATGACGCACAACAAAGGAAGGGAAGGCTTTGTCGAGCAGTGTACGTCAGTCAGCTGGAGTGATGATGATGATAATATCTACGCTGGCTTCTACGTGTTTCATGTGACATGGCCAAGTGTTTACCAGCCAATGACTTTGGGGGAAAGAATTGTAATCCAATGATCGAAGATACATACCTAACATGTACAAAATTTCTGTCAAAAGCTTGCCTTTGGAGACACACTTGTTCCTCGCAATCATCTTTCATGAGTGATGCTTTTAGGGAAATCAATTAGAGGTGCTTGAATCGCAGCAGATGATTATTTCTCCTCGTGGTTCTCGTATTAAGTAACTAAATTTCACGGCGAGTAGTGAATAAGGCCGTTAACCTTGTTCGTAGGAACCTAGTGGCGCTGGACGTGGATTCGTCAGACAGCCTCTCGGACGAGGCGCTGCACCGCTTCCTGTCGCGTCACGGCGTGCAGCTGCACGGCCTCGTGCTCAGCGGCATGCCGCACATCACCGACCAGCTGTGGCAGAGTGTGCTGCAGCTGCTCACCACCGCTAAGTAGGTCACACACCCCACACCCCCTCCCCCCCGCATGCCGCACATCACCGACCAGCTGTGGCAGAGTGTGCTGCAGCTGCTCACCACCGCTAAGTAGGTCACACACCCCACACCCCCTCCCCCCCGCATGCCGCACATCACCGACCAGCTGTGGCAGAGTGTGCTGCAGCTGCTCACCACCGCTAAGTAGGTCACACACCCCACACCCCCTCCCCCCCGCATGCCGCACATCACCGACCAACTGTGGCAGAGTGTGCTGCAGCTGCTCACCACCGCTAAGTAGGTCACACACCCCACACCCCCTCCCCCCCGCATGCCGCACATCACCGACCAGCTGTGGCAGAGTGTGCTGAAGCTGCTCACCACCGCTAAGTAGGTCACACACCCCACACCCCCTCCCCCCCGCATGCCGCACATCACCGACCAGCTGTGGCAGAGTGTGCTGCAGCTGCTCACCACCGCTAAGTAGGTCACACACCCCACACCCCCTCCCCCCCGCATGCCGCACATCACCGACCAGCTGTGGCAGAGTGTGCTGCAGCTGCTCACCACCGCTAAGTAGGTCACACACCCCACACCCCCTCCCCCCCGCATGCCGCACATCACCGACCAGCTGTGGCAGAGTGTGCTGCAGCTGCTCACCACCGCTAAGTAGGTCACACACCCCACACCCCCTCCCCCCCGCATGCCGCACATCACCGACCAGCTGTGGCAGTGTGCTGCAGCTGCTCACCACCGCTAAGTAGGTCACACACCCCACACCCCCTCCCCCCCGCATGCCGCACATCACCGACCAGCTGTGGCAGAGTGTGCTGCAGCTGCTCACCACCGCTAAGTAGGTCACACACCCCACACCCCCTCCCCCCCCGCATGCCGCACATCACCGACCAGCTGTGGCAGAGTGTGCTGCAGCTGCTCACCACCGCTAAGTAGGTCACACACCCCACACCCCCCTCCCCCCTCGCATGCCGCACATCACCGACCAGCTGTGGCAGAGTGTGCTGCAGCTGCTCACCACCGCTAAGTAGGTCACACTTCACCAATCACTGAAACTACCACCAGTCAGATCGTATAAATTCACTATTTTATCAACTCATACTGTTATGTACTTACAGTTTAACCCAATTATTTCAGGATTCTAATAATGGGCACCCAGGAGCGTCTCGGCGTGAACATCCACGTGGACCAGCTGATGGACGGCATCGCCAACAGCTGCCCCAACCTCGAGCGCCTCGAGCTCCGCTGGGACCCCGAGAACTTGCGTTTCAGCGATAAGAGCCAGAAGGCCATCGACATACTCCGCGTCAAATGTCTCAAACTCAAGTGTTTGGTGCTCAGGTGAGTTAAAGTTTTAGGCGCAGACGACTAGACTTCACTCTATAGATCCTTTTTTTATGTAATGGAAGTGGCAAACAAGCAACATTGATGTTAAGTGATGACTGCAGCCTATAGACACCCACACAAAGACCAAGGTCAAAATTCAGATGCGTTACCACTCCTGAGGCCTAAGGTGTCTCTGTGCCGGAAATTACAGGGCCGTACATTACCACCTGACCAGAATACGATAGTGCTGAACACTACCATTTATCGGCAAGTAAATAAGGTAATGCGGTGGTGCCTACGACCGCGAGCTCCGTCACTGGAGCTCTACCACCAGGTGAAATTCTTCCACTAGTGTAGTCAGTCAACCGAACAATGGTGCAATAACGCAAGATGTGACGCTGCACACCGCAAGCGTGGCGATTATAGCATATCCCTCTTACGAGGAGGGTTTGGTCCAGTAGTGGACATCTTTCTGATATGATGATGATGAGATATGTCTTTTTTTTCATCGTTCACAGCGACGGCCGCTACTATGAGATCGTGAAGGCCAATTTCGAGCGTGCAGACCGCACCACAGTGGTCCGCACCTCCACCAACTGCCGCGTCTCCAACTACTACCTGCTCTCTAATTACAAAGACCTTATATTTAACTGAAAATAAAGTTTTATTGTATGGGGCAACACTAGATCGCGCATTTGGCGTTGATGACAATAATTCTCCTATGCGAACGCTGGTGGACAGATTTGTTATTAGAAATAACGACATAAAGGCATTGTGCCTTTACAGGATGAACATAATTATCATGATTTTTCGTAATTTTAATTGATTTGGACAGTTATTCATTATTAGGCAACATTTTTTTTTAAGATGGTTTCAATTGAGAAAAAAATTTATACCACCAGACATGGATATTATTGTACATAAATAATTTCAGTTGTATAAGGTTTAGAACCTATACAAAATATAATGTAATAAAAAAAGATTTAATGTTCTTAGTTTCGCTTTCGTGGACCTTCCTTTTTACCCGGGTTTAGAAAGCTACTAGCTACAGCTACCTAAAGCTACTAAGCTAAATATACCACTAATCTATCTTTATTACGAAAAATTAACTTGATGAAATGTTTTGGCAATGAAAAACATGCAAGACAATTTTCCGAAAACCTTAGATTAGGCTATTGGCATAATAATTTTGTGTACGTAACAATAAAATAGCAAGGTACAAAAAATTAAAATCAATATAAGTTCTTAATATCTGCGACATTGAAAGATAATATATTTATAAAATGTTGATATAGCTATACTCATTTAAAATATTTAATTAAACATTACAAGAGTTCCACTGTTTTTGATGTATTACTCATTTAATATTTAACACTGCCACGTAAAAAACAGGTAATTTTTCTGAGTTTGTCTCAGATTTGATGATTCATTATTGAACAATATGATTCTTTGCATTTTAGCGTTGAAAGAAAATAAGATAATATAAATGAAATCAGTTAGTAGAAGACGTTTGCTGGCGATATTATATTTTTACCTATTATGTACCTACTTCAATAAAATTTATTATAAAGTAGCCTCCCCGTGGAGGCTGTTAATTGAATTGAATTTGTAAGAAAATGGCGGCGTGTCCGCGTCTGCAATCCTCAGTCCAACCAATCACATGTCTCAATGTTTAACAATGTTTTATAGGTTTTGTTACCAAGATCTTAATATAAAACAATTATTAAGGGTAAAAGCGACTTCTTTACGATATTTAATATACTGCAAAGTTTATTGTATCGATTGCCTAACTAGCATAGTGTGGCAATAGATGGCGCTACTGCCACCATAAGGCAATGCAATAAATGTGAAGGAAAGATTTGACAAATCGGGCAAGACTTCGGTAGCTCAGTTGGAAGAGCGGCTGGACTAGATTCCCAGTGGCCGCGAGTTCAAGTCTCGCCTGAAGTCAAATTTTTCTTTCCATTTTTCTTTAAAATATACCAAGATCTTGTTAAACCAGACACCTACCAAGTAGGAATGCATTTCATGCAAAAAATCTATCTAATCGGTGAAATTGCATCGCAAGTCTATTTAAAATGCAGTTAAAATATGTCACATCTAAAAATCACATTTATTGCATACCTATTGAAAACCAAAAAGTTCAAATGAACGAATTTTAAAACGAATTTATGTACCTTCTCCTATTGTGGTTTTATATTTTTTAAATAAACTTCTTACAAAACAAATTGTTGACACTTATTTCCTTGTTTGAAGGTTCGTATTGATATTTAATTTTTATGACAAATTACTTTCCTAGACCTTTTCCTCTAATGTTAGACATTTATGTTTATAACTTTCTTCTCACTCACTTTATTCTTCACACTTCATGACGACGACGGCCGGTTAGTCCAGCGGTGTGAGAAGACCGTTTAATTCGAAGGGCCGCGGGATCGATCCCCTCAACGGGACAAATATTTGTATGGTCTACAGATATTTCTTTCAGGTCGTGCTACCAGTAGATAAGCGCGCATGGCCCGGCGGCTGGTGTAGATCATAAGCGATCTACTCGGTTAGGCACTACGGGCGCGGTCGGGACTACCCGTCTACATCACACTAGTGATGGGTGACCGCTAGTGGCAAATTAAATGCGCGTTTCAGTGCTTCGGAGGGCACATTAAGCCGTTGGTCCCGGTTGCTATCGATAGATAGCAGTCGTTAAACCTTGTCGGAGGCCTTATGGGCGGTTTGAAAACATCCGACAGCGGGTTGGCCACTAACCCACCCACCTCCACCAATCCGCATTAGAGCAGCGTGGTGGAGTAAGCTCCAGGCCTCCCCCCAAAAACGGGGAGAGACTCGTGCCCAGCAGTGGGACGTTGTTGCCATTATTATTATTATATTATAGTAGATAACTTCTCCGTACAACGCTGCCTCCAGCTTCGTATATAGATTTGCATAATAAGGGGCGATAATATGATCTTTGTTTGTAAAGTCAAAATGGACAGATTTCGTTTCATTTAGCTTGATGCGCCATTTTATAGTCCGTTTATGTACAAGATTAAGTGCTTCTTGTAATTATTCTTCTGCTTCCTCATGAATTTCGCCAATGGTCATTATCGCAGAGTCATCAGGAAATTTAGAAACAATACTATTATTCTCCAAGTGTGGAATGTCACACGTGTATAATAAGAACACGACCGGACCCAGAACACTACCTTGTGATATCCCTGCTTTTATTTCTTTTGAATTCAGAGTAAGCATCTTTTTTGTTATGTATGATTCTATAATATCTGAAAATTGTGTAGGCCTTATTCAGAAAGGTTCTGACTTTATGAGTAAGATCCACATAAAAAGGTAGCCCTTACCAATAGCTTGTGCCACATCTAAATTTTCAATCTGGTCAGGTGAAAATATTTTAAATATCGGCCAAGGTTCTTATACTTTACTGTTTAACCTAGGACCTTTTAATTCTCGTACAATTCTTTCCACGACCTTTAAGTCTTTCAAAAAAGAATTAAGAACGTTTTTTGAAAGATTATGAAGAAAAAAGTATGACTCTTAATGTCTCAATCATCAATTCAATTATCTTAATTATATTTCTAATCATAAAATATGAGATGGCAGTTTAAATAATAAATTCTATTTTTGTCTGTGGTCGTAAGAAGATAAGTACATACTTATTTACTTATTATTTTTTAATATGACTGCTATTACGAATGTGATTACTATACAACTGTATCTAATATCCGCAATGCATTTAACAAATAAATCTAAATAAAAAAATATAATTTCCAGACAATTAGTTAAATTGAAACAAACATAACTACTAAAATAATAGTTTATTTACATTTTAATGAGAAAAATTACTATTTTTATGTTTTTTTTTATTTTTTCTTTACAATCACATGAGTTTCAAATATAGTAAAGCTATTTCAAAATAATTAAATATTTACAAATAGCTAGGCGTCGTATTTTTATAAATCACGGTTCAATGATTTTTTATTTTTCATAAAACGCACGAAAGATTTCTGCAAACGTGTAACATTGATAGGAAAAAAGGTGACACGATGTGGAAACAAGCGTCCGAACTAAACTTACGACTATCACAAAGAGACCCATTCATCACAAGACAGAATTTAAACCTTAAATCACAGCATCCAACTGAGTCATATACATATCAAAAACAATAACTTACTATACAAAATAAAAAATACCACTGAAATAAGTCGAGTTCTAAACTTTGATCTTTTCAATCAAAGTCGAAACGCGCGCCTTCTTCAAACAGTCACCTCACATCCTCGTCCAGAAGTAAGTCTGGATCTTCTTCTATAAGTAAATTCTGGTTATTGCTATTCTCTTCATTACCATCGGAACTGTCTTTGGGGTCGTTGTCTATCTTATATAATATATCGTGGCAAAGCGGACATCTGTCTTGGACATACAACCATTTTCTTAAGCAAACGCCGTGGAAGAAATGGTTACATCGCGTGATCTTCGCTGAATGCATCTCTTGGTAGCAAATTGCGCAGACGTCATCCAATCTGTCTAATTGGTCGACGGAAGCCTCTCTCAGGGAGTTAATCTTATTCACCGCAGTACGCCGCTTCATAAATACAGACCATCCAGCCCTTGCTTCGCACCAGATGTTGAAATAAGCGTGTATACACATCATGACTGCACGGATCGCTCCACCGGATTCGAAGAGCAAAATCCATGCGCCATTGAAGAATAAGAATATGCCAAAGCAAAACTCTATTGTGTTCCCAAACGCGCGTATATAATACACGTAGTCGTCTAGCTGCTCCCAGAAAGTACTTCTGTATGCGTCTATCAGAAATAGAGAGTATATCATTAGGCTCACTACGACTTTCACTATGACCTCTATACTGAAGGCGCTAACTGCTAGCAGCCAAGTGGATATAGAGTGCTGGGACCACAGGTACACGAGCAGGGATATGGGGAATATTATGAGGAACGCGCAAACTCCCAACGCTCTAACGTGTCGGTGGGTACTCGGGTTGTGTGACGCGCTGAGCGACATTAGCATTGGATTGACAATGTTATGCAGAAAATGTAAGAGGGCTGTGAAAAGCAGGCAAAAGTTTCTACACAGACGAATGAATCTCTTCTCGGGGTTGAGCGACGTAAGTCCAGTCTGCAGAGCTAGGATGTAGAACAAAATGGCGGATACGGTGCCGATGCTCTTATCCTCCTCTTCGTCAGTCAATAGAATCCATTGGAAGAAGTTACCGATGTAGTGACAGAAGAAGGAAATTACTGAAGTCATGCCAAGAACGGCGGTGATGGTCTCGCATCCAGTTACTAGCAGCGATTTTGCCATCGAAGCGAGCGACTGAACCGCTAGTAGAGTGGAAACCTTCAATCCATCGTCGGCGTCGTCATCATAATTGTCAAATAGCAAGAGAATCGCGTGTTCAGCCACTCGAACAACCCAGAAAACTCTTAAGACGCATGGCACGTTCAACCGCATCCATTCTGTTTCCACCAAAGCTGATAGTCCATAGTTGCTGACAAATAGTCGCCCATGTTGGTAGCCAGCGTACAACACGTGTATCACGCTGTAAACCGACGACCAGAGGACGAATTTTACGAGGAAAAGCGGCAACAGCGCGGAGAAAACTGGCGAATGGTGCAGGAGATTCGATGGCACGGGTAACATCGCCAGAAATGATGGCGCCATGAAGCTGATGGGGAGCATTTTCTGGATGGTCTGATTCCGCGGTCCAAGATGCACGTTTCTGAAGGCGAGGGCGAGGATGAATTGTATTGCAAAATTCTGTATTACTAGTATGCCTGGGCCGTCAAGATCAAGGAGGTTCTTCATATTTAGGTTGAGTATGTCCTCGAGGATGCTCGTTGAAGGGTGGGTGGACGAGACTGCGGTGAGCGCCTGGATCTGCTTGATGGCAGACACGTTCGTCCAGTAGGAGACGAACACGAGGCCCATGGAGGTGAGGTAGAGATACACGATGATCAGATGCTTCGTGTAGAGCACGAACACGCATAACGCTGACATGCATGCTGAAATGAGAAAAACAACCGTTATTTTTTCATATAGGTTAATAAGTTCATAGAGTTTAATATGTTCATAAAAGGCGGCCTTCAACGGTACTGCCTTGCGTTCCGATTTGATTGCAAAATTCTTGACCACAGGATGACAACACATAATATGCTTATCTTCTTGTGTACATGTCTATAGGCTGTTGTTTGGCATTTTATTACTCGGATTTATTGATAACATGTACACTAAAGGACTTATTAGACGGCACGGTATTCAGGGTACGATAGCAAGGGTCAGGGTAGTGTAATAACAAATAGAGAAAGGGTTCTAATTAGGGCGACCGGAGCTGCCCGTGTATTGGTACTGTGATTGAGTTAGGGCGCTGTCGACCGGATAGTGTAATAAGCGGCCGCACCGGCGCGAGGCCACGCCCACCCTTTCCGCCGGACCCTGAGTACCGTGTCGTGTATGTAATAGCTTTTAAGCTATGCCCCTATTCTATATTTATTGCTTGATGTGGAGACGGTATGAAAGTTTCGTAGGCGGTCCAATGACTCACGCTGTGGTTAAATGCATCACTAGATTCTCGTGTAAAAAATCGGTTTGGCTGGGTATCTGAATTTATTTTAAACATTGGTTTCACTTATTACTCCCAATGGTAATATAGAAGTGCATATGTATTCGTGCAATAGCAAGCAAGCTTACGATGCATTAATCATGATTTTGAATCCTACGTAAGGCGACTAACTGTTGAAAAAAAAATTAAGGTCAAAATTCAGATGCGTTGCCACCCCTGTTGCCTTAGCTGACATGTTTCTGCGAGTTATTACGGGGACATACATTATCATCTAATCGGAACACGATAGTGCTGAACACTAACATATAGCGGTAGATAGATTAAGTAATGTGGTGGTGCCTACTTCGAGCTCCTACGCTGGAACTCTACCAGTAAAAAAAATCCTATACTTCGAGCTCCTACGCTGGAACTCTACCAGTAAAAAAAATCCTAAGATTGACTGGTGGATACAAATATCGGTTGATCCGACCAAAGACATGATGGTCGGTGGTTGATCCCGACCGTATAGTTAAGGGGTTTTATTAAAACTAGTAATCGAATGAATTCCTTAACTTTTTACAATTTACTGTCCTCTTTACGGCCTTTGACAGTAACATATATAACAGATTGAATTAAATAATAGCACACGGAATTAGATATATCAATTGGTGACCTTCACACCACCAGTATTTGATAACTTGTACTTAAATAAGATGCGAGATGAATAAACTGGCTGCCTAATATTAGCATATACGATATTTAATATTAGCTATTTATAGAAACCACGTTCGAAATACAGTCGACTCTTGTTAATTCAAACCTGCGATAGTTCGAACCTCTACAATTTTTTTTAATGTAAGTGGCGAACAAGCTTGCAGTTTAGTCTATAGACACCCACACAAAGACCAATGTCAAAATGCAGATGCGTTACCACTTCTGAGGTCTAAGTTGTTGTACCTCTGTGCTAGAAATAACAGGGCCATACATTACCACCTGACCGGAGCACCAAAGTGCTGAACACTACCATTTAGCGGCAAGAAGATAAGGTAATGTGGTAATGCCTACGCCGACAAGTTTCGTCACCGGAGCTCTACCACCAGCATATTAGGAGCCCGCGATCCTGTCATACTGAGGATCCAGTCAGGATAGCAGCGATTAAATTAAGCTTTTATCGAACAGGTGGCGAGCCTATTGATATCTTCGGTCTCATTACCAAACTATCAGTGTGGCACTGGAAAACATCCAGAGATTGGAAAAAATCCCTATTTAACAGAGATAAAGGATATTTCACCTTTATCTCGGCGCGGCGTTCAATCCCAGGAAATTCTGGTTCAGCCCATTAATTTCCGGCACAGAGGCATAACACCTTCAGCCTCAGGAGTGGTAACGCATCTGCATTTTGACCTTGGTCTTTGTGTGGGTGTCTATAGGCTGTAGTGATCACTCAACGTGAACTGAACATGCATGTTTGCCACTTCCATTACATAAAAAAAATCTCACGTCTTTTAAAAAATCCCGCGACCTAACCCAATAGCGTCCGAGTTTGCGTCGCGAAACGAGTTTCTCGAAAACTCTGCCTTATTTTGTTTGTCTGCTTTATACTTAGCTTATTAATCAACGCAATAAAAAGATACATACGTATATTATGTACATATTATCTCCCGTTTTTGGAATTTAAACAAAATTAGAATTTCCTGATTTACAATCATAACATTTGGTAGGAAGCAACGTTTATAACACACGTAAAGGAATAACAATCCGAAATTAACGTAGATGATCGGTCATATTCGTTCTATATGAGGAAGGTCTTTTATGACCGATGAGATGATATATAGTTTAATTTATGACAGTTAAAATAACAAGAACTAGTTAATTTATACAATGTATAAATATGTAAATTAAGATATTTTTAAAGCATAAAGTATCATAAATGTGCTGACATTTGTAATAATTTTGACATAATGTATGACATACCAACAACACATTTATACATTTATTAAACCCACAGACCAATCAGCCTATTAAACCCCTTCTACACGGTTGGATCCAACCGCCGACCGTCGTGTCCTTGGTCGGGTTGATGTAAAAATGAACAGTGGAGAAATCGGTTGACCCGACCAACTTTGGTTGAAATCAACGGCCTTGGTCGTGAGTGCATTCCTCCCGATTTTCGGGACTAACGATTCAGGATTAGTCCATGAATCGTTAGTCACACACTAACGATTCATTGACTGATCGAATGTTGGAAAACGGTAAAAGGTTTATCAAAATTGCTGAGAGTAATTCATTTAATAATTAATCATAAATATGATAAAATATAATTGTGGGAAAACTTGATACCTAGTTTAATTACTTATTATTTATTTATTTTATTATAGTACAATGCTTAGTTGTTTTATTTTATTGCATTTTCGCAATAACACATGCGAATGATATATTTTAAAGTAAAAAAAATGCTTCAGGTGGGATTTGAACCAGCGACCACTGGGATCACTAGCCCAGTAGCTCTACTAACTGAGCCACCGAAGTCCACTACCTACCTAATTAACAGTAATCCTTGATTGTTTGTGTAATACCTACTTAAATGAACGAAGTACACAAAAAATGATCGCCCCGAAACGCAGTTCACATTGATGTTAAGTGAAGACTGCAGGCCTGCAGCATATAGACATCTACACAAAAACCAAAGGTAAAATGCAGATGCGTTACCACCTCTGAGACCTTAGTTGTTATGTCTCTGTGATAGATATCACGAGGCCATACATTACCATCTAACCGAAACACGATAGTGCTGAACACTACTATTTGGCGAAAGAAATATAAAGAAGAAGCGCGGATAGCCCCGCGGCTGGTGTAGATCGTAAGCGATCTACTCGGTTAAACGATACGGGCGCGGTCGGATGTGTGATGGGTGACCGCTAGTGGCAAATTAAAATGCGCGTTTTCGAGCTTCGGAGGGCACGTTAAGCCGTCGGTCCCGGTTGCTATCGAAAAATATCAGTGGTTAAAACCTTATCGGAGGCCTTATGGGCGGTTTGAAAACATCTGACAGCGGGTTGGCCACTGACCAATATCGCCACCAATGCGCATTGGAGCAGCGTGGTGGAGTTAGCTCTAGACCTCCCTCCAACAAGGGGAGAGACTCGTGCCCAGCAGTGGGATGTTTCAAGGGTTGCCATTATTATATAAAGACTCCCTCAGTAACCAACACCGCGCAAAACTTAAATGCGTGAAGTTAGACACAAGTCGTAGCAAAGTTAATTTTATGGCAAAGAAGAGATATGCGAAGATGAAAATGTGGCAGTAATTCGCTTTCATTTCAGGCCAAAATTTAAATTTACTTTCAATCTCGTCTGTGTTATCGTTGGGAGCTAAGAGTAGAGTTGCCAGATGGCCGGGATTTCCGGGATTGTACCGGAATTTTGCGTGCTGACCCGTGTCCAGAAATTTTACTTTGTTCAGGAATTTATGAAAAGGACAAAAACTGGCAACACTGGTTGTCAGATGTAAAATATTTATCTCGTATTTATTAAAATGTTTAAAATATAATTTTAGTGATTAAGAAATGTATAAATATTTAATTGTGAGAGTAGTTTAAGTGATTGTAAAGGACAAGTGTCGGTGTGTTTATCCACCGCAAGATTGTGAAGAAAACAGTAAAATTAAGTTTGCCGTCAAGCGGCCATTGACCCAACGGACAGGATTTGAAAATTTCTGTGTTAAACCTGGGGAGTATTGCTTTCAATGAACTTAATTTCTGTTTAATCTATTGTATTCATTGTACAAAACATTATTTATTACACCGTTCACCTTGTGAGCTCCGTACAATACTTACCCGTGGACCGTGGATGCAGATAACACTCTTTTTACTTCACAATTTGTGAAGGTAAAATTGAGGGACAAATTCTGACCGCAGACAATGTATAATAACTAATTTACTTACACTATCACCACACGATTCGATTTCAACATAGTACACTGCTTACTATTTGAGCGACGTCCAGTTACTACACACACAGACACAACTTACTCTCTTTTCACTTGACCATACAGTGGAAGTGATATTGATGAGTAAAAGCAGACACAGACACTTGGCTGGCTTCTATACACATTAAAAAAATCATTAATTTGCTAATATTGTTCTTGTTAAACAATACCTACCTTACTTCTGACTTAATAATTTCTAAGTAGATATAATGTGTATAAATATATGTTATTGACAGTATTCATAATTGTTATATCACTCCTCTATCCTGTTTTTCTACTATCTAATCTAATCTACCATAATTTCCCTCAATTCCTTGCTTCTTGTACTTTTGTTACTAATTTTATTTCATTATTCATTACTCATAACCCTCTTTCAGTGGCAATCTACTCCTTCATTTTATAATTTACTCGGACACTGTATTATCATATTTCAGGTGTCATAAACAATAAAATCTGTCAATAAAATGATGACCCGTAGAGCGACCACCCGTGAGATGGAGGACAAACTGAGGGCCACACTCAAAGAACTGGAGTCCACTAAGTCCATCTGTAAACAACTGCTGCAAGAAAGGGAAGACAGTGAGGTTGAATTAAAGGAAATAATTGACAAAAATACCTCATTAAAAAATGAACTAGCTGGAAATCATATAAAATACATGGACTTACTTGATCAAGTAGAACAATGCCGTGCAGTGATTTTAAATTTTGAACAATGTGATGAGACATATGAGCAGGCCTTACAACGTATATCAGAACTTGAAAGTGAACTTTGTGATGCTCATAAAACTATTTCATCTATAGAAGCAGTAAAAATTTGTAGAGACTCTATTCATACTCATAGTTTATATGATGAATTAGTCGGAAAGGCTTCTGAACCGAATAAAATTTGTAATTTACATCAAACAACCATAGATTTGACTGGTGATGATACCATTATGCAGTGTCCATTTTTTAGTAGTAGTAATCAGTGTAAAAAATATAAACGTCTCGTTAAAAAACTTAAAAAGAAACAAAAGTTATTAAAATCTCAGAAATATACAATAAAATCTAATTTTAAGTTAAGGGATCAGCGTTCCAATTTATTAAAAAAGTTGGATTCCTATTGCTTTGAATTAGAATATTCAAAGCTCTCTCATGAGACTGACTTACAAGACTTACAAAGCCAATTACTCAAAAAAGAATTAGAAATAAAGTCAATTTTTGTAAAATATGAAGCAGCTCAGACTAAGTTTTCTCATCATTTGCAGGAGGCTGGTGAGTTAGTCGACTTGGTAACATATAATGCGGAGAGATATGAGTCACTAACTAACAAATATTTAATTGCTGAGACTGATTGTCCTTCTACCTCTGTGCCTCAAATTGTTCTTCCCATTATAACAAAAAATAATTGTAATATGAACATATTAGGTTGGGGAAAAAGTTTCTTCGCATTTTTTAAGATAATTCAAAACATTTTTTAATATTGTTTATTTAAATTTAACTAAAGTATGTATGTACCATTTTGTTCGATAACCTTTTGCCATCTTGTAGGTAGGGACATGATCCCATTGTTATAAAAATTTTGGGACTTCTCATCAAAATACCGCGACAAGTGGATTTGGCAGTCCTCTCGTGATGTTAACCTAACATTGCATAAAGAATTCTGAAGAGACCGAAACAGGTGGAAATCTGAAGGTGCAAGGTCAGGACTATAGGGCAGATGCATTAACACCTCCCAGCCAAACTCTCTTAATTTTTGCTGAGTGGCTATAGATGTGTGAGGTCTAGCGTTATCATTATGAAACACCACACCCCTTCTGTTGATAAATTCCGGCCGCTTTCTCTCAACTTCTTGCTTTAATCTCATCAGTTGTTCGCAGTAGAGTTCAGAATCGATAGTCCAGCCGGGTAATATTATAAAGAGAAAAACTTTGTTTGTTTGGTTGTATTGAATAGGCTCAATAACTACTGGACCGATTTTAAAAATTCTTTCACTTTTCGAAAGCTACATTATCCACGGGTAACATAGGCTATATTTTATTTTGGAAAAAATAGGGTTCCGTAAGATATTTGGGTTTTTCAGACACAAGGTGTAAAAAATCAAATCATCAATGCAACATTGCACCGCGCGAAGTCGGGGCGGGCCGCTATAATTTAGCATTAAAACACCCACAATGCTCTTAAAATGGTCAAATGATGCAGGTCTGGTTATTAATACACAAAAAACCAAGGTTATGCATATATCAGCATATAATAAAATTAACACCACTACTGATATTGATTTGATTGCACACGATCATAGATGCCTGCCTGAAAATAATTTGTATTGTAAGTGCAAACGCATTGACAAGGTCTCACAAATAACCTACCTTGGTCTAACTATAGACGCCAGGTTTAATTGGGCTACCCACATTAACACAGTATGCAGTAAACTGCGTGCCATATTAGCGATAAAAAGTAAAAAAGGAGACATTTTATAAACAATAACAAAATTCAATATGTTGATGACGCTACCTTCTTGGGAATAACGCTTGACTCGAAGTTACAATGGGGACCACATATTAGGCAGTTAGCGAAACGTCTGAGTGCCGCAGCTTATGCTGTTCGAAAAATTAGGCAATTAACTGATATAGACACTGCAAGACTTGTTTATTATAGCTATTTTCACAGTGTCATGTCCTATGGTATTTTATTGTGGGGTCGAGCGGCTGACATACAATCAATTTTTGTATTACAGAAGAGGGCCATTAGAGCGATGTATAACTTACGTAGTCGTGATTCTTTGAAAGAACTATTTAAAGAAATAAATATAATGACAGTCCCTTGCCATTACATCTATGAAAATATACTTTTCGCGAGGAAAAATTTACATGTTTGATAAAATCTCCGATAGGCTTAGTTATAATACGAGGAATAAGAACAAGTTGTCTCTGCCAAGTTTTCGACTGACGAAAATTAATACATCTTTCCTAAAATATAGTGTAGAATTTTATAACAAGATCCCATCCGGGATTGCTGAACTCACCGATGGTAAATTCAAAGCACTCTATGTAAAAAGGCTTACTATAAACTCGAGGACTATCTCAAGGATAGAAATGTTTGGCTAAATGCTGATCTAGCTCCACAAGGGTGTTAAATGTAATAATCAAAGTGTAATGTTGATATTATATTGTTAATTTTAAGCTTGTTTAAATTATGGAAAATTGTAAAAATATGCCTAAGAGATATTTTTAAAAGAACCGACTGAGTTTTTTCCGGCAAGTATTTCTCAGATCATATTGGCCTTTGGCACTTTGCCGGTGAATGACAAAGAATGACTCTTTTTCTTTTCTTTTTACTCTTTGTTATCAGTTTGTAAAGGGGAAATGAGACATTCTACTGATATACCTACTTTTTACATTAGTTTATGACATTTAGTTTTATCTTAGTGATATTCTTGACTTTACATATATTTTTTATCTTGTTTGAAATGTATATCAATTGTTATTCACTTTAATTTATTTTGTTTGTTTTTGACGTGTCATAAGAGGTGCCTGTCACCCTAAATGAATAAATGAGTTTCTGATTCTGATTCTGTAAAAGTTTAATGAAATTTAAAATACTCGTACGTTTAGTTTTTTTTGTTGTATCTCGCGCGTTGTTTTTAACTTGTATTTTATACGTTTTTATGGAAGAAATTGTTGGAGGTCACGCAGGGCCAGACGTTTTTTTTACTCGCGCATTCGTCTTAGAACCAATGTTCAGGAAATGATCAGCCTGGATCTGGCAACCCTAGATAAGAGACTGGCACAAATTTACGCAATCAACTTTACTCAGTGGCCTTGTAAGTTGCGCGTACTGTACATTCGCATTGTTACATCAATCAATATTTATTGGTTGAATAATTTAAGTTTATAAACGTTCCGACCTTACGGCCTTAAGGTCAAGATAATGTTTGACTTAAAACCGGAACCACGCCACATTCGGCAATAATCGACATATTAGCATATACGTTGGGTTGGGAATACCTACAATTTCCGCGTCACTTTGTCATATAATCAAACAGTGGAACTATGTTGACCTCAGATATACTTCCTGTGTGCTGAAATAGAATTTGATCAAGTCATCCAGAGTTAAAAAAATCCACGTCTTTTAATAAAAAGTAAAAAAAGAATACGATACGATTTCGAGCAGCTGTTCAAATTTTTCAAAAAGTCACCACGAGATTATCTCAAATTGTCAGGACTTTGGATGGGAGCTTCGAAGACGTTTATTTAACACGCCCTCCGAGTGTCTGAAATTTTTGAGTACTATTTCACCTCCATTTTTTATGATGATGATGACAGCTGAGATTTGGTGGAGAGACTCCACGAGGTGTAAGGTAAAAAAAAGCTAGGGATTCCATATCTTTATCTGGCGCGAATATCCTCTTGCTTTTCCCTTTTCTCGAAACTCAATAATGAATCACTATTTTATGCTTAAAAATTTTACCCATAATTGAACTATATGGTGACTAAAGCAATTACTAACAGAGAATTAAGTAGCGATATGAAACCGTTATCTCCGATGACGAATGTGTTATTTACCGACACCAAACCGCAATGTTTAAGTTTTTTTAGTAATTTGGTAAAGTAACGTAGTTAACATGCAAGTTTTTTTGCTACTTTACAAATGGTACAAAGGTAAACGAACACTTAAAATTATGCTGCTGAATTTGCTTGTTTAAACGCGCTAATATTTAGAGATATCAGTTCAGATTACATCAGATCAGCGTAGCGAGATTAAAAAAAAATAAGTGAAAAAAAGCGGGATTCTCTCGTCAAAAGAGGGACAAAGAAAAAATTCTATATAATCAGACGTATTTAAATATTAATCTATTTACTATTTACTTGTTTTTAAATTACGATTACTTGACAATAAGATAGCAAATATAGCCATAGAAATATATTTTAATAAAAAAAATATATTTTAAATCCTACCAACAGGATAACTTTTGAATTACCGACGCACTTCCTTAGGACGCTGCACGCATGGTCGATTTATCATCGAAAGCAAGACAGTCCCGCGTGGGACATTAAATTTTTACCTAAAAAATCAGGAAGTCCCGCCAAAATCGAGAGGTTCCGCCAAAATCGGGACGTCTGGCAACGCTGGTTCAGATGGCCTATTAAGTAACTCGATTGACATCAAATTGTTGCCAACTATGCAGTAAATTACTGTTTTCCTTAAATATCATACAAGCATACAGTTCATATTCATCATATCAGTCTAAATATGTCCACTGCTGGACCAAAGCCTCCCCTTAAGGGGAATATGCCATAATCGCCACCCTTGGCATGCGGATTGGCGATCGCAGTGGCATTAGTTTTATCGCAGGATACTGCTGGCCATCTTGCGTTTTGCACTTACTACCGCCCTATTGGAATGGCTTGACCTTTATTGTTCGGTTGACTGACTGCACTAGTCGAAGAACTCTTTTTTTATGTAATGGAAGTGCAGACAAGCATGCAGTTCACATTGATGTTAAATGATGACTGCAGCCTATAGACACTCACACAAAGACTAAGGTCAAAGTACAGATGCGTTACCACTCCTGAGGCCAAAGATGTTATGCCTCTGTGCCGGAAATTACAGGGCCGTACATTACCACCTGACCGAAACACGATAGTGCTGAACACTACACGATAGCGCCAAGTAAATTAGGTAATGCGGTGGTGCCTACGCCCGCGAGCTCCGTCACTGGAGCTCTACCACCAGTAAAAAGTCTCTTGTAGTAAAAGTAAATTCTTTCGCTGGTAGGCGGTGGGGTCGTCACGTCCCATCAGGCAGTTCATATTGATGGTAAGTAATACTGTAGCCTTTAATAATAATAATAATGGCAACCCATTATACGTGCCACTGCTGGGCGAGACTCTCCCCTTTGGGGGGGGGGAGGCCTGGATCTTACTCCACCACGCTGCTCCAATGCGAATTGGTGGGGTTAGTGGCCAACCCAATGTTTGATGCTTTTAAACCGCCCCTAAGGCCTCCGACAAGGTTTAACGACTGCTATCTATCGATAGCAACCGGGAGCGACGGCTTAACGTGCCCTCCAAAGCACGGAAACGCGCATTCTAATTTGCCACTAGTGGTCACCCATCACACACCAGACCGCGCCCGTATTCGCTTAACCAAGTAGATCGCTTACGATCTACACCAGCCGCGGGGCCATGCGCGCTTCATGCACTTACTACCGCCCTATTGGAATAGCTTGACCTTTATTGTTCGGTTGACTGACTGCGCTAGTCGAAGAATTCCGTTGTAGTAGAAGGAAATTCTTCCGCTAGTGGGCGGTGGGGTCATCACGTCCCGACGTCAGGCAGTTCATATTGATGGTAAGTAATACTGTAGCCTTTAAACATCTACATAAAATTAGAGATACCAATGTAGATGCGTTGTCACTCCTGAGGCCTAAGCTCTTAAGGCTCAGTCGGCAATCACGGAGTCGTACATTGTCACCGAACCGGAACACTATAGCGCTGAACGCTACCATTTAGCGGCAAGTAGATGGCGGTGGTGCCTACGCCGTCGGGCTCCTTTACGGGAGCTCTGCCTCCAGTAAATTGTAAACTTTGTATAGTTTTATATGATTTTTTTGTCCAGCGGTGTGAGACGGGTCTGGGTATTTGTGTGTGTGTTGTATGTGTACAACGGCATCCACGACACGGGTTTAGGTATGCCTAGCGTGGGGCTGTGACTGTAAGCGTATTTTTTTTAATGATTGTAGCACGCGAAACCCTAAGAACACACAAGTTATAACAAATTACTTGATTCATAGAGCAACACGGGCCATCGGTCGCGGCGCGGCGGATCGGAGGGGAGTAACCATAGCATTTATTACCGATGCAAAACAGTCTGTCATTTTTGGCGGAGGGAAATACGTGTGACACACACACAACAAAAATCGGGTATTACTACGAAACTCACACTTTGTCTTTAGCAAAATAGATAAATAATTTCACGCACACATTTAAACAACTGGGCGACAGGCATAGGAACACTTGTGCTAGTACTTTGACAGAGGGGAAAGCCTGCATATGGCTACTCCCCTCCGGTCCGCCGCTGCCGGTGGCCCGTGTTGCTCTATGAATTGATTTAACGAATATTTTTTTCAGTTTCGTTTTCTTGAAGTTGCACTTAATTAAAATGCAAGTGAAACTGCGTGAACAGCTAGTGTTATATGAATCGATTTTTGTTTGCACTTGGCCGGCATGCCCCGTGAACCTCGAAGGCCAGCTTTTCGACGAGATGAACGGCACTTTCGTATGTACAATGACCTACATGCCGTGCCCGAGGCTTTAATAATTCGCGGATTATTTCACATTCAGATGCTCTTGGCGAATTTTGAAATTGTGTATTTATTGTCAATACGTGTAGAGCATATAAACGATGGGAAATTATAAAAACAAATGTGCAAAATGACAAAAATTATAATACCGAACATTGTACTAATGAAACAATTTTTTTTTTAATTTTCAAAATTTTATAAGTTTTGGTAACAAACCGTAATTTTTTTTTTTCAAACGATGTAATATAAAATATGTTATCAATGCGACGTGTATTTAAAATATATTTTATTTTAATATGTATCACCACGCATATTTTTTACTATGTGGTGCGCTTTTCATGATTTTGGATCGATAGTGTCGATAGTGTGGTAGGCAGAGGTAGGTATAATTATTTGTTTGGGGCCAACTCATAATAAGTAAGTTACTTTAGCACAGCTTTAATTAATTTTTCCCTTTTATATTTCTTTTTGGCGGTTATTGTTTTTGTGAAAAAAGTTTATTTTTCTCTTAAAAGAAATGAATTACCTACTTAAAGACTTAATAATATAAATAAGACTTAATAAAGTATTATTATACTTAAGACTTTCCTAAATCGAATTTCTCTTGAGTCATTTAGAATTATTTTATTAGAAAATCCTAATCGAATGAGTCACACCGAATTATCTTGCATGTAACATTTTAAACGAATATAATCTGATTCATGATAATTGAATACAGAAACGTGATTGAAACATTGAACCTATTACCTATTCGAATTATCACTACGTAATTATAAAACAAAATCGCATCCCGCTGTCTGTCTCTATTTGAAATGGAGATAGTTCAAGACAATTAAAAAAACATAGGCCACATTTTCTCAAAAATCAAGTTCTTATAGAGTTCAAACAGAGGATGAAAGTTTGTATTAATTTTTGTTACGAATACCACGCAGCCCGCCGGCGGGCTCTTGTCGCTTGACACTTTTCACCGCGGCGGTTCGAGGTATGGAACCCTTAGAAAAACACCTTTTGCAGGCCCAGCGACGGAACGGCCAAATTATCATAGCCCAAATTTCGAGAGCATTTAGTTAAGAGTCTGTTAGACAAAACCAGTAACATGCTCGTTGCGCACGTAACATCGGAAGAATCAAATTACAAGATGAACTCGCGATATTACAGGATGCGGCCAGTTTATGATCACGGCACCGAACGGGAATTTACAAGAAAAACTTACGTTTCAAAAACGGTTTTTACGGATTTATCTCGCGTTTATACATAAGCCAAACCATTACTACCGGTTTGATAAAGTTCGGATACTCGCCAGAGAATACAGACCCACTCCACGAATGGTACCCGAGGCTAATTTTTCAAACAGTTGTCAGATAAAAGTCACCTCAGTCTGCCCGGGACCACGGAAGCTGAAAAGCGACCGAGACATCGGATTGATATTTAAAATCATCTTAGTTTAACCCATTCCTTGTCCAATTTTAAACATAATAGCTTAAACAATGCCAATGCTCACGTATGATTGAATCGAGTCACAAATTTATCCACACAAGCACCTTATACGGTGGTAACAAATTCTATATTTGACTGATTTCGGACAAGCCAAAAGTTCCCTACTCACTACATTTTGTCGGAGAAACAATACCCTTCGAAAAGCAACCTGCCAAGTGTGACGTGGCTGTAGGATGACGTCACGTCGTGAACTATTTACTTTGCTCGTGTAATATAAAATGCAATAGAATTAATCGTAGTCCGGTCTACAGACAAACGTTACCGACACAATAGTGACAAAAGCTACAGAAATTCAAATACCCTTGACATTATTGACTTCAAATACTTACGTAAGTAGTAGAACAATACACCCACGATTCGAATTGTTTCAATTATTTAGTTTAATTGAACTTTGTAAGAATTATTATGAACTTCGTACTTAAGATAGTGGGAGAGGATAGGTTTCCAAAATTTAGAAAACAAGTTGAAGCTAGATTTATTGTGTAAAAAAACTGCTTTAAAGTTTTTTTTACATATAGTTAGGTGGGGATAGGTTTTCAAAACTAAGAAAAGAAATGGAAAAGAATTTTTTTACAAAATACCTCTAGCTAAGAAGCTAGAGGTATTTTGTAAAAAACATCTGACGTCCAAATAAATGTACTGAAGTCGGAATGAAAAAAATAAATGTACTGAAAAGTGGCTTATAGATATGATGTCAACCGAATCACATAATAGACCGTCTGGTCACGTCCCGGGCACTCGTCTAAAATTCCATACAAACGCTTATTCTGATTAACTATTGCACAGACATCAATCAGTGACGTGTTTTTACACGCGTACACAGAAATGTAGCACGTAGGTTTATAACCTAAGGGGGCGTCTATAAATTACGTGAGGTGTTTTTTTTAATTTTTCTGTCCCTCCCTCCCCTCCGGTGAGGTGAGATTTTATTCAACCCTCTCCCCCGTCTCCCAATCTCACGTGAGATTTTTCCATATGTGGGTACGCAAACGTTGGATATTTATTGAAAAAAAAAATGCCTCGTACATATTTTTATTTACAACTAGTTAAGACTAGAAATTAATATTACTTATAGCTCTAAAGTGTAATAAAGATTAAACAACAGAATACTTAAATTGTAACTATTGCCATTAAAAAAATTATATCTACTCCAATTCAGTCCGCGCAAAAAAAGTAAGTACCTATAGTAGGTTATTTTTTATTTTTTCAATCAAAAAAAAAATTGCTTGATATTTGCTGAGACCCCTTTTTTCCCCCCACGTAAGATTAGATGAGATTTGTCTCGACCCTCTCCCCCCCTTAAACATCTCACGCAATTTATGGACGCCCCCTAATATAAAACATTCGTGAAATAAGTCGTCGCACAGACTAGGTACGTGACCAAATTAAATAAAAATAGACCGCTCGCAACCTCACTATTGAAGTTTACCCAACTGACTGGTGATGGGTGAGGAGAGGAAATCAGGCGGGATGTCGCAGTGTCCATTCTATACGTAGTACTATTACATATTCTCTGGTCTGGTAGGAAGATACCTACTCCCAAATAGTTTTGAATCAAGTTGGATGTGATAGACGGACAGAGGGACTTTAAAGAATTCGAACTTATCTCTCTACCCTCAAAAATTCAGATCCAGTGTAATTCGGGATAATAAGCACATTAAGCCTGGGTTGCATCACGATATTTGTTAAAGTTATTATAACATTTTACATCCTTCTCTGACTTAAAGAAATCTGTCAAAGTAAGAGAAGGAGGTGAAATGAACAAATATTTTGGTGCAACCCAGGCTTAAAGACATAATAAATGTGTATATAACATTAAACACACCCCGTAATATGGCGTGAAGATGCATACACACATACATACATTAAACGTATTTATTGCTCCAGCAAAAGATAAGAAAACAGAATAATTAATATGAGAGTGACGTACCTACCCGTAGTTTTTACTAAAGACGTTTTACTGTTGTTTTTATATTATTTCGCATTAACACATGCTTGTGAAATATATTTTATTTTAAAGAAAAATGGAAAGAAAAATTTGACTTCAGGCGAGACTTGAATTCCCAGTAGGCCACGAGTTCGAGTCTCGCCTGAAGTCAATTTTTTCTTTCCATTTTTCTTTAAAATAAAATACGTTTTACTGTTCACCTACTTTTTATGTAAGAGGTATAAAAATAAGAAAAAAAAGTGAGTGCTACGTATCTGATTCTATAGACCTATTTGTTTTTGAAATCTTGAAAAGTAAATAAGCATATTCATATTTTTTATAACTAACAGTTCCACTGCTGCAAAAGCCGACGCCTCCCACTCTGGTGAGACGATCTCGATTGCTTTGAACTCAATGGGCTCGAAATTTCAAAAGACCGCGATAGGTGGAAGAAAAGCGCACTTCATGGTATTTTTAATAATGTCGGATTATACACAACATAGAGCAACACGGGCCACCGGCCGCGGCGGTCTAGAGGGGAGTAGCCATAGCGTTTACCGATGCAAAACATTCTAATATTTTTTGCGGGGGGAAATGCGTGCGACACACACGCACACTACAATAATCGTCTTTTACTACGAAACTCACACCTTGACTTTAACAAAATACAGAAACAATTTCACTCACACATTTAAACGTCTAGGCGACAGGTATAGGCCCATTTGGGCTTGTACTTTGACAGAGGGGAAAACCTGCATATGGCTACTCCCCTCCGGTGTTGCTCTATGATACACAATGACAATTTTGCTGTCAAAGGTATCATAAACAAAAAGTTTAGTGATACCTGCTTCCGGGTTTTCCTTCTGTCTAATTATTTAAAAAATGTACTATACTAATTTAAATAATATTATGTTAAAGATTTTCAGGCAGGAATCTTTGATACTCATGTTAAAAAGACAAGGATTTATTATGCGAATTTAAATCGTGACGGCATTTGCATTTTACTCGCTGCAAGTAAATTAAATATTAATTAAATTGAGCAAGAATATAGTTACAATTAATGGATAAAAATATATTTTATTTCTCAGTTGAATACTAAGTACATGCAAATGAAGATACGACATCAATCGACGGAGCTCGAACGCGTAGGTAGGTATAAGCACCAACGCAGCGCATTACCCAATCTGTCTGTAAACTATATAGAGCAACACCGGAGGGGAGTAGCCACATGCAGGCTTTCCCCTCTGTCAAAGTACAAGCCCAAATGGGCCTATACCTGTCGCCTAGATGTTTAAATGTGTCCGTGAAATTGTTTCTGTATTTTGTTAAAGGTAATATACGCTATGGCTACTCCCTTCCGGCCCGCCGCGACCGGTAGGCCGCGTTGCTCTATGGTAAACTATGATTAGTGCTATCGTGTTTTGGCCAGATAAGACGATCCCTTTGTGGGATGGTAGACTAAACGAGTCTCAGACCTTCATGCGTCGGAGCATCAGTGTCAGTCAGCGTTGCCGGATGTCCCGATTTTTTAGGTCGAAATTAAATGTCTCGCGCGGGATATGCTTAGTCCCGCTATCGGTGATAAATCGACAATTCGTGCAGCGTGCTAAGGAAGTGCGTCCGTAATTCAAAAATCATTTTGTTGGTAGGATTTAAAATATCATATTTGTATTAAAAAAAAACCGCCATCAAAAAAAAATTAAAACTGAATAGACAAAAAACACTTATCAACTCAATTAGATAATTTAATTTTAAGGGAATAAACACGTAACCTATTAATTATAATAAGATTTTTTTTTTTAATTTAATTTCTCCACAATGTTTTCTTATGGTAAATACATCATATGAAACTTATTTTATTTTTAAAATTATTGACTGAATTATTTTTAAAACATTTATCTCAGAGTATTGTGGAGACAGGAGCGCTCAAACTAGGTAAACCCTGTGCTATGCGTCTCCTGGTCTCCGCCCCAGGATTTTGTCCACTTAATTACTAGTACAATTTTAGTAATAGCTCATGAGAGCTATTACTAAAATTGTACTGGCTATGTTTTGTTGTATTGTAATAGCTAAAGAGAACTAAGCACTGTAAGGGAAGGCTTTGCCAATCTTAAAACAAATTTGCATAGTATTTATTATCCCTACATTAGGTATCCATGATGGTTAAAACGGCAATTACTTTAATATGGGCTACGTACCTATCTACTCATAGCTTTAAAGTCGGTGCCTGTTGTGTCTGTTGTCATCTCCGCGCACATAAGAAAAATCCCAATAGATAGAACCAGAGATAAGGCTCCAGTGACGGAGCTCGTGCTCACTTGTGCTTGTACTATGACAGAGGGTGTTTTTTTTACTGGTGGTAGAGTTCTGGTGATGGAGCTCGGGGGCGTAGACACCACCGCATTACCTAATATACTTGCCGCTAAATGGTAGTGTTTAGCACTATCGTGTTCCGGTCAGGTGGTAATGTACGGCCCTGTAATTTCCGGCACAGAGGCATAACACCTTATGCCTCAGGAGTGGCAGCGCATCTGCATTTTGACCTCTGGTCATTGTGTGCGTATCTATAGGCTGCAGTCATCACTTAACATCAATGTGAACTGCATGCTTGTTTGCCACTTTTATTAATAAAAAAAAAAGAGGATTTAACACTTGTATCTCTTATAGCCCCCGAAACTGGGAATCGAACCCAGGGCCCAGAGTAATAGGAGTGGCCTGCTACCACTAAATTATCGAGGCAGTTCCAAAAAAATGAAAAATAGATGAAGAAATGGAATTATACAAATAATTGTAGAAGGCAACCTTGAACAGTTTGACGTGTCGACATGTGTTTCTTTTGCTCACATTTATTAGATAGTGTTCAATAATGCGCAAGTAGCTTATTGATAATTTGCTAATCAATAGAGAACTGTATTGTAAAGTTGATAAGTATAATTGTAAGATTTATACAAAATAGGCATGTCAAAAATCGATAACCTATTACGTATTCAAATATAAAAAAAGATAAATTACAAGTAACTGCCTCAGTAGCGTAGTGGTAGCAGGCCACTACTACTACGCTGGGGGTCCTGGGTTCGATTCCCGGGACGGAGACTATCAGAGATAACGGTTTAAAAATCCTTTATCTCTGGTTCTTTTGGGATTTTTTCCATTTTCTGGAAGTTTGGTAATGTGCCCGGAGATGGCAACAGGTTCGCCACCTGTTACATGGGCCAAAACGTAACCGGCGAGTCGTGGGTGTTTGCATGTATGCTTGAATGCATGCATTTACCTCTGCCTTAGTGAAGTTACTTTTTTTTTTAATTACAAGTAGGTATCTATCCGCGGTTTAGCGCAAAAACTTTTGGTACTAGAGACTTGAAATTTGGCACAAGTATACATCTTAATCACGCCGACAAAGTGGTAGAATAAAAACATGAAAAATAATTATCAGTCGCCGGACCGAATCCGGTCCTGTGCAGCGACACCGGATTTAGACGGCGGACTATTACAATTTTTTAAGAAAATTCAAAAAGATATACATACAACACGGTAGTGCTGAACACTACCATTTAGCGGCAGATAGATTAGGTAATGCGGTGGTGTCTACGCCCCCGAGCTCCATCTCAGAACTCTACCACTAGTAAAAAAACCACTCTCTGTCAAAGTACAAGCACAAGTGACCTTATGCCTGTCGTCGAGATATTTAAATGCGTGCCTGAAATTGTGTGTGTATCACACGTATTTCCCCCCTGCAAAAAATGGCAAGACTGTTTTGCATCAGTTATAAACGCTATGGCTACTCCCCTCCGGTCCGCCGCGGCCGGTGGCCCGTGTTGCTCTATGCATTCAGCACAATGTACAGCACTGCGTTTTGACCTCCGATTTTTGGGTAGATAACTAAAATAGGCAGCTGTATTCACATAATGAAAGATTTTTTGATTTAAAGATGAATAACACAAAAATGTGTTTTTGCAGTACCTGAAAACTTACCTAAAACTCTTTCGAATGTTGCCATGCAAAAAACTAATTACTTATTTAGTTTAAATCAATTAATAATTAATCACAGCCTTCATTGGATTGTTTCAAATAATAAGTTACATCCAATGTACGTCATAGAGTTTATGACTGCGTAATAATTAATTAACATTCAATAGCCTCAGTAGTTCAGTGGTTAAAACTATATTTAAATTTTTGTTTACCTCTATTCAATAACATTTTGGATGTAACAGTCAAAAAATTAGTTATAATAATATCATTAATATACTATTACAACATACAAATTAACAGGTGAACTGTTGTTAAAATTAGTCAAGCGGCAGACTTGCAACAGCAGGCGGCCGCATACAGGTATGCCAAAGAAATTTCAATACGAGGGGTTAAGTGTGAGCAATTGTTATCATAAGAGCACAAGACATATGGTGAGATTCACAGACCAAACTACGACTTTACTTTTACCAAAGTATGCTTACAACCTGGCAGTTAAAGTATGAGTTTTGACAGTTGTAAGTGTGAGATTCACAGACCGCACTACGACTTTACTTTGAGCAAAGTATGCTTAGAACTGCCAGAAATGTATGGGTTTCAACATTTCGAAGCATACTTTGCCAAAAAGTGAAGTCGTAGTGTGGTCTGTGAAACTCGCCCTAAGTGTACTTTGCTCAATGTAAAGTCATAGCATAGTGTGATCTGTGAATCTCACCAATAATGTCTGATTCCACAGACATGGATATGAAATAGGTATTTTGCAATCAAAATCAAAATATTTTTTATGTAAATATAAATATACATTTTTTAATTTACTGTTGAACATGAGGGTAGGTATTATGCTTTCTAAATAACAACATTGAAGTTGCCTTGTGGTAAAAATGAGTTTAATTATTGGCAAATAGTTAAACTATAAGTTTAAATTAATATGTCATATACTGAGGTTTCCAGTAAGGTCATGATCACAATATAATTACCATAAAAGTCAATCTATATTCTCAAGATGACCTTGATTTTTAAATATTTTTTTACATATAAAAGTTTAATTATAAAGTATATGATAAGCACATGCCACTGAACATATAAATGAATAAATTATGTACCTGACTTAAATAGTTTGTGATAACAATTAAATAGTTAACGAAAGGTACTGTACTTGATTTCAATGATATTCTTTTTGTTTATCACGTATGACCTACATACTAAAAAATATTGAAAAAAATCACAACCTACGTCATTGGACAGTTTCGAAATGAAAATATGAAAAACAGTGATGCTTACCTGAACAGCAGACGAAAAATCTGATCAGCGTGAGAAAGAAAGCGTTGTAGAAGTTTGAATCGTAGTAGTTTCCATCGGCGTCGGAGAGATCTACGTGGTCGACAGTCACATTGCTCAACACCGATACTTCTTCGCCATTGGACACTGGCAACCCCAGACTGATCTTCAGGAACTCATCCACCACAAATAAAGGAGGAACTCGAAGTAGCACCTCCACCAGAGCTAGGGCCTTCGACCTCAACGACATCATTCATTGAAGCGACACCCTAACCGCACACTTCACTCGAAATTTAGTACGTGATTTCTAATGTATTTTAGTCCAATATTTTTATACACTATTTTTAGATCAATATTTAATGAAAGGACTGAAATTTTTGTGATAATAAAATTTGACATATGAAAAAATGGTGTTGACTCATTTAAAAATTTTATTCACAGTGTTGCTATGGTAAAGTTAGGGTTGTAGCAAACTGTATGTATTCGGTACGGAGTAACGGGTGCGCCATCAAATACCGAGTAACGAAACGTTACACACGAATATATTTCGTGTGTAACGTTTTTTCGTACCCGTATTTTCGTATTTCGTTTTAATAAATTTTAATATTTTTTAATGAGTACATACCTATTTGTTGCTTTTTAATGTAGTTGAGGTATGATGGCTGCTACCTTAGTGTGATATATAATATATAGGTATTGCACAGTCCAGACAAATTATATCAATTACAAAATACAGTTCCAATAATTCTGAAATACGAATAATGCGATACCACCATATCATGCCGTATCATAATATTATTATACGAAAATACGACTCTTCAGATAGTATTCTTGTATTGCCTATGTTGCTCTAATATCAGTTAATGTCTAATTATGAGGTATCAAAAGTAACAAGACAAGTACGAAATACGATAGTAACGAGTACCTAATTGATATAGTAACGTAACGAATATGTACCGATATCAATCTTGTCTTTCCTATCCAAATTACTAGCAGCGATCGTACACAAGCAACTTTCTCACCATATCTTTGTTAATAACCTGTTATTGATATACCAATCAGGTTTTCGTCCGCCTCACAATACGACTACAGCCTTGCCAAAAGAAACTGAGGCGATTAGAGCTGCAATGGAGAATTCTCAGTGAACAGTGTTGGTGTTGACTTCTCCATTGCGTCTAACTTTGTAAATAACGATATTTTAATATCCCTCTTCAAGCAAATAAGCGCCTCATCGTTAGTACTGGATCGGTTTTCAGCATACCTTCGCGGTCGCAAGCAAGCGGTTTATGTTAATCGTGGCTTGTACAGTTGGTGTGAAAGAAGCTAATTCTGGCGTTCCGCAAGGCGGCATTCTTTTATTTTCTGTATTTATTTACTCCTTAACTGAACTTCTTGGCTGCTCTTTCCATTTATATGCTGACGATTTGCAGCTTTATGTTCATGGTGAACCTGACAAATCGGATGACGCTATTACTAACATATTGGAGTTTACAACAAATACTTAACTGGTCAGATAAAGGAATTACTGTCAATGTCTCCAGTCAGCGATCGCATCGCCCACAAAATATTGGTGGGTTGGAGTGGGCTTTCACCAAAATTCGAAAAAGAACGATTTCACTATGCCGTTATAAAGCAAGGACACAGTGCTCAAGATGTGTGTTCGACTTAATAAGCCTAGGTTGCACCAAGATATTTGTTAAAGTTATTGTAACATTTCACATCCTTTTCTCACTCTAACAGATTTCTTTAAGTTAGAGAAGGACGTGAAATGTTACAATAACCTTAACAAATATCTTGGTGCAACCCAGACTGAGTTTCGCCGAAAACGCCCACGGCCTTTTTACGTTAGTGGAACGGCAATTACAGCGGTTGTGGTCGCGGTCGTTGCGGTCGATTAATGGAACCTACCCAACATGATATGGGTATGGGTGTCGATTAAAAATGGGCAACTAGCCGGTACCACACCGCAGACACTCCGCCAAAATTCCATACAAACGCTTAATTTGGTTTCTATTACACAGACATCAATCAGTGACGTGTATTTACATTATTTACACGCGGACGAGTGTGCGTAGCACGTACAAAATACCAACCGTCGCCCATAAGAGGGGAAGGGGTTGAGTGATGCGGGCAAATCGGGCGGGACGTCGAAGTGTCCATTCTTTAAGTAGTATTATTACATATTCTCTGACATAGGTACATAAAACTACAATTTTATTACATTCTATTTTTATATTTATTTACCTTTTTAATTGAAAATAGGTACATATCTACCTAATTAACTATCAATGTACCTACTTATGTAATGTACTTACTTAAAAAAAAAGGTGATTTTTCAATTTAGACGTATTTTCTATGTATATTACTTACTTCATTACTTCGCAAAATGTTCGCCTATTTGAATTTCAATTTTAGGTTCCGAACCCGAATGATATAAACGGGACACTATTGCTGTGAGTCTGTCTGTTTGTTACCAGGCTGTATCTCTTAGACCGTGATAGCTAGAGAGTTGAAATTTTCATAGATATTACAAGTTTTTCTTTTGACGCTGTAACAAGTCTATGTAAGTACCCAACATGAACAAGAATAATACCTAATTTGAAACCACTTCGTCTATTCGACTACGGTCTTAATAAAAAACGCGATCAAGACTTGTAAAACGCGTTTTACGTTCTCAAACGTGTTCGTTCAATAACACTATTTGAATTTCACCGACGAAAATTAATCATGATTAAGCTGAAATTGGTTGCAAATTTTAAACTCAGTTCTCAGACCAAACGGTGAAATCGGCCGTTAGACATTTAAAAACACCTTTTTCTATATGATGGTGATGGCAAACAAGCATGCAGTTCACATGGATGTTAATTGACGACTGCAGCTTATAGACATCTACACAATAACCAGATGACAAAATGCGTTGCCACCCCTGAGGACTAATATCTTTTGCCTCTGTGATAGTTATTACGGGGCCATACATTACTATCTAACCGGAACACGATAGTGCTGAACACTACCATTGGCGGCAGATAGATTCGGTAATGCGGTGGTGCCTACGCCATCGAGTTCCATCACTGGAGCTCTACCACCAGTAAAACCTGACTTCCTACCCTTTTCAATTTAATATCAATATCATGGGCCATGCGCGGAAGCGCATGGCCCCGCGGCTGGTGTAGATCGTAAGCGATTTACTCGGTTAAGCATTACGGGCGCGGTCGGGTGTGAGATGGGTACAGCTAGTGGCAAATTAAAATGCGCGTTTCCGTGCTTCGGATGGCACGGCAAGCCGTCGGTCTCGGATGCTATCGATAGATAGCAGTCGTTAAACCTTGTCGGAGGCCTTATGGGCGGTTTGAAAACATCCGACAGCGGGTTGGCCACAAACCCAACAGCGTAGTGGAGTTCCAGGCCTCCCCTCCCCCAAAAGGGGAGAGACTCGTGCCCAGCAGTGGGATGTATTTATTATTATTATTCCACTTATTTATTGACTTAACTTATTTTATAATTTTTTACATATATATGTATAAAAAAAAAAACAACAAATATATATATAAAAAATTAAAAAATAGTGTGCCGCCGGCAGCGAGAGCAGGGTCCAAGCTGCCGGTGGTTAGGGACACAGAGACAGGAACCTCCTCACTATGCGTGCCGTGCCGAGGAGTACTGCTTTCTGTATCAGACCCTTGATCCATCCACCTAGCGAGAGCCTCTTGAGATGTTGGTCGAGGCTCTTCGCTATCAGCCCGTTCACCGATACGACTATCGGCACAATGATGGCCGAATCCACATCCCACATGGCGACAACCTCGTGAGCCAGATCAAGATATTTTATTTCCTTGTCTTTTTCGGCTTTCACGAGATTCTCATCATGCGGGACGGTGATGTCGATCTGACACGTTGACTGATGGTTCGAGAGTCTGAAACAGAGGCAGCATACGACTACGATACGCAGTAAGGTTAGTTCCCCCCTCTGTAGCCCCGAAATATGCGCGCATGACATTTTCATTAAGTGTAGGTGTCCATTTCATGCGCTGCACGTTACCACCGGCAGCGGGGACCCTGCTCGGGGCCGGTTGGCCTCGAGGTCCCAAGCCGGCCGGTAGCCGGGGTCTTCCACGTCGTCGCGTAGGTGTTGGTGTCGACGGCGGGGAATGGTACTCGTCACTGGAGCTCGACGCAGCTGCGGTGGCCGGTGACACTGCACTCTCGGAGGAAGCGGTGGCCGGCGGTTGCGAGGCGGAGCTCAGCGACGAGCCCGGAGCTGGTGTGTGTGCTGTACGTCTGGCAGTTGCTCTCGTTATCATTCTTCCATTTCTCACTCGTTGTTAAACATTATATTTCTTCCGGTATTTATTGTTGTTTATATTGTTGACGGTCGTGACATTTCTTTCTTGTCATCTTGTGCATATTTATCATCATATTTTTTCTAAATTGATTTTATAATTATTGAAAATTGCTTTGAACCTTTTCACTATTGTAGTTTATTGTGATTTTGTATTAAGATTTGGTTGTTTGCACGGATTTAAATTAAAAAGACATGATTTTTCGGAGAAAGGAATTTTGATGGCGTTCAGGCGGAGTGTTGCCGTATTTTTATTATTATTATTATCAATATCAACTAAGTATTCTATACATAAATCATGACGAATGAATGGCAAAGTGAAAGCTCCGAAAAAGGGCCGGCCATGTTAAAATCGATTGGTATTTGAGAGGCTTCAGCGTACGGCTTCCGTACAAATTAAAAAGCGTTATCCGTATTGTTAGGTTCGCTTTGAAGAGCTTTGAACTAAAAGTTGATGCAAGAAGTTTCTATTACAATAGAATGAGCTCCATAGAACTGTTTTAATTTTAATATTGTTTTCTTATATTCCAGTCAGCTGTATAGAAATAAAACAACAGACTACGGATATTTCTCGCGATCTCGAATTGAAACGTTTTTTAAATGCAAATGCGGAGTTAGCGATTATTATATTTATTAATCTATACATCCATGCACGGAAACGCGCATTTTAATTTGCCACTAGCTGTACCCATCTCACACCCGACCGCGCCCTTAATGCTTAACCGAGTAAATCGCTTACGGTCTATACCAGCCGCGGGGCCATGCGCTTCCGCGTTGATATTGATATTAAATTGAAAAGGGTAGGAAGTCAGGTTTTACTGGTGGTAGAGCTCCAGTGATGGAACTCGATGGCGTAGGCACCACCGCATTACCGAATCTATCTGCCGCTAATGGTAGTGATCAGCACTATCGTGTTCCGGTTAGATAGTAATGTATGGCCCCGTAATAACTATCACAGAGGTAAAATATATTAGTCCTCAGGGGTGGCAACGCATCTGCACTTTGACCTCTGGTTATTGTGTAGATGTCTATAAGCTAACTGCCTCAGTAGCATAGTGGTAGCAGGCCACTACTATTACGCTGGAGGTCCTGGGTTCGATTCCCGGGTCGGGGACTATCAGAGATAACGGTTTAAAATCCTTTAACTCTGCTTCTATTGGGATTTTTCCATTTTCTGGAAGTTTCTCAGTACCCCGGAGTTTGGTAATGTGCCCGGAGATGGCAACAGGTTCGCCACCTGTTACATGGGCCAAAACGTAACCGGCGAGTCGTGGGTGTTTGCATATATGATTGAATGCATGCATTTACCTCTGCCTACCCCTTCGGGGATTACAGGCGGATTTTTTACAATTTAAGTGTCTGTCTGTCTGTTTGGTGTGGCTAATCTTGAGAACGGTTGGACCGATTTTGACGGCTTTCACTGGCAGATAGCTGATTTAATAAGGAGTAACTAAGGCTACTTTAATACTAGCTGCGCCCACGACTTCGTCCGGGTAGATACTGAACAATCATAAATTCTCACGCGGACGAAGTCGCGGGCACAACTAGTCTAAAATAAAATATACTAACTGCCTCACTAGCCTAGTGGAGTTCGATGATAGGCTAGTAGGCTTTTTACAAACATCTGAGTAGATTGAGTTGAAATTTGGCATAAATATCGATGATATCCAAACATGTTCATGAAACGTACCTAATATAAATAAATACATTTTGAAAGTGTATGGGAAAGTCTTAGAAAGAAGAATGAAAGAGAAGTCCGACGGGTTGTTGTGGGATGCACAGGGTGGTTTCAGAACTGGAAGAGGATGTATGGATCAAGTTTTCTCCCTCCGCAACATCGTAGAGAAGCATCTGGCTGTGAGCCAGAAGGTTTTCTGCGGTTTTGTGGATTTGGAGAAGGCGTTTGATAGGGTATTACGAAAGGAGCTGTGGGACATTTTGCCGGAGTATGGTATTGATGGCAGTCTGCTCCGTGCAATACAGTCCACGTATGTGGGCTGTCAAGCATGTGTGCGGGTAGATGGTAACATGTCACCCTGGTTTGATGTTAACATCGGTGTCAAACAGGGTTGCGTGCTTTCGTCTAGGCTACTTATTATATATCTGGACAAATGCCTCCAGAGGGTGAAGTTGATGGATGTGGGAGTGCGTATGGGTGACTTAGTGGTGAACTGTCTGCTTTACGTAGATGATGCGGTAATTGTTAGCTCTACACCATCTGGGCTACAAGCACTAGTCACAGTCATGAAAGAGGATTGTATGGAGAAAGGCTTACATTTGAATGTGGATAAAACTAAAGTATTAGTATTTGAACAGAGAACAAATGCAAGGGTAGTAGTAGATGATGCAGTGTTAGAACAGGTTGATGAAATTGTATATCTTGGATCTGCTTTTAGCAAGGATGGTAGGTACACCACTGACATAGAAAGAAGAGTGCTTGCTGGGAATTGCGTGAATGGAGCGTTGGGTAAGCAGCTAGAATCTAAACATCTCAGCCAGCGGGCTCGACTAGCCGTACATAATGCTGTACTTACTCCAACGCTTTTATATGGAAGCGAGAGCTGGGTATGCAGGAAAGAGCATGAAAGTAAGTTGAACGCGGTCGAGATGAGATCTTTGCGCAAGATCTGCGGTGTATCACTCACCGATCGCGTTCGTAATGAAGATGTAAGAAAGATACTTTGTGTGAATGATAGTATCGGTGTAAAAATGAAAAAAGGCATGCTCCGATGGTTCGGGCATATAGAAAGAATGTCGAATGAGCGAATGACTAAACAGATATACAATGCGAATGTGGATGGTTGCACAGGCCCAGGAAGACCAAGGCTGACCTACCATGACCAAATAGGTCGAGTTCTGTCTGATGGTGGGGTCAAAAGTCTTAGGAATCGGCGTGCATGTATGAAGAGAATGATGAAGGTAGACGAGGCACGAGAGGTTTGTCAGAACCGGGATGTCTGGCGCTCTACACTCTCTGCCTACCCCGTTAGGGACCTGGCGTGAAGATACATACATACATACATTTTGAACACACGGCTATTTTTGGCGGTGGTGTTACCTACACCTTCGAGCTTTGATACTGGAACCATTAAAAAAACATCTGTGTCTATAGTTGTAAGTTACGGATAGCATTTATAAGAAAGAGGCTTTGTGTGAATGAGAGTAGCGGTGTAAATATGAAAAAAGGCATGCTCCGATGGTTCAGTCGTATAGAAAGAATGTCGAATGAGCGAATTACTAAACAGATATACAATACGAACGTGGATGGTTGCAGAGGCCCCGGAAGACCAAGACTTCTGTTCGAGTTCTGTCTGATGATGGGGTTAAAAGTCCTAGGAATCGACGTGCATGTATGAAGAGAAAGATGAATGTAGATGAGGCACGGGAATTGTGACAGGACCGGGATATCTAGCGCTCCACACTCTCTGCCTGTACTGGGAAACTTCCAGAAAATTTAAAATCCCCAAAGTACCACTTTACTAGTAAGTACTAAGTAGTTTTACTGGTGGTAGAGCTCCAGTGACGGAGCTCGCGGGCGTAGGCACCACCGCATTACCTAATATACTTGCCGCTAAATGGTAGTGTTCAACACTATCGTGTTCCGGTCAGGTGGTAATGTACGGCCCTGTAATTTCCGGCACAGAGGCATAAGACCTTAGGCCTCAGGAGTGGTAACGCATCTGCATTTTGACCTTGGTCTTTGTGTGGGTGTCTATAGGCTGCAGTCATCACTTAACATCAATGTGAACTGCATGCTTGTTTACCACTTCGATTACATAAAAAAAAAAAAAAACCAGAGATAAAGGACTTTACACCATTATCGTTGATAACATCCGACCCGGGCATCGAATCCAGAACTCCAGCGTACAAGTGGCCTGCTACCACTAGGCTACTGGCATAATTAGATACATATTAGGTATATATCTATAAATAATATAGGCTGCTTCTCAATTCTAAGAGTAAAATATGAAACTATCTTCGTGGTTTTGCGATAAAATAGGCTGCACAAGTACGTAAGTAAATAAGTACACTGTCGTTATGTCTGATATTTTTTGTGCTCTTTAAAAATTGTAATCGAAAATAAATTAAGATTGTTTTTTGTCCACGTTTTGTCGCTCTCACCACACCGCGGACACGGTTTGATCTCTATTACGCAGACATTAATCAATTACGTGTATTTGTATTGTGTTATTGTAGACGTGCACCTGTGTGCGTAGCATGCAAAGAATACCAAACGTCGCCCATAAGAGAGGAGGAGATTGGGTGAGGCGTAGTACTATTACATATTCTCTGCTCTCACGCATCACTTAATTTAACTGAAATTATTAGGTAGGTACAGTAAGAGGTGCGACATACAATTTTCAGATTTTCACACGTTTAAAACCATAACCACACAGATTACACTAAAATGACAGTAATCACAACCGTTTATCTGTTAATACTGGCAAGTAACAAAACGGGAAAAAAGTAAAGAATTAAACATGGCGGCAATCTGTCAAGGCACGCGTCAGACACGCGCCAATCGCCCCCTTCACGATTAAATGTAAATCAATCTCAAACGGCAAGATAAGTTGAATCCGCAATAAAATATTGAATTACACATTATCTTTTATTTACGTTTCCGATTGAGGCGTATCACTTTACGGTGGTCGATTGCTCGGTTAAAATTTGTTATTGTTATCTATGGGAAGCTGGTTCTGTGTTGTTTTTGCAAATGAAAGGGGGTAGTGATAGAATTTTGTTGAATCAAGTAAGTAAGTTGTTTTAACAGTAATTAATATTATTACATATACTCTGGTAATTAACAGAACGTTTCCGCAGGTCTGCCCGTGACCACGGTAGCTGGAAAGCGACCGAAACGTCGGTTATAAAAAGAAGTTTGGGCAGTGCCGGATAAAGCCGGTGCGGGGCCCGTAGCAAATGTGACCATGGGGCCCTAGAGTTACATTGCCTACTGAAATTTAGGATGTAAATAAAACAACATTTACGAAAAGGAATCGAAAACAAATTTAGGGGATTCCCCCTGTAAGTATTGTGGTATTGCCAACTTGCAACATAATAATATAGGTACCTATATAATTAGTGGTCAACGCTCCCTTTGAGAATAGCTAAGGTGTATTACATATTTGTGTTTTTTTTTGGGCACAGGCACGGGGCCCCCAATGGCGCGGGGCCCGTAGCATTTGCTACTCCTGCTATATGGCTAATCCGGCACTGAGTTTGGGAGTGTTGTAAACGCGAGAAAATCCGCAACTTTAATTTCTACAAAGTACCTAATGAATATACTGTAACTGTATTTTTAATTTTAACGGACCTTTCATGTTATTATTACCTACTATTGAGCGTATGTATCGATAGACTAGTTAAGGTGCCTTGCTATCGCTTGATACTATTTGATAGCAATAAATTGGTACCTACATAATGAGTAAATTTAAAAAAAAAATAGAGGATTTTATGTACTTACTAGTCGCAAAACAATGGAAGAAACAGCCTATTTTGGATAAAAACTTCAGTGGTAATCAATAGATTTGCTACAGTATTTAAACTCCGCAATAACTATCATATAGATACCTATAACAACTAAGGTCTAAAAAGGTAGGCGGAGGTATATGTATGCATTCTTGAGGAAGTTGTTTTTTCTTTGTTTTATTTACCTACAACGTAATTTAATAAGTATTTATTTGAACGCAGCTGTGAAATCTTTGTTGAGCCATTATGAGACGGAGTGGCAATAAGTGCTTACTTGATTATCTATGTATTCTACTACAGTAATACCCTGACATACGCTACCCCGTTTTACGCGAATTCCGAGATACCTATTTTTTTTTATCATACCGCGTGTCGGTTTTCCTACTTCGCCCAGTCAGTGTTGGGTTTACGAGAAGTTCGAGTACACATTATTTGTTTAGGTACCTTTAATTATGTCATCCAAAAGACCAAAAAATTAGTAATTAGAATATAGTATTTATAATGCAAAGATGAACTCCGACTTACGCGAATTCGACTTACACTACCTACTATAGTTTGGTCCCTATCGCGGTATGTCCGAGGTGTTGTACTTTATATGCGAAGTTAACTAATAAACGAGCCCCATCAAAATGATTAAATTGTACAATACGATCGAAGTTGAACAATGACTGACACTTATTGTGACTACCCTTCTAACCACCCTCAAGCAAACAGCTTAAAAACTATACCTGTTTGAAGATTCACAAATGATGTTTGCACACTTGCTATTTAGCTCGGGGGTAAATACAGGTGGCAAATGTTTGGCAAACATTAACACGGTTCAATGAGCGTTTGTCCAGAGATCATTGAGTTAAGAGTAATCATTTGCTGATTTTATCTAAGTTTTACTTTTTGATTGTGGCCCGTGGGAATGTATGAGATGATTAGTTGTTATAGTGTGACGATGAAAGGAAATTATGAAGTTCTTTTGCAAGTTGAGCTGAGTTTATAAAAGATTATTTAATTTAACACGTTAAGCGCGTTACCGGACAAATATGCCCGGTTATGAACTCCACCGCAGTGCGAACGCCAATAATTAGGTTTCTCCGCTCTTGCGGACTCGTGTTAGGTACGATGTATTATGAGTAGAAAGGAGATAAATATATATATAATTGCTTTATACTCCAAGTTGATTTTATTAACATAGAAAAAAGATACATTGCATTTTTGTCCTGTATGTACTAAACGAAAACACTTTGCGTTCAGTGCGTTACCGGACGAATACAGATGTAAATTTATGTCCTGTATCGCACCAGCGGCGATGCAGTATGCGTTAGTGTGGATCTGGACTTGATTACTGTTAAACGGTTGTCGATAATATTATGTTCGCGCTTTATTTACGTGATAAGTACGTTTTGAATTCATAATGAGGCGCTCTCGAAAATTGTTGACTAGTTCTTTTGACGAAAAAATGTAAGACAGTAATATCATATGCGACATAAGCAAAAAAGAAAATAATTTCTCACTGGATAAGAAAATCAAAGCTTTAGATAATATAATTATTAATATACAGACAAATATTCAAGTCTTGTAACACTTAAGTTAAACTACTCACTCAATAGCTCATTCGCGCATACAATCAATCACTCATTATTGCTGATTCATTTCGTTCTGCAAATAATTAATTATATAATTAAAACTACCGTTGAACAGTCAACACTTGTTTTCTTTCTTGAGCCTATATATATTTAACAGGTTATGGGCCCAGGCTACGTTTTCTAGAGTGCAAACTAACAAGTATCAAGTTCCGTACAAATAATTATACTGTTTTCATAATGGAATCTCGAAGCAAAAGAAATATTCAACAATTTAATGGCGAGAGGTATTACCTGGAAGTTTAGTATAAAATCACTTTTAGAAGAACTTCGAGTGCTAAGTGTTGTTGAAAATGCCACGCCCATTGATCCTGACGCTGAATAGCAGAAGAAAAACATGATTGCTAAAGGTACAAATGTTGAATATTTAAGCGATTCATTTTTAAATTTCGCAAAATCTTCTGCTACCGCCAAGTGTATTATTGAAGACCTCGTAATAATGCTCGAATATATTTCTACAGGAAATCAGCTGGCTGACATATTTACGAAAATGGTACCCACGACTAAGTTTCTACAATTAAGACTAAGTTTGAACATAATGTGAAAATCTTAACCTGTGTAATCAGCATTTTATTTTGAATAATTCTTCATTGTATTTGAATGTTTAATTAATTTTTGAAATTATTTATGAAGAGTGAGGTGTTGTAAACCCCATTGTTGTATTCATTTATACTTGTATATTTGAGGGGGACTATTAATATACAGACAAATATTCAAGTCTTGTAACACTTAAGTTAAACTACTCACTCAATAGCTCATTCGCGCATACAATCAATCACTCATTTTTGCTGATTCATTTCGTTCTGCAAATAATTAATTATTTAAAACTACCGTTGAACAGTCAACACTTGTTTTCTTTCTTGAGCCTATATATATTTAACAATAATAATTCCATCACGTTCAGTAAAATCTAAATCTCCTGGGTCCTATTGGTTTATGAGAAGATAAATTTACTTAATATATATAAATGACATCGATATACATTTGTTTTGTTTTTTAACATCACTATTTGGTCATCGACAATTTGAAAATTTTGATTCTTTAGGTGCGCTACATGACATGTATGTCCCGTAAGACGTTTATATCGATAAATCAAAAATCACTTCGCCAATTCTGCAACCAAGAAAAAAGCATACAATTGAAGGTCTGGTAGTGGTAGTGGTAATGTACGGCCCTGTATTTCCGGCACAAAGCCATAACACCTTAGGCCTCAGGAATGGTAACGCATCTGCATTCTGACCTTGGTTTTTGTGAGGGTTTCTATAGGCTGCAGACATCACTTAACATCAATGTGAACTGCATGCATGTTTGCCACTTCCATTACAAAAAAAAATCGCGAAAAAAGATAGCTAATACATCGGTTCTAGGAATGTTTCAGGGTCAGTCCGTAGTAAAAGTTGTATTGCAATTTTAGGATTTCATTGATATCATTATTATGACCTACACAAATCGTTATTTCACTGGATACGTCCACTGCTGGACCAAAGCTTCCCCATAAGGGATATGCTATAATCGCCACGCTTGGCTTGCGGATTGGCTATCGCAGTTGTGGTCTTTTTATCGCAGGATGCTGTTGCCCATCTTGCGTTATTGGAGATGGACAAATGGAATGGTTTGACCGCCATTGTTGACTGACTGTTAGTTTACTAACTGCACTAGCTCAAGAATTATTTTCCACAAGAAGATAACTCTTCCAGTGCCGGATAAATCCGGTGCGGGGCCCGTAGCAAATGTGACCATGGGGCCCTAGAGTTACATTGCCTACTGAAATTAAGGATGTAAATAAAACAACATTTACGAAAAGGAATCGAAAACAAATTTAGGGGATTCCCCCTGTAAGTATTGTGGTATTGCCAACTTGCAACATAATAATATAGGTACCTATATAATTAGTGGTCAACGCTCCCTTTGAGAATAGCTAAGGTGTATTATACATTTGTGTGTTTTTTTGGGCACAGGCACGGGGCCCCCAATGGCGCGGGGCCCGTAGCATTTGCTACTCCTGCTATATGGCTAATCCGGTACTGAACTCTTCCACTAGTGAGCGGTAGGATCATGTCCCGACGACACAAATACGACATGGAAACCAATTCTAAGATTCTGAATAAGCTAATAATAGCAAGTAATAGGTATAAGCCAGTAGTAAGTATAGGTAATAGCCAAGTAAGTTGAAGCGCGCATGGCCCCGCGGCTAGATGGTAGCGATCGATCTACTCGGCGATCGGGCGTGTGATGGGTGATGCTAGCACACCGCGGACACTCCGCCAAAATTCCTTACAAACGTTTAATTTGGTCTCTTTTACACAGACATCAATCAGTGACGTGTATTTACACGTGCACCTGTGTGCGTAGCACGTACATAATACCAACCGTCGCCCATAACAGGGGAGGAGGTTGGGTGATGCGGGGAAATCGGGCGGGACGTCGAAGTGTCCATTCTATACGTAGTGTTATTACATATTCTCTGCTGCTAATGTCAAATTAAAATGCGCGTTTCCGTGCTTCGGAGGGCACGTTAAGCCGTTGGTCCCGGTTGCTGTCGATAGATCGTTAAACCTTGTCGGAGGCCTTATGGGCGGTTTGAAAACATCTGACAGCGGGTTGGCCACTAACCCGTATCTAACGAGTAACTTATCTTATGGCCCAGCCCATAAACTAACAAAGCATCTACTGCCTGCTGAGAATAAATTCACATTTAAAATTAGTGCACCTAATGACACCAGATGCATATATTGTAACTGTAGAGTATAGGCATTTTACTGACTCTAGATTTCAAAATTTAAACTACAAATATTTGATTTACGTTGTGCGAAGCTAGTGTACACTATTACAATACCTATCTTTTATTTCTACAGAGTCGGAACCGTCACGGGTAAAACAAACTTTTTACGCACCCATCAATGAAAAGGGAGCTTTGATTGTTGGTGTCGACCAATCGCGAGGCAGTATTGTTGGTCGGTCGTACGAGTAAGCCCATTGTTATGGGAAGGGTGTGGTTAATGCATTTACGGACGCCTTTAATGTCATTCAATAAATGTATTTATTATATGAAGAGCTGACGGAGTTACCAAACTAAAAAACGTAACTTCACGCCTGTAATCCCCGAAGGGGTAGGCAGAGGTAAATGCATGCATTCAAGCATACATGCAAACACCCACGATTCGCCGGTTACGTTTTGGCCCATGTAACAGGTGGCGAGCCTGTTGACATCTACGGGCACATTACCAAACTTTGAGGTACTGGGAAATTTCCAGAAAATGGAAAAATCCCAATAGAACCAGAGATAAAAGCTTTTTCACCATTATCTCTGATAACCCCCTACCCGGGAATCGAACCCAGGACCTCAGCGTAGTAGTAGTGGCCTGCTACCACTAGGCTACCGAGGCAGTTCGAGTTACCAAACTAAAGGCTACCAACCAAAACTTTAGTGGATAGTTTTTTGTAGTTTTCAATTAAATAGGTCTGATATTTCAGACAGAAGAAGTAAGAAAAGACTTTAAGCATAAACAACATCAGAAACAAAAGGAATAATGATAAGACAATGATAAACAAATCTGTTTTTTTTTTAATGTAACGGAAGTGGTAAACAAGCATGCAGTTCACATTGATGTTTAGTTATGACTGCAGCCTTTAGACACCCACACAAAGACCAAGGTCGAAATGCAGATGCTTTATCACTCCTGAGGCCTAAGGTGTTGTGTACCTCGATTCACCTCGAATTATCATAATTGTATCTTTATATCCATTACTAAGTAATCTTTATATATCCATGTCAATTTGCTCTGAAATATGTACCTATTCTAAAACTGTACTTTGTATAGCAATGTAAAAATATTATAAATTTTTATTATTTATTATTATTTCACTCATTTATTGATGTTCTATTTCTATACTTTTTAACTTAAACATTCACAAGAAAAACAAAGAAAAACACAAAAAGGTTGCTACCGTCGGTGGTTAGGGGCTCAGAGAGAGGAACCTCCTCACAATACGTGCCTTAATAAACGTATTAACTTATTATAAGAAAGTGACTTAATAATAATTATTATTATTAACGAATAATAATTATTATTATTAAGTCACTTTCTTATGATATGACATAAAGCAGTGATTGCATACATGCATAGGAATCATCTCTTATACATGAATATATTTTATGTACCTTACATCAGCCTATCCCACCTGGGAATATAGGCATGAAGATACATTTTAACCCTTCAACAAACACTGTCCTATCATTATACGTCAATTTAATCCAAAGTTTCAACGATGGAACGCGACGTGGCGTTCGACTCATCCTCCAGATCCGGTTTCACCGGGACAGCGGACACGACACCCGACACTTCCGTTTCCGAACGATCGACTTGCCGGCAGGTGAGTCCGGAGATCAATACATTGCTTATTTGCGTTAGAAATGTTTTTTTTTTATGTAATAAAAGTGGCAAACAAGCGTGCAGTTCACATTGATGTTAAGTGATGACTGCAGCCTATAGACACCCATACAATGATCAGAGGTCAAAATGCAGATGCGCTGCCACTCCTGAGGCATAAGGTGTTATGCCTCTGTGCTGGAAATTACAGGGCCGTACATTACCACCAGACTGGAACACGATAGTGCTGAACACTACCATTTAGCGACAAGTATATTAGGTAATGCGGTGGTGCCTACGCCTGCGAGCTCCGTCACTACTATAACGGCCAAATACTCAAACGTCACTCAAATCTAAGTGGGACTTAAAAGTCTTCTATCTTTACAAAACACGTTCAAACGATACATTTGAGGGTTGCTTAAAATTGAGTGACGTTTGAGTATTCGGCCGTTAGGTACTCGTAAGGCCACTGAATTTCGAAGTGCAAAATTCCGCAATTTGTAAGATTTAATGTATACTATTCTGATGTTCGTTAGTTAGACAGTACAATGTAGCAGCGACGTTTGAAATTTTGTGAGAACTAAGTATACAAGTACCTACTATGGAGGTTAGTTCGAAGTTTTGCCAGGGTAAGTCGAAGGGGGCGGCGGAGGGCAAGCAGATCTCGACCGCCGCCCGCACCGTTCTGTATTAGGTATATATTTTTTGCTAACAGTACAACCTTTTTATGATAATAATCATTCAGTTCATTCATATCATTAGGCTCCTGGAGAGTACTATTACGTATGTACTTCGAACTAACGTACAAAGGACGTACTTATATAATTCAGTTATCACAAAATACGAAATTTTAAACGTCGCTATATTGCACTGTCTGACGAACATCGGACATCATACATCAGATCTCACAAATTGCGGCATTTCGCACTTCGAAATTCAGAAGCGGAGTCCTTACAAAGCGGTAAATAGTCGACATAAGTAAGTAGTACATCATCGATACATCGTTTTTTTTTATAATATGTGATGCACTAGTAAGATACAGTTAAAGCATTGCGTTAGTTTTGTTTTATCTACATAGGTACTATCCCAAGCGTCGGCTGTATCGCCATTTTGAACATGGTTGAAAATGATAAAATCGTTTGAATTAAATGTGGTTGTCAAGTAACTCTAAAATATATTCTTGAATAAATTAATTGTATTTTTTTCGGATTCTTCTTTAATTTACCCATTTTTTGAAGACATGTACGAACCAGAGCCGAGCTCGCAACATCTCCTTTTGAATATTTATGCAACGAAGGCGAAGATGGCAAACAAGTGTACAGTTCACCACGGCATCTCAGGGGTGGCAACGCATCTATATTTTGACTCTTGACATTTGTCTGGTATGTAGATGTCTTTAAACTGCAGTCATCACTTAACATCAATGTGAGCCGCACGCTTGATTGCCACTTTACTTACATAAAACAAAACTTTCAAGAAATCTTATCTAATGCCATTCTTCGATTAGTATGAAAAAACCCTCACAACCTGTACACCGTCTTCGTGTGAGGTCAGACCACCTGGGCCGGCAGCGCTGCCCAGTGAGCCGAGTGGCTCTGAGTCTGAGTGGTCTGGAGGCACGCAGCTCATTCACACGGTATGACTTTCTCGGACGAAAATTTTCGCACGATATTTTTGCAGTTTTTGTGGATTTCGCTGCGTCCGCTCCTTGTTAGGCTTCGTTTTTTTAGATTTTTGTTGGTTTTGTTGCTAATTCGATTAGCTCCTCGCGACTTTTCGGGGTTTATTCAATTCAGATTTTTGTCTTTTTGTACAATACTGATTGAGTTTCAATATGATACACATCAGGGGTTGGCACGTGACGGCTTCACCACCGTCCACCTGAGTCCTTAAAAATCAGCGAATCTTGACGTTTAATTACCTTTCTGGTTTTACAAAAATATTATTAATTTCAAAATCAATATTTTCTGTGTAAGCTTACAATTTATATAATCCACATATATATTAAAAATCTCTACTATAAAGGCTCTACCGATTTGGCCAATTTTGGATTCAAATTATTTTTGGAAGCCCAGGGAAGGTTAAAAAAGTGTATAAAAAAATTATTAAGGAAATTGTAAAAACAAATTGAATTTTCCATACAAATAGTCCGTACATATCAAACTTTTGACATATTATTTCATTCTGAGGCAATACGAAGTTTGCCGGATCAGCTAGTATCACACTATAATATGATAATAATAATATGTCCCCTAAGGGGTAGGCAAAGAGTGTCAGCTGATGTGTCAGCGCCAGATATTTCGGTCCTGACACATCTCCCGTGCTTCTTCTATACCTATTTATCATTCAACTAAATATAATATTTTACATAATAAAAATAAGTCGGGTTTTCCTTCCTGACGCTATAACTACAGAACGCACCAACCGATTTCCATGGTTTTGCATTCGTTGGAAAGGTCTCGGGCTCCGTGAGGTTTATAGCAAAGAAAATTCAGGAAAAAATATTTATAAGACGACATCCACGCAGGCGAAGCCGCGGGCAACAGCTAATATTTACATAAATATTTTTTTCAAGAACACATGGTGAGACAGCAAGACAGGTCGATGCGCTACCTGGGTGGGCTCGAGGCAGACCCGTCCGAAATCGATACCCCGATCATATTCCGATGTTCGAGCTCGCCAAAATACTCCAAAACTCACGAATGCTACATTGCATGGCCTGGTAAGTGTGTTTTATAAAATGATATCAGTCTAGCGAAAGTTTATACTAGTAAATAAAATATGTATGAATCGTGTAACTCAGAACTAGTGATATAATAAACATAAGGCATACATACAGATCCTCGTTTTGTATAGCATTTTTTTTGTTTTTTTTTAATGTAATGGAAGTGGCAAACAAGCATGCAGTTCATGATGTTAAGTGATGTCTGCAGCCTATAGACACCCATACAAAGACCAAGGTCAGAATGCACATGCGTTACCACTCCTGAGGCCTAAGGTGTTATGCCTCTGTGCCGGAAATTACAGGGCTTTGTTATGATTAGTTGTTTTTTATTACAAGTAAAATATTATGAAGTTATTTTTATTATGTGTTGATTTCATGAGAAATGGTCTTTATTTTGGTTAAAAATAGTTAATTCTAAGGGCGAGATTCACAGACGGCACTACGACTTTACTTTCGAGCAAAGTACGTTTCGAACTGTCAAAACCCATACATTTCTGACAGTTCTAAACATATTTTACTCAAAGTAAAGTCGTAGTGCGGTCTGTGAATCTCGCACTAAGAGAATGGATCTCATTAGAAAACTTAACTTTTTTTTCAACATTACCTAAGAAAATATGCTGTCTGGGTAATTTAAGTTTAGAAAATAAAAAATTTATTTTTTCATCTTTTGTAAAATAATGTGAATAAAAACTTGATTTTTTTTATTTGTATGTATGTATAGATGATACAAACGGTCATTGTAAACGAGCATTAAATGGAACCAAAAGTTTATCGTGTCAAGGAAAAGCTCAGTACGAAACTTGAAAGGGACTCATTTGAATGCGCAGAAGTCTTAGGTAGTACGCTACGAAAAACTTCACTTGTTGAGTTGTTATTTCAATTAACTTCATAAAGTGTCTATTTTAACGTAACTTCACGCCTGTGATCCCCGAAGGGGTAGGCAGAGGTAAATACACGCATTCAAGCATACATGCAAGCATCCACGATTCGCCGGTTACGTTTTGGCCCATGTAACAGGTGGCGAGCCTGTTGACATCTCCGGGCACATTACTAAACTTCGAGGCACTGGGAAATTTCCAGAAAATAGAAAAATCCCAATGGAACCAGAGATAAAGGACTTTTACACCATTATCTCTGATAACCCCCTACCCGGGAATCGAACTCAGGACCTCAGCGTAGTAGTAGTGGCCTGCTACCACTAGGCTACCGAGGCAGTTAAGTGTCTATTTTACTGGTGGTAAAGTTCCGCTGTCGGAGTGCTATGGTGCCTCTAAATAGGTATCTGCCGCTTATGATTATGGGAGCCAAATTAAATCGGCCTCAAATAAGAGTTGCTGGCTATTAAAGATAAAATAATTTAATTAAAAATTCTTGCGGCCAAATTTTGATAGGCAACCTAGGAGATACCTATATATTCTCTAGATTATAAATATGCGTAAAAATTAAATTTGCAGCATATCTGGATGAACAAAATGATTCTGCAGTGGGATTCAAACCTATTAAAATAAAAGAATTTGATACTTTTTATTTTTGATCTTACTCTATCGACTCTACCATCGTAGCTGTAGCTATGAATCTATGATCAATGAATCAAACCATTCTAAATGTTACCAATAATTCATTGTAAGCAATCAACTGTTAATAAACACATCGCTTATCTCAATCGTATCAAATCACTAAACGCTACTCACCACAAAAACAAAAGGCAGTCGTGTTAACTTGATACGCATCTCCTATAGTTCGCGAACGAACTAGTTCCTCACAGTGCTCCGAGTGAACTTACGATTGGTGACCTTAGTTTGTTAAAAATTGAATCATTTATTTACTTATCTCCATACTAAGAATAGTTAAAATAATAATTTTATAAGAGATAAAGCTTAAACAAGAAAAAACCACACACATTTTTAATGTGTTAAATGTTAAAATTCAACGAATTTAGAATTTAGAGAAGTCTTAGAATTTGTAGAAATAATGTATGTAAAGATAATACCAAATAATAAGAATAAAAATGTATGGAAAAAGAATAAAAGTTTCGTTTCGATTTTGGGGAGCACAACAAAATATCAAACGTTCTACTAGTTCAGCACAGAATTATCTATATTTGATTGCTTTTGACGTGGCTAGGTTAATGATCACTAGGTAGTTCGTTAATGAAGTTTTTGATGTTATTTTGTAATTTCTTACCGTCAACGAAAACAAGAACGACGCGGGTCATATTATCGCAATGCTTTCATAGTACAGCCCATTGATGAACTAAAAAAGAGAACTAGTTCGCTAATGAACAGCGAATAAACTGAGCGATAATGGATGTCGGTCACAAACGGTGTGCAAGACTACCGGCAATCATGAACTTGATACGCGTTGACAGCTACTTTCCCGCGCACAATATGTCATGTTTTTTTTTCAGGCGAGGGGTTGGATACAAACAGCCAATTACCGCTAGGGCGGGTGGCGAGTGCACTTAGTCGATGGCCATTTACTCACCAACACTTGACTGCAAGAGTTCGTCCACATGATTATTTTATTTTTTTTAACTCTCCAACCGCGACTGTGCTGCGATGGCGCATGCTTTAACCGATACGTTTAATTTAATTAGTGAGGAACTGTGTTTTGTGATACTGTGATTTTGTGTGTGTTTTTTGGTGTTATTAGTTCAGTGACGCTATTGGATTTATATTTCGAGTTTAATTTGAAGAAGGTCAGTATGGATGCTGTTGTTTTATTCTATTTAACTGTATTAGAACTCGGGTATTTGGTAAATTAAATTAGATGTGACAGTGCAGTTTATCTCCTATTTTTTTTCAATTTTATATTTTATGGTTTATTCTATATACTTTCGCACCTAATTTATTAATGGACATGTACCTAATACAATGACACATTATAAGGTATATTGCGCCCTAGTCTTACTTTTATATAAACCTTTAATGGCGCATAGTACTTACTCTATGGAATTTGTATAATTGATTAACCATTACGTAAGAGAAAAATCCATTGACGATTGCCACGTTTTCAAAATTATTAAAAAATATATATCTCCCAATCCGGAAAGTGCACAAGTGGAACCGGAACGAAAGTATTCAAATTCGCACACATGAAGACAAAACTTGGCTGCAAAGCAAACAAAAAAAAACAATCTATCTTTTTTATTTTTTTGTGGTTTAGGCATATGCAAACGCATGGTTGAATTTTCACATACTTACCCCCAAACATTCAATTTCTTTCTCTTTTAATATTGTTCTGGTAAATTATAAATATGGTCTGTAGTTGATGAATTTTAGTTTTCTACCACCGGTAGTTTCGGTTATGCGTAGTCTGTCAGACAGTCACTCAGTCAGTAAAACACGCGCAAGATGATATAATGATAATGAATAATGATATAAATTAAAGATTTTTATAGAAAAATGGACAAAAAAAATACTTCAGCCGGGACTTGATCCAGGGACCACTGGATAACTCCGACGCTAGATCCAGTGGTCGTGTCCCCCCGAGTGTCTCGTAGTGGCGGGGAGCTCAGTAGCCAGTGGAGGGAGCGGCGTTTGTGCCTATGCTCGCCACCCGCTGCTGTGGTGAGGAGACGGCTGGGGAAGAGGTGTACGGGTATGTCGTTGGCCCTGGAACCTTCCCCTGTCCGCCTAAATAAAATGTTTCATTCGGTTAACAGAAGGGTGAAGGTCAATCTATATTCGGATCTTAGACTAACATTACCAAACACCAAAGCATTTTTCGAAAATATGAAATATCTGACATACTACTCGGGATCACAGAGCAACATTAGTGGTAACGTTAATAAATTATGGCTTATTCAATATTGTTTAAATCTGAATATTCATATCTTCAATATCATTGATGACCAATTGATTTTAATGTATTAAAGGGTTATTTAATTCATGTAATAAATATAATAATCGTAAAAATCAACTGAAGCACCTCTATGAGCAATTTTAGATGAAAGTAACGTAACTTCACGCCTGTAATCCCCGAAGGGGTAGGCAGAGGTAAATGCATGCATTCAAGCATACATGCAAACACCCACGATTCGCCGGTTACGTTTTTGGCCCATGTAACAGGTGGCGAGCCTGTTGACATCTCCGGGCACATTACCAAACTTTGAGGTACTGGGAAATTTCCAGAAAATGGAAATATCCCAATAGAACCAGAGATAAAGGACTTTACACCATTATCTCTGATAACCCCCTACCCGGGAATCGAACCCAGGACCTCAGCGTAGTGGTAGTGGCCTGCTACCACTAGGCTACCGAGGCAGTTACAGATAGATAGTTAGAGATAGATGAAAGTAATATTAGTAAACTGTTCATCCAGTTCCTGCTCCATTTTCTACAATTCTTCTTGAAATTAATAAAGTAAATGAAGGGGGTAGTAATCAAAAACTTATATTATTTATTCAGGGTAAAGCTTTATCATCTTCAATACATAATGGTTTAATCCCTACTATAATATTATAAATGCGAAAGTAATTCTGTCTATCTGTCTGTCTGTCTGTTACCTTTTCACGTCCAAACGACTGAACCGATTTTAATGAACTTTGGTACAGAGATAAAGTTGACTTTGAGAAAGAACATAGGCTTATTTTTAAACGACATCCACGCGGGCGAAGCCACGGGCAACAGCTAGTTACTAATAATGTTTTTACTGGTGGTAGAGTCCCGGCAGTAAAACATTTTTAGTAGATCACTATCAGAGATAATGGAATAAAGTCCTTTATCTCTGGTTCTATTGGGATTTTGACATTTTCTGGAAATTTCCCAATACTTCGAAGTTTGGTAATGTGCCCAGAGATGTCAACAAGTTCGCCACCTGTATCATGGTCTACAACGTAACCGAATCGTTGGTGTTTGCATGTATGCTTGAATGCATGCATTTACCTCTGCCTACGCCTTAGGGGATTACAGGCGTGAAGGTACGGCTGTTACGTAGAGTCCTAGTGTAGGAACTCGAGGGCGTAGGCACCACCGCATTGGCTAATTTACTGCCACCAAATGATAATGTTCAGCACTATCGTTTCCGGTTAGATGGTAATGTACGAGTATGACCCCGTAATAACTACCACAGAGATTTAACAACTTAGGTCTCGGGGGTGGCAACGCATCTGTATTTTGACTCCAGGTTTTTATCATGATGATAGGCTGCTGTCATCACTCACCAATGTGAGCTGCATACTTGTGTGCCATGCCACCTTTCTTACGTAAAAAAAGGCGCAGTATTTGGAAGATGGGAATGCGCGAGGGTGTCAACGCAGGTTGTATCCCACACCAAGGGCCTAACTTCCAGTATAAATGATTTTGAGTTTACAAAACCTATGCAAAATGATAAGTGTGAAGCGCGCATGGCCCCGCGGCTGGTGTAGACCGTAAGCGATCTACTCTGTTAAGAAACACGGGCGCGGTCGGGTGTATGATAGTTAGAAGAAAATTAAAAATGCGCGTTTCCGTGCTTCGGAGGGCACGTTAAGCCGTCGGTCCCGGTTGCTATCGAGCCGTCGTTAAACCTTGTCAGAGGCCTTATGGGCGGTTTGAAAAACATCCGACAGCTAACCCGTATCTCCACCAACCCGCATTGGAGCAGCGTGGTGGTGTAAGCTCCTGCCCTCCCCCAAAGGGAAGAGACTCGTATCCATATCCATATATCCCAGCAACGAATATTGGGCCATTATTATGCAGTATTGAATAGTGAAAGTCATAGAACTAAGAATATTTTTAGATTCCTATTTAAGTTAAGGTCGTTATAGCTATAAAATAATAAGCAAATGTATAGGTCGGCAGCGATATGTCTCATGTCATGACTTATCGATGATACGATTGTAGTTTGCCGACTTGGCTAGGAGAGCTGATGTCCCGTCAACATTGCTAGACATCCATTTCAACTTTCTGTATTAGGTATAATAGTCTAAGATCCGAATCTAGGCCGACCTTCACATATCTGTTTCTGAATGAATCATTGTTTTTATCATAGTTTAAACAAACACGTCTCGAATGTATCGGCATAAACCGCGTTAAAATCTGTTGAGTAGTTTCGTAGTTATAACGTACCAAACAGACAGACAGGCAGACATAAAAATCCAAAAATAGTTTTTTAGGCTTCTGTTTCTAGTACTCTTCTTTAATCGCCCCCTATCAGTTTTATTTGAAAGGCACTATGCAATACAGAATCCAACAATAAATATTGCACTTCGAGCCTACGAAAGAGACAATCGGCTAGTTTCGACTTCGTAGAGCGTTATCTCTGCTGCACACTGTCTTAGGCAGTGCCTACGTAAGCACTGATAGTCCGGTATTGGTCAAAACCTGATTAAGATTGTCGACAAACGTCATTTAGGTAGTACGAAAGTGATAACGGTCTGCAGAACCAAAATATGTTTCCTAAATCGATATGCAATAAATATTTCTTGGTGGAGACTGTATATAACTGTTTTTCTTAAATTATGTTAACGCCTTACGCTTCACGTCAAATCAACTGAATAAAACTACCAAATAGAACCTACCAAATATAAGTACTAGACGCTGGTACTACATTCTATGGTTCTTGGTAGAACTCCAGTGACGGAGTTCGCGGGCGTAGGCACCACCGCATTACCTAATACACTTGCCGCTAAATAATAGGTTGGGGAAAAAGTCTTTTCGCATTATAGTATGTATGAACTTGTAATAAAATCTCTTTGGCTGTAGTATTTGTATCTGGCTGGTTTTGGTATCTTTGAAAGTTAAAATTTTAAAGAACATAATTCCAAATTGAAATTAGGCAAATGTGTGATTTTCATTTGTTTTTCGTACTGTCAAGATGAGTGAATCTAATGAAGAAATTCGATACATTTTAAAATTTTACTACAAAAGAGGTAAAAATTCAACGCAAGCCGCGAAAAAAAATTGCTTTGTTTACGGACCTAGTGCAGTGTCTGTGAGAGTAGCACAAACTTGATTTAAGCGTTTTCAATCCAGAAATTTTGATGTCAAAGATGCACCTCGCTCTGGTCTATTACCCTATTACGGATGAAATGGATGCCATTTTTGAAAAAGTGGGGCAAGATCGACATATCAGTAGTTACGACGTAGCTGAAGAACTGAGAATTGATCACAAAACAGTTTTGGCGCATTTGAAAAAAGCTGGGTACAAAAAAAAGCTCGATTTTTGGGTACCTCACGAGCTCACTGAAAGAAACCTAATGAACCGTGTACTCATTTGTGATTCTTTATTACGACGTAATGAAACCGAATCATTTTTGAAGAAGCTGATAACTGGTGATGAAAAGTGGATCACGTACGACAAGAACGTGCGAAAAAGGTCGTGGTCAAAGGCCGGTCAGGCTTCACAGACTGTGGCGAAACCCGGGTTAACTCGCAATAAGGTGATGTTGTGTGTGTGGTGGGATTGGAAGAGCATTATTCATTATGAGCTATTACCATCAGGCAGGACTATCGATTGTGAACTCTACTGCGAACAACTGATGAGATTAAAGCAAGAAGTTGAGAGAAAGCGGCCGGAATTGATCAACAGAAGGGGTGTGGTGTTTCATCATGATAACGCTAGACCTCACACATCTATAGCCACTCAGCAAAAATTAAGAGAGTTTGGCTGGGAGGTGTTAATGCATCCGCCGTATAGTCCTGACCTTGCACCTTCAGATTTCCACCTGTTTCGGTCTCTTCAGAATTCTTTTAGCAATGTTAGGTTAACATCACGAGAGGACTGCCAAATCCACTTGTCGCGATATTTTGATGAGAAGTCCTAAAATTTTTATAACAATGGGATCATGTCCCTACCTACAAGATGGCAAAAGGTTATCGAACAAAATGGTACATACATACTTTAGTTAAATTTAAATAAACTATATTAAAAAATGTTTTGAATTATCTTAAAAAATGCGAAGAAACTTTTTCCCCAACCTAATAGTAGTGTTCAAAAACTGCAACACATCTGCATTTTGACCTCTGGGTTTTTAGGGTTCCGTAGTAAACAAGGAACCCTTATAGTTTCGCCATGTCTAGACGGACTGTCTGTCTGTCCGTCCGTCCGCAGTTAAGCGCAAAAAGTATTGGTACTAGAGACTTGAAATTTGGCACAAGTATACACCTTAATCCCTCTGGCCACCAGAAAAATATGAAAAATATGGTGGGACAAAGCGGTAGTATAAAAACATGAAAAATAAATATTTAGGGTAACCTCGCCTACATGTAACGCGCGAATAATTTTCTTTATTTTCGATTTCCATATAGATAACATACGATTAACATTTTTCAAAGACCTATCCCACGATATCTTACAGGTATAGTGGGATAGGTCTTTTAAAAATGTTACGGATGTCCTTTTACGGTGTCATTTTTGAAAGAGTCAAGTGTCCCCCTCCTCTACCAACTAAACGGTTGTTGTTAGGCATTTAAACGTTACGGCAATAGTAGAGCCACATAAAACGAAATTAAAAGGAAAACTATCACACTTAAGTTGGCTTTACAAGTTTGCGAGTGATGTTCGACCAAATGTATTTTATTTATACTCAAAAATTTCGAACAACTCCATTGAATTTTTTTTTCATTACATCTTTCAAACCTAATTCTTACGGAACCCTACACTGCGCGTGACCCGACACGCACTTGGCCGGTTTTTTTGTGTAGGCGTCGATAGGCTGCAGTCATTTAACATCTATGTGAACTGCGTGCTTGTTTGCCACTTTAATGACATAAAAAAACGCATCTTTAGGTAAAGACAATTAGTTTTTATGAAGATATCTATAGGCTACAGCATTCACTTACTATCAATGTGTGTATGCTTATTTTTTAAATTTATTTTACAATGTATCTATTGTTTTTTTTATTTGTAATTCGACCTACGAAAATTTTATTGTTTCCAAGACTGATTCAATTAAATTTGAATCTGGAATCTATTTACCACTTTCATAATAAGTAATAAGTAAGATGAGCCATTGTACTTATTGTAGCTAGGGACTTTATTAAAAACAATAGAAAAAAGAAACGATTCCTTACCTTTCAACCACCCTTCAAGTCTACATACCACATACTAAACAAGCATCTCAAATATTTACAGTCATGCCAACCCGAGATTACAAGCGTCGAAAACAGTGACCGCCTACCGCCCCTGCGCACTGAGATGCGCCCGGAGGCGGGGCCATGGAGTGCTACGTGCCGAACAACCCGCAGTACGGGCTCGAGTACCAAGGGCTGTGCTGCGACCCCCTGCAGCCGTGCACCTGTGACCACGCTATCAGGGAGTTCTCTGAGGATTGCTGTCAGGTGAGATACTGAACCGACTTAAATAGGTGGTTTTCAGAGCGTGGTATTTAGAGCAAAATATTATGCGCGACCTCTCAGGTACCGAAGAACCCGTAGTATGGGCTCGAGTACCAAGGGTTGTGCTGCGAACCCCTGCAGCCGTGAACCTGCGACCACGCTATCAGGGAGTTCTCTGAGGATTGCTGTCAGGTGAGACACTAAGCCGACTTAAATTTGATTGAGAATGCCCAATCACATTTTGCTGATCAGGTAGTTAAGGTAGAATGAGCGTGTCTTCAGTCTCTGTCTCAAAATCCGCTCGCCTACCTTAAGGTACCCATGCACTTCTGACTGAAAATCTTACATTGTCAGTCAAGGTGAGTATCTATGAGCTATAATATCAACTAGATTCATCAGTCGATAGTCTCTAATTAGGATAATGCTTCTTGCGTTGCGCCTGGCGTGCTACGTGCCGAACAACCCGTAGTAGTTCGAATACCAAGGGCTGCGACCACGCTATCAGGGAGTTCTCTCAGGATTGCTATCAGGTGAGACCCTAAGCCAACTTAAATAGGTGGCTTTCAGAGCGTGGTATTTGGAGCAAATCCGCTCGTCTACCTCTAATTATGCACTTCCGACAGAAATTCTTACATTATCAGTCTAAGGTAAGTACCTATAAGCTATAATATCAACTAAATTTATCAATCGATAGTCTCTTCTGGTATAATGCTTCTTGTGTTCGCCCATGGAATGCTGTGTGCAGAACACCTTGAAGTTCGGGCTCGAATACTACAAACTGTGCTGCAACCCCCTACAGCCGTGCAGCTGCGACCACCACCCCCATTTTCAACGTGCTCTGGTTAAGAAATGCTGCCTTGAAACTAATGAAGACAAAATGTACAGAGCGATAGCTCACCCCGTATGACGTATCACTTGGCGATGGGAAAGGCGCGTGGATCGCTGAGGACATGACCTCCTTTCCCCTGGCCTCTTTAAACCTGGACCCATTGCCTTCGCTCTTTGCATCATCGCTTTAGTCTGGATATAAATATTCTTTTACAAAAAGAACCAGAGAACATCTAGCCCGACAATGTAGGAGATCTGAACTCTAGTTGAGTTGCTCAGCAGGTTCAGGTCGTTTCTTTTATACATCTATGATTTGGCTCCACTTATTAAGACCCCAGCCCAATTTTAGAACTGATTTGAAGCACGCATGGCCCCGCGGCTGGTGTAGATCGGAAGCAACCTACTCGGTTAAGCGATACGGGCGCGGTCGGGTCGGTCGTGATGGGTGACCGCTAGTGGGCAATTAAATTGCGCGTTCCGTGCTTCGGATGGCACGTTAAGCCGTCGGTCCCTTGATAAACCTTGTCGGTTTTAAAACATCTCCACCAATCCGCATTGGAGCACTGTGGTGGAGTAAGCTCCAGGCCTTCCCCAAAAAAGGGGAGAGACTCATACCCAGGAGTGGGACGTATAATGGGTTGCCATTAATAATAACACCAATCTCCACCCGCAGCAAGAAGCAGAGAACTGCTGCCCCGATAATGGAGAAGACCTGAACGCACTGAGCGATAGCATCGCCCCGTGCGACATACCACTCGGCGATGTGAACGACGCGTGGAACGCCGAGGACATGGGCTCCTTCTCTCTGCCCCCTCTGGAGCTGGACCCGCTTCCATCACTCTTTCCGTTCGCGCCTTGCTCTGGATACAAGTGAGTTATAATTCTATTAAAATTCTCAAATTTCCCTTTGGGACGTGGGACGTCAATCAAACGCGAGAGTTAGCGACAGACTGGTTTATTCTGGTACTCATATCGTATACTACTACATACGTTACATCTTCTCCCTTCTAAATCACATATAATAACATTTAAACATAGTCACATATGTTTATAATATCTAAACTACACACAATTTAAAGTTATGACGGAGATACTCGTACTATATTAGCTCGCTTAGCGAGGTACTCGTATATTCGTCTACAAAAAAAAAGTGGTGTTGTTTCGTTATTCCTTTTTATGTAATGAAAGTGAAAAACAAGCATACAGTTCACATTAATGTTAAGTGATGACTGCAGCCTATAGACACCCACACACACAATGACCAGAGGTAAAAATGCAGATGCGTTGCCACTCCTGAGGCCTAAGGTATTATGCCTCTGTGCCGGAAATTACAGAGCCTTACATTACCACCTGACCAGACACGATAGTGCTGGACACTACCATTTAGCGGCAAGGATTTTTTTTTTTATGTCAAAGGATTGACAGACAAGCAGACGGGCCACCTGATGAAAAGTGGTTACCGTCGCCTATGAACATTTGCAACATCAGGGGAGTTGCCAACGCGCTGCCAGCCCTGAAGGACTCTTTTGACGCCTGTTTTGAAGAACCCCATATTGTAGCGCCGGGAGAACACCTCAGAGGGAAGTTCGTTCCACAATTTGCACGTTCTGGGCAGGAATGAACGCGCGAATCGGGCTATTGAGCACTGCCAAGTGTCCAATCTGTGCGGGTGAAACTTCTCTCTTCGGCGGGTGGTACGATGAAGGAATGGAGACGATGGCACCAGATCGAACAGTTCATCAGAGCATTCACCATTGTAAAGGCGGTAGAAGATGCATAGACAACCGATGTCTCTGCGCAGACTCAGATCTTCGAGTCGATCTGTGATTCCTGGGTCGTTGACGATTCGAATGGCACGTTTTTGAATGGAGTCAAGGGGACCGAGCTGGTATTTAGGGGCTCCCGCCCAAAGATGAGAGCAGTATTCCAAATGGGGCCTCACTTGAGCTTTATATAGCTGTAGAAGTTGCCCCGGTGTGAAATACTGCCTCGCCTTGTTTAGCACCCCGAGCTTCTTGGATGCCAGCTTGGTCTTACCCTCTATATGACCCCGAAACTGCACTTCATTCGAAATGTCAACACCCAGGGTACCTACACTTTTACTAATGGTGAGTTGAGTGCTCTGAAACTGTGGCGCTACAATGAATGGGGATTTTTTAGCGGTAAACGCACAGACTTGTGTCTTTGTGGGGTTGAACTGGACTAGATTTAGTCTTCCCCAATCAGAGACTCGCTCCAGAGAGTTCTCGACTTCAGACACAAGTCTAGTTCTACTCTCCTCGATATGCGCCCGAGAAGCATTTGCGCGGCTAGTATAGTGTGCATCTCCCGTACTGTCATCAGCATAACAATGATAGTTAAGGTTCTGTTCTAACATGTCATTGATATGTAGTAAGAAAAGTGTGGGAGATAACACAGAGCCCTGCGGTACACCAGCGGTTATTGGTAAAGTGTCAGAGCTTTGTCCATCGACTAGAACTATGATGAAACGCTCTGACAGAAAGCTGGCTGTCCAATGGCATAGCTTCTCAGGGAGACCGTACGATGGTAACTTCGCGAGAAGAGCCCTGTGCCAGACCCGGTCAAAAGCCTTTGCGATGTCTAGGCTCACAGCTAATGCTTCCCCACTGTTGTCTAAGGTCTGAGCCCATCGGTGCGTGAGGTACACTAGAAGATCACCAGCCGATCTGCCATGCCGAAAGCCATATTGGCGATCGCTGATCAGCTGGTGATCCTCCAAGTATTTCAGCAGCTGCGTGTTTATTACACGCTCCATGACCTTAGAAAGAAGGGAAGTAATCGCAATGGGTCTGTAGTTTACCGGATCACTACGATCCCCTTTTTTGGGGATCGGGTGCACAAGGGCTGTCTTCCACGAAGACGGAACTATACCGCGATCGTAGGAGAGCGAGAACAGGCGCGTCAGAACGGGAGTCAACTCGGGAGCGCACACTTTCAACACCACTGCAGGGATGGAATCCGGCCCACTCGACTTGTTGACGTCAATGGAAATAAGCGCACGCCTGATGTCTTTTTGAGTAAATTTGACATCAGGCATTGAGCTTTCGCACCTCGGGATGGAAGGCGGTGTGTTTTCGCCGTCGTCATGAGTCGAGTTCAAGGCAAAGAGATTCACCAGGAGAGCGGCTTTCTCCTGTGCCGTGTGGGCCAGGTCGCCATCTGGTTTTCGCAGTGGGGGAAAGAATGTTCGGCAGAAGTTTCCTTCGACAGCCTTGGCAAGGGACCAATATGCACGGTTTCCCGGGGGATGCCGAATCAGCCTCTTGCCAACCCTGGCGATGTGCTTAAACTTCGCTTTGGCTATCCGCTTCTTTGCAGACCTGGAAACAGCGTTGAGTCTTTTTTTGAGGTCGGAGGCTTTCGGATCCTTATACGCATACGCCGAAGTCCAGGCATCGAGCCTGGACTTCGGCGGACAAGGCCTCCTGCTTGAGATTTGTTGTTTCAGCACAAGACCCACCGAACCAGGGCTGATGCCGTCCACCGACAGGAACCACAGAGTACGGAATGTAGCAATCCATACCCTGATGTATTACATCAGCCACAGCGTCAGCGCAGGTGTTCGGATCGTCCGACAAAAAGCACAGCTGTCTCCATGGGTAGGACGCAAGGAACACCCTTAGTCCATCCCAGTCTGCTGACCTGTAGTGCCAAACTTGCCGGGAACTAGTGGGCCGCAATGGCACCCTAGCCGGCAAGGGTATCTAAGTACGCACCAAGCAGTGGTCCGAGGATCCTAAGGGTGCCTCTACCACTACTGTGTACTTGTCTGCATGCGAGGTCAGCAGAAGATCTAGCAACGAAGCGGTGTGGCTCTCCACATCCGGTATCCGGGTAAACCCAGGTACGATTTGTGTGAGCCCATACGCCGTAGCAGAGTTGTAAGCAGTCCTTCCGGCGAAGTCCGTGATTCGGGATTCCAACCACTCCGTATGGTGCGCATTGAAATCACCAAGAATCACCAACTCCGCCGAAGGGTGCTGCTCTAGCACTCTGTCGATCACCTCCTGAATGTGCTCGAATAGGCGAGTTGTCTCCCGGTCTCCGCTATAGGACCTGTACATGCACGCGAAGATTCGGATGGTACCTCCGCAATCCACGCGCGCCCACAACAAGGACAGGTCCTTGTCTTCGTAATGGTCGAGACGGTGACAACAGATATCCTCACGCACGTATTACGTTATTACTTTGAATAATTGCAAATTGTAGCCTATATATTATTCCAATGTATAACCTTTAACTATGTAAAGTTGTATCAAATCCGTCCAGTAGTTTTTTTGTGAAAGAGTAACAAATATCCATACTCATATTTGGAATAGGAATCGTAGACACCCATAATAACCATCGAAATAGGTTCATAGCTCCAAAGCGTGCAGCTTAATAACCTAGAAAATTATTGTTTTTTTTTTATAATATGGCTTCGCTATTACGCATATTGCCAGTGTCAAGTAAAACGATATTTCGTATTTATATATAAGCAGCGTAAAAGTTAGTATAATATAGTCAGTCAATTATTTATTAAGTATGTCAGTCAAGTGAGTTACAGTAAGTTATTCGAGTAAAGCGATGGCTACTTTACCAGAACATTTACAATGAAGTTTTGGAGGAAACCTGAAAGGTCGTGTTTTCGCACTTTTATTATATTTCACTATACACGGGCACTGTAAAAAACCTTTATCAAACAAAATGCCACTTCATTCAATATAACTTAAAAATACACCAAGTAAATGAAATAAAATAAGAGCACCGCACGCCTCTTTCAAGGTTCCCGCCAAAACTCCAAAATTATTGTTGTACTTTAAAGTAGATTAAATAGTATGCACCTGCTTCTTTACCGAGCCTTACTTACTTATTTATTCGTTTTGCGTTAAAAAAACTTTTGGTTGAAGTTTTTGTTACTGAATTCGAAGCCTCCAAATTCGTCATTACGTCGCAGACTCTTAGGGAAAGATTCACAGACCGCACTATGACTTTACTTTGAGCAAAGTATGCTTATAGACTGACAGATACTAAACCCTCCGAGCACCGTTGGCCCTGTAAGGCTGGAAAGTTTTGTAGGGATAAATCATAACACGCCAAGTACAAAAACCATCGCCTGACAAGGATCAGCCAGTAACTTCACGAACCCCACATTTTTGAAAATGTGAAAAAAAAAAAAAAAAAACTTGATTTCTTAATTCAAATATCTTAGACAAACCTGTCAATTTTTTTTAACTTAACTATATATAAACTAAATCTAAAAATTTCAGCCTTACAGGTTCAAGTTTATTTTTTATTTTTTTTACATTTTCAAAAATGTGGGGTTCCTGAAGTGACTGGCTGATCCTTGCCAGGCGATGGTTTTTGTACTTGGCGTGTTATGATTTATCCCTACAAAAATTTCCAGCCTTACAGGGCCAAAGTGGTAAAGCGGCTGGACTGGTTATCCTGAGGTCGCAGGATCGATTCCTGCCCGAAGTAAAATTTTTCTTTCCGTTTTATTCTTTAAATTCTAACTGTAACAAATTTGCTAAATTTAGAGAAGGATGTAAAATTTTACTATGTTGGTGGTGCAACCCAGGCTAAATGTTGTAAATACGTACTTGTATTGTCAATTGTCAACCGAACCTTACTCCTGCGCTCCGTCTGCTCAGCTCCAATGAGATGTTCGTAGGCGTATTTCTACCGCATTACCTAATTTACCTACCTCTTAATGGTACTGTTCAGAGCTACTGTGTTTTGTAGGTAATTTTTGGAGTCGTCATTTCTGTCACAAGATACTACATTGAGACCTCCAGTTTTTACGTATATTTTTATAGACTTCAGTATCTATGCATATTAAAAAGACAGACAGACGCCCTACAGCGTCTGTCTGTCTGTAAACAGGATTGTAGTGTATTCTTGCGGTTTTTACCAATAGGTAATGATTCACAAGGAAGGTTTGTATGTAACTTGTTAAAATTTTGTGTAAATAGGTTCGAATATAAAAATAAATGTAAGGTGTCGGACAAAATCAAGACTGAACCTTGTAAGATATATATATTTTTTTATATTTGCTGATTGGTATATCTACAAAAAAGTGTGTGATGAAATAAATCTATCTTTCATGGAAATCTTAGGTAGGGGAACATGGGGTGTGCCGTACTTAAAGGGTTCGGTATCCCGACGGCAAAAGTTACACCTCGCCCTACCTACCTAAATGACTCTGGAGCCTATTACCAGATTACCACTAGGTACTTACCGATACGATGGACTTCTGCCACGAGATACCTAGGTCACCGTCAGTCAGTCTAGGTTATGGGGGGTAGAGGATCCCCAGAGGAGGGAATTAAAACGTTAATATTGCAAAGAAAGGGAACAAAGAAAAAGGGTACTAATTTGTGTCCTGTCGAGTGACCTATTTCTCCCACGTGAAACGCGTGGTCGGTGTGCCACTATGGCCGCCACGCAAAACGCAACGCAAACGCACATCAACCACCGAATCCGTTAACCCGACGCGTAACACCAACACCGCGCCACTACAGTCCTCGATCCGTTCAGGACAACTATCAAAACACACTCCTGGTGGCGGATGGCTCGATTATATATTATATAAAAAAAATATCCGTAATTATGAACACCGCGCGATTACGTGATCGTCCTTTTTTACTTTTTTAATTTCCTAATAATAATATGCGGTTGCATGGCTCAAACAAATCCAAAATCTGAGGGTACGTTCTAATTTCGAAGTATAGATAATAAGTAACCAGAGTGTTAATCCTTCAAGGACCGTACGGCCACCGGCGGCGAGACACAATTGAATTTCAATTGTCATATTTTTTTTTTATCTCGTGTCTGGAGAGATTAACACAGAGTAGTTAGCAACTGTACCGAACATAGTAATGGGAGTAATGGGAGTCAGTGGGTAATAGGAGTCACCAGTATATATCCAGGAATCTAAACACACGAGCAATACATAAACTACCTGCTCTGTATTCCCGCCATCGCCTTGGATGACTCAAGTTTGTAAGCGTCTGTGCATTTGCGATATGACAATGTTTTTTTCTTACGCCCCGCCGATGTTATTTTTCGTTGAATTGAAACAAACGATAAGTCTCTAATTCTTACGATAAAAATTCTATAATTTTACACATATTTCATCAGATCTTTCGACTGATGATGTGCAGTTTTAGATTGTCTCAATAATTTATCCCTTCTAATATTATAAATGCGAAAGTAACTGTCTGTCTGTTACCTTTTCACGTCCAAACGACTGAACCGATTTTAATGCAATTTGGTACAGAGATAGAGCTGACTTTGTGAAAGAACATAGGCTACTTAGTTATTTACAAAACGACATCCATGCGGGCGAAGCCGCGGGCAACAGCTAGAGAATACATATTTTTTCTTTAAGATTTTTGTGGGTAATTAGATTAGTGATTTCCATTCCATCATCAGTTAGCACTTGCTAACTATCACTTCTAGGGGAGGGGAAGATCGGTATATTTATGACAGATATCAGTTTAAAAAAGTAGTAGGTTTTATATCTAGAAGCTCTTTCAATTACAAATCTCTCATTGCATTATTACAGCGGCTTATATATTCGTTGATGTATTTTAAGTTACACGTAGCGCGTAGTCAGCGCGTAGCGTCGTAGAACTCTACGAGTGCATACTGTCCGTTCTAAAAAAAAATCAAATACGTCTTTTTGGGAAGCCGGGCTCCCAAAAAGAAAAAATAAACTCTTGTGATCGTGAAAACGCGCATTTCATGATATGTTCGAAGATTCGCAATATACAAATATACAAATAAGGCCCTACGTGACCGACCGGACATTTCGATAGCCTATTCTATTCTATGTATGGTATAGTAAAAAATAATCTACCAGAGTTGAGAAATTCGGAGAGCGGAGCCCTCTGGTACAGGTATTTTACAATGCTTAAAAACGGACTCCAACCTATTTGCGTTATGTAAGATCTTTTGATATGGAAAATAAACATTATTATTGTTATTTAAATAATAATTATGGAAATAGGCAAGCATTTGTCATTCCCGTATTCCTAAAAGGTAGACGGCCCGGCTAGTCCAGCGGTGTGAGATGACCGTTTGATTCGAAGGGTCGCGGGTTCGATCCCCGCATTGGGACCAATATTTGTATGGCCTACACATATTTGTTTCGGGTCTGGGTGTTTGTGTATGTGTTGTATGTGTACAACGACACCCACGACACAGGTTTATACCTACTGTGGGGCTGTGAGTGTTAGCGTATTAAAAAAAAAGACTTCTTTCTTATAAAGAAAAATGCAGACAATATCGTGACAAGATAATTGGATACCTGGCGCTGCCAAACTGTTTTAGTAGACTAGTACTAAGCAAGCCACTACCTGGGGATCCTGGATTCGAACCCCAGGTTGGGGTTTATCAGATAGAAAAGTGTATTATCCTTAGCTTTATTCTGGTGGATTTTTCCATTTCCTGAAAGTTTCCCAATGCCACTCTCAGAGTTTGGTAATATGCTTGGAGATGTCAAAATGTATGGCCCCGTAATAACTGTCACAGTTGGCAACCCTTCTGCATTTTGACCTCAGGTTTTTGTGTAGATGTCTATAGGCTGCAATTATCACTTAACATCAATGTGAGCTCCATGCTTGTATGCCACCTTTTCATAAAACAACTAGCTCTAGTGACGGAGCTAGCGTAGTTACCTATTGGGCCTACATGGGGCATAACGTAACTGGCGTGGGTAATGCATGTATGCTTAAATGCATGCATTACCTCAGCCTACCACATCGGAAAATACAGGCGTGAACTTACGTTATCTTTACGTAATACTACCAGAATCATATATCATTAAATTGAAGCAAACACAGACAACCAATCGATCCCCTCACTTTCAAAAGAGTCGAAGGGTCCAATAATTCTATAACTGCACTGAAACTCCTTGAACATCAAAGCAGGACCTCCGGAGGGGAATGCCGGGAGCGGGGGGGAGGGGAGGCGGCTGACGTCCTCCTCTCTCTGAAGCACGCCGTCGTCCATGGAGACTGCGCGGAAACACATCCACAGGTGTTTTCTCTTTCTAATCCATCACAATTTTGATAAGACCGAGCGGGACAGATACTGTTGGGGTGAATTTATTAATTAATATGGCATCCGAGCTTAATTTCTGGCTTCTCGGTATGGATTTTATGAGGCTTTGATGTAGTTTTGTTCTATATATTTCGTTACTTTTAGCGAATATTATACTCATAGTCACGTTATATACCTATACTTTTTCTAAGAAATAATGTGATAATGCGTATGTTGAAGTTCTGAAGTCATTACTTTTTATTAACTGCCTCAGTGGCATAGTGGTAGCAGGCCACTCCAATTACGCTGGAGGTCTTGGGTTCGATTCCCGGGTCGGGGGCTATCGGAGATAACGGTTTAAAATCCTTTATCTCTGGTTCTATTGGGATTTTTAAATTTTCTGGACCTCGGAGTTTGGTAATGTGCCCGGAGATGGCAACAGGTTCGCCACCTGTTACATGGGCCAAAAACGTAACCGGCGAGTCGTGGGTGTTTGCATGTATGCTTGAATGCATGCATTTACCTCTGCCTACCCCTTCGGGGATTACAGGCGTGAAGTTACGTTACTTTTTATAATTTCATATACTTACGATAGGGATTCACAGAGACAACAACTTAGGTCTTTTTGGTTTGTCCAGCGGTGTGAGATGACCGTTTGATTCGAAGGGTGTTGTTCGATACCCGCACCGAGACGAATTTTTGTATGGCCTACAGATATTTCTTTCGGGTCTGGGAGTTTGTGTATGTGTTGTATGTGTACAACGGTACCCACGACACAGGTTTATACCTAATGTAAGGCTGTGAGTGTAAGCGTAAAAAAAAAAGAAATAGAAAGACTATTTTCTTCAGTCAGTTTTATTGTTTTCTTTGAGGGGGAGAGAAGGGGGAGGGGCAGTGTTAATAAGTGGAGGGGTTCGCTGTCACCTGGTTACTTTTTAACGGGGGTACGTGGAGCCGAAAGTTTGAGAAACCCTCTAAGCCCTCGAGTTCCTAACTTTATCACCACTATAATTTGGTTACTGTGGTCAGATGATGGTGCAGGGCGGTGGTGGGTATCCCTACTACGAGCACTATGGCGGGGCGCCTCTCTTCCCCACCATGAGCGTCAACGTGTCTATGAACATGACCATGCATGGATGCCCGGCTGACCAACTTTGTTCTCAGGTAAGCTCGTCATTTCAAAAGAGAAGGATGCATTGCATTATGCATTTGCTGTATTTTCGTGGTTCAGTTATTTTTTTTTCGTAAAAAAGTTTGCACTATGGTTATAGTCCAAGATCCAAACCTGAATTGACCTTCACTGAGCTTATAATACTCGTAGAATAAAACATATTTTATTATAAATTTAGTACATGGTATATAAAATACCAGAGGACATATGACCATAAGTAAGTCAAGTATATAAAAGAGGTTTCCCAAAAAAAAACATGGACAAAATATTTTTAACTATTTTTTAAAAATCATCATTGAACGTTGCAACATAAATATTATTTACTGGTGGTAGAGCTCTAGTGACGGAGCTAGCGGGCGTAGGCACCACCGCATTACCTAATATACTTGCCGCTAAGTGGTAGTTTTTAGCACTATCGTGTGCCGGTCAGGTGGTAATGTACGGCTCTGTAATTTCTGGCACAGAGGCATAACACCTTAGGCCTTGGGAGTGGTAACGCATCTGCATTTTGACCTTAGTCTTTGTGTGGGTGTCTAAAGGCTGCAGTCATCACTTTACATCCATGTGAATGGGACGCTTGTTTACCACTTCCATTACATAAAAAAATATATTAGAAAACTTATGTGTTCGTTGTTATTGAAATAGTTTGTCTGTCTCCACTAGCGGGAGAATTCTTTTCCAGTAGAGGGCTATCGGATCATCCCGACGCCTACATACATGCATACATGCTTATATACAACTCTGCCTATAATTTCATAGAAATACAGGAGTTAGGGTGCTTTTCCTCCAGATATGTGCTATGCAGTTGTGAGACGTGAAATGTACGCTACGAAAATATGTGACCGTTTCCACAGTTACTAAGCTATTGAGCTGTACGAGGAAGATGCGCTATGAATTTGCGCCACCGCAAAGTGCGCGTCGTACTGTAGGTACCTACAGGAAATCTGCTCTGCACATAGCTACACCACTCGGGACGGCTCATAGCACGCATTCATAGCACACATCCTTCCATATAAAAAACATATCTTAGCTGAATCCGTTCCCACCAGTGCTAAGCTATGTGCACCAATGAATATGATTGGTGGATATCAAACGCATCCATAGCTCGCATCCATAGCACACATCTATAGTACACGTCCTTCCAAATAAAAAACATATCCTAGCTGAATCCATTTCCACCAGTTATGATTGGTTGATATCAAACGCATCATAACAACGAAGCATAGCACATCTCTGGTGGAAAAACGCCATAAAGCTAAATTTATTTTGTAAACGATAAAAAAATATGCATTCTTTTATTTAGGTACAATGGAACCAAAACGCATCAGCGCCATCGGTCAACATGGTGTACCCACAAACACAAAACGTCATTCCCACGTCCTACCCAGCAGCCACGTATTCCTTCACAGCAGACTTCCGACCCCCAAACCAATCAGACCCTCTCATCACCGCCACATCCACCTTCAAGCCTCTCCAACTCCAAAACGCCCAGAAACCTAATAACTACTCCATCTTCCAACAAAAGCCCAACTTCCCTAGCCAGAAGAACTTAGGACCCATGTTGAAGAGATCCCCTTCGAAGATCTATATGCAAGACACGCAGAAAGAGCAGATGAGCAATGGGTATATATTGAATCATCAAGCTCAGATGCATCCTCAGGAGTATGGTTACAATCCTTGTGTGAACTCTTCCGGGAAGGTTGAGGTAAGGTACTTGATTCTTTTGGCTTCACAGTTTTTGCTGTAAAGATTTTATTTTCGAATACGTCATAAAAAAAATACAAGACTTATGATTTTCGAGTCATACAAATTATGTTACAAATTATATTTACATTTATATTTGTTTTATTTACATTCTTAATGTGAATTCTTTTGAAAAAAGAAGACTGTCTACAATAGCCTACATCAATGAATCAATAGTAATTCTGTTATTAAAGCAAGGTGATGAAGGTGGCAAACAAGCATGCAGTTCATATTGACGTTAAGTATGACTGCAGCCTATAGACACTCACACTAAGACCAGAAACCAAAATGCAGATACGTTGCTCTCCCTGAGACCATAGAGCCCCACACATAACTGAGAATTCGCATCGCATCGCAAATATCTGCGAGCTTGCACGAATATCTGCGAGCTCGCACGAATAGCTGCGTCGCATCGCGTCGCAGTTTTGTGTGGCCGTCCTTAGTAATTAGGTATGTCTCCGTGCTAGTTATTACGGGGCCAAACATTACCATCTAACCGGAACACGCTAATACTGAATACGTATACCATTTGAGGTCAGATAGATTAGGTAATGTGGTGGTGCCTACGCCCTCGAGCTCCTACACTGGAACTCTACCACCAATAAATATAGTTTAAAGACTACACTATTCACTAACCATCATTCTGAGCTGTATGCTTGTTTGCCATTTCACGAAATGAAATAAAACTTATACTTAATGCAAAGTTTTCCAACGAAGACCTTCAAGATCAACGCAAAGTTTATGAAAGTTTGTTTTTCTGCGCTTAATACTAAACTTTTTTTTAATTATAAGTTTTTATTTGTGTATTGTTTTTCACTGCCATTCATTGCAGTGTCATTTGTCGGTAAATTAGACAATGCGGTGGTGCCTACGCCCACGAACTCCAACACTGTAACAAAACTTTTTATAAGATATGATTCACTCCCAGGTCGGCGCTTTAAGCGGATGCTCAGAAGACGATGAACAAAAACCCAATTTGTGTCGTATTTGCGGAAAAACTTATGCGAGGCCGAGCACACTCAAGACACACCTCCGCACTCACTCCGGCGAACGACCATACCGCTGTGGAGACTGCAATAAAAGCTTCTCACAAGCCGCTAACTTGACTGCCCATGTTAGAACGCATACGGGGCAGAAACCGTTTAGGTGAGTGGCTTAAGTAATATAAAACTAGGATCATCCGATTGGCCCTCCACTCCCCACCTCGACTCTAATCGCGAGTCGTTATTATGCTCGTCACCCACCGGTAATTAGAGTTGTAGTTGTACCCTCATTGCATATCTCCCAAGCAACGCCTTAAGCCGGTGTTCCTTTTTAGGCAATTGTTCAAATATTTAGGATGAGAATCATCTGTTCTTGCAGTTTTAGATTAGCCGTTTACCTACGTTCCATTAAATAAGCCTCTATTGAACATGATTGTTATTAATGAGGAAAAGCTAACTTTTTAAGCTACTCCGAAGTTAGGAAAACGACGACTAAAAGGCTAATCTGTGCCGTATCTGGAGCAAGAATTATGCCAGGCTGAGCACAGTCAAGACAATGTTTTATCGAAACGTCATTAACAAGTCATCATTCAACCCAAATATAAAGGAAGGACCACAAAATATAGATTTCAAAAACTCAGTCCCTAATGGGTACGAATAGTTTTAATAATTGCGGTTACTCTAACCAGGAAAAATAACTGTGGTAACGAATTTGAGCGTTCTCTTTTGCGCAAAACCTAAGGCCGATATTACTATCCTCCCTATCTGTAAAGCAGGTAAATTGTAAGATATTTGTTTGTCGGCAGGTGTCCGATTTGCGATCGACGCTTCAGTCAGAGTTCCAGCGTAACCACCCACATGAGGACACATTCTGGCGAAAGACCTTACCAGTGAGTTATTTCAGATTTTGTGACAAATGTTTGAAATATGTTTTTTTGCCACATTAGCATAACAGGTTATCTGTTCCACGAATCACTTGTGAGCATTCGCATTGTTAAAGCTATCCCTACTAATATTATAAATGGGAAAGTAACTTTGTCTGTCTGTCTGTCTATCTGTTACCTTTTCAAGTCCAAACGACTGAACCGATGTTCATTAAATTTGGTACAGTGATAGAGTTGACTTTGAGAAAGAACATAGGCTACTTTTTGTCTCCTTATATTCCCCCACCCTACTAAAATAGGAGGTGGAAATTAGTACGGAGCATTCCATAGTTATGTATAAAACGACACCCACGCGGGCGAAGCAGCGGGCCACAGCTAGTTCTGTATATAATGAGACTGGGAATGTGTTAATGTACGAATCGAGTCTCTGTCGTATTGTTGTGTATGAAAAACGGGGTAAAACTTTTAATATTCCAGATGCAGATCATGTAAAAAGGCGTTCTCAGACAGTTCGACGTTGACCAAACATCTCCGAATACATTCGGGCGAGAAGCCGTACCAATGCAAACTCTGCTTACTCAGGTTCGTCCCCTACAAACTTTGGGCGGAATGCTTATCAAAATATTAATCATATCTACTTATTAAGTTTACAGATATCTATAACTTTTGATTAAATGGTAAATATTATTCCATAACATTACTCCCATACTTTGCTCTGTAAAATACTTTCAAAATAATAATAATAATAACTACTATTATATACTATTATGGCTTTTTATCTCTTCCTGACTATTTTCCGAACACTATATTTCTTCGTTTTTTACACAACCTTTAGGTTGGCTGGTAGAGAATGCTTTCTAGGATGAAGTCCGCCTCATGTACTTTGTGCAGAAAGTTTAAATAAATAAAGCATGGTATAAAAGTGTAATTTCCAGCTGTAAGGTGTTTTTTATGTAGTATATTAGTCACAAAGAAACATAACATGCCAGTGCCACCTTCGGAGTTAGTAACTTGCTAACCAATAGACACACCCTCTATTAATTGAGACAAAATATTACTGGGGAGAATCGTGGATGTATGAATGAATGCATATTCCTTTGCCTACACTGAAAATACTGGCGTGAAGTTACATTACGTTTACCAAGTATATTTCCGCATGCCTTCGCAGTCGAGCAACCTAACCGCCACATGCGTGTTCATGGCAACATAGCGCGTGGCATGCTCGCTTAGCACGCGTAACGCCGCGCGCCGCACAGTATCTATGAGACGCTTGTATCTATCCTCAAAATTTCTACAACCGATTAACCTAATTTTTCTTAGATTACATTGTCTTACGGTAGCAGTACGTACTGCAGTATAACAAGCTTTTTGGTAGATTTTCGGTGCCACTCTTGGAGTCAGATAATTCCCGCGCCAATTTACTCGCCTCCTATATTTGAAAATCAACTCAGTTCAAATGAACGATTACGTACATTTACCTATGGACTCCTAGCGTAAAGTTAAATTACCTCTACCCATAGATTTATGTAGATAATAAATCTATGCTCCTACCAAACATATTTGCGTCCTACCGTAACGTTACATTACCTTTACCAAGCTTATTTGCGCAGGTTCTCACAATCGGGCAACCTGAACCGCCACATGCGTGTACATGGCAACATGGCGGGTGGCATGCTCGCCTGACACGCGTAGCGCCACGTGCCGCACAGTGTCGGCCTGTGGGACGCCTATGTCTATAAGTGATTTGAACACATGACGGTGGTTGTGAAGATGAAGTGGTATATTGTGTATAATCATTGAAGATAAAGCGGAGTAATATCAAAAGAAGCAGTGGTAATCATGAACGAAGATAAAGTTATGGGTGATTCACTCCTTATTGAACCATTTGTTGACTTCTATCGGTTTCAAAGAATCTCATCATAAAGGTATGAGATTCTTTTATACTGATGTGGTTTCTTTCTTTTGAAGGGTTGAACATGAGATTAAAGTATACCTACAGCCAAATAAATCTGACGGTTTGCTATTAATTGCATGCTTGCATTTGTTTTACGCAAAAAGGAATATCAGTACTTATTCTGTAATAGGTATATTATTATGATTAACAAACTGGCAGCCCTGGCGAATGTAATATATGTATATAACTATGTTGGTTTGTCTGTATTTATCACGTGTTGAAAATATGATTAATCGATCGATTGTTGTCGTCTAAAAAATATTTACAAAAAGGAAGAATTAGTCCGCGTTGTCCGAATTTGGGTAGCTTAGTACCTTATAATAATGTCCGCGGTATATTTATTTTTGGTCTTATATTTCTACCTGGTCGAGACGCCAATAAGAAATTGTCTTTTAAATATCATTAAAATGTTTATAATTTACTAGTACGTGCGCAATTGAAAAGACACGTTATTGAAAAGACATTCCATCGGATATAATATTCCTGGATCTGAATTATTTAGATTTTTGGTTGTTCATTGAGTAAAATTTAATAAGATTGTATAATGTATTTAATATTTATTTATATTCACTTTACATGCTATAATAGATAAACATAATTATTTCTTAGACAATGCAATAAATATGAATATTAATAAATAAATAATCTTCAATAATATGTAAGTATCTACATATTAGGTTTAGGAAAAAGTTTCTTCGCATTTTTTAAGATAATTCAAAACTTTTTTTAATATAGTTTATTTAAATTTAACCAAAGTTTGTATGTACCATTTTGTTCGATAACCTTTTGCCATCTTGTAGGAAGGGACATGATCCCATTGCTGTAAAAATTTTGGGACTTCTCATCAAAATACCGCGACAAGTGGATTTGGCAGTCCTCTCGCGTTCAGAATTCTTTATGCAATGTTAACCACAAGGTTAACGTTGCATAAATAATTCTGAAGAGACCGAAACAGGTGGAAATCTGAAGGTGCAAGGTCAGGACTATACGGCGGATGCATTAACACCTCCCAGCCAAACTCTCTTAATTTTTACTGAGTGGCTATAGATGTGTGAGGTCTAGCGTTATCATGATGAAACACCACACCCCTTCTGTTGATCAATTCCGGCCGCTTTCTCTCAACTTCTTGCTTTAATCTCATCAGTTGTTCGCAGTAGAATTCAGAATCGATAGTCCTGCCTGGTGGTAATATCTCATAATGAATAATGCCCTTCCAATCCCACCACACACACAACATCACCTTATTGCGAGTTAACCCGGGTTTCGCCACAGTCTGTGAAGCCTGACTGGCCTTTGACCACGACCTTTTTCGCACGTTTTTGTCGTACGTGATCCACTTTTCATCACCAGTTATCAGCTTCTTCAAAAATTATTCGGTTTCATTACGTTGTAATAAAGAATCACAAATGAGTACACGGTTCATTAGGTTTCTTTCAGTGATCTCATGAGGTACCCAAATATTGAGCTTTTTTTTGTACTCAGCTTTTTTCAAATGCGCCAAAACTGTTTTGTGATCAATTCTCAGTTCTTCAGCTACGTCGTAACTACTGATATGTCGATCTTGCTCCACTTTTTCAAAAATGGCATCCATTTTATCCGTAATAGGGCGACCAGAGTGAGGTACATCTTTGACATCAAAATTACCGGATTGAAAACGCTTAAACCAAATTGTGCTACTCTCACAGACACTGCACTAGGTCCATAAATATCGCAAATTTTTTTCGCGGCTTGCGTTGCATTTTTACCTTTTTTGTAGTAAAATTTTAAAATGTATCGAATTTCTTCATTAGATTCACTCATCTTGACAGTACGAAAAACAAATGAAAATCACACATTTGCCTAATTTGAGTTCGGAATTATGTTCTTTAAAATTTTAACTTTCAATGATACCAAAACCAGCCAGATACAAATACTACAGCCAAAGATATTTTATTACAAGTTCATACATACTATAATGCGAAAAGACTTTTTCCCCAACCTATTATATCGGCATCTATTTAAAGACAACTTTTGCTCATTATACGACCTAAGCTCCATTTACTCTCTCTCTTTCTCTCTCTCTACTCTACTACTCTCCACCTTTGTTCCATGCGTTTTTTAAAACGGTATGTTCACGAAAAAGTTTTTCTTGTTTTACGGTTCATACATACTATAATGCGAAAAGACTTTTTCCCCAACCTATTATATCGGCATCTATTTAAAGACAACTTTTGCTCATTATACGACCTAAGCTCCATTTACTCTCTCTCTTTCTCTCTCTCTACTCTACTACTCTCCACCTTTGTTCCATGCGTTTTTTAAAACGGTATGTTCACGAAAAAGTTTTTCTTGTTTTACGGTTTAAATATACGGTTACTATGTTTCCTACACTCCTATAAGTACCTAATAATTACAAAGCTACGAGGCCTACGAGACATAGCACCAAGCTACATAACATTGTGAATTGTTGGGCATAGAGATGTCAATAATACCAAGATTAATTTTGTTCTATTATTCATCTGAAATGCGTATTTTTTTCACCTAATGATATTTTGGGTCATGACGGTCCTTCTTAACTCTTTTTTTATGAAATGGAAGTGGTAAACAAGCATGCAGTTCACATTGATGTTAAGTGATGACTGCAGCCAACAGACACCCACTCAAAGACCAAGGTCGAAATGCAGATGCGTTACCACTCCTGAGGCCTAAGGTGTTATGCCTCTGTGCCGGAAATTACATAACTCTGTAACAAAATAAATACATAAATGGATACGACGTCGTAGCACGACGCTGCGTAGCACTAGCACAAAGATTTTCAAAGAGTTTAACAATGTTTAGAGCTCACGATTTACTTAATATTTATAAATGAATTCTCTAAACAGGGAGTCCACATTCTGGAAAGTCAGGGAAAGGTCAGGGAAGCTCATGGTGGTCAGGGAAAGTCAGTGAAATCGAAGGGGAAACTGGAAAGTCAGGGAAAATTTAGGATTTGTTGTTAACATTTTTTCCCAGTGATTTTAAAATAAGGGAACTAATTTTATGCTCTGGTCTAGTCTAATGCTTAATCCAGACCATAGTAGCATTTTTTCAGGTTTAGAGTAATCTATGTTACGATTTTTTCGTCATAATTAGATAACTCTTTTTCAGTTTGAAATAAATAAATATTTATTACAATGAATAAAGATTTATTTCATAGAGTGAACTATTGTGACTGTGTAAATGGATTAATTAGACATGTTCCTTTTTTTCAAGATTGGAGTGAACTAAGTTATTTTTTTTTTGTCATAACTAGGGTACTCCATTTTAATTTTTATTTTCTAACAGATCTTTCCTTTTCCAAACGTGAGAATAAAATATACCTTTACAGTGTTAAAATGAGTGCTTATTAGTGTATAGGTATTTAATAAAATGTGGCTAGATCCCGAAATTAGTTTAGAATTTCATGAATGGCTAAGTGATAACGCAGATGATCCAGGATTAGCATATTGTAAAGTATGCTGCAAGTCCTTGAAACTCAGTACATCTCATTTTTTCAAAGTTTATTAAACATTTTTTTTTAAGTTAGGCAGAGGCGGCTCTTGACATTTTTAGTGGAGGTTAAAAAAAACATCTACTTCTTTTCTCATTTCATTTTAAATATTTCATCATCATCATCATATCAGGACGTCCACTGCTGAACATAGGCCTCCCCCAATGACCTCCATGCCGACTGATCGGAAGCGACGTGCATCCAGCGGGTACCTGCAGCCTTCACTAGGTTGTCGTTCCATCTTGCAGGTAGACGCCCTACGCTGCACTTGCCGATACGTGGTCTCCACTCTAGAACCTTTCTGCCCCAGCGGCTATCGATTCTCCGAGCTATGTGCCCTGCCCATTGCCATTTCAGCTTGGAGATCTGCTTGGCTATCTTAGCGACTTCGTTCGCCTACGGATTTCTTCATTTCTGATTCGATTCAGTAGGGAAACGCCGAGCATAGCCCTCTCCATTGACCGCTGAGTGACTTGGAGCTTTCGTACGAGACCCATAGTGAGAGACCACGTCTCAGCACCGTAGGTCATCACCGGTAAAACGCACTGGTTAAAGACTTTCGTCTTCAAGGACTGCGGGACGTTTGACAAGATAACGCTCCTTAACTTCCCGAACGCTGCCCAGCCGAGTTGGATTCGGCGAATGACCTTTTTCACGAAGTTCGACCTGCCTAGTTGCATGGTGTGTCCTAAATAGACATATTCGTCGACAACTTCGAGGATCGAGTTCCCAACGGACACTGGAGTGGGCAATTAAGGTCCACTCTTTTGGACACTCGATTGAGATCTTCGAGCATTGTGCTGAGATCTTCCAGCGACTCTGCCATGACTATAATATCGTCGGCAAATGTCGTTGCCATTGCCATTCCAGGAGCTTGAAGGCGTCTTCCATTGCATTGGTGAAGAGCAGAAGTGAAATGACATCTCCCTGTCTTACTCCCCTCTGCAAAGGAATCGCCCTCTTGCATTGGTCCTGTACTCGGACAGACATGGTGGCGTTTTTATACAGACACTTCAACACTTCGATATACCGATAGTCAATGTGGCAACGCTGTAAAGACTGCAGCATAGCCCATGTTTCAAACGAATCAAAGGCTTTCTCATAGTCCACGAACGCTAAGTATAATGGCCGGTTATACTCCTCGGACTTCTGTATAACCTGCCGCAGCATGTGTATGTGGTCTATGGTACTATATGGTATTTTCGGAAACCGGCTTGTTCGGGAGGCTGGAAGTCATCAAACCTGCGAGCGACACGGTTCGTGATCACTCTCGAAAACAGCTTGTAGACATGGCTCAGAAGCGAGATGGGTCTATAATTCTTCAATAGGGCTTTATCACCTATTTTGAAGAAAAGCATTACCACGCCTCGGTTCCATGCTTCTGGCGTAGTACCTTCGAATAGGACGGAATTAAAGAGCTTCTGAAGGACTTTCAGTAACGGTGATTCACCCGCTTGCAGAAGCTCTCCAGGCGCCTTGTTGATCTTAAGCTGTTTGAGGGTCATCCTAATCTCGTACAGGCTGATGTCCGGGATATCTTCGGTATAGTGTCGGGTTAATTTGGCTCTCGGGTCTCTGACTAAATCAGAAGCAGGTTGTGCGACCGAGGTATATAACTGCCCATAGAACCTCTCGATCTCCCGCAATACGTCAGGCTTAGTCGAAGCTAAACTGCTGTCCTCTGTCTTCAGCTGCATCAGCCGGCTCTGTCCAATAGACAGATCCCTTGCAAACACTTTGGAGCCTTTGTTTCGCTCTATCGTTTCATTAACACATTTTGTGTTGCAAGATCTGATGTCATGCCGTAAGGACTGTTGGATCTGTCTATTAAGTTGCCGGTATTTTTTAGCTTCGTCAGAGGTCTGCAGTGTCATTGAGCGTCGTTCTGCCATAATAAGGTTGAGGGTTTGATCGGTGAGTTTTTGAGGTCTATTTCGTTGACGGGTTTTGAAGTATTTAGACCCCACCGAATGGACAGTTTCTACCAACCTGTCATTAAATATTTTAAATATTTATTTAAAAGAAAAACTGCAAAATACTGACGAATCCCAACACTTTTGTTTGTATACACAAAACTGCAAAAGCAACAAAGCGTATTATTCCCCCGCACTAGCGGTCGCCGCGGTTCGGCAATGTCACGTGATCACGTGTGAGCGGCGCTAATCAGCATCAGGCTAATTTCTCATACAAGATGTTCTGTTTCACGCGCCGGCCTGTGTCGATGTTTCCCTCTCGCACTCATTGCACAGAGCTAGGAATTGTACTACACTGTGTCAGAGAATATGTAATAATACTGCGTATACAATGGAAACTTCGACGTTCCGCCCGATTTCCCCGCAAAACCCAACCGCCTCCCCTCTTATGGGCGACGGTTGGTATTTTCTACGTGCTACGCACACAAGTGCACGTGTAAATACACGTCATTGATTGATGTCTGTGTAATAGAGACCAAATTAAGCGTTTGTATGGAATTTGGGCGGAGTGTCCATGGTGTGACTTCGTTTCCTAAGAATCAGAATCAGAAACTTATTTATTCATTTAGGGTGACAGGCACCTCTTATGACACGTCAAAAACAAACAAAATAAATTAAAGTGTTTATCAATTGATATACATGTCAAACAAGATAAAAAATATATGTAAAGTCAAGAATATCACTAAGATAAAACTAAATGTAATAAACGAATGTAAAAAGTATATCAGTAGAATGTCTCATTTCCCCTTTATAATCGCTAACAAAGAGTAAAAAGAAAAGAAAAAGAGTCATTCTTTGTCATTCACCGGCAAAGTTCCAAAGGCCAATATGATCTGAGAAAAACTAGCCGGAAAAAACTCAGTCGGCTCTTTTTAAAATATCTCTTAGGCATATTTTTACAATTTTAAGAGCTCGAGATCACACTCGAGCTCGATCACCACCACCGCATTATGATGTGTATACTTGCTGCTTAGTGATAGTGGTAATGTACGGTGATAGAGCTTCAATGATAGAGCTCAAAGGCACGCAAATATTATGCTAGTAATATGGGTAGATATCTTAAATGGCCTTATTGGGAGTAAATTTTGTGATTTCTTGGGGTGCTGATTACGAAAATAACATATAACGACGCTTCACCGAGTAGATCGCTTACGATCTACACCATCCGCGATACAAATAAAACATACTTGCCTATTAAATAAATAAATTTGGTCAGGGAAAGTCAGGGAAAAGTAAGGGAATTTTTTTGAACATTTGCTGTGGACACCCTGCTAAAGTATAAAGCTGCAAACATACTGTCGGAAACGTCCAACAACCGCGGCTGAAGAACATTAACTGCTAGCTACAAGCTAGTTACTGCATTTTCTTTAAGCTGTGCACACAGCTCACTATTTAGATGTAAGTCGCAGACGTTTCCTTGAGCAATCCAAGAGTAATCTGGCCCTCTGGATGTTTCACATCTGTGCATACTTTCTGGATGCATCCGTCAGTCGCGGCTGATAATAAAGATAAAGGACGCTTAAATTCAGAGCCCCACGCTAGGTATTAACCGGTGCCGTTGTACAGTGAACACACACAACACAAACAAAACAACCAGACCCGAAACAAGTATCTGTAGGCCATGCAAATATTTGTCCCGGTGCGGGATCGAACCCGCGACGGCCGCGACGCTTCGAATCAAACGATCGTCTCACACCGCTGGATTAACTGGGTCGTCTAAATATAATATGTCAGCAGCTAAATAGTTGCTTTTTAAAAGATGTCGATTTAGATATAATATATCTGAAGTCGTATATTATTCAACATTGTCGACGATCATTTTTTGATTAAATGTGCTAGAATTTAGATAAATGTAATTAATGTCAATTTTCCATTAATAATCAGGGAATAAAACTTTGTAAATAAGATAGTTACGCAATTAAAAAAACGTAAATACTTGGTTCTAGTAGGACGTATAAAAAACTCAATCTGTGTTGTTCTAGTCATTTTTGTATGTTTTATATTAGCACGATTGTTTAAAATTAATCGTACCTTAGGGCCCTTACTCACTAGGACGCCATGGCGACGTCGCGTCGCCGGCTAAGTATTCAAGCTGCTAGTGCTAGTATGGAAATACATTAGACCTAACTCACCTGGCCACCTTATGGCGACCTCTCCACACCATACTAATTGCTTGGCCACGTCGCTATGGCGTCCTAGTGAGTTAGGGCCCTTAGCGTTGATTGCTTTGAAAATTTCAATGCACTCTTGTAAATTTTAAATTGTGTATGTGTAGATATATATGATAAGTTCCGTTTAGTCAAGTCTATGCCAACACTCATACCAAACAACATTTCTTTAAAAAAAATGTATTTTATTGGTACGTAAATGACGCCTAATTTTCTTATGCTATTTAAAGAGAAACGATAATGATTTCAGCACAAACGTATTACTCCTTGCCTTTAGAAGATTTCCATAGACCAAAAGCCGGTAGCAAATTCATTACATTCATCGCGGAGTTAATTGAAATTCATTTTTTACGCGTCATTGTAAACAGCGTCGGACCATTGAGATCTTTCAATGACTAGTCCATAGTCCAGCAGTTATACCACAAGCTACCGAAGCCACACCAGGCCCAAGCTAGTAAGTAGTAATCCTGAGGTAGTAGATCGCTCGAAATCGCTTTTTTTACCTTACAACTTTACTATTTGTAAAGTTGTAAAGTAAAAATGAAAAAAAAAAAAAACGATTTCGAGCGTTACAACGTTAAAAAAGAGAACTTTTATAACATACCAACTTTCAAAATTAGCAATTTGGTATATATTAAATAAAAATGCCACTAATTACTAAGCTTGGGTTGCACCACATTATTTGTTTAAGTTATTGTAATATTTCATATCCTTCTCTAACTTTAACAGATTTCTTTAAGCTATAGAAGGATGTGAAATGTTACAATAACATTAACTTTAACAAAATTCGTGGTGCAACCCAGGCTAACTTTGACAAATATCTCAACTCAGCCTTAATTAGTCATTGGACACCGATTATTAGGCAAAAATTGCAAAAAAAAATTTAAGAAAACACTTGGTCCACCAATCGCAAAACTGACGCGACATCAATTCTGTTTACTTTCCATATTCCTTAAATCCATTTTTAAACATATTAAAACACTTTCGCGGATAAATAACTATTCTCATAAAGATCTACCTTATCTAGGTACTTGATAAATTATAACTTAAGTAGAAACTAAAGAAAAAACGGAAAAAAATATTGACTTCGGGCAGGAATCGAACCTGCGACCTCAGGATAACCAGTCCAGCCGCTTTACCACTAAGCTAGCGAAGTCCCCCCCACCGATGCGTCAAATTCAATGGTTCTATTCCTGCCCGAAGTCAAATTTTTCTTTCCGTATTTTCTTTAATTTTTAAAATTCACTCGCATGTGTTATTGCGAAAAATAAATAGTATAATAATTAATTCCATTAATACTCAAAACTCAATACTTATTTGATCCACCGTTCTAAGAAAGGTATCGAAAAGCTATGAGTATTGAAACAGTAGGTAAGTATACCGTATTTGTCGCTAATAAACTAGCGTTCTTATTATAATAAAGCTGGGATAAGAACATACAATTTTCAATAATAACAACTAGGTAACTACTTTTCAACATGTTCGCATATCTATTTCAGTATACCCGATTTTTTATAAATATTGTAACTATTTTAAGACACGAACAGCAATCAGTATTATAAAAATAACAGTATTAATATCTAGTATAAGAATCATAATGATTTTCAAAAACGAAAAATAATTATTGTAAATAAAGATGCATTTTAAACCTGATTATTTCTTTTAATATGTACCAACCGTCAATAACCGTCGTATTTAGTGTAACCGAGGGAACAAGAATCTACTTTGTTCCAGTTGGCACTATCGGGGCAAATTGAATTCGTAAACCGGACTAAACCGGACCATGATAAGCTTATAATTGTCCTCTCTCTGCGACAATCGGCGCAAAATATGCAGATTGAACTGCTCCAGTTCAACAGCTTGAATCGTGATATGAGCTGAGGTTCGAGTTTATCTGTTGAGTTACCCATGGCTAGATCCCTTATGTTTTATTTTTAAAGAAAGATGGAAAGAAAAATTTGACTTCAGGCGAGACTCGAACTCGCTTACTACTGGGAATCTAGTCCAGCCGCTCTTTCAATTGAGCTACTGAAGCCCTGCCCGATTTGTCAAATCTTTCCTTCACATCTATTGCATTGCTTTATGGTAGCAGCAGCGCCATCTATTACCAACTATGCTAGTTAGGCAACCGATATAATAGACTTTTCAGTTTATTGAATATCGTAAAGAAGTCGCTTTTACCCTTAATAATTGTTTTATATTATTTCGTATTAACACATGCTTGTAAAATATATTTTATTTTTAAAGAAAAATGGAAAGAAAAATTAAAAATATAAAACAATTATTAAGGGTAAAAGCGACTTCTTTACGATATTCAATAAACTGAAAAGTCTATTAAATCGTTTGCCTAACTAGCATAGTTGGTAATAGATGGCGCTGCTGCTACCATAAAGCAATGCAATAGATGTGAAGGAAAGATTTGACAAATCGGGCAGGGCTTCAGTAGCTCAATTGGAAGAGCGGCTGGACTAGATTCCCAGTAGGTCGCGAGTTCGAGTCTCGCCTGAAGTCAAATTTTTCTTTCCATTTTTCTTTAAAAATAAAATATATTTCACAAGCATGTGTTAATGCGAAATAATATAAAACAATTAGATCCCTTATGATTTTTAGATTGTGCCCACCCTTAATTTGTCTCACACAGTCAAATCGGTGTTTTTTAAGAAACCATCGTAAGAGCAGTTGCTGTCCGAACATTGTGGAAACACAGTGTAACCGCCCGTTTATATTTAACAAATAAACTGCACCGCCAGTGAGATAAGTTTTATTATAATCGACGTTCACACACACAACATTCGCATATTTACATTACAACACGGCAAAAGACATAGGTATTATCACGCGTAAAGAAAGCTCATTGGTCCTACAAACGGTAACTAACGAGAACGGTAACGTAACGTAACTATATTTTCATACAAGAACTCTACTCTACGACTCTACAGTGAAGTATTGTGCTCTACTTTTTATTTTTTGGATTGGTCACACTTACTTATATTGTCTTTAAAGGGAGTTTTGGAGGGAACGCGGAAAAGAGCTTTGTCGCTGCGTGATATTATTTTCGAAAGGAGATGTTGCAAAAATGTATGGACCTCCGGCCATGTATTGTACACAATATCATTAACTGGAAAAATCAATATAAAAACGTTTTTTACTGCATATTTTCACTTATTTAGCTTTGTTTGCAGTTACAAAATATTATTTGCAGTTAGAATTGCACCTCAAACCAACATGGCGAATATGGCGGGCGATGTCATTTTGACATTTTAATTTTTTAAATTGTTTTTTGATTTTAAAGAACTTGGAGAAACAAGTAATATTTTCTGAATACTATCGAAATCGATTTCATGTGTTAATACTAAGAACTTAAACTAATCCAATTTAAAGAAGCGTCGGCTGTGTCGCCGCCATGTTGAATATGGTTGAAAATGATAAAATCGTTTGAATTAAATGTGGTAGTAACTCTAAAATATATACTTGAATAAATAAATTGCATTTTTTTCGGATTCTTCTTTAATTTACCCATTTTTTGAAGATGTGTACGATCTAGAACCGAGCTCGCAACATCTCCTTTGTGTATAGTCGCGTTTTTACGTGTAAAAATGGTGGGATTTTTATCATAAAGCATTCGATAATGTTCACGAGTGTAAGAAAGTGATATAGGAGGCAATACGAAAAATCACATTTCACTTCATAAGTGAAATGTGATTTTTCGTATTGCCTCCAAAACTACGTAAAAACTTCAGTAAAGTCCCCATCGCTTTACTGGAGCCACCCCATCATCTCATCATATTCCTCATGGAAGCATTTAATCATCATCATCTTCCATATGGATATTCATTAATATAAAGAAATGTGAAATTCAATATTTATACGACTGAAAGACTCTGTATCTATGGTCATTAATAAATTAATAAAATTGTCTTTAAAATCGTCTATTGTCTATGCCCATTTGTAGTGGAATTTGAGTGACTTGACACATCAGATTCTCCGTTTTATTTCCGTTTCAGGTCTTAATTTAATAAATTAACGCCTAAAACAAGCAAACCAGTGTACTTAATATTACAAATTAAGTGTAGCGGTATTTACTTTACAGCTGTGTGTGATTGAATTTCACAATATTGTAAAGTTAGTAATAAAACATTCGGTGTTGGGAGGTTTTGCATTCACCGAATTTCACTGAATCTATACATACAGTACATTAAAAATGAGTGAAAGTTCACCAGATGAACCTAATTCTAAGCGCAAGGATTTTATTTGCGGCGTCGTCGAAGGTAATGTTTATTTTTGGATCAAATACTTAATGTAAACCGCATACCGCATAGATTTTGTATAGCTAGCAATCCATATAACAGAGTAGATGAATGACCCGTGATCGTCTATTGCAGGCTTTTACGGACGCCCGTGGACCACTGAACAAAGAAAGGATTTATTTCAAAAGTGAGTACTCCTTTATCAGAATGTATGAATAAACTTATCTAAAATAGTAACAGCTAGAACTGACCAACTGCTATCTGTTGACTACAAACTGGGTCAAAGAACCTAACATGTAAAGGTTAACGTAACTTCACGCATGTAATCCTCGAAGGTGTAGGCAGAGGTAAATGCAGGCATTCAATCATACATACAAATACCCACGTTTCGCAAGTTGCGTTTTGGCCCATGTGGCGAGCATATTGACATCTCTGGGCACATTACTGAACTTCGAGGTACTGGAAAACTTTCAGAAAATGGAAAAATGCCCGACCTGGAAATTGAACCCAGCGGAGAAATAGTGGCCTGCTACCACTAGGCTACTGAGACAGTTCAAATGTATAATATAATAATGGCAACCCATTATACGTCCTACTGCTGGGCACAAGTCTCTCCCCTTTTTGGGGGGAGGCCTGGAGCTTACTCCACCACGCTGCTCCAATGCAAATTGATGGAGGTGGGTGGGTTAGTAACCAACTGTCGGATGTTTTCAAACCGCCCATAAGGCCTCTGACAAGGTTTAACGACTGCTATCCATGATAACAACTGGGACCGATGGCTTAACGTGCCCTCCGAAGCACGGAAACGCGCATTTAATTTGCCACTAGCCGTCACCCATCACACTACCCGACCGCGCCCGTAGTGCTTAACTGAATGCATTGAAAGTTCAACTCCAAGTCGAAGTAAAGTCGAAGTCGTCTCAAAGTTCTCTATATGAAAAACTCATTAACTTGAATGCGTCAACCTGGAGATTGAACCCGGTACCACTGGTGCAACAGTAGTGGCTTGCATAGAGCAACACGGGCCACCGGCCGCGGCGGACTGGAGGGGAGTAGCCATAGCGTTTACTACCGACGCAAAACAGTCTGTCATTTTTTGCGGGAGGAAATGCGTGCGACACACACGCACACTACAAAAATCGTCTATTACTATGAAACTCACACCTTGACTTTAACAAAATACAGAAACAATTTCACGCACACATTTAAACATCAAGGCGACAGGTATAGGACCAATTGGGCTTGTACTTTGACAGAGGGGAAAGCCTGCATATGGCTACTCCCCTCCGGTGTTGCTCTATGCTTGACCGGAACACGATAGTGCTGAACACTACTATTTAGCGGCAAGTATATAAGGTAATGCGGTGGTGCCGACGCCCGCGAGGTCCGTCACTGGAGCTCTACCAGCAGTGATATATTTATCATGTCGTAAGGTACTTGATAAAGATTAATTTGATTGACTTTTGATTCAGGTTAAAAAAATGGGGTCTAGACATGTACGTGTACGCGCCCAAAGACGACTACAAGCACCGCGCGTACTGGCGCGAGCTGTACACCGTGGAGGAGGCGGAGCACCTCACGTCCCTCATCACGGCTGCGAAACAGCAGGGCATTACCTTCTGTTATGCCCTGTCTCCGGGCCTCGATATCACTTATAGCAGCCAGAAGGAGATCACCACGTTGAAACGCAAGCTGGAACAGGTATACATTTACCCGTGTCGAATCTTTCAGCGATAGATATAGGTAGTCGCAGACAGTAATTGGGGGAACCTCGATCGCAGTCAATAATTTTAGGGGACAGGATCATAGCTCTCTTCAGGACGGGGCTCCTAGGATCTCAAAACATCAAATGTATCTATGTGTTGATAAATGGTAGTGATCTGAGTTGCTAAGTCTCAGTTAGGTAAGAATTGATGCCAACTCTTGAGAACAACACATCTGGTTTCTTTTTAATTGTGCTTACTTAGGTAAGTCGTCTAATGACGGCACTGGGCAAAGGCGAGCGCAAATGTTTCTCAGCCTAAGAGAAACCTAACTGCCAAAGGCATGCCCCTGCGGGTTGGGTACTCATCTTAGGCCTCAGCTGTGGCAATACATCTACATTGACATCTCTGTATATAAATAATGGCAACCCTTGATACGTCCCGCTGCTGGGCACGAGTCTCTCCCCTTTATGGGGGAGGACTGGAGCTTACTCCACCACGCTGCTCCAATGCGGGTTGGTAGAGATTCGGGTTAGTGGCCAACCCGCTGTTGGATGTTTTCAAACCGCCCATAAGGCCTCCGACAAGGTTTAACGACTGCTATCTATCGATAGCAACCGGGGCCGACGGCTTAACGTGCCCTCCGAAACACGGAAACGCGCATTTTAATTTCCCACTAGCGGTAATCCATCACACACCCGACCGCGCCCGTATCGCTTAACCGAGTAGATCGCTTCCGATCTACACCAGCCGCGGGGCCATGCGCTGTATATATTTTGGTAAATGTTTATAGGTAGTATTAGGTAGGTACCTACAGTATTCACTTACCATCTTTTTGAACTGTATACTTATTGGCAATTCATGACCATAAAAAACTTCTGGCGGCGAAGTAGACCGATTCAGGGGACAATTATATTGTTATAACTTTTTCAATTTGTTTCAGGTATCCCAATTTGGCTGCACATGCTTCGCGCTGCTATTTGATGATATCGAGCCGGAGATGAGCGAAGCTGACAAACAGATCTTCCAGAGTTTTGCTCATGCGCAGGTACTTTTTTTTATCTACGCGCTATTTCTTCCTACGCTTCGTCTTCCGGTACGCGGTCGCTATACGACTACACAAACTAGTCAAACACCCTCCGTCAAGAGACACTGCGGTAAATTGAACAAGAAGATGTAATTTCTGACATCCGAGTTGGATTCGGCGATTGATCTCTATTTCGAAGCTTGATCATTTATCCCAGATATACATAATCGTCAACAACTTCGAGGATAGTACCCTCGAACATGAGTAGGTGTATCTTCGTCTTCGTCTTATTTATGTTCTTATAACATGGAACACAGAACACTGTCAATGAGTGAGCGTAAAAAAATAAAATACGCTTACACTCACAGCCCACAGTAGGTATAAACTTGTGTCGTGGGTGCTGTTGTACACATACAACACATTTACAAACACCCAGACCCGAAACAAATATCTGTAGGCCATATAAATATTGTCACGGTGCGAGGATCGAACCCGCGACCCTACAAATCAAACGGTCATCTCACACCGTTAGACTAACCGGGTCGTCGAAAACCAACGTGTAACCATGTAACCATGTACTTCTATCCTACCAGACAATCATAGGTGTTCAGTTATTAATGTATTTTGGTTGTATTTCCCACCAGGTGTCAGTGACCAACGAGATCCACCAGCACTTAGGCTGCCCTCGGTTCTTGCTCTGCCCCACTCAATACTGTTCCACTCGAGCCGTGCCCACCGTCAACAGCTCCGAGTACCTGAACACGCTCGGCACCAAACTGTCGCAGCAGATCGACATTATGTGGACGGGTTAGTATCTAAGACTGGGTTGCACCAAGATATTTGTTAAAGATATTGTGACATTTCACATCCTTCTCTAACTTAGAGAAATCTATTAAATCTGTCAGTTCGTGATAAAAATATGACAATTGATTTCTAACTGTTTGTGAGAAGATATTGGTCCAATTGCAGCTTAATCCTCTCAGAGATTCATGGTATGACGTCGCGCACGCGTAAATTGTCCGTAATTAATTAATTAATTAATACTACTATAATTCAAATTGCTTATATCATTTTTTGACAGGGTAGGATAGTTAAGTATTTGTATTTTAAAATGCCGTAATTGCTTTTTTATTAGTTTGACGCACTTTTTAAAAGAGTTTTATCTACATTTTACAAACGCAACTTCAGGCCCTATTCCCCGAAGCGTTAACGAATTTATTAGGTGCCAGCAGGTAGTAACATTGGGACATTTTGACCCAATGGGGTCTTTTGTGGTACAACAATAAAACAGTTTTAAAATATTATCTAGTGAAACTAATGGCCCCAGTGTTTAGAATTCGCAATTTTTTTTACACTTTGTGTTTGGGCATTCATTTGTATCATCACACCAGCCGAAGGACGTCCACTGCTGGACAAAGACTTCCCCAAAGACGCCCACAAAAGTGTTGTGCGTCATCAGGGGTACCATTTGAACTCAATTGGTGCAGAACTTTTCTATACATAGTTATAATTATCACAGAGACATAACAACTTGGGTCTCAGGGACAGCAACGCATCTGCATTTTTTGTGGTTTTTGGTTTTTGTGTAGATGTCTATTCTACTAACGTCAATGTGAGCTGCATGCTTGTTTGCCACCTACCTTACATAAAAAGAAACATTCGATATCATTTTCCTCAGCCACAGTCCCAAATAGCAACTCGAAAAATTATCTAATGGAAAAATCAACATTCCATAAAAAAAAAACAATAAAATTGAACCTGAGATCTTAGGAAAACCGTAGTGACCTACTAACACTTATATGAAAATACATCTTAGTTGACAAACATGAAAAGAATGTGCTAATGAATGCTTCAAGGGCAAATATTTATCGCGTAGACATTTCCATTGAGCGTCGAAACAGATGAGTAATGCATAGTTACTATTAAGCAATTTGCCGTTAGCAATTTTTAAAGGTGGACTCTGTTAATTTTTTGTCATAAAAAATCTGTGGTAATAAGAGAAGCTTCAGCTTAGTATGTACTAACGATACTTCCCGGCTTTGCACGGGTGCAATGTATTGTTCATTTCTTGTGTTCTATGCAGTAGTTTTGAATTTAGTTCCAACCCGGTTCAAACACTCAGTACTTTTTCTGAAGTGCGCGTGCAAACATACAGACAGATTGACAAAAATTAAACAAAAAATCGTTTTGACATCTAAAAACTGCAATTATTTTTTGTTTATTATGTTCTGTTTACAGATATAGTCCAGTTAGAGTTTTATTATATGAACAGATAGATATATAATTTCTGTACGGAAGAAAATGATATTAGTCCATACCTCAAAAGTGGTAATGCATTTACAATTAAAATTCTGGTTCCTGCACTGACATAAAATTAATAATAATATAATAATTAAGCCTTTATTATTCTGATCTCTACAAGTTTTTATATCTTTTCTTATATTTATGTTAGTTGTTAGTACTTTTTGGAGATTCAGCCCCATTTTGGGTATAGGCCTCCTCCATCCTTTTCCAGGCAGTCCGATCTTTGGTGAGATTGAGCCAGTTAGAGCCAACTGTCTGGACTATGTCATCAGACCACCGTTTATAAGGCCTTCCAACATTTCTTTTTCCTGGTGGCCCTTTCCAGCTTGTGGTTTGCACTGACATAAAATCAAATATATTTATTTATTTCGTGCAAGCCCGTTTCATCACTAGATGCAGTGCCGGATAAAGCCGGTGCGGGGCCCGTAGCAAATGTGACCATGGGGCCCTAGAGTTACATTGCCTACTGAAATTTAGGATGTAAATAAAACAACATTTACGAAAAGGAATCGAAAACAAATTTAGGGGATTCCCCCTGTAAGTATTGTGGTATTGCCAACTTGCAACATAATAATATAGGTAATATAATTAGTGGTCAACGCTCCCTTTGAGAATAGCTAAGGTGTATTACATATTTGTGTTTTTTTTTTGGGCACAGGCACGGGGCCCCCAATTGCGCGGGGCCCGTAGCATTTGCTACTCCTGCTATATGGCTAATCCGGCACTGACTAGATGGTGTTGATACTAATATTGAAACTACAGCTGATACGATGCTTTGGAACAGGGGTGCTACCGCAATAGCAATAATAGCATTGACATGTCAGCAGCAATACAGCTATCTGTCAAAGGAGATGTTGCGAGCTCGGCTCTAGTTCGTACACGTCCTCAAAAAATGGGTAAATTAAAGATGAATCCGAAAAAAATACAATTAATTTATTCAAGTATATATTTTAGAGTTACTACCACATTAAATTCAAACGATTTTATCATTTTCAACCATATTCAACATGGCGGCGATACAGCCGACGCTTCTTTAAATTGGAAATCGATTAGTTTAAGTTCTTAGTATTAACACATGAAATCGATTTCGATAGTATATAGAAAATATTACTTTTTTTCTCCAAGAACTTTAAAATCAAAAAACAATTTAAAAAATGAAAATGTCAAAATGACGTCGCCCGCCATATTCGCCATGTTGGTTTGAGTTGCAATTCTAACTGCAAATAATATTTTGTAACTGCAAGCAAAGCTAAATAAGTGAAAATATGCAGTAAAAAACGTTTTTATATTGATTTTGCCTGTTATTGATATTGTGTACAATACATGGCCGGAGGTCCATATATTTTTGCAACATCTTCTTTTCATGTCGATTTGTAGCTCCTTTAAAAGTAGTATTGATATTCTCGTTTTCGTAGATGATAAACAAGCAATAATGGTAGATTATTTCGATTATTGTTATTTGGTTAAAGTAAAAATCGACCTTAAAATTTGACAGCGATGACAATGACGACAGCAATGTCGATAGGCAGTCGCAACCCAGTTCTCATCGAAGTTCTTAATTTGCAGGTCCGAAAGTGATATCTAAGACTCTGACAACGGAGTGTATAGAGGAGATCACTCAGGTGCTGCGGCGGCCGCCCGTCATTTGGGATAACTTGCACGCTAATGATTACGATCAAAAGCGCATATTTTTAGGTATGTCATCTTCAACTTTGACGTCGTTGACTAGAAATTCCCTTTCGGACTAGAATAATATTTTAACGTCTACTAAAAATAATAAAAAAAATGATTCATTTTATTGATATTGTAGTTTTCACAAAAGGTTTTTTTCTTTCCTCAAGTCAAAGAAAAATAAGACAATAGATTTTTTATTATTGTTCTTGGACCCTATATATGAAATAATATTACGTATAGAATGGATATTTCGACGTCCCGCCCGATTTCCCCGCCTCACCCAACCTCCTTTCTTATGGGCGACGGTTGGTAATTTCTACGTGCTACGCACACAGGTGCGCGTGTAAATACACGTCACTGATTGATGTCCTGTGTAATAGAGACCAAATTAAGCGTTTGTATGGAATTTAGGCGGAGTGTCCGCGGTGTGCTATAAATTCCAGCGGTTGCTTCAGGGATTAATAGGTTTTGTAGTTTTTTAGCTAACTGGCTCAGTAGTAGTCTAGTGGTAGCAGGCCTCTACTACTACGCTGGAGTCCTAGGTTCAATTCCCGGGTCTATTGATATTTTTCCATTTCCCAGTATCTCGGAGTTCGGTAACGTGCCCGGAGACGTCAACAGGCACGAGTCAAGTTATCCATAGACAATTAACCCAAAAAAACTTAATTCAATTTAAAACAATGTTTATTGGGATTTATAATGTATGGTTAGCGGCTGTTAACAGAATGAAGATAATTCATTATAACAATCTTTATTTCACAATGTTATCCATTATACTTGGATCAAATCAATTCCCACGTAATCCGCTGCATCAGCCCTCTCAGCGTGTGACTCGAACCGTCACCTACTTTGGGCTGATGAAGCGTATTTCGGTAGGGGGACTATCCTTAACTCGCACCATCTATTAAATTAGTAGTTTAATGTAAGTTTATTATACTTACTGCTTTATTCTTTCGCGAAATTTTCAATTGCACTACCATATTGACTTTTCTACACTACCTTAAGGTTGACTGGTAGAGAATGCTACCTAGCATTAAGTCCGCCTCATGTACTTTTATTGTGCTTGGAAGATTAAATAAATAAATAATAAATAAATAAATAAATAGGCCAAAACGTAACCAGCGATGCGAGGATGTTCGGTGTCTGCATGCATTTACCTCTGCCTACCGCTTCGGGGATTACAGGCGTGAGTTAAGATTAAGTAAGTTTTTGTTCGTTCGTGCCAGGCCCGTACTGCGGGCGGTCCCCGGAGCTGATCCCGCGGCTGCGCGGCGTGCTGAGCAACCCCAACTGCGAGTACAACGCCAACATGCCCGCCGTGCGCACGCTGGCCCACTGGGCGCGCTGCAGCCACGACGCGCCGCCGCACAGTCAGTCTCCTGATCTTATATCTATTATCTATTCAGAGATGCCTACTTAAGACAATGTTCTTCAAACCTTTTAGATCCCCTAGAGACGAATTATACCGAAACTTTAAAATTCTATCCCCTAGAAAATTGTTCATTATCAACACTGTACTTAAACAGCATAAAACATTACCTTACACACCCAGTTTTCATACAGGCAGACGAAGGTGTAAAGTTGCACCGACACCCTTCTGTAGAACTCTTTTGGACAGGCGGCAGTTTCGAGCCCATTCGGCTTATCTCTTTAATAAGCTTAATGATAAATTTAATATATATAATCTGCAGTACAATTATTGTAAAGGAATATTAGTCAAAGAACTTGAAACTCTGGGATATAACAAAACAGAGGATTTATTATTTAAGAGTGGACATTAAAGTACATATCACACACACATACACACACACACACACAACACACATATATCTTGTTAAACTTTAGGTTATCAGTAAGTTTAATATCTAATGTTCTGGTCAGTACTTACTCCTTTTGTTTTTTTCTATTTGTAATATATCTTAGCAGATAAATAGTTTATTTACATCTGAGCCTACTACTATTCTAAACTTAAATTATATAATGTAACGGGAAGAGCAGAGCCACCCACCACAAGCTATTATTCATGCTTACTGGGTTGGTTCTGGCCACTGTATTAGTCATGCTATATACATGTTTAAGAAATAAACTATTTTTATTTTATCTATACAAATAAATAAAATTGGAGTGTCTGTTTGTAATATAAAAAAAACCGCTTTTTACTAAATGCATATGTATGTATACACGGTACATATACCAAAACAACATTTTTTACAATTTTTGTCTGTCTATCTGTTTGTCCCGGCTAATCTCGGGAACGGCTTTACCGATTTTGACGGGACTTTCACTGGCAGATAGCTTATGTAATAAGGAGTAACTTAGGCTTTTATACCAGCTGCGCCCATGACTTCGTCCGGGTAGATACTGAACAATCATAAATTCTCACGCGGGCGAAGTCGCAGGCACAGCTAGTCTATAGATATAATAAGACAGTTTTTACTGATGGTAGAGCTCCAGTGACGGAGCTCGCGGGCGAAGTCACCACCGCATTACCTAATATACTTGCCGCTAAATGGTAGTGTTCAGCGCTACTGTAGATACTAACACAAAGACCAAGGTCAAAATGCAATAGGCTGCAGTCATCACTTAACATCAATGTTAACTTCGAAACAACTCAACGGATTTGGACCGACCACCGTTTTCACAGGTGGGGATTACGCATTAATAGGAGCGTTGTCAAAACGTTGTTTCGACAAAATCGATTAATGGAAAAAGAAGTTATTGTCAATTGAAAATTTACATCAAACACTGCTTCAAAAGTTTTAAAAAGAGTTAAAAAGCAGCGGAGACATTGCTTCTCTCCCTCCCCTCGAATTGAAAAATGTGTTAAATTATTTAATTCTGAGGCAATACGAAGTTTGCCGGGTCAGCTAGTAAAGATATATATATAAAAATATTTGTTTCCAGTGGAGGCAGTATCGTGGGACATAAAATTGGAACGCGAAAGCGAACAGGGTGTGTGTGATGACGAGACACCGTTGACGCTCGGCAAACACGTTTACCACCATAGGCAAGCTCTCAGGTACGTACACTAATGAAATGAGCTACTAGACGTTGGGACTTGACGACCCCACTGCCCACTAGAGGAAAATTCTTCCGCTAGCACTCTGCCAAAATTACATACAAACGCTTAATTTGTTCTCTATTACACAGACATCAATCAGTGACGTGTATTTACACGTGCACCTGTGTGCGTAGCACGTAGAGAATACCAAACGTCGCCCATAAGAGGGGAGGAGGTGGGGGTGAGGCGGGGAAATCGGGGGACGTCGAAGTGTCCATTCTATACGTAGTATTATTACATATACTTTCCCACTAGTGCAATCAGTCAACCGAAAAATGGCAGTCAAACCAATCCAATTAGGCAGTAGTAAAGTAAACCTTAAAGATTATTTATTTATTTTTACTGGTGGTAGAGCTCTAGTGACGCAGCTCGCGGTCATAGGCACCACCGCATTACCTTTATCTGACGCCAAATGGTAGTGTTCAGCACTGTCGTTTTCCGGTTAGATGGTAATGTATAGCCCCGTAATAACTATCACAAAGACATAACAACTTAGGTCTCAGGGGTGGCAACGCATCTGCATTTTGACCTCTGGTTTTTGTGAAGACGTCTATAGACTGCAGTCATCACTTAACATCAATGAGAGCTGCATGCTTGTTTGCCACGTTCCTTACATAAAAAAATGTATGATTCACAATATTTTTTAAAAGTTTAAATAAAAAATTGTTTTTTTGTTTTGTTTTAGACAAGCTATCAACGAATGGCTTCCAGAATTTTCCATTCCGAAAACAGCACAAGGCCCTGTGATTAAACCACAACCACCTGTCACAGGTAAGAGATAATGCTCATTTTTTGTTAGTATGTAACAAAAAAAATGACTGCACTCACCGATCGCGTTCGTAATGAAGATGTAAGAAAGAGGCTTTGTATGAATGATAGTATCGGTGTAAAAATGAAAAAAGGCATGCTCCGATGGTTCGGGCATATAGAAAGAATGTCGAATGAGCCAATGACTAAACAGATATGCAATGCGAATGTGGATGGTTGCAGAGGCCCAGGAAGACCAAGGCTGACCTACCATGACCAAATAGGTCGAGTTCTGTCTGATGGTGGGGTCAAAAGTCTTAGGAATCGGCGTGCATGTATGAAGAGAATGATGAAGGTAGACGTGGCATGAGAGGTTTGTCAGGACCGGTATATCTGGCGCTCTACACTCTCTGCCTACCCCGTTGGGGACCTGGCGTGAAGATACATACATACATACTTTTTACAACCTGTAGGTTACGGATGCTATGGAGCTCTGTAACCGGATCCGGAATAAAAGTTTCGGACAATTCGGATATCGGCACAGTCATAATATTGTTTTACGACGAGTTGCTCTACCACACCCGGTGCTTTTTAAATTAATTATTTGCGTAAGAAAAACAGACTTAGCGTTTAAGAGAGACCATAAATATATATTTTTTAAATTGTAGATTTCTAAAAATATTGAATATTTTTATTCATTTAGTTTCTTCCTTACTAAACTTTCTATCAGTGACGCTAAGAATTACTTGTGATTGAAAATATCCATTAGAAATAATAATATTTAATTTGAAATGATTTATTAGTTAGTCAAATCATGGACCGAAAAATCATAATTGAACAAATGTTTTGCCATTATATTTTAATGCCATTTATTTTATTTTATATTTACTCAATACCATATCATACACGGTGTTCATCTATGTTTACATATAATCAAGAAATATTGAGATTATCTTATTGCATACCTACTTTTCTTACAACTGGAAAGTAAATAACTTGAAAATGATTTATGAAATGTAAAGGGTTTAATTTCTTGTCGACATAGAGCAACATGGGCTCCCGGCCGCGGCGGACCGGAGGGGAGTAGTCATAGCGTTTATTACCGATGCAAAACAGTCTGTCATTTTTTGCGGGGGGAAATGCGTGTGCCGTGCCACTCACTACAAAAATCGTCTATTACTACGAAACTCACACCTTGACTTCAACAAAATACACAATTTCACGCATACATTTAAACATCTAGGCCCACTTGGGCTTATACTTTGACAGAGGGGAAAGCTTGCATATGGCTAATCCCCTCCGGTCCGCCGCGGCCGGTGGCCCGTGTTGCACTATGCTTGTCGATTACAAAATGGATCTTCAGTAGTTTCTGATAACCTAGTTATTCATACTGCAATAACACGTACCGCCGAACGTTAATCGATCTGAGACGATCGTCAGTTATATTGACAGTGCCCCCCGTGCCCATCGTGCCGATCCTGCCGTCCGTCAACACGTGCATGTCGCTGGTCACCACCACCACCACCGCCAGCACCGCCGTGGCCACAATGCCCGCCTTGCCTACCGTACACACCAGCCAGTTGCAGGCTCTGGCCGATGTATGCGCCGCGCCGGATAGATCAATATTGTCTACTGGGGTGAGTGTCTGTTTTATAAAGATTTTTTTTTGTTTACATTATGTTTGTGTACTTCTCTTCTTTTTTTTCGGGGGGCCTAGCCTCATGACTGTTCCAATAAAGTTAGAATGCGACAGGCAGAAACTTTAGACAACGAAGTATGTCGTGACAGCTAGTTTTCAATAAACTTATATTATGAATTTTCACAGATATCACCAATAGAAACATTCAACCCAATTCAGAATCCAGTGATGAACTCCCTAGTGTCACCGACTAAAGTTATACTCAATGAATCCATACCTAACCCTATAATACCGATTGCCAGCTTAAATATGGCTCTTCCCTCAGAAATTCCGGTTTCAACCCTCCCCGTACCGATATTAGGAATGAAGGCACTCGAAGACAATGACAAAATTGAAACGGATCAAACTATGATTGAGAAGATTGATGTGAATGATACTTTATCTAATGATAGTATATTGGAGAGTGCTAGTTTTATAGAGGATATGAAGAAGGATAAAGATGATGAGACAGATCCGATAATTGTGGATGATGTGGAACCTTCGATTGAGGAGCCGCAGAGGAATGGAGATATGAGTATTGGTGGTGAGTTGTTTTGTTATGACAAAAAGTCTAAACTATTTATTGCAAATTAAAAAAAAATACTGGTGGTAGAGCTTCAGTGACGGAGCTCGCGAGCGTAGGTACCACCACATTAGCTAATATACTTGCTAAATGGTAGTGTTCAGCACTATCGTGTTCCGGTCAGGTGGTAATGTACGGCTCTGTAATTTCTACCTTAGGCCTCAGGAGTGGCAACGCATATGCATTTGGACCTCTGGTCATTGTGTAAGTGTCTATAAGCTGCAGTCATCACTTAACATCAATGTGAATTTGTTTGCCACTTTCATAACATAACAAAAAAAAATTTTTAAAGCAGTCTTTTTTATCGTCATAATACAAACTACCTACAATTAATAACTTTTAATAGTAATTCAATAGGTATTATTAATTATCTATACTTCTATACTAATATTACAAAGAAGGAATATTTGTGTTTTTGAATGTATGTTTGTAATGTCACACAAAAGTTACTAGACCAATTAAAAAAAAAAAATCACCATTAAAAAACTGCATCTTCACTGAGTGACATAGGCTATATAACATTTTCATAACAATAGGGATCCCTAATAAAAATCCATTAATTTAACCTAAGGTGTGATATAAATAATAATGGCAACCCATTATACGTCCCGCGTGGATGTCGAAAAGTAGCCTATGTTCTTTCTCAAAGTCAGCTCTATCTCTGTACCAAATTTCATTTAAATCGGTTCAGTCGTTTGGACGTGAAAAGGTAACAAACAGAAAGACAGACAGACAGACAGACATAGTTACTTTCGCATTTATAATATTACAGTAGGGATATATATATATATATATATATATATATATATATATATCCCTACTGTAATACGACCGATAAAACCGATAACCGATAACCGATTTAAATGAAATTTGGTACAGAGATAGAGCTGACTTTGAGAAAGAACATAGGCTACTTTTCGACATCCACGCGGGCGAAGGTAATTTTCTTGTGACTAATTATATCACACGAAGCGCGCATCTACTCGGTTAAGCACTACGGGCGCGGTCGGGTAGTGTGATGGGTGACCGCTAGTGGCAAATTAAATGCGCGTTTCCGTGCTTCGGAGGGCACGTTAAGCCGTCGGTCCCGGTAGCAGTCGTTAAACCTTGTCAGAGGCCTTATAATATATAGGCCGGAAAACGTCCGGCATCGGGTTGGCCACTAACCCATCCACCTCCACCAATCCGCATTGGAGCAGCGTGGTGAAAAAAAAAGGCGAGAGACTCGTGCCCAGCAGTGGGACGTATAATGGGTTGCCATTATTATTTATATCACACCTTAGGTTAAATTAATGGATTTTTATTAGGGATCCCTATTGTTATGAAAATGTTATATAGCCTATGTCACTCAGTGAAGATGCAGTTTTTTAATGGTGATTTTTTTTTTTTAATTGGTCTAGTAACTTTTGTATAGAAGTATAGATAATTAATAATACCTATTGAATTACTATTAAAAGTTATTAATTGTAGGTAGTTTGTATTATGACGATAAAAAAAGACTGCTTTAAAAATTTTTTTTTGTTATGTTATGAAAGTGGCAAACAAATTCACACTACCCGACCGCGCCCGTAGTGCTTAACCGAGTAGATCACTTACGATCTACACCAGCCGCCGGGCCATGCGCGCTTCGTGTGATATAATTAGTCACAAGAAAATTACCTTCGCCCGCGTGGATGTCGAAAAGTAGCCTATGTTCTTTCTCAAAGTCAGCTCTATCTCTGTATCAAATTTCATTTAAATCGGTTCAGTCGTTTGGACGTGAAAAGGTAACAAACAGAAAGACAGACAGACAGACAGACATAGTTACTTTCGCATTTATAATATTACAGTAGGGATATATATATATATATATATATATATTTTGTGTTTACCTCACAGACACGCCACAAACGCTAAGTCCCAACCGGCCGTCGGTGCCGGAGATCGGCGTGGAGCCGCTGGACGTAGACCCGCCCTCCACCACCGCCACCGACTCCGACGTCGTCATGAACGACGGCTTCAGCGAGGTATACACATTCACTCTTTTTTTTTTAAGTAAAAAGGTTGACAGATGAGCTGACAAACCACCTGATGTAAAGTGGTCACCGTCGCCGAGAGTTGCCAACGCGCTGCCAGCTCTGAAGGACTGTAGCGCTGAGGGAACACCTCAGAAGGAAGTTCGTTCTACAATTTTCACGTCCCCAGGTCTAGCCAAGTGTTACATGACTTCCACGCTGAAGCGCGTTAGCAATTGTAGATCTATATCAGCAAATATTGCTCTTTGTTTAATAAAATCAGTTGTGATCAGTCAAGTTGTACCGATTACGAATTTTCTTTACATTGTGAGAAAATTTTTTTTTTTAATATCCGGTATTCGACTGAATACCGAACAGAGTGCCTAGTGCGAAATTTTATTTACTCTTACGCGATCGAATTCGCGTAGTAGTAAACGCAGATTTGTATGGAATTGAAGGAGCGTCATCGATTCACTGCTAGATGACGCTTCTTCAATTCCATACAAATCTGCGTTTACTCTAACGCGATCTCGCACTAGGCACTCAGTTGCCGAATATTCGTGGCACCTCTACTACTGCACCTATATTCTACGCTTTTAATTTTCTCAGAACGGTTCAATGCAAGTGGAGCCGAGCAATAGTCCCCTAAGTGCGGACATGATGGTCGAGCCTTCCGAAGTCCCTGAAGTTATTGACGAGTAAGTATTAATTGAAACACGCTTTTGATCATTGTCATCATATCAGCTTTAGAAAAAACTTAGGTATTTATTTCATTAAGAATAAGATAGACTTCAAGTCGAAAAGTAATTCCAAGGTATGTTGATAAATTGAAAACTAGCTACATATTGAAATATTTATCTATTTTAAAATCAACTTGAAGCGACTTTTCGGTCGCTTTTCAACTGTTTGTAAATTATTCGCATCTACCTCCATCGATTTTTTTGACGACCCGGTTAGTCCAGCGAGTTAAGATGACCGTTTGATTTGTAGGGTCGCGGGTTCGATCCCCGTACCGGGACAAATATTTGTATGGCCTAAAGATATTTGTTTCGGGTCTGGGTGTTTGTGTATGTGTTGTATGTATACAACGGCACCCACGACACAGGTTTATACATACTGTGGGGCTGTGAGTATAAGCGTATTTATTTATTTATTTCGATTCGTAGTCATTGAGGTAAAACAAATTTTTCGGACATAATATATGTTGTTTTTTTTTTGAACCCGGTTTCGGTCGCTTTTTTTTAGCTTCCGTGGGAGACCACGGATCAAATTGTCTGACAGCAGATTGAAAATTGGCCATCAAAAACTATGATACAATTTTCCATTACACAGGGCAGTAGACGAGGCGATATCTGAAAGCGCGCTAACACCAGACGACTTGCTGCTACTGTGCGACCTGTTCTACCTGCCTTTCGAGCACGGCTCAAGGGGCTTAAGGCTCATGTACGACTTCCACTGGCTGACCATGCATGCCGCCAGCATGTTGCCGAGGGGGAACAAACCCGAGGTTAGTTCATTACCACCGTCAGGCCACCAACCTGCCTGGATCTGAGTCTGTTAGTCTAAAGGCTGATTCACAGATCGTTCTACGACTTTACTTTGAGAAAAGTGCGCTTAGAACTGTCAAAACCCACCCTGTACTCTAAGCGTACTTTGGTGAAAGTAAAATCGTAGTCTCTGGCAATCAACGTTCTAACATCGTTCCATCCGTCCATAATAAATAAATAAATAAAAATAAAGAAGCCTTTTATTTCTTGCTTACATTGTAAATAACACGATTTTTACAAAATTTCAAAAAAATCCGTCCATACCTTCGTTTAAAATAATCCGAACATAAAATACATACAAACAAATTAACAAAAATGTGCTGTACTGTAGGTAATTACTGTGCTCATCAAGAAATAATGCACATCGAGCCTACGAAAGAGACGATCGGCTCGTTTCTACTACGTAGAGCGTTATCTCTACGTCACACTGCCTACGTAAGCACTGACAGTCCGGTATTGGTCAAAACTTGATCGAAATGGTCGATAAACGTCAAATAGGTACGGTGCGAAAGTGATAACGCTCTACAGACCCGAAATAAGCCGAAGTCTCCTTCCTAACCTCGATGTACAATATTTATTGTTGAACACTGTAATATGTTCTTTAGGCTGTGGTAATATCTCGGGCATATGATTTACTGTATTTTTATCAGATTGGTATTGTTGTGAGCTAGATTTTATTTACTGGTGGTAGAATTCCAAGTGTAGGAGCTCGCGGGCGTAGACACCACCGCATTACCGCTACCTGCCGCCAAATGGTAGTATTCACTACCGTGTTCCAGTTAGATGGTAATGTATGGCCCAATAATTTATTAATTATCACAGAACTAACAACTTAGGTCTCAGGGGTGCCATCGCATCTGCATTTTGATCTCTGGTTTTTGTGAAGATGTCTATAGGCTGCACTCATCACTTAGCATCAATGTGAGCTGCATGATTGTTTGCCACTTTACCTACACATAGAGCAACCCGGGTCACCGGCCGCCGCGGCGGACCGGAGGGGAGTACCCACAGCGTTTATTACCGATGCAAAACAGTACGTCATTTTCTGCGGGGGCAACGACGTGTGACACACACTCACTCTACAAAAATCTATTATGTATTACTACGAAATTCACATCTTGACTTTAACAAAATACATAAACAATTTCACTCACACATTTAAATATCTGGGCGACAGGCATAGAACCAGTCGGGCTTGTACTTTGACAGAGGGGAAAGCCTGCATATGGCTACTTCCCTCCGGCAGAGAATATGTAATAATACTACGTATAGAATTAACGCTTCGACGTCCCGCCCGATTTCCCCGCATCACCCAACCTCCTCCCCTCTTATGGGCGACGGTTGGTATTTTCTACGTGCTACGCACACAGATGCACGTATAAATACACGTCACTGATTGATGTCCGTGTAATAGAGGCCAAATTAAGCGTTGGTATGGAATTTCGGCGGAGTGTCCGCGGTGTGCCTCCGGTCCGCCGCGGCCGGCGACCCGTGTTGCTCTATGTGTAGGTAAGTTGGCAAACGATCGTGCAGCTCACATCGATGTTAAGTGATGAGAGCAGCCTACCTACGTAAAAAATGTGATTCCAGTTTAAAGCTTGCAAAGTGTAGTTTTCTTTCAATGAGGGTTACGTTACCATAGATTATTTCGACCACCAGACATCCGAGTGGCGCCGCCGTCACCGGCGGTTCTCGTGGTGGGCGGCGCGCACCCGGCGCCTGACGCAGCGGCTGGCGGCCGCGCGCAACGGGGAGCTCAACGCGGAGCTGCGGCCCTACCTGTGGGACCTGTGCGCCGTGCTCGCCCTGCTGGCTGCCTTCCTCAAGTGGCTCGGTCCGTACACACCTTTACACACCTTTACAAGTTGGTCCGACTGGTAGTCGAGTTCCAGTGTAGGAACTAGATAGGCCGTTGCGCTGCCGAATCTATCTGCCGCCAATTGAATAAAATACGCTTACACTCACAGCCCCACACTAGGTATAGGTCGCGCCACGTAAAAAGAACGCTGGAAGAAAGTAGAAGGGATGTGTTCGCGCATCGGTACACTCGCGCACGAAAGTACTAGCCCTATTGGTTTATTTTTGATCTAGCTTTCGCTTGCAGTTTCGTGTATTGGTAGGCAAATTGAAAACGCCGCACCTCATACCACCAAATAGATCGATAAATCGTCTACTGCGCAGCTTGACCGCCAGCGTTCTTTTTACCTGGCGCGACCTATATAAACCTGTGTCTTGGGTCGTGGGTGCCGTAGTAGTAAAAGTGAGCGGGAGGATCATCACGTCCCGACACCCTTTTCTTTTATCTTTCGTTTTTTTTTGTTAATTCTATGAAAATTCGTAAATGGCATGGAAAGCCATGTCAACGTACAAGATTTCATGAAACTCTATTCATGTATGTGTGTATGTATGCCTGTATGTGTATCTATTCTGTAGTTCCTACAGTTCTGGAATTCGATGTTTTTTTTCAAAGTCAGCTCTATCTCTGTACCAAAGGAGATGTTGCAAAAAAGTATGGACCTCCGGCCATGTATTGTACACAATATCATCAACAGGCAAAATCAATATAAAAACGTTTTTTACTGCATATTTTCATTTGTTTAACTTTGTTTGCAGTTACAAAACATTATTAGAATGTTAGAATTGCAACTCCAACATGGCGAATATGGCGGGCGATGTCATTTTGACATATTCCACTAATAATCGATACTAATCGATTTCCAATTTAAAGAAATTCTTCGGAACTTCTTTAAATTGATCGATTCGATACAACGCTTTTTTGTTAATAATATGTGATGCACTAGTAAGATACAGATAGCATTAGTTTTGTTTTATCTACATATGTACTATCCCAAGCATATATTTATTATCTACTTCGTTATCCCAAGCGTCGGCTGTATCGCCGCCATGTTGAACATGGTTGAAAATGATAAAATCGTTTGAATTAAATGTGGTTGTAACTCTAAAATATATTCTTGAATAAATTAATTGTATTTTTTTTTTGGATTCATCTTTAATTTACCCATTTTTTGAGGTAGTGTACGAACCAGAGCCGAACTCACAACATCTCCTTTCATTAAAATCGGTTCAGTTGTTTGGACGTGAAAAGGTAACAGATAGACAGAGTTACTTTCGCATTTATAATATTAGTAGGGATTTACAAATTATATAGATTTTGATTGTGATATTTTTAGTAATGGAGTGTCGCTTTGCATGATAATCAAATATTCATATGACTATCATCTTATTATTTTCTTATTAATTAACCACAATATAAAATAAGTTGCATTCTTGTTACAGAACTAGGGAAGTTTCCACCGAACATCGCGTCGAATACTCAAGGAAGTTATACATGTAAGTAAATTTATTAGAGTACTAGCTGTGCTATTTATTATTGTTCAGTATCTACCCGGACGAAGTCGGGGCCGCAGCTAGTATAAAAGTACCCTAAGTTACTCCTTATTACACCAGGTATCTGTCAATGAAAGTCCCGTCAAAATCGGTCCAGCCGTTCCCAAGATTAGCCCCGCCAAACAGATAGACCGACAGACAGACAAAAATTGTAAAAAACATTGTTTTGGTATATGTACCGTGTTTACATACATATACATTTAGTAAAAAGCGGTTATTTTTATATTACAAACAGACACTCCCATTTTATTTATTTGTATAGAATAATTGACCTGACATGACAGGCTTCGTTCTGTAATAAATGTTAAAACCATGGCCGTAAAATATGACTTTAGATACAAGTGTCGCAACAATGATATGAAGAATAGTTGATTATCGAATAATATCAAAAAGGAACTCAATGCTGGTAATATTCTAAAACAGATCTATTATATTGTGCTGTTCTTTAAATGCAATGATATGTTCCAGAATTGTTTCAACTTAATTTTGTTAAATATATTTTTTATACATATATTTGCCATGATTCTTTGACCTCCTATAGTAAACAATAACGAAACACTATTGGTCTTATGCATAAAAAGTTATAACACCTCTAAGGGCGAGATTCACAGACCGCACTATGACTTTACTTTCGAGCAAAGTACGCTTCGAACTGTCAAAACCCATACATTTCTGACAGTTCTAAGCATACTTTGCTCAAAGTAAAGTCGTAGTGCGGTCTGTGAATCTCACCATTAGAGCTCGGCTATAGTATGCTTTAAGAAAAACCTTATTCATAATAGCATTTTAGCGCTAAAGCACTATAAACCCACTATAAAGATTTAGAGGCCAGAACCCTACTCTAACTGTGCTATAAGGGACAAAAGATGGCCGACATTCAACAGCTGATTGTTGAAATTGACATTGGGCGCGTTCCATTAATCGACCACAACGACCGTAACGCCCTTTGTATTGTTCCACCTGAGGCCCGTGGTCGTCGCGAGCGGTCTTTTGACGTCATAAATAACGTCACTGTTCGCGACCGCATTGCATCCACTATGATCCACCAATATTTTGTGCTTTCACCAAAACGGCAATTTCAACGGTCTTGATCGCGGTCGTTGCGGTCGATTAATGGAACGAAGCTAGGATGCGCGCGATTTTTAAAACATGACTTTATGTCACCTGTGACGTTGAGTTTTTTCTTTTATTCGAAATAAAGTCACTTTCACACGTAATTTGTAGACAATTTGGTGTGTTTGATCTCTTGTTGGATCCATTTGTCCACTGAATTCCTTGCACTGGCAACATTTTGACAATAGTCAAAGAATTTTAACTATGGAAGGTTAATAGAACGTTTATGAACAAACAATTTTATAGAACGTTTTATAGGCTTATTATTTTAACTAATCAATGCTATTAACCTTCTATAAGCGTTTTTTATGAATAAGACCGTATAAATATAGAGAAATAAGATTTTATTCATCACAAAATACTCGCAGGGTTCTCAAAAGGGTGGCGAGAGGCGTTCGAGAGCGGTGCCCAAGAGCCCTGGGTGTTCCGTGGTGGACTCACTGCCGATCTACGTCGTCTACTGCCCGTGGAGTGTGTGGGAGACGTCCTTCGGGCCCATCACCCCCATCCCCCCGTGGCACTACCCCTCACCGTGCGCCCTTATACCTTCCAGGATGAGGCAGTGGTAAGTATCATCATCATCACAGTTTCAGTCGAAATACGTTGACTGTTGGACAAAAGATTCCTTAAAGCAAATGGTCCTGAGGCTCCCCCCCCCCTCATCCAGCTATTGTCCACGAAGTAAAGTAAGGTGGAAAATATCGAGATCTAAAATTTAGAAGTAAAGAACGGTACTCTGTTAATAGTGGATGTGTAGGGACACATGTATTTTGTATTTTGCAATTCAGCAATAGCCTCGCTATGTAACGCCAGTCAGGAGTCAGTCATTGTAACGCTCGGTCCGTAGACGTACGCTTGAATAAACCAATTCAAGTAGTCTACATAACCTCTTTTATTCTCATCCGAAATACCTCACACGAACACACGCAGACAGATTATTTAGTAGTGAGTTTAGGTTGAACCACCGAACTTCTACAGATGTATAGCCTTTCTGTATTTCGAGGTGGTCTCACTGGCTATCTACGTCACCTATTTCCTGTGGAATGCGTGGGAGATGCACATCGGGCCCATCACCCATGGCATTTCTACTGGTTGGATTACCGCTTACCGTGTGCCCTTAAAAAGCGTAGTTTAAAGCGTCAAGTAGGTATATTATTATTACCAATTTACTTGACACAGATTTACACTTGGGACTTTGGGACCCTTTGTTTCAAAAATATCAAGTTCATTACATACAATAACGTTGGGTGTTAATTATTATATTATTTTCCAGGTTTGCGCAATTTGCCATAAAACATGCCGCGACGGCTCAGACTGTAGTGACCTGTTTCCGAGTGATCTACAATCTTTACCTGCTGATAGGTAAGAATATCAACTTTTCGTTATAAATGACGTATTTAACCAATAGGCATGTTGACATTAATTACTAGGGCTATATCAAAACTAGTTTTTTGAAAAGTACGTAATTGTATAAGAATTAATGCTGTATTGCTTAAAATCGCTTCGGAAATATGCCATTATTTAATTTTCTCGTAAAAAGTAAGGAAAAAAATGGTTATTGTGATTTATCTGTAAGAGATACATACCATTGTGGTCTTTTTTGTAGATCTTTGTAAGGTGTAAGGTGTGAACCTCTTTCGTGAAGATTTAAACTGCATACCATGTGAAATGAAGGCTTGTTTAAAAAAAATAATTTAAAAAAACGTAACTTCACGCCTGTAATCCCCGAAGGGGTAGGCAGAGATAAATGCATGCTTTAAATCATACATGCAAACACCCACGACTCGCCGGTTACGTTTTGGCCCATGTAACAGGTGGCGAACCTGTTGCCATCTCCGGGCACGTTACCAAACTCCGGGGTACTGGGAAACTTCCAGAAAATGGAAAAATCCGAATAGAAGCAGAGATAAAGGATTTTAAACAGTTATCTATAATATCCCCCGACCCGGGAATCGAACCCAGGACCTCCAGCGTAATAGTAGTGGCCTGCTACCACTACGCTACTGAGGCAGTTAAATTAAAAAAATAAATTTAATAATTAATATGATTTTAATGTAATTTTTTAATATAATAATTATATTTAAAAAATAATAATATGAAGATATTACGCGCGGGTCAAATCGTAAGTTATGATTAATAAATAATAAAATCTGTATTCTATTTCCGTTCAGACTAGTTGCGCCATTCCTAACGTTGACGCCGGAGTTTTGTATGGTGTTAGAAGACGATGAGGGGTGTACAGCCCCCGAAGGGGATGTTGAAGTGGATGATTCTGAAGTTGATAAAATCATTGAGACGAGGATTAATGGTGAGTTCACAAAATGTATTATGCACTAACTGACCCGACAAACCGCGAAGCAAAACGAACCTGAGAATTAAATAATGTGATATGTTCTTAGGTTTTCGCGAGCTACAGCTCAATGAAAGTAGGAAGCTGAAACGTCGGGTTGATTTTAAAATTAATTTCAGTTTAATATACGCGAGATAAAGCCGTATAAATAGTTTTATTTCAATTAAATGATGTGTCAAAAATTTGATAAGTACGGAATGTTTATATAGAAAATTGAAATAGTTGTTTTTACTTTTTATCTTACAATTTCTTAATATTTTCTCATCTTTTATACCTTCCCTGGACTTCCAAAAGTAATTCAAAACCAAAATTAGCGAATTCGGTCCAGCCGTTCTCATTTTCAGCGAGACTAACGAACAACCATTGATTTTTATATAGATTTGGTGCCAACGTATCATTATCTCATTGACTTGAGATACAAAATCGTGACTCTTATATCTCACCGTGTACAGTAGAAAGCGATGCGAAATGCAATAATTAATTTTTGTAAATGCAATAAATAATTAATTTAATATCTCTTACTCGTTCACTCAGGAGCTAAACCCGAGATAGTGGGATTTGCGTGCGCAGCGCTCAACAGTAAAGAATTCTACAAACGACAAGAGGTCGCGTGGATACCTGAAATGTGCAAGAAGTACCCCGAAGCATTAGCTGAGAGGGAAGACTTGAGTCAAGCGGCTAAGGTAAGTTTATTATTTTTCGTCAAATCGTGTTTAACATTTATACTTGAATGCATGCATTTATCTCTTGTCTACTCGTTCCGGGAATAATTTTCTAATAGGGAAACTATTTTAGATTGAAAAATTAACTAGTTGTCGGTTGTCGGCAGGAATGCATTCGCGAGTTCCACAACTGGCGGCACGTGGTGCGCGCCCCCGACAACGTGTGTCGCGCGCACCCCGCCCTCCTCACCTGCTGCGTGCTCGGGGAGCCGCGGGACCCCCTCGCGCCCGCCAGACTGCTGGCCGCCCTACTGGCCGCCTTGCGCGCGCACGGTATGTACACTGTAGCCCCGCGCCACACGCCACACGCCACACGCCACACAGTGCACCCCGCCCTCCTCACCTGCTGCGTGCTCGGGGAGCCGCGGGACCCCCTCGCGCCCGCCAGGCTGCTGGCCGCCCTACTGGCCGCCTTGCGCGCGCACGGTATGTACACTGTAGCCCCGCGCCACACGCCACACGCCACACGCCACACAGTGCACCCCGCCCTCCTCACCTGCTGCGTGCTCGGGGAGCCGCGGGACCCCCTCGCGCCCGCCAGGCTGCTGGCCGCCCTACTGGCCGCCTTGCGCGCGCACGGTATGTACACTGTAGCCCCGCGCCACACGCCACACGCCACACGCCACACAGTGCACCCCGCCCTCCTCACCTGCTGCGTGCTCGGGGAGCCGCGGGACCCCCTCGCGCCCGCCAGGCTGCTGGCCGCCCTACTGGCCGCCTTGCGCGCGCACGGTATGTACACTGTAGCCCCGCGCCACACGCCACACGCCACACAGTGCACCCCGCCCTCCTCACCTGCTGCGTGCTCGGGGAGCCGCGGGACCCCCTCGCGCCCGCCAGGCTGCTGGCCGCCCTACTGGCCGCCTTGCGCGCGCACGGTATGTACACTGTAGCCCCGCGCCACACGCCACACGCCACACGCCACACAGTGCACCCCGCCCTCCTCACCTGCTGCGTGCTCGGGGAGCCGCGGGACCCCCTCGCGCCCGCCAGGCTGCTGGCCGCCCTACTGGCCGCCTTGCGCGCGCACGGTATGTACACTGTAGCCCCGCGCCACACGCCACACGCCACACGCCACACAGTGCACCCCGCCCTCCTCACCTGCTGCGTGCTCGGGGAGCCGCGGGACCCCCTCGCGCCCGCCAGGCTGCTGGCCGCCCTACTGGCCGCCTTGCGCGCGCACGGTATGTACACTGTAGCCCCGCGCCACACGCCACACGCCACACGCCACACAGTGCACCCCGCCCTCCTCACCTGCTGCGTGCTCGGGGAGCCGCGGGACCCCCTCGCGCCCGCCAGGCTGCTGGCCGCCCTACTGGCCGCCTTGCGCGCGCACGGTATGTACACTGTAGCCCCGCGCCACACGCCACACGCCACACGCCACACAGTGCACCCCGCCCTCCTCACCTGCTGCGTGCTCGGGGAGCCGCGGGACCCCCTCGCGCCCGCCAGGCTGCTGGCCGCCCTACTGGCCGCCTTGCGCGCGCACGGTATGTACACTGTAGCCCCGCGCCACACGCCACACGCCACACGCCACACAGTGCACCCCGCCCTCCTCACCTGCTGCGTGCTCGGGGAGCCGCGGGACCCCCTCGCGCCCGCCAGGCTGCTGGCCGCCCTACTGGCCGCCTTGCGCGCGCACGGTATGTACACTGTAGCCCCGCGCCACACGCCACACGCCACACGCCACACAGTGCACCCCGCCCTCCTCACCTGCTGCGTGCTCGGGGAGCCGCGGGACCCCCTCGCGCCCGCCAGGCTGCTGGCCGCCCTACTGGCCGCCTTGCGCGCGCACGATATGTACACTGTAGCCCCGCGCCACACGCCACACAGTGCACCCCGCCCTCCTCACCTGCTGCGTGCTCGGGGAGCCGCGGGACCCCCTCGCGCCCGCCAGGCTGCTGGCCGCCCTACTGGCCGCCTTGCGCGCGCACGGTATGTACACTGTAGCCCCGCGCCACACGCCACACGCCACACAGTGCACCCCGCCCTCCTCACCTGCTGCGTGCTCGGGGAGCCGCGGGACCCCCTCGCGCCCGCCAGGCTGCTGGCCGCCCTACTGGCCGCCTTGCGCGCGCACGGTATGTACACTGTAGCCCCGCGCCACACGCCACACGCCACACAGTGCACCCCGCCCTCCTCACCTGCTGCGTGCTCGGGGAGCCGCGGGACCCCCTCGCGCCCGCCAGGCTGCTGGCCGCCCTACTGGCCGCCTTGCGCGCGCACGGTATGTACACTGTAGCCCCGCGCCACACGCCACACGCCACACGCCACACAGTGCACCCCGCCCTCCTCACCTGCTGCGTGCTCGGGGAGCCGCGGGACCCCCTCGCGCCCGCCAGGCTGCTGGCCGCCCTACTGGCCGCCTTGCGCGCGCACGATATGTACACTGTAGCCCCGCGCCACACGCCACACGCCACACGCCACACAGTGCACCCCGCCCTCCTCACCTGCTGCGTGCTCGGGGAGCCGCGGGACCCCCTCGCGCCCGCCAGGCTGCTGGCCGCCCTACTGGCCGCCTTGCGCGCGCACGGTATGTACACTGTAGCCCCGCGCCACACGCCACACGCCACACAGTGCACCCCGCCCTCCTCACCTGCTGCGTGCTCGGGGAGCCGCGGGACCCCCTCGCGCCCGCCAGGCTGCTGGCCGCCCTACTGGCCGCCTTGCGCGCGCACGGTATGTACACTGTAGCCCCGCGCCACACGCCACACGCCACACAGTGCACCCCGCCCTCCTCACCTGCTGCGTGCTCGGGGAGCCGCGGGACCCCCTCGCGCCCGCCAGGCTGCTGGCCGCCCTACTGGCCGCCTTGCGCGCGCACGGTATGTACACTGTAGCCCCGCGCCACACGCCACACGCCACACAGTGCACCCCGCCCTCCTCACCTGCTGCGTGCTCGGGGAGCCGCGGGACCCCCTCGCGCCCGCCAGGCTGCTGGCCGCCCTACTGGCCGCCTTGCGCGCGCACGGTATGTACACTGTAGCCCCGCGCCACACGCCACACGCCACACGCCACACGCCACACAGTGCACCCCGCCCTCCTCACCTGCTGCGTGCTCGGGGAGCCGCGGGACCCCCTCGCGCCCGCCAGGCTGCTGGCCGCCCTACTGGCCGCCTTGAGCGCGCACGGTATGTACACTGTAGCCCCGCGCCACACGCCACACGCCACACGCCACACAGTGCACCCCGCCCTCCTCACCTGCTGCGTGCTCGGGGAGCCGCGGGACCCCCTCGCGCCCGCCAGGCTGCTGGCCGCCCTACTGGCCGCCTTGCGCGCGCACGGTATGTACACTGTAGCCCCGCGCCACACGCCACACGCCACACAGTGCACCCCGCCCTCCTCACCTGCTGCGTGCTCGGGGAGCCGCGGGACCCCCTCGCGCCCGCCAGGCTGCTGGCCGCCCTACTGGCCGCCTTGCGCGCGCACGGTATGTACACTGTAGCCCCGCGCCACACGCCACACGCCACACAGTGCACCCCGCCCTCCTCACCTGCTGCGTGCTCGGGGAGCCGCGGGACCCCCTCGCGCCCGCCAGGCTGCTGGCCGCCCTACTGGCCGCCTTGCGCGCGCACGGTATGTACACTGTAGCCCCGCGCCACACGCCACACGCCACACAGTGCACCCCGCCCTCCTCACCTGCTGCGTGCTCGGGGAGCCGCGGGACCCCCTCGCGCCCGCCAGGCTGCTGGCCGCCCTACTGGCCGCCTTGCGCGCGCACGGTATGTACACTGTAGCCCCGCGCCACACGCCACACGCCACACAGTGCACCCCGCCCTCCTCACCTGCTGCGTGCTCGGGGAGCCGCGGGACCCCCTCGCGCCCGCCAGGCTGCTGGCCGCCCTACTGGCCGCCTTGCGCGCGCACGGTATGTACACTGTAGCCCCGCGCCACACGCCACACGCCACACAGTGCACCCCGCCCTCCTCACCTGCTGCGTGCTCGGGGAGCCGCGGGACCCCCTCGCGCCCGCCAGGCTGCTGGCCGCCCTACTGGCCGCCTTGCGCGCGCACGGTATGTACACTGTAGCCCCGCGCCACACGCCACACGCCACACGCCACACAGTGCACCCCGCCCTCCTCACCTGCTGCGTGCTCGGGGAGCCGCGGGACCCCCTCGCGCCCGCCAGGCTGCTGGCCGCCCTACTGGCCGCCTTGCGCGCGCACGGTATGTACACTGTAGCCCCGCGCCACACGCCACACGCCACACAGTGCACCCCGCCCTCCTCACCTGCTGCGTGCTCGGGGAGCCGCGGGACCCCCTCGCGCCCGCCAGGCTGCTGGCCGCCCTACTGGCCGCCTTGCGCGCGCACGGTATGTACACTGTAGCCCCGCGCCACACGCCACACGCCACACAGTGCACCCCGCCCTCCTCACCTGCTGCGTGTTCGGGGAGCCGCGGGACCCCCTCGCGCCCGCCAGGCTGCTGGCCGCCCTACTGGCCGCCTTGCGCGCGCACGGTATGTACACTGTAGCCCCGCGCCACACGCCACACGCCACACAGTGCACCCCGCCCTCCTCACCTGCTGCGTGCTCGGGGAGCCGCGGGACCCCCTCGCGCCCGCCAGGCTGCTGGCCGCCCTACTGGCCGCCTTGCGCGCGCACGGTATGTACACTGTAGCCCCGCGCCACACGCCACACGCCACACAGTGCACCCCGCCCTCCTCACCTGCTGCGTGCTCGGGGAGCCGCGGGACCCCCTCGCGCCCGCCAGGCTGCTGGCCGCCCTACTGGCCGCCTTGCGCGCGCACGGTATGTACACTGTAGCCCCGCGCCACACGCCACACGCCACACAGTGCACCCCGCCCTCCTCACCTGCTGCGTGCTCGGGGAGCCGCGGGACCCCCTCGCGCCCGCCAGGCTGCTGGCCGCCCTACTGGCCGCCTTGCGCGCGCACGGTATGTACACTGTAGCCCCGCGCCACACGCCACACGCCACACAGTGCACCCCGCCCTCCTCACCTGCTGCGTGCTCGGGGAGCCGCGGGACCCCCTCGCGCCCGCCAGGCTGCTGGCCGCCCTACTGGCCGCCTTGCGCGCGCACGGTATGTACACTGTAGCCCCGCGCCACACGCCACACGCCACACAGTGCACCCCGCCCTCCTCACCTGCTGCGTGCTCGGGGAGCCGCGGGACCCCCTCGCGCCCGCCAGTCTGCTGGCCGCCCTACTGGCCGCCTTGCGCGCGCACGATATGTACACTGTAGCCCCGCGCCACACGCCACACGCCACACGCCACACAGTGCACCCCGCCCTCCTCACCTGCTGCGTGCTCGGGGAGCCGCGGGACCCCCTCGCGCCCGCCAGGCTGCTGGCCGCCCTACTGGCCGCCTTGCGCGCGCACGGTATGTACACTGTAGCCCCGCGCCACACGCCACACGCCACACGCCACACAGTGCACCCCGCCCTCCTCACCTGCTGCGTGCTCGTGCCCTAAACTGTAGCCACTCGCCACACTTGTACTTTACCTTTTGTTTACTGAAGGCCGTGACGTCGTCTACCCAAAGCGTAGGCCACCACCGCATTAAGTGATATTTACTGGGACATTGACGGCGATCCAGGGCGTAGACCACCGCATCAACTAATCTATTTACTGTGTTCAGCACTATCGTGTTTCGGGCAAATAGTAATCTGCGGCCCCGCAATTGACAACATTTCATATTTTTAACTTTCATGTTTTATTACATTATTCAAAAGTTAATCCAAAACTAGGGCACCCGTGTTTATCCATTTTTCGAAATTTTGTATTTTCATTCATAATTTCTACTTTGAAAGTAAGTGTATTCTAAAAAGACGTATTCGCCATATGACGTCACACATACGGTGGAATAGCGATAGAACCTTTATTCCCATCGGCCCCCTCTGAGACCGCCACCGGGGTGGCCGTTGGGAATAAATAGTGCCAACGGCCACCCCGGTGCCCGTTTGTTTCATTTGCCCCCTTCGTAGTTATACTACAATGGTTTATTCGCATTTCGCATCGGACGTTAGGTACCAATAGTAAAAAATTGAATTTGACAATTTGTGTCAAAATGTAAATCCAAGATGGCGGCTGCATGGAGTTGTCAATTTTTTCGTTGTGGGTGTCGTTTTCTTGGTTCATGTGGGTGTTGAATTCGATAGTGGTGTCAAAATGTAAATCCAAGATGGCGGCTGCATGGAGTTATCAACTTTTTCGTCATGGGTGTCGTTTTCATGGTCCTTGAGGGTGTTGAATTCGATAGTGGTGTCAAAATGTAAATCCAACATGGCGGCAACTTTTTTTTCAATTTTCATTGGTACCTACCGTCCGATGCGAAATGCGAATAAACTATTGTAGTTTAACTACGAAGGAGGCAGGTGGAACTAACAGCCACCGGGGTGGTAAACGCCACTTATTAGTGCCAACGGCCATCCCGGTGTCGGGCTCAGAGGGGGCCGATGGGAATAAACGAGTTTGACCAGTTGACAACTTTTTCGTCATATATTTTGACACCACTATCGAATTCAACATCCTCAAGAACCAAGAAAACGACACCCATGACGAAAAAGTTGTCAACTTCATGCAGCCGCCATCTTGGATTTACATTTTCACACCACAATCGAATTCAACACCCTCATGAACCAAGAAAACGACACCCATGACGAAAAAGTTGATAACTCCATGCAGCCGCCATCTTGGATTTACATTTTGACGCCACCATCGAATTCAACACCCTCAAGAACCAAGAAAACGACACCCATGACGAAAAAGTTGTCAACTTCATGCAGCCGCCATCTTGGATTTACATTTTCACACCACTATCGAATTCAACACCCTCATGAACCAAGAAAACGACACCCATGACGAAAAAGTTGATAACTCCATGCAGCCGCCATCTTGGATTTACATTTTGACACCACTATTGGATTCGACACCCCCATGAACCATGAAAACGACACCCATTACGAAAAAGTAGTCATCTCCATGCAGCCGCCATCTTGGATTTACATTTTGACACCACTATCGAATTCAACACCCCCATGAACCAAGAAAACGACACCGATGACAAAAAAGTTGACAACTCCATGCAGCCGCCATCGTGGATTTACATTTTGACACCACTATCGAATTCAACACCCCCATGAACCATGAAAACGACACCCATGACGCAATAGTTGACAACTCCATGCAGCCGCCATCTTGATTTACATTTTGAAACAAATTGTCAAATTGAAAAATTGTCATATAAGTCAATTTTTTACTATTGGTACCTAACGTCCGATGCGAAATGCGAATAAACCATTGCAGTATAACTACGAAGGGGGCAAATGAAACTAACGGCCACCGTTGGCACTATTTATTCCCAACGGTGGCGGTCTCAGAGGGGGCCGATGGGAAAAAAGGCGATAGAACCATTGCCTTGTGACGTGACCCTAAAAAAAAATTTAGATGTCACTGTTTTGTCATTGTCAGCTTGTCAAACTCGATGTAGGGCTAGGGGTTGATCTTTTTATTTTAAAAATATCAATACCAGTGTTCGATATTACGAAAAAATTATCGACATATCAATATAATTTTTAAAAAATTCTTTGACTTTACGTGTCGTCGATTAATCTCTTCCTTGATCCAACTACAAAATTATAAAAGGACGATCGAGCAAAAAAAACAAAGCGTAGCTTCTCAAAATATATAATATATCGAATGTATAAATCTACATTTTAATTATTTTGTAATATCGACATATCGAAAAAAATCCAATATTATATATCAATATTATATCAATAGCCTGAGGGCTAAGTCGTTGTTTAAAACTTGTTTTTTTTTATAAAAAAGTTCGTAGCAGTTTTTTATATACACGAAGTATATAAAAAACTGCTACGAACTTATTTAAGTAGGGATGGCGATTCCATTTCCGATTTCGAAGTGTCCAAAATCCATCCACGAATTAATCGACATTGAAGAAATCGATCTTCGATTAACGATCTATTTTTAATTTAATCTACACCAGCCGCTGGGCTATCTCGCTCATATTAAACTAAAATTATTTTTGAACTCAAACCGACGTTTCGGTCGCTATTCAGCTTCCGTGAAAAATGTACAGTTTGAAAAAATAGATCCAGCTACTTCCCATCGTTTTCGTAAACGCCTCGATGTTCGCGTTCAAGATTAATTTGAAAAATAATTTTAGCTTAGTATACGCCAGATGAAGCTGTATAAATACTATTAAATACAGTTTTATTTCAATGAATACTCACCCGACCATTCCAGGCGCAAGCGGCGTCCACGTCTGCATAAATGCGACGGACAACTACCTTCAACAGTTCTACAGCAAACTGGGCTTCGTGGAGGTGGCGCGCGCCGAGGGTCGCGTGTTCCTCGCGCGCGCCTTCTAGCGCCGCCCTTGCCTTGTTCTGCGTAACACACGGACACGTAGTCGAACCACGGGCAAAGAATTTGGACCCAAACGGAGGAGATTCTCGTAAAAAAACTAACGACTTTTACACATTGGCTTCAACCACGCGGCGTAATCAACATTTATATAAACGGCGTTGTAATTGTTATGTAACTAACGTATAAATGTAGACTTGTCTAGGTTCCGAGCGAAAAATATTAATCTACAACTTTGCCTTCTTAATGCTTATGATTTTTATAAATAATCTCGAAAATGTAGGGTTACAGGACATGTACAAATGCAACAGACAACTTTCTATAGAAAGCTAGGGTTATATAATAATATATGTGCGCGCAATCGAGTCACGGGTAAAGAATATATATGTAACCAAAAGGAGGAGATTTTCTGCAGATTCTGGTAAAAAGTAACGACTTTTACGCATCTTTATTCCGCTGAGTTTGCGTAAAATAGATTCTAATCGCAAATTATATCAAGGTTATACATTTTTCATGTTTTTTGTAAATAAACGTTTTATTAAAAATTATGTTAAATGCATTGTTACGAATAGAATAAACTTGTCGCAGCGTTCATCGAATCGTAACCCTAGTACCAGGCGACAAAAATACGATACAATAGCGAACCCTTATTACAAATAATACAAACGCTTAAAAATTAACAGAGTTATCGACTTCAGAAAGGCACTGGCATTTTTTTCGCAATTGTCTTGCTGTTTCCCCTTGTTTACAAGTTTTTTTTGTCTAACTTTAAACTGATTACCACAGTATTAATATCGAAAAAGTTAATAAACACTGGGTAAGAAAATTTGGTCCAGCCTGAACGATGAAAACTTTCTAACTCAATTTTACAATTAAAAAAAAAAAACTACAATTAACTACGAACACCTATATACCTATACCTAGTCTTGTTATAAGAGTAACTCGTCAAATATTTTAGAATATCATTCCTTATAATAATTTTAATATGTAAGACTCAATTGAATAACATCACATTGTCGCCTTGCTGACTTATACGCTACGGCTTCAACACAGATCATCTCCAATAGATACCGCATTAGTGAACATTTGTCCGGATCCGTGTTCACCGTTCTTTGAGGTACGCGGGGATTGCGGGAAACGTAACTAAAGCGCTGTGATTGGCTGTCAGGCAGCGTCGCGATTGCGAGCAGTGCGTTCTATGCTAGCAAAATGCACTAATGTGTTGTGAGCGTCGGTTGCCCTGAATGCGGTATCTATTGGAGGTTATCTGTGGGCTTCAAGAACATGTCACGTGTCTAAGCCCTTTTGTCAAACACAACTGAGAATCGAACCGAAGCGAAACCCTGGAGAGTGCGAAGCGAAGCGGAAACGTTAAACTAGGGTCAGCGATCCGAACTCGCGGCGAAAGCGAAGAATGGCAGGAGATCACTTCACTCCTGTGGCATCCACCTATGAACTCGCGTCAGAGAAAATGTGAACGGAAAAAACTTTTTGTAAATATAAACCGTGACGGTTCGCTTCCACTTTGCGTCGTGCTCTCGCGCTCTTGGTTTAGCGTAGTGCATAGAAAGACAGCTAATACAACTATTACGCTCACGCCTTGCTTCGCATGCACGCCTTTGGTTTGTCTTGGCGTCGCACAATTTCGGTTCGCTGTCTATTTGACACGGGCCTTAAACTGTTGAATAACGTGTTTTCGTAAATGACCTTGTGTATGAGTCCGCGGGCGGGCTAGCGTAAGATAAGGAATGCGTTGATTTGAAATATATACTCAATTATAAACTTTAATATAACTTGGAATAAATATTAATTTCAGATTAATAGAACTTCACAAAAGTCACTTCAGAGAACTGTTTAATTCTTAAATTGTATTTATATAAATAACTAGCGGCCCGCCCCGGCTTCGCCCGCGCTGCTCTGCTCCTATTAGTCACAGCGTAATGTAAGCAATCCTATCTCTCAAGTTGGATCGAACTGCACATGGTGTGCGAATTTTATTATAATCGGTTAAGTGGTTTAGGAGTCCATTGAGGACAAACATTGTGACACGAGATTTATATATATTAAGATAAGCAAACCTACTTCTGCTAAACTGATATTACAATAAGAATAATTTCTAAAAGCAATTATTATTTATTTCAATTGTTCTAAGTCGCGTCTATTTTGTTGTTGATGTTTCTCTTATAGTTAGTGAATAAAAATAAAATACAATTAAAATCTAAGAAGTTTTAACTGTGAATAATGCATATTATCCATTAGCTTGTTAATCTGTACTACGAAATAAATAAAAAAATACCTAAAAAAATATATAACTTTTTATGACCTAATTGTAAAAACATGTAAAATATTAATAAAAGTTTGTCAAAGTATGTTACCCATATCAGACTATACTTTTAAGCGTAAATACATACTATCTTAGTTATAAGATTGGTTTGTAATTGGATAAATTATGGTAGGAAATTTAACTATAAGTACGTTGTAGTGGTTTTCATTGTACATTTGGAAAGTTTTTTGTCTTTTCCATCTAAAATATTATGTATCATATTATAAACAAGATTTTGATATAATATTATTTTCTATCTCGGACAAGAATTGACAGAATTAAGTGGTGGTATGGTAACGTAAATAAATATACTGTAATAACGATGGTATTTTTATTATTGAAAATACTACCTAAAACCATTATTGTTTGACGTTTAAAATTTTAAAATTTAGTAATACTCGCAGTATTACATATTTTACGGTAACACTAATTAATGCAACTCTGAGCGTTAGCTCTTGAACTTCAGGCTTTGGATAGAGTGAGCGTGATAATCAAATTCGTTATTTTCGACAAGGAAAATTTATATATAATTATAATATTATTCTTAAGCCTAAAACTTTGTAGTAATTATGTATGTAAGTTTGTATATGGCTACAGTAAATAAGTATTAGTATAAAGCATAGAGCAACACGGACCACCGGCCGACCGGAGTAGCCGTAGCATTTATTACCGATGCAAAAGAGTATCATTTTTTGCGGGGGGAAATTTGTGTGACACACACAACAAAAATCGTCTATTACTACGAAACTCACACCTTGACTATAACAAAATATATAAACAATTTCACGAACACATTTAAAAATCTCGGCCCATTTGGGCTTGTACTTTGACAGAGGGGAAAGCCTGCATATGACTACTCCCCTCTAATCCGCCGCGGCCGGTGGGCCGTGTTGCTCTATGGTATAAAGCGTCGGAAAGCAAAGGCTAGTCAAGAATATGTAAAGACTGAGAACGATTTGAGATGGTAACGCAATGTGTGATACTTAGAATGAATTTGGACGTTTCTCGTAGTACATTAAGATAATTTCGTAATTCCATATTGTTGGTTAACGCAAGGAATCGCTAGACTTTAAACAAAAAGGGGGGCTTTTTAAGCAGTAATTGTATTTATTAGAATGTACATGAGAGTTAATGGAAATGTTTGTTACACGACTCCTAGACTTACCCCCTTATTCATAAACGTACATTAGATACGTCTTAGCTATAGAATGCTTTGTCTTTGTCAGTTGCATTGTCAAATGTGCAGGATAGAAAAAGACAAAAGAGAGATTAGCAACACTTTAGTTAAAATACGTTTATGAATAAGGGGGTTAGTATATAGCTATAAATATTATTATGTATTTTTATTTATTTATATTAATTAGCCTGTTTAAATTTGTCATTAAGTCCGATCTCTCATAAATTAGTGTAAGGAATTGTCATTGGATGAGAGACAATATATTCCTTGTGTAATTATTAATATTGATGATTGACTAATATATCAATAATTTGTTTTGCAATAATTTTGGAGTAATTCTAATCAGGCGTATGAAGAATTTGAACAAATCACAAGATATTGTAACTAATATTTGATACAAACTGGATTATAATAATGTTGAATTTACAATAATGAGTAAAGTCTAACCCCCTTAAAAGTCACTCCCCTAAAAGTATATAGGCTAAAGATTTCTAATCACTCTTTTGTTTCTTTCCATTTTACTCAATAGACAGTCAATACTTCAAATTTGGATTTCGCATTTTATAGAGTCATTAGTACAAGGGAATCTTAAAATGTGTTAATTAAGTGTGTCGTCATAAAATGCATTAAGATGGTATCCCCTGAAATTACTAACCCTAACTTAAATAGAGATCAGCTCATCACCTGTTTACAGTTTAAAGGAAAAACAGATAAAAAACATCGTAGTGTTTCGTCATAGTAACAAAGTGAAAACATTATGTTTGTCGCCGATACATATCTGTGTGTCTAGTGAAAAGAGGAACTCTTATTTGTTTTTGAACTATTTCGATCGCGTTAAAATTAAGTGGTGCCCACCGCCTCACTCTGATGCTTTCGTTTATGACATCATCTTGTCAGTTTCGTATCGCCTAACTTATTCCTGGGAGTGTTCTCGTCCGCGGGTATATTCTTTTTTTTTTTTAATTTATGGCATCGCTGTTATGCATATTGCCAGTGTCAAGTAAAACGATATTTCGTATTCTTATGCAGCGTTAAAGTCAAAATCAGTCAAGTCAGTCAGTCAGTCAGAGTCTGTCAGAGTACTGACAGACAGTCAGTAATTGGAATAAAGGAGATGTTGAAAAAATGTATGGACCTCCGGCCATGTATTGTACACAATATCATTAAACAGGCAAAATCAATATAATAACGTTTTTTACTGCATATTATCACTTATTTAGCTTTGTTTGCAGTTACAAAACAATCTTTGCAGTTAGAATTGCAACTCAAAACCAACATGGCGAATATGGCGGGCGATGTCATTTTGACATTTTCATTTTTTAAATTGTATTTTGATTATATAGTACTTGGAGAAAAAGTAACATTTTCTAAATACTGTCGAAATCGATTGATCCCAAGCGTCGGCTGTATCGCCGCCATGTTGAACATAGTTGAAAATGATAAAATCGTTTGAATTAAATGTGGTTGTAACTCCAAAATATATTCTTGAATAAATTAATTGTATTTTTTTCGGATTCTTCTTTAATTTACCCATTTTTTTGAGGTCGTGTACGAACCAGAGCCGAGCTCGCAACATCTCCTTTGGAGTAAAGCGATGGCTACTTAACCAGATCATTTACAATTAATTCTGAAGGTAACCTGAAAAACCGTGTTTTGGCACTGTTATTCTATTTCACTATACACGGGCACTGTAATAAACCTATATCGAACAAAATGCCACCAACTTTATTTAATATAACTCTAAAATGCACCCAGAAAATGAAATAAAATAAGAGCACTACACGCCTCTTTCAAGTTTCCGCCAAAACTCCAGGTATATACTTAAAAGCAAAACGTTACAAATATAGCGTCCTAAACGAAAGCATTAGAGTTAGGCGGTCGGCTCACAGGTAACACTATTCTTATATAATAAAAAGCATTTATACAAAAAATAGCTGAAATTCTGTCAATCCATCAAAGGCTTTAAGTAACAATGCAGTTATGGAGTAGTTCCTATACACAACTAGATTTATTTATTTGGAAGAAATTCCTTAATTTATGCTGTCGAATAATAATGCAAATAATGATTATAATATGCTCTGTAGGTTATTATATTATATAAGCTTATATTTAGTTTCACATTGTTATTAATTTCTTCGTTGTATGTATTATTGGTTAAATGTATTATTAATAACTGGAATGAATGGTAGAACTTTTGACCTTTAATTTCATCTTGTTTACAGCTTGAACAAAAATGGGTGCTTTGTCCTAATGCAGTAAAAGAACCTATTGATCAGATGCAAATATTATTTTGTTAATGGAATATGGTCCCCTTATGTTAATTTAAAGCTTTTTGAAAATAAGTAACCAAGGTATCATAAACATGAGAGCCCACAAGAGAAGTAACGGTCGCCATAGCTGAAAACGGCTTGGAAGAATAAAAAATATAATTAAATATAAAAATACGCTTACAGTCGATGTGCAATTCTTGGTGGTGGGGGGGGACTTTAGATTGCTTAGGGCATCAAGAAGTCTTAATGCGTCAATCCTCTGTCTGTAATGTGTATGACCATTTAATATTAATAATTAACTAGCAATTAAGTAGATAAAAATAGAAAAATCCAAATATAACAATTTTGATTCTCATCAGTGCCACTGTAATCGTTTAATGTAATAAACAAACATGTCTTATTATCCGAATTGAAAACGTATGAATTAATTAGGTTGGATACTTTTAATATTTATTTATTCACACTTTAATGCACACAGTACATAAGGCGGACTTTAGGGATAGGCAAATGGGAAAAAGATATCGTTCATTTCAGACATTCATCAAATAGGTATATCGAAATATATTGACAAAAAGATATCGACATTTTGATCTATCGATATATTTTACCTAATAAGCGAATATTTACCTCCGGGTTTTTTTTCTGCTCTTGCGTCTGCCTACTGTTCCTCCAAATGTGAGATGTTTAAAAATATATCGATTTTGATATTCGAAAAAATATCGAGAATTGATATATCGCGAAAAAAAATCGCCGATATATATTAATTATTTTCAGAAAAAATGTCAATATTTTGATATATTGATATTTTTTACCCATCCCTACAAGGCATGTGTTCACTACAGTTCTGTATCTTATAAAATATCTACGTGAGGTCCTCTTCAAGAGCCCTAATTTAAAGTTGGAGACCTAATTTCATTAACATTGATTTAATAATTAGTGGTATTTCGTCTAAATTTTCATGTTTGGTTACTAAACATCTAGATATTATTATAGAATATTTAATGTACCCAAACATAAAGAAAAATTGACCGAGATAAAGTGTATAATCTTACTGATCATATAAAAATATGAAGCACAATGATAGACTCGTACTGTAGCATCACGCAGCGTTATTTTATATTTTTTATAAGAAAAATCTACCGGCTTATATCTTTAGAAAGTAAATATGTTGTATTCATATTACATTTATTTTTACTTGCGTCTGTCAGTATATTTTCAATAATGTTCGTAGTAACTTGAAAATAAATTAAATAGATTGTTCATCTTCCAATAATTTTTATGTGTAAAAGTTCACGAACATATATCTCTAACTACCCCCATTAATAATATATAGAAATGTAAGTTGCACATTTAATTTTTATGAAAGATCTATTATATTTGAATACTGTATTTACATAAATAAGTTGCTTTTATTTTATGTCTGTTGCTAAATTCCTTCATCGCATACACTTAATTTGTTATCTGTAAACATTTAATGGTGCCGGCCATCGCGAATTATGAATAAAATATAAAATGAATATGTATTTTATTTATATTTTTAATGAAATACACACATTACATACACAAATATAATATCAAAATTTGCACTATACATACGTGTACAGACTACTACCAGAGAATATGTAATAATACTGCGTATAGAATGGACACTTCGACGTCCCGTCCGAATCCCGGCCTCACCCAACCTCCTCCCCTCTTATGGGCGACGTTTGGTATTCTCTACGTGCTACGCACACAGGTGCGCGTGTAAATACACGTCACTGATTGATGTCTGTGTAATAGAGACCAAATTAAGTGTTTGTATGGAATTTTGGGTGTCCGCGGTGTGCTACTACGTAAGGACTCATGTTCAGTCTATAGATACGGATCTTGTATTAGTGGTGGAGAGTTCCAACAGCTTTTGCTTTATTTCTGATATCTGAAAAGATAGAATATTTCATTGAGTAAAAATAATTCCCAAATTTTACGGGATCATTTTATACAGATTTTTTTTTCTAATGGAAGTGGTAAACAAGCATGCTGTTCACATTGATGTTAAGTGAAAACTGCAGCCTATAGACACCCACACAAAGACCAAGGTCAAAATGCAGATGCGTAACCACTTGTGAGAGCAGGGTGTCCACATTCTGGAAAGTCAGGGAAAGGTCAGAGAAGCTCAAGGTGGTCAGGGAAAGTCAGTGAAATCGAAGAGCTACCTAGAAAGTCAGGGAAAATTGAGAGTTGTTAACAATTTTCCCAGTGATTTTAAAATAAGGGAATTTTATGCTCTGGTCTAGTCTAATGCTTAATCCAGACCATAGTAGCATTTTTTCAGGTTAAGACTAATTTAAGTTACGATTTTTTCGTCATAATTAGATGACTATTTTTCAGTTTGAAATAAATATATATTTATCACAATGATAAAGATTTATTTCATAGAGTAAACTATTGTGACTGTGTAATTGGATTAATTAGACATGTTTCTTTTTTTCAAGATTGGGAGTGAACTATATTATGATTTTTTTTTGTCATAACTAGGTAACTCCATTTTAATTTTTATTTTCTAACAGATCTTTCCTGTTCCTAACGTCAGAATAAAATATACCTTTACAGTGTTAAAATGAGTAAATACCTATACTTAACAATGTATAGGTATTTAATAAAACGATAGAAAAACAATACATTCGTTGAAAAATGTTTACGTTAGCATGGGGGGAGGGGGTAACAGCTTCGCTTACTTTTGCTGACAAGGGGGAAGGGGGGGGGTCAAGAATTGTAATAAATCTGCTTACGTAATACTTGAACGGCCCCCGACCATATAATACATAATGTACCTTTTGTATTTCACCCATGAGAATCTTCTGTTCCGTCCGCGGCGTCATGGCGTCTCTATTCAAATCCATCGCCTCCAAATTCTCAAACAGCTGTTTTATCTTCATCGCTAAATGAACATCGTTGTTGCATTTCCTTGGAACACTTTGCTTGGACCTCCTCACCAATCTTTTTCTATATTTGTTGGGTAAATCCTTCTCAATGTCTTCCCTTGTTAATAGAGTCATGTATTCAGGATTCGTGTCGTACGGAAAGTTTTTGGGCTCCATTTTGAATGTTGAGTTATGGAAGGACAAGATCATTTGGCGGGATTTGTAATTTTGCCGCCATTTTTTTAGAAGTTCTATGTTCCTTAAAAAGTAAGAAAGGCATATGTTAAGTGATGACTCCAGCCATAGAGGGGAGTAGCCATATGCAGGCTTTCTCCTCTGTCAAAGTACAAGATCAAATGGTCCTATGCCTATCGCCCATGTTCTCCATTAATTCACCAACCCAGAGTGGGAATAAAATGACAGCTTTATAGTAGATACCTACTAATAATCTACGAGCATACCTGCGGACAGACGAACGGATGGACGTGGCGAGACTATAAGGGTTGCTTGTAGGCAACGGAACTCTTAAATATGATCCTGTTTGTGACCTAGTAGTAGAAAGCCACTACTTCAAGGCTGAAAGTTCGATACAGGTCGGGAGTCGGTTTTTTACTGGTGGTGGTAGAGTTCTGGTGACGGAGATAGCGGGCGTAGGAAACTCAGCCTTATCTAATCTATGTATGTATGTATCTTCACGCCACGTCCCTAACGGGGTAGGCAGATAGTGTAAAGCGCCGGATATCCCGGTCCTGACACACCTTCCGTGCCTCATCTACCTTCATCATTCTCTTCATACATGCACGCCGATACCTAAGACTTGACCCCACCATCGGACAGAACAGGACCTATTTGGTCATGGTAGGTCAATCTTGGTCTTATCTGCCGCTAAATGGAAGTTTTCAGCAGTACCGTGTTCCGGTAAGATGGTAATGTATGGCCCTGTAATAACTACCACAGAAACGTCACAACTTAGGTCTAAGGGGTGGCAACCTGGCAACGCATCTGCGTTTTGACCTCCGGTTTTCGTGTAGATGTCTATAGGCTGCAGTCATCACTTAACACCAATGTGAGCTGCATGCTTGTTTGCCGCCTTACTTGCATAAAAAAACTGGTTGCCTGTAAAGTCGGTTTTACGGGCGAAGATTTTACGTGACAACGTCTTTTTCTCGGTAGAAAGGCATTCGCCGGTCCGGCAGGCCTCTCTCTCGTTCGGTGACTCATCGTTACGTTCCCGGGCGTTACACTTTTTCATGAGTGACTCCGAGCCGCAACCTAATTTAAGACGTTGTCACGTCAAAATTCGGATGACTCGTGCCCATCTTGTCATATATATTCTTTTTAAAAAACAAATTATACTTATGAATTCAAATAACCCACTTTTTCTCCTGTAGTATCATATCTGTAGTCACAATCCACTCCTTGTGTTTCTTTATAGCCATATCCCTAAAAAAGCTCTGTTTTATCTGTTCCTCTTGGCTTTCCTTACTTCGCGCATACAACGGCCGAACGTATTTGGCGCTCTGACAATGCGGCGGTAAAGTTTTGTGTCGACTTTTCGCCAACTTCGGACATTTCCCCTTAACTTTACTATAATATACTTGCTCTGAATCAACGTCTTTCTCATTGAATTGTACCGATAAAGTCTTAGATTTCTTGAATTTATCGCCGTCCAAAACCGAATTATAGCTCTTCGCGTTACTCAGCGTGCCTTCTAGAATGTTCTCAGTCGATTCAGACACCATGGACGGTGATCGAACAAATATTTCGTCTATGAACTTCTCGTGAAGGTAGCTCAAAGTTTTCTGGGTGCCCGCGTTTATCACTTCCCTTGGTACATGAGCGGATTTCCGCTTAATTGGAGTACTTTTAAACACAAAACCGTGCCTAACTCGTTAGGTAAGGACGTTAGTTTGTTGTTTTTAAGTAATAAATGTGTGAGACTGTTGTGGTTTTTTATTGATTTTGGTATGTCTGTGAGAATATTGTCCCTCATGTCTAACCACATAAGACATGGCAGTGATTGGAAAAAATCTTCTGGAAGCAATTTTATTTTGTTGTTCTGCATGTAGATTACCTATGAACAAAAAAATATAAAACTGTAAGGTATTAACTATACGAAATATGCATGTGATGTTTCTATTATACTTACATCTACTTATGTAATATTATGTTCTTGTAAGGTGCATTACGACTAAACCAGTTAGCTTCCTACCGCCGTGTTTTATTAACGTCACAAAAACCATTAATTTTTAAGTTGGTAATGATGATAATGATCTTCATCATTTCAGCCGAAAAACGTTTACAGCTGGAGAAAGGCCTCCCCCGAATATTGTTACAACGAACCAACGGCACACCGCGGACACTTCACCAAAATTCCATAGAAACGCTTTATTTGGTCTTTATTACACAGACATCAGTCAGTGACGAGTATTTACACGTGCACCTGTGTGCGTAGCACGTAGAAAATACCAAGCGTCGCCCATAAGGGCGGGCGGGACGCCGAAGTGTCCATTCTATACGTAGTTGGTCGCGCCTCGTAAAAAGAACGCTGGAAGAAAGTAGAAGGGATGTGTTCGCGCATCGATACACTCGCGCACGAAAGCACTAGCCCTATTGGTTTATTTTTGATCTAGCTTTCGCTTGCGGTTTCGTGTATTGGTAGGCAGATTGAAAACTATATTCCATAGAATAACATAAAATGAAATAAAAACACATGACGCGCAGCTTGACCGCCAGCGTTCTTTTTACCCGGCGCGACCTATACGTAGTATTATTACATATTCTTTTGAAATTTGTAATAAGTACCTAATGCTTTTACTTTGGACTTTGATTCGGAAGCCTACACGCACTGTACTGTAAACAATAGTAAATAAAATACCACAGTTTGATCAAAATCGAAAGTGTTGATAAAAATGTTAAATGAAGTTAAACGCATTATTTGGTCTTGTTGCTTCCTCAATGCTTTTGTTGAGTGTTTTATAATAAATCTGGTTTTTTCACTTTTTCACTAATGACTATGAATGGTCTAATCACAGATGTGCATAAAGAGAGGTTTCCTTCGTGTAGTCTATTTAATTACTTAAATTGGACCGAAATCAGTCTGCCTCTGATAACTCGATGATCTGTTTATCAAAGAGAATATAAATACTGTTTATCCCGATTTTTTCCCCAAAAGGTGGCCACGTAGATAATAAATCTATGGTGGCCACCATGTTTGGGGATATTGGGGCGTGAAAAATATTTACATTCAGGTTGTTAATTAGACGAGAAAAGGTGACAAAAACTTACACAAAGTAGATTGTTCTTGATTTGCGGTACAACATTTATCTCTTGTGCAGATAAATCCCATATTGTTTTCTCATTTAATTTACTGTCGTACAGATTTAATGGTAGCGATACATCAGATATATCAGACATTATAACAATTTGTTAATCCATTCATGACCAATTAAAAGTGTACGTATGTTTAGTTTGATCAATATTTCAATATCAATCAAATATCAACAAATGACAGAATTTTAAAAAAGTGGCGGCTGTTTGGGTGTTTCTGGTTTCTGTATCCGGTATTTTTTTATGTCTGCATGGAGAACGTAGCAGACTAGAAGCTTGAAGGTAAAAATGGAGTCCAAACTCCAAACAAAAGTTTGAGTCAAATACCTACATATCTCTATCCTCCTCTTGGGGGGCCGACCTCTCTTTTTAGTGTGATCTGTGGTATTGCTATCTTTTTATTTATATCTCCTACGAAACTTTGTGAAAGAAACACCACAGTTACAGAATTACATGATAAACATTACTGCATAATTTATTTACAACTTATTAAATGTATTAAATTAAGTGTTTTAAGAATTATTAATAATATATCTCACATTGACTATTTTGAGTTAGTGTATCAGTTGAAATTATACACCGACTTCTATGGACTGTACGGAAATACATAGCACGGCAACATTGAATCTGCTTATCAGTAATGTCAAAACCAGATCGGTCTATTATTTAGTTATTATGTTTTCGTTGTGTTTTCGATTGTAATTCGTTAAAGTTTGTAGCAATGGTAAATAATTGCATAGTTGGAGGTTGTGCTAGCTTATGGCATCCAGGAAGTGACCAAAGATTTCACGTGAACAAGTGTTTAAATCGTAATTTTTGTGTCGAATCACTGTAGACATATTCTTGTTGTATTTTCGCTTAATATCTTGCTAAAATTATAAGTCAGTGTTTTAAACAAATTAATGAATGTTAACTTTAGTAATTTCTAATAGTCTTACATTGAATTACATTGATTAATGCAATTTAAAATAGGTTTGTTTCTATCATATCGTTATCAGTAGTGTTGAAGTAGTGTGACAATAAAATTTTATTAATTGAGAATGTCTTATAGAATCGACTTTTTTTGAAAATACGAACTAACATATATTATTTTCAATTAAACTAAATAAACTATACCCGGGTAGGTATATAGTTTCTAAGGGTCTATTTATAGGGTATATTTAAGGGTATATTTTGTCATGACCTTAAATCAGTAGCTACTCTCCAAGTAATGCAAGATTGGCAGAAAGAGTGGGAGCGAACTAAATTAATAAAAGGCAAGCTTTATGGATCAATACAACCCTTTATCCCCCCTAAACCATGGTTTTGTAAATTCCGGAAACTTGACAAGAGGTCTTGCTCTACTATATGCCGTTTACGTATGGGCCATGTGTGTTCGCCTGTTTTTCTCCACAAGTTAAGGATTAGGGAAAGTTCTATTTGTGAATGTGGGTTAGATGAAGGAACCCCTGACCATCTATTTTTCAATTGTCCCCTTAACCAAGTCTCCCTACACTCCCTTCTTCCTCTTAAAATCCCCCGTCCTACATGTTTAAACTCACTGCTCATGATGGTGAATTCTCCCCTTGTATATACCCTTGGTAAATGTATACATGTAAATAATATTAGATTGTAGTTTATGTTCTAATACAATACTGTGTTCTGTTGATACTAACCTTTAATTAACTGTGATCGTCTTTGTCTTGTTTTAGGCAGAAAAACGCTGAATAATTAAAGTGGCACTTATTTTCTTTCTTACCGGACATCCCTCAGATCACCGGTCATAACTCATACGTCTAGAGCCTCCTTAATCACCAGAATTTGGCAGAATTACCCAAACCGAGGTAGAAGCCATAGTATAAAGAAGAAGAAGAAGAAGAAGAGTTCCATGATTTTGAATTGAACTCATTTCGCTACGGATTTCTGCAAAAATAATCAACTATAAAACAGAAATGTTTAATTGACAATTTGTATCATCACTACACCCTTATACGAGATCTACACTACTACACTACACATAGTATAATACCATGGAATATTTCAAATTTAATGTTTAATTATTTCAAGTTTAATGTACGGCTCCGTAATTTCCGGCACAGAGTCATAACATAACACCTTAGGCCTCAGGGGTGGTAACGCATCTGCACCTCGACCTTGGTCTTTGTGTGGGTGCCTATAGGCTGCAGTCATCACTTAACATCAATGTGAACTGCATGCTTGTTTGCCACTTCCATTACATTAAAAAAAATGCGATTTACCACAATTCTTTGTTACACACTCTTAAATTCATAATTTTTACTTCATTCAATGCCTTGTGTACCACAAGACATTTCGTCTTAGGGGCCGTTCAAGTATTACGTGAGCACTATGGGGGGGGGGCGGAGGGTTCTTTGCTCTGCTTATTTTGGATGACAGTGGGGTATTGATAAATGCTTTTATTGACAAGATTTTCATTCATTTCCTATGCTCGGTTTCAATAAATTACCAACGTAGGTAGGCTTACTATCCGTTATAATTTGACATTTCATCCATACATTAACCCTCACAATCAACTGTTCTGAAATATACGTACGGATGTTGGTAAGTTATTGGAATCCGGCCCTAGTAATGCCATCTTACCGCAAAGAAGAAGGCTTTACCAGACTGTTATAATGGGAATGTACGTATCAACTGAGATCTTCGAAATCCTTAACTACCACAGAGGCAGATCATCTTAAGCCTCAGGGGTGGCAACGCGTCTGCACAATTACCACTGATTTTTGTGTAGGTGTCTAACTGTCTATAGGCTACAGTCGTCACTAAAAATCCGTGAAGCGTGTTTGTCACATTCGTTACATAAAAAAATATATATGTGTAGTTATGTTTTATATATAAAAATTGTAGGATTTTTATCATAAAGCAATCGATAGCGTGCACGGGTGTTGGAAAGTGATTTAATGCAATGTACAGTTTTTCTTCGTGCTCCTCCGAGACTTCATAAGAAGGTCCTACTCCCCATTAGTTCACTGGACATCCCATCAACTTCCATATGGAACCATCTCATCATCCTCATCCTCAATAAATATATTCATTCACTATGTTAGAGATTTATGAAATGAGCAGTTGTAATTATAATATTACTTGATCAATGGCGTTATAGTCTATAGCTGTCTCTTAGCCAAACGCAAATAAAAAAAAAACATTTTGTCATCTTAACAAAAAAATCACAGTCATGTTCCAGGAAAGTTGTAACTTTATGGTCACCCTACTTAGAAAGAGACGGCCTGCCCCCAGAGAGAGAGATAGCTTTATTTAGGTTTGCTTCAAATAGGTATGCCGAGCGTGGTCTCCATTTTTACCTTCAAGCTTCTTGGTAGCAGAGCAGAGTGATGCAGTTTAACCATAGATTATAATTCTTAACAAAACTTATGGAGCTATTTACCATCCAACCGGAACACGAGTGTGCCGAACACTATCATTTGGCGGCAGATAGAGGTAATGCGGTGGTGCCTACGCCCGCCAGCTCCACCACTAGAGCTATACCACCAGTGATAATAAATACTAACTAGTAAAATAACTTATTAATATAAACTGATAATAAATAGTAGTTATAGCAAAAAGAAAAAGAAATATTCTTTGTCATTCACGTTCCTTACGGCCTGCACACTAAATGCTGTTTCTGTTTACTTATCGAATCAATATCGAGATTTTTTTTAAGTATAGACAACAATATTCATCGACTACAACTCTACCTTCCATGTGTACAAAATCAGAATGTCACGTACGTCACTAGTTCAGTTACAAGATGGCGAACGTTCGGGATAGTGACACATCTTTGTGGCTCCACAATAAACTCGGAACATCGAATGATTCGTGGACAACCGGTTCAATTTGTACACAATTAAACGCAGAAGTTCTGAAAAATATCAAGGATTGTTTTCCAGACTTACAAACACAAGTGAAGCTGAAATTATTGCTAAGTTTCTTTCATATCCCGCGCAGAAATGTTGAAGAGGTAACTTTTCACTAGATGTGCTATGGTTTTGCGTAACTGTATTGTGTTCGTTGTCTCTTTCATTGTCGGTATACGTTGACGAGTGTGAAAAAGATGCCCGATTATTAATTTTTGTGGAACTGTTCTATTTGTTGTCAAAAATGTAATTATAAATGTAAATAAAGTTAAATGTGCTTGGAACTGAATGCATGGTTTATGTAGAAAATCTCGTAAGTTTTATAGAGTCAGCAATTATAAAATATTGGCGGTAACACATGTGTATGATTTTGAGTGTTTTGCTGAGTGTTACAATTATCAATCTTCATATAACTGTATCCAAACAAGACATTGCTTTTGTAATAAAACAAGTAAATCCATTTATATTAATTACAAAACTCAAAACTAATGTTAATGTAGTTACATTAAACATTGGTTTCTTTTATCTGCAGCTTTTATCATTTACTCTAAAGAGAGGTTATATTTAGGTTTCAACATTGGTAACCTGATTTGTTTAAACTAGTATAATTAGACTGGATTTTATGTGGCTCCATTGTTACATGCATAATATTGATTATTTTTCAAAATATGAATATTGAATAATGACATTTTTGCATCTACGGGTTTCCATTGACAGACATTTACGGGCAGCTTATCTTTTAATTGGTTGGTGTTTATAAACGGTGTTCTAATTAGTTATGGTGTTGCTGACAAAAGAGTGAGGATGTTTCTCATTGTTGCCTGGTTCAATTGTTCTGTTTCTAAGGTTCTATTGTTTATTAACCCATCGGAAATAAAACTAGTTTATATGTTTTATAATATTTATTTACTAAATCTGAAAAATATGTATGAAAGGGTTATCAAAATTGACTACTTAATTTTTGTATTGAGAATTGTATTAATTCTATATACGATTTTAAAAAAGTGTATAAATTTTTATTGGGGCCATGTTCTTAGTTTTTTTTTAGGGTTAATAAATATTAATTACATTATTTAACTGCCTCGGTAGCCTAGTGGTAGCAGGCCACTACTACTATGCTGAGGTCCTGGGTTTGATTCCCAGGTCTGAGGTTATCAGAGATAATGGTGTAAAGTTCTTTATCTCTGGTCCTATTGGGATTATTCCTTTTTCTGGAAATTTCTCAGTACCTCGAAGTTTGTTAATGTGCCCGGAGATGTCAGCAGGCTTGCCACCTGTTACATAGGCCAAAACATAACAGGCAAATCGTGGGTGTTTGCATGCATGCTTGAATGCATGCATTTACCTCTGCCTACCAAAAACAAAACCCCTTCGGGGATTACGGGCATGAAGTTATGTTTTTGTTTTTTATGTTACTTTATTTATTTCAGTGGAGAAATGAATTGGAAGAGATTATCGAGGTTGCCGCAGTGGATTCCGACCTGTGGGTCGCAATGCTTGCAGAGGTGCTCAAGACCTTCCCCTCGGCAGGCACCCTCAATACAGAGATAGCAGAGTTTGATGAAACTCGGCCGATATTCAGTGACATGATTGGTGAATTGCGTAGAGCATTGGCCAAACATTCAGACCTTGGACTATTACCACTTGAGTGCCTATATTTAAACAAAAATGCCTTAGTATCTGTGGTAAGTTATAAAAAAGTATTTTGTGTAAACCTATCTAGCTGCATTTGTTTTTTAATTAATGTAATCTATAATATAAAAATAAGTCGGGTTTTCCTTCCTGACGCTATAACTTCAGAAATCACAAACTGATTTCCACAGTTTTGCATTCGTTGAAAAGGTCTCAGGCTCCGTGAGGTTTATAGCAATACATAGTTATTTATAAAACGACATCCACGCGGGCGACGCCGCGGGCAACAGCTAGTTTGATATAAATATATATATTGTAAGTGCTTTACACTACACACAATGCCTGTAAAATACATTTAGTTCAAATTGCTTTATACTATGCACAATGTCTATAAAATACATTCAATTCAAAGTGCTTTACTTTGACAATATAAAATACATTCAAATCAAAGTGCTTTACTTTGACAAAAGACAAAAAAGTGTAGCAACTAACTTCAGACTGTTGCTTTTATAAGTCGGCGTGCGCGCGCATCATAAAAATTCAGTCCCAAAAGAAGTGTAACTTCAAACAGTTTGAAATTAAAGTTTTGTATGTGTTGTTTGTAGGAAAGACAATTTTTATTCCTATTCATAATTTAAATACCGGGAAATATTATCCAGATAATATTTAACAGCTGTTTTACCTTGTTCTTTCTTCGTTTTTTTTTTTGTATACAAATCATTGTATGGAACTTGCCATGATTCTTTTGATTTAATCATTAACTAATTTGAAGCAGGCCAAAACATTTAATAGTAATCATTATAACAGTAATTAATCCCTGAAGCCGCAATGGACCCGATCGGGACCGAGAACAATAAGAAATCAATTGTCTTATTTTTCTGGTGGCCTGAGGGATTTAATAAATATCTATTAAATTGTGAAAAATTAAGCCAAGCATTAGTAGACTGAAACGAGCCAATGTGCTGTCTTAATATGGTGAGCTGGGACACTGGTCCTATCTCGCCCAACCGTCTTCATCACTGCACCTATCTGCTTATAGTTAAATGAGACTGATCGCAGATTTAAAAAAGATAAAAAAACACAAAACACTTATAAAGCGATTTGTTAAAGTGATCCAAAGCAAACGTTTTCAAAGTCTTCATATATTTCAGGTGGGCCAACAGCCGAATCCAGTGAAGCATTTCACATTGAAACGCAAGCCCAAATCGGTGGCGTTACGCAGTGAGCTGTTAGCGAAAGCGGCGGAGGTGCAAGCCAACCAAAAGAAGGCTCAGGCGCCCACCGTGCCGGTGCGAAGCAGAGGGATGCCAAGAAAAATGACTGATACTAGTAAATTTTGTCTGATGTAGTCTTTCGTTCAATATAACAAGAACCAGAGCTTAAAATCAGTGGCATAGTTAAGATGGACGACATCCGGGGAGGATGAGCAAAAAAAAGAGGAATTTGTCCCCATTCTTCTGAGTTTGCATGTCTAATCCACTAACCAATTTTGGTAATCTAGCGTTGGTATGGTAGTATTTGTACACATGAAATATCCGCCAACATAATTTCAACGTCTGAAGCTCCCAAAAATCGGTGTGCATAATTATGTTATTCATAGGTATATTTACTGAGCTATATTGACCTCTTTTGTCATCAGCGCCCCTCAAAGGCCTCCCGTCCCGCTGGGCGGCGCGCACGGGGGCGCGCGTGCCGCCGGTGGCGCGCCCGCCGCCGCGCTCCGGCATCAAGCTGCTCGACATCACGGAACAGCCGGCCACTCACGCGCAGATCAAGAAACGGAGGAAGCTCGGTATGTACTCGTATATTGTTATTGAGAGCTTGAGCATTTGTTCAGTTTGAATCGGAATCAGAAATTTATTTATTCAGTTAGGATGACACGACGAGCACCTCTTTATAATAATGGCAACCCATTATACGTCCCACTGTTGGCCACGAGTCTCTCCCCTTTTTGGGGGAAGGTCTGGAGCTCACTCCACTGACCTCTTTATGAAACTATGTAAAACAACAAAATAAACCGAAGCGAATAACAAAATTATATATGTGTATCAAGAATATCCCCTTTTACATTTGACAGTTTACTATCAACAGCACAAACACAGCAATTATCGAGAGGGAACAAATAAAAGGGTAAACTCTAGAGCTTCTGTCCAACTTGTTAGTGTCTTTCCATCTATCCATTCGTATAAATCACACTAAAATTGAGCATAACTGAGCTAGGTCTACAGATATGTTGTGTTGTAGAGGTTATAAATGGGGAGAAGGAATTGATTTCAGACGGGACTAGAACTAGGCTAACGATACCACCGCTCGCGGGTTCGAGTCCCGCTTGAAATCAATGTTTTCTTCAAAACATTGTGTATTGTTTCGGATTAACTTCTATGACCCCGGTCCCCAGGAGATACGTTATCTCAGATAATAAAATAAGTATTGTGTACTTATTTTATTACCTTAGGTATTCATTAAAGAAGTACCAAAACCACTCCTAAAATTGTTGTCTTGAAACTAATCTGTGAGCATTCTAATAACAAAATATTTGTTTGACAGAAATGGAGGAAGGTGCCAAGAAAGCGCCACCCGCGGCGGCCTCGTCTCCCCCGCCGGACTACGCGAAGGGCCTCAACAATTACCAGATGCCAAAGGCGGACGAACAACCAGCCAGTATGTATTTTGTACTATTTGAATTGCCCTATCTGCAGTATCCAACAAGAAATATTGACCTTAGAATGGAGGTTTCGGGTCTATACAGCATCTTTTTACATTTGTGACTTTTGTCAACCATTTTGATCTAGTTTTGACAGTATCAGTGCTTTCGTAGGCAGTGGACAGCAGAGACAACCCTTTATGAAGCCGAAACTAGCCGATTGTCTCTTACTTAAGCTTCTTGTGCAATATTTATTGATGCGTTCAGTATGTAGGTATGCCAAATGAATATCGCGTTAATAGTGACACGTCTACACAGCAACGATGTCGCCAGCAGCTAGCGAGTTTACACATTTCTAGAGACCCTATCGTCGAATTTGCAATGACAATAAATCGTTGCTAAAATTCAAGTCCACTCAGTAATTTTGACATCGCCAGGGAGTCGTTATCGATTAAAGTAATCGCCGTGTGGACCAGACTTAATGAATCGATAGCCACACCTAGTGATCGATTTGCTCAAGTCAGTACTTGTTCAAGTATACCGTTTGTGACTTTTTGCAAAATTCTTTAAAAATTTTGATCACACTATTCTGTATGCTCGTGTGTGTAAATCACTTGTTTGTAGGATCCCGTGAACAGAATGCCTACAGTAAATGTTTTGTCCGCAGCGAGCGGCGAGGCGACAGAGGCGGGGCGCGAGGAGGCGGGCTCCCCCCCCGCGCCCCCCAGCCCCGCCGCCCCCGCCGCGGCCTCCGCCCCCGCGCCCCCGCCCCCGCCCGCCCCGCAGGCCCCGCAGACCCCGCAACCCGCGCAGCCCCCGTCGCAGGTACCTCACTACAGCGAGAAACTAAAGTCACACCCCAGACACTCGGCTGAAATTCCATACAAACGCTTAATCTACCTATTATACAGACATTGATCAGTACACGCGCACATAGAAATGTAGCACGTAGGGTTAGAACCTTAAAAAATCGTGAAAAGAGTCGTCGCACTGACTGCGTGACGAAATGAACTAAAAATAGACCGGTCGCTCGCAACCTCCCTCTTGAAGTTTATTCAACTGCCTCGCGAGGGAAGGTGATGGGTGAGGCGAGGAAATCGGGCAGGACGTCGAAGTGTCCATTAGTATTAATACATATTCTCTGCTATGGTCACTGTAGGCCCTACCCAGTATCTGCTAGTATTCCCTTCCCCGAGCTACTCGTAGGGCCCCAGACCGCCGAAGGTACCCCCCTTTACGGCGAAGTGCAGTACCATACAACCTACCCATAGAGCAACGCAGGCCACCGGTTGCGGCGGACCGGAGGGGAGTAGCCATAGCGTGTATTACCGATGCAAAACAGTCTGTCATTTTATGCGAGGGGAAATGCGTGCGACACACACGCACACTACAAAAGACGTCTATTACTACGAAACTCACACCCTGACTTTAACGAAATACAGAAAAAAATTCACGCGCACATTTAAACATCTAGGCGACAGGTATAGGCCCATTTGGCCTTGTACTTTGACAGAGGGGAAAGCCTGCATATGGCTACTCCCCTCCGGTGTTGCTCTATGGCCCTAACCCCCAACCTCCGTGTACTTTGCGAGGCTCGCAGCTTTCACTTACACGAAATTAACTCATCACTCCAGCCGTATATCCACTGCTGGACAAAACCTCCCCAAAGACTTTATCATTTTATTTTATTCAGTTTATAAACCTTTCATTATTATACGTACCTTAAGTCATCCGTGCAGTTGCGGTTTTTGTTTATTCCTAATGTTTTTTTGTTTGCCACAGCAACCGACAACACCCAAGCCGATGGTGGTCCGCGAGCAAGGCGGCAAGCTGGTCGTGGGTGCTGTGGGCGCCGTGGGCGCTGTGGGCGCGGTGGGTGCAGTGGGAGCGGTGGGTGCGGTGGGTGCGGGCGGCAAGCTGCTGCTGCCGGGGCTGCTGAACGCGGGCGCCGTCATCCTGCAGGGCGGCGGCAAGGCTGTGTTGCTTCAGAATATCAAGCCGGTGACTGACTTTATTTTACTTTTTTCATGTAACAGGTAGCAAACAACCATGCAGTTCATATAGATGTTAAGTGATAACCGCAGTCTATAGACATTGACACTGAAACCAGAGGTCGAAATGTGGATGCGTTGCCACCCCTGAGACCTAAGTGTCTCCTTAATAATTATTACGAGGCCATTCATTACCTTCTAACCGGAATGCGATAGTTCTGAACATTAACATATGGCGGCAGGTAGATTAGGTAATGCGTTGGTGCCTGCGTCCTTTAGTCCCTGAACGCTACCAGTAGTAAAAAAAATACTTTTATGGTAATAAAAACATCATTAGTACACTAATGATGTTGTGTGTGAGTCTCAACGTGAGTTTGCATTGATGAAACATTTGCATAAAAACATGTTAAAATGATAGGTTTGACAGCAGTGCAAACGCTAGCACCAACAAGAGATTCATCGCAATACATACTTTATGCGACGAGTTGCGAAACATCATCATGTTTAATGTTTTTAGTGCAAACTAGGGGTCATAGAAACCACTAAAACAGATTGACAGAATTCAATTAAATTTGTTTTGTACGTTGTGGTAGCTACAGGCGTTATGCTTTTTTGCGCTTATTTAAGTTTGCACAAGCTAACATTTTTTGTACGCATTTTCGTAAAAAGACAAGAGGGTTTAGGGTTGCCACAAATTCATAATTGGACCCGACAGGTCCAATCGAGTAGGATTTTTATTTCTGTTTTGTAGATCCGTATTTTTGTATTCTACAGTGGACGCAACACCTTTATATGTTTTCTTTACGATTCTGTCACGAATTTTCCTATAATAAATATGGTGCAAATTACAGATGGCGCAACAAGTCGTTCAACCAGCGACACAGCCCTTACAACAGATTGCGCATCCTGTAAGTTTATTTTAAATCTTATATTGTAACATGTTATATATGGTCCCGGCTGGTGTAGATCATAAGCGATCTACTCGGTTAAGCACTACGGGCGCGGTCGGGTAGTGTGATGAGTGACCGCTAGTGGCAAATTAAATGTGCGTTTCCGTGCTTCGGAGGGCACGTTAAGCCGTCGGTCTCGGTTGCTATCGATTGATAGCAGTCGTTAAACCTTGTCGGAGGCCTTATGGGCGGTTTGAAAACATCCGACAGCGGGTTGGCCACTAACCCGTATCTCCACCAACCCGCATTGGAGCAGCGTGGTGGAGTAAGCTCCAGGCCTCCCTCCAAAAAAGGGGAGAGACTCGTGCCCAGCAGTGGGACGTATAATGGGTTGCCTTTATTATATATGGTCCCGTAATAAATGATCACAGAGACAGAATAACCAAGGCCTCAGCGGTGTCAACGCATTTGCATTTGGACCTCTGGGGGCCGACCGCCTAACTCAAATGCTTTCGTTTAGGTTTCGATTATGACAACATCTTATCAGTTTTGTACCGCCTAACTTATTCCTGGAAGTGTTTACGTCCGCAGGTATATACTTAAAAGCATTTTTTTTAATAGGCGGTAAGAAACGGACAAGATAACGTCCTAAACTGTCTGTCTGATACGCTTTTACGGCTAAACCAACACCGATTTGGACGACATTTGGAATAAAAATAGTTGCAAGACCCACGGTCAAACAAGGGGTATTTTTTCTTCAAAGGTCAACCTCTGAAGGTTTGAAATAGAGGATAAAAGCAATACAATGAATCAGTCAGTCCGTCCAATATTGAGGTTCCAGTGTTAAAAAAGATTCGGACGAATTGAGAACCTCCTCCTTTTTTTGAAGTCGGTTAAAAATAACCTATATGCATTTGAATCTCCAAAATTCAAATTTCTTTCACTATCTTTATATTTCTCATGATTAATCTACTGTGATATCTGAAGATAAACACGCTGTATGTTATTCGCAGGTGCAAATACCACAAGCGGTTGTGGCGCCGCAACCGCAGCCGCAGCAACCGCAGCCACAACCGCAACCGCAACAGCAGCAGACGCCGCTGCTGCCGCGTAGAGGACTCTCCCTTACTGTGAGTATACATTTGTGTTGTAAGAAACTGTCACTGTTAGCGCCATCTTTGACTGATCTGTGAAACTAGTTCTATGATAGTTAATTTACTTCAAACAATAGGTGACTTCACCGATGCCGCAAGCCAAGCGTGGCGATTATGACGTAATCTATCTTCTTCTTTTATTATATATGGCAATTACCGACTTAAGGGTAATTCTGCCAGAATCTGGTGATTGGTGAGGCACACAAATAGAACTCTAAACGACGGTTAATAATCTATCTTTCACAATACAAATTTACTGGTGGTAGAGCTCCAGTCACGGGGCGTAGGCACCACCGCATTACTTAATGCACTTGCCGCTAAATGGTAGTTTTCAGCACTGTCGTATTCCGGTCAGGTGGTAATGTACGGCCCTGTTATTCCCGGCACTGAGGCATAACACGTGGTAACGCATCTGCATTTTGACCTCTGGTTATAGTGTAAGTGTCTATGGGCTGCAGTCATCACTTAACATCAATGTGAACTGCATGTTTGTTTGCCACTCTCTTTACACAAAAAAAAAAACCACGCATTTGACAATACAACAACAAGTTACGTTCACATTTTATTGAAAGAAAAATGGAAAGAAAAATTTGACTTCAGGCGAGACTCGAACTCGCGGCCTACTGGGAATCTAGTCCAGCCGCTCTTCCAATTGAGCTACTGAAGTCCTGCCCGATTTGTCAAATCATTCCTTCACATTTGATTGCATTGCTTTTATGGTAGCAGCAGCGTCATCTATTGCCAACTATGTTAGTTAGGCAACAGTTAGGTTTTTCTTTCCATTTTTCTTTCAATAAAATATATTTCATAAGCATGTGTTAATGCGAAATAATATAAAACAATTACGTTCACATTGTTAATGTCAATATGTCAAATACAATAACATGTGCTGTGTACCAGCCTATGCATGGTAAAACGTTTCGTTATAAAATCGTATAAAATAGAGGTTCGTTATGAAGTTCAAACTTGTTATATTTTATGCATGTCAATGGTCAAAATTCAACTGCAATACACAGTAGAATTTTGACCATTGAACGATCACTAGTTACAATAAGCTTTTGCTAAACGGTTCAAATTTGATTGTTCCAGCGCGAGCAAATGATGGAAGCCCAGGACATGTTCAGAAACGCGAATCGCGTCACGCGGCCGGAGAAAGCGCTCATACTTGGATTTATGGCTGGCTCCAGAGGTAGGTTTTCATTTTCATCAGCTAATTTATAGATGTTTAATTCGGTACCCGTTCATTTTACCGACAAACGTTTCTAAACACTTCATTACAAAACCAACGTTTCGCAACGATTGCGTTTTACATCTCAACTTTCCACAACTACATCACTACATGAATAATGTCACTTAGCAAACAGATTCATAAATAATTAAGTTGAAAAAAAATATTTCAAATTTTACGACATAGGTTAGGTCGAAGGGTTCGGTGTTAGGTTTTTTTTTTGCTTAAAGTATAAATTATTATTTTATACATTTACGTAATCAGATGTTTGCGAAATAATTAGTATACGAATCGTTGAGTTGTGAAATTATACAAATTATATATTTGTGGAATTAATAGTATACAAAACGTTGGTTTTGAAATGAAGATTAGCGTAATGTTGGTGAAACATTAGTGAACCGTTTAATTCACTAATTTTGGTATTAAAATTAGCTGTGTCCGCGGCATCGTCCGCGTAGAATTTAACAAAATTATTTTATCTACGCGGACGAAGTCGTGGGCACAGCTAGTATAATATAATTCACAAATATAAGTTAATGATAAACTTTACTCCTTATTACATGAGCTTATTACATGAGCTATGTACCAGTGAAAGTCCCGCTAAAATCGGTCCAGCCGTTCCCGAGATTAGCCGGAACAAACAGACAGACAGACAAAAATTTATACATACATATGCATTTAGTAAAAATCGATAATTTTTATATTTAATTACAGACAGACACACTCCAATTTCATATATTTGTATAGATAAAGGATTCTTAAAACCAATTGTCATAAAAAACCTATGAAAATCTCTTTTCTTCAAAAATGAATCTTGTGTTTTTGATATTACGTCACAAAATAGGTATAACTTTTTAATTTTATAATACTTTATAAACATCTCTTTCAGACAACCCTTGTCCGAACCTGGGTAACATAGTAACGATAAAGCTATCAGAAAACATAGAGAATGTATTACAATCAGACGACACATACCTAACAATGCTGTCAGAGATGCACTTCCAAATGAACTACAACAACGGACAATGGACTCGTCTCAAGAAGTACAGGCATATAGATGGCATGGTCCCACAGAAGATACCTCCAGGCTCCACGGTGATACCAGCGAACAACCAGCAACCTATTGTGTCCATTGCCAACCAAAGTGTCAGTTAAGATTGGTTGAAACCTAGGTTTACTATTGGACATTCTAAGATTTATATTTATACATGCCAAGTCTCATTTACACTTGGTTTTTGTTCGGTTACAACCGGTTTTGATGTGCAAAGTGCTTGTGGTTTTTTTTATGACTGCTGTCTATTGATAGACAAGTTTTGCTGTTCTATGACTATAATTGGATCTGAACTTTAGAACCCATGAAAGATGTATCCGACGGAATCCGACCGTGATGATCTTCATGGATCAATGGGGTTAGTGATGTGATGAAAGTACTGTGCTATCTGTGCTTTTATGTACCAAATTTTGATAGAAACACTTGAAGTTGTTGCAAACCAATTGTCTGAAAAGTAAGAGATATTATATACTGGCCGACTGGTATATGGAACATACTGGTTTAAGTTCGACGTTGGGCCCGCACCTTGTACACTATATCAAAAGATAAAAATAATCATAAAACAATTTGTATCGTTGTTTTTTTTGTCGGAATTATTTATTTCATGTAATTTTAAAAACTAAATAAAAAATAAATTTACAAATTTATTTTAATTTAATGAATAAAAATAACTTTGTAAATTTGTAAAACACATTGCTACTATGACATTCTCATTTTTGAAATATACTTACGATAATTACACTGAAGGTATAATAAACGATTTGAATAGCTGAAAATGAGTAAGTAGTTTATGCTTCTTCTCTCAATATAGCGTACAAGGTGCAGGCCAAGCTCCATACATTTTGGAACGTCTCCTTTCATTACTTATAAATAACATAGAAATATTTATTTCTCGTCAAGTTACGTGACATTTTAGGCCAGGTGACCGTAGCGGTTTATGTTACGAAGGTGGCAAAAAAGCATGCAGATAACATGGATGTTAAATGATGACTGGAGCCTATAGACATCTTCACAAAAACCAGAGGCCAAAAAGTAGATGCGTTGCCACCCCTGAGAACTTAGTTGTTATGTCTCTGTGATAGATATTACGGGGCCATTACCATCTAACCGGAACACGATACTGCTGAACAGAATTTGGCGGCAGATAGATTAGGTGATGCGGTAATGCGGTGGTGCCTACGCTATCGATTCCCTACACTGGAACAACCCCTAATGATATAATAAAACTATATACAACATGTAACGGGAATAAAGCACACTCTCAAACACGCCCATTAGAAAATTGAGTTATAATCGTATTACATGGACTTGTAGCGTCCACTACATTAAGGCGCCAACTAGTGTAACACAGATGAAACCTCACAGTACTTGTCTAGTACGATAGATGGCGTGCATTCGAATTACATCGCACATGCGAAGATTTCTCAAGAGTTGGCATATATACAACTTCCCAACGTCTATCGTTGTGCCGCGGCCCGCCAGGCGCTACCACCTCGCCTGGTCGGAGGATCCTCCCTTTTCGCCGGAGGAACACTTCCACCCGTTCCTCCACAGACTGAAATTACGTATTTTCGTATGAATATTTTTTATATACGAAATAAATAGTCCTCAATTTGTACGAACGATATGGACACCCAACGCATACTACACTGCTGCACTACCTACGGCCGCACATAAAACATAAACCTACTCACACTCGCACACTGTCGTAATGTAATGTAGCGTCACCTGCGCATTCCTATTTAACACTCGCTAGTAATAAGATTGTTTTTCACTATTTTATTTCATAAATTATTATTTATAAAAAAAATGCACGTCTCAACGAGTTCTAGTGAACTTGTCGAGACTAGCATTTTAATTTGGACAGACGTTAGTCTCTTAGTAGTAGGTAGGTATGCAGGTAAAGCACTACGACTATAAAGTAACTGTGTATTATGTTTCTGGGCTCCAAATAAGAATTCCGGAAGTTGAGTAGCACGGAAAGTTTATTTACGGAAAGACACACAATAGCTAAAGTATGAAAGAAGGAAAAAGTTAGCACAAGCACAATAGCGAAAAACATGCAAAAGCAAATGGCGGTTCCAAATACCGCAGAGCGTCAGACGTCTTGCATTGGTGTCGTATCGAATCGGACTGGTCGTCCGAACACTCCCGACACCCGAATGAAATCCGAGCGCGCAGGCCGTCACCGTTCGGGAGGGTTCGGACATCTCTACGTAAACAAGAATTGGTTTGTCTGGCTGTTCGTTGATTATTTAATTTTACATATAAAAATAACATTATGTACGTAAATTATAAAAGCTATGTTTTAATTTATATTAAAGTAGCTCCGCTACACCACCCCCGCCTGAGACCGTCCTACGGGCGATAACAGTCAGGGAATCTTACCCTACGTCCCGATCTGGTAGTTTTAATAATGCCATTATCAGCATTAGGTAAGCCTTTGTGTGGGCTGAATGCAGGAGTGTGATTGTGTGTATGCTGTGTTTGAGTACTACTTTGTGTTTGTGAGGTATGTGTGCTCGCTTGTGACTGAGATATGAGAGTGTTAGGAAAATGAGTGTCAGTCTGTGTGTCACGAATTATGTAAGCCGGTTTTAACCTATCTATGGACACTGTGACAGTCTTACCGTTACACTTAATAATAAAAACTTTGTCCCCTCGCTGAAGGACTTCGTGAGGACCTGTGTAAGAGGGTTTAAGCGCACCAGCTACAGTGTCATCGCGAAGGAAGACGTGAGAAGATGTAGCTAGGTCTTTAAACACAAACGGAGAACGATTGTTGCTATGTCGTGACGCTGGCGGGGGTTTAAACCTACTCACAAACAAGTGCAAGCGAGCTGCATAGTCCGTTAGTCTCATTTTTGTTAGTTTTAACTGTTCACCAAATGGGTGACCATAATTTACTCAATTCTTATTAATTTTGGGCTAAAATATTACCTATATTAAAAATACCTAAAATCAGTCATCGATTCTGAACAAACTAGTTTCGGGTTGTACATTTAATCCTGTTACACGTTGTATAATTTAAAACGAGTAGAAATAAATAGAAGTGTTCGAAATGTCAATGGGACTTGGTATAAAACTCGGAATTAAAATCGCTTTACGTCGCCTTAACTTTTTATAAAGTGCAGTTAAGTGAATAAATATTTTCATAAGATCCCCAAGAGATGGCGTGAGCGGCGCTGTCGATACGTTATTGTAGGTAAGTGCGTTTAGATGTTTTCTAGTTAAGTTTTTAATCGGATTAGTCGTAAATATGTTACGCTGAAGCCGAGGTTTCCTTGGTTAACGGTGGTTGTATTTATTTCAACATATTGTCCCTGAATTGCATGCAATATGTAATATTAATAAGTATTTTTTTAAATTTTTTCATATTTTTTTTGAAAGTTGATGAAACTAAAAAACGCCTGTAAATAGAGACTGACACAAATTTATAGGATTTAACGTTTATAGTGATTGCGCGCTCATGCGTAGTACAAAGTTTTTTTTTATGTAATAAACGTGGCAAACAAGAATGCAGTTCACATTGATGATAAGTGATAACTGCAGCCTATAGACACCCACACAATGACCAGAGGTCAAAATGCAGATGCGTTGCCACTCCTTAGGCCTAAGGTGTTGTGCCTCTGTGTCGGAAATGACAGGGCCGTACATTACCACCTGACCGGGACACGATAGTGCTGAACACTACCATTTAGCGGCAAGTATATTAGTTAATGCGGTGGTGCCTACGCCCGCGAGCCCCGTCACTGGAGCTCTACCACCAGTAAAAAGCCACCAGTTTGAGTTTTTAAAGGTTTCACTACCACATGTGAATTGCACACATACGTTAAATGTTATGAATATCTTTCTGTTTCATCGGCTTTAAAATCACAACGATGCTTTAAAAGTTGTCACTTCAAAATAAATATACGACCGCCGTTAACGCAGGAAACCGAAGCTTAAGAGGGTATGTTATGATCTCAGAGGAGACCAGTTACTTCGCAGTATCATTTAGTGCCAAAATTGTTTTGGAATTAATTACGGTAGGATTCTAACTGCTTTTATGTATTTTATCTGACTTGAGACAGCTTTGATTGAGTTTTTGTTCAAATTATTACTAAAAATAAACTACCTTGTATGTTTTGGGTAGAAATTAATTAATTTTGGTTATAATAATAAATAATAATGGCAACCCATTATACGTCCCACTGCTGGGCACGAGTCTCTCCCCTTTTTTGGGGGGGAGGCCTGGAGCTTACTCCACCACGCTGCTCCAATGCGGATTGGTGGAGGAGTTCAATTTTGGTTGTATGGGAAGAATTTAATATGTTCATAAAATTGAGTTGAATAAAAATTCAGTTCTAAACAATATTTCTTATACAGGTACAATTGTGCGCTGCTATTTTGCTATTTGGCAACAACACTTGTTACGTCCCACTGCTGGGAATGAGTCTCACCGTCTTTTTTTTTTCAAATTGGCTGGAGGCCTTGTTCTTTACCGCACTGCTCCAATACGGGTTGGTAGAGATTCATGCTATATAGCTTGTTCCAAATAAACAAATCGACAGTTGCGAGTAAATTTTAAGTACGCAACTTGTGGAAATGAGTCTAATTTTGTATTTTTCGTTATGCTCAGTCAAATCTTAATATACTTTCCCTCTTATTCATAAACGTATTTTAGCTAAATTTGCTTGATGTTAATCTCTCCTTTGTCTTTTTCTATCCTGCACATTTGACAATGCAACTGAGAAAGACACAGCATTGTATAGCTAAAACGTATCTAATGTACGTTTATGAATAAGGGGGTTTGGTAGAAAACTTAATAAAAGTCGCCTTAAGTCCTTCTATACACGTTAATTGTAAAAGTACCCACTTTTTATTTAAATGCGTTTGCCTAAAGAGCCTTTTTACAGTACCCGCCAAGATATATTGCACATCGAGTTTAGGGAAGAGACAATCGGCTAGTTTAGACTTCGTAGAGATTTTTCTTTTTCTTTTTTTTATGTAACGGAAGTGTCAAACAAGCATGCAGTTCACATTTATGTTAAGTGATGACTGTAGCCTATAGATATCCACACAAAGACTAGAGGTCAAAATGCAGATGCGTTACCACTCCTGAGGGCTAAGGTGTTATGTCTCTGTGCCGGGAGTTACAGGGCCGTACATTACCATCTGACCGGGACACGATAGTGCTGAACGCTACCATTTAGCGACAAGTATATTAGGTAATGCGGTGGTGCCTACGCCCGCGAGCTCCGTCACTAAGGTTCTACCACCAGTAAAATCTCTATTACACACTGTCTACGTACGCAGTGATAATGCGGCATTGGTCGAAATTCGACCAAAGTGATTGACGAACGTCACATAGGTGTGCGAAATAGACAACGCTCTACAGAGCCGAACCACACCGCGGACACTCCGCTAAAATTCCATACAAACGCTTAATTTGGTCTCTATCACACAGACATCAATCAGTGTCAACAATAAATATTGCACATCGAGCCTAGGAAGGAGACTTTGGCTTATTCCGGATCTGTAGAGTGTTATCTCTTTCGCACCGTACTTATTTGACGTTTGTCGACCATTTTGATCAAGTTTGACCACTACCGGACTGTCAGTGCTTACGTAGGTAGTGTGCAAAAGAGATAACGCTCTACGAAGTCGAGTTGCAAGTTCTTTGCGAACTCTGCGTTTGCGATGTTGCTGTGAGTGCGTAACAATCACGCTACGAATATCACCACAGATGTCATATTGTACACTGTACACTCACGTCACCCGCCCCACCCTACTTCAGTCGTTTCAAAACCGTGGCACTTCGCTGCGCCTTTACACCCGTGTGACAGATAAAGGTAGAGATGTTTTAATTTACTGAAGATTCAATGTGTTTGATGATAAAACAGCGTTGTCGCGTTTAAACTTTAAAGTTTGGATGATGTTTAGTGATAACATATTCATACTGATATTATACAAATGTAATTAACTCTGTTGCTCTTCCGTTACTAAACTGCTGCTCCCATTGTGATATAATTGTAAATGCTCAGTATAAATAATTGATACCAATTTTGCGAAATATCATAGTCAGAAACTTGTAGTTCTTGTACTCGCGTTTACGTATGATTGATGTGCATACAGACATGGAACTTATGCAAAATTAATAAAATAATGTTATTATTACTACACGCCAAGCCTTTTACGGGGTAGGCAGAGAGTGTGGAGCGTTAGATATCCGGTCCTAACACACCTCCCATGCGATGCAATGAAACACATGCACGTCATATTACATTTGCAATACGCAAAAAACTATATAATATATCGTTTCAATACGTTTATCATAGCGATACGAAGAGGAAATATTCTGAATTACGTTCAAGTATGTTTATTTGTATATATCACTGAGTAATAAATAAATATAGTTCAAGCACGCTGTCACTAGATGGCGTTGTTCAACATTATTCTGCGCTCTCGCTAGCAACCGACTAAAATGAAGCAAGTGATTTTATTTTGTTCGAATACTATTACACATTTAAATAAAAGTTGTTGCAATAAACGCATAGTCGATTTCTAACGCCTTTAATAGTAATAAGATAAGTTACTTGTAAATATTGTAAAATGTTGTTTTGGAGGTTGCATATTGAAATTTGATTACATTATCGAATTATTGATTAGATGAACAAAAATATTGTTACAAAGAAATGTAATGGTTGAAAATCTTAATAAGGGACCGTTCAAATTACGTTCGCAAAGGGAGGACGAGGGGTTTTGTCGAGTGTAACGGTAGATGTTAAGAAAACAGGAAAAAGTGTGACGAAGGGGGAGGGGGAGGGTTGAAAATACCGATATTTTGTGTGACGTAATTTATTAACGCCCCATAACTGCAATGATAAATAATTAACTTCACAGCTGACGTATATTGTTTGTTCATTATACTATTTCAATATGTGATCCCCAGACCAACGAACTTGCTTGTTATGTATAAAACAGGATGATGACCAATTTTGCTGTATATGAATTTCTTTTTACTAGGTATGTTTGGCTGTTGAGTGTGTAATATGATTTTAAAAAATATGTTTTTCTACAAAAGTGACAGATTAAAAATTATTGATGAGTTGTAAATATACTACATCCTACAGATTAGTATTCTGGATGTTTTAATGCCAGGTTAATATCAACTATTGCACCACTCAGGTACTTACATTTCAGATGTCTATATTACACAGATTTACAAAAATGCGATTGACATATGGCCGAATACTCAAACATCACTCAATTTTAAGCTACCCTCAAATGTGCGCTGTCTCTATCGTTTGAACGTGTTTTATAAAGACAGAAGACTTCTAAGTCCCACTTAGATTTGAGTGACGTTTGAGTATTTGGCCGATAGATTTGTTATTTAAAAATTGTATACATACAACTTTCAGCCACTTTCAACAGACATTTGTTATTAAAGTTATTTAAATCTGAATGAAAGTGTAGTGCCTTAATTTTAATTTTCAATCTATATGTATGTTAATACACCATGCTTAAACACCAAACGAATAATGTATATGTTTATATTAAGGTCTTTGCAATTCTTAAGCGCGGTTGATGCTTAGTTGTGGCACACCGCGGACACTCCGCCAAAATTCCATACAAAATGTTTAATATGTAAAGTTATTGTATTTAGCAACCCTCGTTAATAAATAAAGAAAAAAAAAAAAACCATAAAGGTACGAATCCGAACTCCGCTGCGCGCAACAGTCTCGATTTTCTATTGCTTTGCCGCCGCGATATTGTCGCGTGGCTCGGAATGTAATCTCATATAAACTTGAAGAGAATATATGGAGACCAGTAGTGCAGCGGAGTTCGGAATCGTACCTAAGTCAAACATCATTCATGACTGATGGAATTGAAAGACGTTGGCTTGAATGTGTGATTACGGTGCATTAGTTCGATAAAACATTTTCACTGAAAATATCCCTCAGATTACCAATAATATTAGAATGGGATTGTTAGATGCATTAATAGTGCCTTTAAAAAGCCTTAAATATAGAGTCATGATATGAAATAAATAAATAAATGGATTCATATCTTTGTTTCGTGATAGGTATGTCTGAAGACAATCGGATGCATAGTCTTGTCCCTGATTAAAAAATAATTTGCTTTATACAACATGTGTAAAATAATGAAGAAATAAATCTTACGGGTTAAATAGTATGTGTATATATATATATATATATATATATATATATATAGTTGCGCTAATTAGGCAATTTATAAGGTTATAGTTTTTATATTTAGTTTTGATGAAAAATTTAAGTAACAACTCTGTTTTGACGTCACTGATCTCTACTACACTTATCAATATCATTAAATATTTCTTCATTATTTTACACGTTATATACAATTATAAATTACTTTTTCTACACATATTTTTTCTTTCAAATTTCTCCAATGTATTAAAGTCCTGTCATACCTGTATTATTATTATCTTATATTACTCTACATTTTATCAGTTTGTCTAGATGTTGTTCCCAAGAAAAACCTAAAACGAAAGAGCAGTGATTTGGATTCGTCAACTGTCTACCCGTGTAAATAGTATCATAAATATAGGAAACGCATCAAAACAATCCTATTTAATATTATTTTCAGAATATCAAATGATGTATCAAGGTGTGTTTTGAAATATTATTTTGAGAGCACAACGAAAATTGTTTTTAAAAATTTGTAAACCTCCCGAATAAAATTAAAAAAACAACTGATTTACTTGACCTTTAGCTTATTTAATTTAATTCACAATTTATATATAAATATTTAAAAGCTGCCTCAAATGGTTAGAAGGCTTTATTTACGAAACAGTTGTATATGAAATTCATTGCACGAGTTGCTATAAATATTATACATACACGATTATTTTCCACCGTCAATTCTCAACATTGAGTGAATATTTAGTCACCCATAATGATATCAACGATAAAGTATATTTATAATCCATCTTTGTTATTTCAAATTGTGTTCACACATTTTTAATTTAAATAGTTAAATATATCTTTGTAACTTTTTCAGTATTCCAAAGACCTATGAAAAGAAAAACATTTTCTGAGCGATGTTTATGTTATGTTAGAGGTCGACGTTTCTTTTCCAAAATGGATGTTGTTGCAGCACATACAGTCAACAACAGATTCACCTGTTGGAATGAATGGATTTACCATTGCAATACAGTCCTTTTTGACAATGTCAAAGAGTGCCCACAACATGTGTAAAACAACTCACAAAAAAAATCTAAAAGATACCCTTACATTGTAGCTCCACACTAAGTATAAACCTATATCGTGCGTGGGTGCCTTTGTACACACACAACACATACATCACCCAGACCCGAAACGACTATATGTGGGCCATACAAATATTTGGCTATATACCGGGTTAAATATATCCAACGCATAAATCGTCAAAGGTGAGTTAGGTACGTTAAGACTAACAACTTTTGTTCTATGACTTTTGCCAAAACGCAGTACATCACATAATAAGAAATAAAATGGGACTTCTATCAATTGTTAGCGCTACGTTTCAAAGGTATATTTTTACATAGGTACAGACGTCAGCTGTTAACGTAACGTGAAGTAAAGAAGTATTAGAACCGCAAATTCTATTTATTATTTTTTGTATGGTAAAAAAAAAATATATTGAATTAGAAAAAGTTGTGTACAACAAAAGTGTTAGTCATGATGAGCCAAAGCCTCCCTTTAAAAATTATGCGCTGGTTACAAATAACCCTGTATAATGATTCTGTTTTATGTGCTTTACCCTTTTTAGTTTTCTTTAAGTTTTATGAGTAAACTCTTATTTTACTTTGCTTATTCTTTACAAGTCGCTGTACGATTTTAATGTTTTAGAAGGGATACGCGATGGCAGTTCGCCTTTGTCTGGGTAACATTCAAACTCGTTCCCTGTCTCGTTTGTGTCGTCGGTCGACGTGAACTAAGGGCGAGATTCACAGACCGCACTACGACTTTACTTTCGAGCAAAGTACGCTTCGAACTGTCAAAACCCATACATTTCTGACAGTTCTAAGCAAACTTTGCTCAAAGTAAAGCCGTAGTGCGGTCTGTGAATCTCACCATAAGAGATTGGCGTAAACTTTACGGAGGCAACTTCATTCAGTGGCATTAACAAATATTTTGGTGCAATCAGACCTTATATAATAGCAACCCATTATACGTCCCACTGCTGGGCACGAGTCCTTTTCGGGGGAGGCCTGGAGCTTACTCCACCACGCTGCTCCAATGCGGATTGGTGGAGATACGGGTTAGTGGCCAACCCGCTGTCGGATGTTTTCAAACCGCCCATAAGGCCTCCGACAAGGTTTAACGACTGCTATCTATCGATAGCAACCGGGACCGACGGCTTAACGTGCCCTCCGAAGCACGGAAACGCGCATTTTATTTTGCCACTAGTGGTCACCCATCACACACCCGACCGCGCCCGTAATGCTTAACCGAGTAGATTGCTTACGATCTACACCAACCGCTGGACCATGCGCGCTTCTTGATCCTTACTATTACTTTAATGATTATGTCTCGCGCTGTATTTTGATTTAGTTTTACTATTTAATTTTAATTCCTTTTTTTTCTTCTCTTAATTGATGACATATTTTTATAAATATCACAGGCGATGTCATAAGCCGCGACTGATTTCACTGGACACGTCAAATCTTGGATCATATGTGATTCTGTTTTAGTAGTTAATTGAAATTAATTTTAAGATGTAGGTGTTTATTTCATTTGTATATCGTGGCGACTCGTCAGCCCATCTAATTTCAATGTAATGTTGTCAATTGAAAATCTTACCTTCGATTTAGGGCGCCCACACTGCGATTTCGCATCGTATCGCAAATATCTGCGAGCACGCACGAATGCATCGCCTGCGATTTGGCGTCGCATCGCATCGCAGTTATGTGTAACCGCCCTTAGCTGTAGCATCTGCAATTTTATAATCAAGAAAAGCAACCGCCATGTTGCGATCTTGTGGTTAGAAATACACTTGATCTTAGTAAATAAAATATCGTTGCGCCTTCGTTGAATTCGCCTAGAGCGGATTATTGTCGTTTTTCTGTAGTCACTTAGTAGTACATTGCTGTAAAAAAAATATCGTATTCAGCACGTTACGTCAAAACAGCGCTCTACTTACTGCAAAGTGGCTTTAGAAATTATGTCAACCGAGATGCGTAAATGTGTACTAAAAATCCTACTAATATTATAAATGCGAAAGTTTGTATGTATGGATGGATGTTTGTTACTCTTTCACGTAAAAACTACTGAATTGATTTTAATGGAACTTAACAATGATATACTTACTTCCATTTAGCGGCAAGTAAATTAGGTAATGCGGTGGTGCCTACGCCCGCGAGTTTTGTCACTGAAGCTCTACCACCAGTAAGTTTATGCAGCAGTATTATAACACATAGGCTATAATGTATAAAGATATTGTGTGTAATACTAATCCTGCGCAGACGAAGTCGCGGGCACCAGCTAGTAAATTATATTTTGATAATTATAGCTTTGCATCTTTGTTCAGTAGGTTTATCGTTTGGGATTAAATTGTAACGAAATTCATTTAAGGTTAATTTCTAAATACTATTGTAATTGTTGTTTACTAGTTTGCTGTAATGAATATGGCGGTATTTCAGATTGATCAGTTCAAAATTATGCTTTAGTTTAAGCACACTGTGATACTTACATCCCTGTTCCATTAACTATATAGATATTAGAACACTGATCATTTTAATAAATGGGTCAACTCTTGAATTTATATACTGTAAGATTTAGATTGTGACAAAACGTAATCTCACGCCTGTAATCCCCGAAAGGGTATGCATTCAAGCATACATGCAAACACCCACGATTCGCGGTTACGTTTTTGACCCATATAACAGGTGGCGAGCCTGTTGCCATCTCCGGGCACATTACCAAACTCCCGAGGTACTGGGAAACTTCCAGAAAATGGAAAAATCCTAATAGAACCGCAGATAAAGGATTTTAAACCGTTATCTCCGATAGCCCCCGACCCGGGAATCGAACCCAGGACCTCCAGCGTAGTAGTAGTAGCCTGCTACCACTAGGCTACTGAGGCAGATTGTGACACGTACATAAATTTGTAAAGATATGGAATGAATTAGAGGGTTTTGTCATTGTCCTATCAATCCCCCTTCGCTACTATATGTGTACCAATTTAAACGGCCTACACACGACCCCAAAATCAGTGGTGATTTCGGGCAAGTAGCGGGGAGCGGTAGGACCCTACATCGCCTCGTGTATAGGCAAATCGTACCAAGAATTTCATTGTTTACCCTAACTCCTAATTCGCTTCCAGTGAGCTTACGATTTAGGGACGATTATCTCCACTACCACTGTCCCGATATCGCCACTGATTTTAGGGTCGTGTGTAATAATAAAATAAAATACGCTTACACTCACAGTAGGTATAAACCTGTGTCGTGGGTGCCGTTGTACACATACAACACATACACAAACACCCAGACCCGAAACAAATATCTGTAGGCCATACAAATATTTGTCTCGGTGCGGGGATCGAACCCGCGACCCTTCGAATCAAACAGTCATCTCACACCGCTGGAATAACTTGGGGTGCGACCGCCTAACGACATTGCTATTGTCGTTGACATTGCTGTCAAATTTTCATGTCAATTTGTAGCTCCTTTAAAAGCAGTAGTGATAATCTGTTCGTTTTTCTTGCTTTCGTACGTGAGAAAGAAGCGACAATGGTAGAATGTTCCGATTATTGTTATTTAGTTATAGCAAAAATCGACATGAAAATTTGACAGCAATGACAACGACAATAGCAATGTCGATAGGCGGTCGCACCCCTGGTCGTCAAAAACGTGGCCGTCGTGTAGGCCATTTACATGTATATTATCTCGTCCGACTCAAGATATTTGCAGATTATTGCAAAATTCTAGGGTTATATGAAACGCAGTTTTATGTTTGACACCATAGCTATGTAAGTGGCTGCGATATACAACATTATAATCGTTTCTGTACATAAAATATGATTTAATATATTATAGAATGGTTTCGATATGTGTATTGGATGCCAAGCGAATGTTTTATTTAGAGTGCCTCCGGCGATGCAGTATGTTTTCATGTTTAGCGTTAGGTTTACGTTTTGTTGTACGATGTTTTTCTATAGATATTTAATATTCACCATGTATATAGTAGATAGTACAAAAATATTAAACGAAAACGAGTAATTGAAAGTATTCATTGCATTTTTATTTACATCCTATCTTGTCTTAATAATAATGTAACAAGTAACAAAATCAATGTATCCAGTGCCTTCTTGATGTCTTAATTTATCTACTGTTAGTACACGGCTCCATGTGTCCTCCTATTCATAAACTTTGTCACCCACTTTTTTTCTTTTGATCTTTAAAGATAAAAATAATGGAAAATACTTTCCCTTTTTAAGTATATTAATGGGGGAATACATTTTTCTTGGGCCAAAAATTATTAGCAGTATTTTAAGATGCTTTCGGCCTGAGGGTCTTCCTAAACGTGTTGTCTCTGATGACGTCTCCTCCCAAGACGTGAAGCCCTAAATAATTTCTTAATTTGTTTAAGGGTTAATCCGGCACTGAATGCATCTATTGCCCTATTGGCACACCTTCCAACAGTATTCTGTAAGAGTCCACTAAAGGGAGGCACCGGTATGTAACTGAAACAAACAATGTTAAACGAATTCAATTTTTTCCAGATTGGGCGTTCTACTTTTTAAACGGCCTACACACGACCCCAAAATCAGTGGTGGTGGGGATAATCGTCCCTAAATCGTGGGCTCGCTGGAATCGATTCAATTTTTTTTTAAAGAGTAAGTGTAAACAAAATTCTTGTTATGATTTTCCTCCTATACACGAGGCGATTTATGGTATTCCCCGATATCGACATTGATTTCAGCGTCGTGTGTAGGCCGTTTTAATTAAGTTATGAAAGTGGCGAACAATTTCACTTAATGGTAAATGAATATGTTGCCTATAAACATTACGTAAAAACAGATCTCAATATATGCGTTGCCACGTCTGAACCCAAGCTGATGCTGTGCCGGAAATTACGGGGCGTATATTACCACCTACTAGTTCGGGCGACCTTTGCACAACTATGACCCATATCACAGGATTTGTAAGTATGTATGTATGTATGTATGTATCTTCACGCCAGGTCCCTAACGGGGTAGGCAGAGAGTGTAGAGCGCCAGATATCCCGGTTCAGACAAACCTCTCGTGCCTCGTCTACTTTCATCATTCTCTTCATACATGCACGCCGATTCCTAAGACTTTTGATCCCACCATCAGACAGAACTCGACCTATTTAGTCATGGTAGGTCAGTCTTGGTCTTCCTGGGCCTCTGCAACCATCCACATTCGCATTGTATATCTGTTTAGTCATTCGCTCATTCGACACTCTTTCTATATGCCCGAACCATCGGAGCATGCCTTTTTTTCTTTGTAAGTCAAGTAATTTATAGAGAGTATTTTACTAGAACTTTGTTACCATAGAGCAACACGGGCCACCGGCCGCCGCGGCGGACCTGAGGGGAGTCTGTAATTTTTTGGGGGGGAAACTACGTGTGATACACACACACACTTCAAAAATCGTCTATTACTACGAAACTCACTCCTTGACTTTAATAAAATACATAAACAATTTCACGCACATATTTAAACATCCGGGCGATAGGCGTGGGACCATTTGGGCTTGTACTTTGGCAGAGGGGAAAGCCTGGCCGCGGCCGGAGGCCCGTGTTGCTCTTTGCTTGTTACCAATGAAAGAAATGTATTTTCGTTTTTTTCATTGGTAACAATTAATTCGTTTACCTACTGGTGGTATTTGTATTTATTATTCACATAAAAATACAATGCGGGCTTAACTAAATAGTACTAATAAACCTAACTTACGAGGTTTGAGCTAGTACCTATGTTCTAGAAAGCTCCAGTATCGAAGCTTGAGACAGTAGATACCACCGCAATATCTAATCTAATACCTAATTTGCCGCCAAATCGTAGTGTATTTTTATACTGTGATAGTGTTCAGCACTAGCGTGTTCCGGTTAAATTCAGTCCGGCTCAGTAATTTCAATCGCCGACGCGAAACCACTCGTAGGCCTTTGGGTGGCAACGCATGTGCTTTTTGACCTCGGTTTGTTTGTTAAAGTTAAAGGCTGCAGTAGTCACCTAAAATTCATGTGAACTGCCACAATCATTAGGTACATAAAAAAAAACAATCTAGCAAGAATTGACACCGCGACCGATCAGCAATATCAATAAGGTTCCAATAAATATGTTAAATGAGTGAAGTACGCATGGCCCCGCGGCTGGTGTAGATCGGAAGCGATCTACTCGGTTAAGCGACACGGACAGCGGTCGGGGTGTGTGATGGGTGACCGAAAGTGGCAAATTAAAATGCGCGTTTCCGTGCTTCGGAGGGCACGCTAAGCCGTCGGTCCCGGTTGCTATCGATAGATAACAATCGTTTAACCTTGTCGCAGGCTTTATGGGCGGATTAAAAACATGCGACAGCGGGTTGGCCACTAACCTGTATCTCCACCAACCCGCATTGGAGCAGCGTGGTGGAGTAAGCTCCAGGCCGCCCCCCAAAAAGGGGAGAGACTCGTATCCAGCAGTGGGACGTATAATGGGTTGCCATTATTAAATATGGTAAAAGCATACCTACCAAATAAAAACATGACTTCGGGTATGAAAGTGACAAAGCTCCACGCTCCTTCGTGCCTCATGCGGTATAAGAATTCCATGATTGTCACAATGAATGCTAAGACTATGAAACCGAGGATATACCATATATATATTTGCAGGAGCAGAGCGCTCTCCTGAAAAATGGGCACAATTATATCATCAATACACCTGCGAGTAGGTAAACTAAAAAAAAAAAAGGTTTAACCATTGTACACCAGCAAGCAAGGTCGTCAGAGGGTGGCAGAGGAGGATAGCTGCCCCTCTAGAGACAATTTACTGCGAAGACTGATATGTGCCATAAGTATAGGCACCAAGCTGGCAATCTGTCCTCCCCTAGGTATAGCCCAGCTGCCCTCCTCTAAATCGTTGGCTGGCGACACCCTTGGGCAGAAGTTGTTGAGAAGTATGTCGGTACATGTTAAGAAGATAGGAAAGCATGACGAAGGAAGAGGGAAGGGATCAAAAATATCAATATTTTGCGTGACGTAATTTATGACCGACCCCTAAGCCTGCACTCTGATAAAATAATTAATATGTCGGTTTGTGCTTATAATTACCACAATAGAAGCAAGCAGAAGCAGCCAATTAGCCATTTGGAATAAAGACAGAAGCACACTCCGCAGGGTTTCCACGTCATCACGCGTGTGACAACATATACACAGCTCTGTGTCACTCACCAACACTTCGATCACGCATGCTAACTGTAAAACACAGGATACTTTTAGAACAAAGTTATTTGTTAAACGCACATCTGCTTTAACAGCTTATGTTGGAGTGAACAAGCGCAACAATAAAGGAGAAGCGGAAGAATGGTAACGAAAGGAATAAATAGTACCTACGATGTTTGGAGCTGTGAAACGAACGGTTTAGCAAGTTATGGGTATACCATTTCGAATCTGAACATGGATACTGTTAGGTATAAGAATTTAGTTACGGATAATCTGCGAATGTGGATGGTTGCAGAGGCCCAGGAAGACCAAGACTGACCTACCATGACCAAATAGGTCGAGTTCTGTCTGATGGTGGCGTCAACAGTCTTAGGAATCGGCGTGCATGTATGAAGAGAATGATGAAGGTAGACGAGGCACGAGAGGTTTGTCAGAACCGGGATATCTGGCGCTCTACACTCTCTGCCTACCCCGTTAGGGACCTGGCGTAAAGATACATATATAATCTGAAGTAATGAAATTACATTAGGTTCTTCAGATTCTATTTCTAGTGGTGCGCGTGGTTATTGTGAAAATCCAATTTGAAAATACTAATGAGTGGGTACTTTTTTCCAACTGGATAAAACTTGGTTATTATTCTCATAAACCAAAGTAACTAATTCAAAGTGAAACCATCGTTCAATTCCAATTAGTGTCAAAACCTTTAAGCTAGCGGAGGTAGTTGAGGTAGTTACCTACTTACTATTGAGACGGATCGCAAATCCCGCTATTATTAAGTAAGGCGGTTTGGCGATCGTAGTGGCGGTAGTTTTATCGTAGGACGCTGATGCTCACCTTGCGTTTCCTATTACCCTATTTGAACGGTTTGACCGCCATTGTTCGGTTGACTGACACGTCCCGACGTCGTTGATACGCAGTGGTGAGTGATAGTGATACGATTACGGTGCAGCGACGGAGTAGGCGCCTCCCAAGTATGGTGGCACACCGCGGACACTCCGCCAAAATTCCACACAAACGCTTATTTTGGGCTCTATTAGGTACACAGACATCAATCAGTGACGTGTATTTACACGTGCACCTGTGTGCGTAGCACGTAGAGAATACCAACCGTCGCCCACAAGAGGGGAGGAGGTTGGATGAGGCGGGGAAATCGGGCGGGACGTCGAAGTGTCCATTCTATACGTAGTATTATTACATATTCTCTGGTGGTGGTGCCGCGATGACAGCGGTGCCGCGGCAGTTGGTATTGCGGCGGCGGGGGAGGGAGGGTGTCGTCTCGACGCGGAGTAGCGTCACTGCGGCGGCTTTCCATCGCCCAGCCTCGAGTTTTATGTAGTGCTATCGTGGGACGCTGATGCTCACCTTGCGTTATTACCCTATTTGAACGGTTAGACCGCCATTGTTCGGTTGATTGACACGTCCTGACGCCGTCAGCTACCTTAATACTACTTCATTACTACCGTACTACTTGCTAATCAGAAGATAAGTACAACTTACCAAGCTTATAATAGATATGATGGCGACAGTACATCGAGGTGTCAGACAACAACAGGAACCATCTGGACAGTGTGTTAACACACCCTCCATTGGATTATAAAGTTGAAATAAGACCAGGTAAGGCAGGTAACAAATTATAGTAGGTGGATATGCCCGTTGACCGCTTTTGACAATGATGTTATTTGCTTTTGATCTCAGAAGCTCAGAAGCCGATCAGTAACATTAACGTGTGCAACATTCGTGTGTACACTTAAACATTTCAATCTAGTTATGAGTTAGAGCTTAAAAATTACATAAATATTTTTATTTCTTGTTCAACTCAAACACATGATTAATTAAGTGTCATTACGGAAATGTCATAGAGTAAGTGCAGAAAATAAACGATAGATAGATAATAATAGGTTGGGGAAAAAGTCTTTTCGCATTATAGTATGTATGAACTTGTAATAAAATCTCTTTGGCTGTAGTATTAGTATCTGGCTGGTTTTGGTATCGTTGAAAGTTAAAATTTTAAAGAACATAATTCCAAATTCAATTTAGGCAAATGTGTGATTTTCATTTGTTTTTCGTACTGTCAAGATGAGTGAATCTAATGAAGAAATTCGATACATATAAAATTTTACTACAAAAAAGGTAAAAATGCAACGCAAGCCGCGAAAAAGATTTGCGCTGTTTATGGACCTAGTGCAGTGTCTGTGAGAGTAGCACGAATTTGGTTTAAGCGTTTTCAATCCGGAAATTTTGATGTCAAAGATGCACCTCGCTCTGGTCCCCCTATTACGGATAAAGTGGATGCCATTTTTGAAAAAGTGGAGCAAGATCGACATATCAGTAGTTACGACGTAGCTGAAGAACTGAGAATTGATCACAAAACAGTTTTGGCGCATTTGAAAAAAGCTGGGTACAAAAATAGCTCGATATTTGGGTACCTCACGAGCTCACTGAAAAAAGCCTAATGAACCGTGTACTCATTTGTGATTCTTTATTACGACGTAATAAACCCGAATCATTTTTGAAGAAGCTGATAACTGGTGATTAAAAGTGGATCACGTACGACAAGAACGTGCGAAAAAGGTCGTGGTCAAAGGCCGGTCAGGCTTCACAGACTGTGGCGAAACCCGGGTTAACTCGCAATAAGGTGATGTTGTGTGTGTGGTGGGATTGGAACGGCATTATTCATTATGAGCTATTACCACCAGGCAGGACTATCGATTCTGAACTCTACTGCGAACAACTGATGAGATTAAAGCAAGAAGTTGAGAGAAAGCGGCCGGAATTGATCAACAGAAGGGGTGTGGTGTTTCATCATGATAACGCTAGACCTCACACATCTATAGCCATTCAGCAAAAATTAAGAGAGTTTGGCTGGGAGGTGTTAATGCATCCGCCGTATAGTCCTGACCTTGCACCTTCAGATTTCCACCTGTTTCGGTCTCTTCAGAATTCTTTATGCAATGTTAGGTTAACATCACGAGAGGACTGCGAAATCACTTGTCGCGGTATTTTGATGAGAAGTCCCAAAATTTTTATAGCAATGGGATCTTGTCCCTACCTACAAGATGGCAAAAGGTTATCGAACAAAATGGTACATACATACTTTAGTTAAATTTAAATTAACTGTATTAAAAAATGTTTTGAATTATCTTAAAAAATGCGAAGAAACTTTTTCCCCAACCTACTCGAAATATAAGCACAGTCTGAATAACGTATCTATGAATTCTGAAAATGTGTATGTACCTATACTTATTTGAGTAAAGAGGTAATATATTTAAACCTCAGAGGAAGGAATTTTGAACAAGATTTTTAAAACACGCTTAATTCATTTGTCAATGTCATGAAATGCGACGAAAGTGATATCGTTAAAATTTTATCTGATTAGGTACCTATAGAATAAAGAAGAACAATGATTTCTCAATTTCTATTGATATGTTCGGTTTCTATATTAATTTTAAGATCATCTTATGCGGAACTTAAGCGAAATTTTGTTGATGAGGGTAAGTATTTTTATACTTATTTACCTACAGGACTAAGAAATATTTTTCCAAACAAAATATAATAATTATTTCGTTTCTTTACGTTCTGAAGCTCTTTAGCTGAAGAAATTTTAGCGGCCATACGTATAATTACCTACCATTAAAGCGGAATAGCGCCGAACACTATCATTTAGCGGCAAAAAAAATTATATTCCCTTATTTTTGAAGTAGGTACTTAAGTTTTTCTTTATCTTAAACAACTGTTTACCTATTCGTTATTATGTCATAAATATATTAACTTTATTTGACTTTGATACTGGCAAAAGGAATGAAAACGCTCGCGGTCGTAGCACCACTCTATCTGCCGCCAAATAGTAGTGTTCAGCACTATCGTGTTCCGGTTAGATGGTGATGTATGGCTGCGTAATAACTATCACAGAGACACAACAACTTAGTCATACTGCAGTGATCACTTAACTTCAATGTGAGCTGCTTGCCTGTTTGCTACCTTCCTTACATAAAAAAAATGTTTAAAAACTGGCATGACTATTTGGCACTTTACGCTTTGTGGAGGCAGAGAGCGTAGCAGGGGTTGATTCGTCTAGTCTTCAATTATCACATAACAATTATAATTTATACAATTATAAATTACAAAACATTTCAGAAAATGCACTACTAGAATTACTGGAAGTAGAGAAAGTGCCCGTTGTTAACGATGAAATAGAAAAACTAATCCTTAACATCGAAGTAACTGCTGATTATGCCGAAAAAATGCAGCGCAACAGCATTGTTCCAATCGAAGAGATAGAAGATAGATATGATGAAATGGTAGATACACTCCAAGAAATAATAGACACCGTAAGAATGCCAACTGACGCTATTGAATTTTTATACGCTAAAGGCATATCTAGAGTCGTTTCTCGAAATATAAACAACAGCTATGGCCCATTCAAACGACAGCTTCTAATCTTAATAAAAACTATTTTCGATTCCGTACCTAAGTCTCAGAACGTATTACCTGTTAATATTGTAGATAAATTACTTGATATATTTGAAAACAGTGACAATTTAGCTCTGAAGGCCCATGCACTGGACATTCTTTACGTTTGGCTACCTGAAAATCCTAAATTACAAGCTCGTGTTATGAAACTAAAAGGTCTCGAACCGTTCTATCAACAAATAAATAAACTGGATACGTTCGTTGTTAATAAGTTATTAGATCTCTTCAATAAGATACTTGAAGAGCATCTTGAAGCAAGAAAAGAGAAACCTAAAAACAAAGCTGATTACGAGAAATTGAAATTTTATCAACGTATTGGTTTGATCGAGAGAATGTCTACGCCGGTTGTATGTGTCGGTCTGTTGAATATATTTGAATCAATTTGGACGTATAGTACTACTGAGAAACAAATAGATTTATCAGTTTTCAAACTAATTAAGAATGTGAAACCTTTTTGCTTGGCCACGTTCCAGAGGAAGTCGAAATCTGTACAGTTGTTTGATAAACTTTTGAAATACATAGCGAATCCAGAAAACAAAAGTGATTTGTTTATTAAAGGTTTGAATATTACTGATATGGAGGTCATTCTAAAGGAATATGTGGATGAACTGAAAAATATGCCCATGAAAGACGAATTTTAAATATCTATATTATGTAAAATAATTGCAATATGGTAAAAATAACTTTAAATAAATAATTAGATAATAATAAGTTCACCCAAATCATTATAAAATAATAAACTTACTTTCACTAGTATCCTGATAGTGCATTTTTAATGTAATGGAGATGGCTAACAAACTTGCAGTTCACTTTGATGTTAAGTGATGACTGCAGCTTATTCACAACCACGCAAAGACCATAGGTCAAATGCAGATGCTTTGCCCCTGAGACCTTAGTTGTTTTGTCTCTGTGATTGTTATTATGGGGCCATACATTACCATCTAACCGGAACACGATAATGCTGAACACTACCATTTAGCGGCAAGTAGGTATATTATGTAATGCGGTGGGCATGGTGATTCATCACTTAACATCAATGTGAACTGCACGCTTGTTTACCATTTCCATTACATAACAAAAAAAAACTATCCCATAAAAATTACAGTGATACGTATAAAAGGCCACATATGAGAACCCTTGTGTGGTCGGGTATCTACCGCAAATAATTTCTATTTTCTATTGTGCAAGGGACTTTACTATGGAGGGTTCTATAAAATCGCATACAATAACGCATTGTCCGTCCGCGTTGTGATTGTAAACTTTGATTTATAGATTGCGATGTTGACTGTGATGCGTTGATATGTAATTTATTATTAACTAGCTGTGCCCGCGACTTCGTCCGCGTAGAATTTATGATTGTTCAGTATTTACCCGGAGGAAGTCGTGGGCGCAGCTAGTTTATGATTTATAAATAAAAGTGGCCTTAGTTACTCTTTATTACGTCAGCTATCTGCCAGTGAAAGTCCCGTTAAAATTGGTCCAGCCATTCCCGAGATTAGCCGGGACAGACAGACAGACAGACAAACATGGTAAAAAATGTTGTTTTGGTATATGTACGGTTTATACATACATATAATATGCATTTAGTAAAAAGCGGTTATTTTTATATTACAAACGGACACTCCAATTTTATTTATTTGTAGGTATAGATGTATAGATTTTATATTCAGTTATTGACTCAGTGATGATCTTGGTGTCGATGTTGGTGTATTTCCTTAAAACAGTTTTGTTGATTGTTACCTATTAATCTACACACATTATAAAACAAGTCCTCCGCGTCGTCTGTCTGTCTATCTGTCTGTTCGCGATAAACTCAAAGACTACTGCACAGATTTTTATGCGGTTTTGACCAATAGATAGAGTGATTCATGAGAAATGTTTGTGTATTTAATTTGTTATTTTTTTTTGTAAATTGATTGGAATATACCTAACGATAAATGTTGGAGGTTAATTTTACTGGTGGTAGAGCAAGCGGGCGTAGGCACCACCGCATTTCCTAATATATTTGATGCTAAATGATAGTGTTCAACACTATCGTGTTCCGGTCAGGTGGTAATGTACGGCCCTGTATTTTCCAGCACAGAGGCATAACATCTTAGGCCTCTAGAAGTGGTAACGCATCTCCATTTTGACCTCCGGTCTTTGTGTGGGTGTCTATAGGCTGCAGTCATCACTTAATATCAATGTGAACTGCATGCTTGTTTGACACCTTCATTACATAAAAAAAGGCTGGACTGGTTATCCTAAGGTCGCAGGTTCGATCCTGTTCGATGTCAAATTACTTCTTTCCGTTTTTTAATAATTCCTAAAGTTCACTCGCATGTGTTATCGGGAAAAATAAATATTACAAATAAAACCCAAAAAAAGGGTGTCAGCAAAAATCAAGACGGGAGTTTTCATCGAATACTAGTTGTGCCCATGACTTCGTCCAAGTAGATACTGAACAGTAATTTTGTTCAATTATACCCGGACGAAGTCACGGGCACAGCTAGTATTAATAATAATCGAATCCCTACGTAAGCTATCATTAGCGCAATGACAAATCATGCGCAATGGGTGGTCGCCATTCTGTTGACTTCCTTCCGTGCTGTATGTGGTTGGGATATTAAGATATATCTACAATTAATGCCTTGTGACTTTTAATTCCACAATAAACCGGTAACTCAGGGGATAACTTTACAATTTACAAAAGTTTAATGTCTTATTCGTCTTATTTGGATGTGGTATTTATAAGATAGCAATGGTGAAAATCAACGTCAAGTCGATTGATGTTATCGAATTGACATGAAGCTGATCTAGGCTCCCGTAAAAGCTACAAAAAAAACTAATAAAAAAAACGAAAAGAAATGTGTATATACCTCCTTCAGCCAGTTTCCCCGCGTGCGAAAATCCCCATTTAGGACTACGCCTCCGACGCTTCGGGGGCAGATAGGCCCGGGGTACGAGGATTCGCCACAATCTCCAAACCATCCTCCCCCTTTTTTGCGCTTCGCGCGGAGGATGGGATGATGAAGATTAGTATCTAGTTCCCGTTCGGATCAGACTTGAGACTCTTTTTTTAATTGTTATTTTTTTTCTTGGAAAATTGTACTTTTTACGTAATTTTCAGAATATTTGCTTTATGTCTCAGTGCTGTCTAAATAAATGTTTTCTTTCTTTATTATTTTCGTGTAATAGGCAGTTATAAAACCTATAAATAATGTGTTTTTCATGTCATGAAAGTGGCAAATAAGCATGGAGTTCACATTGGTGGTATGTGAATACTGTATCATATACCTACCTACACAAAAACGGAAGCCTCATTGCAGATGAGTTGAAACAAAATCTAATGAAGCTGAATGAAGATTTTAATCTATAACCGGTAATAAAAACTAATCATTCTTTATTAGGAGTGAGTTGTGTTAGCATGTGTATGTTTTTTTAGTTTTTCTTATGATAGCTAAAATAACTAAAACATATGAACCCTATCATTATATGAAAAATGTGTGCAATGCACACCGCAAGTTTAACATTGACAAAGTTCATGATGTGTTCTTAGATTTTCGTGAGCTACACGGTCGGGTTGATTTTAAAAATCATTTTAGTTCAATATACGCGAGATAAATGCGTAAAAACAGTTTAATTATTTACTGACGTAATTCACTTAAAATCGCCTAAAAATTAAGATATCACTTACGTACATAGTTACCTGTGGCCCACTTCTAAAATACGTGGGAGCAACATCAGGTGTTGTTTTTACAAGTAAATCCAAAAACTAAGTTAAAAGTACAAGCGGAGCTAATCGATCATATTCAGGCGTAAAAAATGATATTCATTCATACAGTGAAATGTCTACATGCAATGTCAATTTAGTCAACCTGTACCGGAACGAATTTGCGCAAGATTCGAGTTCCGTGAGATATTTTTAAAAAGTAATAGCTCAGGGTTGGGTGCAATTCATTCGCGGCTGTAATTCATTCACAGGTAGCACTATGTTTTTATTTTTCGGCTTCGCTTGGGTAGAGGAAAGACATATTATAGATTTACTGGTGGTAGAGCTCCAGTGACGGAGCTCGCGGGCGTAGGCACCACCGCATTACCTAATTTACTTGCCGCTAAATGGTAGTGTTCAGCACTATCGTGTTCCGGTCAGGTGGTAATGTACGGCCCTGTAATTTCCGGCACAGAGGCATAACACCTTAGGCCTCAGGGGTGGTAACGCATCAGCATTTTGGCCTTGGTCTTCATGTGGGTGTCTATAGGCTGCAGTCACTTAACATCAATGTGAACTGCATGCTTGTTTGCCACTTCCATTACATTAAAAAAAAAATATTTTTAATGTTAGTGGTGGTAGAGTTCCAAATGTAGGAGCTCGAGAGCGTAGGCACTGCCGCATTACAATTGGTAACGCATGCAAATGGTAGTGTTCAGCACTACCATTTAGGCAGATAGAGAGTGGCAGTCCAGCGGTGTGAGATGACCGTGTGATTCGAAGGGTCGCGGGTTCAATCCCCGCATCGACACAAAATTTGTATGCCCTACAAATATTTGTTTCGGGTCTGGCTGTTTGTGTATGTGTTGTATGTGTACAACGCGTCGATGGTATAACGGCACCAACGACACAGGTTTATACCTACTGTGGGGCTGGGAGTGTAAGCGTTTTTTTTTTAAATTTTTTATCATGTTCCGGTTAGATGGTAATGTATGGCCCCGTAATAACTATCACAGAGACATGACACCTTAGGACTCAGGAGTGGCAACGCATCAGCATTTTGACCTCTGGTTTTTGTGTAGATGTAGATAGGTTGCAGTCATCACTTAACATTAATGTGAGCTGCATGTTTTGTTTGCTGTCCAGTATGGAAATTCATAAAAAAAATCGCTACGCTTGGAATACAGTGGTGGTTTTATCGCGGGACGCTGCTGCCCATTCCATGTTATTGCATTTACTACTGCCCTATTCTCGTCAAACATCCCGTAGTCCTTGAAGACGAAAGTCTTTAACCAGTGCGTTTTACCGGTGATGACCTACGGTGCCGAGGCGTGGTCTCTCACTATGGGTCTCGTAGGAAAGCTCCAAGTCACTCAGCGGTCAATGGAAAGGGCTGTATACTCGGCGTTTCCCTACTGGATCGAATCAGAAATGAAGAAATCCGTTGGCGAACCAAAGTCGCTGACATAGCGAAGCAGATCTCCAAGCTGAAGTGGCAATGGGCAGAGCACATAGCTCGGAGAACCGATAGCCGCTGGAGCAGAAAGGTTCTCGAGTGGAGACCACGTATCGGCAAGCGCAGCGTGGGACGACCACCTGCAAGATGGACCGACGACCTTGTCAAGGCTGCAGGCTGGATGCACGTCGCTTCCGATCGGTCGGCATGGAGGTCATTGAGGGAGGCTTATGTTCAGCAGTGGACTGTGGCTGATATGATGACTGCCCTATTGGAATGGTTTGACCGCTATTGTTCAGTTGCCTCCACTGGTGGGCGAAGACTTCAATATTTTGACCGTGTTCGGAAATACCATTGAGGGCGATACGATTTTTTATGCCTCAAAAAATATTGAATAATCCAACATGTCAAAAAATTGGCGCGCATTCAAATGTCAAATGTCAAAAAGGCGCATAGACAACCTGCGTAACGAATATGAGTTTTTTTTTGGATTGCATTGCGTGAGAATGAAATTGTTAAACTTTTTGTCCGAGTCATGAATGGACATTGTAGCGTAATGACCGCTGCAAATAGCGTTATTTGTATTGTGCGCAATCTGTAAGACTCCATTTAAAGTTGTAGGGTTCATATCATTTTGCGATGAGTGAGGAAAGTCCCTTTTGGACTTTTGCGATTCATGCAAGGATGAGTATATGCATGTTTCTAATAATTTTAATAGGTACCTACAATAAAGGAGAGAGCATTATTTATAGACTACTTAGTGTAAGTAACAAATAAATAACACTCTGCTTTATAGTCTCTCTATATCTTCATATCACTTCTTTGTTCTGGCATGATCTTCTTCTTCTTCTTATATAATATATGTATATAAAAATGAATGTTTGTCTGTATGTCTGAATCGTTAACCACGCATTTGATCATGTGATGATCTTTTGCAAAGTTGTTGTGCATGAGCCCACGAAGGTTTCTGAGTTGGAAAATCGACAGATGGCGCCACTGTCATTTTTTAGTTGATGGCGTAGCAACGCGCGCGATGTGCAGCTAGCTACTACGACTTGTAAATAATCACTTCCGCAGCTTAATAATTTGTTACCTTCAATCACAAAATTATGCCTGGTGGACCCGGCAGACTTTGTCCTACCAGATCATTGCGCTGGTAGGATAAAATCTGCCTTTGTCCTAATGAAAGTTTATCGGGCACTCTCGTTAAAGAAAATTAAATGATGGACAAAAACACTCCCATGTGTTATGGCGAAAATCAAATATTACAATTTATAACCTTAAGCCAATAAAATTAAGGACATAAAAAATCCCTGATAAAATAATATTCATGGTCACACTAAGCTAAGGGTGAGTAGTAGTAGCCTCAGGTAGTGATTAAAAAAAACAGTCTAACAGCGGAGGCGTGAAACACCTGACAGAGATTCCCATACTTCTATCTCCATACTAAATTATGACTGTGTGACCCGAACTTAATGATTTCGAAAATTTTTCACGGTTGTCAGTGTGCTGACTGCTTAACAAGATTGTGTTATGTTTGAATTTGGAAGAGTTAGCATTTGGCGTAAAGTTCGTTTATTTTATATCGTCTATGTCGCGACGCCAGCAAAGTCTAAATTATTAAACCCTTTCAGAGGAGATGTTTGAGCACATATGGAGGGGCTTAACGGGTGACAGAGCTAGCTCTCGACACAGTATTATTATAAGTTAAGATCCCACTGCAGAAACATTTCGTTCATCCAGATATGCTGCAAACCTAATTTTTATGCATATTTAAAATCTAGAGAGTATATATCCACTAAATTGCCAATCAAATCAAGCATTCAAGTTTACCAAAAAAGTAAACTTTTATGGTAAGCTGCACATGCTTGAGCGAATGAATTTACCTCTAACAGCTGTTTCAAAATGGGGTGAGACCAATATGGTCCAATTTAACACTAAAAAAACTCAAGCTTTCGAAAAAAAGGCTACGGCAGTCTTTTTTCCGCAAAAAAGAGTCCATTTCCCTTCTCTCCTACGCTAAATGATGAGCCTATACCTCTGGCAGACCATTTAGATATATTAGGTGTAGCTCTAACGCCCACGCTGAATTTCGGCACCTACCTATAGCAAGGCTAAATTTGCTGGTGTGAAGGTCGGGGTCCTGAATAAGGTTCGAAGATACTTCACATCACGTCAGTTGCTAAATATCAAGCACAAGTTCGATCGTGTGTGGAGTATTGTTGCCACCTTATGGACGAGTCGGCCAAATACCAGCTCGAAGCTCGGCACCACACACTCGGCACACCAGCTTGAGTCGGTTGATCGGCGTGCTTCGAAAATAATTGATGACTCAGAATTAGTCAGCTCCAAGCTGCTCAGTCTCGAACATCGGCGCAAAGTGGCGTGTCTATCTATCTTTTACAGGATCCAATTTGGAGAATGTGCGATCGATCTAAACAACCTAATAACGGCATATCATCCGTACACAGTAGATGTTCCTAAAATTCGAACCAAACGTTTCGGCTCTACGTTTATAATGCGAACATTCAAGGAATGGAACACCCTGCCGACTTCTTTGTTTCCGAAAAACTATAACCTGGGAATTTTCAAGTCTAGAGTGAATAAGTCTAGACAAGCGTGCTTCATCTTCGGCCACATCTTCACTTTCCATCAGGTGAGATGGTGGTCAAACGTCTTGTCTAAAATGTAAAAAAAAAACTTTGTACATGGAGCCTACGCTGACACTTATTGGATACATTGCCAAATTTCAAAGATGGCATTTACAATCTTATCAATTTCAAAAAAAATAATTTAACTTATTACCTGACTCGGTAATCGAACTCAGGGCCTCAGAGCTAACAGTAGCTATCTATCGTTGTGCAACCAAAGCAAAAACCCTTAGCACTAAGGAATTTCCTATAGAATGTTGCCACAACAAAAAATGGCCGCAAACAATAAATGTTTACATTGGTCCAGTCATTAATATTGGTGGAGTTTCATTCAACCCGCCAACTACCACCTGCGACAAATCCTTTTTTATCCGTGTCCGATAAATTATACCCATTCAGCGAATTTGTAGCCGTAGGCGGGTTGACTTAAAAATAAGATTATTCCCATGCTTTATGGAACAATAGAGTCGAGTTTTTTGGACGAGATATAAAAAAAAGCTGATCACACCTCTGAAAGTCGTTGTTGACCAGTTTTTATAGGGTTGAGCTTGTGAGAAAATATCTAGCGAACTGAATGGCATGTGTGCGAGTTCTATATTTTTATTTGCAAGTTCAAATTTGAAGTTCAAAGTCCAGGGTGTCGGTAACATCGCATTTCCTCATATAATTAATATATTTGAAACTTTAACTTGAAACTATTAACATTATCACTCCAGCTGAAAGACATCCGCTGCTGGACAAAGCCGGGAGGCAAAGATGTTGTGATGACTGCCTATAGACACCCACACAAAGACCAAGGTAAAATATAGATGCGTTACCACTCCTGAGGCCTAAGGTGCTATGCCTCTGTGCCGGAAATTACAGAGCCGTACATTACCACCTGACCGAAACACGATAGTGTTGAACACTACCATTTAGCGGCTTTATATTAGGTAATGCGGTGGTGCCTACGCCCGCGAGTTCCGTCACTGGAGCTCTACCACCAGTAAAATGTGATGTTAAGTGATGACTGCAGACTGTAGACATGTACCTACACAAAAATCAGCGGTCAAAATTCAGATGCGTTGCCACCCCTAAGACCTTCGTTTTCATGTCTCTTTGATGGTTATTATGGGGTCATGTTTAAACATCATCATGTTGCAATAAGATGAAAATGTAGGGATCCGTTATTTTTGCACTGTGTCAAGAGATCCTAGGCCTCCTGGAGTGAGTGGCATGTATATCCCTTTACATATTAATGAATCTGCATTTTGACCTCCATTTTTGTGTAGTTTTTATAGGCTGCAGTAGGTAGGTACTTACTTTCCATAAACATGAAATACAAGCTTGTTTGCCACTTTCATCTCTTAAATAACTCAAATTATACAATTCGTTGTATGTTTCAGACAACCTTGAAATTATTCTAAATTCAAATGACGCCAAAACGGTTTTAAACTGTTAGTTACAAACGTATTTTCGGAAGTATTTAATGTCCCGCTGCGAGCAATGACAACACTTCATTCAGCCAATTAAATGTGCGCGTAAACAGTGACATTGTCACAAATGTCCTGCTGAGAGGTGCGGACTTCCGATTATTAACATAAAATTTGGGGCAATCGGTGATCGTGGGAAAAGATACAATTTAATAAGACAGTTTGTTATCGATATGGTTCAAGTACATAGGGCTGCCACACATAACTGCGAATTCGCATCGCATCGCAGATCTGTGTAAGCCCTTAGGTAGGGCATTTTGTATCCTATGTTCTAAAACATAAAATTATCAAACTCCGTTGTCGTTGGGGATTTAGGAGGCTCTCCCTCCCCCGGTGAGATGTCGTGAGATTTTATTCAACCCAATCTAACGTGAGATTTTTCAAAATGTGGATGTCTTATGTAAACGCGTTAGATAATTATTGTAAAAGAAAAAAAAATGCGTTATATTTTTATTTACGACTAGTTAAGACTAGTAATTAATATTGCTGAGAGCTATAAGAATATTTAAATCGTAACTACTGCCATAAAAAAATATCTACTCCATTTCAGCCCATGGAGAATCTTATGCTCCTTCAGCTTCGTTCTGATCTAGCCACGCAGCCAGAGTTCCCTACCATTACCTAAACGATTGTTGATTTATAAATGACGAGTAAGAATTACAAGCATTAGAAAAAGATTACGTTGAACAGATATCATGATTCATGTCATAATATCTCTAAGAACTTATGCACTCCTTAAAAACATCTTATACAATTTATTTAATCTATTCATTTCTTGCAATTCTTTTATCGTCACAAGTGCGCGTTTGTGAACCGGACACAATGGTACAGAGTCAAAATATTTTCAAATACTAATTGTCTGTCTGTATCCATTCTTATAGATACAGGAAGTCCGTACTTCGGACGTGCCTTTAGTTGCGTAAGTTTTTTTGGCAATGATCGATCGATATGGGCCATAGCATTTTATTTGTAGCGATTCTTTATACGCTATTTCAATTAATGGTATGAGTGATGGTATTTTTTTTAAGTCCATCCTTGTTTATAGGATATTTAAGTAAATTCATATTTAAGACAATTCAATTCAATTATTTATTTGCCAACTAAGTTTATACAAAGATCTTAAATTAATTTTTTACAGTACTTAGTTACCTTTTCCAGGTGCTGCAAATTCTTATTCTAATATTCATTATTATTATTATATAACATTCATCAAACATTTTAATTTTATTTTTTAATTATTCATTTGAAAGAGTAAAATTAACGTTAGCTCCTCATAATTGTCTTATACATCTATAATATACAAATGAATCGCAAAATGTGTTGGTAAGCGCATAACTCAACAACGCCTGGACCAATTTGGCCAATTCTTTTTTTAATATGTTTGTTGAATTTCAAGGATGGTATGTACGGCGAGAAAAAGTCGAATAATTGCCGGAAAACCCCTAAAAACAGCCCTTTTCTTTTTCCCATACAAATGTTTTCTAACTAAAACGTAAAGTCAACTTGAGCTTTATTGCTGTTGCATAAAGTTCGTATTAAATTACAAGCACTCACGGTTGTCTCAGCAATGTAGGTGTGCTCCTAACGTCAAAAAGTCAATTTGCACTTTATTACCGCTGAACAAAGTTCATACTAAAGAAAGGTTAAGGGCTCTTAAGATTTTTCTTTTTTTGGAAATGTGCGATCAACCTCCTAAGTGGAGGTGATAGTTTGTACGGGTATTTTGTCAGTTTTTAATGCCTCAAAATTGGTTTACAGACTCTTTTGTTGCATCAATATATTTTTTTAAGTTGGCATGGGACTTTCCGCAATTTTCAAGGTGGAATATTAATGAACAGGCTCTAATTAAATAGATATTTTTGAAGTTATAGACGTTTTCGAAGCTAAGTTACAGAAGCTATTAGTACTCCACAAAGAGGTACGCAACGGGAAACTTGATTGGGACATTTCCACGGAATCGTAAATTATAAATAAGTTATTAAACGACATCCACGCGGGCGGAGCCGCGCATAAAGTTCATATTAAATTACAAGCACTCACGGTTGTCTAAGCATTGTAGGTGTGTTCCTAACGTCAAAAAGTCAATTTGCACTTTATTACCGCAGTACAAAGTTCATATGAAAAAGAAAGGGAAAAATTAAGTGGTAAAATTTGTATGGAAAGTTTCTCATTCCTGAACTTAACAGTGTAAAAATTGATATACAGGCTCATGATTAGGAATAGTAAAAAAAATATAAGAAAATCTCTCAGAAATATTGAAAAATATACATTTAATTTTGCATTATGCATTTGGCAATATGCATAACAAGCGATGCCATAAAATTAAAGAAAAAAATTGTATATATTTAAAAACCAATTGGGGGCGATGTTAAAATTAGCGGTGGGACGGGTCGCAATTTTATCGACCCGGGCGACCCGAATTAATATAGACGCTAGCCCGGGTTGCATCTCGGGTTGATTCGGGTTGAAATATAAATAAAAAGTACCTAGTATGAGAAATTACTTGCTTTGCAATGCCTTCATTGTTTGAGCTAAGTTCACCGTAGTTCACATGTCAACAATGAACCTTCGTAACCATACCTATACAGAAAAGCTGAACGATACTCTGGTTTTGTAGAAATCTATAGGCTGCAATCATCACATGACATCCGTGTACAAACTACATGCATGTTCGCTTAGTTTGCCACCATCACTCCGTTAGAAAAAAATCAAAACATGACATTGTAAGAGCGCGCTAAATTCGTATTGTGTTAATGTACTTACTTCAAATATTATAACGCGTTACCTCTTACTGGCTCTTACTCTATGACGTAGTGCGAGTGAAAGAAATATAGGTAGGTATACCAACTTCAACACCGCGTCCTTTTTTCTTATTGAATGTCCAATGTCCATTAGGAAGATGACGATGATTAGATAGTTCCATAAGAAATATTTAATATGATAAGATGAGTCCAGTGAAGTGATGGGGATTTTACTAGAAACTTTTTATGGAGTTTTGAAAACAACACGACAAGTCACATTTTACTACAATAAATCACTTTCCTACACTCTTATCTGTGGTCGAATGCTTTACGAAATAAAACTAATAAAAGCCCGCCAAAACACCCAACCAAAGTAAGACTAGAACGCTCACGCGCATGCGCGCTCCGTTTAAGGATGGCGATAATTAATCGGCAGATGAATCTTTCGGACCAAAAAATCGATTATTTAAATCGATCCATAGCACAGAATCATAATCAGAAAAAATAAGACAGGAAGCCAGATAATGACAGATACCTTATTTTTGGCTCATTTCTTATCCTTGGTTGAGTTCTTAGTATTACATAATACAAATCGAATATAAATTGATTAAGTGGAAAAATATAAATGTAAATTATAATAAAATAATAATCGATTCAAAGATCGATCTTTTTCAGAAAGAATTGCCATCCCTAGCTGCGCTCCACGTCATTAGCACGCATGCGCACTGGACTCTATTAGCACGCATGCGCACTGCGACTCTATTATAGCGCATGCGCTTTCAAGGTTCCCGCCAAAAAACTCTAATTTAATTCACTTAGATTAGATGGCACGCAATAATGACCACTAGAGCATTGATATACCTGAGGATGTTTGCCTTGATGTTAACATATGGGTTTTAAAGCTTTATTTTTAGGGTTTCGTAGTGAGATAATAAATTCAGAATTTAGGTAATACATGTTATTAAATATTTATTACTAAAATAGTAATATGTACAGTGTATGCTTAATTCTGAATGAATTAATCATTTCAAAATTGAAGTACCTATTACTCTTCTACTTCGACATGTCATGTTAGCCATAATATATGTGATGACGTGTATGATGATGTGTAACAAATTTTTAATTTATACCTTTTTGGTTAAGTGTTCCAAAAAAAAATTCTTAATCTCAAGAAACATTTTTCTCATATACCTATCCATCCATCATAACGTCGAGTAGCGGACAGACGAGCAGAGCGCATGCGCAACCCGTCAAACCGTATACATTATATACATTCATTTGCTGCCCGACTTCTGTCTCATTCAATCACCTACTGAAATAATTTGCCTTTCTCATTTACACACTATATAACGCAACCCGTCACGCCGTCAACCCGTAAACCTTCTCTCTCGTTCTATTACCTAATGAAACAATTAACCTTTCTCATTCGCACAACCCGTACGTACGATACGGGTAGGCATCTCGGTTAACGCACGCCGCGCGGCGAGTACGCGGTTACGCGGGCTACGCAGCCCGAAAGCAAGGTACCTAATTGTTCTGCGGCGGCGACGACGAAAGCGTGACCCGCGCGTGAGACTGATAGCCTGATGGCGCCACGGGTCAACCCGTTACAGCGCAAAGAGAGCCCGAATTTTCGGGTTGGCTGACATGCTCGGTTCGTGCGGGCAATTTAGTTCGAGTCGCCCATCGCTAGTTAAAATAGTATTAGAACACTTTTCAATTATTTTTAAATTTTCTGTCTGTTTGTCCCTTTGTCCAGGCTAATCTCCGAAGATACTGGACGGATTCGAATAAAACTTTTTGTGGTGTATAGATACTAAGCCTGGCCAACATTTAGGCTACTTTTTACTGCGGGAAAATCACTCATTCCCACGGGAATCTCTACATTTAATTTCATTTTCCTATACAAATAGTCCGTATCTATCAAACCTTTGACACATTATTTCATTGTGAGGCAATACGAAGTTTGCCGGGTCAGCTATATATATATAAAAATCAATTGCTGTTCGTTAGTCTCGCTAAAACTCGAGAACGGCTACACCGATTTTGCTAATTTTGATTTTGAATGATTTTCCAAAGTCAAGAGAAGGTTTAAAAGGTAAGAAAATATGAAGGAATTGAAAAATAGTAAAAACCACAATTTCATTCTCCCCTATAAATAGTCCGTATATAACAAAAACCTTTGACACATTATTTCATTGTGAGGCAATACGAAGTTTGCCGGGACAGCTATATATTATAAACATTCACAGTGTGCGCGCCGACCGTCATATTGAAAAATAAATTAATCGATGTAATTTAATTTGTTTATTTATTCACTCTGAGCATTTAAAAAGTTGTCTAATCATTTACAATTTATATTATTAATTTTTAATTATTTATTTATTTTTATTTCTCAGGTTTAATTGTAAAAATATTTATTTTATGTTATCTTATTATTCATTTTTGTGGTACACATAGTTATAAAAAAATTTAAATTAACTTTTGGCTACAGGTTCTTTAAAGTATTCTTCAACGGAATAAAAACACTTCGATATTAAATAATTCTTCAATCGTTTCTGAAAAGTAAGCAGTTTCGTTTGTAATTTCTACTGGTAGTTTATTAAATATTTTTATTGCCATGTGATACGGACTTTTACTAAGCATTTTTATTCTAGAGGCAGGCAAATATAATCTACCTTTTCCACGCGTATTGATATTATGTATCTGTTCTACTTTTGTAAAATCTTTTATATATTTAAAGGCAAATTTGCAGGTTTCATAAATGTAAATCGACGGGAGTGTTAAAAGTTGATATTTTTGAAAATAAGGTTTACAGCTAGTTCGATTATCGATTTGAGCTATGATTCTAACGCATTTCTTTTGTAATACAAATAATTAATTAATATTGACACTATTTCCCCATAACATCACACCGTATGTCAGTCGTGAATACGCGTATGCGTAATATGCGGACATAGCAGTACTTATATTAGTGCTACATTTTAATTTATTTTTAATTATTTTAAAAAGCGCGTATATAAATTTAGATAGTTTAGACTTTATGTACTGTATATGTGATTTCCAGTTTATATTTGAATCGATATGTATTCCTAGTAAATTCGCTGTGTCTACAGTTTCTAAAGGTATGTTTTGAAAATTGATGTTTAAAGAAAGAGAAGAGGTTTTATAAGATTTAAATTGTATTATTTTCGTTTTGCTATTATTTATTTCAAGATTGTGATCCTGAAGCCAATCGATCACTGTTTGTAAGATTTCTTGAAATTCGGAATTAATATCATTGTAATTTTCTAATTTTATAAGTATAGATAGGTCATCTCCTCAATCGACCTCAAAAGTCTAGTGGTAGTACTATAGCAAGAGGGGAAACAGGGGGCTTCGAACCCCGAGTCGGGCGATGAGTACTATTAGGATCATTGTACTTATTATGTATGAATTTATCCTTTATCATCGTCCTCTAGTGGAAGACAATTCTTCCGCCAGTGCAGTCAGTCAACAATGGCGGTCAAACCCTTTCAATATAGGTAAGTATATAAGGTAGGTAGTAAATATAATAACGCGGGATGAGCAGCAGCGTCCCGCGCTAAAACTGTCGCCGATGCGAACGCCAATCATATTGTTCCGTAATGATGCACAACACTGCTGTTCAACTTCTGAGAGCATCTTTGGAGATTGATTTTGTCCAGCTGTGGACATGTTTCGACTGAAGTGATGAATTACCTGCAATTGTCCAGACTTATACTCGTAGTTAACTTATAGTTAATTTGAAGCAGTGCTTGAAGTAAAAGGAGATGTTGCAAAAATGTATGAACCTCCGGCCATGTATTGTACACAATATCATTAAACAGGCAAAATCAATATGAAAACGTTTTTTACTGCATATTTTTACTTATTTAGGTTTGTTTGCAGTTACAAAACATTATTTGCAGTTAGAATTGCAACTCAAAACCAACATGGCGAATATGGCGGACGATGTAACTTTGACATTTTCATTTCTTTATTTGTTTTTTGATTATATGTATAGGTACTTGGCGAAAAAAAAGTAATATTTTCTAAATACTATCGAAATCAATTTCATGTGTTAAATACTAAGAACTTAATACGAATCGATTTCCAATGTAAAGAAATTCATCGGAACTTCTTTAAATTGATCGATTCTATAGGTACATCGTTTTTTTTTGATAATATGTGATGCACTACATTCTACTACAGATACAGATAGCTTTTTTTTATTTTATGGCATCGCTTTTTATGCATATTGCCAGTGTCAAGTAAAACGTATTCGTAATAAACAACGTAAAAGTCAGAGTCAGTCAGTCAATTTATCAGTCCGTCAGTCAGAGTCACAGTCAATAATTCGAGTAAAGCGATGGCTACTTTACCAGAACATTTACAATGAAGTTTTGGAGGCAACCCAAAAGAACGTGTTTTCGCACTGTTATTCTATTTCACTATACACGAGCACAGTAATAAGCCTATATCAAACAAAATGCCACCAACTTTATTTAATATTACTCAAAAATACACCAAGAAAATGAAATAAAATAAGAGCACCACATGCATCTTTCAAGCTTCCCGCCAAAACTCCAGATAACATTTGTTTTGTTTTATCTTCATAGGTACTATCCCAAGCGTCGGCTGCATCACCGCCATTTTGAACATAGTTGAAAATTATAAAATCGTTTGAATGAAATGTGGTTGTAACTCTAAAACATATTCTTGAATAAATTAATTGAACTTTTTTCGGATTCTTCTTTAATTACTGGTACGAACCAGAGCCGAGCTCACAATATCTCCTTTCAATTGATCATATTTTTTTTCCCCTTAACCGATTTTGACGAAACAAACGCCAAAAGTTTTGACAACACTCCTAATTATCTAAATACCATCTGTGAATCGCGTTCAAATCCGTTGAGTAGTTTCGAAGTTATAACGTACCAGACAGACAGACAAAAATTCTGTTTTTTTTGTTTCTGTTACTCTTCTATAATCGCCCCCTATTAGTCCCCTAGTAGACACTTGATTTTCACTGTATTATTTTGTGTATTGATATGTTACGCTGTTATTTTAACTTAAATTAATGCAATACAATTTTGAGTTCTAAGTACCTTATATCTATAAGTTTTAATTAAACATTAAGCTGCATGTTCAATATTGTAGTTTATGTTGTTTATTTCAATAGTAAACAATGAACAAAGGCAACTACCAAACTTGTGCAGTGCATTTAACAAGCGGTTTCAAGTTAGATGCATTCTAACTTCTTCATGATTTCAATGCAAAGTGGGCTTGGGAACACGATTTAATGTTATAGACTAAAATAGTGATACTAAAAATATGATTCATTGGCCCAGTGGTCGCAATCGCGATGGTGAAGCCAGAAACCAGTTCTGGGTTCGATCCCTAAGACGGGAAAATCTGTTAATGGTTTTTTTCTGTGAGGAAATGCCTAATAGTCAAACTCAAACTCAAATATTTTATTTCAAATTGGTCTACATGGATTCTTTTGCATTGTCATTTAACAAGCTACCTATAGTGAATAACTTTTAAAATAATTATTATTATTCAATAGGTATTAAAAATAAAAAAAAAATTTCAAATTAAATAAAATTTAAACGATTTTACACATCAATACTTTCAATTCCTTCATAGAAGAAAAGAAAAATCTATTCGTCATATACATAATGCTATTATTGTACATAAAGTGGGCCCAGGCTCCATACATGCTTGAAATATCTATTTTTGTGTCGCCACTTTTTAGTTTTTATGACTGACTACACTTCTTTCCAGTTCAATTCTTACTAAATCTTTAAAAAAAAAATAGAGCGTTCCTATATTAAAAAAAAACATGGGATAAATGAAATATTATTTTTGTTAATGCATTTAAAAATATATTTATTTGACTTTATTATTCAATTTATAATCTAATATTAGAGAAATATATTGAGTTTCCACTCATTGCAATAATATATTTTGGCACAATTTTTACATACAAGCTCATAAACCATTTTTTTACATATATCGTTTTCTGCCTAAGATAAATAGGATACAATTTCTAGAACATAACACTAATATTCTTATCACCCTAAATTTAATAACCGTATAAATAAGGGAAACCATGTGATACCGCTGATAGGGGCACAAAAACCGGCATCATCCGTTCGGCCTGAAGAAAATGTGTACGAGTGTGTTTCTTCAAATGATCACGTCTCCCAAATTTCTTCCCACACGTCGGGCAAGGAAACGGTCGAACCCCAGAATGTATCCGTTTATGCCTTGTCAGTTCTTCATTTCTAGTGAAGGTTTTACCACAATTCTTCTCATCACACTTGTAAGGCCTTTCACCAGTATGGATCCTAATGTGACCCTTTAATTGGCCATTGTTGGAGAAACCGACGTTGCAGTGTGGACATTTGTATTTCTTTGGTCGCTGTTTTCTCGCATTTAACAACTTCGCCTCGTTCTCTTGGTGGATTATTCGCGCGTACTCCAATTCCATGGCATATCCCTGAGCTAAGGATTCCAGAAGAAGCGGATCGGTTGGTGGTACGCCTAACGTATGCGCGATGTCTGTAGGAAGGTAGTCCGGCATGTAAGGATGGTAGACATTTGACACCGGCGGTAGAAGTGAGGCTTCGCTTTGCGGATTCTTTGTATCCTCTTGTGGTTTAAGCGTGGTGGTTTCAGCTTTGATTTCCTTCACCGGTTCTTGAAGCAATCTGTCGCAACACAAACTTAAGCTCGCAACGGGATCAGAACTAATTTTCTCTTTATCGTCGTCCGTAGTTGTAGAAACCGTAGCGTCTTGATTGACGTCGATCTTCTTAAATGTACCACGAATTTTCCTCAAACGGTTTTCCCTTTTATTTTCGCCTCTCCTTTTCCTTTTCGCTTCCTTATCTAAATGATCACCGTTTACTTTTGTTTGCAGCTCGTTTACGTCACTAGCATCCCATGGCCTAAACAGCCTGTAATAGTTTGGCTGAACAGATAGCATTTTCGCGAATTTACTTGGAGCTATCGTCTCACACACGATCGTTGTCACAAACTGGGACCCCTTGTCGTTCGGACAACTTTTATATACATTCCTTTAACAATAAATTTAATAAAAGCGGTTGAAAGTAGAGGGATAACCGATGCCATTGAATGGACGAAAGAGACGAAATATTTTTCAATTGTTGCACACTTTAACGTCCCTATTTTTTTTTGGGGAATCGCTGATGTTTTGGGACGGAATTCTGGGTTTTGTTATGTAGATATATAAGGGTGATATTTGCGTTATAGTGTAGTTGGAGTTGTGTTGATTTTTGTTGAAGGAGCTGTCATAGTCTTTGAGATAGGGGTGTGTAATGTTATTTATGTTGATTTTTGTGCGTGGCCCGGAGGCGGGCTAGGGGGCTGAGCGTTCTGCTTGAGTGGCCGCGGCCCTTGCAGCTGTGCCTTGTTTTAATGGTCTTATGGAGACATTGCGGTTCCCTACTTGGTTGCTACATACAAGTATTATTGGCGATAGTGGTTTATGGGAGACTTCACCATTTTATTCCCCAATGTCCAATATCTGGGATGGCATTAATTTTATGACTGTACAAATTCAATTTCCTTGTGGTGCAGGCAACACTGTGTCCTAAAGAAATATTAAATTAGCGGACGAAATGGTGCATGTATGTATAGTAATACATACATGCTCCATTTAAACATTCCATTTATAGTATTACATATTTGCTCCAAAATAATATAATTATCATTACAATATTCATAAATATTATTATCTTCACACAAATCTGCAGGTACTTTTCGTGATACAGAGCAATTGGTAATTTATTTTACCTACCAGTGGAAGAGTTTCAGTATAGGAACTTGCCTTTTTAGGTATGGAACCCAAAACAGTACTAAGATAATATGTAAAAGCTAATAAAAAAATATACTTTAGACTTTGTTTAATTTATTCCTGAGTTCTTGAATTCATTCGCATGTGATAATGCAAAAATAAATATATGACAATAACTAAGTTAATTTTTTCCCTCAAATCTCAATCATCTAATAATAGTCCCACAAAATGTCCAAAAAACTGAATGGCAGAATTGATGGCGGATATCAATCTAAACAAATCAGTCGCATCCATCCAAATACAATAGTATTGATTGCTCCAGTTCCATTTCTGTATAAAATTCGGAATCGCCGCGACCTGTCAGATTTTTTCGTTTTTGATTGATCGGTGGCTAGCTTGATAACGTTTTAAGTCGCAACGCATACAAACTGTGCAGTACCCGCCAAAAAATGCACATCGAACTTATTAGGAGAGAGAATCGGCTAATTTCGACGTCGTAGAGCGTTATCTCTTATTTGCCACTGAAGTGATTGTAGTAGGGTACGCGGTACCAACCACTTACAGTACGTTAGAATATTTACAGGCGTCTGATAGTGGACTTGGGATCAATTAATAGAAAACTGAACTATAACTGAATTTCACGATTTTTCAAAGTAATAAGTACCTCAGCAAAAAAACTATTTGAAAAAAATAATAAAACTAACCTAAAAAAATAACGTAACATTTAATGAGTTGTTCTGATTCACAAACGCCTCAAATTCTAGCCTCAAATACCTACAAGTAGTTAAGAAATTAGAAATTAACTTAAAAACTTATTTACTTGGATGTAGAGTTAATTATGCTTGCCAAAGTATAGTTTGGGAAACATCATCATTATCGTACCAGCCAAAAAATGCACATCGAGCTTATTAGAAAAGAGAATCGGCTAATTTCGACGTCGTAGAGCGTTATATCTTGTTTGCCACTGAAGTGATTGTAGTAGAGTACGCGGTACCAACCACTTACAGTATTTTTTTTTTTTTAATGTTATAAAAGTGGTAAACAAGCGTGCAGTTCACATTGATGTTAAGTGATGACTGCAGCCTATAGACACCCACACAATGACCAGAGGTCAAAATGCAAATGCGCTGCCACTCCTGAGGCATTAGGTGTTATGCCTCTGTGCCGGAAATTACAGAGCCGTACATTGATACCTGACCGGAACACGATAGTTCTGAACACTACCATTTAACGGCAAGTATATTAGGTAATGCGGTGGTGCCTACGCCCGCGAGCTCCGTCACTGGAGCTCTACCACCAGTAAAAATATTAATATTTACAGGCGTCCTGATAGTGGACTTGAGATAAATAAATAGAAAACTGAACTATAACTGAATAACTTTATATTATATTAAGTACTAGCTGACCCGGCAAACTTAGTATTGCCTCACTATGAAATAATGTGACAAAGGTTTGATAGATACAATTTGTATGGGAAAATGAAATTGTGGTTTTAACTATTTCCCAACAATTTCTTCATATTTTCTTACTCTTCTCTGGACCTCCAAAAATAATTCAAAACCAAAATTAGCCAAATCGGTCCAGCCGTTCTCGAGTTTTAGCGTGATTAACGAACAGCAATTGATTTTTATGTACGAGTATATAGATGTAAAGAGACGAATGAAATAAACAATAACACAATGACCCACCCGGTTTAGCAAGATAACAGCATTTATACACCAGTATATACCCAAAGAATAGAATAATAATATATTTTCAAATATTTTCTGGCAACTGTCACCTGACGTCAGATTTATTTTGCGACTGGCTATATAACCATTGAGGTTTACATCAGCGGCTGCACCACTTTCGCTACATAAAAAAACACACTCAATTCTTTTGCTAGTTTATTGTACATATTTAATTGCTTAGGCTGGAGCACCTTCTGCGCTCGCCGATTGCCCGGTGCAGTGGACTAGTGCCATCTCGAGACAGGCCATCTCCATCTACATAAGTACGTACAAAGAAAACCCTAATCTTCTCATTCATCAAAGATGTCACGGTGCCAGTGTTTGATTCTTTGGCCTATTTAGAGATTTGGTAGGTCGCGCCTCGTCTCAGCCCAGACAGATGATCGATCCGTTATCTTTTATACTTTTGCTTTAATTCCGAGTAACTTTCATACAGTTATTCAATCAAATATGTCGTTAATTTTTTTGTGTGTTATTGTACTGTTTTGGGTTTGAATTTCAAACGGTCTAGTTTTACAATATTTCATTTGTAAGTACCTATGATTCCTATAGTAAATAATCGGTCCCGGTAAACTTAGTACCTAGTCCCTTAATTAAAAATGATAAATGTATAATACTAGATAGGTTGGTTTTTTTCACGATTTTTCAAAGTAATAAGTACCATAGCCAAAACTTTTAAAAAAAATATCTCAAACTCAAACTCAAAAATTCATTTAATCACTTGGAAATATTAGAATTTGCTTGTGATAGGTCAAATTACAAATATAAAATTAAAGCGAATAACAACTGATACGTTGATTAATATGTCAAAGTAAATAAATTAATAATAGTCCAAAGATACTTAATAATAAAAATAGGTATCAACAGAATGTTCCATACTCTCTTTTACAAACGGCAAGATAAGACTAAACAAAAAAATATGGGACATTCCTTGTCATTCACTGGCAGAGTTCCAAAGCCCACATTACTGAGAAAAAACCTGCCAAAACAAAACTCAGTAGGGTCTTTTCAAAATATGTTCCTTAAAACTATTTTCACAATATGAAACTTATAACTATGTTTTACAATGTCAAGTACAATGCACATTCATTTCACAAAATTATTGTTTAGTCTTGTGGAGCTAGACCAGCATTTGTCCAGGCATCTCTATCCTTTAGATAGTCATCGAGTCTATAGTACGCATTTTTACATAGTGTGCGTTTAATACATGACTTTAATTTATTATCTGTAAGTTCAAGAATGTTGGACGGAATTTTGTTATAAAACTGTATACAACATGTTAAGAAACATTTATGTGTTTTCGATAGGCGAAAACTTGGAAATACTAATTTATTTTTATTTCTGGTATTATAAGTATGTATATCATTAATTTTCTAAAATAAGTGCAAGTTTTTCCTAGCATACAATATATTTTCATAAATATATTGGCAAGGGACCGTCATTATATTTATTTGCTTGAATAATTCTTTCAAGGAGTCACGACTATTTAAGTTATATATCGCTCTAATAGCTCTCTTTTGTAATATAAATATTGAATCAATTTCAGCTGCCCGACCCCACAACAAAATACCGTAGGACATGACACTGTGAAAGTAGCTGAAATAAACGAGTCTCGCAGTGTCGACATCCGTTATCTGTCTAATCTTCCTGACGGCATAAGCAGCAGAACTTAGACGTTTTCCTAACAGTTTAATATGAGGACCCCATTGCAATTTTGAATCAAGCGTTATACCCAAGAAGACAGCTTCACTAACAAATTGTGTTTTATCATTGTTGAAGAATATTTCCCCTTCTTTACTTTTGACATTTGGAAGAGTAAAACGAATACATTTTGGAAGAGTAAAACGAATACATTTAAAAAAAAAAATAAAATAAAAAAAATATTTAAACTAACCCAAAAAAATTTAAAACTAACCTAAAAAAAATAACCTATCGTAACATTTTATGAGTTCTTCTGTTTCACAAATGCCTAAATTTCTTGAATTTCTTACCTACGAGTAGGTCTGTAAGAAATTAGAAATTAACTGAAAAACTTATCTACTTACTGGATTTTGAGTTTTATTCAGTTTATGCAGTTTATTCATTTATTTCATATAATTAGGCTCCTGGAGAGCACTTTTACATCGTCATTTTTTTTTAAACTAACCTAGAGTGAATAACCACTAATAATAATCAAAAACACATAATCAATTAAATAGAAACTAAACAATTTTGTATAATATGGAAGAATCAATTATTAACAAATTCCTCCATTTCCCCATTTCAAAAGAAACTGAGAAAGAAGGAATTTGGTCGTCATGATAAAGGTTATTCACTTGGCAGAATTCCAAGTGCAGTCAATACTGAGAAGAACTCCGCTATGCTTTCCGAAGTATAGTTTGGGAAGCATCTTCATTATCATACCAGCCGATACATGTCCACGGCTGCACCAAAGTGGTGGGATAAGGGGGAATAACCCATAATCGCCACGCTTGGTATACGGATGGGTGATAGCAACAGCGTTCGTTTCATTGCATAAGAAAATTCTTCCGCATTTTACGTCCATAAAGTTGGCGCTCATCTGGCAGCTATGATCGCAAAACATAATAAAATTACAGAAAGTACTATATTTTTTTGTATCTGTCGTCTTTTTTTTTACGAACACTTTAATTTTATCTTTCATTATGTAGTCTTTGATATTGTTTTGCTGATTGGACCTTCCTACTTCTGGAAGTCATTGTGTTGCCTTTATTAAATTTTCTCCTCTTAATTTAATAAGTAATTTTTGAATGAAAGTACTATTTTGAACTTACGATGACAATCCCGTCCCGCCCGTTTGTATAAATTTTATGATACTGCGTAGTTTTAAACTGCCTCAGTAGCGTAGTGGTAGCAAGCCACTACTATTACGCTGGAGGTCCTGGGTTCGATTCCCGGGTAGGGGTTATCAGAGATAACGGTTTAAAATCCTTTATCTCTGGTTCTATTGGCATTTATCCATTTTTGGGAAGATTCCCAGTACCTCGAAGTTTGGTAATGTGCCCGGAGATGTCAACAGGTTTGCCACCTGTTACATGGGCCAAAACGTAACCGGCGAGTCACTGGTGTTTTCATGTATGCTTACCTCTGGCTACCCCTTCGGGGATTACAGGCGTGAAGTTACGTAGTTTTACGGTAAACTCGAAACCAGAAAAGTTTTGCATTTTTTCTTCTTCTAATTTTATACAAGTATCTAATAACATGAATGACTCCTAAAACCACACGAAATCATTGAATTCAAAGTATCAATTTACGTTCCATTCATAAATCTTGTAACTTTAATAGAGTGAGTCCGTTCCTTAATTTCTTTATAAAATTCATATAAATCACAAGCATAAAGCTTTAAGGATAATTCAATGTATCACTTAGTGGCATTTTCAGGACCGTGACGACTTTATAAGGTGATTTTTTTTCCGTGACGCTCCAGTTTTTTGGGTGTGACGCTTTGTTATCTACAATTAATACGGCTGTCGCAGTTTTGTGAATGGCCAACGAAAGTGTAAACGATAGGATGTTTCTAAATTCGTCATTTCTGTGATTTTTTTTTTATGTAATGGAAGTGGCAAACAAGCATGCAGTTCACATTGATGTTAAGTGATGACTACAACCTATAGACACCTACACGAAGACTAAGGTCAAAATGCAGGTACGTTACCAATCTTGAGCCTTATGTTATGCCTCTGTGCCGGAAATTACAGGGTTGTATATTACCACCTGACCGGAACACGATAGTGCTGAACACCACCTACTTAAGCGGCAAGTAAGTATGGTAATGCGGTGGTGCTTACGCCCGCGAGCTCCGTCACTGGAGCTCTACCACCAGTACCAGTAGTTGAATATAAGCAACATAATTCAAATAATAATTGTACGGTGTGTTGGTTACTGTTCAGTAGAGAAATGTATAAAGGAAAATTGAGTTAATAACAACTCATAACTTATTGACTAATATAAAGTTGGTATGGTAAAATGGTAAGTGTAAACTGGGCATGGTAAATGAGTTAAATGGTTTTAAGCACACGCGAACCAATTGGCAGTGTGTTATGCACTAATTAGAAGAAAGACCTTAAAGTTAAAAGCAAATATACGGATATTTTTTATAGACGGTCTGTGAGAAGATACATTTATTTATCTTATCTTCTCACATACCACCTGCAAAAAATCCTGAATGAAACATGTAAAAAGCAACTAGAATAACGAAATCATACAAAAATACATATTACTTCTAGTTGAATCTATTACCCCCTTATTGATAAACGCATTTGAGCTAAAGTGTTGCTAATCTCTCCTTTGTCTTTTTCTATCCTGCACATTTGACAGTGCAACTGACAAAGACAAAGCATTCTATAGCTAAAACGCATCTAATGTACGTTTATGGATTAGGGGGTTAGGAAATTGTGAGTGGTTCCAAAAATACATAATATCAAAAAGAATTTTTTAATAAAACTTATTTTTGAACATCCTATATAAATTCGCGATCACTGTGTGGTCTATATTTGACAACGGGCAACTTCATAAGTGGTCACAAGAACAAAAATGTGTCATAAATTTAAAATGGCCGACGCGTCCGCAGTTACTGAATGAACCTCCCGCGCAGACTGGCTGACGCCGACTTTAGTTTGAAAGTTTATGGCTCAGTCAGCGAAAAAGTGAATGAAAAGTTAATTGTATAGTTTGTTTACACTTGACAATAAAGATACTTGCTTGTGGTTTCGTTGAATAGTAAAAAAATACTGGGAAAGACTGCTACAATATCGTAGTCTGTATGGACGATTACTCTGTTTCGGTGTATACGCCGAGGTTGCTACGCAACAAACTTCTATTTCAAAGTTTGTATAACGTAACTAAAACGTAACTTCACGCATGTAATCTCCGAAGGGGTAGGCAGAGGTAAATGCATTCATTCAATCATACATGCAAACACTTACGATTCGCCGGTTACGTTTTGGCCCATGCAAAAGGTGGCGAGCCTATTGACGTCTCCGGGCACAAAACCAAATTTCGAGGTATTGGGAAACTTCCGGAAAACGGAAAAATCCCAATAGAATCAGAGATAAAGGATTTCACACCGTTATTTATAATATCCCCCGACCCGGGAAGCGAACCCGGGACGGTCGGGGGATATTCCCAGCGTCGTAGAGGTAGTTGGTATACTCTTACATTTTTATCCAAGTAATGGTTTCTAACAGATAGCCACTAGATTTAAAATGAGACTGTTGATTAAGTCATTATTCCATATCGCCTTTGACAACGGGTCTCTTCATAAGTGGTTACAATAATAAAAATGTGTCGTCATAAATTTAAAATGGCCGACGTGTTCGCAGTTAGTGAATGAACCTCCAGCGCAGACAGGCTGGCGCTGGTTTTAGTTAGTGGTTTGGTTGAATAGAAAATGGACTCGGAAGGTTATGTAGTCGATGGTATGGAATGGACAATTAGGTTCCTATTTCATTTTGTCTGTATATTCTAACATTTTGTCCAAGCAATGGTTTCTAGCATATGGTAGATAGCCTCCATGAATCTAAAATGGATATAATGAATTAAATTGGTTATTTCAATATCTTTTTTTTTCATTCCCTTTTTTTACTTAAGGTAAAGGATTGACAGACAAGCAGACGGGCCATCTGATGGCACGTCGCCTATGAACATCTGCAACACCAGGAGAGTTGCCAACGCGCTGCCAGCCCGAAGGACTCTTTTGACGCCAGTTCTCAAGATTATAGATCGCAATTATTCATTGACAATGGGTAATGGGTAACTTCAACTTTATTTTTAGCCAGCTCACGCGTCTTCAATAGCTTTTTTTTAATGTAATGAAAGTGGCAAACAAGCATGCAGCTCACATTGATGTTAAGTGATGACTGTAGTCTATAAACACTTACACTATGACCAGAGGTCAAAATACAGATGCGTTGCCACTCCTGAGGCCTAAGGTGTCATGCCTCAGTGCCAGAAATTACAGGGCCGTAGATTACCACCTCACCGGAACACGATAGTGCTGAACACTACCATTTAGCGGCAAGTATATTGGGTAATGCGGTGGTGCCTACGCCCGCGAGCTCCGTCACTGGAGTTCTACCAAAGCTGTACCTATTATAAAGATAACAAAATATTTTTTTTTTTACTTAACGAAGGTGGTAAACAAACATGCAGTTTAAATGGATGTTAAGGGATGACTGCAGCCTATAGACATCTACACAAAAACCAGAGGTGAAAATGCAGATGCGTTGCCACCAATGAGTCATAAGTTGTTATGTTTCTGTGATAGATATTGCGGGGCCATACCTTACCATCTGAACAGGATAGTGCTGAACATTATCATTTGGCGGCAGATAGATTAGGTGATCCGGTGGTGCCTACGCTTTTGAGCTCCTACACTGGAACTTTACCAGTCAAATTTCACCCACTGTAAAACTTCAATTGAACTAAAACTGTAACAAGTTGCATTCGAACCCCGCATGGGGTCAAATGGGAGGAGCGTAGCTCTCGAGGGGCGATGCGGTGGGGTCCAGGAATTAGGGTTACTCAGTATTATTATTTTTACACAGCACCGCTTAATGGCTTTCTGCGGTCTTGTTGAACTCTTTCGATATAAATTGAATCCCTTTTGTTGCCTTTTTAACCGACTTCGAAAAAAGGAAGAGGTTCTCAATTCGTCCGGATCTTTTTTTTTTATGTATGTTCACTGATAATTTGAAAACGCTTCCACCGATTTGGATGATTTTTTTTATATATAGTATTGTATTTGTGGTACACTCAAATGTTTGTTGATTCCTCTTTGCAATTGGTAATCGAAGTTAGCATACTATTTTATATATAACCACTTATCTCCTTATTCATAAACGTATTTTAGCTAAAGTGTTGCTAATCTCTCCTTTGTCTTTTTCTATCCTGCACATTTGACAATGCAACTGACAAAGACACAGCATTGTATAGCTAAAACGAATCTAATGTACGTTTATGAATAAGGGGGTAAGTATATAGTAGATATAAAAAAAAACTAAAGAGAACAAAAAGTTGTTTGAGAAAAAACATTTCTTTAAAAATAAATAAAATTATATTTATTTTTCCTTCACCAAATTAGGTACATTCTTATTGTCAATACATTGTTTGCTCTTAAATCCTAGTTTTGTGAGAGACTGGTGCCTGAAATAGGTTTCTGGATGAAACCTGTGCTACAGGTCACCAGCCCCTCCCACAAACAGTTTTTAATACAGCAACCAGGTGGTACCAAAAGTTATGTACAGCTAAGGAATTAGCATGTATAGATAGTATCAGGAACGTAACAATAAGTGCAATACAAATATGTACGTATATTATATGACATGTATAGCAAAGAACATTTGCAAAATTCTTCATTATAATAAACCTAGAGGGAATAATAAAGGTAAAAATAACCTTTGCATGAGACCTATGAATTCATAGGTTAATATCACTTAATAATTTCTGAGAGCAGGCCTTAAAAATAGTGAGTCTATGCTCGTACAAGTGTAATATGGCCACCTTACAGCCAAATAATAAAAGACACGGGGATCAGCTAGTAAGTTACGAAACTTACAAAGTTAAGGTGTGAAGTTACTAGGTTTTCCACTGGTCGTAGAGCTCCAGTGACAGAGCTCGCGGGCGTAGGCACCACCGCATTACCTAATATACTTGCCGCTAAATGGTAGTGTTCAGCACTATCGTGTTCCGGTCAGGTGGTAATGTACGGCTCTGTAATTTTCGGCACAGAGCCATAAAATTCGACATTGGAATAAGAAAATAAATCTATCTCTTATAGATGAATGATGATTTTTGGCAGTCTCAGTGTAGGGTCTCGACGGACGTAGGCACCACCGCATTACCTAATCTAACTGCCGCTAAATAGTAGTGTTTGATAATAGTAGTTTTAGTGTAGTTAGCAATATTGTGCTCCGATTACCTAACCTAACGGTTTAGGTAATGTGTGGTCCAGTAATGACTACCACAGAGACATAGCTCATTGATGTTAAGTGATGACTGCAGCCTATAGACATCTACACATCAGAATCAGAATCAGAAACTCATTTATTCATTTAGGGTGACAGGCACCTCTTAAGACACGTCAAAAACAAACAAACAAAATAAATTAAAGTGAATAGCAATTAATATACATGTCAAACAAGATAAAAAAAATATATGTAGGTATAGTCAAGAATATCACTAAGATAAAACTAAATTTTATCTACCTATTTAACTAATGTGAAAAGTATATCAGTAGAATGTCTCATTTCCCCTTTACATAAACCAGAGGTCAAAATGCAGATGCGTTGCCATCCCTGAGACCGAAGTTGTCATGTCTCTGTGATAGTACGGGCCCGATGATATACCTACTAGGTTTCATCGACGCGATCGGTTCGGATAAATGTCCGTTCAGTCTAAAAGGGTTGATCCAATCCATCTCAATATGTCATAATGACATTAATGGCGAGGCGAGGCCGATGTTTTTAAACTGTGATTGATCGGACTGTTGTATACTGTAGCAATTATGTTTTTTGTCAGGAAAGTGGCAAACAAGCTTTCAATTCACATTGATGGTAAGTGAATAGCTGACGTTTGTTGTCTCTTGAGATCAAAAGCTATTTTGTGTGTACCATCAGATTACCAGCGCTGTTGCACACCGCGGACACGCCGCCAAAATTCCATACAAACTCTTAATTTGGTCTTTATTACACAGACATCAATCAGTGACGTGTATTTATTTACACGTGCACCTGTATGTGTAGCACGTAGAAAATACCAATCATCGTCCATAAGAGGGGAGGAGGTTGGGTGAGGCGGAGAAATCGGGCGGGACGTCGAAGTGTCCATTATATACCTAGTATTATTACATATTCTTTGGCTGTAGTGCCAACTACAACAATCAGGGTACCATTTTTTTGGTCTCACACATGCATCATACCATAACAAATAAGCCGAAGTCTCCTTCCTAGGCTCGATGTGCAATATTTATTGTTGAGCACTCTACATACGAAGCGCGCATGGCCCCGCGGCTGGTGTAGATCGTAAGCGATCTACTCGGTTAAGCACTACGGGTGCGGTAGGGTAGTGTGATGGGTGACCGCTAGTGGCAAATTAAATGCGCGTTTCCGTGCTTCAGAGGGTATCTTAAGCGGTCCCGGTTGCTATCGATAGTTAAACATTGTCGGAGGCCTTATGGGCGGTTTGAAAACATCCGACAGCGGGTTGGCCACTAACCCACCCACCTCCACTAATCCGTATTGGAGCAGCGTGGTGAATAAGCTCCAGGCCTCCTCCCAAAAAGGGGATGGACTCGTGCCCAGCAGTGGGACGTATAATGGGTTGCCATTATTATTATCATTATACTGCATACTGTACATACGTACGAGTATCAATCCCTTTCGAAATTTAAAAATATTTTTGACATCTGTGCAAAATGAACCGCATCCCCTTGTCTTGCACGCTTGGCTGCGATATCGCCACAGAACAATAAACGTTCTGTGAGTATCGCAAGTTGACATTTGTCAGCCAAGGTGTTGAGGTGAGACTCGCCGACAAACAAACAAACAGGCCACGCCCTGCGGCGCTTCAAACGATTGCTTTTAAGTACCACGCTGTAGGCTTTTTGATACTTGCTGTGTATTTTTTCGAAACATTTGAATGTTTATTTGTTATAATTTGGTTTCAAGTTAGCTGAGACCTAAGTTGTTAACTGCTTCAGTAGCCTAGTGGTAGCAGGTGACTACGTCTACGTTGGGGTCCTGGGTTTGATTTCCGGGTAAAATCCTTTATCTCTGGTTCTTTTAGGATTTTTCCATTGTAAGTTTCTCAGTACCTCGGAGTTTGGTAATGTGACCGGAGATGTCAACAGGCTTGCCACCACACATGGGCCAAAAAGTGACCGGCGAATCGAGGTGGTTTACATTTATGCTTGAATACATGCATTTACCTCTGCCTACCCCTTCAGGGATAACAGAAGTTACGTTACCTTTTATACAGAATAATATGTAATAATAGGTATATATTACGGGATCTTTTATGAGTATCAAAATACATCCATCCACACATAAAAGAGCTAACATCATCGTAGACACATAAAATCTAGATGTTTAGGTACCTATACTTTAAAAGACTGCGAGGTAATGAACGATTAACCAGTGGCGTTTATAGACGGGCAGCCCGCACCGGGTGCAACCCGCGTGGGGGTGACATCCTTTCTTAAAATAACCAAAATAAGATGTGATATTGTAACACAAATGACAATTTCGCAATTATAATCACCGCATTACCTAAAATACTTAAATAATAAATAAATAAAATAAAATACGCTTACACTCACAGCCCCACAGTAGGTATAAACCTGTGTCGTGGGTGCCGTTGTACACATACAACACATACACAAACACCCAGACCCGAAACAAATATCTGTAGGCCATACAAATATTTGTTCCGGTGCGGGGATCGAACCCGCGACCCTTCGAATCAAACGGTGGTTTCGCACCGCTGGACTAACCGGGTCGTCAAACTTGCCGCTAAATGGTAGTGTTCAGCACTATCGTGTTCCGGTCACGGTAATTTCCGGCACAGAGGCATAACACCTTAGACCTCAGGAGTGGTAACGCATCTACATTTTGACCTTGATCTTTGTGTGGTTGTCTACAGGCTGCAGTCATCACTTAACATCAATGTGAACAGGATGCTTGTTTACCACTTCCATTACATAAAAAAGGACATTGGGAGAATTTGATTTAAACGAAAGCAATGGAAATCCAATTATGGCATGTTATTTTATTCAATCAGTCACTTCATTTAATTTGTGTTAAATATTATAGATCTGACTAACCGGAGCATGTTTTTTTTAATGTTATGAAGGTGGTAAACAAGCATGCAATTCACATTGATGTTAAGTGATAACTGCATCATATAAACCACTCCCATGTAAAATGATTCGGTAGACATTACATGTTTCTCATACCGAAAAGGAAAACCACGCGGGCGGATCTGCGGTAACGCGGGTTCAGCCCTATATAGAAACGTAGTATTATTAAATATTCTCTGATAGAAACCTTAGATTTGGTGGAAGTACCCGACAGGGAGCAAGGAATCTCTCATATCTCAATCTGACGCGATCGAGTAAATAAAAAAAAGAATCTTAGCCTCCCCTGCTACTTGCTACTATATAATAACCCTTGAACACTGATTCTTGACAACAGATAGATTATTATAATACATAGCGGCCCGTACCGGCTTCGCACGGTTGCAATTCAGGTACTTACATAATATTACGACTATGAATTGAGATTTAAACTATCCTATCTCTCAAGTTGGATCGAACTGCACATGGTGTGCGAATTTTATTATAATCGGTTAAGTGGTTTAGGAGTCCATTGAGAACAAACATTGTTACACGAGATTTATATATATTAAGACTAGCTGTTGCCAGCGGCTTCGCCCTCGTGGATGTTGTTTGATAAATATTTTTTCCTGAATTTTCTATAAACCTTTTTTTTAGATTAGATTGGCTATAAGCCTCACGGAGCCCGAGACCTTTCCAACGAATGCAAAACCGTGGAAATCGCTTGGTGCGTTCTGGAGTTATAGCGTCAGGAAGGAAAACCCGACTTATTTTTATATTATAGATTGTGCCTACTTAACATGTCTAGCGTTGCCAGATATCCGGATAAAATCGGACATTGTTAAGCTTTATGATTGTGTGTCCGATCAAAAACACCTTGTCGACTTTTTACATTTCAAAAACAAGTGAACGGCGAGCGTTGCTGTCGCGGGTATCCGTCCTTTTTTATTTATTAATTTATTTAAACTTTAATGCACCTAGTACATAAGGCGGACTTAATGCCATAGGGCATTCTCTACCAGTCAACCTTGAGGTAGTGGGATACTGATAGTAGCAATAATAAAAACTACATGGACAGTAATAAATAGGTATTGTTTAGAAACAAAAACATTATAAAACCAAATATCCGGCTATTCTGGCTCGTCTGCTCGGCTATTGGTGTTGGCGACTTGCCTACATGTCCCTGTCTCATTCCTGTACATAAAAACCGTCCTGTAATACCTACAAGTATATTGTTAACAATGCATTTTTAAAACTTGTATTCCTTCCGAAAAATCTCTCGATATCACAACATAACAAGCACTCGAAAATAACTCACGACATCGTATTTTAAAAACCCGAACGTTAAGTGTTGAAATGTCTCAACCATTTATGGATATAAAAGAAGTTGTCACTCTATTTAGCGAATGCATAACTTGTCAAATAATACAGGTAAGTTGCAAACGGCCCGACGCTTTGTAAACACCGCCGAACAATCAAAACTCCGCCCATAAGCTCAGTCAATAGCTAGATACTTTCAAAGGTGTCTATTAGATTAAAACTGTCGGTTGCCGATTGATGTGGCGAATTTTTGTTTGAACTGCCTTGTCGGCTTTTGGGCGTTTAGAAACGTTTGTCCTTTCACGTGTTGTACCGACATTATTGCTGAGTGTTGTTTGATGTGTGACACTTGTAAACGCGTAAAATTTGCAATGTCTTAACTGCCTCGGTAGCCTAGTGGCAGCAAGCCACTACTACTACGCTGGGGTCCTGGGTTCGATTCCCGGGTAGGGGGTTATTAGAGATAATGGTGTAAAGTCCTTTATTTCTGGTTCAATTGGGATTTTTCCATTTTATGGAAATTTCGCAGTACCTCGAAGTTTAGTAATGTGCCCGGAGATGTCAACAGGCTCGCCACCTGTTACATGGGCCAAAACGTAACCGGCGAATCGTGGGTGTTTGCATGTATGCTTGAATGCATGCATTTACCTCTGCCTACCCCTTCGAGGATAACAGGATTCCAGATACGTTTCTAAAACATCTGGTCGGTAAAGGCTACGTATTTAATTTGATAAAGAATTGCAAGCCACGTTGTGATTTTTTATTTATGTAATGGATGTGTCTAAAAATTTTTTTTTTGTTGCAACTTCTGTCTTTGTTGTTAGAACTCAGGTCACTCGAGTTATCGCTTAGGTTAGATATGGAAAAAAATAAGTAAGTATTACATGAATATCTTCTATGTATCCGTAATGCCTACGCGTTCGCACACGTGCACACTCATCACCCTCAGCAGGGCACACTCGTGCGGTCAAACGCAGCCGCAGTTTCCACATCAATAAACATTGATAGCCATTATTTACCTCATCCTTGAGCTATTCTTTTCAATAAAAACCACGGTAAGGTCATAGTCGCTTTTATGTGGCCACGCAAACTTTATCACAGGACGCTGCTGCCTATCTTATATTATTGCACTTACTACCGCCGCATTGGTATGGTTTGACCGCCATTGTTCGGTTGACTGATTGGACTAGCGGAAGAATTCTCTTCCAGTTGAAAATTTTTTTTTCAATAGTGTGCGGTGGGGTAGCGATCGTCATGTCCCGATGTCAGCCAAAAGAAAAAACAATGATGTCGAAACAAACTTTACTGTACTTTTGCTGGTGAGAGTGGTTTAGAGCTCCAGTGACGGAGCTCACGGGCGTAGGCACCACCGCATTACCTATTATACTTGCCGCTAAATGATAGTATTCATCACTATCGTGTTCCGGTCAGGTGGTAATGTACGGCCCTGTAATTTCCGGCACAGAGGCAAAACACTTTATGCCTCAGGAGTGGTAACGCATCTGCATTTTGACCTTGGTCTTTGTGTGAGTGTCTATAGGCTGCAGTCATCACTTAACATCCATGTGTACTGCATGCTTGTTTGCCATATCCATTACATTAAAAAAAACTGACTGTCGGTTCAGTTTGAAGTTCATCCCATTTATAAGCGATGTCATACATCCCTAAAGTGAAGAGGCCGCGAACGCCAGTCGCGATTTAGTGAATTGTTCTCAACACATGTGGTCACACAACAAAAGGGAGATATATAGGCCTCTGAGCGCGCATCTGTCGACGGAAAAAAACATTTTGACACGGGCCAAAAGTCAAGACGGGTTTAAAATTTTGGGTATGCTTGGTGTCAAAGACATACATAATATAATTGATAATTTCATTACTAGCTTACTTAATGCCACTAGGCATTCTCTGACAGTCAACCATGGGGTTATGGGACAAATTGTCCATGGTGCGGGAGCAAAAAAAAACAAAAAGTATTATCTAAGTATGATATCAAGTTTAATTGAAATGTAAAAGATATATGTCAAGATGCGATTAATTTAATTGAAAGAGGAAGCTAACCCAGTTTGTATGAAAATCTTAAACCGGGGCGAGGCGAAAGTGTTAAAAATACAGATATAACTAAACAAAACGAGTATATATGTATCTAATTTAAAACCAAGTTGACAAAAGCAATGTAAGTTCCTACTTATCTTATGAGAAAAAACCCAAATTAATCTACATAATAAAAAGACATTAAGATATAATTAAAACCTAAGTAATATTTACATATAAAGTTATAACTTAAAAACAACATGCGTCTAAAAATTCCGCATCACTGCCTTATTAATTATTTCACTACAATAAATTATGGCTGCTCCAAAAAGGTATCCAGTTCAGCATAATGTAATGAAAGAAAGTAAAGGTAGACAATAATAACCGACAGATAAGTGAAACTTAACACACCTGTTCTCAACAAAGTGTTATATGAAAACAAAAACAGTATAATCCGATTAAGCATAAACAAACGCTTGAACCACAAATCGACACGTCAAATATACCACAATGTAATGCTAACCCAATTTAGCAAATACACAAAAAAATGCTACATTGTTCATTCTTCCAACATTACAAACACACCTAACAACACCCTTAACACAAGTAGATAAGACCGATGTTTCTCTGGTTAGTTGAATGAATAAAATAGCAGTTTAAACCGTTGACTTTTACTGAATGCTATTGTGTACAATCCACAATAACTAATGCACTCATGATATTTATAACATTGTCATCTATACTAAGTACTTTGTATAGCAGAATCCAGGTACAGTTTTTTTTAAACCGTCAAGATCGTACAGCTATCGGTATAAGGTTGAGTTTAACATAGCGCCGTGTTTTTGAGGAGTAATTGAAGTTTGTAGGATGTTCAATAATTGAATATTTGACTTTGGTAAATCGTGTGACGGGGCCTTAAGGTGTGACTAATTCTGGTGACGTTTTAATTGTGGACGCAGCGTGAGATATCGAAAGAAAGTGTAGAAATGCTAACCATTGAAGACTGATATATTCTTTTTATTCCAATACTAGTTGTCCCGGCAAACTTCGTATTGCCACAGAATGAAATAATGTGTCAAAGGTTTGATAGATACGGATACGGATACTACGGATAGATATTTGTGTGGGAAAATGAAATTGTGGTTTTTACTATTTCCCTTCAATTCCTTTATATTTTTTTACCTTTTGAACCTTCCCTGGACTTCCAAAAATCGTTCAAGACCAAAATTGGCCAAGTCGGTAGAGCCGTTCTCCAGTTTTAGCGAGACTAACGAACAGCTATTGATTTTTATAAAATAACTAGCTGACCCGGCAAACTTCGTATTGCCTCACAATGAAATAATGTGTCAAAGGTTTGATATATACGAACTATTTGTATAGAAAAATAAAATTATGTTTTTTACTACTTCCCTTCAATTTCTTCATATTTTCTTACCTTTTAAACCTTCCCTTATCTTCCAAAAATCATTCAAAACCAAACTTAACAAAATCGGTCCAGCCGTTCTCAAGTTTTAGCGAGACTAACGAACAGCAATTGATTTTTATATATATATAGATAGATTGTGTGTTCACCTCGTTTATGGTCTGAAATACTGTCTAGAATGCGTAGATCTTTGTCTCATCTTTTCTTTACGGATAAATCGGTAATAGGTATATGTTCCGGTCAGGCGGTAATGTACGGCCCTGTAATTTTCGGCACAGAGGCAAAACACTTTTGGCCTCAGGAGTGGCAACGCATCTGCATTTTGACATCTGATCGTTGTGAAAGCGTATATAGGCTGCAGTCGTCACTTAACATCAATGTGAAATGCATACTTGTTTGTCACTTTTATTACATAAAAAAAAACGTAGAAAAAAAAAATAACTGAACGGAACCATGTCAACGTGAGACCGACTAGCACTTAGTAGATTTTTTGGTATTAATAATTGGTTCTCTGGTCTCGCTACCGCCAACCACGCAGCCATGTTGCAAAATAAAATCAATTTCCAAACACTTAATGTACCAATGCACATCTGCTACGCCACACCCATCCATTTATCAATCCCTCCCCACGTTCCCCCAATTTGCTTGTTCACAAGTCCTTGTGGTTCTTTATAATGTTCATTTTGTATTAGTCTAAGATATGGTAGTAGAAAAATGTACCATTTGTTAAAAACAAAAAAAAAATGATTTCATTCGTAATCAAAAGATAACACATACACGAGACATTTGGTCCACGGGTTCGAATCCCGTACCGAGGCAAAAAAAAATTAATAAAGCTTTATTTAATTCCACACAAAATTTATTATCAATAACATCCAAAGTTTAGTCAGTACAAATTATTAAATTATATTAAATATTTAAAAACTCGCGCGCGCGCATGGCCCAGCTACTGGTGTAGATCGTAAGCGATCTACTCAGTTAAGCACTGCGGGCGCAGTCGGGTAGTGTGATGGGTGACCGCTAGTGGCAAATTAAATGCGCGTTTCCGTGCTTCGGATGGCACGTTAAGCCGTCGGTCCCGGTTGCTATCGATAGATAGCAGTCGTTAAACCTTGTCGGAGGCCTTATGGGCGGTTGGAAAACATCTGACAGCGGGTGGGTCACATACCCGTATCTCCACCAATCCGCATTGGAGCAACGTGGTGGAGTAAGCTCCAGGCCTCCCCCCAAAATGGGGAGAGACTCGTGCCCAGCAGTGGGACGTATAATGGGTTGCCATTATTATTATTATTATTTGAAAACATATTAATTTAAGTAATTTTTTTTTAAACTCACATAGCATATATATTTTTTTGTTAATTTTGCAAATACAGATATTTTGCATGGGCCCCTCTACGGGTAAAAGCCTCCTCCAAAGACTTTATTATGTTATGTTCAAAAACCCTCCAAGGCAATTATAATAACACTACCTATTTAATATTATTTATAAATGTATAATTTATTACCTACATATACGATATTTATACATATTTACACGCAAACAAATAAAAATATATTTATTGTACATAAAAAGGTACATTTAATTGTGAACCCTGCCTGCTGCGTTAGCTTGGGCTATGTTGCAGCAGTCAGTGTCTTCCCGTATATAGGATAAAATTTTGCAGAAAAATTAAAAAATAATAAAATCAAAATCATATACCTAATTTAAATATACATAATAATTGTAAGCACATTTTTTCCTATTCCGCTTAATACGCTTTCTCGCTTAAGACGCGTTTTTGGTTAGGTCCCTGTGAAATCGTCTTAAACAGGTTTTACTGTTTACTTCGTGGTTTGCAATGAAATATTTTTGTATTACATATGATTGACCATTTACCGACGACGACGAAGAATACCAGTGGAGCATCAATGAAAAAAGTTGCAGAAATTGAAAAAAAAATCTTTAGATAGCTTCCGTTGCACGTACTCTTGCGAAGCTAGCCTAAAATATAGGTGTGTCATCATCAATTAACGGTTATGCGTATATATTTCTAACACCGTATCTCGGACTATACTGTTCGCGGTATGTAGGGCTGTCACTGATAACTCGGATACCCTCTGCATTCGATTCTAAGTTGGGGGTCAACGCGGTACAGCCACGGTCAATAATATGTACACGTGACGAAATTCAGTGCTGTGGTACAGTCATGGTAAATATTAAAATAACAACAAATAAAATAATACAAGGTAAAACGGGTTAGAAATGTTATCTAGGGAACCCAAAGAACCTTTTCTGGTATGTAAATTATTTTTAAATCACCGGAATTAACATCGTCTTTCCTAACAACAGTAGAAGCACTCCATACTAAAGTTCAATTTCAAACTTTTAATTCCGGAGAATTAAAAATGTTTTAAGTATCGGGAAATGTTGTGTAGGTTCACTAGATAATATTTCCATGCTGTTTTACCGTGTACCTTTTTATTTTTTTTTCTGTACAAATCTAGCCATGATCCTTTATTTATTCATTTACAGTTAAGTAGTCAGACCGTAATTTTTTTTTGGTAATAAAGGTGGCATACACGCTTTCAGTTCACATATTTTTTTATTGTGCACAAGTTTATTTTATATTTTACTATGTACCATGTTGTGCAAATATATTACAAGCTATAAAATATTAAATGTGGATTGAACATTTTTGCACAATGTCGTCCGAATTATACTCATACAATACGTATTATAGGTATATCAATAATGTCTTGAATATTGGAACAAGGTCTAACTCAATCAATAAGGAGCCTTCAATTCTGCGACCAATACAATTACTTCTTATTAAATTTTTATATCATTATGTTGACTAGGCATTATAACTTCTATTTATCGATAGATATGGCAATAAATGAATAAATACCCGTGGTGTACCTGTGCACAGCCCCACACTAGCTATAAACCTGTGTCGTGGTTGCCGTGTGTACGTACATACACAACACATACCTACACAACCCAGACCCGAAACAAATATCTGTAGGCCATACAAATATTACAGTAGTAGTACTGGGATCAATCTGTGAACCCCTGTTAAAACGGTCGTCAATATCGTCACGAGCTTACCCCAAAATGGTCTGGTGTCTATCCCACTATCGGGTCATTTAACGTCCCGATCAGGTGTTAATCGGGACGAGTCCCCAAAGCCCTGAAAATCGGGACGTCCCTCGCAAATCAGAACAACGGCAACATTAGTATTCACCAATGTGAACTGAATTCTTGATTACCACTTGACATCAAAAAATAGTTATTTTCTGATTTATAATCCAAGTTCTAATCCAGTTCTATAATCCAATATTAATCTCAATATGATGATCAGTGCCATCTATTGCAATAGTTGTCCTTACGTTTCTGTATTTTCTTTTTTTTTGTTGTTATAATGGCATCGCTGTTACGCATATTGCCTGTGTCAAGTAAAACGATATTTCGTATTCGTATATAAGCAGCGTTAAAGTCAGAATCAGTCAGTCAGTCAATTTATTTATTATGTCAGTCAAGTGAGTAAAGCGATGGTTACTTTACCAGTACATTTACAATGAAAGGAAGCAACAAGAAAAGGAGGCAACATCAAAAGTCGTGTTTTCGCACTGTGATTCTATTTCACTTTACACGGGCAGAGTAAAAAACCTTTATTAAACAAAATGCTATCAACTGCATATATTGGTACCTAACTCAAAAATACACTAAGAATATAATATAAAATAAGAGCAACACACGCCTCTTTCAAGGTTCCCGCCAAAAAAAGTTATATATTTCTTATAAAATAATTCAATCCATGAAGTTTGTTAAAAAACTTTTGTGATTTCCTAAGAGTAGTAAGTAGCGCTGAAAAAAAAATTAAACGAGCGAAACTAATGGTGAGATTCACAGACCGCACTACGACTTTACTTTGAGCAAAATATGCTTAGAACTGTCAGAAATGTATGGGTTTTGACAGTTCGAAGCGTACTTTGCTCGAAAGTAAAGTCGTAGTGCGGTCTGTGAATCTCGCCCTAGTCTTCAAACTTGTATGATTATAAATAAAAGTGATACTAGACTGTACGCTTTTATAAACCTCACATTCAAATAAACATAATTGAAATGGAAAAAATTGTATGTATGTATGTATCTTCACGCCAGGTCCCTAACGGGGTAGGCAGAGAGTGTAGATATCCCGGTTCTGACAAACCTCTCGTGCCTCGTCTACCTTCATCATTCTCTTCATACATGCACGCCGATTCCTAAGACTTTTGACCCCACCATCAGACAGAACTCGACCTATTTGGTCATGGTAGGTCAGTCTTGGTCTTCCTGGGCCTCTGCAATCATCCACATTCGCATTGTATATCTGTTTAGTCATTCGCTCATTCGACATTCTTTCTATATGCCCGAACCATCCGAGCATGCCTTTTTTCATTTTTACACCGATACTATCATTCACACAAAGTCTCTTTCTTACATCTTCATTACGAACGCGATCGGTGAGTGATACACCGCAGATCTTGCGCAAAGATCTCATCTCGACCGCGTTCAACTTAGTTTCATGTTCTTTCCTGCATACCCAGCTCTCGCTTCCATATAAAAGCGTTGGAGTAAGTACAGCATTATGTACGGCTAGTCGAGCCCGCTGGCTGAGATGGAAACAATTGTATAAATAATTATTGGTACTGGTTAACTATTTGAAGGCGTATTATATAGTTCAATGGGCAATTCATTACCGTAGTTGTCCTTATTAATATTCAGTAATTCAATGCATGCAATTTGTGTATTATTTAATTAGTTGCTAATTGGTTGCGCGGCCCATGTCTACACATATTTATTATAAAACAAGTCCCTCGACATGCATATATAATATAAAGCAGTAAATTATATAAATTTACACAATATTTTATTTAAAGAACCCCCTAAAATACTGTCCACGCTTACCCTTACCCCAGTAGTGAGAAAAAGTCTTGCATTTTTTTCCAATCAGAAAAACCTCAACTAAACTAGCAGCATTGTTAATTTTTTATTGTAGTCGCAAAACACTAGAAAGGTCGAAAAAAAAGCATGCTAATGTTGTTTTTTTTAATGTCATGACGTGAGAAACAAGCATACAGTTTACATTGATGGTAAGTAAAACTGTAGCCTATAAACGCCTAAATGAAACCAGAGATTTCAATTTAGATGCGTTGCCACTCCTGAGGTTTAACGTATACCTCTGTGCCCGAAAATATAGGGCCGTACATTAACACGTGACCGGAAAACGATAGTGCAGAACACTACCATTTAGCGGCTAGTAGGTTAGGTAATGCGGTGGTGCCTACGCCCGCGAGCTCCGTTACTGCATCTCTACCAACAGTAAAAAAAAAACAGTATGAAGAAGTTACGATTTCTCGTTATCTCGCCAAAACTGAGTAACATGTGGTCAAAATCTCGGGAAACGGCTAGTTTAAATATAAAATTCCATTAAAAATGGTGCCGGTCCAATAAGTCGCCCATTTTCAAATAAAATACTCGTTAATCGTTCAATACATCGAGTAGACACGAAAGTTGACTTACCTATAAGCTCACTTATTTAAACACCCATTAAAGACTGAACATTTTCTGGTTATTAGTCTCAGTCTTATTGGATCTTTATTAGATGAGAAGTTTGACTGGAAAAAAAAAAAGTAAGTAAGTAAAACTTTATTTGGTGCATAAAGCAAACACGCGTTGGTTACAGAGAAAAAATCATACAATCACTTAAAAATAGCACAACATACTAGGTACATAGATCTGCTCTGAATGAGTGTCTCCTTATAGCACCAAAAAGGTGGCCGATTCAGCAATATGTCAGGCGTGAGCGCAGCGCTGATTTTCAATCGGAACCCATTTAGTGACGCACGGATGTCAATCACCGTGTAAAGCCAAATTACGTTAAAAAGAAACAAAAAAAAAATTAACAAAATAAAAGATATCGCGAATATAAAACAAAAATGAAATGCGCATTGATATCATTCTCGTCATAGTCTTGGCCATGGTTCGGGTACCAAGTTTTAACTTGGTACCCGAACTCTTTGAGCCTAACAAATAATACGTACATCTTTTTTTTTAGAAATCTGCCCCCATCCCCTTATAAAAGAGAGTGAAAATTGTATTGGGATATCCGCAGTGTTCCGCGGTGGAAAGTCAAAAATTGGTATGCAGACTCTTTGTTACTAAAAAAACAGCATTTACTTAAATTTTTTTTTGGATATCAGCCTTCCTCCCTTAAATAGCGGGTGGAGGTTTGTAGGAGCATTCCACAATTTTCAAGGCAGAAAATTAAAACTTGGTATACTGACTCTTTGAAATGTAACGTAACTTCACGTCTGTAATCCCGAAGGGGTTGGCAGAAGTAAAGGCAATCATAATGCTTGCAAACACCGACTATAAATTTGCCGATTACGTTTGGGCCGGTTAACTTTGAGGTACTGAGAAATTTCCAGAAAATGGAAAAATCCCAATAGAACCAGATATAAAGGACTGCCAAAAATTGGTATGCAGACTATTTGTCACTAAAAAAAACAAGATAGAGTTAAAAAAGTTAATACAGAATTTTCTACAGAATACAGAATACAGAGAATTAATACAGAATAAAGCATTTTTAGCCTATATGAAAATAGTTAGGTATACGTAAAGGTTAGATAACAATTGGAACTTGATTGGGATATTTCCGCGGGATCGTAAAATTTGAATTATTTATAAAACGAAATCCACGTGGGCGAAGCCGCGGGCAAAAGCTAGTAAATAAATAAATCCCTACTAATATATATAATATTATAAATGCGAAAGTAACTCTGTCTGTCTGTTACCTTTTCACGTCCAAACGACTGAACCGATTGTAATGAATTTTTCTACAGAGATAGAGCTGACTTTAAGAAAGAACATAGGCTGCTTAGTTATTTATAAAACGACATCCAAGCAGGCGAAACCGCGGGCAACAGCTAGCAATAAATAAAATAGGAAATGGGACCTGGGGTTTCTAATAAGGCATTGGAACGAGACGATTCAATCGCCCACAATCAGACAATGGCTTTCAAACCATTCAAAAAGAGCGGTAGTAAATGTGATAACGTGGAATGGGAAAAACTACTGCCACTGTGATCCGTAATCTGTATGCCAAGCGTGGCGATTATGCCACATTCTGACGACCCGGTTAGTCCAGCGGTGTGAGACGACCGTTTGATTCGAAGGGTCCTGGGTTCGATCCCCGCATAGGGACAAAGGTTTGCTCGTGTATAGTGAAATAGAATGACAGTGCGAAAACACGTTTTTTCGGGTTGCCTCCAAAACTTCATTGTAAATGTTCTGGTAAAGTAGCCATCGTTTTACTAGAATTACTGACTGTGACTGACTGACGGACTGATAAATTGACTGATCACTCTGACTTTTACGTTGCTTAATACGAATACGAAATATCGTTTTACTTGACACTGGCAATATGCATAACAAGCGATGCCAAAAAAAAAAAAAAAATAATCCTGTTATGGGCATTTTAGGGAAGGCTTTTGTCTAGCGGTGGACGTCTTTCACCTGAAGTCATGATTCCAATAAGACCTTGGGGTGCTACGTGTCGCGTAGCCTGCTACGAGACCGCTACGATATGTCTACTACATTACTGAATAATAAAGCGCGAAACGCGCATGGTCTCGCGGCTGGTGTATATCGCAAGTGATCTACTCGGTTAAGCGATACGGGCGCGGTCGGGTGTGTGATGGGTGACCGCTAGTGGCACATTAAAAATGCGTGATTCCGTGCTTCGGAGGGCACGTTAAGCCTTCGGTCCCGGTTGCTATCGTTAGATAGCAGTCGTGAAACCTTGTCGGAGGCCTAATGGACGGTTTGAGAATATCCGACAGCAGGTTGGCCGTATTTCCACCAACCCGCATTGGAGCAGCGTGGTGGAGTAAGCTCCAGGCCTCCTCCCAAAAAGGGGACAGACTCGTGCCCAGCAGTGGGACGTATAAAGGGTTGCCTTTACACTGAATAATTAAATAAAGTCTATTACATAATAGTGACGTCGGGACGTGGTGGCCCCGCCGCCCACTAGCTGAAGAATTCTCGTCTTGGAAGAGAATTCTTCCGCTAGAGGCGGTCAAAGCATTCCAATGGGGCGGTAGTACGTGCAACAACGCAAGCTGGGAAGCAGCATCCTGTGATAAAACTACCGCCACTGCGATCGCCAATCCACATGCCAAGCGTGGCGATTATGCCACATCCCCCTTATGGGGTGGACCAAAGCCCATAAGGGGGATGTGGCCTTTGTTTGCTATATTGATGATTATATATACACCGTCTTCATATGTCCGTTTTCATATGTTATTTTTCCATCGAGTTATCATTATAATATATCTATAAAAGTGGTCCGTGTTTTTCGAGCCTAGGAAGGAGACTTCGGCTTATTTCGGGTCTGTAGAGCGTTATCTCTTTCGCACCGTACATATTTGACATTTGTTGACCATTTTGATCAAGTTTTGACCAATACCAGACTGTCAGTGCTTACGTGAAAGAAAAAGAAAAAGATAGAAAGAAAACATTTATTTGGACAGCACAGAGACACAAGAAAGCGAAATTATTACCTTACAAACAATTAATTGGACAGGGAGAAAAAAAAACACAATAAAAGTTAACAAATTAGAGATTAAGTCTCACGGCTGGTCCAAATGGGAGCCCAGATCAGCTTCATGTCAGGTCGATAACATCAATCGAACTGACGCTGATTTTCATCTGGGACCCTGTGTTCCACGGATGTCAAGCAGGTTGGACAATTAAACTAGCCATTTTACATAACAAACAAATAATGTTCATATTATAGACGTGTTTTTAATAAATATATATATACGTGTATATTATTAATACAATGTAAAAATATATATACATACAATAAAATTTTTTATACATATTACGTGTTTAAACAAATAGCGTAAAAAGAAAAAGTAAATTTGTACATATAGATTGGGGAAAAAGTCTTTTCGCATTATAGTATGTATGAACGTGTGATAAAATCTCTTTGGCTGTAGTATTTATATCTGGCTGGTTTTGGTATCATTGAAAGTTAAAATTTTAAAGAACATAATTCCAAATTCAAATTAGGCAAATGTGTGATTTTCATTTGTTTTTCGTACTGTCAAGATGAGTGTATCTTATGAAGAAATTCGATACATTTTAAGATTTTATTACAAAAAAGGTAAAAATGCAATGCAAGCCGCGATAAAAATTTGCAATATTTATGGACCTAGTGCAGTGTCTGTGAGAGTAGCACAAGTTTGGTTTAAGCGTTTTCAATCCGGAAATTTTGATGTCAAAGATGCACCTTGAACCGTGTACTCATTTGTGATTCTTTATTACGACGTAATGAAACCGAATCATCTTTGAAGAAGCTAGCAGATAACTGGTGATGAAAAGTGGATCACGTACGACAAGAACGTGCGAAAAAGGTCGTGGTCAAAGGCCGGTCAGGCTTCACAGACTGTGGCGAAACCCGGGTTAACTCGCAATAAGGTGATGTTGTGTGTGTGGTGGGATTGGAAGGGCATTATTCATTATGAGCTATTACCACCAGGCAGGACTATCGATTCTGAACTCTACTGCGAACAACTGATGAGATTAAAGCAAGAAGTTGAGAGAAAGCGGCCGGAATTGATCAACAGAAGGGGTGCGGTGTTTCATCATGATAACGCTAGACCTCACACATCTATAGCCACTCAGCAAAAATTAAGAGAGTTTGGCTGGGAGGTGTTAATGCATCCGCCGTATAGTCCTGACCTTGCACCTTCAGATTTCCACCTGTTTCGGTCTCTTCAGAATTCTTTATACAATGTTAGGTTAACATCACGAGAGGACTGCCAAATCCACTTGTCGCGGTATTTTGATGAGAAGTCCCAAAATTTTTATAGCAATAGGATCATGTCCCTACCTACAAGATGGCAAAAGGTTATCGAACAAAATGGTACATACATACTTGAATTTCAACAACTACGATTTTTTGCCTAATTTTGGTGGAAAGTTTGTTTTTGAATTTATCTGTAATCCTTATTATTTTTACGTGGCCAGTGAGCAACAGAGATAACGCTCTACAAAGTCGAAACGAACCGATCGTCTCTTTCGCAGGCTCGATGTGCAATGTTAATCGTTGAGTACTGTACCAAATTTTCAATTCAACTTAGGATTTTCTGAGAAAATTGGCTGTGACTGTGAGGCAAACAAACAGTCAGACTGACGACCACATAATTCTGATTTAATCGGATCTTTAGATGTAAGAAACCCCAAAAATTACATCAACAACATCTTACAATATTGAAATGTCTCTGTTGTTCGGTACGAAACAACTTTACATTTTTTAATATATGTAATGAAGGTAGCAAACAAGCATGTAATTCACATTGATGTTAAGTGATGACTGCAGCCTAGACCTGTAGACTCACACAAGGACCGAAGTCAAAATGCAGATGCATTGCCACTCCTGAGACCTCAGTTGTTATCTCTGTGATAGTTATTACAGGGCCATACATTACCATCTAACCCGAACACGATAGTGCTGAACACTACCATTTGGCGGTAGATAGATTAGATAATGCGGTGATGCCCTTGAGTCCCTCTACCGTTAGTTAAAAAGTTTATTGGGTTTTGGACACAAAAACAGTAAACATAGGTCCTTTACGTTGTATAAAAATTAATGCACTTCATAAATTGGCTTGTTATTCTCAAAACATTTACAGACCATCCATAAACTAGCTCAATTAACCTAATTTGCGCAAACGCTATGTTCTACGAGTATGTAACATTTATATTCGTTGCAAGCATCCTCTCACAACTTGTCAATTTTATTTTTAACTAGCAACCTGCCTCCGCTTTTAACAATACAATGTACCGGCGTATAAGTATCTACAATATATTGTTAATATGTCAGGGTTTATGCGGCAAATCAAAATAAAAAATCTTGTAGCGTCCTACACAAGGTGCCACCGAGCGGAACATTGAAGAAACACAAAGTACTTGTCTAGTACGGAAGATGGCGTATGCCCGAATTGCATCGCACATACGAAGTTTTTGCAAGAGTTGCCCTTTGAAAAACTTCCCAACGTTTTGTGTTGGGCCGCGGCCCGCCAAGCGCTTTTACCTTGCCTGGTCGGAGAATCCTCCCTTTTCGTCAAAGGAACACGTCCACCCGTTCCTCCACAATCTGCATTATATTTCACAATTTGGAAAAGAAGCAAGTTGAACCGTGCTCCACTTTTTAAGTTAGAGTTAAAAGTGTGTATTGTGTCTCTCGTCAAGCCATGGTCCAATTTAAACCGGACCTTTGTTAGGCTTGCGTGGGGAGATGGGTACAACACGTAAAGGCGCTTTTAAGAGTTTTTCTTACTGGTGGCAGAGTTCCAGTGTCTCAGTGTCTCCTACACTCGGGGGCGTAGGCTCCACCGCATTACATATTTAAACTATCTGCAATCTCACGTATATTAAACTAAAATGATTTTTAAAATCAACCCGACGTTTCGGTCGCTTTTCAGCTTCCGTGGTCCCGGGCAGACTGAGGTGACATTTGTCTGACAGAAGTTTGAAAAAATTATATGTAGCTAGTTAATTATATGTAACCTCCATCGATTTCGTAAACGCCTTGCGTAGCGTTCAGGATTAACTCAATAATTACTTATGGTATCTTGAGGTCTTGCAGACTGCTGCGGCTGGGATTTGATCTTGCTAAGTATGGGATCCCATGATGTTGATAATCGCCATCCATCTTCTCTATTGAAATTTGGGTGTTTTTTAATTTCAATAGCCTCGCGAAAACCTAAGAACATATCATATCTGCTATCTGCCTCAAAATGGTATTGTTCAATACTATCGTGTTCCGGTAAGATGGTTATGTATGAATGGCCTCGTAATGACTGTCACAGAGACATAACAACTTAAGTCTCAGGGTTGGCAACGCATCTGTATTTTAACTTCTTCTTTTTGGTCTTAGACCTCTTAGATGTCTATAGGCTACATGTCATCACTAAAAATAAATGTTGGCTACACGCTACGATGCTACGTGAGTTTCGTAGCTCGTAGCACCCCAACGCTGACTTCCGTAGCATATCAAATCAATCAATATACCTTACAAAACGGGCTCTTACAGGCACTTTCTTACGAGCAACGTCAATATAATGTGCTCATACACCACTAACCATCGTTTCAGATATCAGAATGAGGAACAAAGCAATTAGTGATGAACAGCATCACAATATCCAGTGTACAAGACGCCACCATGTCTGTGTCTTCCGTCAATGCCAGTACAATGTTAGCAAAACGAAAATGTTCACACAGTAAACACAGACAATTATCGCTCTTGTTATAAAGATATAGAAGCGTCAATCCCGGCAAAATATGATGCTAATATTGTTATCTTTGCTACACTGAAAATTAAACCGTAAAGTTTTAGAGATAAATTTCAAATTTGTGGAATAGTTTTTATTAAGCTAGTGTGTGTAGAACACCGCGCAGTCGCTCGCTCCGATTCAGTCGGCTCGGTGGCGCCACTGGGCACGGACGCGGGGTATTCACCACCCCAACCACATCAGTCAATTTGTGCACCATAAAATACCCAGTCAATTCCCGCCTTCCATTTACATCGTAGTGTCCCACGCGTTTCCCATTGCGTGACTTATCCAATCCAGTTGATTTTTTTTTCAAAATATTAAAAATCACTTTTTCAATATCGAAATGTGCGGCTTATGAAAGCCGGCGTCAGGGGTAGCAAACCTTTCACGGCGTGTGTAAGTTACGTAACTTTTCCGGGCAAAATCGATATCCTGGGCGTATAAATAGCGACCTACGGTTGAGAACAGCTGGCCGAATGCCAGCCAACATGCAGCCTTCGGTGAGTTTACTATTCATTACTGTTTTTAATGAACTGTTTTGTAGTAGTTTATACTACATTTCAGTATTTGAATGGTTTAGAAATTCTATGAATACTTACTAGTAAAGTAATAAATGTGTTTATTTATGATAATATGGCATATGTTACCAAATTAGAAAGTCTCTTGGTATTTCAGATACTTTTCAACCTATAGTAAAATCAACAGAACACAACAGCAAATATGTATTAATACTAATATTACTTTTTACTGGTGGCAGAGCTCCAGTGAAGGAGCTCGGGGGCGTAGGCACCACCGCATTACCTAATAAACTTGCCGCGCTAAATGGTAGTGTTCGGCACTATCGTGTTCCGGTCAGGTGGTAATGGCCCGGTAATTTCCGGCACAGAGGCATAACACCTTAGGCCTCAGGAGTGGTAACGCATCTGCATTTTGACCTCTGCTCTTTGTGTGGGTGTCTGTCTATAGGCTGCAGTCCTCACTTAACATCAATGTGAACTGCATGCTTGTATGCCACTTCCATTCCATAAAAATACATAATTATGAATATCGTATTATAATTTTGAAAATCGTTCTAAGTATAAAATAACTAATACAGAGACATAACAGTTAAGGTCTCAGGGGTAGCAACGCATCTGCATTTTGACCTCTGGTTAGATATCGAAATGCCATATTTGTTAAACAGTTGTTTTGTCTGGCACTTCACAACACAGACCTGAGTCTAGTGTGAGGGCCACAGCTATTGTGTACTGTTACTCTGTTTTTGGCAAATAAATATATTTTCATTTTCATTTTCATCTATAGGATGCAGTCATCACTTAACATCCATGTGTACTGCATGCTCATAAAAAAGATACAATTTTTTATACATTTATTCACGTTTCTTCAGATAGTTAACAGAATTGAAAAAAAAATATAGCCATAACTAAGAAATATTTTTAATAGAATTCTAATAAATACTTCATTAATTAACAAGAACATGTATCTTATGACGTCACTGTTACAAGCGTAGCCGTAGTGATGACGTCACCGAATAAACGTAAACTCCAATGTCGTAATATCTTTTAATATTCGTATCTAACGTCTTGTATGTTAACGACAAAAGCAACATATAATATACTAGGTAGATCGTAAGAGATAGCCAAGCTGTAAGCCATATATGCCACTGTGACATATTTTCTGTCTCT